>BSWB01000007.1:113222081-114539581 GCA_033239125.1 Fagopyrum homotropicum
GAACTTTAGAGGTTAACGCCTCTTGTCTACATATAATATCTGGTGACTCTGTACAACCAGCATTCTTCCTTCAATCAACGTTACTTGAACTATAAAATCCTGAATCTGGTCAGGTGTTATTCCACTACTACTACTAGATCACTTCTAGCATAAGGATATACGACATCTATGTCTATATATATTGCCTCATAGGGCCATCCCAGAAAGATGCACGTCCTTCATTGTTATATAATAAACTCATTAATGGAAGGTAATATAACCATCCACGTTTCCCATTCGACTTACAACTTATAATAGATCTTTAAGATCTAGATGATCCTCTCTAACTGACCATCTGTCAGGGGGTGAAGTGTAGTCATGGGGTACAGACTCGTCCCCAAAGCAGTCTGAATTTGCTGCCCAAAATCTCAAAGTAAAAACATCCATCTCGATCAGAAATGATCATTCTCGGTATACCATGAAGTCTCACTATCTGTCTAATGTACTCCTCAGCCAATTCATTCACTAGCCACGTCCTTCTGATAGAAATGAAACATGCCAGTTTCATTAATCTGTTAGCAACAATCCAGATAACATCAATCTTCTACTGGGTCACAATCCCATAATAAAGTCCATAGAGATGTCGTCCAAAATTCTACTACTACATTGTTAGTAGGTGGGGCTTATCTCTAGATCGGAAATACTCTATCTGGACCTGCTGACACGTCACACACTGTATCACAAATCTAGTTATATCGGCTTCACACAATATAATCGTCTCATCTCGTGGTACATCTTACTCGTACCTGAATGTACTGAATAAGGCGTACAGTGGGTATACCGTAATATTCTCTGTCTCCATCTGCATCAGCAGGTACACAAAAGCGGTCATAACTCTTCATCAGTCCATCTACTCCCATGGAGAACTATGGTGCCTCAGTATGAGACATCCTTTCTCTAAACCTTGTCAAGGCCGGGCAGGTCTCCTACTTCTGTTGGACCTCACCCAACAGACCAGGTAGAACCTCTGAGGTATAACTAGGTATCCTCATCAAGAAACTGATTGTCCAACTCTAGCCAAGCTAGATCTCTTTGAAGTTGAGGTTGAACTATCAGTCTCACAATCATCTTCTCTTGGAGCGTCTTTCCATTCAAGTTATCGGTAACAACATTCAACTTCTCTGAATGATATGGAATCTTCAAGTCAAATTCTTGATCAACTTAAGCTCTTAATACTGGCGGTTATTCAACCCCTGTTGCATAAAATATACTTCAGATATCTATGATCTATAGAAACCTGACATGAAGATCACACCGGTACGGTCTACAAAACTTAAAGGCTTGAACTACCACTACTAACTCTAAATCATGAGTCGGGTAGTTCTTATCATACGTTCTCAGTTGTAAACACACATATCAATAAGCCTACTCCTCTGTAGTAATACACATCTCAGACTTAGCTGGGATATATCACCGTAAATCACGGGATACCAAAAATCTTCTCACTAAAACAGAATGGAAGCAGAGGTCAAATGCCTCCTCAACTCTTCAGAACTTAGACACACTGCTTTCATCACGTAGTTATGGTGGTATTCTCAAAAGACTCGCAAATGAATACGTAATCATATAAAATCCTTCCTCAAAGCATTGGTAGCAATCTGATGAGCCGAGAAAACTACGTATTCCTTAATGTTCATCAATGAAGTCCACCACCAACTAATCAAGGAAGTCGATGAAGATACTGTTCATCAACTCCATAAAAACTACTAAAACATCCGTCAACCCAAATGACATCACTACAAACTCGTAGTGTCCATAACGGGTATGTGATGCTATCTCATACACATGCTGCTCTCTCATCCATGACTAGGGATATCTTGAGCACAAAGGAATCCTGAAAACAAAATTGCTTCTTGAAGCTAACTCATCAGGTCGTCAATACGGAACATGGAACCTACTAGGGTAAAAGAAGTCTGTTTCAGTCAAATTTTCAAGTTATCAGTACAATATCTCAACAAGCACCATATAGTGTGGCTTTCCCATTCAACCTTGTATCATACTTCAACTCGATAACAATGTCCACACTCCGCTGAGGTGACAGCTAGATGGTTCAGTATCACGTCTATAAACTCATAAACAGCTGGAATACCTTCCAATGTTGGACTATCAAGCTCCTTCATTGTATAACACTAGAAGACGTCACATCCCTGTGCTATCAGCTTGCTGCTCGTACAATCCTGATGACAAACCCGCCTCTTTAAAGGTCTTAACCTCAGAAGACCTCTATTTAACTCAACTCGGTAAAGATTATAATAGTCTTACTATTAAAAGCTAACACCACCTGATATCTATTCATCCAAACCATACACATAATGACTTCCTCATGCACCTACGACATGACAAAGAAGTCTGCAACCATACACGGGTCCCTGAAATAAGGGAACAAACACGCATCTCACGGGTATCTCAGACCCAAAAAGGTAATCCTGTAAAGGAAAATCCACCTTCTACTATATACCAAAATTCAACCATTAACGCATGCATCGAAAGACATGACGTGCATAGCACTCACAACAAGCAAAACTCCACCAGGTAAACCATTAACGAGAATGGTACCTATAATAGCTAACACTCGTAGCTCCTCTACATATCATCACTCAATGTCAGATCCATGCTCCTCAAGTATCACTGAGGTCATTACTATAGCCGTCATTTCCACTCTTTCTGCACTGGAAAGAGGAAGGTCTTTCTGGGAAGAAACACCACCGTGATGACAGAAAGGGCCAAATTACCTAACTCACCACAAGTGAAACAAGCTATCAGTGCCAAAGGGCACACAGAACGCAAATGATCTGGATAGCCACAACTGAAACATAATCATCCCATCCTTGCAACATGTGCAACTGAAGGGTAACTCGACCTTCATCGTCCACCTGGAATGATCTCACTCTTGAAGGGAACCTGTAAAGGCAATGCCATGCCCTGTCGACAAAACTTTGCTCTATGCCCTGCTTTACCACACGTAAAGCATATGATGGGCGCCTTTGGGCACACAGCTCGCCAGTGTCCCAACTTCCACGCAATTAAAACACTGTAGTTCCTTGCTAGTCATCTTCATGGCCAAAGGATCACTAGATTGTCCTGATATTGGACTTGGTTCACCATTCATCATCTTTGCTTCTCCACTAACTGATTCAATCCGTTGCTTCTTCTCTGATCCAGAAGCTTCAGTTGATCTCACAGATGTTGGTAAATCCGGTGTAGATCTACCCGCTATCATCGCTTCATATACTTGTTACATATATTCTTGAAACTCGGATCTACTCATGGAGAAACGATCAGCCTCTTCAAACTCGTTCTCTACCATAGGTGAAGCAACAGCGGAAACTGGTCCCTAACTTATCACCACTGGAGGAAGAGGGGGTGTACCCCTACCTCATCCCACTACAGATACTACTTTAGTCTGAGTCATCTGTAGGATATACGCACCTAATCTTACAAGGCTATATATATGCCATAGGTATCGATATGTATATAATACATCCACATAATCCATAGTACACACAGATATATATACATATCTACGCTGCAGAGATCCATGGCAGAGGTGACGACTTCTCGTACATTCTATCCCAAAACCACACTTAAAACCAAAACCTTTGAAAACGTCAGATCCCATGTGGGCTCTGTTTATTTTACCTATCAAACCTCATTGCAGGTAGCAAGTGCCATTGTTGTCAACCTGGGCTCTGATACCAACTCTGTAACACCCCGAATCCGCGGGACTCGGGATGTCACATTGGGCTAGGATCTCACAATGGATCCTGACCCTAGCCTGACAACAAGTTCACTGGACCTTACAACATGGCACTGACAGATATAAAACAAATACATAAAACAGTATAAACTGTACGACCCAAAGTAAACAACAACATAGCCGAGTATATAAAATGACATCCTCACATAGGAGGTACAAAAGATCATCCTCACGCAGGAGGGGAGACACAACAACCCCAAACCAACCACCTAATGTACGAGAGTCCTCGGCCTGTCACCCTGCCAGATCACCCAGTAGCGCCTAACCTGTAAACATCTACAACACGGTATGAAACCGTTAGCTAACCATACATATATGAGGTAATGCATAAGCACAATCACACATAGGGAAAGATAAACATATCAGCATGCTTTCACTCATTTACCCATTTATTCATCTCAATATAATGGTCATTCACTCAAATCGTATAGATATAATATATATGAAACTAGGTGACACGAGGACCAATACATCCTCGCCTCTGAGCCTGCTAGCCAGCCGTACTAGTATCGGTCACACAATCCGTGTACCCTATGGGAGTGGATTGCGCCCTTCCTGTAAACCGGTCTGGCCTGACATCAGAGAACCTCCCAGACTCCACGGCGGGATGAAAGGGAAAGGTTATCACAGCCACGCAGTGGGGCAATCAATAAAACATAGGTCGGTAAATACGACATCACATGCTATCATAGCAAACATATAAGGCACACACCACTCATACAAACACCCAATATAAGGATGGTAGCTAAGTAAGTCCTACGGACTTACCTCAACCTTGTACAAACTCAACCACGATCACCTCTACACTGGAGGGACAACACGGCCTATAAACAAGGCATAAAAAGATATATCAACCTCTATTCATCAAAGGGGTCACACCTAGACCCAAATGGATCCATGGGGATCATAATCAATCTATAAGCCTCACAACCAACTAAACCTCAATATCTCAACATAACTCACAATTCCTCAAATCTCAAGGTATTATCTAATCGACATTCCTCAATCTCAATTATAATCTTAATTTAATTAATTAACCTTTAATTAATTAATTAGATTCCGCCAGAATAACGTTTTGCCCGCAGGCAATTTCTAAACCCCCTGTCATCAGATTTCATCAAACAAACAACCATAATCACCAGCATAATATAACGACCATAATGGAATTTCTAATAGTCCTATTTGACAAGCCTAAAGTCAATTTAGGCCAAATCGCAGTACGGAAAACGAATAAATTCATAACTTATTCGTTACTAACCCGATTGACGATCTGAAAGAAGATTTGGAATCACAACGACGCAGGCTACATATGGACAACATCAAATTCATCGGAATTTGAGCGACGGAACTGCCCTGGTGACATATATGCTCGACCAGCCCTCCATATATTTGGAAATGCAGAAACTCGGTACCGATATGAAGAGAATGAAGAGAGGAATCCAGAAACACAAACGGAATTGAAATCGGATTAGAAACGGAGAGTAGATCTGAGTTTGAAGGTTGAGAGAAATCAGAGCTTTTACGAGGAAACGTGAAATGAAATGAATTAATAAAGGATTTTCCGCTATTTATAGTGAAGACGATAATTATCCTTTAGTAAAGTCGATAATTATCCTTTAACCGATCCAAAGGCGGGTTGAACCTCTTTCTCCAAACTTCTCGAGATTGGAACATTAAATCTGGAATATTGTAGGGATAATTATTCCAAATCTGGAATATCTAGGACATATCCGATGTCCTGATCATTTCTCTCAACTGCATTTTTATTAATTGGATCTCCCAAATGCTCCAAATAACACCGGAGGATAAAAATAATTACCCGGGGAAAAAAGTAAAAATTTCCCCAAACGTCCAAAATTACGCCAGGAACATAACGGTGGGACTCTTACTCATCACTTGCGAAGTCTTCGCGAGTTATATGTTAATTACTATCAACGATTAAGTTAATCAACATTAATTAGAATTCGAAATCCTAGCTATTACAGATCAGCCGAGGACTTCCGTACATTTAGGTGTTATGGGTTTTGGGTTGTGTATGCATACGCTGATGTTGTTTTATACTCGGTTGTGGGGTTTTGTACGTATTATTTTATCATATGTTTCTATTTTGTAAATGATGTTTTATTTTGTATTTGTGTCTTGTTGTAAGATCCAGTGAACTTGTTGCCAGGCTAGGGTCAGGACCCATTGTGAGGTCCTAACCTACTAGCACTCCGAGTCCAAAGGATTTGAGGTGTTACAAAGGGAGGGGATAAAACGGTGGTGAGAAGAAGTAAGGTGAAGAAGGTCCGGCGCGGTGAGAGGCTGAGACGGGAGGGAAGGGTTGCGGACAGTACTTCCGTGAGAGGAGGTGAGGGAATACCGGCGGTTCTCATGTGAGGAATAGAGGGCCGGCGGTTCTCCATGTGAGGAAGAGAGGAGCGGCGGTTCCCCAAGGCGAGGAAAAGAGACGATTAGTCCTGAGGTGAGGAAAAGAGAGCAAGTTTTAGGGTTTAAAATAAATTGGGTTCTCCAATATAATATTGGAAAGAACAAATAAATAATAAAAAAATTGACTAGAGAATTTGCTAATAGAACGATTTGTCATCCTTTGACTCGGAGTTCATCGGAATAAAAAATTTCGGGTGTTACAGTCGTGAAGGAAATTGTGAATCTGTTGTAGGTAATGGGTTGATGTCCTTCACTTCGTTACTTGATAGAAAAATCTCGCTTAATATCTTGTAATGAGTGTAATGGCCAATATCGCTTCTCAATGCTCTTCTCCTACAATGAGTAACAACATATATTGTATATCCTCTTGGGGTTTGTTAGGTTGCAACAAATGTTGTATGCCCTCTTCCGGTTTTTTAGGATGCAGGTCTTTCAGGCAGCTGTATTGAATGGTATCCAACAAACAGGAACATTGATGCGCTCGAACTCGATTCGAACACGAGGATCCACCTGCACAAGTTCACACTCGGATTGAAATCGGTGAAATGGAACTCCTTTTTTTTGGATTTTGTGTTTTTGGATATGAAGAGCAAATTCCCTCGACCTCTCACTTTGGGAATCCCTCAACTCGAACGAACTACCCTCGGAATCTCACTTTGGGGTTTGAACCTTCGTTCCTCGGCCTCTCACTAAGCATCTCACCTAGATGTTTGAAAACTAAGCATCTCACCTAGAATTCGGGTTTTGTTTTCAAGCAAACAACAACTTTGAAAGCACAAAGGCTAACTTACTTCATTTAACTTGACTTGTCTTACAATGGGAGGATGCAAGGCTTTATATAGCAACAAAACTCAGCCTAGAAACTCCCTAATTAAGTGCTAGAAATATCAAAGATTTATCAAAAGGAAATGCAAGAAATTAAAGAGTTTTTCTAGGAAATTCAAACACATAAATGGCCACATTTGGCCTTTATTCAAAGATGACTCTTGGATCCTATTCTCTTCACTTGGAAAACACATCAAGGATGGTCTAATCAACTCTTGGACGTCCATATTGAAGGAGAAGAAGACCATTGAACTAACTTGGCATCCATTCAATGTATGTGTGTGAAGATGCCTTCAATGTTTGATTGAATGTTGACATGTTGACCTTCACATGATTAATACATAAATTCATTCATAATATATGAATAATATGAGCATGGTATGCTGCATGAAATATGTATGGGTGGGACGTGCATATGTTTTGTATAACCATCTTTCATGCCTCCATGCATGATCTTGTCCAACAATCCATACAAGTACTGTACTTGCTGCAATGTAGGGTCATTTTCACCCTCTTCCTCTTGGAATCTCGACTTTGAATAAACTAGAAAGTTGTAGATATTGAAAATACCTTTCAAAGTAGTACTCATGGGTATTTTAATTCCAAGTATTGCCTCAGTTATAGGCGATTTACTGAGGGTGCGCAAACCTGACAGCTTAGCCGGAGAGAGTGAAAATTGGCTTGCATTGGGCATACTCGGAGCAAGCTTTTTCGGTTTGATTTCAATAGGTTTTGGCTCAGTTTTAGGCATGACCTCCAACACATTACTATTTATTTTGATAGGTTCCGGCTGACTTTTGACTTGGACGGTTGGTGGCAAAACGATTGGTTCCGTCTTGATGACGATGATTTCTTCCCCGGTGGGGATCACATCATCCCCTTTTCCTTGAAAAGGATTCGTCCTCGAATCTGTCATGCCATCATTGGAAAAGTGATTGTGGGATGTATTACCATGGTAACTACTTCTCTCGACTTCACCGCCATCATGTCGAGTTGCTTGAATACAATCCGGGTTCCCATGGGCACGACTATTAACATTTCGTTCTCGACGGTTGTTGATTTGTGCATTCCAGTTTGCATGGTTGCTACCTCCTTGGATTTTTTCATGAGGGTTCAAGGAAAGGAGTGGAAACCTTCTCAATATCTCAGCTAGTTGGGCTTCAATCCTATCCAAACGTTGGTTGATTCGATTACCACTGTTTGCTGGTCATTGATGATCGTCATCCCCGAAAGCTTGAAGAACTCGCACCGTTGGGCTCTGATACCACTTGATGCGCTCGAACTCGATTCGAACACGAGGATCCACCGACACAAGTTCACACTCGGATTGAAATCAGTGAAATGGAACTCCTTTTTTTTGGATTTTGTGTTTTTGGATATGAAGAGAAAATTCCCTCGGCCTCTCACTTTGGGAATCCCTCAACTCGAATGAACTACCATCGGAATCTCACTTTGGGATTCGAACCTTTGTTCCTCGGCCTCTCACCTTAGAACCACCTAAGCATCTCACCTAGATGTTTGAAAACTAAGCATCTCACCTAGAATTCGGGTTTTGTTTTAAAGCAAACAACAACTTTGAAAGCACAAATGCCAACTTACTTCATTTAACTTGACTTGTCTTACAATGGGAGGATACAAGGCTTTATATAGCCACAAAACTCAACCTAGAAACGCCCTAATTAAGTGCTATAAATATCAAAGATCTATCAAAAGGAAATGCAAGAAATTCAAGAGTTTTTCTAGGAAATGCAAACACATAAATGGCCACATTTGGCCTTTATTCAAAGATGACTCTGGGATTCTATTCTCTTCACTTGGACAACACATCAAGGATGGTCTAATCAAGTCTTGGACGTCCATATTGAAAGAGAAGAAGACCATTGAACTAACTTGGCCTCCATTCAATGTATGTGTGTGAAGATGCCTTTAATGTTTGATTGAATGTTGACATGTTGACCTTCACATGATTAATACATAAATTCATTCATAATATATGAATAATATGAGCATGGTATGCTGTATGAAATATGTATGGATGGGACGTGCATATGTTTTGTATAACTATCTTTCATGCCTCCATGCATGATCTTGTCCAACAATCCATACAAGTACCGTACTTGCTGCAATGTAGGGTCATTTTCACCCTCTTCCTCTTGGAATATCGACTTTGAGTAAACTAGAAAGTTGTAGATATTAAAAATACCTTTCAAAGTAGTACTCATGGGTATTTTAATTCCAAGTATTGCCTCAGTTATAGGCGATTTATTGAGGGTGCACAAACTGGATAGCTTAGCCGGAGAGAGTAAAAATTGGCTTGCATTGGGCATACTCGGAGCAAGCTTTTTCGGTTTGATTTCAATAGGTTTTGGCTTAGTTTTAGGCATGACCTCCAACACATTACTATTTATTTTGATAGGTTCCGGCTGACTTTTGACTTGGACGGTTGGTGGCAAAACGATTGGTTCCGTCTTGATGACGATGATTTCTTCCCCGGTGGGGATCACATCAAACATCATATTAGATATGAATATATTTATTGGATACTTGAAAAAATAAATATAGTGTAAAATCATTTTGTTGCTCTATCGATAAAAAAATCAAATGATGAGACGACCAAGATTTTTCAAATGGATCAGCTTACCGAAAACATGTCAGATATAGAAACTGCTAAATAAACCCTCATTCAAGCGGTGGTTATGACAAGTAAAATCTACCAAAAAGTTTGTTGTTAAATTTTGATCGTTAGCCGTGTTCATAATGTAGCAAGCTCAACGCATCAACAAGCATCTATAAACAACTTAAGTAAAAGCATCCATTACAACTACATAATAAACTATATATCAGTAGCAACTCCAATAGGCAAAGGCTAACCCCATCTAAATAACGTAAATATAAGCATTCATCTCGAAGAGAATGCATAGGAGGATATGAATAATGGGAAGCCCTTTAGTATTCCGTATTTATCCTTTATCAATTTTCTGGCTTACTACGAAGGCACATTTTTTCTTAAGGAAAAAAATGAATAATGGGAAGCCCTTTAGTATAGTAGACAAAATTATTTGGGACCTTTCGATTCCTTTTGACTCTATCTATCCCAATTTCTCTTCCAATGTCGCTATTTTCCCTTCCAATTTTTGGTACAATTCTTCAAAATTATGAACATTAAGTTCTTTCGAGTTGGGAAATAGAGTAAGACATGAATTTGTCAATAAAGTCTTTTGATTGCATGATGAACTTCCCGAAAAAACATTGGCGCACATGTAAACGAGTTGCTCTACCAAGTACCAATTGAGCTTTATTATTTAATTATAATTAATAAATTGAATGAATATTTAATATATATATATATATATATCCTAAAATAAAATTCCAATTATCTGTCACAACAATCACCCTCCCAACCACCTTTGAGATAAATTTTATGGCGGTATGGCAATCCGAACACACACGGAAATTTCTTATTACATGAATGATTGCTCCTGGAGAAGTACTGATGATTCCAAATGCAATAGCCAGTCTTTGACGGTGTGTATAAAGCAGAGATCTCTTATGCTCCTCGTCAACATCATGAAGAACTTCACTCGTATCCGCAACATAATAGTCTATTTTTAAGGATGGGAGTTGTTCATGTAGTGATTATTGGTAGTGAAAGACAAAAGCAGGTTGAGGTTTTGTTCCACGAGATATTATGTTGACGTACCACATTTGCGCATTCAGGGTTCAATATAAGTTACAACATCGACAAGATTGCAGTTGAGCTGGGGCGTGTTTCTTGCAAATTGTTTTTTTTTTCCCGGGGAGAAAACAAGTCTGAACAGCCTTGTAAGGTTGACAGTGTGGTGAATCCGAGGAATAATATCTTATGTTCCCGGGCAGGAATTGTTCGTGGAAGCATAAACAACACAATTTCCTTTCCAAGGTTGAGCCGGAAGCATAAGCATAATGTGTTACCACTGACTCACTGTATGAATAACACAAGTCATTTGGATACAATTTATAAGAATAATACTCTTATAGCTTTCCTTGTGACGCGACTTCTTGTACAGACACCATCCAGGCTTTACTAGGATCCCATACTATGTTACCACTTAAAATTATAACATCCTTTTAGCGTACCAAAACTATTGAAGCATTGCTCTGAATACGTTCAAAGATTAGGGAAGTAAACAGGGGAGAGTTAAAATCAAATACCCGATAATACAAAAATGGGGAGCTTGTTTCCGAACACAAACCCGCCCTATCGACATCCTTACTAAAACGTCAATTGATTATCAGGGCCGGCCCTGGTACTGGGCCATCTGGGCTCCAGCCCAGGGCACCAAGTTCAATAGGGCACCATTAATTTATATAGTAGTAAATTATAAATTATAAATTTAAATTAAAGAAATTAAGCATTAATTCCTTACCTTATTTGTTTCCAAAATATAGCTAGTCCCAAACAACCAAATACGTTTTTTAATTCTTTCAAAATTTTCCTACTGCATTCAATGTTTTATTCATTTAATGTTATTTAGACCCTTTTCTTTCTCCTAAATTTTCGATTGTTAATTTTTTAATTTTTAAATTTATTTTGTTGTTGCTTTCTAATCAACGAGGATGAAAAATAGACAAAAATTTAGGAATTTTTCTAATTATTTCTTTGTAATTATGTACTTTTTGGATTTTATCCAAATATTTTTTTATTTTTCGAAAAATGCCCTTTTCCTATGAACTATAAATAACAAAGTAGATTGTCAAAACAATGATGAGTTTTCAATTCATCATCCCTTGTCTCTATATACATTTGTTATTTGGCTTGAAAATCTTTAGTTAAAGGTAATGGTATGGTTCTAGATTTTTCGGAAACTAATCCAACATATGTACAAGGTGTTTGACGTAACTATATATAACAAAAATTGTGTTGTTTGGATCCAATCATGTTTAACTGAGAATCATATGTAGAAATGGGTAATATCTAATAAAATTGGCTTGAAATGAGTCATCTATGACTCGAAACCTCAAAATATTTAAGTATGTTTTAAACAAATTGTTAAATATATTATAAGGGCACCTAAAAATAATTTCGCCCAAAGTACAAAAGCATCAAGGATCGGCCCTGTTGATTATCAATCATCTACGTATTGTGGATATATACATTTCAGTTTTTGTGTCATATATATAAAATAATAGTTATACATCAACCAAACTCGGAAGTCGTCAAACTCCCGCATAACTTCACTAGTAAGCTCCATTTTTTCGTTTTGCATCTCAAGCTCCCGCATTATTTTCTGTAGCTGTGGTAGATTCATTTGTCCCATTGCCTTTGTCCCCCTTTCATTGCTTTTTGCTTGAGTTGATTTCAACATCTGGCAGAAAAGGGAATGCATGTTAAGAATAAGAGTCTGTTTGGATATCATGCTTCATAAAGAAACTATCAAGTATTGAGCTTTAAAATGTAGTATGATGAATACTACTCTATTGTTTACCACTGCAATTTTTTATGAAACGTTATTGGCAGATTGAAACCAAACACCACTTTCTGCTAAATTGTAGTACAAGTCATAACACTTGCTTTGTACATCAAACATACCCTAAAATACTTATGAAACAAAAGACGAGACAAGTTTTAGTGTGGCCTAATCGTACTTCCACAAACTCAATACCGGTAAAGCAAAATAGTTTTTGTGTATATTTGATAATTAATTGGAATTCTTTGAATTTGAAATACGCCATTGCAGGTTCTCATCGGAAGCTGTGATGTGAGAGATGCGTGACACATAGAAAATGGAAGGAGTAGGAAAAAAGGACACGTATAATCCATCTTGACACGTTAAGCTGAAGCATGTTAGAAGCATTTGAAAACATCAGCAGGTAAAGGAGTCCACCTAAAGAGGCACAATTTTTCATCACTCATGCAGAAGGATACAAAGTCCCGAGAAAAATATATAAACAAACTTGATTTTACACTTTCCTAAAAACAAACTTGATTTTACACGAAGAAAAATACAAATTCACATGACAGATATTCTACTGCCTATAGCCCACCGCTGTACCAACTAAGCTAAAGTCGGTAGATTTATAACTGCTAGAAAGTAATTGCTCCATATTATCCCTATCTCATAAGATGCTTCAGGGTAAAAAGGCTAGGGTGCCTTTGCGGCTAAGCCATCAAGATCAAATATAATCTGTATTTTCTGAATAATCATCCAACAAATAACCACTTATCTGGACTGAACTTACTGAGCAGTTAAACCAGAAACCAGATACAACTAATGTTTCTACTAACTAATTATCAAAAATTATATGACTAGAAGTCTAAATTTAGTCAATTACCACATTTTGCAAAAGTAATAAAATCAACTTACCGTAATAATCATTAGATATAGAGGCAATTACTTACCATAGACATATACGAGACAATTACTTACCATAGACATATACAGATCAATAATAGCTCTCAAAATGAGGACTTATTTTTTAAAAATGATTGAAGGAGAAGATGACACGTTAACTAACAGGCGTCACAACCCGATATCTTTAAGATGACGACGAAGACGGCATCTTGCAGATGATGCAGGACGCTTCGTCGGCATCTTGCAGATGATGCAGGGCGTGTTGTGCATCAGGAGGAAGAGGCTCAACCATCGACAGCAGGAGGAGAGAAGGTGGGTTGGGCCAGAACTGAGTAATAAAAAAAAAAAAAAAAAAAAAAAAGCCCATAATCAATATTACGGCCGCCCATCTATTCATTCGTACACCTTGCTTTTAATATAATAATTTAATATAATAAAGGATTACAGACTCATAGGGCAACAAAATAGAGTCCTGCGTGACTGAGTGAATCGTTTGGCTGTTTATTGTCTCGGAATCACGTCCTTCCCAGTCGGCGTTATCCTTTCTGACCGCCTTCAATTCCTGGGCGCTCCACCGCAGCTCCTTATATACGTGTTCATCGCGATGAAGATGAGACCAAGATAATCTTCTGCTCAACTATATCTCTTCTATAATCCTCTCCTCGCAACTTCCTATTTTTCTCAATCGTGGAGATCCGCTCAAGTCAAACTCAGGTCACCCCTTCAATCCACCTAATTTTCGATCTGTTCTTTCTTTTTCAGCACCCCTGATTGTGTTAGTGTATCCTATTTCGTTGGCCAATTGCTAGTTTAGGGTTGTTGCTATGTCGTTGCTGATGTTTGATATGTCCAATAGTTATAACTATAGGTTTGTTTAACATATGCTTTCCAAATCCTAATTGACTTATTATCAGTACAAATGAAGGTTTTAATTTTGCTAATCAACATTGGATTCTCAGACTTGCACCATCGTCATATGCGGCTACTGACAGGTGTTCTTTAATTGGATATGACACTGGCTCTTTTGTAAACTTTGATCTGCCATCTTAAAGATTAAATTCTCATAGGTTTTAAGCAGCTGATTCGTAAGTTATGGATTCTGGAGATTCACTTGACCCATCAGCGGCGATGATGAATGTTGATGACTTTATCTCTTGGTCTTGCACTTGCCCATTGACAGCTGAACAGATGTTAGCTTCATATACACATGTGTGTTATGACCAGTTAGACTTCTCAGAACGAAGTCCCAGCACCTTTGGAAGTCCTTTTAGAATCACAGACAAAGCAAGCTTTTCGCAGATAGATTCATTAATTACGGTTCCTATGGATTCTTCTGTTACAAATGACTATAATGATCAACAACATAGTGACATGTTTGTGCAAAATAGCAAAGTGCCTAGGTCCCTTGGACATTCATTAGCTGAAAAGATGTTATGGGCCTTGTCCCTACTTAAGGAATCATCCAACGGAGGAATCTTGGCTCAAGTATGGGTCCCCGTCCCGGTTAGAGATGGGTGCAAATATATATTAAGTACCTCTGAGCAGCCATTTTTACTTGATGAAGTGCTTGCCGGTTACCGTGAAGTATCTCGATCTTACACATTTTCTGTGGACAAGACATCGGATTCTTTTCTAGGCCTTCCTGGACGTGTATATATGTCAAAATTACCCGAGTGGACTTCAAATGTCAACTACTATAACACGGGTGAGTATCTACGAATAAAAGATGCTGCTGAGCATGAAGTTCGAGGTTCTGTTGCTTTGCCTATTTTCAGTCCAACTGAAGTATCTTGTTGTGCTGTCTTGGAACTTATAACTGGAAGAGCCAATCCTCATTTTGACATGGAAATAGAAAATGTTCGGCGTGCACTTCAGGTGAGTTATGATCAATCACTTGTGTTTATTTATTTCAATTATGAATCCTATTAGTTTTTATATAGAAGTACCAAAAGATTGGTATCATTTCTTGATTCTCTGCCTCAATACCTTTACATGGTTTAATAAAACTTTGTTTTTAGTTGGTGAAGTGATCTAAAATGGTTATTCTATTTATAATCGATTGTTGAGATCTCGTAAGGACAAAAAATCAAACCAAATCTAGTAAGGTTGCCATTAAGGAGTCCATCTTGTTTTCCATGATTGTGATGTTGGTCCTTTAATTGATTATAACATTTGATATATGTTGTCCTCTTCAGGCCGTTGACTTGAGGACGACTGCGCCTCCTGAACTCAAACTTCAGGTACTATTACAAAAATTGTTTTCGTCTTTTGATTTTTTTTATCAGTAAAATGGGGAAAAAGATGTTGTCTAGTTTCTCATAATGATTAATGCTAAAGTACTCATTTAAATTGCAGAATCTATCAATGAATCAAAGATCTGCTTTAGCTGAGATAACTGATGTTCTACGAGCCGTGTGTCATGCTCACAGACTACCTTTGGCTTTGATATGGATTCCTTGTAAATTTATAGTTGGAGCGGATGGTGAAGTTTTGTTGCGTACTAGAGAACACCTATTAGATAAGTCAACACTCTGCATTTTGGAGAATTCTTGCTATGTGAATGACATAGAACTCGAAGGATTTGTTCATGCTTGTTCCAAACATCCTCTTGAAGAAGGACAAGGGGTTGCTGGGAAAGCGCTACAATCAAATCTTCCGTTCTTTTTCCCTGATGTGAAGAAATATCATATTGATGAATACCCACTTGTACATCATGCTCGCAAGTTTGGGTTGAATGCCGCAGTTGCAATTAGACTAAGATACTTACATGCTGCCAGCGATGATTACATTTTAGAGTTCTTTCTTCCTTTGAGTATGACAGGAAACAGAGAACAACAACTCCTACTCGATAACCTCTCAGGTACCATGCAAAGAATATGTAGGAACTTGAGGACGGTTTCTGATGAAGAATTAGTCAATAAAGAAGGTTGTAGAAGAATTAATGATGTTTGCCCAACTTCTGAACCAATGAGTGCAACAACAAATTTGAATACCTTGGATTCACAAAGTGAGTTGCACAAAATTAACATGATGTCTTCCGGTAGGTACGATATGACAAATGATAGTTCTGAATCAGTGATGCCTTGTGAACAGGTAATTCCATACTTTCTTTCTTTCAAATCTTTCTTTATATCACCTTTAGTGTAGTATGTACCATTAAAAGCGAAACATTTTGACAACACGGAGCCTTGGATTAAGATTAATGTTTTCTTTTTGTGATATAGTTAAATACATGCCTCTAAACAAAATATGAGGAGATTTAAATTCATCTATTGGCAATTGCTTGTTGTTTTTAATTATCATGGTTCATTGAGAAAATTGGCTAATAGAGTTAGTATACTATCAATATTTAGATTTGTCACTTTTCCTAATTTCTAAAGGTTTGTTTTGTAGTACCTTGTTTCCTAATGATACATGATACCTTTCGTAGGCATAATTATACTTTATAACCAAACTTTGTATATCCGTTATCTCAAACATGCTAAATCTATACTAAACTTGCTACTCACATTACTTAGGATTAGTTAGGGGGTTAATGCCTTATTTTTTTCTTCATCTATTTTAAGTAAGAATCTAATAATCATTCTCTGTGATACTACAGGGCACAAAAAGACCAAATGAGAAGAAGCGTAGTGCAACTGAGAAGACTGTTTGTTTAAGTGTACTTCAACAGTACTTTGCCGGGAGCCTTAAAGATGCTGCAAAGAGCATTGGTGGTAAGATTCTGAATACATATTTAAATTTGAAATAAATGTAGAACAGAATGTGTGAGATCTTTAGTCCCTTGCCTTATTCCTTAAAAGCCTTATATAGTCTACATGGAACTAACAATAGAAACCAAAGGAAAGGCGGTCTCTATACACAAAGTAACATATATTCCATAGAATAATTCCTTAAAACTCGTGATGGACATCGATATTGTGAATGCCCAAACCTTTGAAGAAATGTTTGAAAATGTTTGCCGATTGACACCAGGTGGGAATAAAGGTTGAAAGTCGTTGACACAATATAAATTTCAAATTATATTGCATTTTGTCAATCTTTATATAGAACTTGAGTAAGTAGTATCTCGTTGGAGACACAATATGAACTTCAAATAATAATGTTGTACATCTATTTGTTAAGAAAAATGTCACATTTCCTTACATATGGACATCATCTGCTTCATTCTCGTATCATTTGCTTATACTTACCATAAGGAATTACAAGGTGATGATTAACTCATAAGCAAACATATGACAAATTTAGAAGATTTTATAATAATCTGGTTAAAGACACCTTTAGAAGGTTTATAATATTTTGGTTAAAGAAGGTAATATTCAAAACCTGCTGTATTTCTTTACAATCCCTTAAATTTTAGTTGAAGTTCATTTATAACCTATAACATTTGTAATCTTGACATACTTCAATTATTGGTGGAACCTCAAGTCAAAATTAACGTGCAATAAGTCCACTAAAGATTATGTCTTTATGAAGGTCATAATATGCTATAGTGGTAGTTGTTTCAATAAGTAGTTATTGTTTGCTAAACCTGTTATAGTTTTGTTATTTCATAGTGAAAATATTTTCGTTGTTTCTAATATTTGATACCATAAGTTGTCTTAATAGTACAATTTTGGAAAACTTTTAACTCAATTTGACTTAAGTGAAAGAAATTTGGCCTGGATGACGTGATGAAATTTGGCCTAGATGACATGATTAAGTGTAATATATAATTGTGTTATGAAAAACATATCAAAAGAGCCTATAATTTGTCTCTATTTTTCGGTTTTGTTCTTTAATCGAACTTCCATTATTTTTGTAGTGTGCCCCACTACGCTCAAGAGGATATGCAGACAACATGGAATCTCTCGATGGCCTTCACGGAAGATAAACAAGGTTAATCGGTCGTTGAAGAAAATCCAAACCGTGCTTGATTCTGTTGAGGGGGTGGAAGGAGGGTTGAAGTTTGACCCAGTAAGTGGTGAGATTGTGGCTACTAGTTCCATGAGACAAGAGCTTAATCATCCAAAAAACATCGGAGATCCAAACAAAAGTGGAAATTGTAGATATATGGAGTCAACTACACTAAATGAGGCAGTTGCACCTATATCCAACTCAGTTGATGGTGAAATCTCTTCGATCAAATTTGAAGAGAACGAGTACAAACGTTCATATGGAAGCCAATTATTATCTGAGATACAACCTTCACAAAACTTGTATACTTCATATGGTCATATAGACAACAGGAGGTCTACGTATCTTCCAAGCAATGCCACCGACCATCGGAGTTCGTTTGACAATGTGATGTTATCGAGTAAAAAGGTAAGTGATAAACACAATGTGTTTCCATCAACAATTTATACTTAATGGAAACTGAGTTTTGTATGCTTTCTAGCTTTCAAGGTCCATTATAGGTAGTACAAAGCCAATGGATCAAGTGATGGAGGAACCTACATCTTCTAGTATGACAGACTCATCAAATGGTTCCGGTTCTATGTCAAGCTCTCAAACTTTTGACAAGAAGTGTCTCAAAGTCGGAGTGAGAACCAAAGATACTAGTACTAGAATGGTTGTGAAGGCAACATACAAAGAAGATACAACACGCTTCAAGTTTGACCCGGAAGCTGGTTATCTATGTCTTTATGAAGAAGTTGCAAAGAAGTTCAAATTGCAGCCAATGACGTTTCAGCTTAAGTATTTAGACGATGAGGACGAGTGGGTATTGTTACAAAGTGAGGCAGACTTCCAAGAATGCCTTGAGATCATGGATGTGGTTGCAACCCGGAGTATGAAGTTCCTGGTTCGGGATTTGGCTTTTGGAGGTGGCAGCTCGGGAGGCAGCAACTGCTTCTTAGGAGGAAGTTTATAGAGGTCATGCTAGTGTTAGTTTATACTACAAGCAAGTCTGTGTCTCTATAGTAGAAATTCTGTTTTGTAAAATATCTAGCAGGTAGAATTTTGTAAAGTAGTCGGGAGGCAAAGATAAGTATGGGAAGCACGTGCATAGATTATGGTTCTAAAGTTTAGGAATGTATTATAGAGTTAGTAATTTGAAGAAAGAAAAGAACAATAGTTGTAAGCTCGTGCGCAAAATAAGTAGATCGGTTGTTTATGCTATTTCTATACTTCTACTCTTAGTAATGCGTGTATATGTGTTTCGACAAGTCTTTAATGAATCAAGTAAAGAGGATCTATTTTTGATGTCATCATACTTGTGGATGCTTTGCATTATACGATATGGTCAATACACAAATAAATTGAAGCCACATTATATTGATACAAACAAACATCGTTTGCCCGAGTTGGAAAAATTTTACCGGACCCATGAAACCAGTCTAACAAACCCAAAACCCGTGAAACCAGCCCGACAGCAACAAGCATTGAATGTCCAAGTTGGCAAAACTTGACCGGACCCATGAAACCAACCCAACAAACCCAAAACCGAATCCATTTGATGAACTATTTAAAAAAAAGAGCATAATTGAAACCAACTAGTTTTGAAACCGAAACAAAATAACCTGAACTTAAAAATGACATGCCCCAATCATACCCAAATAGTATATCTTGATAACAACCCGACACTAAAATAAACGATCCAAAATTACACGAGGACCGAAATCACCTTACCTGAAATGAATCGTTAACCCGAAGTAATTTGGCCAGAAATGATCCGATTATTCAAAGTAACCCGACTCTCAATAACCTTAATCAAATTACCTAACAATTTTAAAAACTCATAATGACTTGATGATTTGTAAATATAGGATTGAGTTTCATCATAATATAAGAAGTAGTCAATGATAGAATTTTGAGTCAACTTGACATTTCTACCAGACTAGAGAATACCACAAAATTGATACTAAAAATGGATTAATTGTGTGATGATGATTTTATTTTGAAACAATTTGGTTTATTAGGCTTTTTTCTAGTTTTGTGTTTAGTAAATGTATTCCTTCAAAAGAAGAGTGCGTAGAGTATGAGAATAAATACAAAAAGTTGGAGTATATTTACTTAATTGAAACATTAAAAAGCCTAGTTACTACTCTAGTTTTTCAAAAAGGCATAGTTACCAAAATTGCCCTTTTATTTTTTGTAAGTCAAGTTAATAACACAAAAATGTTAAAAAATAGAAATTAAGTTTTTTTTTTAAAATTATTATATTTAAATTATAACTTTGTAACTACATTTAAAAAAAAAATATTGGTAAAATATATATATTTTTTCAAAAATAAATTATTTTCTTGTGAATTTTTATAACATTTTTAGGAAAAATTTTAGATTTGTATATATTGTAATAAGTTATTAATATAAAAATACAGTTAAAAAAATCAATTTTTTAATTTTGAAAATTAGTTAAAGTATATATAAATTTTGAAAACATCCAAAAAAGTTTTTAAAAAATTCACAAGAAAAAGGTTTTTTTTGTAAAAAAAATTATAAAAACTTTTCTAAAAAATATATATTTTTTTTAAAAAAATTTATTTTATTTAAAAATATTTTTTACAAAAATAATTTTATAAAAAAATATTTTTTACAAAATCATATTTATAAACAAAATAGTTACAATATTATTATTTTAAAAAATATTTAATTTAGATATTTAACATATAAAATGCTACTAACTTGATTAAAAAAAATCTACATCACATAATTATTTATTGATGACATGTAATATTCCGGTTGTCACATCATCACCGGAGTTAGTGTTTTTGCTGAAAAAGTAAGTCATATATTTTTTGGTATATACATTGATAGTTTGTATCGCTCGTAGTAATTTTCAAAGTTCGTATTATTTTGGATTGAATGTGGATAGTTGATATTATTTTGGTTTATTTTTCCTATATCTTTATAGGAAAAGCGTAGGCAATATAGTTGCTACAAATACGTTGAAGTCTTATAGTTTGCTACCCACTTTTAGACTTAATAATTTTAGGAGTTTTAAACTTTAAGAAGTTTTTTGTGGGTGGTGACCAATTTGGAGATGCACGCTTACATGCTACATATGGATAGAGGACTTTTAGAAAATATTTGTACGATATGAAGATTTCTAAGGTAGAGTGAGGATGAGAGTAGAGATAGAGATCACAAAATAGCCCATACACCACCTAACTTGCCCATGCCTTTGATAATTATGTGTTTGACTCCTATATTGATACATGTGTTGTTGATTTCATGGTGATATGTTTATGTACAAAATTACATTAGGAGCACACAAGAAGTATTTAAGGTAAGTCTTCTCTATCCCTCGGTTAAAGTACTTGAACTATATTTTTTATGCCTATGGACTTGCCGATTTGTTTTATCCTATTTTCGTGTATATGCAGCCCCCATATGTGACGAAAAATGCAATGTGAGGGACAACTTTCTCATGCTAGGAAGGAGAAGTTATGCCCAATATCCTGACATTTGTTTTGAGGGTGGAGGCCATGTTTTGTGGTAGAATCTTTTTAAAGAAGGGAGAAATGATGAGGAACCATCTTTGGATTTAACACCACTCATGAATTTGAAATAAGAGATGAAGATCACTCTAAGGAGAAATAAATGAAGAATGAAGTGTGATCAAATTAGAAGAGAAATGAAGATCATTCCTAGAAAAGTGAAGACCTCAAGGAAGAGAATGAGGAAAACTCGAGACAAATCAATCCGGTTAAACTCAAATTATTATGGACGATCCATGGAGGAGTATACACATGCATATGGCTGGAAATATAGCCACAATATGCTTTTTTTACGGACAAATAACAATTAGTTTTATTAAGCCTTTTTAACGTGCTTGTAAGCCTATTTTTCAGTTGGTTTCGTCTTGGGTTTTGATCAAGCGAGATCAAGGATCTTGCGTGATTTCAAGAGGTTTGATATATATATATATATATATATATTCAACACTTCCATTTCCACTCCATTTTCATCCTTTCTGCCGCAACCCCATCGTTATCCCCTTTGGATCTTGCTTCTTCAAGATCAAGATCGCATTTTGTTGGTTCTTGTTGTCAAGATTGATTGTCTACGACTAACCCCGTATCATGTAATAAACATGTCCACGGGTCATGGGTTACCCGTGACCCGGCGGGTTTCGACCCGGTGGGTCTGGGTCACGACGGGTCCGGGTTCTTCCGGGTTACGGGTAAGGGTAAGGGTCGAGGTGATCCTTACCCGTAGACCCAACGTGTTGACCCACCGGCTCGACCCGCCAACATTCAAATTTTGAAGAAAAAAAATCAAACCCAACGGCTATTTCAAACCCAACGGCAGGTTGACCCGCCGGGTCCCCCTTTTTTTTTGTTTTTTTTTTAATTTCGGGTTTGAAATAATACGTCAACCCGCCAGACCCGTCGGTTTGACCCGTGACCTGGCGGGTCACCAACCCGGCGGTTGGCCAATATGGCGGGTAAGGGTCCGGGTCGCCCTTCCCGGACCCGTGACCCGGAGAGTCCGTCCCGTGGACATGCTTATCATGTAATCAAACAAATTATTTTAATCTTATATAAAAGAGATATCCGCCTCTATTTTGTTCATTTCTCATCGCTCATCATACCACCTCTATTGTCGCATTTAACTAGTTATTTTTAATAAATATAATTTGTGGTGGAAAATGAAGTATTTTCAATGAAATTAATTTTTTTCGGAAATTTACAAAAAAAATTGAAATTTCGACTAAAGAATGGTTGAGACAACAACACATTGTTGTCCTAACCGCATGAGTGTCCTTTCATAAACAAACATTTACTGAGATCATCCCTAACGCCCGAAATAAACAACAAACATTATAAATGAAAATTTTGATCATGAGAACATAAGCTATGTTTCTTATTTAGTGAGTCAATTGTAGACATGTTCATATTCGGGCTCGTATCGGACTCGGGGCAGGCATTATAATTTTGTTGGTCCGTTTATCAGGATTCGGGCCAGGATGAGTCCATATGGCGGGCCTATAGTGGGTGCCGTACCCTGTAACACCCCAAATCTGATAGACTCTTAATGCTATGAGCTAGGACCTCACAATGGATCCCGACCCTTAGCTTGACAACAACTTCACCGGACCTTATAACATGGAACAAATAAAAGCCAAATGGAAAGATTTTTAATGCATGATGAGTATTTGAAATACAACTGAAAAACATAACTCCAGCCGAGTTCTCAAAACAAACAACATGACAACGTCTGAAACAATAATAATAAAAGATAAACTGATCCCGTCCTATAATGTACGGAACCCCGGCTGCTCACTAGCGCCGGATCACTCGACCGCCTCCCTAACCTGCAAGGCATCTACAAGCGGTATAAAACCGTTAGCTAAACATTCTATGTATTAGATAAAGGTAAATACACATAAACACATAATGAACACATACAACATGCAAGCATTCAAGTCCATTTATTATCTTCATTTACGTTATCCCTTACTAATGATACTTATTTTGTGACACGAGAGATTCGCCTTTGTCCCCGTTTACCAGCAAGGAATGGTAGTAATGCATCTGACCGTCTACCTGCCTGGGCTAGTCGCAAAGAACCTCCTAGCTCTCACAAGAGCTAGACAGTGATGTCACCGCCCGTTATCATACACTTGGGCCAATTATGTAATATATATAAGGCGTCCTATTCCGGTTTTGTTGTTTAACATAATTAACACACACCACCAAAGCACAATAAGCTAATACAAAGAAGTCAACTAAGTAAGTCTGTGGACTTACCAGACTCAAAGCGAAAACCGATCAAACTCTTTCAACTTCCCGTGGGAAAACCCGCAACACAGTTCAACACAAGGCACACGGATCAAACAACACTCTAGTCAACTAGAAGTCCTTAGGCTTCTAGGCTCAACATCCTCACAAGAACAACAACACTCTAGATAACTAGAAGTCCTTAGACTTCTAGTGCACACAATCCTTACAACTCATAAACACACAAGATATATGATCACTCTCAGTCCACCGCCTCAAAGGCTTCCAACAACACAACTCAGTCCCAAACCGATATACTCAAGGATCTTAAGAAATCATACCACAATAACACAACCAACAAACCCTCAATCCTCTCAAGATAACCCTAAGGTCAAGCCACTACTTGGCATTCCATATCACCTATGTTAAGCCAGCCTAGCATGCTACTAAGATGGACCAAGCCTAAGGAAGCGGAAAGGAAAGAAGGAAACAAGAGATCGGAAACTCACTACAGCAGGAACCGCCCTTGTGCCTCCCAGTCACCGCCCCTACGGTGGTCGGACACCGCCCCTGCGCCTCCCAATCGCCGCCCCTGCGGTGGTCAATGTCCGCCCCTGCGCCTCCCAAGATCCGCCCCCGCAGATGCAGTCTAGATACGTCGACTTTTCGTTTCTTTGATTGTGCAACAACCTTCCTAGTGTCTTCCTTGATGCTGTGAATGCCTCCTAGCCTCCAACACAAGATCTTAGCCCTCATCCCGGTCTATGCATGCCACCAATACAAGCAAACCACAAGAGAAGCCTTCTTTAGGTGGATCCAAGGATTCCTACCATTCGAGGTAGCAAGAAAAAGAAGAACGAAGAAGGAAGGAAAGGGAAAAAGGAACTTACCCTAGAGCACGCCTCAACAGTCCCGAACTCCGTATGACAGTCACAAGAGAAGAGAGAACAATTGTGGAAGGTGAAAGTGAAAGAGATGAAGGAGAAGAAGGGTGAGAGGAGAAGTGACATGAAAAGAATGAAGGAGAGGGAATTAAGCTGCATAAAAGGAAGGAATGCCAAGGGACAAGCAGCCAATAAACACCCTCCTCATAAAGGGTCGGAATAAAAGAGGTAGAAGATGAAAGGTTGGACGGAAAGGTGCATAACTCTCACTCTAACGTCTCACCTCCCCCGCGGGACGTCCAAGCCGCGGTTGCGGTCCTTCTAAGCCGCAAGGGCGTTAGCCCATACTCAAGGCTTCTAGCGCCTCTCATAAATGGAACCGAAATTTCGGGCGTTACATACCCGCCTGGCCGGACAGGCCGGACCTGCGAATACCCATCTCTTTCATTTTTATTATATAAAGTTCTTTAAAAATTTATTTTTAATATAGATTTTGTTTAAAAATAAATATATTTAAGATATGGTATATGATATCTGTTAAATTAATTATAATTATATTAAATATTGTATATTTATACTTAAAATTTCTAATAATTTTTTATATTTATTTATTTTTATCCGTACTGACGGGTTGGGCTTTTTGGCCTTGTCGGGCTTCTTCCTCTGTTATACCCGCCCGCTTTTTCGGACAGACGGGCCTGACAAAAAACAAAAATGGAAGAGGAAAAACCTCTCATGGTCAAGACATTCAACTAACTTCGTTTAAATCACTTTTGATGGATCAAAAATTGACCAAAGGATCTCGGTTTTGGATAATTTATCCATGATTTCACATCTAGAGCGATAACCAAAGATTTCGGAAGAATTCCGAACATGCCAATATTTGAAATAGAATAGTTAGTTCTTCTTCGGACATAAAAGTTGCAGCATGCTAAAAAAACAAAAGTCGCAGCATACCTTTTACCATAATTACAAAATATGACATACAAATTTCTCCAAAATCTTATTGAATCATTAAATTGTATTTTAGGGTTTAAATTTTGGTCAAGTTTAACGTTTGAGGTTTCAAAAAATACCGTTTATGTTTTTTTTAAGTACAATTGTTTTTAAAATTGATCAAGATAGAACTTTACAATTCAAAGCTAAAAAGAAAACTAGCGTGGATCACACACTTGACTAAAATTATGTTAACGTTGAGCTTTATCTAAAACTAATTGAAATTTATGGTAAATTTATGTTGCGACTTTCGATTTCAATATGCAACGAGTTTTTGTTATGTTCTTCTCAAAGAGCTAACTAGATTAAAAGAGCTAGGTTTTTAGAAAATTAAAAATTGAATGAAACAATCTAAATGTGGTCGATTATATTTTAAGGATTTGGAAATTCCATGACAAGATTATTTTTTTTTTTGTAGGAAGGAGGGTCAAAGGTATCCGGTGCAATTGGTTGCACTTTATTATTAATAAAAAGGCTAAGTAGTGCTCAAATAGAGGATAGCCGGACCACTTGCATCTTGCAAAATAATATAAATAACACACTCGGGAGGGTCATTAATCAATACATTAAAACCAAGTTCGTAAGAGAAAGCAAGACTAGCTAGGAAATTGACCGCGTAGTTCCCCTCACGGTAGGCATGTCAAAACTAGATAACCCAATTTCTTTTGAAATAGCCATGACACTTACTGACCAAGATCGAGAGGGGATGACAATGTGGTATATCCTTTGAAAAGAGATTGGTTGCAGTGAGTGAATATATTTTCAAAATCACCAAACGACAACCAGTCTCCATGCGAGATTTAGGCCATATACAATCCCCAAAGCTCACCTGCAGGGACAATAGACAACCCAAAGTTGACAACAAAACCACGTTGTCATTACCCTACATTATTCCTAATGACTTTAGCTGCAATGGCATGCCCATCACCCCTTCTAGCACCATCCATGTTGATCTTTAACATCCCTTCCGGAGATGGTTTCCATGCAATGTATTTAGGTTGCTTCATTTTGTAGTGGTTATGCTGTTGGAACTTACATTTGGTACGGAGTACTCAAGAGCACGATCTCTAACATGCATGTGACAGGAGCCAAACACGTTCATAATCTTTAAAATTTTGTCGTTCCGCCATTTCCAAGTCCACCACAAGCCTACAACAAAAACTTCACTCCATAAAGTGTTACTATTAAAATTCCGAAGGGAGAGAATGTTACCTCTTATATAGGATGCAAAGGGTTTTGTAAAGAAAGAATCCCTACTCGTAAAAGCCCCGAAAAAATGCCAAATGTGTCTAACATTCTGACAATCTGCCAAGTGATGTTCGTAACTCTCCTCATTAAGACTGTAGGTAGGGAAAAGGGGCGATCCCAATGAGGTGTCTGCGCCATCTTTCAACATTGGTAAAAATACACCTCTCTTGAACTAGGTCAAACCATTAGAGTGAATAAGCTTGTAGGCGCTAACAACTGAGTTGTTACCATCATTGACAATGCCCAATAGAGATCATTGTCAACAATATCATACAGAGGGGGCTGATATGGTTGTGGTTGTCCGGGTGGAGAGCAGCAAACTTTAGAAGGATAGTGTTCGGTAGCATATGTTGCAAGATATCACAGTCCCAATTTCCGCCAGTCGTCTAATTGTAACACCCCAAATTCTCGGAACTCGGGGCGCTACTGGTAAGGACCTCACAATGGGTCCCGACCTTAGTTTGACAACAACATTACCGGATCTTGCAATAAGACACAAATAAGAGTATAGCCGAAATAGATATAATGCAAATGCTAAGAACCAAAATATAAGAAAGGACTATCAGCCAAGTATCACAAGGTTACAACAACACTAAAATGCCAAACGGCCAAAAGGAACAAGACTGAAAATAAACCCATATTCCGTCCTATAATGTACGGTAACCCGGATGACCACTCCATCCAGATCACTCGACAACGTCCCTACCCTAAAAGGCATCTACAAGACGGATAAAACCGTTAGCTAGCAACCTACAAATTATAAGAACAATAATAGCACAAACACACACATTGCAAGAATGGAAACATACATCATGATAGCACATACGTTCATCTATTATCTTTTGTTACGCCATACACTTTCTAATGCAACTTAGGTTGTGACACGAGGATCTACCGAACCTCGCCTCTGTCCCCGTGTACCAACATGATTGGATCCGATGCACCTCACCGTGTACCTGTCTGGGCTAGTCACATAGAACCTCCCAGTCTCATGTCAGAGTTGAGCAGTGATGTCACTGCCCCTTAAACATACACTTGAGCCACATTATAATTAAGGTCGTCCTATCAGGTTATATTCATTGAACAATCAAAGCACACACCACTATCACCGTTCATGCTTACACGCAAACTAGCCAAGTAAGTCCAAGGGGCTTACCTGAATCGAGTTAAAATCTCGTTAGTGCTACTACTCAATTCCGCAGTAATAAGATCTCAAACACCTGCTTATAACGACGAAACTAGGATCAATAACATATCCACACTCTTATGAGTTTCCTAACTTAAACCTCATAACAATCTAGTATAGGTCATACTTAGTCGGGGACACAAAATGCTTCTATAAACTCCAAAAGACATCCGAGAGGGCCTTAACGTATATTGCCCTATCGGATCACTCCTAAACTTATATTCCCTCTCGGTACATATGTGAGTTTATAAAACAAAAACAATTAAAAATAAAAAAAAAATATAATTAGCATAGGTCATCTATACCACTATACTATACCCCACTTATTAATAAGATCTTCTCTAAATAAACAAATTAACACACGAACTCAGGGGTCCACTATCACCACCTACCCGTCTAAGGCATACAACACCCTTTGTAGTCACTACAAGCTTAAACAAGTATTGATGCTCCTGAGTTGCCGTCTGCTGCTGTGGGAATGACTCTTTGCAAGGCCAAGAAAAGGTTCATCTATGATCCATTTATTTGTCCAGGTGATATTGTGACCATCACCCAAGACTCAAGGTGAGCCTTTCTGGATAAGGTCTCCAAAAAGGATTTTGATTTGGCGCCTTATGTGAGAAGGAGCAGCGTAAATACCTATGACAGATCGACCATATTTGTTGGGTAGGTAGAACTCGGACCCATAACTTGTCTCTCTCTTTCAAGAAGCGCCAAAACATCTTCCCGAGTAGTGCACAATTAAGATGAAATTATGATCGAGAACATTATGTTCCTTTGTAAGCATTTGAAGTTCGTATCAAACATGTCGTTTGAAAAGTCAACTGAGTGAACGATGATCTTGATACCCTTTACCATTTGTCTTCTACGGTACCGATACACCTCAAATCGCTGAAAAGCTCATCAGAAATTATCCTTTTAAATGACCGGTTCAAAAAACTTAGAAAAATAGAAATTAAAAGTTAAAAAAAATGCAAAACACTACTTATATCTTAATACAAAATCGATAGTTAAGTGCCTATAAATTTATCTCCCTTACAGACGCTCGATCTGAATAGTACTCTGACAAGCTTAAACAAGTAAGCTTAAGCTTACTTTTTCCACCAAAAAAAAAGTCAGCTTAAACAAGTATTGATGCTGAGTTGCCGTTTGCTGCTGTGGGATGACTCTTTGCAAGGCCAAGAAAAGGTTCATTTATGATCCATTTATTTGTCCAGAAGGTGATATTGTGACCATCGCCCAAGACTCAAGGTGAGACTTTCTGGATAAGGTCTCCAAACAGGATTTTGATTTGGCGCCTTATGTGAGAAGGAGCAACGTGAATACCTATGACAGATCAACCATATTTGTTGGGTAGAACTCGGACTCATAACTTGTCTCTCTCTTTCAAGAAGCGCCAACACATCTTCCCGAGTAGTGCACAATTAAGATGACATTATGATTGAGAACATTATGTTCCTTTTGCAAGCATTTCAAGTTCGTATTAAACATGTCGTCTGAAAAGTCAACTGAGTGAACGATGATCTTGCTACCCTTGACCAGGTGTCTTCTACCGTACAAATACCCCTTAAATCACTGAAAACCTCATAAGAAATTATGCTTTTGAATGACCGGTTCAAAAACTTAGAAAACTAGAAATTATAAGTTACAAAAATACAAAATACTACTTATATCTTAATACAAAATCGATAGTTATTTATCTCCCCTACAAACACTCAACTTTTTTAAAATTTGTGGTTTTGATGATTGCAGGTCCATGTTCACCCGTGAAGGATCCGATCCACCTTCACATGTGAAACTAAACGACGAAGTGAAAGCTCACCCATTCATGTCCTTTTCTTTTATCCACTTTCCTAATCAATACAATATATCATTGACGTACTAACATTCCTGCATGCCTTTATTTGCTAGGTTTTGCAACTTGCAAATTAATATCATAATGATTTTCATGACCACGTATAAAGTTGTCAATATGCTACCAATTCAATGATTCAATATAAGTATAGTTTTTAGTCATATATTTTAATTAAATTTAATATAGTCTACCTTCATTTTACATAGGTCGAAAGCTTGTCCTATTTTATTATTTTATTGATGAAAACGTTTATATACATGATAAACTAATCATTAATAAAATAAAATAAAAATGAATTTTTTCTCCTCAAATTTAAACTATCTCTCTTGATATATACAAAGTTTTAAATTTTCTCTTGCTACCCTCCTTGTTTAAGTTATTTTCTCCTTATATCAATTTTTAATATATTTTATTAAATTACAATTATAAAAATAAAAATATATGAAAATAAAAATGAAAAAATAAATCTGAATAAAAAGCTTAGTTTTTTTTTTGTTTCTGAAATAAAAAATAAGTTAAGTAAAAACTAATTATATTCACGTAAAATTTTATCCTAATTAATTTTATAAATGCTAGGTAATGGTAAATAATATATTTATTAAATTTAAAAATATAAAAAAATCAAATTTAGACCTTTTTAATTTTAAAAAGTTATTGATTTTTTTAAAAAAATGAATTAAAATAAAATATAGAAATTAAAACAAAAACAGAAACAAAATATTATTAATCCAAAAATTATAAATATATTAATAAAATAAAAATTATTAAATATATTATATTGAAAGTTTCCTCTTGAATTATAAAATAAAAAACTTAAAAATAATTAGGTCTAGCTTTACGTTTCTATATTCATAAAATATATTTATAATTTTTCAAATTAATACTTTCGAATTAGGTTTAGTTTTAACTTTATATTTTTTATTTTAATTTGAATATAAATATAAATAATTGCTATTATGAATTGAAATTAAAAATTTAGGCTTAAATTTAATTTTTTAAATTAAAAAATAAAAAAATACTTCTTTACCATTACTTAGTATATATAATGTTAATTATTTTATTATTAAACATATATATATATATATATATATATATATATATATATATATGGGCTAATTTGGTTAATAAGTTTTTTTGAGATTATCATTTAGTAATTAGGTCTTTTAGTTTTTTAGTTAGGTAAGTATACCCCAAAATCGTTTTTACCGTGGAACCCTGACTTTCCGCAACCGTTCTTTGTTTTCTTTGTTGTCTCCTCCCACCGCCTCTATCATCCAAATGGGAAACCATAGCTGAAGACATCAGGGTTTATTCATCACAATCTCTCATCCTCTGCTACACACTCTCAACGGGATGTAGATCTACTGTCAACGGGATGTAGATCTGGATGTAGATGTAGATCTACTGTCAACGAGATGTAGATCTGGATCTAGTTTTGTGGTTCACTTGACCAAGCAAGAAACGAGATGTCTGAGGCTTGCTTTAAGAGAGAGATTTCGAGCCTCGACACCCAAGACCTGGCCCGTCTTCTGTTCCCTGGCGGATCGGAGGTCGCCTGCATTCACTCCCTTCCTTGAGCATCGACGATGGAGTAGCCCGGTAGCGTCGGCGTCGATCAACCATCCAAGTACCTCGGCAACAAGGTACGTCTCTCGTCCATCCTCTGTCTTCCTTCAACGGAGCTTAGCCTGATATGGGACATCGACAACAAAAAATGGAAAGCTCCACTTGTGCAACATTGAAGCTTTCCAGACTCCGCACATCGTTGACCTTGGATGTAACACCCCAAGTTCTGAGAACTCGAAGCACTATGGGCTAGGACAACACAATGGGTCCCGACCCTCAGAGTAGCAACAACACAACTGTTACGCTAAGAACGTGACACACAAAAGTCTTAAATTTATAACTCATTATATTTTTCCTAACTCCTAGCGAACCCACAGTGTATGGGTCGTTTAGTAGTAAGGATAGTATTCCGAGGTCGAACACAAAGACTAAGGTGAAATTGAATCAATAGTGACTTAGGATAGTGTTGATCTAGGCTAAGAAAAAAGAAAGGAATAAAGAAATGAAAATCTCAATATTTTTGGATTGGTTTTATGGTGATCAATTAAGGATCACAAATCATGCAAGAATTAACAAACTACTAAGCTACCAACACAAATAAGCAAATACAAACACGAGATAGGTAATCAAAGAGAGAAAAGTGGATTCTAGGGGTTAGAAATTCCGGTTATGGCATAGAACTCAAGCTATCTAATCATTCCTTGGATCAACTATAGTATGTTGGGAGTGGGTGTTTCTAGATTGGAATCAATCACCGGGTAGGTCTCATGGTCCACTAGTCCGTTCCTAAGGTCTTATCACCGGGTAAGTCTCAAAGAGTCTAAGGATAGGAATTCTACACAAACCGGATTGTCATCTAGGGATCTAACCTCTCCTTACTGGGTAAGTCTCGGGAAGGCAAGTCCTAAACATCAATCCTAGCATACTCAATCCAATAGCGGCTAGTGAGGCTCACTACTACCTAGAGTTCATCATCTTTGGTCCCTAAGAGCAAGAATTACCTGATAGGTCTCTTCTCACACTTAGTTGCTAACACTAGGTCACCCTAGGGTAAATCTAACTCAACAAACACTAGGATTTCAACAATCTAACAACCTAACACTTAGATTTATAAATTCAGGCACATCAGACAAAAATCACGGGCAGTTCATCAAGTCCACAGCCGTGGAACCCCTTAGAACAGACCGTGATTTTGAACAGAGGCTAGGTTCGAGCAAACAAATCATCCAAGGGTACGTTTAAGTCTATCCTATCATAGTCCAAGCCATAACCATCATTTCCTTACCCTAGAATCACATCTATTTAGCCAACAACATGCATAATCACAATCATAATCATCAAGCATACAATCATGGAGTTCATATCAAGAGAGTGGAATGAAAGAGAGATTAAACAAATAGAACAAGAAAACTAAGCTGAATCAAAGTTCAAGAAGGACTTACAACCCTTCAAAAGAAGGTTCGAATCATTTCTTACAACCCTAGAAAATGTTTCCAACAAACTTCACTCTAAAAACTAAGCTATCTAGGAATGGTGTGTTCTTCTCTTCTTCTCCAATGGAAGTCTATCTTCTCCTCCAAGAGTAGCTCCAATCCAATCTTCCAATGAGAGAATATGTGTGAGGTAAGGTATGTAGTGGATAGTGGATGGATACCCTTTCCTCTCAGTGTGCAGGTGCACTTATAGCCTTTTCCATATGCAAGACTCGGTTATGGAGATCGTGGGACAGCTGTCCCGGCTGTGCAGAGAGAATCACGGCCAGTTTCCATGGGCGTGGAACTCCTAGTGGCCGTGATTCTTGTGCTTCAACCTTCTTTTGATCGTTGAGCCATGAGTTGGTACAAGGCATGCACCAACATGGCCCTATGTGTTCTCCCTTGCTCCTAACTTGCTTCCTAATGAGTCCTAAGGCGTGTCATTGCGAGGAACGATCCTTGAATGTATCGATTAAGCTCCAAAAGCTCCCAAAATACCTACGAAACAAGCAAAAGTCCGTGTAGACGTCTATCTCGACAACATACATGAATTAAGTGCAATTTGTCACGAATTAATGCTAAACTATGCATGAATTGCGGGAAAAATTATCTAAATGGATGCCTAGACTAACGTCATAAATCGTGTTATCAAAATACCCCATACTTAAGGTTTGCTCGTCCCCGAGCAAGTCCCAACTATAGACTAAGAGATGACATGATTTATGCATGTAAAAAATCAACAAAATCTTTTTGGAGTTGTGCTTCTAATATTGGATCACCTTCATAGTCATGTTTCATGGCAAATGGACAAGCAATCATGCATCAAATGAATGAAGGCACGGAAAGACAATTATACTTAACTAGAAAGCATGCATGAAAGGTAAAAATGAAGAAGTCAAGATGATTATGAGTATATTCAATCTAGATCACTAAGTCTTACACACATGCAAATAGGTCACAAGGACTTAGGAAAGAAGAGGCTAAGAAACGTTGTGATTAGGTGGGAATTTTTAGGTTATGTGTGTTCGCTCCAAACGGTGTGTGCAAGCTTTAAATTTATAACCCTAGACATAAGCTTAAAACAAGGATGCGAACCCGTAGTGTACGGGTCAATCGTAATAAAAAGCAAGGAATTCCAGGGGTCGATCACAGGGACTTAGTGAAACAAAGTCCAATTACGGTATGCTTTAGTAATTAGTAACCACAAAAGGTGATCAAAACAATCAAAGATGATATAGAAGTCAATAAGGAAATATGCAATTCTAGGGATTAAAGCATCTAGTTGTGGTTCCAACTCAAGATCTAAAGATAAGCATTCAAAGCTGAGATTTTTGCATAGGGAAGGTGTTACTAAAGTGGAATAGATTACCGGGTAAGTCTCACTACTCACTAATCCTAAACCGTAACTCCTATTACCGGGTAAGTCTCAAGGAATTAAGATAAAGAACTATAACCTCGAACTAACACACCATCTAAGGGAATAGAATCAACCTTTACCGGGTAAGTCTCAGGATAACTCACAAAGATGGGATGAAAGCACACTCAAACCCCAATAAAGGATAAACCTTTATTACCTACACTTATGATCTTAGTTAAACAAACTAAGGAATTACCGGGTAAGTCTCATCCTAGGCTTGCATTGAACCAGGAAAGGTGTAATAAGAATAGGATTTGGCAAACTCTAACACTTAACTCTCAGTTTCGGATCAGAAAAGTCACCTCGGTCAGACGAATTCCACCCCGGCCGAGATGTTCATCGACTGAACGAGATGCTTAGGGTTAAGGTAAAGGCTCGAACTTTCAGGGTCCTACTGTGATTAAGATCATTCTATCATTGTTTTCCCCACAACCTTCAGCCAATCACCCTAGAATCACACAACAAAATTAGCCACTCATCATCATGAAAGCAATAATCAAATATATGGGAAGAAGGTGAATATTTGAACAAGAAGAATTTAATGAAAAGACTTCAATAACTGAATCAAATATCACAACAAAGCGTTCCTTGGATAGAAATCCAACAAGACAAACAATCAAGGAAGAGAATCTAAGATAATCTTACAAAAACCCTTCAAAAGCTATAAAAGCTATAGACTTTCTTCCTTCAACCTTCAAAAAGGTTCTTCAAATCTCCCTACTGGAGTATGGCTGCTGCGGTGTGTAAACCCTGATCGGTGGTATAGCATGATATGGATTTGTGGGAAATCCGACCCTTTTTATAGGAAAGTAACTCTCCAAAGATAAGATATCTTAGCAAGATCTCTTCCCATAAAAATAGGTAAAATATATGATCTAGCATATCTTCTTCCTTCTAGGAGCCAAGCCCAAAAATATAAGATCTCTTTCCAAAGATAAAAGATCTCAGCCAAGAATAAAATATTCTCGCCGCGTCCCAGGTGTTCGCCTCGGTCGAGTCGACTTCTCTGGATCACCTCGGTCGAGGTGAATCTGTAGTCAACCGAGGTGAGTCACAACTGAATGTGAAATCTCTCAAATCTGGTCCAAAGTGAATCTTTAATCCATGGCTATGCTTCCTGGATGTTTTCTTATGTTCCTGAATGTAGCTCCAATGAATCCATAGCTCCTTTTGCTCCTTTTTGATGCAAAACGTGTCATTTTACCTACGATTACAACAAAACTAGGTGTAGACCTCGATTCCCGCAAAGGTAGATGAAATGGTAATATAATCACATATTATACATACAAACATGCAGATTATTGAAGATAAAACGTCCAAACAAACCCCAAAATATAGAGTATAATTCATGATATCAAAATACCCCATACTTGGCCCTTGCTTGTCCCCAAGCAAGTTCCGCATATAAAAGACAAGATAGAATGGATTATAAGTCAAGAAGATCAATGAAAAGTCTTTCAAAAACATTTTTATGGTGTGCAACAATCATAGATCACTCTAAGAGAATACTTCATGGAATTTAAAATCAAAATATGATCAAAACATTTTATAAATATAAGAAAGTTGTTCATCTTCGCATAAAATCATAGAATGCATAATAAGTCATAATTATCGAAATTAATCATGCATAATCCAGTTTAAACCACTAAGTCAATCAACAAGCTCGAGGTCTCGAGGGCTTCCCAAAAGAAAGGTCAAGAAACGTGTAGGGTAGGGATGTATGTAAGGTAATGTGGTGCTAGAATCCGGGAAAAGGATATACTTCACTTTCACTTTGACTTTCAACATCTTCCACCAATAATCTTTGCTTATTTCATACTTTTTCTTTTACTTTACTTTTTGGGATGCATGGATAGAGGTGCACAATAACCGAAGCCTAGGAAATCAGCAATCATCAATTTCTTGAGATGCATCAAACCCTTGATGCACATATCATGACCCGTTAGGAATATCGCGCAATCCGACTTTGGCAAGACACAAACACCCGGCTATGTGAATGGTGCCGAGTTACACATCATCATGATTGACTTCCCCAAACCTATTATTATTTTCTAACACTTTCACTTCCAGCCAACTTCTCAACTTTAACTTCACTTGCTTTCACCACTTCGCTTGCTTCCAAATTCCCGGATAGGTAAAGGGAGGCAAAATGTATATGAGGGGCTAAGCATGATCAAGAAGAAGAAGAGAGAAGAATGAATTGCCTTGGTCTTTCCAGGAAGAAAGTGAGGGAACTCATAATGTGGTGTCAACCTTCAAATGCAACATAATTTAGACAAAAACAAAGTATTAAACATGCCAAAAATCTCAAACAAAGCATTTAGCAACTTAAACATATTATAAAATCTTTCAAACACATAAAAATTTCAAAACCAGTCAGTAAGCAAGATCTTCACTGAGATCATATCCAGATAAGAAGCACAAAAATCGTTTTCGAAAACTCTCAGTTAACCCACCTCGGTCGAGGTGTTCTTAGGTCAACCGAGGTGAAACACCTCGTTCGGCCAGAACTCCACCGGTCGAGGTCAAAAATTTTCTTTTTAAAACCAGTTTTTTTCAGTTTCGACGTTTTTCTCAATCAAATAACCTGTAAGTATGCATGCAATATCAGATAAACACATAGATGCAAAAGTGAAGCATAAATATGAATAGATATCCGATCAAGTAGAGTCATACATAAATGTCAAATAATACATCAAATACCCCATACTTGGGACACACTGTCCCAGTGGGTCAAAATAAGTCTAAGGAATAAAATACTCACCGGACATAAAGCTGAACTGCATAAAAATAAGAAAGAAATCCTGCAGCTCTCAGTAATCCTGATCCGGTGGTGGTGGTGGTGGCACATATGGATACTGAGACGGGTCAAATGGATAACCCATAGCCTGCTGGAACTGGATCTCCATCATCCTGCGCTGATAATGCTGGCTGTCTAGCAGCTGATGAGTCCAACTGTCGATCTGTCGGTGCTGGGCGGCAAATCTCTCATCAATGTCCACAGTAAGAGCAGCATAAGAGTCAATCATCTGCTCCGTCAGATCATCGATTCGACGGTGAGCCTCTGGATCTCTATGTCGGCGTGCCCTACGCCTAGCAGGTCTCACAGGTGATGCAGCAGGTGCCGGCTCAGTATCATCATCATCATCCAAATCAATAACCGGCGCACTCGTCCCGACAGTATCCGTCTCTATAATCCTCCATCAGTGGGGCCCAGGCAGTCTGCCAATAATGAGGGTCATAAACTATAAACTGTGCTGACCACCTGATCCCCTGCGGTGCAGTCAGCTCCCATGGTATAGCCACGTACGGTGTAGTCAGTCCTCGGGGAACCAGAATCCGCCGAGTGATCATCTCCTGCAGCCCAAGCGGCTTGGCAGCCGCCACCATAGTGCAAGCGCTGAGATCCATATCCTCGTAGTTGGCAATGTGGGTGACAATCCCTCCGCAGCAGATGTCCCCCTTCGCCTTGGCCTTGATCCTGTGCAGATCCTCTGCCAGCATCAAGCCAAAGTCGGGGATACCTCCTGTCACCATGTAATATAGGCTGAACAGCTCCCCCTGTCGGACCTTCTGGGGCATCTCAGTACGCGCCAGAAGCGTCTCGCTGAAAATGCGGTGGGATAATCTAAAAGCTAAGTGGAAGATGACCTTCTCCTTGGAATCTCCAGGGCGCCACCTATCTGCGTGCTCAACCACGTGAGCAATCTGTCCCCAAAACTCCCTAGCTATAGATCAGGAAGGGAAATCAACAGCTGTGGGGGCAGGAAATCCAAATATATCCCTCCAATACTCTAGTGGCACTAAGAAGTTCCGGTACTTCACAGATCGCTCTGTGGGGAGGTAGGTAAAGGAGCTAACAAACTCTAAGGTGGGCTCCAAATAGGCAGAGGCCCGGATCTCAGTGAACTGATCTAGCCCTACTGTCGATATCATCCGTCTAAGGTCTCCATCTACATGGAGACGGTCAAAGGCTGACACGTCCAGGAAGTGAGGTGCAATCACTGGACGGCCGGAAATACGGTCGTAATCGACCTGGTGTCGCTCGTGGATCACCGGTCGATAAGGTCGGGAAGAAGAGGAAGAAGGGGAAGGGGAGGATATATCCCTAAGGGCAAGGCGTTTGTCAGAACTCATTTTCAGAATCTCTCACTGTCAGGTCACCTCGGTCGACTGACAATACTCAAGAACACCTCGGACGAGGCACAGCGCGTCTGGACCGAGGCGAAAAACTGCGTTCTAATTTCTTCAGAAATTCCAGTTCTTTTCCCCCAAAATCACTACAACTGGTTCCTATGGGGTACTTAATCCTTTTCTCAGCAAATGCAGGGCAATCCAGGCCCGAATCGAAGCGAAAACAGTGAGGTTAGGGTTTTGGTTCGTTTTACCTTATTCGGCCGTTTCGGTTCGATTTCTTCGCAGATCGACGATGCACTGGAATCCTCTACGCTTAAATTGCAGTTTGGAAGCGAAAATCTTCGAAAATGAGCGAGAATCGAAGAAGCGAGGTAAAGGGGGCTGCCGCGGTCGAGGAAGGGTAAAAGAGAATAAAAGGAATTTTTTCCCTTTTTATACGCTTTCTGGAACTGCTGTTACCTCGGTCGAGGTGGTCTCGACTGGACCGAGGTGGTACAGACCGAGGTGGATCTTCAGAAACCCTAGTCGCCTCGGTTGCTCAAGAATCATCTCGGTCGAGGTGCTCTGACAACAACCGAGATGTGCCTCAGTCAAACTTCGTCTTCTCAAATTCTCGATCTTCTGTCCTTCCAGTTATGCTCCTGGTTTGTTCTCCTTCCTTAGATGTCACCTGTTGTCTGTTTAGAACGCCAAAAACAAAACAAAGCAAAGCAAAAGCAAAACTATCTAAGCTAGACTAGAAAACGGGAAAAGAAAGCAATACCTTGGGTTGCCTCCCAAGAAGCGCTTGGTTTAAGGTCGCTAGCTGGACCATAATGCGTCTCTCAAACGTGATGGGAGGTACCATCACCCCATACTTCACCTCCATGGTGGGGTGAAGTAAGTAAGTCTATCAAACGCTCCAACAAGTGTAAGTGCTCATCGGGGAATGAATCGTCTATGGGCGGGTCGTCCTTCTCGCGTGAAGATGCAGGTAGCCGGCTGAGGTGATCCGCAACAGAATTTTCGGATCCCTTCTTATCGCAGATCTTTAAGTCAAACTCTTGAAGCAAGAGAATCCATCGAATAAGGCGTGGCTTGGCATCTTTCTTAGCCAACAAGTAACGGATGACTGCATGGTCGGTGTAGACAATGACTTTCGCCCCTACTAAGTAGGAACAAAACTTCTCGAAAGCATATACAACCGCCAATAATTCCTTCTCGGTGGTAGCGTAGTTGCATTGTGCTACATCTAGCGTCTTGCTAGCATAGTAAATGGCGGTGGTCCGGCCATCCTTCTTTTGTCCAAGCACCGCTCCTACAGCTACATCACTAGCATCACACATGATCTCAAAGGGCAAGGTCCAATCCGGAGGTTGGATAATGGGAGCGGAGATCAACACTTCCTTAATCCTGTAAAAAGCATCAAGACACTCCTGCAAAAACTCAAAAACAACATCTTTATTCAAGAGGTTAGTTAGAGGTTTAGAAATCTTGGAGAAGTCCTTGATGAATCTCCTATAGAAACCTGCATGCCCGAGAAAACTCCTCACACCTTTAACAGAACAAGGGGGAGGGAGTTTCTCTATAGTCTCGATCTTAGCGCGACCGACCTCAATGCCTCGATTAGAAACGAGGTGTCCTAGCACAATGCCTTCATTAACCATAAAATGACACTTCTCCCAATTCAAAACGAGATTAGTGTCTTTACATCTTTTAAGCACTAGAGAAAGGTTAGATAGGCAATCATCAAAAGAGGAACCATATACTGAAAAATCATCCATAAATACCTCCATGATCTCCTCTATGTACTCGGAAAAGATGGCCATCATGCATCGTTGGAAGGTAGCGGGTGCATTGCACAATCCAAATGGCATCCTCCTATAAGCAAATGTCCCCCATGGACAAGTGAAAGTGGTCTTCTCCTGATCATCCGGATGGATAGGAATCTGGAAGAATCCACTATAGCCATCTAAGTAGCAGAAGTGTGAATGTTGGGCCAACCGCTCGAGCATTTGATCAATGAAGGGAAGTGGAAAATGGTCCTTCCGTGTGGCCGTGTTCAGCTTCCTATAATCAATGCAAACCCTCCAGCCCGTAACGGTCCTGGTTGGGATCAACTCGTTGTTCTTATTCGTCACAACGGTCATCCCTCCTTTCTTCGGAACTACATGTACCGGGCTAACCCACTTGCTGTCCGAGATAGGATATATGATACCTGCATCCAACAACTTAAGAATTTCTTTCTTCATAACCTCTTTCATGATCGGATTTAACCGTCTTTGAGGTTCCCGTGAAGTCTTATGATCATCCTCCATTAGAATTCTATGCATGCAAAAAGAAGGCTTAATGCCAATAAGATCATCTATAGTATAACCCAAAGCCTTTTGATGCTTTCTCAGGACATGCATTAGTTTAGACAATTCAGTTTCGGAGAGGGAAGCACTAACAATAACGGGATAAGTGGAATCCGGTCCAAGAAAGACATACCTCAAGTGATTTGGGAGTTGTTTAAGCTCCACAACTGGGGGTGCTTTCTGAGGGGAATCCTTGCTTCCTTCTTCCAGTGGAGTAGATCCAGAAACTGGACTTTCGTAAGTCTCAGTTGAAGTCGTCTTGCCATCGACCTCGGTCGAGGCGCAAAGGCGTTGACCGAGATGTTCTTCAGTCGCCTTGCTCAGTCCAGGAAGTGTCTCGGTCGAGGTACTGCAACTGGAACCGAAACTGGAGATCTTCGTCTCCTGGATTCGCTTCTCAGTTTTAGCTCCTGGATCTTCTCCTAGTGCTTTTAAGCTCCGTATATCTGCATCACAAGAAGCATCTATACCTTCCTCCATTAAACTGAAACTAATAACTCTTTCGAGTGGATCGTTAATAAGGATAGAGCTCACCAATTCTCTTGATTCTTCTTCATCGTAGATGTTGAAGATATTATCGCTTAGCTGCTCCCCTTTCATGGCTGCAAGTAATGCGAACTCCACCTTATCGCCACCAATGTTGAATTTCAACTTGGCGTTCTTGCAATCCACGTTGCAACCCGAAGTTGCTAGAAATGGTCTCCCGAGAATAATAGGAACAAGATAATCTGCGGTAATTTCAAGTACAACAAAATCTATAGGTAAATAGAAGTTACCTAACTTGACCGGAACGTCCTCCAAAATTCCCACGGGATGGGTGATGGAGCGATCCGCCATGTATAGTCGAAGCTTGACCAGCTTGGGCTCTCCAAGTCCGATCTTCATACATAACTCCAGCGGAATGATGCTCACGCTGGCTCCTAGATCACATAGGGCTTCACAAGTGACATCCCCAACTTGAATGGGAATGCAAAATGAGCCGGGATCTCTCAATTTAGGTGGCATCTTCTCCTTCATGATTTGAATAAGCTCCGAGAATTTAGATGTCATCCTAACTTCACCAAAATCTTCCAGTTTCCTCTTCCTTGATAAGATCTGCTTCAAGAACTTCCCATAGGCGGGCATACCTAGAATAGCATCAAGGAAAGGAATGTTAATGTGCAGTTTATTCATCAAGTCAAGGAACTTACCAAAGTGCTTGTCTAGATGTGCTCTGACCCTTGACTGGGGGAATAGAAGTGGTGGTTTGTATGCAGGAGGTGGAACATAAACTTCAGTTTTCCCCTCCGCTTTCTGTGGCTCCACCTCGGTTGGCATCTTGGTCGAAGTGTTCTTCGACTGCACCTGGACCGAGGTGGTCTTTGTCGGTACTGGCACCGACCGAGGCATTGGATCTGCAGTTTTCAGTCCACTCCTCGTAGTTATGGCCATGATCTGGCCCTTAGGGTTGCTCTCCGTCCTTGCTGGAAGCTTCCCTGGATCTCTTGGCGTTTCATTCGCCCTATTTGCAAGTTGTTGTTCAAAGGCCTTTTGGGCCTTCGAAAATGAAGTCATAGAAGTCTCCATAGCACTAAGTTTGATCAAGATAGCCTCCAGCACTGCGTCTTTCTTTTCCGGCTGAGACGAACTTGATCCTTGCCCCTGGCTCTTTAATGGAGTAGAAGAAGAAGAAGGGGAAGAGAGGAAAGGATTAGAGGAATTGTTAGAGTTGGAGTTTGAATGATTGTTACCAGAATTTTGGTTGTTCGCCCTCCAATTGTTGCTATTGGATCCTCTATTGTTGTTGTTGTAGTTGTTGTTCCGGGAACCGTTGTTGTTGTTACGGTATCCATTGTTGTTGTTCCTTTGTCCTTGATCTTCCTTCTTGGTTTGAGCAACCAAGAGTTCCTTCAATTGCTTCACGTCATTCTTCAAAGAGTGAGTTGATTGTTGTTGGGCTGAGTTTCCTGGAAGTTAACTCATTTAACTCCACCTTCAGCTCCTTGATGGGTGTACTTCTCCATATGCAAAGCTTGCTTCTCGATGAAGTCCCAAGCTTCGTCAATCGCCATGTCCATAAAGGTACCGGCGGAGAGTAGTTGGAGGTTGAACTGGGTGCTTCCGTCCAGTCCCTTGAAGTATATCTCCAATAACTCTATCTTTGGAATCCCATGATGTGGGCAATCCAAAAGAATGTCCTTGAACCGCTCCCATGACTTGGAAAAGCTCTCCTTGTCCTTCATAATGAAAGCATTGATCTTCCCTCTCATTTCAGCGGTCTTTGAGGGGGGAAAGAATTTGGTCAAGAATTCCGTAGTTATCTCCTCCCATGTGCTGATTTTTCCTGGAGGAAGAGATTGATACTAAGTAAGAGCTCTATCTTTTAAAGAAAAGTAAAAAGGTCTTAGCTTGTAGTTGTTATTTTCAATCCTTGAGGGTCTCAAGGTTTCCATCAAGATCTCATAGTTTTGAAGATGTTGATGCGGTGATTCCTTCTCTAGCCCTCCGAATTGGCATTGGCGAATCATGGATAGAACTTGCGGTCGACGTTCGTAGTCATGGTCCGCTGGATCTCCTAGGTTAACTCCTGGACGCCTCAGTTGTTGATTGGGGTCCATCCTTTGACCTAGGGTTTGTGGGATTCCTGCAAGAAGAACGCCTCGGACTGGCATCCGAGGTGGAAGTATCTCGGCCGGGGCGTCAGGTACTGGAACTTGCCTCGGTCGAGGGTCAACAACTGGATCCTGCATCGGTCGAGGATCTGGAACTGGATCTTCCCTTAGTCGAAGTAGATATTGGTCTCGTAAGGCTGCCATATCTGCTTCGATCGCCTCAGTCCTGGTGCGAGTTTCCTCTTTCTCTTGCCTTAGCTCTTCCCTACTGAGGCGTAGCTGCTCTAGCGCCTCTTTCAACTCGGCCTCAAGATCGCGATTGTCCTGGTTGGCCATCTTCGCTTCTCGTAAGCGTCGTTTGTATGTCTTTTCTGGTTTAGGATCGTAAGGAACGATTTCCTTCCCAGTGCGGGTTCTTCGCATAAACCTAAGAAAGAACCTGCAAAAGTCACTCAAGTAGAGTGGTTAGTAAACACGGGGGCAAGTGCCCCAAGAGCAAACCGTAACCGGCTCGGTCTAGACCAAGTCCCCGGCAACGGCGCCAAAAACTTGTTCGCTCCAAACGGTGTGTGCAAGCTTTAAATTTATAACCCTAGACGTAAGCTTAAAACAAGGATGCGAACCCGCAGTGTACGGGTCAATCGTAGTAAAAAGCAAGGAATTTCAGGGGTCGATCATAGGGACTTAGTCAAACAAAGTCCAATTACGGTATGCTTTAGTAATTACTAACCACAAAAGGTGATCAAAACAATCAAAGATGATATAGAAGTCAATAAGAAAATATGCAATTCTATGGATTAAAGCATCTAGTTGTGGTTCCAACTCAAGATCTAAAGATAAGCAGACAAAGCTGAGATTTTTGCATAGGGAAGGTTAGAGATGGGACCCAAACCTAAACCGGCGGTTTAGGTTTGGCCTTTGGCCAAACCTAAACCTAAACCGGCCGATCCCGAACCGCGGTTTAGCCTAAACCGGCGGTTTGGCACATGACTTTTAAAAAATATATATATATATATATATATATATAAGTAATATAATATATATTTATATATTAATTAAAAGTTATACGTTTAATTTATATATATTAAAAAATATTTTATAATTTTATATTTTATACATAGAATTTTTTTTTTGTACAATAGCATTTAAATAGAACTAGTAAGTAAATAAAAGAAAGCAAGTAAAATAACATTACTAACAATAATAAAAGAAAGCAAACTCAAATTTTTTATACATTGAATTTTTTTTCATTACATTAGCTTTTGAATAAAATAATTACATACTAAAATAAATTACTAACAATAATAAAAGAAAGAAGCAACTAAAATAAATTTTTTTATACATTGAAATTCAATGTATAATAATTACATAGTAAACAAAATTACTAACTACAATTCTACAACAAAATAAAGCAAGCTAAATTTTTTATACATTCAATTTTTTATATTACATCTTTACATTAGTATTTGAAATTTTGAATATAACTAAATGAAAAAAAAAAAAAATAGGAAAGGGCTTGAACCGGTTTCCCGGTTGCCTACGTATCCTCTTGGGGTTTAAGAGGAATCAAAGCCCACGTAGTTCTCTTACCTTTACTTACCTTTTTTCGGACTTCCGAGTTGTTTTTGTAACCCCCTTACCTTTGCGCCTCGGACTCGGAAGTAGTGGCCGGATCATCGGAGTTGGAATCCGATGATCTATCATAAGTGGGTGCATTCCGTTGTAGCCTCCTCTCCGCCCTTATCCAATCTTGAACACAAACTTGAGCCTCCAATTTATCGGGCTTCAATTGACTCCTCTTGTAGCTTAGCATGTTTCCTCCTTGACTAAAAGCTTGCTCCACGGCCACCGTTGATGCGGGAACGGCCATAATTTGTTGCACAATCTTGGCTAATGTTGGATACTTTGGGGTCATCTTCTTCCAATATTGTAAAACTTCAAAACTATCAATATCACCATCAAAACTAAAAGGAGTAGTTAGAAAATCTTCAAATTCCGCACTTGCGGATGAATGTCTAGGTGTTTTAGTTCTTTTAGATAAATTTTTCTAGCTTTAGAAAGAATAGAAGGAGAAGGAGAAGAAGAAGTGGGTGGAGGAGTTGTTTGTGTAGAAGCACTAGCACTAGTTTCAAATAAATTAAGTAATTTAGCAATTTCAACACGAACATTACTAATAATATTATTAACATTCTTAATAGTAGATAAACCTAAACATTCATAATAAGCATTTAAAAATTCCGTAACACCATCAATTTTAAGTCTAGGATCGAAAACGGCGGCAATAAGATAAACTACGGGAACCTCATCATAATATTTTAGCCATTTTGTTTTCATTTCGGCCGTAGCATATTTAAGTGATTCTAAAGCTAAACCGGTTTGTAAAGCCTCGGCAACATTTACGGCTATTTCTAAAAAACAACAAGAAGTAGGAATGTAAACATAACTTAATGTATTAGTAGCATCACTAAAAACTTTTAAAACACTACAAATATCAAAACAAGTTTGCCAAATACTTTCATCATCTAAAATAGAACAAGAAATAAATTGTGAAGAAAATTCTTGTAAAACATTTTTATAACGAATAGCTTGAGTTAGTAGTTTATAGGTTGAGTTCCACCGAGTTCCAATATCTTTCGAAAAAGAAATCGGAGGAAAATTTTTTTCAATACAAGTTGATCTCCATTTTCTTCTTAATTCGGTTGAATGCCAAATATGTTCAATTACATCGGTTATAGGTTCTAACATTTCATGTAAAACTTTTAGGCCATCTTGAACACTTAAATTTAAAATATGACATGCACATCTTTGGTGAGTAAAAGAAGTTTTTATAAGTTGACCCGCATTTCCTACTAAATGGTTAACGGCGCGGGTGTTAGCGGAAGCATTATCAAATGAGTATGAAAAAACACGGTTTTGTAAATTAAATTCTTGTAAAACCGCTTTTATTAAATTAGCAATGTTGGCGGCACTATGTCTTTCATTAAAATGTCGATATGCAATAACAAATTTATGCAAGTACATATCATTATCGATAAAATGTAAAGTGATGCCCATGTAAAAATGTTTTTGTGATAAAGTACTCCAAATATCACTACAAATTGAAACTTGATGCGAAAAAGATTGTAAAACCGTAAGAATTTTTTGTTTTTTTTGTTCATAAGAATGAGAAACTAATTTCGAAACTTGTTTACGAGAAGTTGGTTTATAAGCCGGTTGAAGATAATTAGTGTTATATTCTCTTACATTAATAGATTCCGCATAAGAAAATGGAAATGCTTCGTATGCAATTAAGTTGGCTAATGCTAAAGATTCATCAACATGATTATAATTAAATAAAGAAGATTGAGAGGAAGAGGATGCAAACCCGTGGGACAATTGAGTTTGTCCCCGTGATATTCCGAGCTTCTCCGGATGAGTCTTTTGCATGTGGGTTTGCAAAGTTCCGTATCCGCCCTTCGACTTCCACTTGTACACCTTCGTACAATAATTGCACGAAACTTGGCAATAATCGTCCATCACCGGACCCTTGTTGTAATGTTTGGTGAATATGTCGGAGGTGAGCATTTTCGGTGGAGGGGCTTGTCGGAATGGCCCTTCACCTTGTGGAACTTATGGAACTTGTGGCATTTCCGAATCCGGCGGTTGAGTCTCGCTTTCTTGTGTGCTAGGAAAGAAAGCGGGAGTCGGAGTGAAGTCGTAGTCGCTTGGGAAATCCGGGTTTGCCATTTTGAAAGATCGAAAATACGAGAAAGAGAATACGAGATGGAGATTGAGAGTAAGAGTAGTAGTAGATAGATGAGAATGTTGATGTGATTTAAATGAAATAATTGTATGGTATTTATAGGAATAGTGCGTATTAAATTTTTTTTTTTAATTAAACTAGTAATAAAAAAAAAAAAAATAAATTTTAACTTCCAACGGCTCTAATAGCCGTTGGAGTGAACGTTGGCAAAGCCAACGTTCAAATTTGGCAAAGAGACGTTGGCTTTTGCCAACGTCTCTTTTTTTTGCCAAACCGCCGGTTAAACCGCCGGTTTGGCCAAAAAAAAATTTAAAAAAAAATAAAAAAAAAGGCTCAAACCGGCGGTTAAACCGCCGGTTTAACCGGCGGTTAACCACCGGTTTGAACCGTCGGTTTAGGTTTGGTGTTGAACCAAACCTAAACCTAAACCGCGAACCGCCGGTTCAACCAAACCGGCAAACCTAAACCGCCGGTTTGGTCAAACCGGCGGTTTGAGCCGGTTCACAAACCGCCGGTTCGGCGGTTTGGTTTGAACCGGCCACACCACTAGGGAAGTTGTTACTAAAGTGGAATAGATCACCGGGTAAGTCTCACTACTCACTAATCCTAAACCGTAACTCCTATTACCGGGTAAGTCTCAAGGAATTAAGATAAAGAACTATAACCTCGAACTAACACACCATCTAAGGGAATAGAATCAACCTTTACCGGGTAAGTCTCAGGCTAACTCACAAAGATGGGATGAAAGCACACTCAAACCCCAATAAAGGATAAACCTTTATTACCTACACTTATGATCTTAGGTAAACAAACTAAGGAATTACCGGGTAAGTCTCATCCTAGGCTTGCATTGAACCAGGAAAGGTGTAATAAGAATAGGATTTGGTAAACTCTAACACTTAACTCTCAGTTTCGGATCAGAAAAGTCACCTCGGTCAGACGAATTCCACCCCGGCCGAGATGTTCATCGACTGAACGAGATGCTTAGGGTTAAGGTAAAGGCTCGAACTTTCAAGGTCCTACTGTGATTAAGATCATTCTATCATTGTTTTCCCCACAACCTTCAGCCAATCACCCTAGAATCACACAAGGAAATTAGCCACTCATCATCATGAAAGCAATAATCAAATATATGGGATGAAGGTGAATATTTGAACAAGAAGAATTTAATGAAAAGACTTCAATAACTGAATCAAATATCACAACAAAGCGTTCCTTGGATAGAAATCCAACAAGACAAACAATCAAGGAAGGGAATCTAAGATAATCTTACAAAAACCCTTCAAAAACTATAAAAGCTATAGACTTTCTTCCTTCAACCTTCAAAAAGGTTCTTCAAATCTCCCTACTGGAGTATGGCTGTTGCGGTGTGTAAACCCTGATCGGTGGTATAGCATGATATGGATTTGTGGGAAATCCGACCCTTTTTATAGGAAAGTAACTCTCCAAAGATAAGATATCTTAGAAAGATCTCTTTCCATAAAAATAGGTAAAATATATGATCTAGCATATCTTCTTCCTTCCAGGAGCCAAGCCCAAAAATATAAGATCTCTTTCCAAAGATAAAAGATCTCAGCCAAGAATAAAATATTCTCGCCGTGTCCCAGGTGTTCGCCTCGGTCGAGTCGACTTCTCTGGATCACCTCGGTCGAGGTGAATCTGTAGTCAACCGAGGTGAGTCACAACTGAATGTGAAATCTCTCAAATCTGGTCCAAAGTGAATCTTTAATCCATGGCTATGCTTCCTGGATGTTTTCTTATGTTCCTGAATGTAGCTCCAATGACTCCATAGCTCCTTTTGCTCCTTTTTGATGCAAAACGTGCCATTTTACCTACGATTACAACAAAACTAGGTGTAGACCTCGATTCCCTCAAAGGTAGATGAAATGGTAATATAATCATATATTATACATACAAACATGCAGATTATTGAAGATAAAACGTCCAAACAAACCCCAAAATATAGACTATAATTCATGCTATCAAAATACCCTATACTTGGCCCTTGCTTGTCCCCAAGCAAGTTCCGCATATAAAAGACAAGATAGAATGGATTATAAGTCAAGAAGATCAATGAAAAGTCTTTCAAAAACATTTTTATGGTGTGCAACAATCATAGATCACTCTAAGAGAATACTTCATGGAATTTAAAATCAAAATATGATCAAAACATTTTATAAATATAAGAAAGTTGTTCATCTTCGCATAAAATCATAGAATGCATAATAAGTCATAATTATCGAAATTAATCATGCATAATCCAGTTTAAACCACTAAGTCAATCAACAAGCTCGAGGTCTCCAGGGCTTCCCAAAAGAAAGGTCAAGAAATGTGTAGGGTAGGGATGTATGTAAGGTAATGTGGTGCTAGAATCCGGGAAAAGGATATACTTCACTTTCACTTTGACTTTCAACATCTTCCACCAATAATCTTTGCTTATTTCATACCTTTTCTTTTACTTTACTTTTTGGGATGCATGGATAGAGGTGCACAATAACCGAAGCCTAGGAAATCAGCAATCATCAATTTCTTGAGATGCATCAAACCCTTGATGCACATATCATGACCCGTTAGGAATATCGCGCAATCCGACTTTGGCAAGACACAAACACCCGGCTATGTGAATGGTGCCGAGTTACTCATCATCATGATTGACTTCCCCAAACCTATTATTATTTTCTAACACTTTCACTTCCAGCCAACTTCTCAACTTTAACTTCACTTGCTTTCACCACTTCGCTTGCTTCCAAATTCCCGGATAGGTAAAGGGAGGCAAAATGTATATGAGGGGCTAAGCATGATCAAGAAGAAGAAGAGAGAAGAATGAATTGCCTTGGTCTTTCCAGGAAGAAAGTGAGAGAACTCATAATGTGGTGTCAACCTTCAAATTCAACATAATTTAGACAAAAACAAAGTATTAAACATGCCAAAAATCTCAAACAAAGCATTTAGCAACTTAAACATATTATAAAACCTTTCAAACACATAAAGATTTCAAAACCAGTCAGTAAGCAAGATCTTCACTGAGATCATATCCAGATAAGAAGAACAAAAATCGTTTTCGAAAACTCTCAGTTAACCCACCTCGGTCGAGGTGTTCTTAGGTCAACCGAGGTGAAACACCTCGTTCGGCCAGAACTCCACCGGTCGAGGTCAAATTTTTTTTTTTAAAACCAGTTTTTTTCAGTTTCGACGTTTTTCTCAATCAAATAACCTGTAAGTATGCATGCAGTCTCAGATAAACACATAGATGCAAAAGTGAAGCATAAATATGAATAGATATCCGATCAAGTAGAGTCATACATAAATGTCAAATAATACATCAAATACCCCATACTTGGGACACACTGTCCCAGTGGGTCACAATAAGTCTAAGGAATAAAATACTCACCGGACATAAAGCTGAACTGCATAAAAATAAGAAAGAAATCCTGTAGCTCTCAGTAATCTTGATCCGGTGGTGGTGGTGGTGGCACATATGGATATTGAGACGGGTCAAATGGATAACCCATAGCCTGCTGGAACTGGATCTCCATCATCCTGCGCTGATAATGCTGGCTCTCTAGTAGCTGATGAGTCCAACTGTCGATTTGTCGGTGCTGGGCGGCAAATCTCTCATTGATGTCCACAGTAAGAGCAGCATAAGAGTCAATCATCTGCTTCGTCAGATCATCGATTCGACGGTGAGCCTCTGGATCTCTATGTCGGCGTGCCCTACGCCTAGCAGGTCTCACAGGTGATGCAGCAGGTGCCGGCTCAGTATCATCATCATCATCCAAATCAATAACCGGCGCACTCGTCCCGACAGTATCCGTCCCTGTATCCATCGGGACTCCATCATCCCTGTCATCAGCAGTCTCCTCATCATCTACCTCCTCCTCCTCAGCTGGGGCAGCTGCTGCCTCTCTATAATCCTCCATCAATGGGGCCCAGGCAGTCGGGACCCGAGCTCAAGGTGTTCGTTATGGCGTCGGGACCCGAGCTAGGCACCGCTAGCCGTCCAAGTTCCGCGTCCGCTCCACCCATAATTGATGAGGGGCTCATCATCATCATCCATATGCCATGCAAGGCTTCCATGCTACTTAAACTCTAGCACACAAACTCCAAACACACAAAAACACAAAAACAAAAAAATGAAAGCAAAAAATGAAAACGAAAAGGGAAAGATGTCTACCAATGGATTGCCTCCCACCAAGCGCTTCTTTAAGGTCATTAGCTTGAACAAACTCGGGGGCGTCTCACTCAAGGTGAAGTGGGGCAATCATGTCCACCGGAGCTCCCGGGATATACTTCTTCAACCGGTGCCCATTCACCTTAAAGTCTCCACAATGCTCCCCTCTTATCTCAACCGCTCCATGGGGAAAGATCTTCTTCACCACATAAGGACCCGTCCATCTTGACTTTAGCTTTCCGGGGAAGAGCCGCACCCTTGAGTTGAAGAGAAGGACAAGGTCGCCTTCACTCAACTCCTTTGGGATAAGACGCTTGTCATGCCAACGCTTGGTCCTTTCTTTGTAGATCCGGGCGTTTTCATAGGCATCCAATCGGATTTCCTCAAGAGCGTTCATATCTAGCAATCTCTTCTCACCGGCCTCTTTGAGGTCAAAATTTAGCCACCTTATGGCCTAATATGCTCTATGCTCCATCTCCACCGGAAGGTGGCAAGACTTGCCATAAACTAGCTTGTGGGGGATGGTTCCAATCGGTGTCTTGAAAGCGGTTCTATATGCCCACAAAGCATCATCGAGCTTCATAGCCCAATCCTTTCTTGTCCTAGAAACCGTCTTCTCAAGTATCCCTTTTATCTCCCGGTTGGAGATCTCCACTTGGCCACCAGTTTTGGGGATGGTAAGGTGTTACCACCTTATGAGTCACCCCATACTTAGCCAAAAGTATACCGAAGTTCCTATTTGTGAAGTGCTTTCCTCCATCGCTTATGATCACCCTTGGTGTCCCAAACCTAGGGAAAATCACTTGGTTGAAGAACCGCACCACAACCTTGACATCATTGGTGGGAGAGGCGATTGCCTCCACCCATCTTGAAACATAGTCCACCGCCAATAGGATGTAGAGGTTGCCACATGAAGAAGGGAATGGTCCCATGAAGTCCACACCCCACACATCAAATATCTCCACTTTTTTGTATGTTGTTCAAGGGCATCTCATTCCTCCTTGAGATGTTGCCCGTCCTTTGGCAAGCATCACATACTACCACAAAATTTTGCACGTCCTTGAACAAACTCGGCCAATAAAACCCGGATTGCAACACCTTTGTACATGTCTTGTGTGAGCTAGCATGCCCTCCACATGGCAAGTAATGACAATGGCGGATCACACTCTCCACCTCATTCTCCGGTATGCATCTCCTAAAGACTCCGTCCGGCCCTCTCTTGAACAAAAGCGGTTCACTCCAATAGTAATGCCTCACATCTTTGAAGAACTTCTTCCTTTGGGCATAGGATAAACCGGGTGGCACCTCCTCACACACAAGGTAGTTCACAATGTCGGCATACCATGTCTCATTTCCCTTGGACACTTGAAGCAAGCATTCCTCCACCATTTTCAATTGCTCATCCCGGAACGAGTCATCAATCGGGATGTCATCTTTCTCAATCTCCAACGGTGGGAGCCTACTAAGATGGTCCGCCACAGAATTTTCGGACCCCTTCTTGTCCCGGATTTCCAAATCAAACTCTTGAAGAAGAAGGATCCACCGAATCAAACGAGGCTTGGCATCCTTCTTAGTAAGGAGATAACGGATCGCAGCATGATCCGTATACACAATGACCTTCGCTCTAACAAGATACGAGCGGAACTTCTGAAATGCATACACAACCGCTAGCAACTCCTTCTCGGTGGTAGCGTAGTTGATTTGGGAATCATCTAGCGTCTTGCTAGCATAATAGATGGCATGTGTAAGCCAATCTTTTGCCCCAAAACAGCCCCAACGGCTACATCACTCGCGTCACACATGATCTCAAACGGTAGACTCCAATCCGGCGGTTGCATGATGGGTGCGGAGATCAAAGCGTTCTTCAACCTACAAAAAGCCTCAAGGCAATCCTTGGAGAAAACAAACTCAACATCTTTCATTAGTAGGTTAGTAAGAGGCTTAGAAATCTTAGAGAAATCTTTAATGAATCTCCGGTAAAAACCGGCATGCCCTAGAAAACTCCTTACCTCCCTCACCGAGGTAGGTTGTGGCAACTTCTCTATCATCTCTATCTTAGCTCTATCAACCTCAATGCCACGGTTGGACACCAAATGTCCCAACAAAATGCCTTCACTTACCATGAAGTGGCATTTTTCCCAATTTAAGACTAGGTTAGTCTCCTCACATCTTTTAAGCACCAAGGACAAGTTAGCTAAACAATCATCGAATGAAGATCCATAAACAGAGAAATCATCCATAAACACTTCCATGATGTTTTCAATATACTCAGAAAAGATGGCCATCATACACCTTTGAAACGTGGCGGGTGTATTACACAACCCAAATGGCATTCTCCTATATGCAAATGTACCCCAAGGACATGTGAATGTAGTTTTCTCTTGGTCATCGGGGTGGATAGGGATTTGGAAGAATCCACTATAACCATCTAAGTAGCAAAAGTGAGAATGTTGAGCTAATCTCTCTAGCATTTGGTCAATAAAGGGAAGATGGAAGTGATCTTTCCTAGAGGCCACATTTAGTTTCCTATAGTCTATACACATCCTCCATCCCGTAACCGTTCTAGCCGGAATTAGTTCATTATTCTCATTGGTCACTACGGTCATCCCTCTCTTCTTAGGAACCACATGCACGGGACTAACTCACTTACTATCCGAAATCGGGAAAATGATTCCCGCATCTAGCAATTTAAGAATCTCTTTCTTCACTACTTCTTTCATGATAGGGTTTAGTCTTCTTTGAGGTTCAATTGAAGGTTTATGATTATCTTCCATCAAGATCTTATGCATGCACAAAGAAGGTTTAATTCCAACTAAATCATCAATGGTATAGCCAATAGCCTTCCTATGCAATCTTAATTCATGCAACAATCTATTCAACTCATCATCATTCAAGCATGCATTAACAATTACCGGATATGTAGAATTATCACCAAGAAAAGCATACTTAAGATGAGAGGGGAGGGGTTTAAGTTCAAGTTTAGGAGGACCTTTATTGATTGGAGACGCTCCATATAATGTAGGTTGAGATGAATCCAAATCTTTGGAAGACTCCTCAAGGCTCCTTGAAGCTTGATCAACAACTAAGCAGTTTCTGGAGAAACCACTGGCAAAATCATGGCCTCTGGCACAACCACGGCCGTGGAACTTGCTAAGCTAGCATTGTGGAGCACTCCAGAGAGTTCCACGGGACAAACCACGGGCATGGTTTCCCCTACCTGGCCGTGATTTCTACAGGAATTCAGCACACCTTCGTGTGCTTCAAATTCAGGTCTTGTTTCCTTTTCCAATGCTTCCAAAGCCTTGATTTCTTCATTGCAGGCCTCCTCAACTCCTTCCTCCATCAAACTTAAACTAAGAACCTTCTCCAAGGGGTCCTTGATCAAGATCAAGCTCACAACTTCTCTAGACTCCTCTTGCTCGACAATGTTGAACACATCTTCACCAAGGGTTGGCCCTTTCATCATTGTGGATAATTTGAACTTGATATTCTCTTCTCCAATGTTGAAAGAGAGAATTCCATTTTTTCAATCCACCAAACATCCGGAAGTGGCTAGGAAAGGTCTCCCCAAGATGATAGGAACCGGATAGTCAGCCGGGATGTCCAAGACAACAAAATCAATCGGCACATAGAACTTCCCGAGTTGCACCGGTATGTCCTCCAAGATTCCAACCGGGTGAGTGATCGAACAGTCCGCCATGTAAAGGGTCATCTTGACCGGCTTTGGCTCTCCTAGCCCAACCTTGTTGCAAAGTGAAAGCGGTATGATGCTTACACTTGCCCCAAGATCACACAGGGCTTCATACTTCACTTCTCCCACTCCAATTGGCACACAAAAAGATCCCGGATCTCTTAGCTTATGAGGCATCTCCTCTTTCATGGTTTGGATCAATTCCGAGGACCTCTTTGTCATCCTCACTTCTCCATACTCCTCCAACTTCCTTTTGTTGGAGAGTATTTCCTTCAAGAACTTGCCATATGCCGGCATACCTAGAATAGCATCCATGAACGGAATGTTAATATGCAATTTAGACATAAGTTCAATGAATTTACCAAAGTGTTTGTCCAAGCGAGCTCTTGCTCGTGATTGTGGGAATGGTAGTGGTGGCTTGTATGGAGGAGGTGCCACATATGTTGGCTCATCATCTTTGCTCTTTCCTTTATCTTCTTGCAATGACTCTTCTTCTATCACCACTTGCTTTCCTTTATCATTTCCCTTAGGTAAGGGATCCTTCATGCTCAGCCCACTCCTTGTTGTAATAGCCAACACTAGGCCTCTTGGGTTATCTTTGGTTCTTCCGGGAAGCTTTCCCGGATCTCTATGAGCTTCACCCGCCTTTTGGAACACTTGTGCTTCCAACACCTTTTGAGCTTTAGAAATGGAAGTCACCGTGCTCTCAAGACCACTCAACCTTCCAAGCAATTGCTCAAATATCATATCGGTTCTATCCTTTGGAGGTTGAGTAAATCCGGGTGGAGGTTCTTGTGAAGCCTTTGGTGGTGGAGCTGCGCTTGTGGAAGCGGGAGGGTTCAAGGCTCCATCCGGGTTAGAATAAGAAAACCCGGGATGGTTGTGGTTAGGCCGGTAATTGTTGAATTGCCGGTTGTTGTTGAAGTTTCTTGGGCCTTGATAGTTGTTGTAATTGCCCCTTCCCATGTAGTTGACATCTTCCTCCTTGGAAGACAAGTTTGCTTGCACTTGCGCTTGAGGGCTAGCTTGACTCTTCAAAGTTGTAGCACACAACTCCCTCAAAGACTTAAACTCATTGTTGATTGTATCAAGCTTGAAATTACTCATGGTGACTTCACTCACCTCATATGCTCCCACTTTCCTCCCATCACTCTTCCTATGGGAGTACTTTTCAAAACCAAAGCTTGTTTCTCTACAAACTCCCAAGCTTCATCCACATTCTTTTCCATGAAAGTCCCACCGGAAAGAGATTGAAGCTTGAATTGGCTATCTTCATCAATTTCCTTGAAGTAGATCTCCAAAAGCTCTATCTTCGGTATACCATGGTGTGGACAATCTAGGAGAAGGTCTTTGAACCTCTCCCAAGACTTGAATAGGCTTTCTCTATCCTTCATCACGAAGGCATTGATCTCCCTCTTAGCTCGGTAGTCTTGGAAGGTGAGAAGAACTTAGTCAAGAACTCGGTTGTCATCTCCTCCCAAGTACTTACTCGCCCTAGTGGAATCGATTGGTACCAAGCCAAGGCTTTATCCTTAAGTGAGAAGGAAAAAGCCCTAAGCTTATGGTTGTTGTTCTCCAACCTAGGCGGCCTTAGAGTCTCCATCAATATCTCGTAGTTCATCAAGTGTTGATGAGGGGACTCTCCTTCCATCCCTCCAAATTGATTATGCCGGATCATTTGTAGCACTTGAGGGCGGACCTCGTAGTCATGGGCTGCGGGATCTCCTAAGTTCACACCCGGACGGTGTACTCTTTGAGCCGGATCCATACGTTGCCCTAACGTTTGTGGATCATCAATCATTATCGGCTCAAACCGAATATTAACCGCCGGCTGCGGTTGTGGTGGTGGTGGAGGAGGTTGTTAACGATTAAGCTCTCTTTTCACAAGAGCTTGCCTAATCTCTTCAATCTCCCTCCTAGTTGCTTCTTGCCTCTCATTAGCAAGTCTCCTTTCATTCTCCAAGAGCTCATCTCTTAACCTAATTTTCTCTAAAGCCTCATCCAACTCAGCTTGAAGATCTCTTGCGGCCAACTCCTTCTTTTTCTTAATGCTCTTAGATCTAGCTTTAAGGGTTTTCATCGGTTCGGGATCGAATGGAGCTAAATCCTTGCCACGAGATTCTCGCATACACCTAAAGAATGAGAGATGTCCTGAAAACGCAAAGACACAAACCAAACAAGATCAAAAGCAACAAGAAAGACCTACACTATAAATAATCACAAAAAGACTCAATCTAGACCTAGTCCCCGGCAACGGCGCCAAAAACATGTTACGCTAAGAACGTGACACGCAAAAGTCTTAAATTTATAACTCGTTATATTTTTCCTAACTCCTATCAAACCCACAATGTATGGGTCGTTTTGTAGTAAGGATAATATTCCGAGGTCGAACACAAAGACTAAGGTGAAATTGAATCAATAGTGACTAAGGATAGTGTTGATCTAGGCTAAGAAAAGAGAAAGGAATAAAGAAATGAAAATCTCAATGTTTTTGGATTGGTTTTATGGTGATCAATCAAGGATCACAAATCATGCAAGAATTAACAAACTACTAAGCTACCAACACAAATAAGCAAACACAAATACGAGATAGGTAATCAAAGAGAGAAAAGTGGATTCTAGGGGTTAGAAATTCCGGTTATGGCATAAGACTCAAGTTATCTAATCATTCCTTGAATCAACTATAGTATGTTGGGAGTGGGTGTTTCTAGATTGGGATCAATCACCGGGTAGGTCTCATGGTCCACTAGTCCGTTTCTAAGGTCTTATCACCGGGTAAGTCTCAAAGAGTCTAAGGATAGAAATTCTACACAAACCGGATTGTCATCTAGGGATCTAACCTCTCCTTACCGGGTAAGTCTCGGGAAGGCAAGTCCTAAACATCAATCCTAGCGCACTCAATCCAATAGCGGCTAATGAGGCTCAGTACTACCTAGAGTTCATCATCTTTGATCCCTAAGAGCAAGAATCACCGGGTAGGTCTCTTCTCACACTTAGTTGCTAACACTAGGTCACCCTAGGGTATATCTAACTCAACAAACACTAGGATTTCAACAATCTAACAACCTAACACTTAGATTTATCAATTCAGGCACATCAGACAAAAATCACGGGCAGTTCATCAAGTCCACAGCCGTGGAACCCCTTAGAACAGACCGTGATTTTGAACAGAGGCTAGGTTCGAGCAAACAAATCATCCAAGGGTACGTTTAAGTCTATTCTATCATAGTCCAAGCCATAACCATCATTTCCTTACCCTAGAATCACATCTATTTAGCCAACAACATGCATCATCACAATCATAATCATCAAGCATACAATCATGGAGTTCATATCAAGAGAGTGGAATGAAAGAGAGATGAAACAAATAGAACAAGAAAACTAAGTTGAATCAAAGTTCAAGAAGGACTTACAATCCTTCAAAAGAAGGTTCAAATCGTTTCTTACAACCCTAGAAAATGTTTCCAACAAACTTCACTCTAAAAACTAAGAAATCTAGGAATGGTGTGTTCTTCTCTTCTTCTCCAATGGAAGTCTATCTTCTCCTCCAAGAGTAGCTCCAATTTAATCTTCCAATGAGAGAATATGTGTGAGGTAAGGTGTGTAGTGGATAGTGGATGGATACCCTTTCCTCTCAGCGTGCAGGTGTACTTATAGCCTTCTCCATATGCAAGAGTCGGTTATGGAGATCGTGGGACAGCTGTCCCGGCTGTGCAGAGAGAATCACGGCCAGTTTCCACGGGCGTGGAACTCCCAGTGACCGTGATTCTTGTGCTTCAGCCTTCTTTTGATCGTTGAGCCATGAGTTGGTGCAAGGCATGCACCAACATGGTCCTATGTGTTCTCCCTTGCTCCTAACTTGCTTCCCAATAAGTCCTAAGGCGTGTTATTGCGAGGAACGATCCTTGGATGTATCAATTAAGCTCCAAAAGCTCCCAAAATACCTACGAAACAAGCAAAAGTTCGTGTAGACGTCTATCTCGACAACATACATGAATTAAGTGCAATTTGTCACAAACTAATGCTAAACTATGCATGAATTGCGAGAAAAACTATCTAAATGGATGCCTAGACTAACATCATAAATTGTGTTATCAAAATACCCCATACTTAAGGTTTGCTCGTCCCCGAGCAAGTCCCAACTATAGACTAAGAGATAACATGATTTATGCTTGCAGAAAAACAACAAAATCTTTTTGGAGTTGTGCTTCTAATAGTGGATCATCTTCATAGTCATGTTTCATGGCCAATGGACAAGCAATCATGCATCAAATGAATGAAGGCACGGAAAGACAATTACACGTAACTAGAAAGCATGCATGAAAGGTAAAAATGAAGAAGCCAAGATGATCATGAGTATATCCAATCTAGATCACTAAGTCTTACACACATACAAATAGGTCACAAGGACTTAGGAAAGAAGAGGCTAAGAAACGTTGTGATTAGGTGGGAATTTTTAGGTTATGTGATGCTAATCCGGGAAAGGAAATAACTCCACAATTTCATTTTTGATCAACTTCACCACAAGTGTATATTTTCTCCATCTTTTCTTTCTTTTCTTTTCTTTTTCACTTCCTATTTCTTCCACTTATTTTTGAGACAATGGCATTGGTGTACAAAAGCCGAAACCTTGGTGATTAGCGGACCTCGGGATTTTTCCGAGGTGCCTCACACCGGGCACACATACCAAGGTTCGTTAGGACATTCGGTTTATCCGACTTTGGTAAGGCACAAACACCCGATTATGTGAATGGTGCCGAGTTACTTGTCATCAAAACCAAAGTCCCCAAACCTATTTTTCTACACTTTTCACAACAAATTCAGCACTTCATTCACCACATTCTTTCATCAACAACTTCACCCCACACTTGCCTTTCACACACATCAACACACTATCATGGTCCTATTCCCGGATGGGTCAAAAGAGGTTAAATTTATATCAATTGAGGTGTTCAAACAACATGATCAAGATGAGAAGTAGAGAAAGATGAATTGCCTTAATTACTCCTAAATGATGTGCAAGAACTAGCATGTAATTTCGACCATCAATCCTCAATCCAATCAAGGCAATCATTCATGATCATAATTCACACATGGGATTCAAGATAAGTACTTCAAGTCTACATATACATTCATCAATTTAACACACAAGACCATCCATAGCCAATTCACACGACAATTTCATCATAAGGGTCATACCCGAGCTTAGAAGTGCTAAAAATTTTTAAATTTTCTGATTTTTTTGGATTTTCGAAATATGTATGTACAATGCGAGACATAATGAAACATGTGACAATATTAAACTATCCTAGATGTTAATCATGCAAGTGATCATGAAAACCCCACCCCATACTTAGAAACACATTGTCCCCAATGTGTAAATGAAGTAAAGAAGAGTGAAAGAGGGTTCTCACAATGTAAAATGGTTTGCTTCGGTATTTGGGTTCACTCAAGTGGATTGATGGCGGATGATCCTATCAACGATGGTAGAGAGCTCAAGGTGTTCGTTATGGCGTCGGGACCCGCGCTAGGCACCACTAGCCGTCCAAGTTCCGCGTCCGCTCCACCCATAATTGATGAGGGGCTCATCATCATCATCCATATGCCATGCAAGGCTTCCATGCTACTTAAACTCTAGTACACAAACTCCAAACACACAAAAACAGAAAAATGAAAGCAAAAAACGAAAACGAAAAGGGAAAGATGTCTACCAATGGCTTGCCTCCCACCAAGCGCTTCTTTAAGGTCATTAGCTTGACCAAACTCGGGGGCGTCTCACTCAAGGTGAAGTGGGGAAATCATGTCCACCGGAGCTCCCGGTATTTACTTCTTCAACCGGTGCCCATTCACCTTAAAGTCTCCACAATGCTCCCCTCCTATCTCAACCGCTCCATGGGGAAAGATCTTCTTCACCACATAAGGACCCGTCCATCTTGACTTTAGCTTTCCGGGGAAGAGCCGCAGCCTTGAGTTGAAGGGAAGGACAACAACATAAAGATAAAACTCGATCTCGTCCTATAATGTATGGGAACCCCGGCTGACCACACCATCCGGATCACTCAGCATTATACTGAACCTGCGGAACATCTACAACGATAGTATAAACCGTTAGCTAACATTCTAGATACTAGCAAGAGCGTAAAGGCACAAACACACATAAGGTAACGAAAACACATACCATGCTTGCACACAACCGGTTATTATCTTTCATTAAGTTATCTATTAATAATTTAACTTCTTTTGTCACACGAGAATCTCCCAAAACTCGCATCCGCTTCTGTCTACCAATAGAAATAGACCAGTACTCTCCGTTACCTACTGGCTTGGGTTGCAAGAGCACATTCTAGTCTCTTGAAGAACTAGATAAGTGGTCACCGCCCGGTTATCACACACTTGGGCCAAATAAGGTTATAAAGGGTGAATCCTATTCCGGTTATCCGTTATAAACATGAAAACAACGCAAACAAGTCAAAACACTCAAACCAATATACGGAATGCAGCTAAGTAAGTCCAAGTGACTTACCTCACTCGAAGGAAACTCCAAGCTCAACAAACAACTCAAAGACGGCTCAGTTTCCCTCAAGAAAGGAGCAAGGAACGCCTGTTCACACAAGCATCACAAATCAGGAACGAAACGCTTGCTAGAAGTCTATAACTTCTAGTCTCAATGATCTCTAAGAGATCTCCATAAGCTAAGAGCTCAACCTTAGTCTTACAACATACTCAAGGAACATCCAGAAGGAACAAGTAAAGGAACGAGGAAAGCAAGGAAGGAAGTAACTCACAAGAACGGGAGTTACTATAGATGAAACCGCATGGGCGGCTGGACAGGCGCAGGGGCGGATGACCGCGGGGATGGGGATGTGCAGGCGCGAGGGCGGCTAGGTGACAAGAGGCACTGTCGAGGTTTCTCTCAACAAAAACTTCGCATCAAGGGATCCAAAGCTTGAACATTTGATCCAATTCTTCAAGACACAACCAAGGGAGCCTGTGAACATCAACATATCAACAACGGAACCAACAACAAGGATCAAGACTCGATCTTGATCCTTGGAGAAGAAGAAAAGGAAGAACGAAAGGAAGAAGTGAAACAAAAGAGAACGGCATGCAACAACTACATGAACGTGATGAAGAAACCACAAGAGATGAACTTACACGTTCAGCAAGGTCGCAGGAAGCAAGGTGACGGCTGCAGCTCTCAAGGGTTGAAGAATGTAAGCAAGAAACGGGAAAAGGGAGGAAAAGGCAGGAATATATAGATAAGGGCTGGAAAGATAGAAGGAAGGATGTTTTAAGGTTAGGAACAAGATAAGGAAGCCGACTCATAAGATAGAAGATCGGATTTTCTATTTATGGACAAAAGATAAAAAAACGAAAGAAAGATCTGGCACGATCTGTAGTCATCCGCATGGGCGGATCGCCTCAGCCACTGTAATAACCGGATATTTCTATTCCCGATTATTTTCGAGTAAAACTGGAACTCGATCGGTGTAGACTTTTCCGACGTCTTATCACTTTAGGTGACGCTAAGTTTAAGTTTTACGACCCTTCTATCATTTTATGTGAGAACTTTACTCACATAAAATAACACAATATTGAGCCACATAATTCTAATCCGTAAGGGTTTAATCCTTTTGATAACCTTCCGGGCCCATCAGGTTAAGTCATATGAGCCCATCAAGGTATGCCATCCGGGCCCAATAAGAGATACGGTCGCATCTCAGCCATCACCTTCCGCTTCTTCCATCTCCTTACCTGATACGTGAAACTTTTACCCTAGCCGGCCTTCTCATTAATCTCTCCTTCCCACGCTCGACATCACGTACAGCGACGTTGCTCTGCTCCTCTCGCACACCGGCAACATCAGCGGTAGCATTAACGGTCATATCAGGGAACCGCAAACAAACGATTTTGGTGGACTAGAGAGTCCATAATAACTTTTTATTTACATACAGATTTAAGTTACCAACATTAACGGTCATAGCAGGGAATCACAAACAGACGATGAACAAAGTAAGAAGAATCGTGAAGGCACACTTACAAGTTATGGTGGAAGACTTGATAAACTCATTGATGACAAATGAATGTTATGACTGGACTCAGAAGAGTATAGTGATCTCATAAGAGAACAAGGGAAGTGCAGATTGTGGAAAGAGCTAAAGGGATATTAACAAAGAAACTGGAGGAGGTAGATTTTCACCAAGTGTATCAAACTTCAAAAGAGATAGAAGAACAATTAGTCCGTGATCTTATAGAAGGTCAACTACAGACTAGTTGGTAATAACTGAGACATAACACGTGCGGGTCAACTAGTGGTAACTGGTTGGAAGATAAGGAGGATAATCATAGACTTATGAAAGAATTTTATAGACATCTGGAAGATCCTTCAAGAGATCAACGACGACAAATGTGAAGCTAAATCGATAGAAGTGCTAGTATCCTTAATAGTCACCTGGAGTGAGTTCGAGGCAGTAACTCTAATTAAGAACTTAAGAAGAAAGACTAGACGGTCAGGAAGGACCCCTTCATGTCATTAGATACCAAGGAAATCGTGTGAGTGATTTACTACATACTTGCTAGGAAAAGGGTACATATCACAGTTAGTACAGAGGGATTGTAAAAGAAGAACTAGAGAAGTAAAGAGTATATGATTTTGTTAAGTTCTATGTCAATCAAGACAGAGTGTGCGTAGCATTCCATACCAGATAAACCGCAAGTGGATGAAAGTTAAGGTCATGAGAGTTGTGTAGACTTGCTTACAAGCTATATTGGAAGACCTAGAAAGGACCATTGATGTCAAATGGACGACACAGTTGGACTCGAGAAATGGAGTTAGCTCACAGAGGAATTGGAAGTTTGTAATGTAGAACGAGCTAAAGGAGTATAGATGGATGAACTCGAGTAAGTAGTGCCACCAGGAAAATTCAACGACAAAAGAGGTATGAGAAAAGTAAGTCCCGGAAATTGAGATAGGTCAACCTGACCGACGTCAACCGAGAACTTACAAGTGTTGTTTGGTATTGACAAATTATTTACCGTTAAAAGGAGATATTTTTGAATGTGGATTTACGAGGTAGCTTTACCAACACCTTGGAGGAGTTCCTCAAGTAGGCAACGACAACCTTCTTGGATGAACTAAAGGTATAAAGAGAACCATGTTAGAGATTTTGTAATGGCTGATTTGGATCAAACTCCGGTCGAATCAAAGAGTTTGGATCCGTGTTAGAAGAATTTAAGAAGGGAACGGGAGAGGTTGTCTTCTAACCGTTATCTTATTTCCTTAAGGCAAGTAAGGAAGGTTCTCGATACTTCATCCGGATAGGACTTATGGTGTAATCGGGAGAAAGAGTTTTGGGGGACAATTTCTTTGGATTCACAAAAAATGTCCTTATGATTGATGGATGATAACAGAACTATCAGAGTAGCGCATCGGAAGCGTGGTGGGTCCTAACTCATGGAGCAGGAAGCTCAATGATACAGAAAAACGACGTGTCGAATTGAAAATGATGATAGTTGGTGAAATGCATTTTGTTTGGAACGGACGTGAGATAGGCTATGCGGAGTGACTGGAAATACAACATGTGCATATAGAGGTTATAGAAAGGTAGTGGTACCCTATTATGGATCCAAGTGAAGAATGACGGCTTCGCTACATGTTGCTAGACAAGTGGTTTTGACTTCTATACTAATGGAGCACTATTCGCTCGAAAAGGTGTGTGCGTCAAAGTCTTAAATTTATATCTAGAACTCAAAGCAAAGCGAACCCGCAGTGTACGGATCGGCTGTAGTGAGGTAAGCATTCCAGAGTCGAACTCAGGGATTTGGTGAGAGTAAATTCAATTTCAATTATCTAGCGAAAATGCAAAAAGCTTTTGTGATCAAATAAGGGTGAAATGATTCCAAGGATTCAAGTATCCGATTTCGGCTTTCGATTCAAGACACTTCTATAGATATAAGGACAGAGTTTATATTGCCAAGATTATGTGTTCAAAGGTAGGTATCGTACGGTGAAGTTCCGAAACCTATATATATAATCTAAAGGTTATCTCTATAAGGGTTGTTGAGGCTGCAATATAGAAAGATCTAAAGACAAGAATTATGTTCAAACTAACTATCTAAAACTCTAGGATATGACTCTCCAAAGTAAGAATAGAAAGCACACTTAAAATCTTAATAAAGGATGTTGACTCTCTCTATTACCCAAATCTTTTAATTTTAATCTATTAAATGTAGAATCAAGTTTGAAGTCTCTTCACACACTCAAATAGAGGTTAAAAAGGTTAAACAAGATTGGGATTTAGGCAAGGATTAGTTTTGGTTAAAGATTAATTCAATTAAAGTTCGTCAGAAGAATAAATCTTGTTGTTCATCATTAAATCGGCCGATTTACTCAAGAACACCTTGATTTTCCTGTTATCACAAAACTAAAATCTAAACTCTCAGGGTCCAAATGTTTGAATGAGTTTAGTCTATCATCATCTAAGCCTTAATTATCAACTATTCTCCCCAGAATCACAATGGTTTTAGCCAACCATTTTCAAAATCAAATCAAATTAAAGATTGAGTGAAATATCGCAAATAAACCTGAATCTTGAATGAAAACTCAATAACCTTCAAATCTGTAACCAATTCTCGAAACTGATCAATGTATCTCTTAAGTAACTCAAATTCGTGTTCAAAAACCACAAAGATTTCAATAGAACAAAGAAATCTCACAAATAATGATCAAGATTGACTTTCCGGCTAGAGTCCTTCAATCCTTCTCCAAGAATCCTCAATCTCTCTCTAACGTGTAAAGATTTCCCGCTGCGGCCTCCTCGATTTCGTTCCCAGGGTTCCCAACTATAGTTTCTTGCTAGTGGGCCGTTTGGCAAAACCCTCCTTTAGCCCAAAAGAATTGGGCTTTGTATCGTCTTTATCATTTAGCCGAAAAACAAGGGAAATCGACCTAGTCGATTTATACACAAAACCGTTCGATTTCTAAAGAAGAAAATCGTCCGATTTATATGTATAATGACACGATTTTCTTCAACAAAAAGTGCTCTTCTTTTGGCTCGTCTTCTTTCTCTCTTTTATGCTTCTCCTTTGCAACTCCTTAGCTCTTTGTGATCCCTCTAAGACTTCTTTAGCTTCCTTAATGACCTTAGGTGCTCCTTGCTCCACTTTTGCTTTCAATTCCATTCCATTTACCTATAATTCATCAAAAACTCGTGTAGACCTCTATTTCCGACATTTTGTTGAATAGAACATAAAAGGTACACAAAATCTCTCTAAATGCAAGGTAAATTAAGGTAATCATCTACAATATGCATAAATATAATTGTATATAATTCATGTCATCAAAATACCCCATACTTGCCCCTTGCTTGTCCCTAAGCAAGACTCAAATTTAGAATACAAGATGTCATGGATTATATATGTATGAAAACTCAAAAACTTTTCTTTTGATAGTGCTTCTTCTTATTGGATCACCCTCAAAGTGATATTTCAAGGCATAGGAAGGCAAAGTATGTATCAATGATAACTATAAGATGAACTAACTCTCTTTTCTTTCTTGAAAACACAAATAAAGGACATGATAAAGATGTAGAGGTAATTAAAGTCAAACAAATCTAAGCCATGAAGCCTTAAACACATGCATAAAAGCCTCAAGGTCTTCTAATCAAAGGAAAGGTCTAAGACACGTATTAGGGGAAGGAATTATTTTATGCAATTGTGGTGCTAATCCGGGAAAGAGGAGCAACATAATACCTTCAAAAATTTACTTCACCGCACATGCTTTGCATGTAGAAAGCATTGCTTTCTTTATACTTTACTTTTTGAGAGTATGGACAGCGGTGCACAAAAACCGAAGTCTAGGAGATCGGCGTTTCTCAATTTCGAGATGCCTCAAACCCTTGATGCACATACCATATCCCGTTAGGACTTGTCGTTCAATCGGATTTTGGCAAGACACAAACACCCGGCTATGTGAATGGTGCCGAGTTGCTCATCCTCATGTTCAAGGTCCCCAAACTTATGAATTGCTACACTTTCATTTAACATATTTCCTTTGGCCCTCCCACATCAAACATGCCTTTTTTTTCTATCACTTATCCTAATTCCCGGATGGTAAAAGGAGGGTCACATATTTCATTGAGGGGCTAGCATGATCAAGATATGAGAAGAGAAAAGAAGTGAATTGCCTTAGTCATCCTTATATGATGTAAAAGAACTTGCAATATAGCTTCGACTATTATTTCATTCTCTTATCAAAACATCTAAATCATATAACTTATTCATGTGTTCAAGTAACAAAAGTAAGCTTATTCATGCTATGATTAAAATCTCAACACAATCAAGTCATCTTTTTGCCTATCCACATCACAATTCTCATCATAGAGGTCATTTCCATCATAAGAAGCACAAAAATTTTGAAAATTCATAGAATTTGAAGAAGATTATGCAAATGCAAATGTCATAATGGAAAGCAAGTAACGTAAGAGTTATTACAGGCTAAATCATCAAGAGTAGTGTAAAGTGCATAGATTGCTAAGATGAAATAAAAGGTATTGTAAGTACCCCCACCCCATACTTAACATCCACATTGTCCCCAATGTGAAAATCAAGCATAAGATGGAGAAAAATACATACAATGTAAAAGAAGTGGAAGCTCAATCCTCGGTCAGTGGTGGATGTGGAGGATACATCGGTGCACTAGGATCGTAGAAGTAGCCGAACTGATGGTAGTATAAGTCTCTCATCTGGCCGTCGTAGGAAGAGTGCCTAGCGTCCGTCTCCTGCCTATACTCCCTGAACTGAGTGTTCAAGGTGTCATAGTCGGTGTGGAGAGCACGATAGTCGGTGCGGAGGCTCTGGAAGCTAGAGACTAAGTCTCTATAGTGGCGGGGAAGTCGACGTCCTCGTCCATGGCTCGGGGCATGTGCATAGGAGTGGCGAGGTGGCTGGATGTCATCCTCTGTCTCCTCGTCACCTCTACTAGTCCTGCTAGGTCCTCCACCATGAGTGTCGGTGTCCATGGCATCCGTGGCGTGGCCACTGTGAGTGTCACTCTCGAACTCGAGCATGGTCTCCTGGCCTCCATCCTCATCATCCTCCTCATCCTCAGTGTCACCTGCATCATCATCATAGTAAATAGGAGGAGATAACTGCTCAAGCATCAACTCGAATTTCTCCTTCCAGTTCCTCTTGCTCCGAATAGTGTACTCGGACTTCCAAATGATCTCGGATAGCTTCTTCTTTGGATCCTTGTGTCATGGCATGGGAACATTAAGGGTTCCTCTCCCTCGAGAAATCAAAACCTGTCGAACAACCAACCGATGTGAACCTAAAGGTAGGGCACTCTCAGCTAGAGTGCATCCCGAGAAGTCTAACTCCAATGCCTTTGCCACATGAGTGACAAGGCCTCCAGTACAAATGTCACCCTTAGCTTTGTTGGCTATCGTTCCTAGATAGTCAGCAAGCATGGAGGTGATGTCGGGGATGGTGGTCGATGTCATACAGTATAGGATAAAAAGCTCATCAGCCTTGAGCTTCTGTGGAGTCTCTGTCCATGCGAATAGGCTCTCACTAAGGATCCTATGTACTACCTTAAAGGAGAGGTTGTACATGCTAGTCTCCTTAGAGTTCCCGAGTCTCCACTTATCTCCTCCATATTCGCCCACCGAAATAGACTCCCAAAAGGCACTGGCACTAACACCTCTCGCAAAAGTGCCTGCATCAGAATGTGAAAAGCCAAACAAATCTCCAAAAGTAGCAATAGACATAGCATGATCTTGGTTCATAAGGCGGAATGTGACCATCCTCTCTCTAGGGTCATGCTCAAATGTACTAAGGAACTCTAGGGTGATCTCGGTATATGCATCCTCTCTAATCATAGCAAACTATCTCAGCCCAACTCTATCAAGCATCATATCTACATCCTCTCGAACAAATAAGGAATCTAGGTCATCTAGTACAATGTATCGAGGAGGGGTGAATGGGCGATCTAAGATACGTTCGTATCTTTTCTTGTGTTTGGATAGAGGAGGGGGGAGCTTTGGCATGTTTTGAGAGGGTGGTGGAGGTGGGGGAGGGGCTTTGGAAGAAGATCCCTTCTTCTTCCCCGTATTTCTAGTTATTCTCTTCACAATATCCATTTCTGCGGCAAAAACTCGACCTGTTCTTCACATAAATCGGCCGATTTTTCTGGGTAAGGTCGATTTTTATCTCGATTTCAACGATTCTCACAATTCTGTAAAGTTCTGACTAAGCTATCACCACACACAGTTTCCTATAATGATTCCTAAGCAAACCCCTCAATCAATCTCAGCAAACAAACACTTTCTAAGCAAGATTCAATTTCGAATTAGAAACTTAGGTTTTGGAACGAAAAACCTGCATTCCGTATGGAAGAGTCGATTGTCGTGCTTGTTGTTGCTAGATCCTTGTTCCTTGTTGAAAATGCTTCAGTTTGGAGCCAAGAATCGTGCAAAACGATTAAGGAATGAGGATTGTAGGGTATGGGCGATTTTCGGAGTTCTTGAGAGAGAGAAATCGAGAGTAGAAGTGTTTGGAATGGGGGAATCGAGTGTTTAAGTCTTTATATAGGCTCGAGAAATTGTGAAGAAAATCGGGCGATTTTCTGGGTCGATTTAATCGTCGGGGCGATTTTCTTACATTTTCTCTGAACACATGAAAAATCGGACGATTTTTCTCTGTAGGTCGATCTGGTGGGTCGATTTATCTTTCTGTTGTCAAAAATCGACCTGCTCTGTTCCTGAATCGAACGATTAACTTAATGTAACTCGATTTCCTTCCCTGTCCTTCTTGGAAATTGAAGATTGAACTGATTTATGCTCCCTTTTTCCATGGATCTCTCAATTTGGACCTAATTTCCTGCGATTAATGACACGACAAACCAAGAGTGCATCGAGGAACAAATAAAAAGCGAAAATAAAGAAACAAAATAACTAATCTATTCTAACTAAGTGATGAAAGGAGGGGAAAACTATACTATCATGGGTTGCCTCCCAAGAACCGCTTGATTTATCGTCTTTAGCTGGACGGTGTATGGTTTGTGTTCACTGGAGGAGGATAGGAGCTATCTCCTCGACCGGAGCTTCCGGTGTGTATTTCTTCAACCGTTGGCCATTAACTTTGAAACTTCCGCTTTGTTCACCCCATACTTCAACTGCACCATGGGGGAAAATTCGTTTAATTACATAAGGTCTTGTCCAACGGGATTTAAGCTTACCTGGAAATAGATGAAGCCTCGAGTTGAATAGAAGGACTCGATCTCCCTCTTTCAGATCTTTTGGAATGATATGCTTATCATGCCAACGCTTTGTCTGTTCCTTGTAGATCTTTGCGTTTTCATACGCATTTAGTCGGATCTCATCCAGCTCATTGATGTCTAAGAGCCGCTTCTCTCCGGCTTCTTTCATGTCAAAGTTGAGACACTTGATAGCCCAATATGCTTTATGCTCTAGCTCTACAGGAAGATGACAAGATTTACCATAGACAAGATTATATGGAGTCGTACCTATTGGTGTCTTGAAGGCTGTCCTGTACGCCCATAATGCATCGTCAAGCTTCATTGACCAATCCTTCCTCGTTTTAGAGACAGTTTTCTCTAAAATTCCCTTGATCTCTCTATTGAAGATCTCAACTTGTCCGCTAGTTTACGGATGGTATGGTGTAGCTATCTTATGGTTCACCCCATACTTAGCCAATAGAGTCTCAAATCGACGGGCTGTGAAATGCGTTCCTCCGTCACTAATGATGGTTCGGGGAGTTCCGAACCTTGGGAAGATCGTTCTATTGAAGAACTTCACCACTACCATTGCATCATTAGTAGGAGAAGCGATTGCCTCTACCCATCTTGAGACATAGTCTACGGCAAGAAGTATATATTGGTTTCCGCATGAAGATGGGAAAGGTCCCATAAAATCTACGCCCCATACATCGAAGATCTCTACTTCTTGTATGTTGTTGAGAGACATCTCATTCCTCCTTGATATATTACCTGTCCTTTGACAAGCATCACAAGCAACAACAAACTTTTGCATATCTTTGAATAGTGTAGGCCAAAAGAAGCCGGAACGAAGTACCTTAGCACAAGTCTTGTGGGAACTAGCATGTCCTCCACATGGAAGAGAATGGCAATGGTGGATGACACTATCCACCTCATCTTCTGGGATGCATCTTTTGTATATGCCATCAGGGCCTCTTTTGAATAGAAGAGGTTCGTTCCAATAGAAGTGCTGGACGTCCTTAAAGAACTTCTTCCTTTGTGCGTATGAAAGTCCGGGGGGAATCTCCTGACAAACAAGGTAATTCACGATGTCAACAAACCATGGATCATTACCTTCTGAAATGTGTTGAAGACACTCTTCAATCTCATGTAGTTGCTCGTCAAGGAAAGAGTCGTCTATAGGGAGTTCATCCGTCTCGTCGGTGAGGTGTGGAAGACGACTAAGATGGTCGGCCACGGAGTTTTCCGACCCTTTCTTATCACGAATTTCCAAATCAAACTCTTGTAAGAGTAAGATCCATCTTAGAAGCCTTGGCTTCGCATCCTTCTTCGTGGATAAGTAGCGTATTGCCGAATGATCTGTATAGACAATCACTTTTGCACCTACAAGATAGGAACAAAACTTTTCAAAAGCGTAAACTACAGCTAAGAGTTCCTTTTCCGTGGTGGCATAGTTGTATTGAGCCTCGTCTAGCGTTTTGCTAGCATAGTAGATGGCATGAGTGCAACCATCTTTCTTCTGTCCAAGAACGGCTCCTATAGCGACATCGCTTGCATCGCACATAACCTCGAAAGGAAGGTTCCAATCGGGTGGTTGGATGATTGGCGCTGAAATCAAAGCATCTTTGATCCTGCAAAAAGCATCTAAACAATCCTTCGAAAATTCGAAAGTTGCATCTTTCATCAAAAGATTAGTCAAAGGTTTTGAAATATTAGAAAAATCCTTTATGAATCTCCTATAGAAGCCTGCATGTCCTAAGAAACTTCTTATTCCTTTTACCGAAGAGGGAGGAGGTAACTTTTTGATAGTTTCTATCTTAGCTCTATCAACCTCTATTCCTCTTTGTGATACTAGATGTCCTAACACAATTCCTTCGGTGACCATGAAATGACACTTTTCCCAGTTTAAGACTAAGTTAGTGTCCTCACATCTCTTAAGAACTAGTGAAAGGTTAGAGAGACAATTATCAAAGGAAGAACCATATACCAAAAAGTCGTCCATGAAGACTTCCATGATATTCTCTACGTATTCGGAGAAGATTGCCATCATACACCTTTGGAAGGTGGATGGAGCGTTGCATAGACCGAATGGCATTCTTCTATAAGCAAACGTACCCCAAGGGCACGTGAAAGTCGTCTTCTCTTGATCATCCGGGTGAATGGGAATCTGAAAGAAACCGCTATATCCATCTAGATAACAAAAGTAAGAATGTTGGGCTAACCTTTCCAGCATTTGATCAATAAAAGGAAGGGGAAAGTGGTCCTTCCTAGTAGCCATGTTCAGTTTACGGTAGTCGATGCACATTCACCACCCTGTAATTGTCCGTGTGGGAATAAGTTCATTGTTTTTGTTGGCAACAACGGTAATGCCTCCTTTATTTGGTACTACCTATACTGGACTCACCCATTTGCTATCGGAAATAGGAAAGATGATACCTGCATCAAGTAGCTTAAGGATTTCTTTCTTCACAACCTCTTTCATGACCGGATTTAACCGTCTTTGAGGTTGGCGTGAAGGCTTGTAATCCTCTTCCATTAGAATTTTGTGCATACATAGAGAAGGTTTTATTCCTACTAAATCATCAATAGTATAACCTAATGCTCTCCTATGTTGTCTTAGAACATGCATAAGTTTCTCTAGTTCAGCATCATTCAGTTTCGCAGTAACTATGACCGGATATGTAGAATTAATGCCAAGAAATGCATACCTTAAATGTGTGGGGAGTGGTTTCAATTCCAAAGATGGAGATGCTTTGATTGATGGTGATTCATGACCTTCGGATGTCATGGGAGAAGCCTCTGAAGGTGGGGATGATGTATCATTACAGTTGAGAACAACTGCGGTGAAGTTTGGAGAATCCAGAAAATTTCCCACTGGATCGACCTCCCCTGAAGTAAATCGGACGATCTGAGGCACGATTTTTCTTTCTGTTGTCGAAAATCGGGTTGCCTTTTCCAAAATCGGACGATTTAATTTATGCAGGTCGATTTTTTCACAGTTTCCGGAGTTAATTCTAGTTCTTCAAATCTTGTTCCTGGTTCTTCCTCCATATCATCTAATGCTTTCACATCCTCATTGCAATCATGTTCTACTCCTTCCTCCATGATGCTCATACTAAGAACCTTTTGAAGAGGGTCTTTCATTAAGATTGAACTTACTACCTCTCTAGACTCTTCTTCATCAAAGATATCAAAGACATCGTCTCTCAAGGCTGACTCCTTGATTAAGGAAGAGAGTATGAATTCCACCTTCTCTTCACCTATATTGAAAGATAGCTGGCCATTCTTGCAATCTACCATTCATCCGGATGTTGCAAGGAATGGTCTCCCAAGAATGATGGGAACCGGATAATCTGCAGGGATGTCAAGAACGACAAAATCTATAGGAATGTAAAACTTACCAAGTTTCACAGGAATGTCTTCTAGAATCCCTACTGGCTTAGTGGTGGAACGATCAGCCATGTAGAGTGTGATCTTCACCGGTCTAGGCTCTCCTAGACCAACTGCTTTGCATAGAGCAAGTGGTATGATACTCACACTCGCCCCAAGGTCACAAAGTGCATCATAAGTAGCCTCTCCCAAAGTAATGGGTATGCAAAAGGATCCTGGATCACGGAGCTTAGGTGGCATATTCTCCGTCATAGTCTTGATGAGTTCGGATGACTCCATACTCATCTTGACTTCTCCAATGTCTTCTAATTTCCTCTTGTTAGAGAGGATCTCCTTGAGGAACTTCCCATAAGCCGGCATAACTTAAAATTGCATCCATAAACGGTATATTAATATGCAATTTACTCATTAGCTCAACAAACTTACCAAAGTGTTTATCTAAGCGCGCTCGCGCTCTAGATTGAGGAAATGGTAGGGGTGGTTTGTAGGCGGGAGGAGGGATATAGACGTCTTCCTTCTCCTTTTCCTTTCCTTCTTTGGTGGTGGTTTCAACTACTTTAGGTTGAGGATCGGTAGTTGTTACGCCACTCCTAGTAGTGATTGCCATAACCCTTCCCTTTGGGTTATCTTCCGTCTTCCCGGGAAGTTTCCCTTGGTCTCTTGGAACTTCTCCGGCCTTGTTAAATACTTGGCTTTCCAAAGCTTTGTGAGCTTTGTCAACCGAAGTTATATAGCTCTCCAATCCTTGTAGTTTCCCTAGGATCGTTTCCAACATGGGATCGGGTTTGTTCGATCCGTTTGATGATTGTTCCTGGCTTTTCAAAGGAGTAGAGGAAGATGGAGGTGTTAGAGCTTTTTCAGCATGGGAATAAGGATTACCTGGAGCTTGTTGATTCGACCTCCAATGGTTGCTATTGGAGTTCCTATTGTTGTTGTTCCAGTTAGAGTTCCGGTTGTTGTGCCGGTAGTCATTCCTTTGATCGTTATCCCTTCCCATATAGTTGGCTTCCTGTTCCTTAGTCCTTTGAAGACTTGTTTTGATTACCTCCTTCAACTCTTTGATTTCATTGTTGAGGGAGAATATTTGTGTTTGAGAAGCTTGGTTCAATTTAACTCTAGATCACCTTGATTCCGGCTATTTGGTTCCACCTTCCGGTGGGAATACTTCTCAATCACTTGGGTTTGCTTCTCAATGAAGTCCCAAGCATCATCCTCTCTCATGTCCATGAATGTGCCACAAGAGAGAGATTGGAGGTTGAATTGTGTTTCCACATCCAATCCTTTGTAGTAGATCTCCAATAATTCCAGCTTTGAAATGCCATGGTGTGGGCAATCCAACAAGAGATCTTGAAACCTTTCCCAAGATTGAAACAAACTTTCGTTAGTTTTCATAGAAAAAGCGTTTATCTTACCTCTCAATTCCGCCGTTTTGGATGGCGGGAAGAACTTGGTGAGGAATTCCGAAGACAATTCCTCCCATGTAGCCAGCTTTGCAGCTGGAAGTGTTTGGTACCAAGCTAGAGCCTTGTCCTTCAAAGAAAAGAAGAAGGGTTTGATCTTGTAATTGCTTGTAGTAGCCTTCTTCGGCTTCATAGTCTCCATGAGAATCTCGAAATTCGGCAAGTTTTGATGTGGAGATTCAGTACTTGCTCCGCCATATTGACTTTGGCGAACCATGGTGATAACTTGTGGTGAGAAGCTAAACTCCTGGATGTCTTCAGCTCCGAAATCCACACCTAGACGGCGTGGTTGCTGAATTGGGTCCATCTGTTGCCCCAAAGTTTGGGGTCTATCACTGTCATTAGCAACTCTCACATCCCTAGTTGGGAGGCGAGAAACAACCTGTGGTTTTGGGGTGTTTCGAACAGGACGAAGTAGTGGATCGATCTCCTCAAGTTCCGGCATGTCCGGATCAAGTTCTTCATCATCGGATGAGTCATTCCTAATGGATTTAGTTGGTGTCTTGACTTTCTTCTTCTTCCTGGATTCGTTCAATTCCAACTTCATATCCAACATCATAGCTCTTAGTTCATCAATCTGAAATTGATGACTCGTTTCAGCATCTAAACGTGCTTTCTCACTCAACTGAAGTTGGCGTTGAGCTTCGTTCAGTTCAGCCTGGAGGTTTCTCTCATTGTTCTCAGCCATTTTCTTTTCCTTCAACTTTCTTCTCAAAGTTTTCTCCAATTCGGGATCGAAAGGAACTAGATCTTTAGTGGATCTAGTCTTTTGCATATACCTAAAGAACCTGCAAAGATCACTCAAGTAGACAAATCAAATCACAAGAGCAATAGCTCTCAAGCTAGACAACCGAAAACCGAATTTGGTCTAGACAAAATCGCCGGCAACGGCGCCAAAAACTTGTTCGCTCGAAAAGGTGTGTGCGTCAAAGTCTTAAATTTATATCTAGAACTCAAAGCAAAGCGAACCCGCAGTGTACGGATCGGCTGTAGTGAGGTAAGAATTCCAGAGTCGAACTCAGGGATTTGGTGAGAGTAAATTCAATTTCAATTATCTAACGAAAATGCAAAAAGCTTTTGTGATCAAATAAGGGTGAAATGATTCCAAGGATTCAAGTATCCGATTTCGGCTTTCGATTCAAGACACTTCTATAGATATAAGGACAGAGTTTATATTACCAAGATTATGTGTTCAAAGGTAGGTAACGTATGGTGAAGTTCCGAAACCTATATATCTAATCTAAAGGTTCTCTCTATAAGGGTTGTTGAGGCTGCAATATAGAAAGATCTAAAGACAAGAATTATGTTCAAACTAACTATCTAAAACTCCAGGATATGACTCTCCAAAGTAAGAATAGAAAGCACACTTAAAATCTTAATAAAGGATGTTGAGTCTCTCTATTACCCAAATCTTGTAATTTTAACCTATTAAATGTAGAATCAAGTTTGAAGTCTCTTCACACACTCAAATAGAGGTTAAAAAGGTTAAACAAGATTGGGATTTAGGCAAGGATTAGTTTTGGTTAAAGATTAATTCAATTAAAGTTCGTCAGAAGAATAAATCGTGCTGTTCATCATTAAATCGGCCAATTTACTCAAGAACACCCCGATTTTCCTGTTATCGCAAAACTAAAATCTAAACTCTCAGGGTCCAAATGTTTGAATGAGTTCCGTCTATCATCATCTAAGCCTTAATCATCAACTATTCTCCCCGGAATCACAATGGTTTTAGCCAACCATTTTCAAAATCAAATCAAATTAAACATTGAGTGAAATATCGCAAATAAACCCGAATCTTGAATAAAAACTCAATAACCTTCAAATCTGTAACCAATTCTCGAAAATGATCAATGTATCTCTTAAGTAACTCAAATTCGTGTTCAAAAACCACAAAGATTTCAATAGAACAAAGAAATCTCACAAATAATGATCAAGATTGACTTTCCGGCTAGAGTCCTTCAATCCTTCTCCAAGAATCCTCAATCTCTCTCTAACGTGTAAAGATTTCCCGCTGCGGCCTCCTCGATTTCGTTCCCAGGGTTCCCAACTATAGTTTCTTGCTAGTGGGCCGTTTGGCAAAACCCTCCTTTAGCCCAAAAGAATTGGGCTTTGTATCGTCTTTATCATTTAGCCGAAAAACAAGGGAAATCGACCTAGTCGATTTATACACAAAACCGTTCGATTTCTAAAGAAGAAAATCGTCCGATTTATATGTATAATGGCACGATTTTCTTCAACAGAAAGTGCTCTTCTTTTGGGTCGTCTTCTTTCTCTCTTTTATGCTTCTCCTTTGCAACTCCTTAGCTCTTTGTGATCCCTCTAAGACTTCTTTAGCTTCCTTAATGACCTTAGGTGCTCCTTGCTCCACTTTTGCTTTCAATTCCACTCCATTTACCTATAATTCATCAAAAACTCGTGTAGACCTCTATTTCCGAAATTTTGTTGAATAGAACATAAAAGGTACACAAAATCTCTCTAAATGCAAGGTAAATTAAGGTAATCATCTACAATATGCATAAATATAATGGTATATAATTCATGTCATCAAGCACTCTAGAGTGAGTTTTCTTGATGGATTAGGAGAAGAATTAATGACGTAATAAAAGTATTGTGCAAAGTTTACCCTAGGAAGCTCAAAGTGAGTAACTACCCTACTGAGTCGGAAGACATATAAGAAAATAAGCGACAAGAGTATACTTGAAACTCAATAATCGCAGATAGAGAAAGCATAATCTCGGGTAGAGTTTACGTGTAAGGTTATATTGGAACCGATCCGAGTTGTGTTTCGAGTCAGAGAAATATTATCGGTCTGATAGACGTAAGGGATATAAGAGTGGAATGCTGATGATGTGTTAGCAATTATTGAGTAGTTATGACCAAACGATTGTGAGGTGAGATCACCTTGTGTCTAGTGTTGTTATCGCGGATACATTCTTCATAACCTAAGATCTTGATATTGCGTAAGAAGCTTGAGTTGAGCTAGAGATCTATCAAATAATATGATGATGTTGATAGAATAACAAGATTGACCACCGGATTTTGTTTGATAAGTTATATCAAGTTTAAGACCAAAAATGACTAGATGCCGATTCTTTAATGGAGGAACCATATGACGGAGTCATATTAGGAGATAAGACCAAATGAGTTGTGATACAACTAGCCTTAAGCACTTAGTAAAGTGTCGAGAGATGTATAAGGGGGATATCCTAGATCGGATACCCGGAACCCTTTCAGAAGACCAGAAGAAAAGGAATTGGAATAAATTACCTTAGGAAGGTCATCAAAAGATCTAAAGGTGAGTTATATAAGACAACCTTTTGAGAGCTTGCAAGCGGAGTTGAAAGTGATTGATGGACTAGCACTCCTCGCCCTATTGAGGAGAGCAACCCCATTGTCCACGGATTTAGTTAGAGGGAATACCTACTAGACACGAGTTAGGTCCTCAGAATAGAGGATCGGACAGCTGGGCCGAATGATACTAGTGAAATATTCAATAACCACTCTAGAACGTGGTAACAAGCGCTTGTGATGTAAGTACATGAAAAGATTTCGGAGTTAGGGGTTTTATGAAAAGCCGACGAAGCTACTTGAGATATTGTGGATAGTATGAGACGTAACCTTTCAGAAACCTATGCAGAGATAGTTATAACCCCGAGAGCGACGAGTTAGGGATTGACCTTGTATGTGTGTGATATTGTTTGACTACTTGTTTATTTCGTGCTTGAGTACTTAGTCAGTGATGTGTGTTTTATTGGTGACCTTTGATTGTGAGGTACTTAGATGTGGAAACGACGAAACTTTTGGGGTAGTGATTAGGTACACTAGGTTTGTACCTTTGTTGTTCCTTGAGGACCGACCTTACGATTGACGTATATTAAGTTTCGGGGCGAATCTAATTTTAAGGGGGGATTGATGTAATATCCGAGAAATTTCTTCTGGCTATTTCAGAAACAAATTAGAACTTGATCATTGTGACTTTTCCGATGCGTTATTTTCTGTTGTAGAAACTCCGACTTTATGTTGTCTTTTCTTAAATTTCGGGGCGATACTTATTTTTAAGGGGGTACTGATGTAATAACCGGATATTTTATTCCCGATTATTTCCGAGTAAAACCGGAACTCGGCCAGTGTAGACTTTTCTGACGTCTTATCACTTTAGGTGACACTAAGTTTAAGTTTTACGACCCTTCTATCATTTTATGTGAGAACTTTACTCACATAAAATAACGCAATATCGAGCCACATATTTCTAATCCGTAAGGGTTTAATCCTTTTGATAACCTTCCGGGCCCATCAGGTTACGTCATATGAGCCCAAGGTATGCCATCCGGGCCCAATAAGAGATACGGTCGCATCTCAGCTATCACCTTCCACTTCTTCCTTCTCCTTACCTGATACGTGAAACTTTTACCCTAGCTGGCCTTCTCGTTAATCTCTTCTTCCCTCACTCGACATCACGTACAACGATGCTGCTCTGCTCCTCTCGCACACCGGAAACACCAACGGCAGCCTCATCCTTCGTCCCCGCTACACGCCGATGAGCTTCTCCCATCCTTGACCGGACAGCAACAGGCTCGCTCTCCCTCTTCTGTCGACTCTAGTAGGCAGACGGATGGGCCTTCTCTCCAACCGTGCCGGAATGTCTCGCTCTCCCTCTTAAGTCGACTCTTGTAGCGACACCAAGAGGGCTTGCTCTCCCTCTTCTTTCAACTCTAGAAGGCTGACGGACGGGCCTTCTCTCCTATCCTCCATGTTGTGCAACCGCAACAAATAGAACCAGGACGGACTTCCTTCCTCTCTTGTCGTGCAGTACGAATCTAGGAACAGTCAACAGAGAGCAGATCCGCAGCAGGTGCGCCCAAAAGCCTCCACTGTAGGGACGGCGTACAGGACCCGCTGATGCAGCCTTTCTCTTGGCCGTTGGTGCACCTGGAGCAGGTTGTGGGTGCGCCTCTAGGGCCAGTGCCGCCCCTTCCTCTACCGCAGTCGCGGACTCTAACAACAACAACCCGGTGTTGCTCCCTTCACCCCTTCGAGACACGGAATCGAGTAAGATCCATACCATCCTTCCTGACCCTTCAATTTGCTTTAACCTTAATATATATATATGCTGATGTGAGCACCCGTTGTGTCTCCAAGACGACCTTAACAGCCTCAGAAGATTTGCTTGTACAGCTGTGGCGTTTGCTGAGTATCGGAAGTAAGGAACAGTCAACTTCGGCTCCAGATTTGGGTAAGTTAGACTCCACTTTTATTGCCGATTTTCGGATATGTTTTAGTTGATATTGTATAGTATAAAATACTAAAATTTGAGAGGAATCCGGCGGTTTGAGATTTATGGTGTTCCAAAGTTGACCCCTCATGCAGTTTTTATAAGTGTGCTGAGTGTTGTGAAAAACAACATGTGATGTAGTTTTGTGGGATAGTTTTGAATAGGCTTCTGATCTCTGCTGGGCTTGAATTTTGGATATGATATAGTTGGCATATTTTTGTAGAACATATTAAAATTTAGGAGGAATCCAGCGAGTGGTTTAGGATTTACGATTTTTCAAAGATTGGGTCGTAAGCAGTTTTTCTGTTGTGCTGAAATTTCCAAGTGTTGAGAAAAACTGCTTGTGATGCACTTTTGTGAGATAGATTTGAATAGGTTATTGACCTCTATTGGACTTGAATTTTGAATCTGTAATATTAGGATTACATACTAGAAGATATCAAAATTTTAGAGGATTTCATCAAAAGGTTTAGTAATTATGATTTTTTCGAAGTTGAGGTTATAAGTAGTTTTCTGGTTGTTGCTGAAAAGTGCTGTAAATAAATTGTGATGTGCAGTGATGTTTGAACTTAAGTTTAGAGACCTTAAAAGCATTATCCACCGTTTAATTTTTAATATGATATAGATGGATATGTAGAGTGTGATGTATCAGAAGTGGAGACCAATCCAAAGGTTGGATCTGGATCTGGATCTATAGGAGCTCAAAGTCGACTGTTTGTGCAGTTTGTGAAATGACCTAGACTTGGCTAAGTATAGAATTCCTGGATTTTGTATCCAACTTTGGAGAATTGTGTAGAAGTTGTTGATGGGTATTTTTTGAGATTTTCTTGCTTCTATGAGCAGAGTGCACCATATAGAAGACCTAGATATTTTATTTGGAATTTTTATATTTTTATTCGGTTCTCAAATCTTAAGCCAAAGTCGGACCTTAACGACTTTTTATGAAAGTGAAGAATGTAGTTAACTCTTCTAAATCTTTAACAAACTTTCCTTTGAGAGTTTTGAGTTCTAAAGAATAGTTTGGAACTTTGTTATAGAATATTATAAAGTTTCGGGACCAAGGGTAAAATGGTCATTTACCCGTATAAGGGTATTTTGGTAATTCTTTATGATCGATTATATATCTTAGAAGTTGGAGACTTCTAAGAAAGTGAGATACATTATTGATACACTTGCCTTGTATAACAGGCGATGGAGTATTCTAAAGTTGCTAACCGAATTGAGATTTATACAGTCGAGATGGATTCAGGTAAGTCCTTTGGGCTTACTTAGCTAGCTTCTAAATATGAGTGTGGATAATGATAGTGGTGTTTGAATGATGTGTTTATAGTTGTATTTAGTAGTAATTATATACCGACCTATACATTGGCCTAAGAGTAACGGGCGGTGGCATTCTGCTCAGTTAGCTTAAGGGCGTTGGGGGTTTCTTTAGGGACTAGTCCACACTCGGTTTGTAGTGATGCTACCGGCGGAGGTAAGCTAGACCTACACCCAGTTGGATAAGGAAAGGAGGCGAGAACTCTTAAGATTCTAGTGCCACAACTGTAAAATGGAATAAGGTGAATCACTTAACTATTACATAATAACCGGTTGGTGTGCCAGCATGTTGCTTGTTTTATGTTATCTTGGTTGTGTTTGTGCTATCTTTATTCTTCTTATATCTATATTGTTAGCTAACGGTTTATCCGTGTTGTAGATTTGGTAGAGATAAACAGTTGCAAAGAGAGATTTGGAACGGATGGTCAGCCGGGTCCACGTACTCATTAGATGGGGACGGGAGAGTCTTCCTTTCGGCATACATATTATATAATATATAGATGTTTTGTAAGGCTGTCACATGTGTGCATTCATATAGTAAAATATTATGTTTTGAAATTGTTTTAAATACATTTGTGCCTTGTTGTAAGATCTTAGTAAGATTGTTGTTAAACCAAGGTCGGGACCCATTGTGAGGTACTAACCAGTAGCTCCCCGAGTTCTGAGAATTTGGGGTGTTACAACCGCAGGGGCAGCCGGCTGTAGGGGCGGCCCCTTGTCACCGCGGGGGCGGTGAAGGTCTAAACTGCGATCTTACACTGGATTTGCTCGATGTTGGAGGGCTCTTCTCAACGGGGCCGGTAGCTTTACTGTCAGGCTAAAATCCGCGTCTATTGAGCTTCGTTCTCCACTTCTTTACCGTTGCAATTTACGGAGTTGGCCGTTTGTTGCTCCCTTTCCCATCACCTAATCGAGTTTGGATTGCAGCTCGATTGATTTATGTAAGTGCAAACCTTTCTGATCTTAAAGATTTTGATAGTGCTTAAAGATTTGCCTAACTTTTTAGCTTTAATTGTATATGCCTATGTTCTACTTCCTCCTTGAAATTGATGTTGGAGAGCTTTCTTTCTTACCGAAACATTATTATGTTTTGCACATAAGAAATAATCTCATACTTATTCCACAAAAGTTTGTTGAGTTGTACTCTATCTGAATAAGTGTAGTTGTGATAGGAGAAAGAATCATGTGAAGTTAAAAATCTGTTGAATAAAGTTACCCTGAGGGAGACTACAATAAAGTTCCTGATTCACTAAGTTATGTATTTACAGTTTAGATACTATGCTAATATCTTTAAAAAAAAGTCTCTTTTTTTCCTCAGAAGTGAAATGCTGTTTGAGTAAAATTTAGTTTTATTACTTTGGTTGATCACTTAACAATGTATATTTGTTTATTAATCTTCTAATAGGTACAAGAGTCCAATGGTTACTTCTAAAAGTTATTAATTAGGTGACTTCTGTTTTTTCAGTCAAATTTTGTAGTAGTGCACTCGATATTGGTAGTTTGGCATTCTCTTCAACGTGTAATGTTTTGCGGCATTCGACTCTTTTAGTAGTTAAACTCATAGATCAAAGACAAAAGATTTAAACCCAGTACTAGGAGTCTCCTTTTGAATTTTGTTACGAATTGAGGAATGATTATTTTTTATTTGATTTGAGGTATATAGTTTAGCATTCTTTCTATCTCATGTGATTGACATTGTGAATCTTTTATGCAGTTCATGCAAACATAACGTAAGTACTCCATTGATCAATCTAACCATGAAAGGTAAAGTGAACTACAATGTTATTGCTTCTGGTATGAGTTTACAATCACCTTAGTAGTTTGTTGTCGCATCTGGTATGAGTTTTATTTTCATACCAAAAAACTCATACTAGAATTTTCTGGTATGAATTTCATACTAGAAAATTCTAGTTTGAGTATTCTGGTATGAGTTTTATTTTCATACCAAAAAATTTATATCAGAATTTTCTAGTATGAATTTCATACTAGAAATTTCTAATATGTAAATTTCTGGTATGTAAATTTCTAGTATGTAATTTCTGGTATGTAATTTTTGGTATATAACTTTTGGTATGTAATTTCTAATATGCAATTTTTGGCATGAAAAATTATGGTATGAAAAATTCATGCTAAAAAATAAAAAATAAAATAAAAAAGAAAAAACAAAAATTAATAAAATAAAATGAAAAACAAATTCAGTAATTAGAAATTAAAACTTACAGTTATATGACAACTAACAAACATCTACTATTAAAATAGAGGGGTTAATTACTTTTACCTACCATTAAATGAAAGTGGTAAAAAATAATGGGGTACACTTACTAATCATAAAACTTTTTTTTTGGATACATAGGTAACAATTAGGCGGATCAATTTCGAGACACCAATCGACCTAAATCATCCATACGGATGAGGTGACGAACATCTTCAGGAATCGCATTGACGTCCAACTTGACCAAGTGTTTGTGCATCGCAATCCTGTCCTCAACCCTGTTGACTTCCCTGTAAATATGTTGTATTCTGGAATATGAGAAACCTGGGATAAGATAGGAAATATCATTGATAATCAAGTCAAGCTCCCGCGGAGGTTTGCAAATTTTCTTAACCGAATTGATTAGAACCAAATTATCCCCTTCAATATAGATCATTGGAAAACCTATCTCTTTTGCCTTTTGTAGGCCCATTCGTAGTTAAATTGCTTCTGCTTCCAAAACAGAATTTGCGTTACATGTACCGCTACCCATTGCAATTGGAACGGCACAATGATCTCTGATGATAAAACCAAAAGAGAATTGATTTGTATCACGCTGAGATGCATCAAAATTAAGTTTTTTGCTCCCTTCTACGGGTCTTTCCCATTTCAAAATTTTCTTCTTTCTTCTTGCCTTTTTGCTTCATGTAGTACTATTCTTTTGATTCTTATTCGCCTGGTACCACACCTCTAATTGGTTTAAGCTTGTGCATTAAAACTTTGTGGGATTTTAGTTTTGTTGAAGATGAATTGGTTCCTAGCCATTCACAAGTTCAACCAGATGGTGACTAGTAGATTAAACTCGAATGTTGACATTTTCTCTTTGAGGTCAACAAGTGCCTCTGTAATGCCCTTACTTTCAGTGTCACAATTCTTTAAAATGGCTGTAATGTTACATTCATCAATAACCATTTCCAAAGCAGGGCACTGAAAAAAGAGGTGCTTTGCACTTTCTGTGTGCTGGTTGCATAGTTCACAATGCATAACAATAGGGATTTTTTGTCTATCAAGGTTCTGTTTTGTTGGGAGGCCGTCTAAAGCTAATTTCCATATAAAGTTTTTAATTTTCGGCATGACATCCATTTTCCATATCCAAGTTTTATCCGTTGTGTAACACCCCAAATTCTCCGAACTCGAGGAGCTACTGATTAGGACCTCACAATGGGTCCCGACCTTAGTTTAACAACAACTTTACTAGGATCTTACAACAAGGCACAAATGTATTTAAAACAGTTTCAAAACATAAAATCCTATTGTATGAATGTACACATGTGACAGCCTTACATAACATATCCATATATATACAACATGCATACCGAAAAGGAAGACTCCCCCATCCCCATCTAATGAGTACGTGAACCCGGCTGACCATCCATCCCGATCTCTTTGCAACTGTTTATCTCTACAAAATCTACAACACGGATCGACCGTTAGCTAATAATCTAAATATAAGTAGAATAAAGATAGCACAAACACAACTCAAGCAAAACAAAACAATCATCATGTTGGCACACAAATCGGTTATTATCTGATAACTTCGGTGATTCACTTGTAACACCCCGAATCCGCGGGACTCGGGATGCTACGGGTTGGGACCTCACAATGGGTCCCGACCCTTAGCCTAACAACAATTTCACCGGATGTTTCAACATGGCACAAATAAAGGCAAAACCGAAATTCCTTTTAATGCAAATGATAAGAAACCCGAAGAAAAACAACAAAAGACTTCAACCGATAAACAACACCAAAGACCAAAACGCCATACACGCGACATACCAACATAATAAACGAAGAATAAAACACAACCCGACTCCAACCAAAACCCACTCCTAAAATGTACGGAACCCCAGCTGTCCACTCTTCCGGATCTCTCGGCCGCATTCCTAACCTGCAAGGCAATCTACAACAATCGGTATAAAACCGTTAGCTTATATTCGAAGCATTAGAATCAAGGTGAACGGCACAAACACAAGTAAATCAACATAACACACAATATACATCAAATCACACAAGTCCGGTTTATTATCTTTTTATTATTAAGTCATATCCCGTTCTAATTCAACTTCTTTTGTGACACGAAAATCTCCCGAAACTCGCCTCGGTCCCCATTTCCGGCATGGAACGGTACGGATGCCTCCGACCGTCTAACCAGCACGGCTAGTCGCCAAGAACCTCCTAGCTCTACGCAAGAGCTAGGCAGTGATGTCACCGCCTGTTATCATACACTTGGGCCAAATAATATAAGGGTCGGTGGTCCTATTTCCGGTTTAGTTGTTATAAATAATAAAGAATAAACACACACCACCAAACACACATCAATGCTAATACAAGGAATACGAGCTAAGTAAGTCCGGAGACTTACCTCGTCACCATACTCAACTCACGACACTCTCACTTCCTTAGGGAGGGAGCCCGTAACCTGCTCACCAGAAGATAACTATATCAACAACCCACTCACAATAGAAGTCTTAGACTTCTATACAAATGATCTACGCAAGACCATTTGACTCTCAATTCTAGAACCGCATCCTAGAATCCCTCATGCTCACATTACACTCAACACGACCTAGAAGTCCTAAGACTTCTAAACCCTCGGATCTCGCAAGGTCATAACTCACAACGCAGCTAGGATAAGCCAAACCTAAACTCCAAAATCCCACAAAATCATCCGGATCACTCGGCATCTGCTCTAACTTGTGGTACGTCTACACAACATAACAACTGTTAGCTAACTATCCAAATATAAGAAGAATAATAACAGCACAAACACACGCAGAATAATATAAACAAACATCATGTTGGCACACAACCGTTTATTATCTATTATTTAAGTGATTCATCTTATTCAATTTTACAGTTGTGGCACGAGAACTCTTAACAGTTCTCGCCTCCGTTCCTTATCCAACTAGGTGTAGGTCTAGCTGACCTCCGCCGGTAGCATCACTACAAACCGAGTATGGACTAGTCCCTAAAGAAACCCCCAGCGCCCTCAAGCTAACTGAACAGAATGCCACCGCCCGTTACTCTTAGGCCAAGTATAGGTCGGTAAATATTTATCACAACCTATAACTCTAAACATCTCAATCACACACCACTATCATCATTCATGCTCATATTCAGAAGTCAGCTAAGTAAGCTCAAAGGACTTACCTGTTACAAATCTCGATTCTTTGTAAATCAACTCGTTCTGTAACTGTAGCAACTCAGTTGCCTGCCAAAGGAGATAAGTGCATTAGCACACTCCAAAGTAATTAGAAGTCTAAGAATTCTAAGATTGAAGATCGAAATAGGACAGAACTGATTACCGTACTAATTTATGGTAAAATGACTATTTTACCCTTATTCCCGAAACTTCCAAATTTTCCAAAATTCATGTCTAAACTCCTATTTGAGACTATAAAGTCATATTCTAACTCTTAAGTTTAGTTTGGTTACAAACTGGCACTTTTTCCTATTTTCCTATTTTCCGAAAGATCGTAAAGGTCCAACTTCGGTTTCAAATATAAAAATTCGTAGAAGCTTATAAAAATTCCGAAATAATTCTCTAAATCATCTATGATGTTCCATCTACCCTTAGGAGTAAGAAATTCTCAAAACTGTTCATTCATCATTTTTATAAAAATTCTCAAAGTTGGCTACAACACTTACATTTTCTATACTTAACCAAAATTCCAATGTTTACAAAAACTGCTTAACTACCCTACTTTGGACGCTTATAACTTCTAATCCGACCGTTTATTTCTTCTTAAATTTTAATATAGTAAACTACATACATCTACCTATCATCTATTAAAATTTCAACGGTGGATCTTCAACCTAACTCTTAAACATTGGTCTACAAGCTAGGCAGTTCCTCACTTCCAAAACTGAATAAAAATAAAGAAAGTATACAGCAGCAGCCCTTGTCTCTAACCTTAAAGTCCTCCTATGATCACCAGTTTGACCCTCAAGGGACACCCACAAATATCAACCCTCACCCTAGTCTACTAGGTCGTAATTTCCTCACCGCAATCAAACGTACCCAACTACCCTACATCCTTCAGAAACGAAACAAACAATAAGGCTGCAGACAGGAGAAACTCACCTATCGGACTTCAGCAGGGAGGAGGCGCGTCGTTCGACACCACCAGCTCCGGGGATCGAGGGTTACAGTTCCCTGCTGCAGTTGCAGCACGACTCTCCTGGACCTTGTTGTGGCATCCGATTGAATCGAATTTAAGGACCCGTCCGGCACAGAGGAGGAACACGTAAGCGACTAATCAAGACAGAAAGGAGAGAAGGAGTCGAGGATGGGTCTTACCGGAGGGACAGAGAAACTCGGATCACTCAGAACTCCTAGGCGCTTGACGATGATGGAACTGGTGAGCGGCAGTGATGATTGCAGATGTTGCAGTTTCCTCTCCGCTGCAGACTTTTGAGGGGACGAATGATACGGCTGAAACTGTAGGGATCGATGGGAGTGTGTAGAGGCGTGGATAGCAGGGAGAACGATATCCAAGCTGCGTGAATCTGGACAGAATTAAGGAGAGAAGTGCATAAGGAAAGGAGATCGGAAGGCTTGATATCTGGCGTGAAATCAGGAGCAGTTACGAGATTTCCTTGCCTTATTTACACAGCAGCTACGTGGGAGTTAAGAGGGAATGAAGCGTTGCTGCTCTTCTCCTTCCAGTTGGGCTCGCGTTTTAGTTGGGCTGGCAACAAGCGAGGCAACTGGGCTAGTACACTCACTATACTGACGGGCTGAAGCAGGCAAGGGTTGGCTGAACACAAGAGAGAAAGTAGGCTGAAGAAGGTAAAGCAGCACACGCTGCTGGGCTGGGCTGAGCGCTGGCTGAAGCTGCACTGGCATGCTGGGCTGGAGCTGGGCACTGGCTGAAGCTGCACTGGCATGCTGGGCTGGAGCTGGGCGCTGGGCTGAAGTTGCGCTGGCATGCTGGGCTGGAGCTGCGGAGCACACTACTGGGCAAGCTGCTGACTAAGTTGGGCTGGCACTGGCGCAAGGGAGCAGCAGTCCGGAAACAAGATCACCGACTAACGAGTGCACGGAATAGACGGATATGGATCATGTTATAGTTTAGGATTGGTTATAATGATCCTATCATTTTATGTGAAGGAAAGCTACATAAAATGATGAATTTTGAAACAATGTGTCTAACTAAGTAGACGGATATGGATCAATTGATCGTAATCCGGTTTGCTACGGAAAATAAACGGAATAAAAATTCCGGATATTACAAATGTCATTAATAATATTTTGTGTGAGAACCCTTTATTTAAAACTCATTCAATGGCTCACAACGCTCCTTATTCCAATGTGGAAGCATCCTCCTCAGAACCGAAACTCTATATATATATATATATATATATATATATATATATATATATATATATATATATATATATATATATATATATATATGTGTGTGTGTGTGTGTGTGTGTATGTGTGTGTGTGTGTGTATGTGTGTGTGTGTGTGTAGAATGATTATCATGCGATCAAGGTTATATATCAGAGATAGAAAGATCGACACACAAGTTGATTACGCAGTTCAGGTGTTAAAACCCTACATCTGCAGAACCTCAAGAGGGGAGGTCCGATCCCGGTTTTTACTAGGCATTCAAGATGATTACAATATAGGTTCGATTACAAGGGTGCACGCAAGATCAATTCGTAAAGGACCTATATCTAGAATAAGCAAGAACAAAAGGAGATACGAAGAACAAGGTATCGAAATAGCCCTTGTGAGGCTAAGCAAAGCTTTCTGTCAAGCTTTGCTATCTTCAATTGGAAGATCTTCTTCTGGAGAGATGTAGGTGAGGATGAACGTCTCAAAACCTAGCGAACCACCTCCGACTTCTCTTCGATCGCTCTCTCTCTTTCTCTCAAAGGAACTCTCTCTTTTTCTCTCAACGGCAAGGGCTGGAATCTCGCTTAGGGTTAGAAGAGGTAAGCGGTAGCTTATATACCTCCTCTTCAAAGCCCAAACGCATTATTTCATTTAAGTGGTCCCGAACCAAGCCAAACTCTGGGGATAATCATCACAACTCGAACCCGGTCCAACAAATAACACAAGCGGCTATCCAGAAGACAACATCTCATGCAACAAGGCCACCTTCACATATTAGATATAAGGAAACAACACGTGCCACGGCTTCCCACTGAATCCAAGCCACCAAGGTTCAATGAACCGGCAACGAGGACCACACTAGTCAGCTACAACAAGCATTAGTAACCTTAACCCAATCATACTAGACCTAGGAGCTATTACAAATCAATGCGATTGCGTGCACTTATGTAATCTATCCTATACAATCATGAATCATAAAGTTAACAATTGCCCTCTTGATTCATGTTAATGCATCGTCTTGATCACCAGTAGTAAATTAGGGAGGCACTCCTGTCCATCATCGGTTCAGTGCTAATTATCTTTAGGGAACATCCCATAAGTGAAGGGAATTCCTGTAGAAGATAAATTTGTCAGCAAGGACAATTTTTGTACCAAAATCACAGGGTTAATGTCTCCTCTAATTTTCTTAACCTCAAAGTGTTTCTTTTCTATCTCATCCCTAACAAAATGATATCTAACATCAATGTGTTTAGATCTTTCATGATATACAGGATCTTTACAAAGATACAGAGCACTTTGGCTGTCAATATTTAAAACAGGAATACATGGTTTATGTTGTATTTCAGTGATTAAGCCTTTTAACCAAATGGCTTCTTTTGATGCTTCAATTGCAGCTATGTACTCAGCTTCAGTGGATGACAAAGCTACAATAGATTGTTGTTGTGACTTCCATGATATATAGTTATTAGTCCAAGTGTAGTAGTAGGCCGTAGTGGATTTTCTAGTATCCTTATTACTAGCATAATCTGAATCTACAAAACCAATAACATCATGATTCACAGAATGTTCAGCAAAACACAGACTTAACTTTTTAGTTCCAGCAAGATATCTTAAGCAGTATTTCATAGCAGTCCAATGTTCCAATCCAGGGTTAGACATGAATCTACTTAGAACACTTATAGCAAAAGATAGGTCAGGTCTAGTGCACAACATATCATACATCACAAAACCAACAGCTACATCATAAGGAATATTAGACATCTTTTTCAACTCACTAGGAGAATCAGGACAGTGCTTCTTGGTTAGATCTAAGTGCCCTCCTAAGGGCATAGGTGTAGGTTTGGAATTTCCCATATTAAACCTATCCAGAACTTTCTGTATATAGTCATGTTGAGAAAGCCACATTTTCTTTTTAACCCTATTTCTTATGATCTATATACCAAGGATTTTATGTGCAGCATCAAGATCTTTCATGTCAAAATGCATTTTAAGATCTCTTTTTACTTTACTAATGATAACTTTGGATTTACACATAATCAGAATATCATCCACATATAAGAGAAAATAAAGAGCATTTGGGGTAGAAAGACTCTTAAAATACAAGCAATAATCATATTTGCTTCTCATGAAGCCCAGATTCTTCATACAATTGTCAAACTTAATGTTCCATTGTCTAGGTGATTGTTTAAAACCATACAGAGATTTCTTAAGCAAACAAACATGCTCAGGTTTATTTTTATTAACAAAGCCTTTAGGTTGACTCATGTAAATGGTTTCATTCAGATCACCATGCAAGAAAGCAGTTTTAACATCCATTTGTTCAATATCCCAATCATACACAGTAGCCATAGCAAGTAGTAATCTCAAGGTTTTGTACTTAACTACAGGAGCAAATATGTCTGTGTAATCTATTCCTTCTCTTTGAGTAAAGCCTTTGGCAACCAGCCTGGCTTTGTACCTAGGAGGATCACTATGTTTTATACCTTCTTTTAGTTTATGCAGCCACCTACATTGAACTAGTTTCACATTTTCTGGCCTAGGTACCAAGATCCAAGTATTATTAGAATTCATGGACTCAATCTCATCATTCATAGCTTGGTTCTAGTGTTTGGCATTAGGACATTTTATAACTTGTTCATATGTGTCAGGAGTGTAGAAATTATCTATCACATCTGCTGTTAAGAAGGCATAATCAACTATATTCACCTCATCTGTTAGCATGATATACTCAACATTATTAGCATATTTTTTATTAGGAATTTTCAGTCTTGGGGCCTTGTCCCTGGTTAACTGGTAGTGACCATGAAAATCAAAACGACTCAGGTCTTCATGTCTATCATTTAACTTGAGTTGGTTTGAATTTCCCTCCTCATTATCAGCACTGTGGGCACTGGTACCCGAGTCGTCTTGATCTCCATGATCACAGCCATTACCAGATTCAAGGTTTGTCAGGTTTTTATTAGGAATTTCATTACTTTCCTCCCCTAATTGTTGAGAGTTATAATAATTCCTATTATCCTCATTATTTTCCTCCCCTAATTGTTGAGTATTATCATCATTATTATTTTCATCCTCATTTATGTCTAATTGAGGGGTCTTAGCATTACTAGAGCTTTCAGTTTGATAATGTCCTATGTCAAACTCTTCTTCATCATTTTCATTTATGTGAGGTTGATCATTATGATTATAGAAAGTTTTGGACGTGCTAGGAATATCTATACCATCATTCTCCTCAAGACTATGGGTAACAGCATTATCAGTTTTTTATTTAAAATGAAAATCTTCTTTATTAAAGATTACACTGTAACACCCCAAAATTCGCGGGACTCGGGATGCTACGGGCGGAGACCTCACAATGGGTCCGGACCCTTAGCCTGACAACAATTTCACCGGATCTTGCAACAAGGCACAAATAAAGGTCAAAACCGAAATACATTTTTATACAATGTTATGAAACCCGAAAATAAAAGAAAGGAAAGACTTTAGCCGTCCTAACAACAACATCAACATAATATACAATAACAACAACACAAGGACTCCAAAACCCAAAACAACCTAAGATGTACGGAACCACGGCTGCCCACTCCTCCGGATCACTCGGCCACATCCTAACCTGCACATCAACTACAACAATCGGTATAAAACCGTTAGCTCACATTCTAGGCATTATAAGAATAATATGGCACAAACACAGATAGGAATACAAACACACAACATGCTCATAAACATACACATCCGTTACTTATTATCTTTTTAGGTTATTCCATATCTAATTCATTCGTTCAAGTGTGACATGAGAGTCTTATAACTCTCGCCTCTGTCCCCGTGTAACCAACAGGAGTGTGGCGGTGCCCAACCCGTATACCCTGAGGGAGTGATGAAGAAGTCCATCCGTATACCGTGTATGGCCTGGTCGCATAGATCCCCCCAGTCTCCCTCGGGAAACTGAGCGGTGATGTCACCGCCCGATAATAATAATAGTAGTAACGATGGGCCAATAATATATATAGTCAAGTAGATCCTAATCCGTTTTCATGCTCAAATGCGATAAACACACACCACCATAATATATCCAAATAAGCATAAAAGCAGCTAAGTAAGTCCGATGACTTACCTCGTCTCAAAGCTACCCGAAACCGATAACACTCTCCAAAGGAATATAACAAAAGCCTGTTCAAGACAAGGCATGATAATCAACAACTATTCATGAAAGCTAGAAGTCCTTAGACTTCTAGTACTATATACTCTTATTAGGTCATACTCTCTCATAATCTAGGATACGCTCCTAGCCCTCATAAACTCACGAGATCTCAACTATAACCACATCCTAGAATACTTCCAACGTAACTCCACAATCTCAACAAACACATATTCACAACCTCAACAAAGCTCACATGATAACATACACACCTCAATCCTTAGAACGTTCAAACCATCCTCAAATCCTCACCTAAAGTTCCAAACCACTACTTGGCATTAACTCTAAGTTATGCTAGATCCAACCTAGCATGATTCTACCACTAAACATAACTAGAACGAGAAAGGTACTCACACGAGGTCAAAGGCGGAAAACGGTCAACGGATGTCGAGTATGGATTCGTTGGGCCTTCTATGGGGCGCTCCCGAACCTAAAACAAAACTAATCAAATTTAGCTCATACGCTAAATTTGAACGGAATATATAATATGTATAAGTCTAAGGAAAATTCGGTTTTCACAAGCCATTGTTAAAACTCGTTAGACCTTTTTCCAGACAATTATTCAATAAGGAAATTTGGTCCAAAAGCCGCAATTAAATCTTTGGGGTCATAACCCGAAATTAAATCAACAAGGCATAATATGTAGTATACATAAAGATTAGAATATCCCCATAATTAAATCCCAAGGTTAAAAACTACTAACTCATTTTCCGGGACAAATATACAATTGCAGAAATATGGGTCTTTTCCGTAATTAATAGTATGGCCAAAACTGTAATTATATGAATCAGCAGAGGCATAACACAAAAGTTCAAAACGTTGGGCCATTAATTCAAAATATCAATATGGGTAAAAAGCTGCAATATCATGGAAGCATGGGTTCAAAATTTAAAAAGGAAATTTTAGGGTTCTTTTAACCCCATCGAACAAATGCGGAAGAGGAACAAACTGTGCAGGGCTCCGGCGGCTGCAGGGCAGAGGACAGACCTCTCCGGCGACGACACCAGGCTCCGACGCTTAGGGAGGACGGCAACATTGTGCCCAGAGACGACGACTGTGCTGGCTGCAGGGTGCTTGTGTCTCTCCTCCGGCAGTTGACGAGGGTTCCGGCTCGACAGAATAGGGGAGAAAGGAGGAGAGTCGGCGGCTCAGATCTACTATGTTGGAGTTCCAGCTGGTTGGGCGAGGCAGGGACCCTCTCCGGCGGTTTAATTTTGTGTGGCTTCCTGTTGTGGCTCCGATGCCTGGCGCAGCAGAGGTCGAGAGAAGACGATGAAGATGGAGAGATTGAATGTTGCTGCTTCCTGCGTGATAGAAGATGGGTCAAAGATGATGCTGAAGGGAGAAGGAAAAAGGGGAGATGGATGGCATAGAGAGACCAGGAGAGTAACAGAGAAAGAGGTCTTCGGTGTAGACGAGGGGAAGGGCGAGGGGTCGAGTAGGTGTGCTCAGGGGTCGGGCTAGCTAGGGCTGCAATCTACAAGGTAGGGGTCAGAAAACAGAAACCAAGCAGGTCCTCTTTCACTTCGGAAGAAAGGTGAAAGAAAGGATAAAGAGAAAGTAAAGAAAAATTAAATAAATTAAAAGGAAAAATGGTGTAAAAGATAAACTCGATCAAAAGTCGGAATGGGATTATCGGATCGGAGAATTTTTCCGAACTTTCCTCATAAAATAAAATACGGGAAAAATATGTGAATCGAATAGATATAAATTAACTCGTGCAAAACACCTTAAAAGACGAAAACCATTCCCGCAATTTATTTCCGAGATTATATGATAGTTTAAACGTGGGTAATAAAATATATCGGTGTATGTATACATATATACCCATAGAATTTAATTTACGACGTAAAATACTCGTAAAAATATATAAGCTATTAAAATATTGATAAAAGTAGGAGAAATAATTATCGAATACGCGCCTAATAAAATGGGGCGTTACATTAGATCCCCCTAAAAACAAGTTTCGTCCCGAAACTTGCTAAACGTGAAACTCTCAAACGACCTCATCTCGATAACCTCACGGAATACAATAACGTGGCAACTATGGCCCTCTAATCCAAAGTCTACTCGCCTAGACACACAAAGACTCGCAAGATATACACATACGAAACACACATAAACACATCACGTCACAAATCACATAAGCACAATCAAGGAAAGATCTCGGAACTAACCCGACGGTCCTATAGATGTCGCTAAATCTGCGTAAAACTCGACCAAAAATACTATCCTATGTCTTCCAGTTAGCCTCATCAGTTCCTCGTCTGCCACTAGATCATCACGACGGACCATCCGTCTCGATTCATGTATGCACTCCCTCGACTGATACACGTGAATTCCGGGTGAATACCCTCTACACTCTATGGTCACGCCAACATGTAAAACCACTTTCCCCACTCGCTCTAAGATTTTAAAAAGGTCGATATACCGGAACTTAACTTCCTTCTCGGGTCTCTCTCAATGCAGCATTTTCATTTTGCTCCTCTTTGGTTTTTGACAAACCAAACTTTGATGTTACGTTTGCTAAATTCTTGTGGCAATTCCAAGTAACGAAGGAAGTACCTTTCTTCGCACCGCTTCTACTAATGATACCATTATGCTCTTACTTTTACATCATTCCTCAATACCCAATCAAGACCTTGTCTTGGAGAATCACTTGTCCACTTCAAACTCATAATACTTCACGGTGAATCGAAATAGTTGCACCAATAAATCTCCTCTTAACTCTCAGCAACTCTATTGTCAGTTCTTCGTCTCATTCAATACTTCATTATCATCCGTAGTAGGCTACCATAAAAGGTGTTACACAACTTCTCCCTTCACATATCTGGTAAAGCTCAGCACTTCTAAGATAACTTGTAACTTCTTTCACATCTTTCGGGGTTTGCCATCCCGAGATAACTTGTCAACCATCTTCTCTCTTTTTCAAGAGTAGACCCAAAATATCTCCTCCGGGCATCAGTAAGCCCATATGGAGTAACTACAACTCGTAGTAACCCTGGTTGGTCCGGAATGCCGTGCTTGCAATATCCGAGTCTTGAATTCTCAAACGGTGACAATCAAACCTTAAATTATTCTCATAAGAGACTACCGACCCTTGCAACTAATTGAGTAGATCTCCCATTCGTTTTAAGGGATACCTATCCTTCATTGTTATCTGGTTCAACGTATAGTAATCAATGTACAAACGGAGATTGTCATCTCTCTCTTCTCTGACTGGTGTCCTCTATAATAACTTCAAATCAAGAATTCAAAATATCTTCCAATATGAACTTCAAATTAAGAGTTCATGATACACATCCAACGTGAACTTCAAATCATCTTAATGGTAAATCCACCTTCCGATGCATTGGAATCCGTTGTATCTCGGGTTTCAGCTTTTCTTCTCCCATCACATATCGTAAGATATCGACACAATCTTGTCTTAACATTGGTCAAGTGGTCAACCCCGATCTGTTGAGGTGACGTCCATCGAACACGTGGTTTAATACTTCCTTAGCTGCAATGTTCACCGTCCTCATTCAAAGACCCTTCATCTCCAGAACTCAGGAGACTTGCTCTAATAATCTTTTTAAGGTTTCACACTTATGTGAAGTCATGAAGGTCCAAACTGCAGGACTTAATTACGCCTTATATTATATTAGTATTACCTTCTTCGTATTCTACCAAAGCTTGCCTCATTCCTTCGAGTAGGTGTAGAACTTACTCCCTTTTCTTATGTAACGTCCAATCGACCGTAGAGGTTCTAACCTCACTCTTTTATGTATTTCTTGTACATCTCACATCGACTTCAAACTTCAAAACTTCAGTCTTCCCTTACTATTGTTGGTCACCTTAGGTATTTCTCGGTATTCTATGTACAACTACAATGAAAGTCTCATCTTACGATTGATCCACTAGCTCTCCTTACCATGATCAAACCTTAAAAGTTGTAACCCGTGGCGTTCCCTCATATGTCAAACCCATGACCTAAGAAGGTCGCGTAAGATCGTTACAATCTCCTCCTCGGAGGTCTTGTTATAACTACTTGCTTGAACTCGTTCAACATTATTTGATTTAAGACAAACGCGCGTCCATTGATGTACCTCCTTACTATTGACATTGATCCACCGCAAATACTCCAAGCTCTTGTTCCCGATCCTATATGTTCCCATGGTCTTGTTTACTCTTCCCATCTACACACATGAATAGACAACCCGCACTTGTGCGTTCTCAGTTGCCACCAATAAGCTTGTATCTGACCTTCTTCGTAGTTAACGACTTACCCTCCTATCATACTTCCATGCTACCGTAGTCCTGAAAGGATACCCTCTCGGGGTACTTTGTCTTAACTTCACTAGCTCATTTTACTCTACTTCAACTCCGTCAACTCTTTCTAAGCTCCTCTCTTCCTTCCGCTTATGTATGCTAACCCTACCTACCCAACACTCTCGTCTCATATGTCCCACCTTTATAGGCTTAACCGCTCTTCATAATGTTTAGTAAATTCACTCCTCAAATATTTTGACATTAATTAGCCTCCACTCACATCCTTCTTGGTTGATAACTTAAGCTCTTCGATCCAGCTCCTTGTTTTCTCTTTCATCTTCTGAAGATCATCCTCCTCACACACTTCCTCCTTTATAGCGTTAATTAGTCTTATCACAATGGCGGAAATCTATTGACTCTCACGGTAATTCCACTATGTAAATTTTCACTAAGTGATCCTCCTCGTTACTCTCAAAATTCTGAATAAGTCACCCGCTTAGAATCTCGCAAAGATCGTCACTACACCCTCCGTGAGCTTAACTTCCGGCTCTCGTCAATCTTTCCAAATTCTTTGACCACTCTTTTCATCTTGACTCTCATATTTAGGAGCACCTATTGAAAACTCGTCTTACTTAAAATTCCACTTTTATTCTCGAGCGAGAATGTAGTCCTCTTTACTTGATTCACATCTTTAGTTCATCGACACCGCACTTGGAAAAATCTTACGTTTGTTGTCTCTAGTTGCTTCCTTTATGCTCCTCCATTGTTTCCTTGATACCACCCTCACGTCTTCATGTCGCTTTTATATTGGTATAGTCTCCATCTTGGTTTCACTTAAGTCGACACGAGGTTCCTTTTTTTTTTATTTGTTTGTCCTTTGGTTACATCATCTCTAGTCTTCTTATTTGATGTCCTCTTGAAGGAGTCCAAGAAATCACCGGGGTGTTTGCGTAAACTTGATGCTCAACTCGTTAACTTGAGCATACTCATCTTCGTATGTATACTATCCTAAGCCAAAAGGCGTTGTCCAAGAGGGAGATTATAGCTTTCTATCATCTTAGCTATAAGGTCTACTATTACTAATATGATACTAAGCATACCATATGTTTATATGTATATAAGGATATAAACGCCATGCTACTACTATAAACATAACAATTCCATAAACAATTTACAATTTAACATACAACTATAGTCCAAAAACATCCTAAGTCCACATATTCATATCTACATATGTACACATATATATGCATATAATATAATAATCAATAACTACGTCGCCGAGGTCCTCGGAGGAAGTGGTGGTCCCGTACATTCTACCCCAACTGACTCATGCACATGATTTGAAAACAAAATTCATTTCTTTAAAACTCAGAACCCTTGAGGGTTCTGTTTATTTTTATTCGGCCTTTAGAAGACTACGAGTGCCATTGTTGTCAACCTAAGGCTCTGATAACACTTTTGTAACACCCCAAAATCTGCGGGACTCGGGATGCTACGGGCGGAGACTTCACAATGGGTCCCGACCCTTAGCTTGACAACAATTTCACCGGATCTTGCAACAAGGCACAAATAAAGGCCAAAACCGAAATACATTTTTATGCAATGTTATGAAACCCGGAAATAAAAGAAAGGAAAGACTTCAGTCGTCCTTACAACAACATCAACATAATATACAATAACAACAACACAAGGACTCCAAAACCCAAAACAACCTAAGATGTACGGAACCCCGGCTGCCCACTCCTCCGGATCACTCGGCCACATCCTAACCTGCACATCAACTACAACAATCGGTATAAAACCGTTAGCTCACATTCTAGGCATTATAAGAATAATATGGCACAAACACACATAGGAATACAAACACACAACATGCTCATAAACATACATATCCGTTACTTATTATCTTTTTAGGTTATTCCATATCTAATTCATTCGTTCAAGTGTGACACGAGAGTCTTATAACTCTCGCCTCTATCCCCGTGTAACCAACAGGAGTGTGGTGGCGTCCAACCCGTATACCCTGAGGGAGTGATGAAGAAGCCCGCCCGTATACCGTGTATGGCCTGGTCGTAGAGATCCCCCCAGTCCCCCTCGGAAAACTGAGCGGTGATGTCACCGCCCGATAATAATAATAATAGTAGTAACGATGGGCCAATAATATATATAGTCAAGTAGATCCTAATCCGTTTTCATGCTCAAATGCGATAAACACACACCACCATAATATATCCAAATAAGGCATAAAAGCGGCTAAGTAAGTCTAAGGACTTACCTCGTCTCAAAGCTACCCGAAACCGATAACACTCTCCGAAGGAATATAACCAAAGCCTGTTCAAGACAAGGCATGATAATCAACAACTATTCATGAAAGCTAGAAATCCGTAGACTTCTAGTACTATATACTCTTATTAGGTCATACTCTCTCATAATCTAGGATACGCTCCTAGCCCTCATAAACTCACGAGATCTCAACTATAACCACATCCTAGAATACTTCCAACGTAACTCCACAATCTCAACAAACACATATTCACAATCTCAACAAAGCTCACATGATAACATACACACCTCAATCCTTAGAACGTTCAAACCATCCTCAAATCCTCACCTAAAGTTCCAAACCACTACTTGGCATTAACTCTAAGTTATGCTAGATCCAACCTAGCATGATTCTACCACTAAACATAACTAGAACGAGAAAGGTACTCACACGAGGTCAAAGGCGGAAAACGGTCAACGGATGTCGAGTATGGATTCGTTGGGCCTTCTATGGGGCCCTCCCGAACCTAAAACAAAACTAATCAAATTTAGCTCATACGCTAAATTTGAACGGAATATATAATATGTATAAGTCTAAGGAAAATTCGGTTTTCAAAAGCCATTGTTAAAACTCGTTAAACCTTTTTCCGGACAATTTTTCAATAAGGAAATTTGGTCCAAAAGCCACAATTAAATCTTTGGGGTCATAACCCGAAATTAAATCAACAAGGCATAATATGTAGTATACATAAAGATTAGAATATCCCCATAATTAAATCCCAAGGTTAAAAACTACTAACTCATTTTCCGGGGCAAATATACAATTGCAGAAATATGGGTCTTTTCCGTAATTAATAGTATGGCCAAAACTGTAATTATATGAATCAGTAGAGGCATAATGCAAAAGTTCAAAACGTTGGGCCATTAACTCAAAATATCAATATGGGTAAAAAGCTGCAATATCATGGAAGCATGGGTTCAAAATTTAAAAAGGAAATTTTATGGTTCTTTTAACCCCATCGAACAAATGCGGAAGAGGAGCAAACTGTGCAGGGCTCCGGCGGCTGCAGGGCAGAGGACAGACCTCTCCGGCGACGACTCCAGGCTCCGACGCTTAAGGAGGACGGCAACATTGTGCCCAGAGACGACGACTGTGCTGGCTGCAGGGTGCTTGTGTCTCTCCTCTGGCAGTTGACGGGGGTTCCGGCTCGACAGAATAGGGGAGAAAGGAGGAGAGGCGGCGGCTCAGATCTACTATGATGGAGTTCCAGCTGGCTGGGCGAGGCAGGGGCCCTCTCCAGCGGTTTAATTTTGTGTGGCTTCCTGTTGTGGCTCCGATGCCTGGCGCCGCAGAGGTCGAGAGAAGACGATGAAGATGGAGAGATTGAATGTTGCTGCTTCATGCGTGATAGAAGATGGGTCGAAGATGATGCTGAAGGGAGAAGAAAAAAGGGGAGATGGATGGCATAGAGAGACCAGGAGAGTAACAGAGAAAGAGGTCTTCGGTGTAGACAAGGGGAAGGGCGAGGGGTCGAGTAGGTGTGCTCAGGGGTCGGGCTAGCTAGGGCTGCAATCTGCAAGGTAGGGGTCAGAAAACAGAAACCAAGAAGGTCCTCTTTCACTTCGGAAGAAAGGAGGGAAAGAAAGGATAAAGAGAAAGTAAAGAAAAATTAAATAAATTAAAAGGAAAATTGGTGTAAAAGATAAACTCGATCAAAAGTCGGAACGGGATTATCGGATCGGAGAATTTTTCCGAACTTTCCTCGTAAAATAAAATTTGGGAAAAATATGTGGATCGAATATATATAAATTAACTCGCGCAAAACACCTTAAAAGACAAAAACCATTCCCGCATTTTATTTTCCGAGATTATATGATAGTTTAAATGTGGGTAATAAAATATATCGGTGTATGTATACATATATACCCATAGAATTTAATTTACGACGTAAAATACTCGTAAAAATATATATAAGCTATTAAAATATCGATAAAAGTAGGAGAAGTAAATATTGAATACGCGCCTAATAAAATGGGGCGTTACATACACTTCTAGAGTTAATGAATTTATATCCATGGGGTTGTATTAGGAGTAGTTTATATCCCTTAACACCTTATGGATACCCTAGCAAAACAGCTTTTAAGGTCCTAGGGTGTAACTTTCCTTGGGAAATCTGGGAATAGGCAGTACAACCAAAAGGTTTTAAATGAGTTAAATTTGGTTTCTTTCCAGTCCACATTTCCTGAGGGGTTTTAAAGTCTATAACTAAGGAAGGGGATCTATTTATGAGGTAGGTAGCAGTCACTATGGCTTCCCCCCAAATTGGTTTTCTACAGCTTGTTTCCATTCTTTAAAGTACTTAAAAGCTTCATTTTTATTTTTCAGAAGATAAGTCCAAACTTTCCTAGAGTAATGATCTATGAAAGAGATAAAAATATTTCTTCCCTCCTATGGTGTCAACCTGTGCAGGTCCCCATAGGTCAGAGTGAACATATTCTAAAGGTTTTTGAGTTTTATAGGATGAATTATTGAAACTGTGTTTATTCTTTTTACCTAAGATGCAGTTTTCACAAAAAACAATATCTACAGGTTCTTTTTCTAAAATACCTTGTTTATACAGATTTTTAAGGCCAGTATTTCCAATAAGTCCAAGTCTATTGTGCCGGGTTTTAGTATGATTTAAGGTCATTTTAGTATTAGCAGTGGTAAGGATCAAATTAGGTGCAGTGATGACTTGATATAACCCACCCTTTTTTATGCTTTTTATAAGAGTAGTTCCATTTCTTATAACTTCCCTTATCCCATTACTAGTATTAATTTGACAGTTTAAATCATCTAAAGCAGATTCACTCATTAAATTCCTTCTAAGTTGTGGATCCATCTAACATTCTGGAGGACTCTAATTTTTCCATCAAACATGCATATAGGTATATTTTCTACCCCTCTAATAGCCAAGACAGTATTATCCCCTAACATAACTTCTCCACCATCAAATTCATGCAGAGAGCTAAATAATGATTTATCAAAAGAGGCATGCATAGTACAACCAAAGTCCAAAATCCACACATTAGAATTTAAAGAAACATACTCAGAGCACATTAACAATTCACAAGGATATTCAGCTTGAACTTTTTCAAATAAAGACACTTTTCCATCAAAATTTTTATTATTCTTAGCATCATCTCTCTTTTTCTTCCTACATTCATTTGCATAATGTCCAAGTTTCTCACAGTAATAACATTTCTTATTATTTTTGTCAAAATCAGAAGGTCCAGTTTTATCTTTTTCATATTTTTCCTTCTTCTTGTTTTTAAAGTGTTTAGGATTCCCTTTAGCCATAAGAACTTCAGGTTTAACATCTGATTTCTTTTCAGTTTTACTTTTAAAAACTTTTAAGGTATCATTATTTTCAGTTATAGCCTCTATTATTTTTTCTTGAGTAATATTATCTGAGCTATACTGAATGACATCTCTCAAAGTATCAAACTGGGCAAGTAAAGACCCTAATACCAAGACAGCAAGGTGGGTTTCTTTTATTTCATCATCACATCTAGCCAAGTCCTGATTCATTCTTAAGAATTTGTCTAAGTTTTCATTAAGAGTCGGGTTAGTGTCCATTTTGAAGGTAAAGAGTCTATGCAGTAAGGAGATCCTAGAGGGCAAAGATTTTTTTCAAATATAATTTTTCTAGGGCATCCCATAGAGATTTAGCAGAGGTGTAACTTACAACCTAACGAGTCACGTCGTCAGTTAACCTAATCATGATCTCAGCATGGGCCTGCTCACTCATCTCCTTTTTCTTTTCTTCGGACGTCATGGCCAGGTAGTCTCCAGTGATGGCTTTGAGGCATTTCTCTTTGGTGAGAATGGCCCTCATCTTCACCTGCCACATGGTGAAGTCACCACTCCCATCGAATAGCTTCATCCTTATTGTGGAGTCTGTCATGTTTCACCTTGTAAAAATCACAAACAAGAAGGGTTAGTATCTGTATAGATGGGGAAACAAAAAACAGGCAGGTCTCACAAACAGAGATGTAACAGAATACACAAGTAAAAGCAACCAAGAACAACCGAGTGTAAAACCAGATCTTTCAACACAAAGAAAAGCAATACAGCGGAAGGCAAGATCAGATACATATAACAACCAACATGAATCGATTTTTCAAAAAAGAAAAAGAATATCACAGATGTTTTGATACCAATCTGTAGAATGATTATCATGCGATCAAGGTTATATATCAAAGATAGAAAGATCGACACACAAGTTGATTACGCAGTTCAGGTGTTAAAACCCTACATATGCGGAACCTCAAGAGGGGAGGTCCGATCCCGGTTTTTACTAGGCATTCAAGACGATTACAATATAGGTTCGATTACAAGGGTGCACGCAAGATCAATTCGTAAAGGACCTATATCTAGAATAAGCAAGAACAAAAGGAGATACGAAAAAACAAGGTATCGAAATAGCTCCTGTGAGGCTAAGCAAAGCTTTCTGTCAAGCTTTGCTATTTTCAATGTAGGTGAGGATGAACGTCTCAAAACCTAGTGAACCACCTCCGACTTCTCTTCGATCGCTCTCTCTCTTTCTCTCAGAGGAACTCTCTCTCTTTTTCTCTCAGCGGCAAGGGCTGCAATCTCGCTTAGGGTTAGAAGAGGTAAGCGGTAGCTTATATACCTCCTCTTCAAAGCCCAAACGCATCGTTTCATTTAAGCGGTCCGGAACAAAGCCAAACTCTAGGGATAATCATCACAGCTCGAACCCGGTCCAATAAATAACACAAGCGGATGTCCAGAAGACAACATCTCATGCAACAAGGCCACCTTCACATATTAGATATAAGGAAACAACACGTGCCACAGCTTCCCAGTGAATCCAAGCCACCAAGGTTCAATGAACCGGCAACGAGGACCACACTAGTCAGCTACAACAAGCATTAGTAACCTTAACCCAATCATACTAGACCTAGGAGCTATTACAAATCAATGCGATTGCGTACACTTATGTAATATATCCTATACAATGATAAATACAAAGTTATATATATATATATATATATATATATATATATGATTGAAAGACGTCTTGTAAAGCTCCCAAGAACAGTAATATAAGAAAATGATTTATTCATCTATACATCAAATTTGTTAAAAACAATATTTTTAACTCTGAAAATTTTGAAATAGAGTATATTTGAAATGAATCACATAAACTCGATCAACTATTTACAAATTACCACCACAAGAGAATAATTTGAAATAGAGAATAACACAAGAGAAGCACACAAACTCACAAACGAAGCATACACATTAAGCCAATATATACCCATCACATACCAAAACTCTCTCTTCTCTCTCATCGATAAACAGCCACCGGAGTAGGCTACGCCTACTCCAACCCCAGTGCGGCCTCCAGGCTGCACCCCAACCCCACCCTGCCACCGAATTCCCCCCCCCCCCCCCATACTGACCATGGGAGGCTCCAAACGTTCAAAGAACCGATCTGTCAAACTATCGGAATTGCACCTAGGTCCGAAGCATAACCACAACTCCCTTGCGGACCCCCCAAGCCCTTTCGATCCGGTGCCTGAAGATCTGATCCGATCAAACAACACCAGGCTTGGGATGCCATCGCTCCATAAGGCTCCTGAGATCACTTCACAGATCTCCTTCCCACCACTCACACCCACCCCGGATGCTGTCAAAAATATCCCATTGATTCACCCAGCAACAAATGATAGCCCTGCTGCATGCTACTGTGCAAAAAACCCACCCATTCACGTAAACAAAACCCTACCCTTGCCTGAACCCGAACTCAACACAACCTTCCAAGCTGAGGTAACAATCTCAACAGACAATCCTGATTCAAGCTCACCACTGGAACCCACACCCAAACAAAACACAGAAGAACTTACCCCAAGCCAGTCCCTACCAGCCCCGACCCCTCAAGTCCCACCAACCCTGCCCTTCCAGCTTCCTCAAAACCTGGAAAACACAAAAGGATCTTTCAAAAGCATGCTATTAAATGCATTACCTAGGAACCATGTCCCTCTTGAATACTCCCCTGGACAGAATCAAGGCATCATACACTTCACTAATGATGATGTTTCGGATGCTATTTCCAAGTGGAGTCTTACTTTGGTTGGATTCCCCATTGGAAGCCCATTGGCCTTTCATAGAATGTCGAGTTATGCCTCGCTGTCATGGAACCACATTGCAAAAGTCAAGATCCTCAGGAATGACAATGGTGTGTTTGTCTTTCACTTTGCCTCCGAAGAGGACCTGAATACGATTATGCTTGAGAGCCCCTGTGTAATCAATGGCAACACCACCATCATCCTTAAGAGATGGCGTCATGGCATGGCACTGGATTACTCCAGTTTGTCCTCAATTCCTGTCTGGATCTCACTCCCCGACCTTGATTATAGGTTCTGGTCCCCCATGATGCTTGCTAGGATTGGTTCTAGTATTGGTGTGCCTATCCTTACTGATGTTTACTCCGCCTACCATGAACGGTTGGGGTATGCCAGAATTCTTGTTGAAATAATCGCCAGCATGCCACTCACACGATCGATCACTCTCATGGGACCTGATGGAGAAAGAATTGAACAAAAAGTGGTATACGAATGGCTACCTGACCACTGCCCCGACTGCCTCACATTCGGACACAAATGCAAGAGGACCTCGAACAATAAAAAACCTTCAGCAAAAAACCATGGGTTGACTCTCACACGTCCCATCCCTTCCTCCATGGAACCAATCCTTCCAACCCCTAATGAATCACAACGACTGAATACATCATGCATCCATAAACCAAAGCCAAAAAATGGCCACGCAAACCCAACTCCAAAGAACTCACCACCAAAAACCAATAACCATTTTACTGCAGAGACTCAACCCCAAAACTCTTTACTGGAAAACAAAACAACCTCTACCTCCGGTAACCTTCTCTCTTCTCTTGACACGAATGCCCCAGGGCACTCCCACTCACCCACAATACCATCTATCCTTACTCCTTCACTTTTGAACAATGCACTTCATCCATCTGAACCACCATCTGAACCACCAGCAATACCAGTTCCCTCATCACTACCTCCTCCTCCTCCCCCAACTGAATCAACAGCTATACCTGACTCAACCAAACCTCCCTCACTCCCTCCGACCTCACATCTCGCTATCAAGGATACGGGATGCACTCAAACTGTTGTTAATGTATCTTAATATATGTTCATGGAACATAAGGGGTCTCAACCACCCCAGCAAGCACCAGGCCATACGCGACATTGTCAAAACCCACAACCTGGACATCATAGCGATCTTAGAAATGAAGCTTACTGAGAACAAGATGACTCAACTCTCCTCTCTTATTCCCAACTGGAATCATACCTCTAACTTCTCCGCTGAATTCAGATGCCGTATCTGGCTTTGGTGGAACCCGCTTACCACACAAATCACCACAATCCTCAATACCAACCAACTCATCCACTGCTCTATCACACTCACCACTCAAAATACCGACCCCACTGTTCCCTCCACTAGCCCAAACTTGGAAGGAACCTTCATCTATGCACACAACTCGGCTGAGGAGAGATACCCCATGTGGAATGCCATTTCAACCATCAAGCAGCTTAATTCGAACTTACCTTGGTTCCTCATGGGCGATTTTAACACAATTCTCTCCCCATCTGAGAAGATATCCGAGTACCCCTCCATGAACAGCCCTCACTCGGATGAACTTGCTTCATGCTTCACTAGCAATGCCATTTCTGACCTACCCCACTCGGGTTGCACAATGACATGGAACAACAAGCAGTTCCCTAACCGAATATGGTGTAAGCTGGACCGTATTGTGGTGAACGATGCTTGGGTTGATAACCTTACCAACTCGACAGCATTCTTCGATAATCCAAGCATATCAGACCACTCGCCTACCATCCTAACCACTAACCCCAAACCTGCCACCGCCCACCGTCAATTCAGATTTAACAATTCCTGGGCTAAGCATGAAAGCTTCATGCATACGGTCACATCTTCCTGGGTTGTCTCTGAACCCAATCCCACAAAATGCCCAATGATCTCTCTCACAGACAAGCTCAAGAGATTGAAACCCCTCCTGAAGCGCTTCCCAAGTGTCAAACTTGAGACGCTCAACTCAACAATTACCAGTCTCAAATCCTCTCTCGCCACCACCCAAACCAACCTGCAGAACGCCCCATTCAATGAAGCTCTCATCCAACTCGAAAGAAGCACACTACTGTCCCTTCGCACCAACCAAAACACTCTTAGGGACACTCTTGCGCAACTGTCGAAGGCTGCATGGTATAAGTTTGGTGACCACTGCAGCAGCTACTTCTTCAAGGGGATTCTAAATAGAAGAGCCAGGAACTCAATAAAGAGTCTCAGTCTTCCCCTCGACAATGCACACGCAACTACATACGATCTGGATGAAATCTCAGCTATCCTAACCACCCACTTTTCTAGCATCCTCAACCCTCCTATTGACCTAAATCCACTCAACCGCTTCCCTGATTGCCATCTCCCCACTCTACCCCATGATTTTCTCGATTTGATTAACCGCAACGTCAGCCCGATTGAGATCAAAGATGCTCTATTCTCCATAGGGGATATGAAGGCACCGGGTCCTGACGGTTTTAATGCCCACTTCTTCAAACAATCCTGGAACATCACCGGTGATGCTTTCACTAAGGCGATCACCACCTTCTTCAATTCGGGAGTTCTCCCCCCACATTACAACCACACCTCAATCTCCCTCATTGCAAAGAAACCAAACCCCAGTATTCCTGCCGATTACAGACCGATCTCATGCTGCAATACACCTTACAAGGTGATTGCTAAGATTCTTGCTGCTAGGCTGAATGCTACATTACCCTCAATGATTGGGAACTACCAAGGAGCCTTCGTTAAGGGCAGATCGATCAAACACAACATTCTTATTGCACAAGAACTATTCAAGAAATATAATCAGAAGCATGTTTCTCCGAGATGTGCAATTAAAGTCGATCTTTCTAAGGCCTTCGACATGATTGATCACCGCTTTATTATCAACTGCCTTGGTAGAATGGGATACCCTATCAACTTCATCAAGCTCATTGATGCTTGCATTACAAAACCAGCATACTTCATCAACGTCAATGGCACTCTTAGGGGTTATTTCAAAGGCTCTAGAGGTCTTCGTCAGGGTTGCCCACTCTCACCATCCCTCTTCACCATTGCCCTCGAAGTGCTCTCGTCCATGCTACTAACTAACACAGCCAACCCAAACTTCAACCTTCACCCTAAATGCTCCTCGCCCAACATAACCCACCTATGTTTTGCTGACAACATTTTACTGTTTTGCAGGGGTGACATTGATTCAATCAACATTCTGAAGAACACACTCAATCATTTTAGTCTTTACTCTGGACTGCACATCAACGTCAACAAATCCTCAATTTTCCTTGGTGGTGTTGCTCAGCATGACCAAGACTCCATTGCATCCTCAACTGGGATCCCAATTGGATCTCTTCCATTCACATACTTAGGAATCCCCATCGGTAGTAGAAGACTAAGGCTTGCAGACTTTGTAACGCTCATCAACAACATCACACACAAAATCAATGCTTGGAGTGCTCGGAAGCTTTCATACGCTGGAAGGAAGCAACTTATTTCGTCAATCCTCGTTCCTCTCCAGTACTTTTGGTGCTCTCTCCTTCCTATCCCTCACAAAATCATCCTGAAGATCAATGGACTGCTCCGCTCTTTTCTTTGGTCGGGATCTGAGTCCAGCAGGAGATCTTTAGTTGCTTGGTCCACCATATGCTCCCCGAAGGCGGATGGTGGACTCGACTTCAAGGAACTCCTTGCCTGGAATAAAGCTTGTATGTCCAAGCTGATTTTTGAACTGCACATCAACCATTCTTCGCTCAACCTATGGACCTCCTGGATCAGCAACAATGTACTTAAGCAACGCTCAATTTGGAACTGCGAGGCTAACTACAAGTATAGCTTCTCTTGGAACTACCTCATCAAAATCAAAGACCTTATCAGGCACATCCAGGGTACTCATCCCGGTCCTGACTTCATCTCATCCGTCGTCAAGGCCAATGGCAAGTTCTCCACTACTATGGCTTATAACTTCATCCATCAGCTTCCCCCTCCAGCAAACCCTACACTATACAACAATATCTGGAGAAGAACCAACATACCCAAGGGATGCTTCATTGCATGGATTGCAGCCCACCACCGCCTCCCTACCCGCACAAAACTACTCGCCTGGAACCTCACACAACATGACACCTGCTACCTTTGCGAGCGCAGCCCTGAAAACGAATCACACTTGTTCCATGACTGCAGCTTCGCCACCATAACACTCAACCTCGTCTCTAGGTGGATGCACGTTCCTCCTCCCTTTCCATACTCGGTTAACATATGGAACTGGCTTGGATCTCTCAACAGTCACAAGCATTGCCTCATCTCCATGGTAAGAATTGCGGCTATTATCAACTTCATTTACTTCATATGGAGGGCCAGAAACGACACTGCTTTCAACAACAAGACCACTAGTGAAGTCACGTGTGCTCATAACATCATTCAAGCAACTAAGAATCACTTCTCACACCACTGGAAGGATAGATCCAACCCATCCACTACTTGGGCAGCCACTCTTGGAATCCAACTACTGTAATTGTGGATGTTTTGTTCTGCTCATCTTCTCTGTAATCCTCTCCTCTCTCTCTCCCTCTATCTAATTCGTTCAATGCTCATGTAACCAAGTTGGCCCTTGTACATCCCTATTCTGAGTCAATATACATAAATTTTCAAAAAAAAAAAGCATACACATTAAGTGAGAAGATCAAAATATCGGGACGCATATGATAGGAAGTTTGAGAGAGAAGAAATCGCAAAAACAAACAAGAAAATTCGATTAAAGCTCAAACAAACTCCCATATCTTTGTTTATCGGTCAAATAAATTGATCAAAAATAAAGAAAAATCGATCGATACAGTTTATAAATCGCCAAGGAAAGACATGTAGTTTCAGTAATTATGAAAACAATGAAACTGATGAATAGCCAATGATATATATATATATATATATATATATATATATATATATATATATATATATATATATATATATATATATATATATATATATATATATATATATATATATAATTTGATTTGATTTGATCGACAGTTGAATCTTGAAGGCAACAATTATACGTTTGAGTAAGAGGTGAGGGATCCATGGATGAATGATGCGGTGGACGATTGGAGACCTATGGATTGATCATCTCATCATGTTTAACTATTTTTAGGGGTTGAAGCTAAAGGACAGGGATCAAATATGGTTCCATCGCATTCATCCCACACAAAATGAGTAAAGCCTCTCTACGCACAGTGACAAATTGCAGTACATCTTCTAGCTTATTGATTTGGGCCTAAGGTGGAGAAAAGGAAAAGCTGTGCTTAACTAACATACTACATAGTCTACATATATGGGTATAAGACAATACCAGTAACATCAAACTCTACTAACCTCCAAAATCTTTCCCTTCCCTTCGTATTCAAGATTCACATGCATGCTTAATTAATCGCTAACCCTCAATTTTGTTTCTTTGTTTCATCTATCCGTGACAGCTAATTCAAAGCTTTACACCATTATTAAGATTAACATATTTTATTAACAAAAGTTTCAAATAGTGTTATGTCCAAAAGATTTGAAGGTTCTAAATAAAACCCTAAAACTGTTTATTATAATCTTCTATCAATCATAAATTAATAGTAATTAGTAAATAAATATTTTTTTTTTCTCTTATTATCTTTTTTTTTACTATTTGATGCTGGTAGTACTTGCCTATAAAACCCTACCATTCCCTTTGAAGTTTCTTGCACAAGTGAATACCACAATTCAAAATGACTTCTCCTAAAGTCTATACTGCACTTGCCCTCCTCCTCTCTTTTAACCTTCTTTTCTTCTCTTATACCTCTGCCTGTAACACTTGTGGTTCCGGTGGAGGGCGTGGTGGTGGCTCTAGTGGAGGACGTGGTGGTTCAGTTTCTGGACGGGGTGGTTCGGGTTCTGGACGTGGTGGTTCGGGTTCTGGAAGCCGTGGAGGTGGAGGTTCTGGCGGCAGCTCAGGTGGAGGTGGAGGCTCCGGTGGAAGCTCAGGTGGAGGCTCCGGTGGAGGTGGAGGCTCCGGTGGAGGTGGCGGCTCCAGTGGAGGAGGAACGGGAGGAGGAGGTAGTGGCAGTGGAGGTTCTGGTGGCAGTTCAGGTGGAGGTTCCGGTGGAGGTTCCGGTGGCGGCTCCAGTGGAGGAGGAACCGGAGGTAGTGGTGGTAATGGAACGTCGACGACGAGGTGTCCAAGGGATGCCCTACAACTGGGGGTGTGTGCAAATCTGCTGAGTACATTGCTAGGGCTCCAGATAGGGACTCCACCGGTTCAACCGTGTTGCAGTGTGATCCAAGGGTTGCTGGACTTGGAGGCAGCGGTGTGTCTGTGCACCGCCATCAGAGCCAATGTACTGGGGATCAATCTCAACATTCCGCTCTCTCTGAGTCTCCTCCTCAACGTTTGCAGCGTCAATGTTCCACCCAACTTCCAATGTTAACTTGCCCTAGCTACCGCTTTCTTCTGTGTCTACAAAACTACCGTTTGGCGTTCTGATTTATGTTTGTTGATGAATGTGTCTAGTATTTCGTTTCTTGGAGGTGTACAATAAGGCTGCATTTTCATCATGGAAATGACCCCATTTTATTTCTACGTCATTGTATTTGTGAAACTAATGTGAGTTTAAAGGAGAATGAATCCCCGTTTTATTGAGCCAACGCCATAAGAACACTTAACCGGTTTGATTCACTTCAATGTCTCAAATGTAAAACTTAGGATTTACTTATTCTAATTAACCACAATTAACTAAATCTAATCATGACTAAGGCTTAATTTAATCCGGATTCTAACTTGCCAATGGTGTGAAGTTAACAAGTTTAGGGCTTAGGAGGAAATTGCAAAGAGTTATTTTCCTCCCTCCGGTATTAATTGGACATTTTGGGATTCTAATATATAAAGTTTTAGTTAGAAATGTTGATCACGAGATTAGATATGCCTAAAATGTGAAGTAACGCGATGAGTTAAAACGGGAAAAATAGTCTTCATTGCGTTTCTTAAAACTAAGAAAGACATCTTATGAGTACCTGTTTGTCCGAGACGGACACATTTTACGGATTCCAATATTATTTTGTATTTTCCATCTTAGTTTCTTAAACTTTGGAGATTGGAACTTCTACCGTCTTTTATACCTATAGAAGGATGATTATCGATCATCGGGATTCTCTTTGTAACCGACTTAATGAATGAGCTTTACTTCCACTATAAAGAGAAAATTTTTGTTATTTTATTCATTTGCATTTCCGCTTTTTGCAAGAAAACCTCTAATCCTCTCAAACTTCGAATCCAAATTTACTCTCTCTTTCTAAGCTAAATTCAATTCCGAAAGATGTTAAGGAATCCTCTCAATTCTCTACATCTTACAATCTTCCAATTCACGAATGAAGGACGAATGGAAGCCAAAACACCCGGCCACCATGTATCTTGCCGGAGTATCGTCGGTAATTTTTTGTCCGAGCCAATGGTATGTTCTTACTCTTCACGTCGCTATGATTCCGTAACTTCTTTTATCATCGAACTGGTTAGTAACTAATACGAAAATATATGAATTATTCACGATTGCCTAAATTAACGAATATTAAAATTTCATTATATATGCTTGTATAATTATTTATTAGTGTTAGGTTATTTGTTGCTGAAAAAAATGGATAACAAATTGACCATAAAATTGCATTCGGACAAAATGTTACACTCTCAAATATAATTAATCAATTAAAGGAATAATTATTGAATTATGCTTACGATAAGTGTTGTCAAACTAATTGAATTATATGGAAAGGATCTAATTAATTCTCCGAAGTTAAATATGAAGAATGTTATATTCCCGATAACTGTTATTGTAGACGACAAATCTACAATTGTTTAGTTTTTGTTGTCAAAGCCTATCCAAGTAATTCTTATGAATTACATAGTTCTTGATCCGTAAATAATAAAGTATGAGAGATTTTAATTGTGTGATATATGTAAGGGTACGTTCTTTTTTCATATCCTGATATTAGTATATCAGATATCCGTATCGGTATCGATATTAGGGATATGAGTATGAGATTAATATCTGATATCTGATACATGTGTTTGGTAGTGAGGTATATCAGATATTAAGAGGGAGACGTGAGGGAGAAGAACTTGATAACGGTCTTTTTGTAAGGATAACATAATCTATTAAAAAAATAAAGTATTGATATATGAGTATATATCACCTTGATATCCATATACTCAATTACCAAACGTGGATATCAGATATATTTATCCATACTTATATTTCATATCAGGATATGGGAAAAGAACATGCCCTAAATGTTTGATAGCATGATGAATGTGATAATTGTGTTTTGTGTTAAGCTTATGATAAACTTGTCGTTATTAATTATTGCATTTGTGTTGAGTTTGAACGACATTTAATGTCTAAACACATGAGAGATAGTTATACACATTTCATTGAGAGATCATGGAACTAATGAGCTTTGATTTATCATTGTTACAATGATATGTTTGACGATGATTTGGTTTGTTTGAGTTTGATCTTATTAGCTGAGACAAAAATATGAGTCCTTCAACAGAGGTATCTTCGGATCTTACTTGAGGACAAGTAAGGTTCAAGTATGGAGTATTTGATAATATCTATTTTAGCGTCCTTCCATACTCATCGTATCCATCTCTTGAGCATATAGTGTAGTTTTGCATTCTATTTCGGTAGATTTTCTTCCATTTTGTATTTTGGAGATCTACTCGTGTGTTTTATGATATTGTAGACAATCTAGGCCTTTTCGGAGCAAAAATGGAGTTGTTTGCAGAAGAATGTACTCAACACACTAAGGTTCTCCTTCCGATCAAAAAAGTTGTGGTCAAGGTTGAATTGATTGAAATTCGAGAGTGAAGATATGAAGAATTGTTCGAGGCCGAAGAGTGACCGGCCAACTTCCGCATATTTCCCGAGCTTATGACCATTTCTCCAGAACAGTGTGTTTCGATATAAATCGGTCAACTTGTCCCACATGGTCAGCCGATTGGTCCCACTCGCAACAATTCTTTCTCCTTTTTTCATTTTAATATCATTTTAATATTAGACTTATTGTGTATTGTATTAGGTTAGGTTGGCTAGGTTCGAAGGAGGGTAACTCGCGGGTACTAAGTATAACCAAGATAAGTAGCCCATAAATGTTCTTTGAAGTCTAACCTAACATAGCTGGGAAGGAGTGATTTTTATCTCAACTTCCTTGTTGAAGTTGAGATTTCCAATCCTTGTGTTAATTTGCTCAACTACTTTAAATCGTTTGTGGCAAGAGACTTCTAACTATACATCCCTTATATACTTCTAATAAACTATATGTTCCAACATAGAGTGAACCGCAACTGTGATAACGTCCCACTCGGAAAGGTCTCAAGTTTGGGGTCAATCATGTAGTCCACAAGACCGGTTACACATGGCACGGAACTTATCCCAAATGGCATCCCTATCTTCTCCCCGGCTGGCCTCCGTAGTTTACATGAGTTGCTCTTTATTCCCCAGGTGGGAGATACCTTTGGCCATACAATTTCCAATTTCTGACATCAAGTCATCAACTATCCACATTAGCCTTCAATTTAGGCACCGTCAATAGCAGAATTCAAGCAAGAGATTAAACAAAAACAGTCATCAGCCATTGATTTGTAGTAATTATACAGCTCAAAAGGGCAGTATAGATCCACCACAGAATGAAGAAGATTTCAGGATAGACCCAAGCTCAAACATAATATCAATAGCACATAATACAAGGGAAATGGTTCATCTAATGAATGCATCACTCGCCCTTCCATTCCAAACTGAGAATATACTTAGCTTTGACAAACAGGATCTGCTTTTAAACGCTCAGAACAATCAAACCTTCCATGCATGGAAAGGTTTCGACTGCCCGGTTCCACAAAGCCTCTCTAGTGACCATACTTCTGAAACTCCCACTCGCTATTGTCTGTCATAATATTTCAATAGAGAAGAATAAGGTAAGAAAGTAGTTACGGGAGTTCACGAAAGTAGTTATTTCAGAAAAATCACAAAGGTAACAAACCTAGTGGACACACTTGACGCGTCTTGAGCCATCGGCTAATACAGTGGAAGTGAAACGCATGGTTACAAACCCCTAACAAGTTTGATGATATTACAGTCAGGATACAAGTACAATGGCTTAAAAAATTACAGTCATTTGTACATTACTACAAAACGCATGAAAACAACCCTCAGACAAATTGCTGTGACTATGAACCTTTCTTTATACAAGCAACATAGATGAGAAAAGAACAACAAGAACTTTAACATGCAATTCAAACGAAGCAACATGAAGGCCGTAACATCGGCCCTCAACTCTTTAGGTGAGACATGCATCTGTCTGGAAAAAAAAAAGTTATGCCTCCTATGAAAGCATTTATATTCTCTATTTCTTCTACTATATCCACTGGTTGTTCACACAGTTAAAAAGGATCAAACTGACCCTCCTAAGGTATTCTTTAAGGGGTTGAAGGGGAAATTATATCAGTTTTGAAAAGCAGAATAAGGACTACCTTTCTTCTGGTAAAGCTCAATCATATTCCAAGAAGCAATATTAGCTTCCCGTAATTTGGTATGGTTGTGCTACTTTGATTGTGCGTATGACTTAGCTAATTCAGATTGAGGTACTCTTAAATACATCATTTTTTCTCCCCAGATGGTCAGAGAATAGACCTCAAACATAAATGGCACAAAATACACATTACCGTGCTGTACAAGGTAACCGGCATGGCGGCATGTTAAGATAGATGGATGACGAGGAAAGTTATATAAAGGCACCTAACTTGGTTAAGCACACATCTTTAATGGATATAAAAAAATAACAAACAAAAGGCACCTACGGGACATTTTCTAAATAAATACGAGGGCCGATCTACAAAAACTTCAAATGCCAGGGCAGATTCAATGCCCCGGTTAAAAATTAACTATCTTGTTATTTGCACAAAAACAAAGCACCTGATACACTATCAAAATCTTAGTCTTATACAAAACCCCAAAATGTTGCATGACAACAGCAAACAATTTGAGAATGTAGACATGTGTATGTTGAGCTTGTAGTGTTATTTAATTTTGTGTTCTCAATCGGATCCAATGAACTCTCTCAAAGTAATTACTCATGGATCTTTTTACTTCAAGCATCATATCGAATACAAAAACTTACAATAAAAAATGAAAATGATTGGCACTGCTAATTTAGAGTTGGTGCAAAAAGTCCAATGTAAGTAGACAGACCAAGTGACACGAAAGAGTTCTAGTAAAAAAATTCTAAAGCAATTAGAGCCAGTAGCATATAAGACTCTTTTAACTTTAACTATTTTCCTCATTTCTCATAAGATTAGTCTTTTCAAGTCTTATAAAGTAAATCATTGTTGCTCTTAATCTCATAACATGTATTGAATGCTTATCTATAAAATAGCTTTTGAATAAGCTCAAACTTATAATAGACTTGATCTTCTTCATCCCACATAAGAACCAATGGCCTCGTTGGAGTAACTCTAGATAACGAGCAACTTATGAAATGGGTCCGATGTGATTTCATAATTACTTCCATCTTAAGCTAGAAATCCAAGGTATGAAACAAATTATTAATTACTTTTCAGCGTAAAAGCTAGTAAGTCAAGCAAGAGTTGTTTGTACTTCCAAGAATTGATAACAGGAACAAAATAACAGTCCTTCTAGTACTGAATCAGGAGTAATTGATGCAAAAGAACAACAGGATGAGTTGAAAATAGGAAGAAAAAATGCAAAAAAAATTAACATTTTGATATTTATGGTCAATTTACCCCAAGCAACAGTGCATTCCTCGCTAGTAGCGCTAGCCTGGTTAGCTTGACACTCGATGCCTGCACATAACCACAGACATCCAAACACAAAATCAAAATCAACATAGCGAAGACAAAGCGAACAACCAAACCAACGCACACACAACACAGAAAGAAAGAAAGAAAGAGAGAAAGGAAGAAGGCCCAAATATTGAAGGCGATTCAACTCACAGAGGTCCATGATATGGTTCCTACAAATTGCGCAATTATCAACAACAATATCTGCAGAAAACATACGCAATCAAAGATACATTGTAGGATCTAGCTGAAAACAACAATTGAAATCACACAATAAAACCCTAAAACTGAGATTTTTCGAATCCAGAAGTAAAATATTGACAAAAGGATGGATGCATCTTAGAAAAATACCCCAAGCCCATAGAGCAACTGCATTCCACTTCTTGATCTCGAACCGCTTGGGCTTCTTGGAGGAAGATGAAGCGGCGGCGGACGAAGAGGACGGTCCAGCGCCGCCTGCAGCCTCGCCAGCAGGAACCATAACCACGTCGCTATCCATTGAAGCCATCCTCTCTCTCTCGGTGATCTGGAAACCTACAAATTCAGAGACCGGTTGAGGTGTATCAATTGTTCAGCTTCGGTATGTTTATAATATTATTTATATCTTCTTGTTTGGACCGACGAGTATGTTGTGTGGGCTGATTCGAAGCTTGTTGGGCTTTAAGGTCTCAATATTTGGGCCTATTAGGCTCGATTGTATATCCAATTAAAATGCTACATAAGTAGCCTCCGTACAGAACGAGGGACGGTGGATTCTGTGTATCTAGTTGCATTTTATATAAGTGAAAAAATAAAGTTAGTGGTCATCGCTCCATCATAGTTCGACCCCTTACATCAGTATTTAAAATATTCATTATATCCTCGGTCTCAGAAGGGTCAAATAATACACTTAAACCAACAGAAAATTATAAGAAATACAAGCAATATAATCCACGGATTTACTTTTCCCGCGGAAGGCATGTCAATACTAGATAGATCAGTCTCTTCTAACAAAGTCTTGGCACCGAGGTACCAAATTAGAGAGTGGACGACGGAGGATGGAGTGTTTAAGAAGAGAGATGACCAATTGGGAATCGATTCTAAGATCACCGCACGATAACCCCTCTCCCAAGCTAACTTCAATCCGTCAGAGTGCCCCACAACTCAGTCATAGGAACGGAACAAAGACCGAGATTAGCGACAAACCCCGCCAACCACTCACCTTATTATTCCTAATAACACATGTCGCGGTAACAAACTTGTCACTTCTTCGAACACCATCCGTATTGATCTTGACGAAGGAAAAAGGAGGAGGATACAAACGCACCTACTCCACATCACGACCCACACGAGTGTTGACAATCAAACATTTCCGAAACATTGCAATAAATTCTTGAGTAGCGTCCCGAACAAACTTGCTTCTATCTCCCAACTTCATAGTATTGTTAAATATCTTAGCGTTATGCTATTTCCATGTCCACTAGAACCCTACAATAAAAACCTAATGCCACAAACAAGAATTAGTAAAATGGAAGGATAAAGAAATATTACCTCGCATCCACGAAGCAAAAGGCATAGAGAAGAACCCCTCCCAAAATTGGTCGGAATGAAGCGCAATCCACATCGGAAGAACCCTCTAACAATCTCTACAAAGATGTTTGGGAGTTTCCTCAACAACTATGCAACAAACACAGACGGCCAAATAAGCAATATGCCATCGAACCCTCTTGGTGGCCGTTAAGACTCCTCTACGAAGAACCTTCCAAGAAAACGTTCGAGCATGTTCCTGAACACGAACACGTCATAAACTCGCGTAAATCACACCATCAAAACCCACGAATCATGTGTAGGAGTGAGCAAATCGTAAGCGGAAGATACATAATAGTCTCTAGAGGATGTGAAGCTCCAGCCAACTTCATCCCTCAACGCTAGAGGTGAAGACGCAACCGCCCCAGCAACATCATCGAAGATACCTAGCAAAGGTTGCACATTTACCAACTTCGATAGAACCAAAGGCGGAAGAAGAGGACTCAAACCGTCCAATTCAACCCAACATGTCATTCCAATACTCAAGAACAGACATATTCAAAGGCACAACAATATCAGGATACAACAACCACTGACACAAAGGCTCCTTTATAAGCCAATTGTCCGACCAAAAATCGCTATTCGCCTCATCACCTAGAACCTAGTGGAAGCCCTTAAGAACAACATCTTGTAAAGCCAGAAAAACCCTGACCAATTGGCCAAAGGAAAATAGTGTCGGGGCCCTTCATGGCAGACATATTTAGACCGAAGAACTTGAGACCAAAGGGAATTATCTAACTTGAGAAATATCCGCCCAAGCTTACCCAACAGCGCTTGGCCCAACATTTCCATCTATCTCAACCCTAACCCCCCTATAACTTTAGGTAAACAAATATCAAACCAAGGGACAATATGCATGGTTCAAGAGGTAGGAGAGTGGACCCATATAAAATTATGTAAAATCCTATCCAATATAGCACAAACACCCCTAGGTTTACTCAACATATCCATATTATAAACCGGGAGATAAGAGAGAACTAATTTTGACAAAGTAACTCTCACAACAAAGCTCAAAGTCTTACTTCTCCACCCATTAAGACGAGCATTCATCTTATCCAGTAAAGGAACAAAAGTTTCACGGATATGCGGCCTTGCAAAATCGGAACACCTTTATAGTTGCCCAAGTTACGTGTAATCGCAACACCACTAATGATCTCAAGATCATTACAAACATCAATGGACACATAAGATGTAACATAAATATTAGATTTAGAAATGTTCACCTTCATCCCAGAAGCTTTGAAGAACATCTCCACGCAACCCATAACAACCTGCATCTAAGAAATTAAAGCTTCCGCAAAAAGAGTAATATCATCCACAAAAAACATATGGGACAAGGTCGGGCCACCTCTGGATAGAAAAATAGGTTTTCAGGTACCTTCATCCACTAAATCCAAAATAAGATGACTCAAATGTTCCACACACAAATCAAATAAATGCAGAGAAATAGGATTCCGTGTCGGATACCCCTTCTCGATAAAAACTGATCCGTAAGCTCACCATTTCAAAGAAGTTTCATCCAAGTAGAAGAAACACATTCATGGATCATATGAGCCTAAATAGTAGGAAACCCAGACTGACTAGTAGTTTCCTCCAAGAAATCCCAACGAATGTGATCGTAAGTCTTCTCTAGATCCAACTTAAACAACACCCATTTTTTCCCCTTTTTTCTTATGCATGTAATGAACAATATCTTGCATCAACAGTATATTATCCTGAATATGGGAGAAGAGACGGGTTGAGGTTGAGGTTGAGGAAGTGGAAGGGCAATCAAATCAAGAGCCGCAACCCTCTATTTTGCCTCCTACAATGCCTATTAGTAGTCCATCTTTGACAACGATCTTGACTGGGGTTACCGCAGTCCCAAAAGGGAGTGGTTATTTACTTCCTACACTCTTATGATAGTTGAGCATGAAATACTTGATGAAGAAATTTATGTGCATCCTGATGATGAGTCTGTAAATAATTCTCATATGTCCATTGTTGTTATTGCTCATGATTGTAACAATTATATTAATGATGAAGTATTGTATGACGATTCTATATCCGTTATTGCTAATGAGATTATGTGTGGAGATATGCATGTGCTTGTAGAAAATCTTGATCCTACTTGTGATGATGAACTTGAATTGCCGAATTTTAAGCATCATATCCATGAACATGTAGGTGATACATTTTCATGTTTAGAGCCCCCTGCTGAAATTAGTTTACCTCTTGGGAACCATGATGATAGCATGTCTCACATGTTATGTTGATTTTATTGAGGATAATGTTAAAATTTGTGATTTGACTGAGCATGATGATTCTCTTGAGTTTAATAAGGAGCTTGTTGAATTTTGTGGACCATCATATGGATTGTCTAAATCCATTGCTGAATTTATAGGTCATATGTTTCGGAGTGGTGATTACCTTGTGATTAAGCCAGCTTTATTTCATACTAGGAGCTTAGTCAAGGAGAAAGTTGAGAATGTTAAAATCATAGGTCTTGTGGTCAAAAAGATTTATGATGTGCCTTCTTCTTTTGATATGTCATTTATTATGCTTTACATTGATAGTGAGCCTCGTTATGTGAAGAGGACTCACTTTGATGATATAGTTCCTAGTGTTTTTTTGAGATTATGTGATTCTTTAAGGAATATTATCCTATGTTGTCTACACGTATGATAGTGTTTGTGTTGGTTGTTGATCCTTATGTTTAAACTTCTAGTCACTACCAAGAACTATCCAATAGAAGATTTTTCATACCCTTTTCATGAGATTTTGAGAGCAACTCATGCTAAATTTATGCATCCATCTAATGTTGGTTTCTTTGTGGTCATAGGTAAGAAGAACATTATATGTTCGTGGATGAGACCCTTGAAAGGAGTTAAGGAGGATGATATGGATTCATGGACGAATCCTGTTCAAGAAAGGGAGATTGATGTAGGAGCATCTCCAAATTTAGCTCAAGTCGAGACCATGATTATGGAAGATAGGAGGCAATGAGTGAAGATCCCTCTAAGGAGGAGAAGAGGAAGAATCAAGCTCGTTTTTAGGAGATAAATGAAGATCATTTCGTGAAGATAAATGAAGATCTTCTCAAGAGATGGAAAGCATCAAGGATAGAAATGTCGGAGACTCGAGTCAAACCAATCTGGTCAAACTCGACAAGTATAAGCATCTATTTGGATGCCAATAAGGAAGGAAAAACATGGCCTATGACTGTAATTTACAAACCACAAACTCTTTCAATTTCATCCCAGTTACTCGTTAATAACTATTGCGTTATGTTTTAATTATTGGGCATTTTAAGCTAGTTTTAAACCGATATTTCTTTTAAGTCTTTTTAGGTTATTTTAGGCCCAATTAGAGAGGATTCTAAACCTAATTTTCCAGCCTCTATATTCTATATAAATAGGGAATTTTGGACCTTGTAATTCACCATTGAGTTTTGAGTAAAAACTTTGTTTTGTGTTTCACACAAATGTTTCTTCCGACGTGGAGAGAGAGGATAAAGTCTCGTTCGCCCCATAGCTTGGACTGTTTTGAATTGTTTTTCTTGTGTCTACAAGTTTTTATCTTCTCAAAATATTCACAAATCTCCTTCGTATGTTCTTTAGACGACGTTTTCATCGACGAAGATTGTAGTAGAAGGGTTTTACGATCGTTTTTGGTTGTGTGTTAGGGTCTCAATTTCCCTATCGTGCTCCAAGTCGTTTCATAGGGTTCAACTTTATATATCCAACTACCGATTTGCCATCATCATTGAATCTCACGCCACCTCTTGCTCTTATAAGCCAATCGTCACCCCTTTATCAAGATCTATTCCCCACTTGATCGATCCGTGTAACAAGGATTGGTACGTGTTTCGTTGGTGTCAAAAGACCAGGACTCAACAAAGGCTAATTCCCGTATCTTTTTTTATATAAAAAACCAGCTCGGTTTGTCTTCATATTCTATTTCTTTAAACGGTTCATAATTTAGAGAGAATAATATTAAAATAGTGAAAAATGCCCCCTATGACGGCAAAATGGACGGAATATAGGGACGAGTGGTATTTTTGTAACGGAATACATCTAATGGGTATTTTTATGCAATAAGTCATTTAAAGAGTGATTAGTAACAAATGACACGATTTAATGAGTGATTTTTGGAAATTTATTGTATGTTTCTATGCACTTTTTTACTTGTACATGTTTGAACTAACAAAACACAATGCTTTAACTAACAAAACACATTGTTCGAACTAATGACACCCAAATTTGAACTAATTTTATGAAAGTTAAAAAAAGTTATTATTATATTTGTTTGTTCAAAACTTTTATAAATTTTTTTTTGAAAATGGAAAGCGGTTCGATCCCATAAATGGTGCGCCGACTATTGGATCGAAAGGCTGATACGGATAGACAAACAAACTAACCCTCATGAAGGACCACAACAAATGAGAAAGAAAAACACAAAAATACATCATAAAACCCCGAAAAGAGGGACGTCTTCAGAAGAAAGCAGAATGATCCAGTCATCCGGAAGCGAAGAGCATGAACGTTCATCTTTGAAAGACGTACACAAGGAGGAAGCTTAGGGAACAGTTGTGGACACCTCAAATTTTGGACTACAACACAGCCGTCAGGAGTCGATCACACATCCACACCCCCTTTCGACAAACACTCAAACCTCCACCAAAGACATCATCAAAACAAAGAAGACGAAGTTGCAACACACGGGTATCGTGATATAGAAATGTGTACAACTTTGATGGTTTATAGAGTAGCGATTTACAAAGGAAGAGTTGTTCGAAACGAGTTGGTAAACAACACTGAAACTTTGGTGGTTTGAGATATTGAGTTTTAACTCACTCAAATTCAACTTTGAAAGTAACCATTTTTGGGCTTTGTATTTCTTTGATCGTCTATTTCAACTTCGGAATCAACCATTTTTTTCATTTTGCTTGATATTTTTATATTCAGGGTTATGAAGATTTGTTGCGTGCAGTATTGAGCTTTTGTATTTTTTGATCAACTCTTGGGATATAACGTGAACTTAGTAATGGTAATAGAAAACCATAGGCTTACCTTGGGTACCATAAAGTACACATTTAATAGAGTGCAACCAAGACACTTTAAGAAAATGAAATAAAGAGTAAATTTCATCAGTATCATGACAATCCAAAGAGGGATTATCAGAGAACGAACACCTTAATTTAATATTTGACTTGAATGAAGTGTTTTTTTCTTCCAAGATGTCATCAACGTACAGTTCTTCATACACAAGCATGGGGTTTCTCTAATTACAATTGGATTGGTCGAATCCAAAGATGGTCATTCGAATGGGGCATCAACTCCCCATTTTTTGGTCTATAATCGAAAGTAAAGTTTGCTCGTTAAAGTGATAACGAAAGGATTGGTCGAATCCATAGAATATATTTTTAATTATGATGGAACAAGGGTGAATCAACAAAGGCTTCAAACACCAGTGTATGAGTCTATCCCTGGGTGTAGGTAAGGAAGCACCAAAAAAGTGCTCAAAAATTGGGATTAATCCCTGGGTAGCTCGATTACAACTTAAGGCATGAGTAGACAACTTGGACTCAAAACAATCACTACGAAAGCAATCCAAAACAGCGCCTAAGAAGAAGCGGCAGGCGACCCTCTGATCCAGGTGGTGTGAGGATCAACAGCGATTAAAAACAACAGTATGTAGACCCCTGTTCTCTTCACGCTAGCACCAAAGCAAGCGTTGTCTAGAAGCGATGTTCTTAGTAGCCAAAAGAAAATGTTTTATATTTATATTATTAGTTCATATAGAGTGTGTTCATACAAAATAAATTTTTATATTTATATACTACTATTAAAGCCAAAATCCTTATTATCATGTGTCACTTCCTCATCTATTAATTATCACGTGGCATTTTTTTACGTAATTTTGATTTTAAAAAAATATAGTTGACATCTTTCATATTTAAATAACTATCATATAATACATACATATGTCTGCTTACCAAATTTACTTTTTAGATAACTATATTACAATATTTATGTTAAAATTATATAAGTAACAATTTATTAATAAATTCAACCCAAACTTAACTTTTCAAATATATATATATATTACACGATATATGTTAAAATTATGTAATTAATGAAATCATGACTCATATAGATGTACAATATTATCATACATTATTTTTGTAATTAATTTCTAATTATATACTAATGTTATAGTTAAAGCTTTTCTTGCCACGTGTCATTTCCTCTTCTATTTGACACCACATGTTAATTTTATGAAATTTATTATTTTTGAAAATATATATAGTTAACAACTTTCATATTTAAATAACTATCCTATAATACAAAACATATATTTATTTACCAAGCTTACTTTTTAAATATCTATGTCACACTATATATATGTTAAAATTATATATATATATATATATATATATATATATATATATATTTATATATATAACAATGAATTAATATCTTCAACCCAAACTTACTTTTCAAATATCTATATTAATTTCAGTTTTTGTTATAGGAAGTAGGCTCATACCATTTTCTCGTTAGGTAAATATACCCCGTTCATTTTTTTATTGTCCAAACACACCTTTAGCCTCTTTATCTTCCCATTAACCCTATATCTGCAATCCCGCTACCTTCCCGTGTTCCTCGCCACTTCTTCTTCTTTGCTTCCCCGCAGATTCCAACGCCGGATGCAAGAGATCGAAGACATCAATGTCTCCATTACAAGGTCTCGAACACCAATTCCTCACATGAAAAGAGTCACTTCCCCGGAGAAGAGATGGTTTGCTCCTCTTACTTCCTTTATTCGATGCGGCTATTCACCTAATTGTGTATATAAAGAATAGGTCTTTCTTCATTCAAGGAAGGGAGAGAATCCCTTTGTAAAGAATAGGCATTCCTTACTTTCTTCCTATGATTCCTCTGCCGGGGATCTTAGTCTTTCTCTTTCAGTTCTTTCAGTGGTGGAAACAAAATCAATCAACTCTGATGCCACTCGTCCTAACTAAGATGTCATTAGATCATGTTTTGCTTTGCTTGCCAGTCAGTTTTGCGTATCAGTTCCTTGATTTCCTTCCCCATCGCAAATGAAAGAGTCAACATGCCGTTCAATGCATGCACCCTACAAAGGGAAGAGCTCCTTCTCAATCCCATTCGTACCATGTCTACTTCTTAACTATGGATCATGTCTTCGGAGGTTAATGTCGGTGAATGAAAAATATGACATAGATCGGAGATCGTAAAATGCTTATTTGAGACCTTGCCAACCGCTTCAACTTTTGACTAGTTTCACTACCTCTTGCACAACTATTAGAATCGGAACAAACCAATTACCAAATCCACCTATCATCGCCGGCATAACCATAAAAAAGATCATTTAAAAAGCGTGATCCGTTATTAAAACATTATAAAGTTGATGATTTCCACCAAGAATTTGATCGCCGGGTCGTGCTAATTCCATACAAATCAGTACTGAAAAGCATGTGCCCATCACTCCAGCAATGACACCGAAGATGAAATATAGAGTCCCTATATCCTTGTGGTTAGTGGAGAAGAGCCATCGAACCAGATTTCTCATTGACATTGAGATTCTTTTGTTTCAAACATTATCAAAGAGAGCGGAGCTTCTTTATTGAAAAAGGGGAAGAAGGAAGAATGGAAAGGGGGTGGGAAAGGTCTGTAAAGCCTTCAATTAATGGGACATTTTGATCCCCCCCTTTTCTTCTAACCCTTGGTTCTGGTTCAGGAAAGGGTCAATGCAAGAATCTTACTTCAAAGTAATCTTTGGAGTTTTCCCTTATCCGAACGGGTCTTGCAAGAAAATAGGATTTCAAATTGAGCTCCAAATATACGCTGGCATTTTAACCAAAATAACTTCTTGCGCAATTCATGCCTTTTTGTTTTTATGACCAGAAATTGGATCTTGATTTCCATTGAAAATGGTTCTCTAGACATTTTTTGAATATGAGGTGATCGTAACACATTATATAAGACTCGTGATTCAGGCAATCCAATCTTCCGTGTGTAAGGTAGAAGCCCCCAAAAATTCTTTACAAAAAATGGATGATCAAAAGATCGAATCACTATACTTATCTTGACGGTTGTTACTTTTGGTGTCTTTCTTTTTGTTTGACTTACTCCTTTCCTAGTCCTTAAAAAGGACTCCTTAGGGTTAGGAGAAGAGCTTAATTCAATTATCGCCTAGCAAGACCTTGCAAACCAGATTGTGGTCTTGAAAAATATGGGAAGGAAGGAAAGCAAATACATGCTTCTTTCTTACTGACTGCTTACACCACTACAAAAAATAAATATTTTTGCGACGGATTTCTGCGACGGCAAAAAGGCTTTTTGCGACGGCACCAACTGTTTGCGACGGCGTTGCGTCGGCAAAAACGCCGACGCAAACTGGCCCGTCGTAAAAGGTATTTGCGACGGTAATTTACCACCGCTAAAATCCTGCGACGGCATTACGTCGGTGCTCGCCGTCGCGAAAAATTGGTGTCGTCGTCGCTTATTTTAATTTTTGCGATGGGTTAGTGACGGTTTACCCCGTCGCAAAAAACAATGACACGTATTTTCCAGCTATTTGCGACGGTAAGTCGCCGACGCAAAAAAAAACAGCTTTTTAATTCTTCATTGTGACGGCTATTCTCTGTCGCAAAACATTTAACGGCTACATTATTTAAAATTTACGACGGTTAGATGTGGACGCAAAAGTTACGCCTAAATTGGATATTGATAATTGTCAAATCAAAGTATCTCGGCTCATAAAACAGCTACACACAACGCGGGACTCGCTTTTGTTCATGAAGTACATGCTTTATAGCTTGAAGCGAGCTCGAAAACAAGGCTAAGAAGTAAATTTAAGTATACACACATTTTAGTATCCTACAGAAAAGAATCAGCTACATATACATCATGTTACCAAGGTCCAAGACACAAGTATAGAACCATAAAGAAGAAAAGCAGCAACATGCTAAGGCAGTAAGGTAAGCAATGCCAATTAAACTCAGCTAAATCGACCTGCAGCATGGATCTCAGTTACAACGATTGTAATACCGAGAGCTTGACAAAACACGCCCCCTGCAATGCTATACCGTAGTTCATCAGCAAGCCAATCCGGTGTGATGATGAAGAAAAGAAACCGCGAAACTGCAAGAGTTTATGACAAGGTTTGCTGTCTGGTTAGGTTTAGATATAAAAAATCACAAATTGTCCCTAAACTTTGAAGATTATGTAAACCTGGAAAAACACGAGGACAACAGAGGTTGAGGATGACAACAATGAAAGCAACCCAATATCCAAACTGTCCTCTGCAAAGCCATCATGATTCACAGAGCCTCAAGAGAATGGATTTTGGATACAAGTAAAAGCTTGTCAATTTTCACCTATTGCTGCAACATCTTCTTCTTCTTCTTCAGATTTCCAATTGTAAACAAACGACAGAAGTAATTGAAGAGTAGGAGAAACAAAGAATCCAATTAAAGGATATCATGAGAATGCACAACAAATATATGTCATCATAAATTGTACACAAATCACAATATTCAATCTGCCCATACTTATTGTGCATCGCTATCTATCAAAAACCATGTTGCTACCTATAGGGACCCTATACTAATTCATCATTTTTCAACAAAAAAAGTCATCTTTCAACAACTTTTGAACTCATTTTGTTGACCAATGACTGTAGAAAGGGCATGGGTAGGAAAAAAGAGCAGTATAAGTTATGTCTTTTCTTGTAATTTCTTCCTTGTATCTAATTTGTCCCTTGAAGTTGTCTCTATTTTTCTGCTTTGAATTCAACACTCTCTTCCTCTTTCCACTTCGTTCTATATCCAGCTAATTTTGCATTCATCCCCCATACCCCAACCCCAACCCAAACCCTATTTCTTTTTCCTTTTTTTTTTCTTTCTTTATTACAACTACAATACATACATTCATGTCCATCCATCATAATTCAGATGTTCCATACTTCCATTTACATCATATCATATGTAGAATGTCAACTTTCATCCATCATTTGCATGCATATCTCTCTAATACTAATATACATACTTGACTTGCCCTAAATTCATTTCTAGCTACCTTAATTTTATTAGTTTTGAATTTTGACCGGTCAAACCAAACTGAGATTATATATATAGCTTCCTAGCTAGCCAGCAAGCCAATCATATTGAGTAAAAGGTTCAGAAAATGGTAATTGTGAAATTTGAATATTGTTAATATATTCATTTCAATGTCAACATTCCCAACTGCATGCATCCATCAAAATTTGAATATTATATATATATATATATATATCTTCCTAGCTAGCAAGCCAATTATATTGAGCAAAAGGTTCAGAAAACTTTGTACAGTAATTTCTAGCTAAAACATGCCAAATAGCAAGAGTTTTGGAACTCATTCCCTTCTTTGCATAGATTCTTCTAACAGAGCTTATATGTAAGAGTCATCTTTCAACAGAAAAAGCATCTAAACAACAAAGCTAAAATATTACTAAAATATTACTAATAATCAAATGAACGTGTTTTAGCTAGAAATTACTCTGCTTCATCTTCCAACAATAAGGTTGTCCATTGTTATGACTCTATTAGCATTATTGCAGCCACCTCCTTTCCATGGAAACCCCCAATGATCTTCCTTGTTTAGTTTGATTAGGTGCAATATCGAGGTTGTGAACTCTCCATGATCAATTGTTTCATTATTATCAGCCTCCACCTATGATATCCATAATTGACGATAAATTAAACCAAGAATGGGTTATTACTCGAGTTTTGACATCAAGATATACCAATAATACTTAATCTTAACATAGTTCTCGAACCGTTGCTAAGTAGTTTGAATGAAAATTCACGTTTTCTACACCAATTGATTAAAAAACCAACTGATCATTATTTATTTTTATTAGAACAGGAAAAAGGAAACAAATGATGACTCCTTTATTATCATGATATAATTGAATACATATACTATATGTTAATACAATCAATAATTGGTGTAGAAATTTCATGAGAAGTTCTTAAAAAAATCAAATTATGGCTCCTTTGTTTACAATGTATCAACCCAAGAAATATTATGCAAATTTAGCACTTTCATGATGATATAGCCCTAGGCTTTGAAGTTCTAAATTCGGTTACCTCGCATTGTGGTATTGGAGCCTCGAGTTTTATTTCTAGGGCATCCATTAAGTTAAACACGTCCTTGAAATCATGGATAGTAACAAGGATGAGGCATTGAAATGTATTGGGATCGCAAAGGAGGCCATTTCTGCAAGCAACAAAGTGCAGGCCTTAAATTCATAAAAATTTGTCATAGGCTTAATGATAGTTTATCTGTTGATGATCTTCTCACGGGCATGCAAAAAGATGGGTTCATCGTCAACTAGTTCATGTGAGAATGAAATCCGTCATGACCATAGCAAAGCCACAACAGTAAGAGCTGAGAAGGCTGTCAACAAGGAGCAAAATTATACTAACGAACACGTTCAGTTGATTAGGCAAGTAAATCAGAATACAGAAAGTTATCCCTGAATTTTCTCAGAAATTGATACACAAACAAAACTAGGACTCTAGAGGGAAGTTATTTATATTATTATTATTATTATTATTATTATTATTTTAACAATGACACAACAAGTAGGATGATAAGCCTTTAAGGTTAGTGAGTTTCTTCACAATCCAAGTCCACTCCTCTTAAACAGTGGCTTGTAGACCCAAGAAAGGTCCAGCAATTTGATAATAGAGAGGCTTGTAAAAGGAATCACAGTGAGATGAGAGTCTTTGTTAATGGCTTTAACAATGTGGCCATCTAATACTTTCAAAAGACAATTCACAAATCAAAACCTCTGTTAAAAAGCTATGAATTTCTTTTCCACAGATTTTCAAACTTAGAACTTGATTCCCAGCCAGTGGTGTGGATAGGTATCAAAGCAGAAAGTACTCATCATTAATAGAGCCTAAAAATATAATTAAAAATGTACTACAACATAGAATCTTTTCCAATAGTTGAAGTTCAACAAAACAAGAGTGTTTCAAAGAACCTGAAATACGAGTCCAACAAGAAATGCGAAACACTCTTAACAAAACTACAATAGGAACACGACGCTACCCATCAGACCTAACCCTCAAGCCAATGTGAAGAAGTTCAAGGTACTGTAGATAGGATCTACTGTTTTTGGATCTCATTGCTGATCAATTTGATATTCAAAACCATAAACCAAGGTAAAAAGCCATTAACTACGGAGGAATATGGACTAATGAAGCACAAGAAAAGTGAAGGTTTTGTAGGGGTGGACTGGGTGGGGATAGAATGATATTCCAATCCTAATATAGTGGGTATTTTCAAACAAACAAAAACAAGTTTATTATACAAAAGTTACAGATAATTTAGTTTAAATACTGACTTTTATATTCTCATTACCTATCATCCTTGTTAGGATATATACCTTGCAGATTATATACTTTTGTAATTATTCTATAGATCAATTCTTGTTTACATATTCTAATCTATTCCTTCAAGTTCTCTAGAGCCAATAGGCAAAGTTGTATTTCCACTTAGTTAATCAAATTACTCAGCTGTCCAAGCTGTTCTTTTCCTAGTCTAGAACACTGTACAGATTTATGGGCATATACCTATGAAAATGGTACATAACCTACACATACCAATACTGATAGTATTTAAGACTATAAATTACTCTAATAAAATGAAACTTTGACTCACCACTTAGAAAAAGCTATTTTCTGCAGTCCATTTTCTTATGGGGACACAACCTTGCATCTTGCTATCCATTAAAAATTATCGTCATCTACCATCAATCTCAGCAAAAAAGACTATTAATGAAAAGAAAAGACAAAAAAATCCATGGCGGCTCTAAGAGTTATCTCAGAAGATACATATCCACCTTTAAGTAAAATCTGTCTACTTCTCTACAAGTCCTTGTCACTATACCAAATTATAATCCCACACAAGAGTTTCATTTGTTGAGTAGGATAAAAATAGCTTCAGGAATATATGACTAAGCTATCATGGTCCCTAGTTTATTCATATGGCCACTTCTCACATGAGAGCTACCAAGATGCCTTTCACAAGCAAATTCTCCTGTCACCATCGACATCATATTTTAAAGAAAAAGCAAACTCTACAAAGCTCCAGGTACTAAGCTATCATGGTCCCTAGTTTGTATTTTCACAGATTGTATTTTCACATATTGTAGTTAACTATTAATAAATGCAAAACCTAACCATCAAATTTGGCATCACAACTTGATATAGATGATAGGAAAAGTTATCCCTAAAAGCTCACTCTGATAAGAACAAAGCTCCAGGTACAGAGGAGGCTTTCAAGAAGGTTTCAAAGGCTTTTAAGTGTCTGAGTGAGGAAGGATCTAGACTACAGTATGATCAAACTGGTCATGTTGAAGAATACGAGCACAACCATCAGTATATACGGCGAAGGAGACAATCTACAAGTAATGACTTTTTTGATGATGATTTTGATCTTGACGAGATATTCAGGGCCTTTTTTGGTCAGACGGATGTGCTTCACAACTCTCATGTTTTCACAACTAGAGGAACGGGAACTCAAAACAGGACTGTAATTAATGGAGGACAGCCTAGTTTTAGGGCTATTCTTCATCTAATACCCTTTGTTTTACTCATTATACTTACTTCTTTACCTTCTTCGGATCCTGGATACTCTTTGCAGAAACAACAAAAATAAAACAACGAAGAGATGAAGAAGAGACGAAGAGATACCTTCGATTGAGGAGCAACCATGGTGGAAGGGCCGTCAGATTGATTGGGGAGCACCTGTGAGAGTATCATCGTGTAAGAGACGAAGAGAATAAAGGTTCTAGGGCTAAGTCCGATTTTTACCTCGTGGCTGGTAAAAAAGCCCGAATAAAGCAGAGTTATTATTTTCATTTTTTTTTATTTATGGGCCCATGCTTTTTTGCGACGGTCAGCAGCATCCGACGCGAATGCAATTTTTTTAACGACGGCTTCTAAACCTTGTCGCAAAAGTTGATCTACTATTCGCGACGGGGAAAATCTGCGGTCGCAAAGTAAACGACGGCATTTAACACCGTCATCTACCCGTCGCAAAAATGGCTCAATGGCGTCGGCAAACTTATGCTGACGCAAACCTCCGTCGCAAATCTATTTATTTTTTGTAGTGCACCTTCGGGGTGGGGCGATTCATTCATAGATGAGGAGGGCGGTCATTAGAAATCGTTATTGTCCTTTGTTTTTGAGACGGTCCCATTATCATATCAAGATCCAATATTTTAGTAAAAAAGGGGAAAGATCTTATCCTTAATATCCATATAATGGAGGCGACCATTATGGATTCTTTTTGAAAAGCATAGGTCATCGATATTTGACCCCTTTACAACTCAGTTAAGCCACTTGTTATAATTCCGAAGTTCCTATAAGGAGGTGGAGTCTTTGTTTTTTCGAAACTTTATTAAAAAATAAGACATGATAAGTTCGATTGCTTGTTTTGGGGGGACTCGTTTTGTGATCCCTGGAAAGGCTATTTCGGCTCCTTTGAATTCTTTTTGTGGTCGCGGAAATCAACAATTGAGTTTTTTTCGTCAATTTGGGTGCGTTCTTTCTGCACTTGCAGTTTCAAAATGATTTGTGTGCACTCCGTGGATTTTGGTCCAATTAAGTAACTGGAGTTGGGCTCCGTCGTTTGAGAGGGGGCACCAGATCCAGATTCACAAGGTACGACCGAATAAGAGACCGTAGCCGATGTGATAATGTCACGAAGAGGAGTTTGGTATGGAAAAACTATTTGAACTTCGAGTGATGAATCAGTGGGAACCTGGTCCCAACGATTTCTCTTTGTTCTCTTGAAAAATTTCGAGCTTGATCGAGGACACGCCAGCCACTAGAGCAAGTAAGGAAACCTAGAGTTCATCATTCCCTTACTTAAAGAACCGCCGATTTTTACTAGATTGTACACCTTTGTTTGTGTTTGGTTATGTATAGGAATGCGCATAAATTAAGGACGGGGCATCTCTCCTTTATTTTTTTGGGGGGGAGGGGGGGGGTGGGGGGAGAAGAGAGAGGGAAGAAGGTAGAGCGGCACCTCATGAACTTCTTAATGGGACAGCACCATCCTATAGTCACGAGTGTTTGGATGCACATCTTTTGTTCATATTCTTGCGCAGTTAAGAGAGAAATTGTGCTTAAGGCTCCTTTAGACATGGCCACTCATATAATGCAAGGCTTGGAGGCAAGCTACCAGCGCCTATCAGCGAGAACTAGGCTTGGCTTGGTTAGTAGTGCCCGCTCATTCTGTCTCGCTAGCATGCTGGTCCATGAATTCTTCCGAGCGGGCCGGGCAGACAGGGACCATCGAAGAAGTGCCTCAATGCGCTGCTCAATTACATCGAGCCTTTTATACAATTATGAACTTTACAGAACTTTCTTGATTCCAACGCAATTTACCCTTTTGGAGCTAACGTAACAAACTACGTGAGCTTCCCGACGAAGCCAACATAAATCCTATCCGAATCAAGAAAAAAGAAAAGGCAGTTTCATTATGGTAGTATACCAGCCGCCTGTTCTGGAACTTCCAATTCCAATCGAAGCATATAGATCCGTAAATAGATTTGTATGTATAGCCACTTCAGTCATGCTCGTTGTTTCTCGAAAGTATCTTTTTTCTAGGAACATGGTTAGCCAGAATTTCTTATGTTCGCGATTCTTCATCCACCGATTCAGATAATGCTCCAGTTTTGCATTCTCATATGAGGCCGAAAAGTTTATTGACAACAGGTCGGCACGAAGTGATTCGTCATGCTCAAACATGAGCCGATCGTTCGTGAAGAACAATTTATAGATCAAAAAATTCCCACAAATGGAATGAGAAGTGGGTCCATGTAAATGATCGAAACCTTGCAAACAACAACATTCCTTCCCAATACGAAGTTCGGAACCCAAAGGCAATCGTTGAGTGAACTGTATCTTTTTTGTGTTAGTTGACCTAAGCCGCACCATTACTGTTGGGGTGTGGCTCGGCCATCGAACCGTATGTGAGACGAGTTTCTGCCTCATACAGCTCGGGCCAAAGACGGGGAGAAGTTTAGAAGAGATGAGGAGACCCAGTAGCTGCCGGTCGGGGCGGGGATAAGCTTGCTTCTTCCCAAGCTCCCCCCACCCCCCCACCCTAAAAAAAAACGACCCTATAGCATTAGCGCTTCACGTTCTTTCTATTCCATCCCATTCTATTCCGGATAGGCGGCTAATACACTTCTAATAAGTGAAGTAGTCGTCGTCTGATCAATCGGCTCGGACACTAGACCGCCCGTGCCCGCCCATTCTGTCTCACCCTAAATGGAATGGCTCTCTTAGTTACGTTGCGCTCCGACCCGAGTCCCCACGTCCGCTTTTCTCCGTCCAAAACCCAAGAAGTTGACAAAGCCAACACAACATTAGGGTAGTCCCCTCACTCTATGCTGACCCCGGCCGGGCTGGCTTTTCGGGAAGCCCGTTCCCACCCTGCTCACGGCCCGGCTGGCCTACCAGCGGTAGTGGGAATTCCCCCGTTCCCTGGTCAAATACTTAGTTGGATGCGGGATCTACTCCACGAGGAGCGGTACAGACGCAGATAATATCATCACGACCTCTCTTTTTGTACTGCTAGGGATGCTTAACGCCACTTCGCCAACTAGCGTTACCTGCGCTTTCGTGTCTCTCAGTGTGGTCAACACTGGGTATTTTCGAGCAACGAAGCTTACACCCATTCGTATTAGTTCATTTTCTTCTTCTCAAGTTGCTATTTAGATCTGAGACAAGCCAACACCGTCAAAATCCTCGGTTGCTGTTTAGATCCGAGAGCGGTGATGGGAACAAGAAGAAATTAGTGTCTCCATTTCTTCTTCTCAGGTTGTTGTTTAGATCCGAGACAAGCCAACACCGTCAAAATCCTCGTTTACTCTTGCTTTCTCTCTTCGTCGCCTTAGTGCTTTCTCCTCCGGTGCTCCGAACTCCTATAATACTCACCCGCACCCTCAATCTCAGCCCTTTCGTCCAACTACCTCCGGTAACTGGGGCCGGGGGCCCTCCCAACCTCCTCCCAGTCCCCAATTTCAAAACCCTAATAATGGATGGAATTCTCGAGGTCAGGGGTATTCTCAGAATTGGCGGCCTTTGACTAAAAACGTTGGTTGAAATTTGTCTAACAACAAGATTCAAGAGTAGAGTGATGTTCCTATAAATGTGGATTTGATGAGCTTGGTCATGGAGGGGAAGGTGAAGAATGTAATTTGAGTTGTTAGAGAAAGGGGTTCGTGTTGATGCCGAGTGCCAACACCGTGAAAATCAAAGACATCAATGTCTGTGGAAGGCAACAACTAGAAAAACTAACATCTCATGGCTACCATGAGTCGTTCTTCTTCTCAGGTTCAATGGTTCTATTATTATTACATTTTCTACTATATGTTAGTTATTATGAATTTTAGTGTCCGGATTAAATGTAAAAATATTTTAGTTTAGTTTTTTCTTCTTCTTAAATTTTAGTTTACAGTGTATGTAAGGCAAAGTAGTAGTGTTCTTGATTCTCAATTTCTTCTAAAAAGAATGAAAAGCATCTATATTTGATTATATGTACCCTTTTGCCTTTGTTTTGGTAATTATGGTCTCATAATTTATGGTATTATAATTTCTGGTATCAATATTTTTGGTATCATAATTTACGGTATGATAATTTCTGGTATGAAAATTCTGGTATGAAAAATTACGGTATGAAATTATGGTATGAAATTCTAGTATGAAATTCTAGTATGAAAATTCCGGTATGAAAATTCTGCTATGAAATTCTGGTATGAAATTCTAGTATGCAAAAATTCTGGTATGAACTTCTGGTATAAAAATTTCTAGTATGAAAATTTTCTGGTATGAAAAATTTCATACCAGAAAATAAAAAAGGCAAAAAAAAAATCACTAATTAGGAATTAAAACTTCCAGTTACATAACAACTAACAAACATCTATTACTCATTTTTTGTTAAAATAGAGAGGTTAATTACATTTACCTACCATTAAATGAAAGTGGTAAAAAATAATGGGGTACTCAAACTTAATGAAAATAGAAAAGAGCCTATTTGGCCAAATTATTTCATTAATTTTTAATAAAAAACATATAAAATTAGTTTTAGTTTCTCTCCCACTTGATTAATTCTAACTATTATGATACGCAAAAAGGTTTTGTAAAATATAAATATTTACCTATAAAACTCTAAAATGATATTCACGCCTTGACACGAGGAACTATACTAGTTATTAGTTTATTAGAACCAATAACAGTTTGAACTAATAGAGCAAAATTTTGAACGAATTGTGCAAAAACTTTGAACGAATTCTTACAATTTTAATTCGATCAATTTTTGTACACTAACAGTTCAAAGTTTCTATTGATTTATTTCACATATTTATACTATCAATTCACATATTTTTGCACTATTTTCAAATATTTTTTATGGAATACAATTTTTAATAGTATATTTGTATTATTATATTTAACGATTCAAAACTTTTATACTATTAGTTCATATAAAGTGTTCATATTAATTCAAATTTTTTTTTATATTATTAGCTCATCAGCAAAGTCATAGTTACAAACTTCTCTTGTAAAAAGATATAAACCATTAGTACAAATAGTTTGAACAAATGGAACAAAAAAATTTGAATGAATTGTAAAAAAAAAGTGTATGTTAGAAAAATAAATAAAATTAAAAAATTATTGTTATATTTTATTACAATATTTATCATTTTAAAACTTTATATTATTAGTTCATGTAGAGTGTTCATATATGATCAAATAATTGATATTATTAGTTCATTGCCAAAGTTATATTTACAAACTTTTTGGGTAAAAATATATGTATCATTATTACATACAATTTGAACTAATAAAACAAAATTTGAATAAATTGTAAAAAAAAAAATTGAACAAAACAAGTGCATGTTAGAAAAATAAATAAATAAAATCATTAGCACATTTTTAGGACAATATTTGATGGCTCAAAACTTATATATTATTAGTTCATTAGCAAAGTTATAATTACACATTTTCTTGTAAAGATTTGAACCATTAGAAGAAACAATTTAAATTAAAATAACAAGAATATGAACCATTAGAAAAAACAAATTGAACCAAGAGAATAAAACAGATATTCTTAACATCTTTTAAAAATTACAAAAATATCACCGCATCTGAACCTTTTATAAACACTAGTGTATCGCCCGCACCTTGTGCGGGTTTGTTAATAAAATAGCTTATCATATTACATTTTTTTTACTATATTATATGTTGTTAACTTTATTAATTATATGTTATGAGCTCGTATAAATAACGCGTCAAGTGTTACATAGTAAATGAGACCACGTAGCCCATGTGTTGATCATTAATTAGTTTTATGCTAATAAAAAAATTTTAAAATCTAATTTATTATTTAATAAATAATAATTTAAATAAAAAACATAATCAAATAATTTTAAAATGCCATAATCTGATACGAATTCAATTAGTAAAAAAAAGATTAATTGGCTTAATTTGTGATTTAGTAAAAGATTTAATCCGAGAAAAAACATAAGAGTGCCACGTCAGCATTAGTTTCGTATGTTTTAGTAAAGTATATAGAATATAGATGTATATTTAGTATATTGATAAAATAAGAATTACGAATTTAATTGTTCAACAGTCCACAAATAAGTAGGTTACAAGGACCCACAATTTAGTAGATCACAAGGACCCACAAAAGCACAACGACCAACAAATCATTAGGTCACAACGACCCAAAAATTAGTAGGTCACAATGATTACATACAAATACTAATCCGATATGAATAAGTATTATATTTGATTCTGACCAAAAGGTTCATAAATGTATAATTTTATAATCCTCAAACACTGTAGATCTATTTATACATGTTTTCGAAGTGTCATCCTTTCCTCATAATCGATGTGGGAGAACAAAAATCATGTTTTACAAAATAATTATAGTTTAATTAAAAAAAAGATTTATTAGCTTAATTCGTGATTTAGTAAAAAGTTTAATCCGAGAAAAAACGTGGGGGCGCCACGTCAGAATTAGTGTCTTTTGTTTTAGTAAAGTATATAGAATATATATATATATATATGTATATTTAGTATATTGATAAAATAAGAATTACGAATTTAATAGTTCAACGGTCCACAAATTAGTAGGTCACAAACGACCCACAAATCAGTAGGTTACAAACGACCCACAAATCAGTAGGTCACAAACGAACCACAAATCAGTAGATCACAACAAAAATTAGTAGATCAGAATGATCCCCACAAATTAGTAGATCACAAGGACCCACAAATCATTAAGTCACAACTCACAACGACCCACAAATCAGTAGGTCACAACGACCCACAAATAAATAGGTCACAACGATCCAAAATCAGTAGCTTTGTTGGTCACAAACGACCCACATATCAATAGGTCACAAACGACACACAAATTAATAGGTCACAACAACCCACAAATTAATAGGTAATAAGGACCAACAAATCATTAGGTCACAAGGATCCAAGCATCAGTAGGTCACAACGACCCACAAAGTATTAGATTAAAACGACCCACAAATCATTAGGTTAAAACGACCTACGGATTAGTAGGTAACAACAATCCACATTCAAATACTAATCCGGTATGAATAAGTATTATACTTGATTCTGACCAAAAGGTCCAAAAATGTATGCTTTGTATAATCTTCAAACCTTATAGGTCTATTTATAAATGTTGTCAAACTATCATCTTTCTCTGATAACCGATGTGGGATAACAAAATTCATATTTTACAAAATAATTATGGTTTAGTAAAAAAATGATTTATTAGCTTAATTCGTGATTTAGTAAAAATTTTAATCCGAGAAAAAACGTGGGGAGCCACGTCAGAATTATTATCTTTTGTTTTAGTAAAGTATATAAATATATATTGATAAAATAAGAATTACGAATTTAATAGTTCAACGGTTCACAAATCAGTAGGTAACAAACGACCACAAATCAATAGGTTACAACGACCCACGAAACAGTAGGCCACAACGACCCACGAATCAATAGGTGACAACGACCCACGAATCAATAGGCCACAACGACCCACGAATCAATAGGCCACAACGACCCACAAATTCATAAGTCACAACTACCCTCTAATCAATAGGTCACAACGACCCACAAATTCATATGTCACAACGACCCACAAATCAGTGGGTCACAACGATTCACAAATTAGTAGATCAAATCGACCCACGAATCATTAGGTCAAAACGAACTACAAATCAGTAGGTTACAACGACCCAAAAATCAAGTTAAGGTTACAACGACCCAAAAGATTTAGAAATGTATGATTTGTATGATCTTCAAACCTTGTAGGTCTATTTATACATGTTGTCAAAGTATCATCCTTCTCTGATAACCGATGTGGGATAACAAAATTCATATTATACAAAATGATTAAGGTTTAGTAAAAAAAATATTGGCTTAATTCGTGATTTAATAAAAAGTTTAATTCGAGAAAAAACGTGGAGCGGCACGTCAAAAATTAATGTTTTTTTATTTTAGTAAAGTATATAGATGTATATTTATTATATTGATAAAATAAGAATTACGAATTTAATAGTTCAACGGTCCACAAATTAGTAGGTCACAAACAACCCACAAATCGGTAGGTCACAAGGACCCACAAATTAGTAGGTCACAAGGACCATTAAATCAGTAGATCACTATGACCCATGAATCAATAGGTCACAACGACCCACTAATTAGTAGGTTACAACGGCCTACGAATCAGTAGGTTACAACGACCCACGAATCAATAGGTCACAATGACCCACGAATCAATAAGTCACAATGACCCACAAATCAATAGGTCACAATGACTCACAAATTCATAGGTCATAACGACACACAAATCAATAGGTCATAACGACCCATAAATTATTGGGTCATAACGACCTACAAATCAATGGGTCACAACGACCCACAAATTATTAAGTCAAATCGACCCAAAAATATGTAGGTCAAAACGATCCAAAAATCTGTAGGTCAAAACGATCCAAAAATCATTAGATCAAAACGACCCAAAAATTATTAGATCAAAACGACCTACGAATTAATAGGTCACAACAATCCACATACAAATACTAATCCGGTATCAATAAGTATTATACTTATTCTGACCAAAAGGTCCGGAAATGTATGATTTGTATAATCTTCAAACATTTGAGGTCTATTTATACATGTTGTTAAAGTGTCATCCTTCTCTGATAATCGATGTGGATAACAAAATTCATATTTTACAAAATAATTAAGGTTTAGTAAAAAAAATTTATTGACTTAATTCGAGATTTAGTAAAAAAATTTAATCAGATAAAAATATGGAGTCTTAATTTCTTTTTTACAAAATAATCAAAGATTCTGGCTATCTTTTGAGCAAATCTTTTAAAAACATAAAAGATTTGTTTAAAAAAATAAAGATTTATTGGCCTTTAAGATCTTGGAGAATCTTCAACAAAAAAAGTTACGTATAATTTTGAATAGCATTCCGTTAGTTTAGTAAAAAAAGATTTTCTGGCTTGAAAAAATAAAAATTTATTGGCCAAAAAGTTGTGGGAGCTACATTTGATTGCTGCTTCCACAACGTGTCACGTCATCAAATCATGCACTCTCTTTTAATATGTATAATAGATAATAGATAATAGATAATAGATATTTTCAAAAGGACAAAATTGTAACCTTAACTTCATAAATCATAAATAACGTAAACTAATCTGTACCGTTGGAACAACTCAACCAACGACCGATAGCGCTCCATAATTCCAAACCACATGGATGACTCGTACTCCATAATTCCGAACTACAAGGATAACTCCTAACCTTAAAATTAACTCAATGTGTAGCAAAGTGGAAAAGTTAGTGGGTATATCTCAACAATTACTTTATAGTAATTGTCATTAAAAATTAGGCTCCAATTTTACGTCACTGCTCAAATGTCGGTAATTCAAATTTTAGACATACTAATAGTCATAACTTGGTCAATGTAAATATTGACCATCTTCATCACTAAAGATTCCTCGTGTAATTGTTGCACTCATCACACAATTCGTGGCTCAATGAACAAAGTAACATATTACAAGATAAAAATACAGACATAACTCATGAGGCTTTGAAATATGTGGTTTCTAAACGTACCAACGAAAATCTCTAATAGTCATCACAACTACGCATTTCGCGTGCGTACTCAACTACGCATATGGGGATGATAGTAGTACTCCAACAAACAAAAATTGGGACTACTACGCTCCTCATATGCATAATTAAACTTTTTATTTTTATTTTTTACTTTATTTTTTTCATGGACTTCAACTACGCACCTTACGCTCCTCATATGCGTAATTAAACTTTTTATTTTTATTTTTTACTTTATTTTTTTCATGACTTCAACTACGCACCTTATGTGTAGTAGAGGACCAACTACGCACTCCTACGCACCTTATATGTGTAGTAGAGGACCTTATCAACTACAAACGCAAAGTACGTAGTTGTGGCGAAAATTTTCGCCAATACGTCAATAACCCCCCCTTGGATCTGATTTTCAAATCTCAAAGATATTTCTTTTTTCTTGTACACCGTTTTTGGGAGAGATCTGATTTTCAAATCTCAAAAGATATTTCTTTTTTCTTGTTCACCGTTTTTGGGAGAGGGAAGACCTATTGAGATGAGGAGGTAGAAAGGAAGATCTAGGAGAGTTGAGATGGAGGAGGGAGAATGTAGCATGTGTTAGAATGATGCACTATCAATATTAACCTTATTTTTTTTTACATAACGGTGCTACTACTCTTACGTATGCCACCCTTTATATGAGAGTAACTTTTCGAATCGATTTATAACTGTGTATGTAACCTTGATACAAATTCACAAATAACATATTTCCAACATCACAGCGGCATTGTGATAATTTCAATTTCAGTAAAGCTAAATCCAGTAACATCGTGTCCATGTATATAGCTTTGTAAGGTGTCTTGTGATTATTCTTCTTGAATTTAGACACCATCTATAGCAGAATTCAAACAAGACAATGAATAAAACAGTCATCACACAAACATCGATGGCACATAATACAAGGGAATCGGTTCTTCTACTGCATCACTCACCCTTCAATTCCAACCATCCATGGATGGAAAGGTTTCGATTGCCCAGTTCCATAAAGCCTCTCTAGTGACCATACTTCTGAAACTCCCACTCGCTATTGTCTGTCATAAAATTTCAATTAACAAGAATAAGGTAAGCAAGTAGTTAAGTGAGTTGACAAACATAGTTACTTCGGAAAAATTACAAAGGTAACAAACCTAGTGGACACACTTGACGTGTCTTCAGCCATCGGCTAATACAGTGGAAATGGAACGCATGGTTGCAAACCCCTAACATGTTTCAAGATGTTACAATCAGGATACAAGTACAATGGCATATAATCAAACGGAATCCACTGAGCCAGCCACTCAAGGGACCACCTCCACAACAGCCCATCTCAAAGGCAAGAGCCTAATACAAACATCAATCTGGATAACTAAAAATGAGGACTACTACCTAATTTGTAGATGCTAATGCTAAGGTCACAGCAGGTGACCTTAGCTAATTCCCTCACAGCCCCAACAGCTGGCAATTACCCGTAACTGTCAATCATTATTCTAGACTCACTACTCATGTGCCTAATTTCATTCAAAACAAGAGTACGAGTAATATCATTTTAATTAGGCAACAAATTGCCATGACTATGACACTTTATACAAGCAAGATAAATGAGAAAAAAAAAACAAAAACATTAACAAGCAATTCAAATGAAGCAACATGAAGGCCGTAACATCTGCCCTCAACTTCCTAGGAAGACATGCATCAGTTTTGAGAAGCAGTATAGGAACTTTCCTTTCTTCTGGTAAAGCTCAATCGTTTTCCAAGAAGCAATATTAGCTTACCGGGATTTGGTGCAGCAGTGCTACTTTGATTGTGCGTATGACTATGAGTTAGCTAATTCCAATCAAGGTACTCTTAAATACATCATTTTTTCCTCCCCAAATAATTAAAAGAATAGACCTCAACCACAAATGGTACAAAATACACATTACCATGAAGTACAAGGTAACTATGGTGGAGGAAATTCATACAGGCATGTTAAATGTAGATGGATGATTTGGAAAGTTCTATAAAGGCACCCTAACTTGGTTAGACACACTTCATCAATGGATATAAAAAGATCAAACAAAAGGCACCGACTGGACATTTTCCAAAAAATACAGGGGACAATCTACAATAATTTCAAATGCCAGCGCAGATTTGATACTCCTGTTAAAATTAATTATCTTGTTCATTGCATAAGAACATAGCACCGCTTACACTATCGAAACCTTAGTCTTGAACAAAACCCCAAAATGTTGAAAAATAAAACAACAAACGATGTGAGAATGTAAACATGTGTAGGTTTTGACCTTGTAACATTATTTAATTTTTTGTCCTCAATCCGATCCAACAAGCTCTCTCAAAGTAATTACTCATGGATCTTTTGACCTCAAGCATCATATCATATACAAAATCTTACGATAAAAATGCAAACAATTGCCACCGCTAATTTGAATTGGTGCAAAAAGTTTAATGTAAATAGACGGACCAAGTGACACGAAAGAGTTCTAGCAAAAATTCTAAAGCGATTAGACTAGTTAGCATAAAAGAAACAAATAATTTGAGAATGTAAACATGAGTAGGTTTTGGCCTTGTAATGTTATTTAATTTTTTTTATCCTCAATCGGATCCAACTAAACTCTCTCAAAGTAATTACTCATGGTTCTTTTGTCCTCAAGAATCATATTGTATACAAAAACTTACATATAAAAATGCGAATAATTGGTACCGCTAATTTAGAGTTAGCGCAAAAAATTCAATGTAAATAGACAGACCAAGTAACACAAAAGAGTTCTAGTAAAAAATTCTAAAGCAATTAAGCTCAATAGCATATAAGACTCTTCTACCTTACTTTCTTAATTCTGATCAGATTAGTTTTTTCAAGTCTTAAAAAAGGTAAATCACTCTTGCTCTTAATCTCATAGCATGTATTGAACGCTTCTCTATAATATAGCTTTTCAATAAGTTCAAACTTATAATAGACTTGATATTCTTCATCCTACATTACATAAAGACAACCAATGGTCACATCAGTTTTAGAGTAGCTCAAGATAACGAGCACCTTTATGAAAGGAGTCCGATGTGATTTCATAATTACTTCCATCTTAAGCTAGAAATCCAAGGTATGAAACAAATTATTGATTACTTTTAGCGAAAAGTTGGTTCAAGTCAAGCAAAGGACATGTTTCTACTTCTAAGAATTGATAAGAGGAACAAAACAACAATCCTTCTAGTACTGAATCAGGAGTAATTGACGCAGAAGAGCGACAGGATGATTTGAAAATAGGAAAAAATGCAAAAGCATTAAGACTTTGATATTTATGGTCAATTTACCCCAAGCAACAGTGCATTCCTCGCTAGTAGCGCTAGCCTGATTAGCTTGACACTCGATGCCTGCACATAACCACAGACGCCCAAACACAAAAATCAATATTAACAAAGCGAACAACCCAAACCAACACACACACAAGACAGAAAGGAAGGAAGGAAGGAAGAAGGCTCCAATATTGAAGGCGATTTAACTCACAGAGGTCCATGATATGGTTCCTACAAATTGCGCAATTATCCACAACAATATCTGCAGAAAACATACGCAATCAAACATAGATTATAGGATCTAGGAGATAACAACAATTCAAATCACACAATAAAACCCTAAAACTGAGATTTGTCGTTGCCAGAAGTAAAAATTCTACAAAAAGGAAGTGTGAATCTTAGAACAGTACCCCAAGCCCAGAGAGCAACAGCATTCCACTTCTTGATCTCGAACCGCTTGGGCTTCTTGGAGGAAGATGAAGCGGCGGCAGACGAAGAGGACGGTCCAGCCTCGCCAGCAGAAACCATAATCACATCGCTCTCCATTGAAGCCATCTTCTCTCTCGGTGATCTGGAAACCTACAAATTTAGAGACCGGTTGAGGTGTATCAATTGTTCAACTTGGGTATGTAATTTTACAGCTTGTTTGGACCTATATGATTGTGTGTCTTAGGTGACCAAAGTGTGGGCTGGTCGAAGCTTGTTGGGCTTTAAGCTCTCAATATGTGGGCCTATTGGGCTCGGAATTTTGCCCAATTAAAAAAAAATTATATTAGCTCCATATGTGAGTTTTCGGTTTTCTAGGATATTTATTTTCGTGACCATTTGCATAATTTATATATATAATTTACTAAAGCAGTTCTTTAACTTACACTAAAACATAGTTTTGTGCATCCACCTCATTAAACTTACACACATCATCATATATTCGTTATGTCACGTGTTATTTTATTGTTTAATTGATTAGTCAATTTTGGAACATTTCTTATTGAATTGAAACACATATATTAAAATCCCTTAATATTTACTTTAATTTGATCATTATTATTACAATTTTCTATTTTGTAGAATACTAATATATTTAATAAACCTACCATATTATGGAAAATTTTATACATTAATATGTATTTAATAGAAGTTCTATTTAGTTAACAATATATTTTAAATATTTTTTTATATTTTATTGAGTTTCAAATATATGTTATTACGCTTGATATTCTTACAATCACGATTATTCAATAAATTTTTTTAATTTTTTTGTAATACACTTTTTTTTAACAATTCATATTTAAACATTTTTATAAATTAAACCACTTATAAGATATATTTCATTGACTTGAAACACATATATTATTTTTAATTAAATTTTCAATAAGTATTTCAACATATTTTTTAGAATACTCTTTATTATACTTAATTATTATGTTTTAAAATAAATATTTTAAAAAAATTTTATCCATAAGTTAGTTGATGTATTTTTTTATTTATTTTTGTATAAAAATATTTTTTACAAAATTATTACTTAATAAACTTTATGCCAAAACATTATAACATATTACCAAATACTAATAAAAACAATAAAAGTGAACCAACTTGGCAAAACTACACTTTATAAGTAAACTTTTTCATATTCAATTTTTTCAAATAAGTTAAACCACTTATAAGATATAATCAGTGGATTGAACACGTGTAATGTTTTTAAATAATTCTTCAATAAATATTTCATCATATTGTTCGGAGTACTCTTACTATACTTAATTATTATTTTAAAATAACTATTTTCCTAAAAATAATTTTATGCATAAGTTAGTTAATGTATTTTTTATTAATTTTTGTAGAGCAAAATATTTTTTGCAAAATTTATAAATTAAATAACTATTATAACAATATATTATGTCAAAATAGTATAACGTATCTCCCAATTATTAAAACATTAATTGTGAGTCAATTTGGCGAAATATTAAGGTGTTGTCATTTATAAGAATTTTTTAAAAGATAATTTTATTTTATAAAATGTGATTGTTTTAAAATAAAAAAACGACAACAATGTATTGAAGAAAATAACTAAACATTTTCATCTTCAACTTTTGTACATTTATAATTAACATGTGATTACTCTTTCCTCCATCATCATTGTGACCACAATTCACTACTTATTTATTTTTTAAGATATTCATTTTAATCTATAAACATTGACAATATTATTATAGTAAACCTCGCACAAGGTACATGTATTAAAACTAGTATAATGCTAAAACAAACTACATTTAGCACATGTGTCGTCTCCTAAAACATGTCACGTGTAACGACCCGAGTTTCAAGTAACCCAATACGTCACTAGGCTAAGGACCACACAGTGGGCCCCATCAGTTAGCGTGACAACAACTTCACAAACAGGACCTTGCAACAAGAAGCACGAAAAATAATGAAAACATCCAACTTGTCATTTAGAAAACATTTACATAACAACCCTGCATGCAGTTAGTATGTATATCCCAAAACGACACTTCAAAACATAACGCCTGAACAGTTGTTTTAAAACTTCAGCCTGAAATCAACACGTGTACACAATTGCACACAACCAACAAAATACTCGCTTGCAAGCGATTAGTTTCAAAAGTAAGTTCAACCAACCCTTGGGTTATCACCCCCCGACTGTCCACTTCCTATAGCTGACATCCCTGAAGCGTTCCTATGATCGGCATTACCTAAAAAAGATTCGGTTTAAAACCGTTAGCTACCGACCATAATCTATCCACGCGAGATTATATTAACACATTACAGCACAACAAATATGTTCAAATACCATGCATCGTGTTCATGAGATGATACCATACTTTTATGAATGATGCACGCGAATGCAATATGAAATTTACAATTAGGGATCCCGGACCAAATCCGGAATCATTGCTTGTACGGTTCTGGCTTTGGTGTGAGCTCACCATTGCACAAATTAGGTTAATTCAGACATTTGCTCTTAGATCATAGCCAGACTGATCAAGTCTACGGGCCAGGATTTCTCGTGGCGGGTTATGGTCTTAACCCCTAACCACAGGCAACATTTTGTCATTCATGTTAATGCAAACATTTAACATTCTAATTAGGTATGCGACCAAGCCTAAAGTCCATCAAACTCGGTATCATTCTTATACAACCGCAAGTGATCCGGGCTTGGCCGAGCTTCGGCATTCACTGCAATAGCTAGCGACCTGGATAATGGTTAGCTCAGAGTCTTAAACAATTTACATACTATTGACCTTTATAGGTCATCATCATATCACCTGTTTGAACAGGCTTACTATGTCATACATTACCATGCTTTAACAAGTTTATCATGTCATTCATTAGCACGCCTCAAAAGGCTAGCACATGTTCATTTAATCATTTCTCATATCCACGACATGATAATGATCACAATAACATTAAGCATGCTTTACACGTCATAACATCATGCTCATCATAAAACACATCAAGCATGCTTCACACATAATACATCTGAATGTATATCAACATTCACATTTCAACACAATGAGATATAAATCTCTCATGCACGGGTTTCTAAAAATTGAAGCTAAGTAAGTCCGAAGACTTACCTGGATATGCTCACTGAACAACTAAGCTATAGTTAGTTTACCGTCTTCAACAACACCTATCGAGAATATCATATTCCTCATGTTAAACTTCTTACTTCAAACATCAATTAAATTCATTCCTTTGAATTTAATTAGCTTATAGCATTTTCTCGATTTCTAATTTAATTAATTAATCTTTAATTAATTAATTAAATTTAACCAGAATAACGTTTTGCCCGCAAGCAGTTTCTGAACCCACCTGTTATCAGATCTCATCAAACAAATAAACCATAATCACCAAAATGATGTAACGAGTATAATGGAATTTCCAATTATCCATTTTGACAAGCCTAATGTCAATTTAGACCAAATCGCAATACGGAAAACGAATAAATTGATAACTTATTCGTTACTAACACGATTGACGATCCGAAAGAAGATTCGGAATCACAACGATGTAGGCTACGCATGGACATCACCAGATTCACCGGATCTAAGCGATGGAACCGACCAAATAAGGGGTAGGCTCGTACAGACCTTAACTTCAACGGAAATGCGAAAACTCGGTACCAAAATGAAGAGAATGAAGAGAGGAATCCGAAAACTCAAACGGAATTGAAATCGGATTACAAACGAAGAGTAGATCTGAATTTGAAGGTTGAGAGAAATCAGAGCTTTTACGAGGAAACGTGAAAGGAAACGAATTAAGGCGTTTTTGATGAAATGAGCCTTTTTGGCTATAACACTATCTATTTTGGCCCCACCTTTTCTATCTTTGTAGTTTAGGCTCCAAATGTCATCATTTCTTTTAGTTTGTGTAAGTGTTTCGCAACTAATGCAGTAAAAGGGAGCAAAGTACAATGGTGCAGTCGGTTGAAGTAACTCATCTGCAAAGAAATGATGACCTTTGCATAAAAAACACCAACAATCCTCCCGTCCAAAATGAAGCTTCTTTGCAACAAATGGTCATTTCTTCCCTTTTTGAATCGTCATTCCTCCAAAAATGGGGCTTCTTCTTTCATTCGCAGATACATGAAAACCCTATTCTTCTTCGTTGATTGAAAATGGCGAATTTGAAGATAAAAACTTGTTCGACCTGCGATTGAGTAAGGTTACTATTTGTCCGGGTTTAACCGAGTAATGTTTGTTGCATATATTTGAGTCTATTCTTTTTTTAAGCATGAAGATTGAACACATTTTAGGCAAGGTTGACATAAACCATTGGGTAAGTTGTGTAACTTGAACCACTGGCCCTAACCATTGGGCATGCTAAAACATTTAGGCAACGTTGAGTAATGACTATGGTTGTGTAGGGATATTTTTATGTACCCAATATGTTTGTTTGTGTAGCGTAATGCAAGTTAGGTATGGTTAATTACATTATGTATAATGCCTTTTGGGCATGGTAGTACTTATTGGGTATGTTATACCATACCTAACTACTTATTTTCATGTATGGATACCATACACGTATGGCTACATGCTTTTGGGTATGGTAGTACTAACACTTGTTGGGTAGCTGCTTGTTTGGTTCATAAATGTACTTACACATGTAACATTTTAGTTTTTAGGTATGGATACTATATAATTTGCAGTTTATTCCGGGTGAGATTGGGTCAGTTTGGATGGAATTTGGAGTTATGTTGGGAAAATCAGAAGCAAACCTATAATTATGAGACAAGGAGCAACAATAGATGCGTTGAAAGGGTTAATTGCATCAAGATTTAATTTGTCAATGGAAAAACATAATCTTGTATTAAAGTACAAAAATGCCATCAATCAATCTTTACAACCTTTCAGCATTGATAGTTGGAAAGATTTTGAAGCATTTGTGGAGGCAAACAATGTAGAAACCGTGTCTTGGAGTATCCCATTGTGTGTTAGAATGGAAGAACAACAAAATTTTGGGGTATCAATACTCAATGGGAAGGAGGGGGTAAGTTCAAGTATAGTGGTTTACGATGAGCAAGTTGCAATGGCAAGAATTAATAAGGACGCAACAAGGTTTGAATTTTCACAGCGTACTTTGATTAATGAGTCAGTGGCCGGGCTCCAACAAAGGTGGGCACTTGAGGTTTGTCAGACTTATAATAGTAAGAAGGATTTAAAGGTTGTTTTGTGTCTAAATGTCATCTACCAGTGTTTTCTATACAAGATAAAAAATCAAAGAAACTTGTTGTGGTTGCTAAATGGGACGAAAGTACATGCAAATGGAAAGTTCGTTTCTCTATTTTAGGCAAGTCTCAACATTTCACCATCACACAGTACAACAATGAGCAAACTTGTTATTTTGAAAGCAGAAGACGCAATCGTAGGAACCCTTCCGTACACGTAATTGCGAATCTATTGCGTGATCTGTAAGTAATGACTTTGAAAGTTTTTACATGTTTTGTGTATGCAGTTTGCATGTTTTGGGTATGCAGTTTGCATGTTTTCAGTATGCATTACGTAATTTAGGGTTTTGTGGGTTACCACCATTTATTTGGGTACCCTTTGCAGGCACTCTAATGTAACGAAGCTACCGCAACCGTTAACTGTTCAATCAGTGTTGAAAAACGATCACAAGATTGATGCCTCATATTGGGTATGTTGGAAATCCTTGGAATTAGTTAAGGAATTACTGAGAGGGACATGTGAGGAGAATTATAGGGGAGTTCCGGGCTATATGCACAAGTTGCGTGAAGCAAACCTTGGTAGCGTTGTCGCTCTTAACGTCGATGAAGATTCGAAATTCCACTATGTTTTCTTCGCATTTGGGCAATCAGTTAGAGGGTATAATGCTTTACGAAAGGTTAGTTCTTCAATATTTCATAAATGTGTGTACGGTACAACACTAAATGAGTTTTGATACTATTTATAGGTGATTTCAATTGATGACACTTTTCTTAAAGGGAAATATGGAGGTGTTTTGTTGTTAGCAACCGCTCAAGACGCAAATCAACAAATTTATCCCCTAGCATTTGCAATAGTTGATGGAGAAAATGATGAAGCATGAGGTTTCTTCATGCAGAACTTGAGACAGTGTGTTCCCGACGCAGGTGATCAGGTATTTGTATCTGACAGACACATGTCCATTAAGAAAGCTATTGGTACGAACTTTCCACTTTCACACCACGGAGTTTGCATGTACCATTTGAAACAACATATCAAAAAGAGATAAGAATGAAAAAGATTGAAGAAATGTTTCAAGATGCCGCATAATGTTACAAGAAAGAAGACTGCTTGAAGCTTTTTGATGTTATTGATCGGGTGAGGTTTGTTTTGTTGAGAGACAGTTATTTTGCTGTTTTCCATTAAATTTGGGTATTGCTACGAGACAATTGTATATGCTTTTGCTGTTTTCCATTAAATTTGGGTATTGCTACGGTATAATTGTGTACGCCTTCCCCCTAAGCCTCTTAAAGGGAAATATGGAGGTGTTTTGTTGTTAGTAATACATAAAAGTTTACTTCCACAACTTCCTACAAACAATAGCACCTAACAGTGATCCAACAAAAGCTACCCCAAGAGTCGAATCTGTAACGAGAAGTCATTATGAAAAGTGAGCGTTCTCATTATCCAATTTCTCATTCTCCAATTTCTCAACCTGTCTACTTAAGATAGAAATACTCTCATCTTTGTCTCTAGTTATGAACTGCAATTGCAAAATTTTTTCAACCAAACTTCTATTCTCGTCCTTCAACTCTTTCACAAACTCCTTTATCATCACCGTGGTTATGAGACTAGTATCTGCAACTATATGAGCAAGTCTTTCTTCATCATATTCATCCCTGATTATGGCAAATTGTTGACTAAAATGTCAATCATAAAAGTTCGGGTCACTGTTGTCCAGACTGGAGTCATCCACACTATACTCATCCACAGGGGCGGCCCTTGGGTGGGGCAGGGTGGGGCAGCTGCTCCACCCTCCAAAAAAAAAAAAAAAAAATTTTTTTTTTTTGAAAAAAATCGTTTTAAAATGGGTCATGGCTTCTCGTTTATAAAAAAATTTTCTACGATTTATTAATTTTTTAAATATCACTATTCTTGTGTATATTTAAATGTTGTTTTGGATCTTTCGCCGAAGTAAACGAAACTTCAAAAAAATTTCCTGTTTTAGGCTCGGAGTGAAATAATTCATAATTCACCTAAATGCACGAGATTTGTTGTTTGAAGTAGAAGCGTAGTCTTAAACCGTACTATTATTTGTAAAATGCGTTGTCGAGGACAACGTTTTAATATCCAAAATAAAGATAATAAAAACACAAATAGAGGTGCGGTCCTAGACTGCGGCTATAGTGTAACGTTTTTGAAAAAAAAAAAAACTAAAGAGGCACGGTTATAGACGCACCTATAAGGCAGCTATTTTTTTTTTTTAAAAAAATTATAGGCGCAGTCCAAGACTGCGCCTTTAAGTATAATATTTTTTTATTTTTTTTTTAAATTTTGTTTATTATAAGTAGATGACATATTGACTTTGTTTTTATCGCTATTTTATTTTCATAGATATATTTAACGAAAATAAAATTTCGCCCCACCCTTTGAAAATCCTGCGGCCGCCACTGCTCATCCATCTGCATGTACAATACACAATATGAACATTTGAGTAAACAATGACATGTGAAATGTTAGTAATACACTACACGAATAATCAAATTAACATAACAAGTTTATAACACAATAACAACTACTAGCCAAATCATCAACCTACAAATGTATATCATTAACACTAATCATCAACCTACAAATGTATATCATTAACACTAATCATCAACCTACTAACATACTCAACTTTTATCTCAACATACTCACGATTAGTGAAAACCACAATTCGTCGTACCCGCTTCATAAGATGGAAGATATAGACACCATACTCAAAAAATCATACCCAAAGACTCCGAAATAACAAACTCAAATTTATTGTAAAACACATAATCACATACACAAAGACTTCAAAATAATATATTCATACCCAAAGGCTCAAAAATAACAAACTTCATAGATCAAAAAATGCTGCTATCATAACACATACTCCGAATAACATACTCAACTTTGATGTAGCACACATAATGACATACCCAATAAACATGAAAAATAATAACTCATCATACCCATGACTCCATCTAATATAGTCTAAGTTACTTAAAAACATATATAATCATACCCCAAGCCTCGAACTACCATACATACATATACTGACCATCAGCAATGTCAACCATGCTTCATATACTGCCCATCATTCATATATATTTCAAAAAGGACAAGTTCCATGAGGAAAACTAGATTAAAACTAACTAACTCACTTATATACACAAAAATTTGGAATAGAGTTCAGAAAAGCTACGAATTTTTCCTCTTCATCATATACTGGATATGATTCTCCGTTGCTAACTTCATCAACTTTTGAGTTTTTCATTGGGTAAGATAATGATGGAGTTTCGACTCGAGCTGTAGACGATGAAAAATGAGGGAATAAAAAATGGAGGATATTTGTTCTTTGAAAGGCGAAGATATGGCGAAGAAAGTATATATATTCCTCCTTTGAATGATTTTGAATCGTCCGCTCACAAATGACCCAACTCATTGTTCATCTGATTGAGTAAGGATGTGACGCCTCTGGAAGAATTGAGAACAGTACTCGACTACACCATCATCTTTTTGTTTTATTTATATTTTTCCTTTTTCTTTTATGTAAAAAGGGGTGGTGGAAAAGAAGGGGGCCAAACACACAAAGATGAAACTTTTGGGGCCCTAAAACGCCAATTCTTTCATGAATTAATAATTGAGTTTCCGCTATTTATAGCGAAGACGACAATTATCCTTTAGCAAAGTCGATAATTATCCTTTTACCGATTCGAAGGCGGTTTGAGCCCCTTCTCCAAATTTCTCGAAATTGGAATAAAAATTTTGAGATATTGTATCGATAATTATTCCACAACTTTCTCAAAAGACGCGCATTCCTAAAACGTCTTTCTTAGCCGCTAAGAAACGAAATAGCGACTCTTTTGGTCGTTTTGCCTTTCCATGCTAGTTTATATCTAGAACATATCCGATGTCATGATCATTTCTCCCAACTACAATTTTATTAATTGAAGCTCTCAAATGCCCCAAATAACACCGGATGGTAAAAGTTATTACCCGGAGGAAAAATAAAAATTTTCCCCATAAGTCCAAAGTTACGTCACGCACTATTCGCGAGTTATGAAGGAAAGTGTAGAAAGATATGGTTAATTGTTGTTTTTGATTTCTTTGAATGTTTGACAATGTTTGAATTGTTTAGATTGTATGCTTTCACTTGTTGAAGTTTCAAATTTTAGGATAAAAGCGATAACTTGGGTCCGGTCCGGTCTGAAACATTCAAAATTACACACTTTACGTACCAAGCCGGTCTAAACCGGACCCTTGGTCCGGTCTACAGTCCAAGGTGTCGTCAATTTACGATCCGGTTCAGACCATATGCACAACCCTAGCCGTAATGCCTACAACCTGCTTGCCCATTGAGCTTGCCCAGCGCCCTAACCTTTCTTCCCGAGCTCGGACATCCTTCTTTCTCGTCCTTCGTTCATTTGCAACAACCCACCAACTTGATTCTCGGCAGAAAACGGCGATAGAATAGTGGGATGGTGATTCCCATCATTCATTCATTCACAGAAATGAGACACATGCTTACTTGGATTTGTCTATCTACTGAACAAAATTTACGAGTTACTAATGCAATTTCATGAGCTTTCTCCTTGTTTACCTATAATTTCAGTTTTGGTATAGGTCATGTGATAATTTTGATATATTTACGACTTATAATCTATGTTTCGAAATACCCAATGCAATAAGCCACTGAGTTTATAATTCAACCAGGAGGAAAGAAGGATGAACTTATGATTCAACAACAAGTATTAAATCATGTTCAATTTGGAGGAAATTGAGAAATTACTTTCTAATAGCAAGAGTTATACAACGGGATTGCCAAGGACTAGGCTCAGTGGGGAGACAAGTGGTATCGGAGGGGATTGTGCCCGTCTTTCAATGAAATTATATCTCCTTAGCCGGATATTATATGTACGGTTCTGCTAGCTTATCTGGTAGATAAAAGGAGAAAGTGTTTAGAGGGTATGGTTCAAGATCTGGGAGTAGCAAAAAAGCCTGCTTTTAATTAATATATTCATCTCAATATAATTTTTTTATACACTAGTTTATCAACCATCAATTAATTTTATTTGATAATTTATTTATAAAACATTACTTTAAAATAATATACAAAACAAACCTTTTTGTTATATATTTTTATTTTAAGAAAATATGCATATATATATATAGTGAATTGTATTATAAATTCACTCATAGTTAATCTAATCAATACAATAATGGGCTAATTTGGTAACTAGGCCTTTTTGAGTTTCTAATCTACTAAGTAGGCTTTTCTTATTTCTTATTAAGTTAATGTACCCCATATATATTTTTTTACTGCTCTTCTCTACCGCCCCCTTTCACCTCCCTTGCTTTGCCTCACATTCTTCTCTGTCACCTTATGATATTCCTTTTTTTCTTGCGTCAACCCTCTTCTACATCTCCGATCTCTCTCTTGCTTCAGCCTCGCCGATCGGATCTCTCCCACCCTCGACATCCACCCAACACTCGTCTCCTCTCTATCTGTAGCCCCATGAACCGTTAGAACCGGGACTTTGCATTCCTTTCTGGTACGATTTGTCCCTTTTGGAGAGGCTGAAGGTTTCAATCCAAAAGCTAAAAAGGAAGACTGATATGAAGAAGAGGAGGAAGAGGTACAAGGCCGTTGAATACGAGGTACAACATGAAGACATGGAGGGTTTAGTTGTGAAGATCTGGATCTGGATCTGGATCTGGATCTAGATCTAGATCCAGTCCAGATCTAGAAGGCCGCTTGCTCTATCAAACGCCACGGAGGGAGCATATGCTTAGGATATCGAATCAAGTCCAGATCTAGATCTTCATCCAAATCTAGATCTAGACAATACCCCTTTTGCTGAAGAACAGGCACTTGGAAGAGAAGGTAGTGAAGTCCACTAAGCACCTGACGAGCGACGTTCGATAATTGAGTCTCCGAAAATGGGCCAATTGTCGGAGTTGCAAATCTAGGGTTCTAGAATCCATGTATTCCATGAGAATCGCGAGGTCGTCAGCTTCACCGAAGATGTCATGACACCGGACGACGAACGGGGAATCGGTTCGACGGAGGATGTCACGTTCTCGGAGTGTTCGTCTGCGAATGAGTGGATCAGAGCTACAGTGAACCACCTTGAGTGCGTAGATGGCTCCTGTAGAGCGGTGTTCGACTTTGTAAACCGTACCTCCGTTTCCATGGCTGAGAACACAGAGCTTCTTGTAGTCGGAGAGCGCTCCGACAGTGGTGGTTTTGGTAAGGAAATTTGGGTGAGTTGTTTGTTATAAAATTATATATATATATATATATATATATATATATATATATATATATATATATATATAAAGTAGGAATTTAGGATGAGGGTTAGGTGGCTATCACAATATCACGTGGATGAATATGAATTGTGTAATTCTGGGGAAAGGGGCAAGAAACTTGACAACAAGTGGAACTGTGGAACAGAGGAATGACGTGCTAAGCTTCCTGTTTGAATCTAGTCTAGTGCTTCATGTTGAAGTACAAAAGTTCTGGTATGATTTTGTACAAAAATTCTGGTATGATTTTGTACAAAATTCTGGTATGATTTTATACAAAATTCTGGTATGATTTTATATGTAAATTTATGGTATTTAATTTATGGTATATAATTTATGGTACTTAATTTATGGTATATAATTTATGGTATTTAATTTCTAGTATCTAATTTTCGTATGAAAATTTCTGGTATGAAATTTCTGGTATGAAATTTCTGGTATGAACTTTCTAGCATGAAAATTCTGGTATGAAATTTCTGGCATGAAATTTCTGGTATGAAGTTTCTGGGAAGAAATTTCTGGTATGAAATTTCTGGTATGAGAAATTCCGGTAAGAGAAATACAGTCCAGAAAATAAAAAAATAAAAAATAAAAAAATAAAAGGCAAGAAAAATAATAAAAGAAAACAAATGTAGTAATTAAAAATTAAAGTTTATACTTATATAACAAATAACAAACATCATTTATTCTTTCTTTCTAAATAGAAGGGTTAATATATTTTACCTACTATTAAATGAAAGTGGTAAAAAATTTGGGGTACATTTTTTTAAACAAAAACTCAAAAAGGCCTAGTATGTCAAATTCTCCCTACAATAATTCATCAACCACTATCTAGTTTATTTAACAATTTATTTAGAAAATAAACTAAATATATAAAATTAATTTAACTATCATCTAAAGAAATAAGATTATACAACGAATGCTCTAATTTATAGTATAAAAACTGTAGGATATTTTTTTTATTTAATTTATAGAGTTTAGTATTTAATTTTTAACTTAATGTCTTATACAATATTTTTTTGCGCCCCTTCAAAAAGTTTTTGGCTCTGCCACTGACGAGGCTTGAAGATGGCGCCGAAATGGGCGAGATTGTAAAAAGAAGCTCAATATTCATCATCTTGACAACACATCTAGTGAGATCCACATATTGAATAGAAGGTCTACAACAAATGCAATTTGTTACTTTTACTATTATTAGTATGTTGTGCCCCTTAGAGGAGTACATGTGTGATCCCGAGATGCATAAAATTTGCGTGAATGAAGCAAAAAAAACGACGTTTATATATCACTGCCTTTTGAATAATGACTTTAAAATTTAAACCAAACGTACCCTTAGTTTTTGAGACTCTTTAGATAAAAAAATATAAAAGATTACAAATTGCACTCGGTCGAGTTCAAATATGAATAATTATTCTCGTTTATTTAATAGGAATTGATATGGGAATGACGTCCAATTTTAAAACTGTATCGCAACAACACCAACAAAATTCAACTTCAACGCTCAGTGACAGTGACCAATGACATGAACTTAAACGCTGAGAGGCGGAAACCAAAAACTTCAACATCAAGCGACAACGTTGACGGATGAGACGATGGTCAGAAATTGATATTTCTAAAGCCTTGATGAGATTTTTTACTTGCTTTCTTAGCTCTTGATTCTCAATCAATACGGTCTCCATGAAAATTTCCTCGATCATATGAAGAACTTATCTTGATGTAGGCATTCTTTCAAGTTAGCTCCAAAATGTGCTCTATGTGGCTTCAAATGCTTGCATTTCAATGAAAGCACATGTAGAAATCCTGTAAAAAAAAATATATGTCATGCAAATCTACACTATATGCAACGAATATGAATAGAAATTAAGGTGGAAAAAAACATAAATACAGATTTCATCAAATGCCCCATGCTTGAACTTTATTTGTCCTCAAGTATGATCTATAAACACCTCTTTGTGAAGGACAATATATTGTTTCAACTCAAAAGATATGGCAATATAAGCAATCACTCTCAAGGTCAATGTCAACATCACACATATCATAGTCATATATATTGAACTTATGACTCATAAACTTTAAGACCTATCAAGGTCATGTGCTTGACCAAATTAAAAAAAGAAAGGTTTCCCTCAACAACTTTGAAGGTTATGAATAGTTATTTATTACTTTGTAACCTTCTTGTGAAAGAGCCTTGATGAGTCGTGGAGGTGGCCTTATAGAACCCAAAGGTGAAAATTGAAGTAGAACATACACCATCCCTCGTCAACGCCTAGACCATGACTGTCTTTCTCTAGATACGATAATGGCCTAGGTTGTGACCCATATTACAATTCATCATTTTAAGTCACATCCTTAGTGCTTTCTTGTTCCAACTCTATCCCACTTTTCAACATGACACTCACATTTTGTCTAGGATTTGGATTAGTCTAGGATGGTCTTTGACTTACAACTTGTTCACAACTAGGGTAATATACACAACTTGCATTTCTATGTTTTGGATGATAGACTTTGTTTCTTGTTGGAATTGTACCATATTTCCTTGCATTGCAATCATACTTTATTTCAAACTCTTCATCATGTCCTCCATGTAAAGTAGGAGTATCTCCGAACCTATCTTGACTCAAATTGTGATCATGAAAGCTATGAGCCAAGGAGTAAAGATCACTCTAAGGAAGAGAAAAGGAAGAATCAAAACCATTTCTAGAAGAGAAATGATGACCGTTTCCAGAAGAGAAATGAAGATCGTACCTAGAAAAGAAATGAAGGTCATTTCTTGGAGAGAAATGAAGACCATTGGTTGGAGATGGAAGATACGAAGGATCACTTGTATGCATGGAAGCTCTTATCCTCATGCAAACTCACGTGTGGAGAAGATAGAGGAATATACGAAATTTGTTGCTAAAATTGATCTAGATCTAGTTGGATCTTATTTTCCAACCCATAATTTATACCTTTAATTATGAGTTTTGCTTTAAGTATTCGGACTTTTTTTGTTTTTTTTAGCCCAAGTTCTATTTTATGTTTTTATGTTATTATAAGTCCTCTAATAGAGAAGGCTTAAAGATAGATATTATCTAGATCCTATTTATCTAGGAGATAGATCTTATTTTATCTAATGGTAGATCTTATATTATCTTAAGATAGATTTTATAGTTAGAGATATATATTAGCTTGTTTAATTCTTCTATTAAGGGGAATTCATGATCAATTTTTGATCAACCAATTTACCAATCATCTTTGCGAATACAAAGTATTTGTTTTCACATTTCCGTGTGTCTTACTGGGGAAGAGGATTCTCATTTGACCATATATCTTGGCCTATTTTGTGCCGTCTCACCTTGAATCGCCAAGTTGGTTCTTTTAATCATTCACAAGCCTTCTTCTTATGTTTTAAGGACAATCGTTTTCCCTCTTGTGTAAGATTGTAGTGAAAGGGTTTTATGATCATTCTTGGTTGTGTGTTAAGGCCTTATTTTCTCTAGTGTGCTCCAAGTTGTTTCATAGGATTTGACCTTGATCTATCCATCTATCGATCCATATCATTCATCGGATCATGCACACATCCCTCTTTTCATAACCGTCATCCAACCCACCTATTTTCATCATCATTCCCACGTTTGGTCGATTCTTATAATAAGTATTGATATTGAGTCTCCATTGTTGGTCTTGAAAGATCCGTACTTCTACACGACTTATCCCCGTGTCACCATGTTTAATGATGAGATTGAATTTTGAGGTATTGACATGAATGTAGGTGGTAATGTGATTGACCGCCTTGTTGATAGTTTTGTTGGTTAGGTTGGCATTTATACCTTAAGTTGGTTTGATCATTCCATATTGGATTAAAAGTTTTAGCATGTGGATCAAAATTTTTCTTTTGGGGTTGTTGGAACCCTCCCACTTTGTTTACCTCAACATATGATTTTCTCACATTTGGACACACATCTTTGTGGTGTTACAGATCTAGATAGACTCCATAAACTTTCCCTTGGTGCGGAGGGCTCCCTCTTCTCATGGGTATCATTACTATATACTTTATGATGTGGGACCATCCCCAACACCTCCTAAATGACCTATCACTAGAGCTAGAACAACAACATTGAAGGAGAAGGAGTTGTCATCCTTCAAAGGCCATCCAAGAAGAGGTTGCTAGCTTATTGGCAACATGTACACCTAAAGAGACTTCACTTATGTCTAAGTCTTCTTTAGTGACATTGTTGCCTATTGTGAAAGGACCTTACAAGAGTAAAGATGATCAAGGAAGCAAGGAAAGTGGCTAGAACGAGACTTAAGAGAACTAGTGAAGAAATCTCGGCCCCGAGACAAAATATCGCCCGAGATTTTCTATTGGTCGAGTTCTATAAGATCTAGTCGAGATCTTATTAGTCATAGATATCTTTTAGTTATTTTAATACCTTTAAAACTCTAAAATTTTTGAAGATATATTTTGGTTTTCATCCTATCTTTTAGGATTATATTTTATTTTATTTTCTAGAGGAATTTTGCCTATAAATAGCCATAGAAGTTGAGATTGGTAGGTAGATTGATTTGATTATTATTTCCACAATATTGTGAGATACTCGCTACTTCACTTACGAAGTTTGTGTTTTATTCATTTCATTCAATAAAAAGACAACCTTTGATTGAATCGTTGTTAGCCCTTACTAGGTTGTGCGTGTGTGTATTAATCTTTTTAAATGTTGGTGCTCCTAGTCAATTCTGGTCCCTCATTGTGCTTATCTTATTTAGAATGCTTGTGTAAGGTTGAAGAAGGGAGGGTTAAGGTAAGCTCTTTGTTCAGGGGTTTTGATCCAATTGTTCAAGTGTAATACCCGGAAATTTAATTTTCGGTAAATCCCGAGTCAATATAAATCTTGTTTTTTTTTATGAAGAGTTAATCACATAAAATATTCTTGTACCAACTTCTATGATTTGATGTGAAAGTTATTCATATAAAATCATTCTTAAAACACTCTTGCAAGCCTTATAGTATTTTACTCTTTCGACAAACCCATGACTTAGTCATGACAAGGCCATCCGGGCCCATTTTGACAAGATCACTTCAACCTCTTGACAAGGTCATGATGAGGCCTTACAAATGTCAGCCCTTTCCTTTACCTTCCTTGTTGCAAACCATGTCTCTAGCCTAGGAATCCATCAACCCTTATACGCTGGCCCAATGGTGAAGTCCAGTGAAGTTCAATGAAGCCCAGTGAATCCGTCAGGAAGCCAGCAAGAGAGCCTCTTCTTCAACACGTTCCGGCCGGATTCTCCTTCCTTCTACAGCTCCGAATTTACAGCTCCTTCTCCCCTCATTCACGTCCAGATGCACACTGCAGATCACCTCGGCATATCCCCTCAATCCCGGAGATTTCGGCACTCCCCTCAATCCCAAAGATGCTTATAGTAATTGTACTCCACCCCGTCCAACTTCGAGAACCCTAGCCACTGCACCTCCTCCGTCCTACACACTACTCTCTCAAGCCCTTAACAATACATACACCTCAAGTACAGTAGTCGGAATCAAGTCACGCCCTCCTCCTTGGCTGCTTGTGCGTACCATGAGAAGTAGCAACATCTCCTTGCCTTGCCCATTGTGGAAGCCACAAGCCACCCTTGAGCTGGATGTCCTTCCTCCTCGTGACACTCACAGGGACCATCTACGAGCTTGAGGCGATTCGGTGCCACTGTACGAGCCACCCACACCCCTAGTACACCCTCCAAGCAGCAACACTACGACCCATCGCGCCAGGACTCTCTTCCCTTCTCTCCGGCACTTCAGCGAAACCAAGGGGGAGATCGACCCTTAACTACCCTCCGTCTAGACTGGACAGAAGATCACGCCCTTCATTCTTCCCTTGTGTACGCGAGCATGGTCGAGCAGATTAGTCGGTCCTCTGTCAGCACACCAATACCAACTAGAAGATGTGGGTGTAGCCTTACTTCCTCTCATTGTCACCTTTCCTTTCTGTCACTAACATCAAGTACCCAGGGAAAACCGAACCGGCCAAGACTGCATCCAGGAAGGTCGATCCTGATCTGGTCCAGACGTAGGAAGAGGAAGGCATGGTGCAGCTCTTGTAGTGCAACCTGTGGAATCCTCAAAAGTGGGACATTAAAATCAAGGCTGGGAAGAGTCGAACTTGAGACCTTCTGTTGCCAAGTTTGAGTGTCTGATTGCAGTTGGTGAGGCTCGAACCATAGACCACTTTACATTTTGATTTTTGCTCCAGAAAAACAGTGTCGAGTAACCATCTTTGTGACCATGTTTTGAGATCTTAAAATTTTTATTCACCGTTAAATTTTTAGTATGATATAGAGGGATATGCATAGTATGATGTATCAAAAGTTGAGGCCGATCCAACGGTCGGATCTGAATCCACAATAGTCAAAGTAGGCTAGTTGTGCAGTTTGCTAAATCACTTAATTTTTGGCTAAGTATAGAAATACTAGATGTTGGAACCAACTTTGGAGAATTATATAGAGAATTTGGTTTAGTGTTTTAGAGAGATATTTGGCCTAATGATTAGTATGCATATCACAGAAGACTTGCATAATTTTCTTAAGATTTTTATATTTTTATTTGGGCATCATATCTTGAGCAAGAGTGGGATCCTAGTGATCTTTTGGAAGGTTAGGAAAAATGTGTAGTTTCGTAGTTTCTACCTAAACTCACTCTTAAGAGTTAGAATATGATATTTATTCCCAAGGAAAAAGCTTAGGCATATATTATGGAATTTTTAGAAGTTTCGGGACCAAGGGTAAAATGGTCATTTTTACCTTAAGAGGGTATTTTAGTATTTTTTTTCCTCTTGAAGGGATCTTATAAGTTATAGACTTCTAAGAATATGGGGTTTATTTTGATCCACTTGCTCTTATGATAGGCATTTGAGTCCAACAGTTGCGGACCGAGTTGAGATAACGAGAATCGAGTTTCGATTCAGGTAAGTCCTTTGGGCTTACTTAGCTAGCTGTCAGATATGAGTGTGAATGATGATAGTGGTGTTTGAATGATGTGTGTACTAGTGTATTTCATAGTAATCATCGACCGACCTACATATCTGACCTAAGAATAACGGGCGGTAGCATTCTGCTCAGTTAGCCTGAGGGCGCTGAGGGTTTCTTTCGGGACTAGTCCATACTTGGTTTGTGGGGATGCCACCGGTGGAGGTGTGCCAAACCATCACCAGTTGGATAAGGAACGGAGGCGGGAAATCTTAAGATTTCTCGTGCTACAACTTTTGAAACAGGATGAAGTGAATCACATAAGTTTTCAGATAATAACCGGACTGTGTGCCAACATGTTGAGTGTTTATATGCTTCTTCTTATGTGTGTTTGTGCTATTTATCTTTCTACTTATATTTGATTAGTTAGCTAACGGTTTATCCGTGTTATAGATTTGTAGAGATAGACAGTTGCAGAGAGATCCGGGGCAGATGGTCAGCCGGGTCCACGTACTCATTAGATGAGGACGGGGGAGTCTTCCATACGACATGCATGTTATGTATCTATATATATATATATATATATATATATATATATATATATATATATATATATATATATATGTTTGTAAGGCTGTCACATGTGTACATTCATACCATAAAAAACATTATGTTTTGGAAATTGTTTTATGTACATTTGTACCTTGTTGTAAGATCCTAGTAAAGTTGTTGCTAAACCAAGGTCGGGACCCATTGTGAGGTCCTAACTAGTAGCTCCCCGAGTTCCAAGAAATTGGGGTGTTACATCAAGGTTCTTTGCAAGAATACCTTGGTTCATAACTTCCTATATTTCCATCATTCATTCCATATTCATCTTCTTATCTTAACATTATCAATCCATCAAACTAACGTTCTTTGTGTTCAAGTTTTGACAAATTTTGGTCAATCCTACGAATCTCGCCCGAGATTCCTAACCGATATTTGTTTTCTTGTTGTATTCGGGAACTTCAGTCTAGATTGGGAAACTACGACATCAACCCCGCATCAAAGTGGTATCAGAGCTAACTGATTGAAGTTCAACTCAGCTATACACCAAAGGTTCGAGTATCTTTATTTGAGTCTTCTTTGAGTCATATAAAAATCGAGTATTTTGTGTTTTTGTATCTTTTGAGATTATTTGAGCTTAACGTTCATTGTCTTGTGACTATTGGAGAAGAGATAACAATCATAGCCAAACACAAGCCAACCATAACCTAGAGTGAAACCTTGACGCGAATTTTCACTACAAAAACAAAATCTCGACCCTAGTGAAGGAATATCGCGTGAGAATTTGTGAAATTCACCCGAGATTTTGCTATAACGGAAAGATCGAGATTCTCTCTCCACATCCAATCAGATCCAGAATTATATTTGGAATATATCTTCATAAAGATATCTTATCAAGTTGTATCAAAGAAGGAAAGAGATTTACGGAGTATCTTATTGTTGAGATCTTATCATATCTTTAAATCCTAACCGAATATCTCTTCAATTTTTCGTCCATATCCATTATCTAGCATCTTTATATTCACCCCAACCTTGGATACACGTTCATATCGTATCAAAAATCCTCTCTTGATTTCACCTATATTTTATATCATCGATTATAACCAAAGTTTTGGTGGAGCCTTTTTGAGTGAGAGTTACTACGATCCAAGTGTGTACTTATAAAGAAGGAATCAAGGAAGAAGCTTACCCCGAGCCCCAACCAATTTCCATCACGAAAACCTTGGCATTGATAAATCTCGGCCCTTTTGACCAAATCTTGCTCGAGGTTTTGACTTTAGCTCGATGTTTTGCTAATGTCGAGACTTAACCCTAACCGGCTATCTCTCTCTCCAGTTTCTCAAGTGCAAGGTAAGTAAAGCTCTCTTCTGAGTCTCTTGTGAGTCTATCTCTTGCCTCTTTTATACTCTATACACATTGAGTCAATTCTTTGGGTGTGTTAGTTAGTACCTATACTTTCTATCATACTAGTTGCGTCTACTTGCAATATTCTTTCCACTTTGTGTCAATTGTGTGAAGAGACTTCTAGTAGGAGTTCCTTAACTATATCCCAACATAAGAACCTTCTTCCAAACCAAGTTGACTACTTGATTCAACCAAGGAGTTTCTAGTTGAGACTAGTTCAACGAACTTAGAGGAGTATTAATCCATCCAAGGAAACTACATCAAATTAGCTTGAGATTCACAACAGAGTGTGAGCGCGAGATAAAATAATTAAAGAACCTTCGTTTTCACTAACGTCACAAGTTTGTTGTTACTTTGCGCGTTTGTGTAGATGTCTAAGCATGGTAGCCCTCGAGGCTCAAATAAAAGTGAATCCTTAGGTCTGGAGGCCATATATATATATATATATATATATATATATATATATATATATATATATATATATATATATATATATATATATATGCTAAGGCAACTAATGACTATAGTCTCCACGTTGGTTGAACGAATGGAGAAACTGAAAACTCGTTTCAAAGAAGAAATCTCACCCCCATACCACCGAGATTTCAGCCGAGATTTGCTACTGAGGTGGGAGAAAGCTCACGCAATCCACATATGCCCCCAACCCCTGATCCACCTCCACGACCCCCTCAAGGGACAGGTGTGAGACATTCAAATCTTAACTTCCATACACCTAACATGCCGGATTTTGTTGATGAATTTTAGGAAAGAGGATGATGAAGGCATGTGAAGAGACTATCCTAGACGTAATAATCACCCTAGGAGAGGTCGCGACTTGGAACCTTATAGATCTCACCAAGAGCACGATGGAATAGGCAAAGTGAAGGTCAAAATTCCAAGTTTTGAAGGCAAATGTGATCCGGACGTGTGCATGGAATGAGAGTCTAAAATTGAACAACTTTGGTATTTCCATAACTTTAGTGATAAAAGGAAGATCCAACTTGTTGCGTTGGAATTTCAAGGATAGAACTTAGTATGGTGGGATCACCTTATCAAAGAAAGGAGAAGAACGCTAGATCCGAACATCAACACTTGGAAGCAAATGAAATCCATGATGAGAACAAGATTTGTGCCGCAACATTATGCTAGGGAAGTAAGACAAAGGTTGGAAAACCTCAAGCAAGGTTCCATGAGCGTGGAAGAAGTCTACACCACCATGCAAATGGAAATGGTCAAAGCCGATGTTCAAGAGAATGAGGAGTCTATTGTGGCTCGATTTTTTTTTACGAATTTTGCATCCATCCTTAACTAATAAAATTGATTTATATCCCTGTGCTAATATGACTAATCTGTTGCATTTGACTATTAAGGTAGAAAAGAAGTTCAAAGGAATTCATCTAGGAACTACATGACAAGACACGTGTAAGGTTGGAACAAAAAGGGCATGCCGTGGCTGCGCAGGCTAATCGGAATCGCAAGGAACTGTTATTCAAACCAGAGATCTAGTTTGATTGCATATAAGGAAAGAGAGATTTCCGGAGGAGAAGAAGTCTAAGTTCTCTCCACGAGGAGATGGACCAATTTAAAGTGTTGCGCAAGGTTGGCACCGATGCTTATGTCTTTGAACTTTCGAAACAATATGGAATAAGTCCTACCTTCAATGTAGGTGATTTGATTCCTTTTGAGTCTAGTGATGAGCATGATGATGATTCAAGGATGAATCCTTTTCAAGAAGGGGAGTATGATGTGTGACCATCCACAACACCTGCTAAAGAACCTATCACTAGAGCTAAAGCAAAGGCATTGAAGGAGAAGGAGTTGTCATCTTCAAAGGCCATCCAAGAAGGGGTTGCTAGATTATTGGCAACATGTACACCTACAAATACTTCACTTATGTCTAAGTCTTCTTTAGTGACATTGTTGTCTACTGTGGAAGGACCTTACAAGAGTAAAGATGATCAAGGAAGCAATGAAAGTGGCTAGAACGAGACTTAAGATAACCAGTGAAGAAATCTCAGCTCCGAGACAAAATATCGCCCCAGATTTGGACCGAGATTTGTTGTCTGTCGAGATCTATAATATCCAATCGAGATCTTATTAGTCATAGCTATCTTTTGGTTATTTTAATACCTTTACAACTCTAAACATTTTGAAGGTACCTTTTGGTTTTGATTATCTTTTAGGATTATCTTTTATTTTATTTTCTAGAGGAATCTCGCATATTAGTCATGGCTATATTTTAGTTATTTTTATATTGTGACATACTCGCTGCTTCTCTTACGAAATTTTTGCTTTATTCATTTCATTCAATCAAAAAGAGAGTCTTTGATTGAATCATTGGGACTCCTTGCTATGTTGTGCTTGTATGTGCTAATCTTCTTAAAGGTTGGTGATCCTAGTCAATTATGCTCCCTCATTGTACTTGTCTTATTTAGAAAACTTGTGTAAGGTTGAAGAAGAGAGGGTTAAGGTAAGCTCGTCTTTGTGTTCAAGTTTCATAAATCTCGGACAATCCTACGAATCTCTCCCGAGATTCCTAACTGAGATTTGCTTCCATGTCGTGTCTTGGAACTTCAATCTAGATCGAGAAAGTACGAAATTAACCCCACATTAGTTCAACTGAACTCGCTAACATCAACTTGTATTGAGGATTTAGAGAATATTGTTGCCTTGAAAGATTGAATGTTAACTCTCTTGCCAAATAGGTTGAAACCTTCAAAAGTAGTCTACAAAAGTATCATAGGCCTCATTTTCCGTCTTGTTCCCTCCACATGTGGCATTTACCATTCATCTTGCATGAATGATCTCAATCGAGTGTTGCTTAATGTTGTTAATGCTCTTCTTAGAGGCTATATAGCTTGGTTATTGGAAAGTAAATTTCCACGAAGCTCTTAACTTAATTTTCTCCTCAATGACCCATCTTAATTTATTTCATGCCTGACCATACTGTACGGAACTCCAACAAATTTTTGTAGGGATATTCTTTGCTTAACCCATATAAGATGGGTAATAGGTATATAGAAACTGACTTTGACGTGGGGGTGAACGATATTGTCATTTACTTTGTCAAAACTAATAACGATATTGTTATTCGTAACACATGAAACATGTTATTCATACCCTGACTACGCGTACGCAATGCGTAGTCATAGCAACAAGCTCATTTCGGTCAAAAATAAAGGAAAATGGCTACGACTACGCATGGCGGATGCATAGTCATACGATGCATACGCCATGCGTAGTCGTAGTCGTACTACGACTACGCATGGCGTATGCGTAATAGTCCATAACATACATTTGGTTCGAAAAATTAAGCAAAACTTACTACGCCTACGCATTGCGTATGCGTAGTAAGGTTAAATTTTCTTTTTACTACGTCTACGCCATGCGTAGGCGTAGAAAGGGTATATATAACAGAATTAATTAGGGAAATAGGACCCTTTAAAATTATCTTTTGTAAACTAGGCTTCTATATTAAAGAAAGAAAAAGTAGGTATGAGAACTAGAAAATAGGGCCAATAATTTATTTAATTGAAATGATGGTGATTAGATGTTTACTTTTGATTTAAATATCTTTTTTTACATGTTTACCTTTTATTTTTGTTTAATGTAGCTAGTTTGATGAAATTTTCAAGTCCATGAATGTTTAATTTTTTTGGGTGACATTGTTTTCGTTACCCAAATATGAATTGTAGTATTTTTTTCATTATTGGGTATATAATTATTGTTTTTGTGGTATGTTTTTTTTATTGTTGAGTATGCTTAAAGTGATATTTTTGGATATGTTTTATGGTTATCCAAACTGTGTTACAAGGATCAAATGTCACTTGGTATTGATATTTGGGTACAATATCGATTTGTGTAAATTTTGGTTATGACAAATTCAAATTGGGTATGCTTTTATACGTGTATTGACTTTGTAGTATATTTCTTATTATTAAGTATATTTAAGGTGATATCGTGAGTATGTTTTATGGTTACCCAAAATGTGTTATAATGTCAAGCGAATTTTTGGTAATGACCAAATGCCATTTGATATTGATGTTTGTGTACAATATCGAGTTTTGAAAATTTTGGGTATGACAAATTTAAATTGGGTATGGATTTTGTATTAAGTGATGTTTAAATTGGGTATAAATATAAAATATTATCAAATTTATGGATATTGTTTTATTTGATATTTGATTTATTGGGTATGTTGTTTTCGAGTATGTTTAAGTACTTTGACAAATTTATTTTTCGAAATGATTGTGACATTATTTGGGTAAGCGGATTTTTGGATAAGCGAATTTTTTTTGGGCAAAGGGCTTCGTTTTTTTTTGCTCAAATTCCCTCTAAATGTCAATCAAAAGTGTCACACTCAGCACACTCATCAGCCATCACTCATTAGTCATCACTTTTGTCAACTTTTTATCATATTTATGAATTAGTCTAGTAAATAGGAGCCCTATTTATCAATTTGTAATTGGTAGGCCCTAAATTTGAACTGTATAGTGTAAAAGGGCCTAAATGCCAATTCACCCTATATAACATGGTTAATATAGTACGAATAGCAAGAACTCAAAACTAATTTTCTTATTAGCGAAAGTATGTAGGTACACACAAGTTAGGGTCGAACACACCGACAAATTACGTTAAAATCAAAGTGTAATCAATCAATGACTGAGTAACAAGGTGTGTGGGTGAGGGGCTGGGGGTGGGTGGTTGGGTTAAGATTGGTTTTGGTAGAAACTATTGTCACTAATAAGTAAGCAAAGAGATCGTTGTAATCAATAGGAGAAAATAATACAAACAAAATATCAATTTATAACAACTTAGGTTTTAATCTCAACTCCTAACTCTGATTTGTTGCAAAATACTATAATGCCGGAACGTAATTCAATATTAACTAAGTGTTACTTGGTAAACTAGTCCTAAATATCCTAACCTTGAGTAACCTAAACACATATAGATTCAATCAAGGCAACCTTAATATCTGAATAAAAGTTAGATGTGTCTTCATTAGTGACGAGAGTTCAAATATGAGCCTCCGATCTCGCAACTTTTTATCGCTACTGATCGGCCGATTGGTAAGGCACAAGTCGGACAATTGCTACAATGTCGAAGGAAAAAATTTCGAATGGAAATTGGATAAAGAAACTAATGGATTAAAATTTTTATTTATATGGAGGATATCTATCCTAGTCCGGCTAGTCTTACAATACCTTATCTCTAAGGAATAAAATAATAAAAACTAAATCTTATTTTCCAACTAACATCATCTCTAATACAAAATATCTTTAAGGGAAAGAAAAGATAAATCGTACAAATTACATTATGCCGTGGAACCGGTCAGCCGATAAGATAGGGCAATTGGGCCAACTTGCTACAATAGATGGCCTGACTCGTTAAAAAACGCATCGCCTTGGAAGATAAGGTCAAATGCTCAGAAATGTTTGGATCGATCGGCTGACCGATAGGGTAAGTCGGCTTGATTCTCGACCAATCTTCATTTCTTCACTCCCAGATCTCAATCAATTATGTCTTGACCTCGACTTCCTTGATTGTAGGGGGGACCTTATTGTGTTGTAGACATTTTTTCAATAATAACTCCATTTTGGCTCCGACAAAGACTGAAATATATGCCTACAATATTATAAACGCACGAGTAGATCTCTATAGCACAAAAGGAAGGAAAACTATCAAAATATGATACAAATCTATGATATATATTCAAAGAATGAATAATAATGATGGCGAAAATAGATGGTAAAATAGATGCAATCCGTTAGATCAACAAGATATAGATCAAATAAGATCCAAACTCCCATGTATACTCGAATCAACCAAAAACCGAGATATAACTATGAACTTAGCTATAAATATAAAAACGATAAATTTTAGATAATCGATCAGGCTAGAAATAAATTGATTGGAATCATATAAATAAAAACAGAAGAAAAGTAATAATACTTGCAATATAATTAAAGAGGAGAAACTTTACATTCAAATTCAAAGGCTTGAATGTATAAATAATCAACGAAAGTTTTGTTCCTCATGTCTCAAAAACGAAACAACGATGAAAGAAATGTAAACTGGATGTCTAATCCGTTAAGTTATACTCTTATTTAACCTAAAGTGGATGATAACTTCCAAATACAATAACAAATGTGTTCACATTCCCTAATTGCCGGAGAATTCAAGCCCATCTCTAATTTTTTTCGTGAGGAAAATTCTCATTATTGATACTTTGTTATTCCTAAAGCTGTACAATTTTGACCCACATCGAACTGGACTGATTTTTTACAGTCCGCCTCATGACCGGATTAGATCTGATCCAGTCCACGGTCCACCATTTTTTGGATTTTGTGGTCTCGTCCTGAAAAAGAGCGACGGACCGGGACAGAAACTACGGAGTAATTAAAAAAACTAAGAAATGAGATTAGCTGGATCCAGGTCGGATCGAATTCCGATCCGGTCCAATCTCGATATGGATTTTTGAAAATTCTTGTACTCCGGTCGGGACCGGAGCTGAATAACCTAGTCCGATGGGATCCGGGTCGGATCGGCTGCACACCGCGGGGGTATTCCCTATCTCAAAATTCACTTGTTTGATAGTTGAAGTTGGGGAAGAGTGATTGAGTGAAGGATAGCATGATCACAAATTCCAATATATGGCGACAGAAGCCATGCATGCAGGTTGGCCAAGTTTAATACATACAATGTACTATGTGAGCGGTTGTTGTAGTCTTGGTGGCAGCTGATTCTGACCCCAGTGTTGTACTCTTGTGGATGGCCACTGTAATAATAACTTCAGCCTTTCTCTCACGCAACCGCAATTCTCTCTCAGAAGATACAATCCAACTGCACGTCTTGTCTCCATCTTACCTTTTCCTATTTCTTTAACTACGTGATGGCTAAATAATTTCATCAATTTAATGCACGATTCTTAATATGTTAATGTAGTTTATTTTTAAAACACATTATTATGCTGACAAGTTTGTTTTAGATATGTTTTTATGACTCATTTATTAAACGATCTAGTATATTAACCCAACGAGTGTGATCTCGTGAAAACCGATATATTAACAACATATTTTATCATATAAAATACATATATCATAGTTGACTTTTAGTAAAACGCTATGACTGCATAATGTCATCGGATTATATATTTCTATGTATCGTTCTATAACATAATCGGTAGTTGCGTGCTAGGATAAAGAACACAATTCCTTCAGGAATTACTATTGGGATCCCAATAGAGTCTAGAAGCCGAAATATAATCCCTACTCTAACACTTATAGTCTTGGTTGGAGGCAATCATTCTAATTTTGAATATGGACAAACACCCAAAATGGAGAATCTATAAGCCGCCACGACGCCTCAATAGAAGTTTATGCTCACCAGTCGTGTGTTGTAGTGAGCCTTCTTGTATCCACCATTGATGAGGGTTCAAACGTGAATCTCAAATCTCACAAATATCACAAGACCCTTAGACTATCTACATCCCTAAGTTAAATTGTTAAATTTTACACTTTTATCCAAAATAATCTCCACATCCCTTGTATTCTTGTTGTGAAAAGAGTTAAACTAAAATTCACTCTGTTTAAATTTGGATCTAATTGTGACAGAGAGCAAAAGGAATCATGCCCGCCTCTTTTACAAATTAACCAATCGAATCTTTCTCTCTCTCTTTTCTTAATTTTTCTTTTAAAAAATTGAAAACATAGTGGAGTAAAATGAGTACAATTATATTATAGACGGAACATGGGATGTAAGAAAAAGATATATAGACGGAGGGTATACATGATTTAGTATACAAATAGAGTGCATAAATAGGATTATAAACGGAGTGGGATGTGGATAAATGCCGTCCAATCAAAGACTAGAGATTGACTTATCAAAGTTAGAGCAGAATAAATATGGAAGCGAATATCAAAAATCACAAAAGAAAGAAAAACACACAAGTCGGTTGCTCGATAGGTACCAATCGACCGACTTCCAAAAGATGATAAAAGCACATATTCGTAGAGATTAAGGGAGAATAAAGTATTTTTCAGTACGTGATCTTGAATCAGTAATATCGAAAATAACCAAGTTCATAATATCATAGATAAAAAAGAGTTTCAGGATCTTAATGACCACAACAAACATATCAAACCTCAATCGATAATAACCCATTCAAAATAGAATATAAATCATATTAATTACGAGGGGGACAATTCTGCTTGGCTTTCTCATTTTGCAAATCAACAATACGCATCAAATACTCAACTCTCACATTTTAGAAGAAACGCTTGAAATATCAAATAGTAATAAAGCAATTACATCTTCGACTGTCGCATTTTGCTTAGAAAATCCCTAAATTGCCATAACACTCGTGAAATATATACATTCATAAGGATAAATATCATTATCGACATCATATATTATCTATGCAGTCGGACTCTTAGACATTAGAACGAGAGAATTTAGCAAGACATACCTTTACAAAAATCAAAGTTTTTACTAATTGAAAGAGAATGGACCGGTCGGCCAATCGATGGGTATTGGCCAACTGATACCATTGTAAAACAAAACTCATCCCTGGAACTTTTGAATGAAAACTGGATGAATAAACTATTTGATACCCTATTTATAATACGGTTTGTAACATCATCCTCCTAGGATTTGTGATCCAAATCTATTAAACACTTTCTCTAGAAGATAAAAATCGTCCTCCTAGAATTTGCAAGCATGTTGTAAGACCCATATCCGTTAAGAGATCCCGCGATCACGCAAGACCTCGCCGCAGGCGCGCTACCGCGGGTGCGGCTCTATTGGGCCGTGGTCGCAGCATAACATTGTGGGCGGTCGACTTTTAGCCGACCCCCTTTCTCTTTTCCTTCTTCTATAAGTTTATTCTCCTCCCTCGTGTGAGGGTTTGTGGCTTCTTCCAGAGCTTCTTTCATCTCCTTCCTCACATTCGTTCTTCTTCTTATTATTCTCTCTTTCTCATCTTTGATTTTCATTGAATCTCCTTCAAGCTGGATGTTGATGATGATGTTGTATGGATGGCTGTTCTGGATAGCTTTCTAGATTACAGTTGTGATTTTTTTTCCTGGTGATATGTAGAGGCGTGGTGAGCCTCCTCTCTTTCCTTTGTTCCTCTTCTCTTCTCCTTCTTCTTTCTTGTATGGGAAATTCAACAAGTTGATCTTGTTGAGATGTATATATGAACATTTGATGTGTTGTGTATATGTATATGTATATGTATATGTATATAGGTTGTTTAGTCTTGATTGCTCCAATTGGTGGAGAATGGTGGACGAGAGATCTGTCGAAGAGCACATAAGAGTGGTGCTCTATTGAGGAATCTGCACCCGCGTCTTGCCTTAGGTGCCCCCGCGCCTCCTAGTATGTCCCCGCCCTCGTGCCGGCACTCAGCAGCAGTCGCAGCGGTGGAGATTGTCACCACGCACCAGCCTTTTCTTGCCCGCGCACGTGCCTTCTTCAAAACTTACGAAGTTCTTTGGTAAGTTCATCATTCCTTCTTAATCCTTGTTTAGAAGCATGCTAGGTTAGAATGTGTGGAGTTTGAGGGTGTTGATATTATGGGATGAATGCCTTGTGAGGCTTTGAGGTTGATTATGAATATCGAGGTTATGGGTTACAGATGTTGTTATGATCTTATGAGGATCTTAGAGGCTAGAAGTAGAGTCTTCTAGCATTGTGTTTTGATGATTAATTATGTATGCCTTGTGTATCAGGCTGTGTATATTCCTACGGAAATTCAGAGAGTTGATTGACTGTTGAGGATATTGTGATACAGGTAAGTTCATTGGACTTACTTAGCTGCATTCCTATATTGGATGTATGCATGAGTGGTGTGTGTTATATGCTTTATAGCATGCAATCTTGATTATTACCGACGTTTGATTGACCAACTTGTAACGGGCGGTGACCACTTGCTCATCACTCTCGATGGAGGCTAAGGGGTTCTCTAGGACTAGGCCAATGTTGGTATACAGAGAAGATACCGAACCATTCTTTATGGTATATGGGGAGGTACGCTTATACCACTCCAGATGGTAAAAGAAACAGAGGCGATAATGATATATTTCTCGTGTCACAACCATAAATATGGTTTTGAGTGTATAACGTTATGAAGATAATAAAACGGGAAATGTGTGATAGCATGCTTGGTGTTTATTGTATTTCTGATGTGCGTATGTGCTCATGCATGATCTTATATATGAATCGTTAGCTAACGGTTTATACCGTGTTATAGATGTTTTGCAAGATAGGAGGACTACAGAGTGATCTGGAAGGAGTGATCAGCCGAGGACTTTCGTATATGTAGGATAAGGTTTTGGGGTGGTGCATGTATGGATATATGTCTCGTACAGTTTTGATACTCGGTTGTGGAGTTTTGTATGAATTATATTACGATATGTGCTATTTCAGTTTTATAAATGTTTGTTTTATATTTATTTGTGTATTGTTGTAATCTGCAATGAACTTGTTGTCAGGTTAGGGTCAGGACCCATTGTGAGGTCCTAGCCCGTAGCACTCCGATGAATTTGGGGTGTTACACATGTAGGATTAGTTGACCGATCTTATGGTACCGTTCGACCGATCACCTCGAAATGAAATGAATCGAATCAAAACACGTCATTCTACAGAAATGGTCATTAGCTTGGACAACTAGTGGAAGTCAACCAACCGGATGGTCTCAGTCGGCCAATCGCTTTTAAACCTCAATCAGATCTTCATAATTCACCGGAACTCAATCAATTCCGTCTTGTTCTCGATCTGATCTGAGTACGCTCGACTTCCTTAATGGTTGTAACTAGCCTCCACTAGAGCATTTGTTGTCGAGCGACATTAACACTTATGGATGTGTTGAGTTCATGAAGTGCTTGTCACTCTAAGCTCCATGTTAGCCAATTGTGTAGTACCCACCATCATATAATGTGTTGACTTTCCCAAATCTACGGTGTTACACCTGGGCAATTCAAATTGTCATATGGTAGATATTTTTTGGGACAGTAAAGATTGTTGTAAAAGTGTACCTAAAATCGAAGGCCTATGGAAGATTAAGGGTCCGTTTGGTTTCAACTCTGTAAACGGAAATGGAATGAAAACGAATTTAGTTTATATGTATATCCTTATTAAAACGAATTTAGTTTATATGTATATCCTTATTCGTGAAATTTTGTGAAATCATTCCTTATAGATTAATGCAAAATGTACTTTCTTTTCCACAGTTTGTTTTCCTACAGGATATCAAAAGTAATCAAACTCTAGTCCAATTCCTTCAAACCACAAGAAATGATTCCACAAACTTCCATGAATAATGGTATACGTATATACTAGATTTATTTCCATTGCGTTTCCGATTCCGGAGTTACAACCAAACGGACACTTATGTGTGCAAATACCATGTTGAAGTGGTGGACATATAGAGGTACACAACAATAATTAAAAAGAAATTAAACAATATCCTCGTGTAAAATAAGGTGGTAATGATGTTTTATTATAAAGTATTTTAACGTGATTTTAATAAAATAGAATTTGAATGTTTTATAAGTGATTCAAAAGGTCGTATATTCAATTCTAAACTGAAAAAATAAAGCAAACAATAATACAATTAAAAACAATGATTTTTGTTCTAAACTAGTTTAGAGCCGCACCTTGTGCGGTTTTTTCTAAGTAAAAAAATATTATATTTTTGATTTTATACATTATGTATTTGAGCTTAATCTATAAATATTTTTGTAAGACTAAGAGAAAAAACATTTTATCCAAACTTAGTCATTTTTTATTAACTACTACAACTAACATCATGTTGTGAGAATTAAATTAAAAAATTTATAAAATGAAAGGAAATAATTAAAAATAAAAAAGATTATATTTATATTATCATATTTATACCTCAATATAATATTTAAAACTTAGTTATTTATTATAAACAATATCTTGAAAAGATTGAATAGATTTTAAAAATAACATATAAATTTTAAAAAAGTGAAAGATGGTAAAATTTAACTATTTTGAGTGTAAAGAATATTTCAAATTTTGAAATTAAAAATTATTTATTTTGAATAGATTTTAAAAATAAGGGTTGTTTTAGTATAATATATAGATCTATTAAAAAAGTTGAAATTAAAAATTAAAAACGAATTTAATTTTAAAAATTAAATTTAAAAATAAGAAAACAAATTATGATATAAAATTTAAAGTAAAAATTAAATTCAATAATTAACTTAACAATTAAATTTTAAAAATTAAAAATAAGGAGAAGAAAATAAATGAAATTGTAAAATGTGCCTAAATTGTATTTTTTTATATTACTAGTATAATACCCGCACCTTGTGCGGGTTTTGAAAAAAAATGAGAAAGAATATTGTGAAATAGGTTTTTTTTACGTGCTTTTGTTTTGTATACTTCTCTAATCTAATCCTGCGTCCGCAGCGCGCCACGTCATCAACCCGTGCTCTGTTTTAGTAAGTATAATAGATTTGGTTTCTATAAAATTATTATTTTAATAATAAAAGATTTTATGGTTTAAAAAATAGTGTAAAAAATAAAGATTTATTGGCTTTAATTGTGGGAGCTCAATTTCAAAAATCCTGCGTCCACAGCGCGCCACGTCATCAACCCGTGCTCTGTTTTAGTAAGTATAATAGATTTGGTTTCTATAAAATTATTATTTTAATAATAAAATATTTTATGGTTTAAAAAATAGTGTAAAAAATAAAGATTTATTGGCTTTAATTGTGGGAGCTCAATTTCAAAAATCCTGCGTCCATAGCGCGCCACGTCATCAACCCGTGCTCTGTTTTAGTAAGTATAATAGATTTGGTTTCTATAAAATTATTATTTTAATAATAAAATATTTTATGGTTTAAAAAATAGTGTAAAAAATAAAGATTTATTGGCTTTAATTGTGGGAGCTCAATTTCAAAAATCCTGCGTCCGCAGCGCGCCACGTCATCAACCCGTGCTCTGTTTTAGTAAGTATAATAGATTAACACACGGTTCCAAAAATATAAGAAAGATTTCAAATTTTTGTTTGTTAAACTTTTGAAGATTTGGTTTATTATCAATATCTTATGATTTTTTTTATTTTAAATATTTAATAGGTATATTGTAACAAATTTGTAAATAAGTCAATTAGATTCTTACGTGGCATGTTTAAAATATGATGTGGAATTCCTAATTGTTTATTAATTTTTGTAGAATTTATTTTATAAAAAGAATGGCAAATCTGTAAATATCTTGTGGCATATCTGTAAATATATTGAAAAAAGTCCTAGGTGGCATACCTTAGTGATTGACATGTTGACTAAGTGGGTTGTGTTTTAGTATGTTATATAGATTTAAAAACCATATCCTAGTAATTATTTATTTCTATAAGAATTTTTCTTTATTTATTTATAGCCAAATTAGCTAAAAAAAAAGTTTTTTTTTGAGATTTTTCTCTGTTAACTAGGCCCATAGTATAAATATCTCTAGTAATGTACCCATAATCAAATCTCTTACTTTCCAACTTCAATTTAATGAAACTGGTAAAAATTGAAGGGTTACACTGAAAATAGAAAATGACTTATTTGGCCAAATTCTTTTTATTTATTTATGTCCACACGAAATAATATATTAAAAAAATTGATAAGATGACAAAAGATCTACTACCAGTCACATTTTTATAGATTTAAAGTATGTGAAAATTCTAATTTTAATATATTATATAACAATGAAAAATTATATATAATAGAAAAATCATTAATATATATAGTACTTAAGTTCATAGTAAAATAACAAAAAGGGTTGAGATAATAAAATAATAAGTAATTGTTGGGCATTAGATGTAATGAGCATTATTAGATTTTTTTAATTGAAAATTTTTTACAAGTTTTTTTTTTTTTAAAAAAAAATTGGCTTCATATTAAATATTTTCTGGTTAAAATAACTAGTTATAAACTTAAAACAGATATCAAATAATTTTTCCTATTATACAATTTTTAGAAGTTAATATCATGATAACATGCTTTCCTACTATATTTTTAGATGTTTGTGTGTGTGTTTTCCTTAATTTTGCATGGATTGGGCATTCATATCTTAGTTAGAGCTTAAAATGTCAAAAGTATATCTACCCCTTGTTTTGTGTTTTTGTAGGTATTGTTTAAAAAAATAAAAAGCTTAAATGAAGATATCAAAATCATCCAAGCAATCCAAACACCAAGCATCATCCTATCAACCATCACTTGAGCAAAGGAAGGAGGAAAATCAGCAAAGGAAGAGAGCATGAAGTCAATGGTTGTAAGAAAATCACTAAGGAAGGTCCTCAACTTGCCAAACTAAATCGAAGAAGACAAGCAAACTCGAGAGAAGAAGAAATGGTCACTCTAGCCAATTAGAATCATATGAGGAAGACACAAGCTCCCTCAAGTTGCATCTCATTCGGCCTATGTTGACCCAACAACACGAGCCACGTTGACGTTGTCATCGAGTTACCTTCGAGTTGCCACAAACTCAAGGGAATAAGAGACTTTACATGGGTCAAATTCTAAGTCAACGGGAATACATGAGGGAATTGATAGCACTCAAATTAACGTTTTTTTTTCCATAAACATTCTACTTCATTCTCTATCCTTTTGAGCTTAACAAACATACCTTATTGGTCTATTTCCCTTATAATCCTATTTTGGAGATCTACCGTTGATTTATGTAATTGCAAACATTCTAGACATTGATAGAGCGTAAATGATACATCTATAGTTGAATGTCCTAATACACACTAAGGGCTTCTCTGTGGTCATCAATGTCAAAGATCATTGGCGGAGATGACTGAAATCCAACTGTAAAAAGAAGAACGTTGGGAGAAAATCCAAGAGTGATCGACTAGGGCCCACATCACACGACGGGTTATCCCCGCTCTCGGATTTGATCCCAAATAATCACCCCTTGTTGTTGAGATGATCATGGAGAAATTTTGGACGAGGACCGATATTTTGGCCCAAAAGGTCGCACGATGGCCTAGTGCTCGATCAGACCGCATCGACGTTGATTTTTACTAATTTGTCTCAATCTTATCTTTTAGTCCGACTTTATCTTAATAAAAGGTAAGATCTTGTAGATTTGATTATATCTTAATAGAAGATAGAATCCTCGGAGATCTAGGGTTTTTGGGTTGTTTCCGAATCCTATAAATAAGGCTCTTTAGCCATTGTGTTAGATATATCTCTTTTTTCTAGCATTTTCATGAAGCTTTCGCCAAAATTTTATACACTAGGTCATGCGATGGCCCCCTATGTCTGACGACGGCTCCTTCTTTATTTTAAAAAATACATTGCTTGTTTGTTCTAAGGTATGTGTGAGTAATATCTCTCTGTTCTAGGCTCTAGTGAGCCCAACATTCCCGATCTATAATATTGAATTGATTCTATACATTTCTTGTATGTCTTTGAGTTATAATAGTGTCAAATATACTATGTGTCTACAAAGGGTGACCTCTAGTAACTTAACTAACCTCTAGTAATTTAACTCTCCCTGGTCATTCCCTTATTGTCCTCTAGTAATTTAAATGCATTTTGACTCGGTTGACTCATATTGGTTGTACAACCTCACCCCTGTTTATATCTTGTAGTTTCCTTTTGTGGTTTGCCATATCTACACATAGTATGTTTACTTATTTGTTTGGTTTTGGTTTCTTAATTAATTTGTCAAAGCGAGGCAACACTTTCCTTGTTTTTGATCTTGACCCACTGTATTACAACGAGTCTTGTAAGTATTTCCAGTATCTGAGGTTCACACTTCAACCCTTATCAAGAACCAACTGAAAACTCGAGTCAAGTTTATTTTCTTCATTCGAGTTCTCCTTCAAATTTCTAGACCAACTCCTTCTAGGAGCATCTCCCTAACATATTCTTGCAAGTTGATCCACTTGATTCTAGGTGGGAACCACATCTTTGAGAGCCTATATAAGGCCATTTGTTGATTGTAATTGAGATATCTCTTTATACACTACTTCATCTACTCTCTTAGTTATTTTTCTTAGATGTAGAACACTTATTTTCAGCATTTGGGATGGAATTTTGGATCTAATCAAGAGAAAGTATGGTGTTCTTCATTCCTTCAATCTTGTTTTTTTTAAATAACTTTCACTACAAAAAAAAATTTGTTTTGCCACGGCATAACGCCGTCACAAATGAGGATATCACCGTCGCAAGAGGTCTTTTGCGACGGCATTGCGACGGCATAAGTACCGTCACGTGATCGTCCGTCACAAAAGGTATCAACGACGGGAATATACCGTCGCATAGTCTTTTTGTGACGGCAAACAACCGATGCCAATAATCCTCCATGGCCGCGTCAGTTTCTTATTTGCGACGGTAGAAGACCGTCACAAACAACTTGTGTGACGGCCAATAGCCGTCGCCAATTATTCTTCTCGGTGTCACGGATTTTTTAATTTACGACGGGAAAAGGCCGTCGCAAATAACTTATTATGACAGCAATTATACCGTCGTCAATGATCGTTCTAGGCGTCACATAACTCTAAATTTTGCAACGGCAATTTAGTGTCACAAATAACTTAAATGACGACATACTACCGTCGCGATACACATTTTTTTTTGCAGTCGCTATAAACTTTTGATTTGCCGTCATGAATTTTACTATTTTAAATATTTATATTTTTGATGGCAGAAGCCGTCGCGATATTTTTTTCTTTGGGGCTATTTGTGATCGCGATGCGTGCAATATTTTTACCAAATATAACGAATGACTCAATAACGTACAACAAAATTAATCACAACCAAAACAATCAATTATATAGTATGATAAAAAAAATTGTATCAATTAATTGAAACCATATATAGTCTACTATTAAAAAATAATATTGTGTAAGTCATCTAAAACGAAATAAACTAAATTACTCTTTAAGAGTCTTTACTTGTGTTTTCTTCTTGGACAATTTCTCTAGCAAAGATCTCTCGTTGACCTTCATCTCCAATAGACTCATTTTGATGAGCACTTGTTGCGCCCTAAAATATATGACATCAAATAATGTGAACTATTGGTAAAAGTTTCTACAGGAATATTAAAATTTCACTAACACAAGTGATAATAAATAACTTTAACCAACCTGCACAAGCGAATTTGCACTTCTCCCTTCATTGCTCTCCAAAAATGCGAGACGAGCAATTAATTGCTCGTACTTGCTGTCAAACTCCTGGGTGAGCTCTCCTCTTATTTTTTGAGTAACCTCTTCAGTAACTTCTCGAGTAATGTCTTCTTTGAGCTTTTGTACGAAATCTGGTTTGCTAATAGAAGCAATTGGTTCAGATGGATTCACTGAAGCAGGAGAGACACCTAAACCATATGTCCGACAATAACCATGACCATCAGGTCCCATTAGTGTATGAAATATTTTGTCTCTCACAGCTGTAAGTTCTCGTTGGTCCTCAGGTTCTTGACTTAAGAGTTCGTCAAAGTCCTTCTACAAAAGTTTTACATGAATTAGCCCACAACAAACACCACATATATAGATGATAATTACAATAATGTCAAAGTACAACATTAAGAAGTTAAAAACTTACAATGGCTTCAATAACATCATTGTCATTTTGGTCGCGTGCTTTTATCCAAACACTCATTTTATCAGTACGATGCCCATTTTTCTTCATCTGTCAAAAGTTCAACTTGTAAACAATAAAATTAAGTAGTTAATGTAGCAATAAGGAAATAATAAACACGTACATCTTCTTTAATTTGTGCAAATGACCTTCTACCAGTGTTATGAGGTGGTCCATGTTTCTCTCGATTTGCAGAATTTCTCAATGATACTGCCTACAAAAACCCACATTAAACGTAACCTAAGTAAAATTTAAAATAATCAAAGTAAAATAAAAACAAAAAAATTAAAGTTAGAAAACATTATAAGCTTACCTTTGATTCAGGAGAACACCAATATGCAACAAGCACGGGCCATTGATCTTCTACAACTTCGGGAGGAACTCTTGAAGCGAGTTCTTTATCATTTTCGTGATCCACAAAATATTTACCTTTTATTCTTGACTTGTGATTTTTCCACATGTAGTTGCACGTTCTCAAACACACATCTTTGTATTCTTCGGGAACATCCAACACATTTCTCTGCAGTTTTTAGATAACAATAGTAACTCAATTACAATAAATATAAAACATGTAGAAACTATTTAATTTATCGTTAAGTTATTACCTTAACCTCTTTCCATATCCCCTCTTTGATTGACTCATCAACGGCCACCCAATCAAGAAAAGTTAGTGGTACCCTATGACCATCACGTACCATTATACCCAATTGAGACTTCAATTGTTGCGCTCTTTCTCCGATAGCTTGGAAATGAGAATCAAAAGAGACTTGAATTTTAACTCCTGTGTTCCACCCCAACACACCCTTACTATGTCCTCTAGTACCAGTCTCTTTTAGAGGAGCTTCTAACAAAGTTTAAAATATTAAGCTCACAACAAGTACAAAATCAAACAAAATAAGTCGTATAATTATAACGATACGTACCCACTTCTGTAGGAGATTGTGGTGTAAGAGATTGTGTAGGAGGAGGGGAAGGGGGAAGAGGACATGAAGGGGGAATAACATGTTGAGGTTGTGTCTGCGACTGTGATGAACCATTGTGGGCATTACCTAGGTCACTTGAATCTAGAAAGCTAGACATCGATCGTGGTCTTCCACGTCCAACGGTTAACTTCCTTCTCTTCATATTATCCTATAAATAGTGATTCTGCAATACTTGTATCAATGTTCAATTCCTTAATTACCCAAACAAAATCAAAGCTTTACAACTTCATCATAAAAAATGCATAAAAGTTGTACTATGAAAATTTCTTATTATAGTAACAAAGGATGGTACCAAAGAAAAATCAAGTCCATAACTAAATAAACAAAAACAACACATCAAAGCAGCTAATGACATAATTCATATCAGGCTCAATTGTCATGTAAATCGAAAATACTAAATCAAAACTAGAAACTAAATACGTAAAAATTCATTAGTTGATGAAAAAAACAAAGATCTTAAACATCTAGACTATCAACCTCATTATCAAGACTATCATCACCATCTAAATCAGATTCACTATCTAACTCATCATCACAATTCACCCCGTCATCACTATCTAAATCAGCTTCAACATCTAACTCATCCACATTGTCAACGTTCACATGTAAATATTCCTTTGAATCTACTTCTCCAACATTGAGCCACCCTTGTCCTGAAGGATCATTGTTATACCACACTTGTCGAGCTTGAGATGCCAAGATAAAAGGCTCATCATGAATTTGTTCATTTTGGTATAGTAATTTTCGGAAGTTAACCAAAGTGAAGTTGAAGAGATCTTTCTTCACCCCGCTTGAAGGATGTGCCCACTCACACTTGAACAATACATACTTGATATCACATGAGTACGTAATTTTGATAATATCAATCAATCTCCCATAATATGGTACCAAATCTCCTTCTAAAGCCACACCACAATTTTGCCTGGTTCGTTTGTTGTCTACACTTTTAACCCGGAAAAAGTAACCGTTGGAAGTGTACGAGGTCAGTTTTGAGGCTGAAGGAGAAGGAGGGTTAGACAAAGCTACAATCTCTTGGGATAAGGACTCGTCCCCGGAATGTTGCAAACTTTGAATCTACAATGGAATATAGTTTGTTGATTAGTTCTAAATCCATGTTAAAAGTGAACTTAGTTTAAATAAATATTGGATTAAATACTCACATGGGCCCTAAACCAGGTGGTAAACTCATTAAAATGAGTTTTCGTCACAAACTCATTATTGGCATTGGGGTTCAAAGTTGTTATGGTTCTTAGATGTTCCCTGCACATATATATATTGTGTGAGAAATTTGTATGTTTTAGAAAAAGGAATTGTTATTACTTAAAAACATTACCTTAGATATGGTGTGACAGCATTAGTGTGGAACAACACCCATCGATGAATTTGTGTCCGAGTGACTTCTGTCATAATAAAGCTTTTTCCCTTCTTATCATCGTCGTCTTTCCTTCTTGGAGGTCTATTTGACTTGCTCTCCACATCTTTGAGATATTGAGTACAAAAATTTGTACATTCCTCCATCAAATACCCTTTTGCGATAGATGCTTCCGGACATGCATATTGTCTTACATATTTCTTCAAAGTAAGCAAGAACCTCTCTACAGGGTACATCCAACGAAATTGCACAGCCCCACCAATTAAAGCTTCTTCAGCCAGATGGATAGGCAAATGCACCATAATATCAAAAAATGATGGTGGAAATATTTTCTCAAGGTCACATAAAGTTAGAACGATGCTTGAATGTGCGACCTTCAAATCATCAACACTATTGGTTTTCGAGCATAGCACTTTGAAAAACTTTCCTAGATCAATTAACGCTGAGACAACATTTTTTGGTAAGGAACTCCGTACACATAATGGAACCAGTTGTTGTAGAAGAATATGATAGTCATGGCTTTTTAACCCTCCAATCGACCGATCTTTTAAATTAACCCTCCGTGCAATACTAGAACAAGAACCGTCTGGCATTCTTGACTCGGACAAGCCCAATAAGAACTTATCTTTTCCATCATTATCCATCTCAAATTCAGCTCTCTCAAAATACTCAACACCGGACTCTCTCACTTTCACATGGTAATTTTTCCTAATTCCCAATTCTTTAAGGTCGCGGCGAGAAGCTAAATTATCCTTAGTTTTTCCTTTAACTCCCATTATCGTAGAGATGACATTTTCAGCCACATTCTTCTCAACATGCATTGCATCTATACTGTGTTGCAGTAGGTTGTCTACCCAATAAGGAAGCTCGTATAATATGCTTTTTTTCTTCCAATTGTGCTTCTGTTTCTTTGCCGGATCCTTTTCCACTTTCTTAGGTCCCATTTTATGTCTAATGATCATGTCTTCTTTTTTGTATTGGGTAAGCACTCCATAGGATTGCATTTGTGAGAGATATTGTGCTCCGGTCATTCTATGAGGAGGTTCTTCAAAATCTCGTCCAGTGTGAAATGATTTTGCATCTCTCCGGTACCGGTGATCATAGGGTGTGAACCTTCTACCCTTCGAGTAAGACCACTTGTGCCCATTATTCAACCATGTTGATCCTGGACTCGTGTTACACTTCGGACATCCATATTCACCTTTAGTACTCCATCCGGATAAATTAGCATATGCGGGAAAATCATTAATAGTCCAAAGTAGTGCAGCACGCATTTGAAACATTTGATTGGTTGAAGCATCAAAAGTTTCTACTCCAACTTCCCATAATTGCTTTAGTTCTTCAATCAATGGCTCCAAATACACGTCTATTTTATCACCGGGACCTTTTGGTCCATCAATAAGCACCGAAAGATATATATATGGCTGCTTCAAGATGAACATAGGGGGCAAGTTGTATGGAATTATTAAAATGGGCCAAGTACTATGGTTTAGGTTTTGTGTCCGAAATGGATTAAATCCATCAGAGGCAATTCCTAGTCGCACATTCCTTATATCAGCTGCAAAACTAGGATGTTTAGTGTCAAGGTGCTTCCAAGCAAGAGAGTCGGCAGGATGCCTCAATACTCCGTCATCTACACGCTTCTCTACGTGCCATTTCATAAGATTTGCTGATTGTGATGTTGCAAAAAGCCTTTGCAATCTTGGTATCAACGGAAAATATCTAGCCTGCTTTGCTGCTCTTCGTGTCCCAGATTCATTAGAATTTCCACCAATTTTCCTCCATCGAGAAGCATTGCATATCAAACATTCATCAAGGCTTGCATTTTCATTTCTAAATAGCATACAATCATTAGGGCACGCATCCACTGTTTTAAAGGTAAATCCCAAATCTTTTACTAACTTCTCAGCTTGATAGTAAGATTTTGGAAGATTGACACCTTCAGGCATAACCTCACTAAATATATCCAACAAATCTTTGAAAGAGTTGTCGGTCCATCCATGTAAGCTTTTCGCTTGTAAAGGGCGTACAGCAAAAGACAAGGCAGTGTGTTGTTTAGAACCAGGATACAAAGGCAAGTTTGCACCTTCCATTAGTTTCAAAAACTCTTTAGTAGACTCGGTTGGGCCTAGGGTTACATGTTCACTTTCAGATGGTACATTAGTCGTTCCTATAGCCTCTTCGACTAATCTAGTCATCTCCACGTCCATGTAACCCTCTGATTCGGGTAACAAGTCATCCTTTTGCACTGATTCCTCAATATCATCAATCATTTCACCATGTCTCGTCCATATCTTATAAAGTACCCAAAATCCGTTATTTTGAAGATGCTCCCTCACAATTGATCTTCCAAATAAGAGTCTATTTTTACATTTTCTACAAGGGCAATATATGGTAGAACTAGCATCCTTATTTGCATAAGCAAATTCTAAGAACTCATCTAACTTAGCAAAATATGCGACAGAGCATCTAGTTCCCCAATCAATCCAAGACTTATCTAAAGGCATTGTAATATTGATTACACCTAACATATGAAGTTCATAAAAATGATATTAGAATATATACAACAACAAACAATTGCATGCAATCAAGGCAGTAATGGTGAGAGTTCTCTATATCCTTCTCCAAAATAAAATAAATCATGGTCAATATGCTTCAGTTACAAGAAAATAGCCCTATTTTTGAAGTCGTATTCATGTTAGTGTTCATAGTAAAGAGAGGACCAACCTTTAGATGCTTGCTACTAAGTTCAGCACATTCAACATGCACCAAAATATCACAGCCGTCACAGCGCACCTATTCAATACAGAATCTCATAAATATGTTTATCAAACACAGATATTTGCCTCATAATGAACAAAATAGCAATAGAGAAATGAGAGAAGCCTGCTAATGAAAGGATTGCAGATACCGCAATCATAGAATTTAATCAACACTAGAACACAAAACTTGTAGGATAGACAATTAGAAACAACAAGTTGCTGATTTTTTTATCAAACACAAATATATGATAGTACTTAGAAAGTCAATTTTAGTCAAATCTGAAAGTTAAAAAAAACAGCAGCTTTTACTTGAAAGTAAATAAGTTTTAAAACACAGTAAACAACAACCAGTAAAATTTTCCATGATAAAAAAAAATGAGTAAACTTAGAAATAACTTTTACTTGAAACTAAACTAGTCATACAAGTTAAAAAGTCAATTTTAGTCAATTCTGTAATTTTTGGTTAAAAATCAGCATTTTTTGTTTACTAGTTAAAAAATCAACAGCTTGTTGTTTAGTAGTTAACAGATCAGCATTTTTTGTTGACTAGTTAAAATATCAGCAGCTTGTTGTTTAATAGTTAAAAGATCAGCAGCAGCTTGTTGTTTACTGGTTAAAAGATCAGAAATAACTTTTACTTGAAACTAAACTAGTCATACAAGTTAAAAAATCAGTAACATTACAATAAAAGAACCTATAAAAAAACAAGTAACAAAAAACACAGTAAACAAAAAACAAGTAAAATCAGTATAACCCAGTAAAAAGATCCAGAAAAAAACAAGTAGAACCCAATAAAAAATTCAGCAAGCAAAAAACAGTAAAAAAACAAGAAACAAAATAGGTAAAGTTATTCTCCTTTGACAGATCAATGAACCAGTTTATTTGATTGTACATCAGCAAGACACTCATTTATGCAAGATCTAGCTGTCTCTCATTTATGCAATGTAGGTGGTGCTGCTATAGGCAGGTGGTCTACAAGACACTAAATTTAAACTTGACATAGATCACACTGTTCAGACTAGGTTTTTGCTTCATAGGTTTGTCGGTGCACCTCTCTTGCTTCTCGTATATGATTATCTGTTTTTACTTTTTACTTAGTCGAGGGAGAAGGAGGAAGAAGTTGAAGCAACAATGGCTTTATGAGCAACAAGTAATCAAAAGTAAGTTCAACTGTAATTTCTTCTTCACCTCTGTCATAAACGTACTTACATTGTTTGCTGAACAAAACTATCCTGAATGGCAATGAAGCAGTGGGCAAGGTAAGAGTACTGCTTAATTTTTCACTAAGGTTAATAGAAAACAAAAACAGAAGATATAAGAAAACAGAAACAACACCCATCATTCAACAATGCAGAAAAGACAAACAACTAGTACCTTTACTAAAACTGGTATATTTGCAGTAGTCGGGAGCCAAAGGTAGTAGTTCTAGAAGAACGAAAAAGAAATGGTCAATCCACTGAAACTCGAAATAGAAGAACCATAGGCAAAAGAATCAACCAAATTCGATGATTCCATACCTTTGTAACCGTCGAGATTGAGTGAGTCGTCTTCGAATTCAGAGAGTGCAATCCAGATGCAAGATTGAGAAGGAAAGTCGAGGATGAGGGAAGAGGACTTCGAATTCGCTGAGAGTGGGGTGTTTCAGAATCAGAATGTCACTAATTTGAGGATGGCGAAGGGAATTTGTGAGAAGGAATTGAGCGGCAAAGAAGTCTAGGATGAGGGAAATCACCGGGACAAGTCGAGGATGAGGGAATTCCCGTCTTTTTAACCTAATTAGGTAGATATAAAAAGTATATATATACCTTTTAACTTAATTAATTAAAATATATAAAGTTCTAATCTATTTAAAGATATTGAATTAAAAAAGAGGTGAAATATCTTTTGATTTAATTAGATAGAGAATTGGTTTATTTAAAGATATAAGATTAAAATATGTAAAGTATTTTTAATTCAATGATATAAGATTAAAAATAGGTGAAGTATTTTTAATTTAAAGATATAAAAATTAAAGATATGAATTTCACCCTCTATATATTTATATCACTATTTTTATAGATAATTTACGCTAAAAATAGTAATAAAACTCTCGATATAATTCTTGACGTCCAAGTATTAGATTCGATCAAACAATATCTTTAAATAGACCCCCGTTCCGGACCCGGGGGCGACTCCGCCCCCCGGACCCCCAGGCGAGGGGGACTTCGTCCCCCTCGACCCCCTGACTCGCTAACCGGGTAGCAAGACCCCGTTCTGATTGAATTAGTGAAATATGACATTCAAGGCATTTATTTAACATGAGTATGATAAATAAGTTTTAAATTATGAGGGATTGTATTTTCTTGTATAGGATGTTGTCTTATTGTACAATTATATATTATGAGGTGACTTTAAATATAGCTTGTATGGTAAATTTTACATACTTTTAATGAAGGAGGTAATTACTTAATTATATAGAAAAAAAAATGTTAGTAGAAGTTATTCATATAAGAGGAGTGATTAAAATTAAGTTTGATTAAAGAATTTGAACAAATGTTGCATAAGTGATGGTTGTAGAAGAAGAATGATCATAACAATAATAAAATTGCTTTATACATATATAGTGTAAATGATGGAGAAAATCTTTATATTTGGGCAATAAAGATTGTATTATTATTGTTAATTAGATTTATTTTGAAATTTTAAGATTACATAGGTGATTATGTAAAGTTTGATTATTGAAGGAGGTAATTACTTAATTTTATTGAACAAAGATAAATGTTAGTAGAGATAATTCATACAAAAAGGGGTGAATATTTTATGCTTGAATAAAGAATTTGAACAAAGATTGCATAAGTGAAGGTTGTAGAAAAAGAACGATCATAAAAATAATAAAATTGCTGTATATATATATATAGAGTGTAGATCATATGAGAACACCCCTAACATGTATACATGATAACAGATTCGTAATTATTATTAGTTTTGTTACGAATGTGTCATATCGTTTAATGTATTATTCGTAGTTATTGTTGGTTGAGTGGATTATTCGTAGTTATTGTGGTTATTCCTAATTATTATTAATTATGATATCTACACTAAATCTCGACCCTTAATACTCACCATCCGACGGCCTAAGATTGTTCTCATTTATACACGTTAGGGGTGTTCTCATGGGAACTACACCATATATATATATATATATATATATATATATATATATATATATATATATATATATATATATATATATATATATAGGGTGTGGTTCCCATGAGAACACCCCCTAACGTGAGAACATGAGAACAATCGTACACCGTTGGATGTGAGTATTAAGGGTTGAGATTTAGAGTAGATATAAAAAATAATAATAATTACGAATAATAATAATTAGGAATCCAACAATAACTACGAATAATCCACTCAACCAACAATAACTACGAATAATATATTAAACGATATGGCACATTCGTAACAAAACTGATAATAATTACGAATCTGTTCTCATGTTCTCACGTTAGGGGGTGTTCTCATAGGATCTATAGTCTATATATATATATATATATATATATATATATATTTGGGAAACAAAGATTGTCTTCTTGTTGTTTATTAGATTTGTTTTGAAATTTTTTGATTACATATAAGAGGGGTGATTAAATAAAATTTGATTAATGAAGGAGATAATTACTAAAAATTATATTGAACAAAGACAAATATTAGTAGAAATTATTCATATAAGAGGGGTGATTTACATATAAGAGGGGTGATTAATTAAAGAAATCCTTAAAAGATAAAAGGCTTTTAAATCAAGACCGTATTAAGAAGATCAATATATTCGAACTTCTTCCAAGTAATTGAGGTACAAAGATAATTATTGCATTGTGAAGTATATTCTAAAGATCAATATCTTTCTATTTATTTCAAATACGTATCTAAAGATATTTAACTTACTAACTTTTTCTTTAAGATATAAGTTATTTTTCAAATTTTGGCCGGTAAAGCAAGTTGATATATTACATTGAGAAGATAGAGAAGAAAAATACCAAGTGGGATAGTGCAAAGTTGGATGAGTTTGACCGGTAAAGCTAGTTGTAATAGAGAAGATGACCTTTTACGATGGCATCAATTTTTCCGTCACAAATAACCCCACATTTTGTGACGGCACAAATTACCGTCATTGTCCCGTCACATATAACCCCACATTTTGCGACGACACAAATTACCGTTGTTATGCCGTCACAAATAACCCATCCTTTTGTGACGGCATCAATTACCGTCGTTATGCCGTCACAAATAACCCATCCTTTTGTGACGGCATCAATTACCGTCATTATACCCTCACAAATAACCCATCCTTTTGTGACGGCATCAATTACCGTCATTATGCCGTCACAAATAACCCATCCTTTTGTGACGACACAAACTGCCGTCGTAGTGCCGTCACAAATAACCCATCCTTTTGTGACGGCACAAGTTGTCGTCGTTGTGCCGTCACAAATAACCCATCCTTTTGCGACAACACAACTTGCCGTCGTTGTGCCGTCACAAATAACCCATCCTTTTACGACGGCACAAGTTGCCGTCGTAAAAAAATGGGCAATAGTTACGACACTAGTTGCCGTCGCTATGCCGTCACAAAATTCACCCCATTAACAACGGCAAATACTTGCCGTGGCAAAGTGCGGTCGCAAAATTGTTTTTTTTTTGTAGTGTTTTGATTGGTAAGTCAAAATTCGTCCATTATTTTTCCTACATCTCTATTTTGTTGTCTAAATTATTTCTATGACATTTATTTCTATTGTTATGCTGCCCAAATTTCCGATAGTTAAGTAGTTTCCTATCTAGGTTTTGATGTGAAAATTCCCAAATCGTGCTAGATTAGTAATGCTTTAGTATTTATTTATGATAAGAAGGGAATTCAAGCATGATTAATAGCATATGGGAGGGGGGTCTGGTTTAGTCTATCATTCAGGTTGAATTTACCTCAATGTTAGTGGTTTAGACAATTTCTAGCTTGAATCTACTTGTTAGCCTTGTATTCTTCCAAGCATGAACGATTAATTGCTAGATTAATCATCTAAGTTGGGACTTACAAGGTAATATAACGATGATTATGCATTGCTTAGATCCCTATCATGCTAGAGTACACAGAATCGGTTGGAGGCAAAATGATGACTGGTTCTATTTGTGTTGATTCATCCATCCAATGTACATACTAGATAATGTATGCAAATAACAAATACCATTTGATGCTTATGTTGTTTAGTATAATCATGATTGTGACTTCAAGCTTAGTCAATTGAATTGTGGCTTGACCATAGCATAATTTGATTAATATAAGCTATCTTATGAGCTTCAAAAGAGGATTATGATACTTTGATGAACTCACCTACATGTCATTTACCCTTCTTTGGTTGAATGTTATAACTAAAGCGTGCTAGCTAGTGATGGTTTGGGAGGATTAGCCCCTACACCTAGTGTTTTCTCATATCTTTGATCACTTTTTTGTTAATTGTAATCGGCTACTCAACTCAACTCTTAATCATTGATCCATTGATCACCCTTTTTTTGCTTTCTTTTACACACTTTAATTTTCTTGAATTTGATTCCAAACAAGCTATATAGAGTCCTTGTGGAATTCAACTATGATGCCTCTATCATAATACTACATTGATAGTGGTTGTGCACTTGTGATTTTGTGTGATTATTGAGCTTACACACAACCCACATCAAGTTTATGGCGTTGTTGTTGGGGACTCTTGACTTTATTTAATTGGTTTATAGTTCATAGTAGTTTAAGTGTTTTGTTACTTTTGATGCACTTTTGTGTGTTTTTTTTGCTTGTAGGTTTCCTGCAAGTGTATGACAAGAAGTTCCAACAAAGAATTGGAACCATTTGATCCCGAACTGGATACAACCTTCCTAAAGTTAAGGAGGTTAAGAAAAACAAGACCAGCTATGGAAAACTAAGAAGCCAAGATTGAGAGACACATGGTCCAAACTAGAGAAAGAAAATAATTACAAAGGAAAAGAATACTTGATCTTGTAGCTCGACCGTTAGCTCAAGAAGACCTTGCTAGAGAGGCAATGCATCGTGAGGAAGTTCCTAGAGTTATGCCTAGAAGAGGCAATGATGGAAAAGTTATGGTCTTAGAACACTTGAAAAAAGGATGGGCCCGACTCAACACATAGCACCACCCCCTATTGTATTTGGCAACAATGTTCCACACAACTTTGAGTTCAAGAGTGCACTCATCCAAATGGTTATGCAAAACCAACTCGGAGGAGGTCTGACCAAAAACCCTCACCTACATCTTGCTACATTCAATGAGTTATTTGAAACTGTCAAGATGAGAGGAGTTGAATAATCCGAGCTTAAGCTAAAGCTTTATCATTTTCACTTACAAGAAGAGTCAAACAATGGTATCAAGGCATTCCATCCAAGAGTGTGACTTCATTGAAAGAACTTTCGTCCAAGTTCTTGAACAAATTCTTTCCACCAATTAGAACCACCAATATGAGAAGGGATATTTATTTATTCAAGATAAAGTGTGGAGATAATGACCCTCAAATTGGGAGAGGTTCAAAGATATTTTTCTAGACTATCCGCACCATGGAGAGCCCAAGTAGTGTTTGAGATATTCTACAAGGGTCTAGATGAGGCCAATAGAGATGAGATAAATTCTTTATCTAGAGACACCTTTGTAGAGATGTATGTGGATGAAGCATGGAATTTAATTGAGAAGCAAGCACATCATTGTGAGAGTTATTTATCATAAATGAATATTTTCAAGATGAATGATGGTGTTGCTGGATATGCACGTGTAGATGCATTGATGATAACATGTTTTATGCTATCTTTTTAGATGTTTTTTTGTGTGTTTTTCCTTAGTTTTACTTGAGAAAATGCATTCACATATTTGCTTATGATTTAAAGTATCAAAGATTGTCTACTCCCCTTGAGTTTTGTGTTTTTCAGTGATTTAGGTCTAAATTGGAGCACAAAGGACCAATCTAAGTGATACGGCCTTACATTTCGTTGCCCATTTATGCCTCTTCCCAAGCCGGCCCGGCTAGCGACATGACTTGCCGTCACTCTGCCATGGAATAAGGCTTGCCCACTACCGGCTCCCACCATGCTCGTGCCATCTCCTCTCTCGTCCCTGCTACGGCAAGCGTTGCTTTCACTCCACCATGACATGAGACATGCATGCTAGTTTTGACAATATTTTTCATCTTTTGTCTATGTAATAATAGAAGTGATATGTCTTATGAAATATTCCCTTCTAAGCATTTCCATTGGACCCCCCTCATTTTAGGCCTTTCATTTTAGACCTTTCATTTCGGAACTTTTGTTTTGGATCTTTTGGTCCGGCCACATCCTCTATATAAGTTATATTTAGCCTCATTTGTAAATGATGTCTAAATTTAATCAAGTTAAGTTGAAGGAGAAACCTCCTCAGATTTTAGGCATCCCATATTCCCTTTCAAAGTTCTTCCTTGGATCTTTGATCCAAGCCTTCACATTCGAGGATTATTCAAGAATCAACCTATCCGCTCCACTCACAGCTTGCTCGATCAAACTTGATCGGATCAGTCAATTGCTTCCGCATCCATATCAAAGCTTACACCAACCATATTCTATCATTTGATCCACCAACACATCATTATTCATCATTTTCCATCCATCGTTCTTCATCATTCATCAAATTGTTCTTCATCATTCACCAATGCTCCTCTATGACGATAATGATTCCTTTGATGAGAACGATGAACGGTTTCCCCCTCCATACCCACCAAGATCAAACAAACCATCTGTGGGCACCAATAATATCCACACAGCCAAAGGAGAGTCTATCTTGATGACGAGGATTGGCTACCTCCCCCAAACCCACTAGGGCCAAAGCAAACCAACAATGGGTATCGATGGTATCCACACAACCAACGACGAGCCTATCTCGAGGAAGAGAAATGATTGCCTCCCCATACCACCAGGGCCCAAACAAACCATCCATGGGAACCAATAGTATCCATATGAATGCCAAAAGTGTAATGATTTCTTATCCAAGGAACACGCCGCTCTAAAGCGTGAGAAAGAGATTTCGGAGATTGCAATGCGTGTCCTCACGAAGAACGTGCAACACCAAGTGTCCACCAAAAGGATGCCGAGCCGTGATCATGTTGCTACAACACAAACCACGTCCGGCAAAAGGACCCCAAGTAGTAACACAAGCTAAGTGATAGCTGGTTGTCAACCCATTGTATGATGAGGAAAAAGTCCAAGACCAGGGCGATTTCATCATTGAAGATTACATCCCGACACTTCCAATTCAGGTTGTCAATCCATTTTATGGCGAGTACAATGAAGAGAACAAAAGCGATGAAATCATTAAAGGTGAGGGAAAAGTCGAAGACGAGGGTGATGTCATCATTGTATATTGCGCGCGGCACTTCCAATTCAATTTGTCAACCTGTTGTATGACGAGTATGACGAAGAAGACCACGAGATGTCATCATCTAGGGGAAGTAGATGTTAATCTTGATCCGAATTGTTGTCATTATGTCCAATGATCTATCACCCAGCTTTCCCTTCTATTTTCTCGGCATGCCCCCGACGTTCACCGTGAAGGGCCTTGACGGCATGATATGCAAACTCGACAAAGCCACCATATTGACAGACTACAAGTTTGAGACTTCCAATCCGGAGTCTGTCCTCTTTATGTCCAACAGTTTACCACTCGACTTGCCCCTTGATCTATTCGGCATGTACCCGAAATTTAACCTCCAAGGCATTGAAGGCACATTAAACAAAATCCACGGTTCGACCATCTTGATGGACTACAAGTTCGAGCCTCCCGATTAGGAGTTTGTTCTCATTATATCCAATGATCTACCGCCCAAATTGCCACCCATCCGAGGCATTGAGCACTAATTCAATGATTTTCGGTACCATAAAAGACCGACATCATTCCAATACCGGCACTTGTTCCCGCGCCTTGCTTGCATTTTTGACCAACTCCACGACGCCACCATCTTGAGGGGCTACAAATCCAAACCTCCCGATTCCTATGAATATTGTTACCATTCGTGCCTCCGCCTAAGCCGGCCTGGCTAACGGCATCCCTTGTCGTCGTTCCGCCATGGAATAAGGTTTGCCCACTACCGGATTCCTTCGTTCCATCACCTCTCTCGGTCGCGCTAGAGGCATGCCTTGCCTTCAGTCTGTCATGGCATAAGGCATGTCAAATTTTACAATATTTCTCATCTTTTGCCTATGTAATAATAGAGAGGATATTTCTTATGAAATATTCCCTTCTAAGATGTCCCATTGGACCCCCTTTTAGACCTTTCGTTTTGGGCCTTTCAATCCGACCTTCGTTTTAGGCCTTTCGATCCGGCCAAATCCTCTATATAAGGGATGCGAGTCTCATTTGTAAATAATGTCTAAATTTAATCAAGTTTAGTTGAAGCTAAATCCGGCCTCCTCCGTGGTTTTGAGCATCACATATTCCCTCTCAAAATTCTTCCTTGGATCTTCGATTCAAGCCTTCACATTCTAGGATACATCAAGAATCAACTATCTACTCCACTTCACGTATTGCTCGATGAACCTTGATCGGATCAACCAATTTCTTTCGCATCCATCTCATAGCTTCCACAAACCATATTCTATCTTTAATTCACTCTCACATCAAAGTACAGAGTAGTTGAAGCTCAAGCTCAATCTAGATCCACGTTTTGTCCAGGATCCGTACCTAAGGACTTTATCATTAGTATTAGAGGAAGGGATCGAAGCTAATCTTTCTTTACTTTCGTTCATCATTGTTATTCTAGGATGTTTATGAGGCCGATAAGGTTCCAAGTCTCAATCTCTCCTAGGACGTTTATTACGACTAGGATAGTCTCTCCATATGCCCTCGTTACCCTCTTCCTTGTATTCCTGAAATTCATTAACAAAGTCTAGCATAATAGGTGTACGGAAGTTAGGATTCAGAAGTCTCATACTTGTCCCGTGGTGGGGCCTTAGAAGCGGATCAGGGGTTGGGGCGGTTGTGGATTACGGGAGCTTTTGCCCATCTCAGGGGAAATCTCGGGTAAAATATCGGGTGAGGGTTGAGATTCTAGGCTGAGATTTATTCTCTAGGGCGAGTTTCCAGCCTCTTCACTTGTTCAGTCAACGTTGAGACGGTGGCCATGAGTTGCTTTAGTATGTCCCTAGTTTTGGGAGTCATGGGGTCACCCCGTTGTGAACCTCACGGGTTGTTCGACATCCTACACAATCACACAAAATAATAACAAACGCGTGAAGTTAGTGAAAACGAGGGTTCGTTACTTGTTTTCTCTTGCATCACACTCTGTTGTGAATCTCAAGATAATTTATGTAATTGCCTTGGATGGATTAATGCTTTTTTACCAATCGATGAACTAGCTTCAGTTAGAGCTCCTCGTATGCCTCAAGTAGTCAACTTGGTTCAGAGAAAGGTTCTTGTGTTGGAAGTTTAGTTAAGGCACCCTTGTTGTAGGTCTCTTCACACAATGACACAAGGTAGAAAGAATATTGCAAGTGTGACAAAACTAATATGATAGAAAGTATAGATACTATAGAACACACCCAAAGATTTTGACTCAATCTGTTTATAGTGAAAAAGAGGCTAGAAATAGGCACACAAGAGATTAAGAAGAGAACTTTACGTACCCCGCACTTGAGAAATTAGAGAGAGTTGGCCGGTTAGGGCTAATACTCGACAATAGAAAATCTCAGGTTCAAGGAGGGGAAATCTCGGGCGAGTTTTTGGGTATAGGGGCCGAGATTTGTCAAAAAGGCAAGGTTTTTGTGATGCAAACTAGTTGGGGCTTGGGGTAAGCTTCTTCTTTCTTGCCTTCTTGGTATATATACTCTTAGATAGTAGTACCTCTTGTCTGAATGGCTTCACCAAAACTTTAGGCTATAATCGATGATATGAAAGTAAATGTGAAGTCAAGAGAGGACCTTTGGTGTTGTATGAACGTGTACCCAAGGAGGATGATGCATATACAGCTGCTGGATAGTAGATATGGTCGAACTTTGCGGAGATATTCGGTTACGTTTGAAGATATGATAAGATCTTGTCTACTAGATAAAATCTTACCAAAAAGATATCCGTATCTCTCTTTACTTACTTTCTACAACTTGATATAATGTCTCTCTGAAGATATGTTCCAATATAACTCCGAACTAATTAGATTTGGAGAGAAAATCATGATCTTTCGGTTATAACAAAATCTCGGTCAATATTTGTAAATCTCGGGCGAGATTTTCAGTCACGGGCCAAGATTTTGGTTTCTGTCGTGGAATCTCGGTCAAGGTTTCATTGTTTCAAGGTTATGGTTGGATTGTGTTTGGCTAAGGATTTTCTCTCTCTTTCAATATACAAAAGAAAACGCACGTTAAGCTCGAATAATCTTGAAAGAGATGGCAAACACAAAAGACTTGATTTTTATGTGACTTAAAGAAGACGTACTCAAATAAAAAGATCAAACCTTTGGTGTATGGTCGGACTTCAATCAGTTTGCTCTAATACCACTTTGATGCGGGGTTGAAGCCGCAATTCATGATCTAGATTGAAAGTCCTAAAATTGAACAACATAAGCAAATCTCGGTCAATATGAAGGAAATCTCGGAAGAGATTTTCCCAAGAACATGCCGAGATTTTGTGAAACTCAGAATGTGGAATTATAGATGATAATGGAAGATGTAATAACCGGAATTTTGAGACTCGGTTAAACTTGAATTTAACCGATTTCCGAAATGTCAATCTTAAATAGATAAATACATAAATTAAAATAAAATAAAACGAGTGTTATGTCTATCATTTTATGTGACATTAATTCACATAAAATGACGAAACCTTGTAATCGGAAATAAAGTACGCACCTAAAATAAAAATAATAATAAGTTAGATAATACGGAATTTAATTCCGTATTATATTTATTTCCCGCACTTAATTAACGAGTTCCGGATCCTGTTTTAAAGGGAGAGAGACTGGATATTGTAATAACCGAATTTTTTTTTACTCCGTTTAAATACCAGATCAAATCGGATTCCAATCCGCCAACCTCTATTCTTCTAGATAAGATTAAAACGATATTAATATCTATTATTTTATGTGACTTAATTCACATAAAATGATAATTTATGTAAACCGTAAATAATTCCGTTTCCGTACGAGTAACATTATCCGTTCAGCCAATTGTTTTATGGATGAGCAGGCCCAACTAGTTGGCCCAATGGTCTTCGGCCGGCCCACTGGCCCATTACATAATCCTTTACTAATTTAACTTAACCTAATCTAATCCTAACCTAATGATCGGCATCTACGTGCCGCTGCTTTACCTATCCCTCTCCCTACCGCAAACAACTCTCGTACACCTATCTCTTCTGCCTTCCTCGGTGAGACTTTCCTGCAGCAGCAACTACAACCGCATCCTTCTTCCTCTCCTTCCGAACGATAGACAACAACCATACCCACCGACGCAGCAACTACAACCGCATCATTCGTCCTCTCCTTCCGAACGATAGACAACAGCCATACCCACCGACGCAGCAACAACCACATCAACCGTCCGACTCAGCCACAGTTTCACGCTCGTCTTCGCCGGGAACCGAAGGAAAGGACGCTGCACTCAGCCTTCTGCACTTGAACCTACTGCACGTCTCCAGCGGGAATAAGACCGAGGCCAATCGATCGGTAAGGACCCTCTTATACCTTGTCTTCACTGGTGCTCAGTAGCCAAAAGCAACTCACCTTACGCACTGTAATATTGCAGCACCCCGGACCACCTCGCTCTTCACTGTCGGCAGCCAAACGAACAGCAACCGTCCACGCTACCCCTATTCTTGCCCTCTAATTTGCACGCAACACCGACTGTTTTGTGCCGCCCTTACTGTGGTGAGTAGACACACCTTTCAATTGTAATAGCTTGCTGAAATAGAAGAGTGGGTTGTAGTGTTGAGCAAAAGTTGATAGCAATGTAGAGATTGATATAAGCTAGAATTTGAGTACACTAAAGAGTTTCAGTTGGGGAGAAAATCCCACATAAAATGATCAAATAAGTCTTGCATAATTGGGTGCTGTGGGTTTCGATCCGGAGACCTCCAGGTAGAATTACAGGAAGCTTATGCAGTCAAGGAGAATCGAACTTAAGACCTTCTGCACACTCTTACCTTGAGCTTCGACCTGCTAACTTTAGAGCCTATTTTCTATAGCTTAATTCGAGAATCCACCGTTGAATTTTTAATAGGTTGTAGATTGAAATACATAGTTTACTGTGGAAAATTTTGAGAGAAAGTTAACGGTCGGATTGAGACTTACGAGGTCTTGAAGTAGGACAGTTGGGCTGTTTTTGCAAAAGAGGAAGAAAATTTGACTAAGTATAGAATTCTAGTTTTATTCCAACTTTAGAGAATTTTATGGGAGAGTTATGAATAAGTATTTTTGAGATATCTTTACCCCGATATTTAGTATGCATATCATAGAGGATCTAAGATTCTATTTTTGGAATTTTTATAACCTTATCCAAGCGGCGTTTATGAACCCAAAATTAGGCTTTAACGACTATGGTATAAATAAAGAATGTTCGATAACTCTTATAAAATCTTACTAAATCCTTACTAAACTTTTCAATGAGAACTAGATTATGGACAAAGGTTCTAAAAGAAAATATTAGAACTAAATGATAGACTTTGAGAATTTTCGGCACTAAGGGTAAAATGGTCTTTTACCGTAAGAGAGTTTTTTTTTTCCGTAATCCCTTCGCAAGAGGTTGGACATCTGGATGTGATTTTGATCCACATGCCTTATTTGACAGGCGTTTGAGTTACCACGGGTTCGGACCGAGTTGAGATTTGAGAAAGCGATTTTTGATCAAGGTAAGTCCATGCGACTTACTTAGCCGGTTTCTGGATGTTAGTTGTATGATAATGGTGGTGTGTGCGATGTGTGTTTATAATAACAACTTGTTAGGACGATCGTTGTTATTATGTGTTAAGGCCCAAGTGTATGTATAACGGGTTGTGACATCACTGCCCAGCTCTGCCAGGAGACTGGGAGGTTCTCTATACCCAGACCATACAGGTACACGGTGAGATGCATCGGATCCACTCCTGATGGGTACACGGGGGCAGAGGCGAGGTTTGGGAATCCCTCGTGTCACAAAATAAGTATCATTAGAGTGAATGACTTAAATGAAGATAATAAAGGGATTGTTTGAAAGCATGATGAGTGTTTATTGTTTTATGTGTGTGTGTGCTATTATTATTCTGTTAATGTTTAGATAACTAGCTAATGGTTGTTTTGTTGTGGTTTTAGTTTTACAGCAGGTTAGAACAGCAGCTGAGTGATCCGGAAGTAGTGGTCAGCCGGGTCTCCGTACTCTTTTTTTTTTTGGTTGGGAATGCGGGTAGACCGTAGTCTAACCCCTTTTATTGAGCAATGAAATCAAAAGCTAACATTTGACCAGCCTTTGGGTCTCCGTACTCTTTAGAGTGGGGGTCTGGGTTATCGCTTGTTGTCTTTCCCTTTTGTAAAGACAGTTAGTCTTTTCCGTTGTTTAAGTACGATAGGCTGTTAGACTTTGTTGCATTCATCCTTTGTCAAATACATTTTTATGAATTTCAGTTTTTCTTATTTGTGTCTTGTTGCAAGATCCTAGTAATATTGTTGTCAAACTGAGGTCGGGACCCATTGTGAGGTCCTAACCAGTAATGCTCCGAGTTTTGAGAATTCGGGGTGTTACAGATATAACCCGTTACTAGGCCCAGCCCAACCGGCCCATATTAAGACTAATCTAATTAACCTAATCTACACTTAACCTAAAACTAACCTAATCACGTTCTAACTCCTCCAGCCTACCGTCTGTCTTGCCGCTCCTGCTTCCCCCTTTCTGGACGAACGAACTACAACCAGCACGCCGGACTGCGCCTTCACCGCCGAACCACCGCACCGCCTCTGTCGCCGGTAAGTCGCCCTTCTCCCCTTTCCGCTGATACTCCTTCCGTCCTCGGTTGATCGAGACTCAAACCGCAGCCTTGCCTTGTCTATTTCGAAACCGGCTCAGGCGACCCACTGCTCCTGCAGAAAGAGCGAGACAGGAGAACTCACCTCCGTTCGAACACCGCAGCAGCGCCACCGCTCTTCGGACTCACCATCGGCGTCGAGCCTGAAGCGACTACTCCGACGCCATATCGTGCGGCTAACTGCTTTCGCGTACGACTCTGGCGACCGACTCCAGGTACCGCCTACAGCCCTAGCCGTCTTCCTCTCTATTTCCCAAACTGCCGCAACCCTAACCTGGGCTGCACCCCAGTCGCGAGTCTCGCCACGTGTAAGCGCAACCTCCGAACCTTACCACCGGTGAGGAAGAGTGTTACAGACTAAGACCCGGTGCTGCAGTAGGTGGTGTTGCAGTAGGCGTCAACTAGGAAGAGCCGGACATCGCAGAGCGTACGAGCCATCTAGGCCAGAACCGCAGCCAATCGTGAGTACTTCGTCCCCTCCTCTGCAACTCTCTTCATCCTGTACTGTAGAATGCCGTAAAATACATGCTATTGAAGGAGCTTATTTAAGTATACCTGTATAAGAGTAGAGATATGTATATATTTGCAGTAAAAAGTTTGAAACACGTTAGTGTATGTATATATATATACGGTGACTGGGATGAGGAAAGAGAGAATTCGTATACGGATGTATATATATATATATATATATAAATATATATTAGACATTAGAGTGAGGTACCGTAGTGTATATATACTTGTATATACAGGTACGTAATTTATATATAAGCATATACTTAAAGTATAAAAACAGTGTATAAAAATATACGAGTTAATATATAAGTACGAGTTGGAAGTTATGAAATTTTTGTAAATATAAATGAGTTGAGGAGTAAGGTTCAAAACATGTTTGACGGTATAATATATGTAGTAGCGTAAATAGTAACCGGAGAGAAGGAGTGTTGTCCTTCTTCGAGTGTCTCGAGTTTGACCTTATGACCCATAGGTAGCTAACCGAGAGACACAAAATATGGAAACAAATTTTAAAAGGAATTAGAAAGTTTAAGAATAAATTCGAGAAACCTTCGGTTGAGGGTAAAATGGTCTTTTGCCGTAAGAAACGTATTCCGTAATTCCTTAGCATGAGGTTGGACATCTGGATGTGATTTTGATATACATGCCTTATTTGACAGGCGTTTGAGTTACCACGAGTACGGACTGTTTGAGACGTGTTAGAGTGTATTTAGACTCAGGTAAGTCCATGCGACTTACTTAGCCGGTTTCTAGATATTAGTTGAATGATAATGGTGGTGTGTGCGATGTGTGTTTATAATAACAACTTGTTAGGACGACCGTTGTTATTATGTGTTAAGGCCCAAGTGTATGTATAACGGGCCGTGACATCACTGCCCAGCTCTGCCAGGAGACTAGGAGGTTCTCTATACCCAGACCATACAGGTACACGGTGAGATGCATCGGATCCACTCCTGATGGGTACACGGGGGCGGAGGCGAGGTTTGGGAATCCCTCGTGTCACAAAATAAGTATCATTAGAGTGAATGACTTAAATGAATATAATAAATGGATTGTTTGAAAGCATGATGAGTGTTTATTATTTTATGTGTGTGTGTGCTATTATTATTCTGCTAATGTTTAGATAACTAGCTAATGGTTGTTTTGTGGTATTTTTAGATTTACTGCAGGTTAGAACAGTAGCTGAGTGATCCGGAAGTAGTGGTCAGCCGGGTCTCCGTACTCCTTAGAGTGGGGGTTGGGGTTGTGTTTGTCTTTTCTTTCTTTTGGTTAAGACAGTTGTTCGTTTCTTTTGCTTAAGTACTTTAGGCTGCTAGACCGTGTTGCATTCATTACCTTTAAAACACTACTTTATGAATTTCGGTTTTTCCTTATTTGTGTCTTGTTGCAAGATCCTAGTAATATTGTTGTCAAACTGAGGTCGGGACCCATTGTGAGGTCCTAACCAGTAATGTCCCGAGTTCTGAGAATTTGGGATGTTACAACATGGTATCAGAGCCAGGTTGGCAACAATGGCACTTGAAATCTTCTGAAAGACCGAATAAGTACTTGAGCAGAACCCGAAAAGGGATCTGAGTTTTAAAAAGGACTTTTGGTTTTCAAATGCATGCATAGTCTGGTTGGGGATCGAAAAGTACGGTTGACCACCACTACTACCGCGGATCTCAGTATGCTTAGTATGGACTTTAGGTTTTACTGTAGTTGGACTTTTAGCTTGTTTATAAAGATATGTTATATAGATAGGTATATGCCGAAGATTAGTAGAAATTATAGTTATGTTATGTCCTTGACGGAGGTAGCATAATGAGTTTCTCACCCCTTTGACACATCTAAGTAGATTTTGAAGGGTGTCAACGTGAAGATTAGTATGCACATCTTATGTGCATTAGGGTAGACGAACGACAGACTACTCCTTCAAACTTGTTAAGGAACGTCAAGACGGAAAAGTGAAGACTAAAAGACAACACCAATGACGAAGACAAGAAGGGAACCCCGAGTGAACTCAATAGGACCAAATGAAGAGAATACATGAGAGTAGTTCCGGAAAAGCGTTGGCTGACCGGCAAGTATACAAGTTAGGAAAGACAACCCATAAATTCTTTCAAGTGTGGTGGAAAGCAACGTTACAGACAAAGAAGATGGCGGCATAAACAAGCATAGGTGTGGAAGTCAAAGAGAGGTGGAGGACTCAGACAAGAGATATAGAATTCAAGCTCACTGACGGACCAGAAGGTGAAAGTTGATGCCAGAAACAGAACAAAATATGATCACCTCGACAGTCTACTTGACACCACAATCAAAATGGATAACCAAGACAGTCAAAAGCATAGAAGTCTACATGAAATACATTGTTCATCCAAATATGAAGAATTAAAGAGCTGTAAAATGGAAGCTTACGCGTTGCCAACAAGTGAAAGGCAGATTTTACCAACATGGAAGCGGATTGACTTTCTAGAAGACAAGTGAGTGACAGCAAGGACCGTGATACAAATATCAAAATCATAGAATCCTGAAAGCAGAGTCAAAGGGATCACTATAAAGGCAGCATTATTATACCAATCAAAGAAGGGAGTTGTGAGAAGGATCTCGGCGTACCCGAATGCCCACAATAATCTCCCTCTCACCAGTAGACTTAAAATTTTCAACACCAACGATTTACCCCGGGAACCACGAGCAGCGGATGGCTGAGGTAAAAGTAATTGCGAAGATGCACATACGAGCCATCGTGAGAGAATTGATGAGTCCGTTGACGGTAGATGAATGATAATTCTAAACTCGGTAAGAGTATAACGCCCTGATAGTGCGAAAGAGAAGGGTAGATTATAGAAGAGTTAAAGAAGATAAGCGGAGAAACTAGAGAAGGTAGATTTTCACCAGGTTTATCAAATTTCAAAGAGATAGAAGAAACGTAAGCCTATGATCTTATAGAATGTCAACTATAGACTACTTGGTAACAACTGGGACTTTATACGTGCGGGTTAACTAGTGGTGACTGGTTGCCAAATAATAAGAATAACCACAGAGTTACAAAAGAACTTTATTGACATGAGGAGGAATCCTTAAAGCGACCAATTGCGGCAGCTGTGAAGCCAATCAATACGAGTGCTAGTAACACTGAATAAGTTCAAGTCAGTAACTCTAAATAAGAAATTTAAGAGCAGCTCTTGACGGTCAGTAATGACCCTTGATGATAGTAATGGTGTAAAGGAAATGGTTGGGAGTAGTTACTTACCACTGACTACGAAAGATACATATCAGAGTTAGAATGAAGGGATCCCTGTAAGAAGAACTAGAAGACTAAGAGGAAGTAGATGAGTGGAAACATGTCCTATGTCTTAGCATTCCACACAAGTAAGACTGATGGTGCTCCTTCGAGAAAAAGTAGGGTCAGACTGTCTAGATTGATAGGGAAAACCCTTGTGATTAAAGATGTGACACAGAATAATTGGAAATTCCGAGGCGGCACAAACATAAAGAGTATGATGTAAAGCCTTGGTGAAATGTGTGGTCTAGTTGTGAGGTGATTGCAGATAGAATCTACAGGTCGACTAAAACAGACATGAGAAGGAGTAAAAGTGAAAGACTAAAGGTTGTTATACGGATCCAGTATCACACCAATAAGATGGTTATCGAAATGACTAAATACTGTTATTTAAGGAGAAAGGGAGGTACTCCATGGAAAATTCAGCTGGACTGATGACCTAAGAGTTGATGAAAGTAATAGGACCAACCAACGTAGTTGTAAAGCGTGTACGTGAAAACTCAAAGGGATTTAACTATTTTTACGGGGTGTAAATATCAAAGAAGGTAAAGCGACATGAGTATAAGGAAGACATAATAAATGCGATGCGAGAAATTTGATTGGTGGGAAAATCATATGCACCTAATGTGTTGTATACAAATGGTACCATTGGATGTTTAATAAAAATCATACCAACGGACTGATGACACTATGATGGATTTAGTGTAAATCAAGTGTATAACTTATCCAGTGAGAAGGAAAGTCATGTATCAAAATTGCGGGTTATGATGAATTTTAAATAAAGTTTTGAGATGAGGATGTCCTTAGGAAATCTATGCAAGAGTACAAAGCAACTGAAGTTCCAACACAGAATGGGTAGTAATGATCAACAGACAGTTAGAGACCGATGCAGAGAAGAAAAATGAATAAGACGAGTCACCTAGTAGAAGAGTTCACAAGACAAGCTTGTAAGGCCAAAAGAGATAAAATGTCGACCCGGATATGAGGGTCTAAGGTGCATGGAAGGGATACCTACAATGAAGTGTAGATACAAAATGTAGACTTTACAAGTGTGGAGAGGTTTTAACCTCCTCAAAAATATAGGAATTTGAAAGAAATCGCAATGTCGGTATCAAAGAGTTGAAGCCCTGTAGCGGATATAACGGAGTATCATGAAGGCAATGTTGCCGGTAACACCAGCGAAGGAATGTATATATGAGAACGGCCTTGGTGGACTCGAAAGTCCAAGGTAACCCCAATTATCACGGGACCTAAGTCATCAAAACCGACGGTCCATGCAAGGGGAACTGCAAGGGGATGATAACTAAAATCATCAGAACTACAAAGACACTTACCAGCTATCGTTGAAGACTTGGAATGACTATTTAGGTCAAGATGAATGACCCATTTGAGCTCGAGAAGTAGAGTTAGCCTAAGGAAACAGAAGTGTGGAATAGAAAACGAATTAGTGAAGCATGAAAGGATTAATCGAGCAAATGATGCTCACCAAGAATTTAACGCCAGTATAAGTATGAGAGGAGCCGGTCCGGAATATTGAGATAAGTCAATTATAGAGTGACTGACATCAACTGAGGACGTATAAGTGTTGATTGGTATTGACGAGCAGGTACCGTTAAGAAGAGATATTAGTGACTGCGAATTTAAGAGGTAACCTTATCAATGCCTTGGAGGATTCCCCAAGTAGGCAACGACAACTTTCTGAGATGATCTAAGAATATGGAGAGAATCGGGTTAGAAGTTGCTTACTGGTTGGTTAAGAATAGACTACGGTGGAGTGAGAGAGTAAAGGTTTGTTTGAAGAGAATCTTGCTAGTAGTAGAAGATAAGTATAGGCGAGAGTTGAGTAAATCATGTTAACCCTCAGAAAGACACCATTGTGACTAATGGGTGTTACAACAGAAGCGTGGTAGACCCATAACCCATAGAGGAAGAAAATCAATGTTAGGTAACTATGATTTCAAGTTAGGAATTAGAGATCTATAAGAGAAGGTCCACTTGAGTGTGTGTTTTGTTTTGAGTTATATAAATTTGGAAGTTTGACAAGAAGTAGGTGAAAACCCATTAATTAAGGAACGATCCGATTAGGTCACAATGATGAAACCGGGCCAAGCGGTTTGTAAAAAAAAAAAAAAGTCTTAGGCACTTAGCAAAGTGCCGACATAAGTTAAGATCATTATGGTTTGGAGAGTTATCCAAAGAACTGGAAGTAAGTTTAGATAACCAAACCGTTGAGAGAGTACCTACCGAATCCGAGACACGTCATCAGTCATGAGAATCTGATAGTTGAGCCCGACCATACATTTGTGGGGTACCCAGTAGCTGTCCTGGAGCGCAGTACTAGACGTCTGCGGTCAAAGGAGATACCTATGTTGAGGATCCAGTGGTCTAGGAGAGGAGCTGATGAGGCCACTTGGGAGACTGAGGAGAGTATTAGACGTAACTACCCCGAGTTCTTTGAGGGGTTAGAGGTTACTCCTGTTTTGACGAGTTAGTACTCAGATGTTGTGTTGTTTGACCTTTCAGGTTTTTATATTGGATTGGGTGATTCGGTTTTATGTGATACTTGTCTGTTTGTGATGGTTGAGTAGTTGCATGGTAGAAAATGGAAATGTCGAGAAAAAAAAACAAAAATCCAAAGGAAATGCACGATTAAGAGAATTATTCTAAGTTTCGGGACGAAACTTCTTTTAAGAGGGCACTGATGTAATAACCGGAATTTTGAGACTCGGTTAAACCTGAATTTAACCGATTTCCGAAACGTCAATCTTAAATAGATAAATACATAAATTAAAATAAAATAAAACGAGTGTTATTTCTATCAATTTATGTGACATTAATTCACATAAAATGACGAAACCTTGTAATCGGAAATAAAGTACGCACCTAAAATAAAAATAATAATAAGTTAGATAATACGGAATTTAATTCCGTATTATATTTATTTCCCGCACTTAATTAACGAGTTCCGGATCCTGTTTTAAAGGGAGAGAGACTGGATATAACCCGTTACTAGGCCCAATTACCGACCCAGCCCAACCAGCCCATATTAAGACTAATCTAATTAACCTAATCTACACTTAACCTAAAACTAACCTAATCACGTTCTAACTCCTCCAGCCTACCGTCTGTCTTGCCGCTCCTGCTTCCCCCTTTCTGGACGAACGAACTACAACCAGCACGCCGGACTGCGCCTTCACCGCCGAACCACCGCACCGCCTCTGTCGCCGGTAAGTCGCCCTTCTCCCCTTTCCGCTGATACTCCTTCCGTCCTTTGTTGATCGAGACTCAAACCGCAGCCTTGCCTTGTCTATTTCGAAACCGGCTCAGGCGACCCACTGCTCCTGCAGAAAGAGCGAGACAGGAGAACTCACCTCCGTTCGAACACCGCAGCAGCGCCACCGCTCTTCGGACTCACCATCGGCGTCGAGCCTGAAGCGACTACTCCGACGCCATATCGTGCGGCTAACTGCTTTCGCGTACGACTCTGGCGACCGACTCCAGGTACCGCCTACAGCCCTAGCCGTCTTCCTCTCTATTTCCCGAACTGCCGCAACCCTAACCTGGGCTGCACCCCAGTCGCGAGTCTCGCCACGTGTAAGCGCAGCCTCCGAACCTTACCACCGGTGAGGAAGAGTGTTACAGACTAAGACCCGGTGCTGCAGTAGGTGGTGTTGCAGTAGGCGTCAACTAGGAAGAGCCGGACATCGCAGAGCGTACAAGCCATCTAGGCCAGAACCGCAACCAGTCGCGAGTCATCGTGAGTAATTCGTCCCCTCCTCTGCAACTCTCTTCATCCTGTACTGTAGAATGCCGTAAAATACATGCTATTGAAGGAGCTTATTTAAGTATACCTGTATAAGAGTAGAGATATGTATATATTTGCAGTAAAAATTTGAAATACGTTAGTGTATGTATATATATATACGGTGACTGGGATGAGGAAAGAGAGAATTCGTATACGGATGTATATATATATATATATAAATATATATTAGACATTAGAGTGAGGTACCGTAGTGTATATATACTTGTATATACAGGTACGTAATTTATATATAAGCATATACTTAAAGTATAAAAACAGTGTATAAAAATATACGAGTTAATATATAAGTACGAGTTGGAAGTTATGAAATTTTTGTAAATATAAATGAGTTGAGGAGTAAGGTTAAAAACATGTTTGACGGTATAATATATGTAGTAGCGTAAATAGTAACCGGAGAGAAGGAGTGTTGTCCTTCTTCGAGTGTCTCGAGTTTGACCTTATGACCCATAGGTAGCTAACCGAGAGACACAAAATATGGAAACAAATTTTAAAAGGAATTAGAAAGTTTAAGAATAAATTCGAGAAACCTTCGGTTGAGGGTAAAATGGTCTTTTGCCGTAAGAAACGTATTCCGTAATTCCTTAGCATGAGGTTGGACATCTGGATGTGATTTTGATATACATGCCTTATTTGACAGGCGTTTGAGTTACCACGAGTACGGACTGTTTGAGACGTGTTAGAGTGTATTTAGACTCAGGTAAGTCCATGCGACTTACTTAGCCGGTTTCTAGATATTAGTTGAATGATAATGGTGGTGTGTGCGATGTGTGTTTATAATAACAACTTGTTAGGACGACCGTTGTTATTATGTGTTAAGGCCCAAGTGTATGTATAACGGGCCGTGACATCACTGCCCAGCTCTGCCAGGAGACTGGGAGGTTCTCTATACCCAGACCATACAGGTACACGGTGAGATGCATCGGATCCACTCCTGATGGGTACACGGGGGCGGAGGCGAGGTTTGGGAATCCCTCGTGTCACAAAATAAGTATCATTAGAGTGAATGACTTAAATGAAGATAATAAATGGATTGTTTGAAAGCATGATGAGTGTTTATTATTTTATGTGTGTGTGTGCTATTATTATTCTGCTAATGTTTAGATAACTAGCTAATGGTTGTTTTGTGGTATTTTTAGATTTACTGCAGGTTAGAACAGCAGCTGAGTGATCCGGAAGTAGTGGTCAGCCGGGTCTCCGTACTCCTTAGAGTGGGGGTTGGGGTTGTGTTTGTCTTTTCTTTCTTTTGGTTAAGACAGTTGTTCGTTTCTTTTGCTTAAGTACTTTAGGCTGCTAGACCGTGTTGCATTCATTATCTTTAAAACACTACTTTATGAATTTCGGTTTTTCCTTATTTGTGTCTTGTTGCAAGATCCTAGTAATATTGTTGTCAAACTGAGGTCGGGACCCATTGTGAGGTCCTAACCAGTAATGTCCCGAGTTCTGAGAATTCGGGGTGTTACAACATGGTATCAGAGCCAGGTTGGCAACAATGACACTTGAAATCTTCTGAAAGACCGAATAAGTACTTGAGCAGAACCCGAAAAGGGATCTGAGTTTTAAAAAGGACTTTTGGTTTTCAAATGCATGCATAGTCTGGTTGGGGATCGAAAAGTACGGCTGACCACCACTACTACCACGGATCTCAGTATGCTTAGTATGGACTTTAGGTTTTACTGTAGTTGGACTTTTAGCTTGTTTATAAAGATATGTTATATAGATAGGTATATGCCGAAGATTAGTAGAAATTATAGTTATGTTATGTCCTTGACGGAGGTAGCATAATGAGTTTCTCACCCCTTTGACACATCTAAGTAGATTTTGAAGGGTGTCAACGTGAAGATTAGTATGCACATCTTATGTGCATTAGGGTAGACGAACGACAGACTACTCCTTCAAACTTGTTAAGGAACGTCAAGACGAAAAAGTGAAGACTAAAAGACAACACCAACGACGAAGACAAGAAGGGAACCCCGAGTGAACTCAATAGGACCAAATGAAGAGAATACATGAGAGTAGTTCCGGAAAAGCGTTGGCTGACCGGCAAGTATACAAGTTAGGAAAGACAACCCATAAATTCTTTCAAGTGTGGTGGAAAGCAACGTTACAGAAAAAGAAGATGGCGGCAGAAACAAGCATAGGTGTGGAAGTTAAAGAGAGGTGGAGGACTCAGACAAGAGATATAGAATTCAAGCTCACTGACGGACCAGAAGGTGAAAGTTGATGCCAGAAACAGAACAAAATATGATCACCTCGACAGTCTACTTGACACCACAATCAAAATGGATAACCAAACCGTTGACTTTTTTTATGTGTGTGTGTGCTATTATTATTCTGCTAATGTTTAGATAACTAGCTAATGGTTGTTTTGTGGTATTTTTAGATTTACTGCAGGTTAGAACAGCAGCTGAGTGATCCGGAAGTAGTGGTCAGCCGGATCTCCGTACTCCTTAGAGTGGGGGTTGGGGTTGTGTTTGTCTTTTCTTTCTTTTGGTTAAGACAGTTGTTCGTTTCTTTTGCTTAAGTACTTTAGGCTGCTAGACCGTGTTGCATTCATTACCTTTAAAACACTACTTTATGAATTTCGGTTTTTCCTTATTTGTGTCTTGTTGCAAGATCCTAGTAATATTATTGTCAAACTGAGGTCGGGACCTATTGTGAGGTCCTAACGAGTAATGTCCCGAGTTCTAAGAATTCGGGGTGTTACAGAAGATAAGAAGATGATTAATGGAATGCATAATGATAAGTACAAGAAGATCGGATTATTATAAGACTTGCAAAGAACCTTGACCAATTATGTGTCAAAATCCTAAACAAAGAATTACATTTTACCCTTCCTTCTTTAACCTTACACAACCCTTCTAGATAAGACAAGCACAAGGAGTGACTAGTTTGACTAGTAGCACCAATCTTCAACAAGATTAACACACACAAGAACAACCTAGCAAGAGTTCATAACGATTCAACCAAAAACTCTCCTTTTCATTTAATAGAAATGATAAATAGCAAACTCCGTGAACAAAGTCACAAGTGTCTCACAATAATGTGGAAATCAACTTCAAATCTAATTGTACTATGAATCTCGTCCTCTAAGGCTATTTATAGGAGAGATTTACATAAAGATAATAATTACATGAATTATGACCTTATTTTAGGGATACATTTAGATAGATTTCTCCTTTTTTCATGCATAACACACATATTCATATCAATTATGTTGTTATTCACCTACTTTGAGAGAATAGAGGTCTACACATAGTTTTGTTGCAATTGTAGGGAATATGGCACATTTTGGATCAAAAGGAAACATGAAAGTATAAGGAGTCAAAAGGATAGCAATTGGACTACTTTGGAGCATAAAAAAATAGCAAAGAAAGCTAGGAACACGCACCTAAAGCAAACTCTGATACTTCGGAGTGAACTCTGATGCCCCGGAGCGGACTCTGATACCAAATCTTGGCCGAGATTTTCCAGGGTCATCCGAGATTTTCCAACAGGGATTAATATCGACCAAAATCTCGACCGAGATTTTTACACTGGGCTCGACCGAGATTTTATTAAAAATGGTACACGGCCCGTACGTCATAAACCCTAGTTTTTATTATTTAAAGAAGGTTGATGCGGCAAGGGTTAGGGAGCCGACGGTTGGCAGCTGCGAGTTCCATTCTCTAGACGGAAGAAGATTACGGAAGGATTTCATCCAAGGATTTGAAGGCTTGTGAAGATCAAGATTGAAGGGCTAAGGAAAAAAGAGTTTGGAAGATATTTTGTAAGGTTTTCTTGGAAGGATATTAGTTGATATCATCTTTTGGAACACATTATTGATACTTTGCTAGATTGTTTTACTCTTTTCATAATTGAGAACCTTTTGTTGAGTGTTTTATTCCTTCTTCTTGATAGTTTGAGTGAATATTTCTTGATTGCTTTGAACATCATGATTGTTGGCTAAAACCTTTGCGATTCTAGGGTGATTAGTTGAAGGTTGTGGTGTAGATGATGAAAGACTAGGCCCTTTAAGTTAGATTGAATCTTGAAGGTTCAGTTTTACCTACGCAATTGAAAATCTCAGATGAATTCAGGAATCTCGGTCAAGATTTGAGTATGATCCATCCGAGATTTGTTACTGTTTGCCCGATCATGTCTTATCCTTAATCTTAGGCTATAGTTTGCCCAAATCCTAGTCTTTCTTTTGAGTTTTATACCCTTAGATTCCTCTAAGGCTTACGCTTGAGGACAGGAAGAGACTTACCCTGTGATTCCTTCCTTGAGTACCGACGATGACGTTTTCTAGTTAACAAGGGTTCATCCTTTGTTACGTTTGAGTGTGCCTATACATTGCCTTTGTGAGTTAACCTGAGACTTATCTGGTGATGGTTAGTTCTATTTCCTAGCTTAGGTTGAGTTGTTGGTTTGGGTTATAGTTCCTTTCCCTAGATCCTTGAGACTTACCCGGTAACAAGATCTTTGGTTAGTGATAGTGGATAGTGAGACCTCCCTTGTGATCTATCCCATCGTAGAAACACCTTACCTTTGTAACCCCAGCCTTGTCCATAGATCTTTAGAAGTCTTGAATCAAAAATCACAACTTGAAGCTATGATCTCTAGAATCTGCATTTTTCCTGATTATCATACATTCGTTGCTTGTTGTTTTTAGTCATTGATATATGATCTATTCTATCATTGATTTGTCACCTGCTGATTTCACCTTAGTCTTTGTGTTCGAACCCTGGCGTATTTTCCGTTGCTACGATTGATCCGTACACTGCAGGTTTGCATATCGTTCAGACTTTTATTTTAGGTTATAAATTTAAAGCTTATTTTGTTCATTATTCACACACGTTTGAGAGCGAACAGATAATCTAAAATATAATCTAAAAATAATCCAAAAGATAGGATCAAGGAGCATCCAAGGACGATTATCCTTGGATGAATTATAGGTAAATGGAGTGAAATTGGAAGCAAAAGTGGAGCAAGGAGCATCCAAGGACGTTAGAGAAGCTAAAGAAGTCTTGGAGGGATCACAAAGAGCTAAGGAGTTGCGAAGGAGAAGCATAGAAGACGAGCCAAAAGAAGAGCACTTTCTGTTGAAGAAAATCGTGTCATTATACATATAAATCGGACGATTTTCCTCTCTAGAAATCAAACGGTTTTGTGTATAAATCGACTAGGCCGATTTCCTTTGCTTTTCGGCCAAATGATAAGACGACACAAAGCCCAATTCTTTTGGGCTAGAGAAGAGTTTTGCCAAACGGCCCATTATCAAGAAACTATAGGTTGGAACCCTGGGAACGAAAACGGGACGGCCGCAGCGGGAAATCTTTACGCGTTTGAGAGAGATTGAAGATTCTTGGAGAAGGATTGAAGGACTTTAGCCGGAAAGTCAATCTTGATCATTGTTTGTGAGATTTCTTTGTCCATTGAAGTAATTGTGGTTTTTGAACACGAATTTGAGTTACTTTATTATACATTGATCAGTTTCGAGGATTGTTTACAGATTTGAAGGTTATTGAGTTTTTATTCAAGATTCGGTTTTATTTGCGATATTTCACTCAATCTTTAATTTGATTCGATTTTGAAAATGGTTGGCTAAAACCATTGTGATTCTGGGGATAATAGTTGATGATTAAGGCTTAGATGATGAGAGACAGAACTCATTTACACATTAGGACCCTGAGAGTTTAGATTTTAGTTTTGCGATAACAGGAAAATCGGTGTGTTCTTGAGTAAATCGGCCGATTTAGTGATGAACAGTCTGATTTGTTCTTTTGACGAACTTTAATTGAATTAATCTTTAACCAAAACTAATCATTGCCTAAATCCCAACATTGATTAACCTTTTTAACCTCTAATTGAATGTATGAAGAGACTTCAAACTTAATTCTACATTTAATAGATTAAGGTTACAAGATTTGGGTAATAGAGAGACTCAACATCCTTTATTAAGATTTTAAATGTGCTTTCTATTCTTTACTCTGGAGAGTCATATCCTGGGGTTTTAGATAGTTAGTTTGAACATAATTCTTGTCTTTAGATCTTTCTATATTGCAGCCTCAACAACCCTTATAGAGAGAACCTTTGGATTAGACAAATAGGTTTCGAAACTTCACCGTACGATATCTACCTTTGAACACATAATCTTGGAAATATAAACTCTGTCCTTATATCTATAGAAGTGTCTTGAATCGAAAGCCGAAATCGGATACTTGAATCCTTGGAATCATTTTACCCTTATTTGATCACAAAAGCTTTTTGCATTTTCGCTAGATAATTGAAATTGAATTTACTCTCACCAAATCCCTGAGTTCGACTCTGGAATTCTTACCTCACTACAGCTGATCCGTACACTGCGGGTTCGCTTTGCTTTGAGTTCTAGATATATATTTAAGACTTTGACGCACACACTTTTTGAGCGAACACTAGACAACACACAACAACTTCACAATCAAACCTCTCTTTTTATTAATTTTTGTAAAAAAACATACAATGACAAATTGTCTTTAAACTTTAAATTAACTTGCTAAAACTAAGACTAGGGAAGGATTGTTATAGTGCTAAGAATCTTGCAGACTAAGGTAAAGAATTAAATGCAAGAATTTATAAAGTTTCATGACTTGTGAATTAAAAACAAACAACCATTATACTTCAAAACGTCTAAGTTTATTCTTCAGCAACTGTTAACTGCGGGCACGGGAAGAGGAACAATCATGTGAAATTGCTCTGAAAAGTGTCTTCCGTGGGTGTGGCCACTGTATTAAAAGCGGGAATCATTCGGACTCGAAATGTCAGAAGCGCTTAACCGCGGGCGCATTTAGGATATTCCACTAGATATATGATTGACATTTATACAAGAGGATGACTGATGAATATTCTTATTGACGAGGCATGAGACTTGATCGATTAATCAAATTACCATGCTAACAAATATTTTGACATTAGAGATGTCACATGCAATGATGTTGAAGTCATTAAACTAAGACGGATGCCGCTTTTTGCCAACTTTAGCACGTTTGCCGTCTCTCTAACCACAAATCCCAACTCTGATTTGTCTTAACACATACACCGGATCCAAGACAAATAGAGGAATATGTGAACTTGACGAGGGACGACTACAAAGACCATCAATCATAATTTAAAACAAAAGTATGATCCCTACACCAACTTTTATAATCATAGGTAGAAAGGTCATACGAACGTCAAATACAACAACTTCATGATAATTCCTCATAACAAGGAACGCAACAAATTTATTTTTTGTCCGTGCACAACAAGCCGTAGGGAAGCCTCGGAACTCCTTGCCTTCGAACAATTGTTTGACACTTGAAAGATGTGGTAAAAAAGACTAGATATAGTAGAGCAACAAGCTGCAAAAGCACCACGACCTCAAGGGCAACTACGTAAGCAACCAGAAACCAATCCCAATGGACAAACAAATTTAATAAGTTAGGTCCAACTAAAAGACCTAAAATAAGCTCTTAGATGGAGGCAACCCTAAACCATCTTGTGAGTATCCTTTTCTTTTATCTTCTTATTTACAATGAGGACAATTCAAATTTTAAGTGTGGGGTGCGCACATTATGGTTTTCACATATTTTTTTTCTCAACCTTTTTTAAGTTTTCTTGTATAATTTAAAAAAAAAATTCTTGACTTTTTAGCCTCAGTTGGCTGACTAGCTTGTTTGTACAGATCGGCCGATTTAAGCACAAAAGTTCACCTACATGTTTATATTTCGTATTACATCTCTTTCTATTTGGTAAAATCAGTGGGGCAATCACTACGTCCCAATTGGCCGGCATGTGCCTTTCTATCAACATGTATCTTCTGCTTGATCTATCCCGGAATTTTTTTTTGATATTACTCTATGACTATATTAGTCGATGAAGCTCGAGATTTTGCTCTTTAACCTCGTCTATACCGTTGAGTTTTATGTATGATGATGAGTGATTGTGTTCCATGACATGAACTAGTGGGGATTCTTTAGCCTTATACGCATAGTGTTTGTGTTTTTCTTTGTCATGGGCGATCTCCACTATGCTTTGATTATATAGAGCTTACTATTTACTCTCTTTTGAGATTGCATGTTTGTTTTTGCTTTTACATATATGAAAGTGATTGAGGCATGTATTTGTTAAACTTATTATTCCCTTCCTACCTTTGACCATGATTTCCATCTTGTTAGCCCATTCCGATCTTTATTGACCTTTCTTTGTAGCTCTAAAAAAATATCCATATCCATGTTTAGCCTCATTTAACTCATCAGAAAATTAGGAAGAGAAGCCATGCGTTGGAAGAAGAAAACAAGAAACAAGTATGAGATTATGAGTTTAAAACTATATGATGTATTAAGTGTCATTAATGTAATATGGTTTCTTGTGGTGTTGTGTATAAAGAGAAGAAAATAGTGTTATATTATAAGTTACATTCACGCACCACTTGGACCATGCTATAAAAAAAAAGGGATTTATTTTTGCAAAGCAAATGGTTCTTAACTATAATGTAATGAACGTTTGTGAGTTTACATGTGAAGAAACCAGGCTATCACAAGAGAGATTTGTTGAATCAATCAAAAGAACCGGTTAAGGAGATTGAAGACAACCGATCGACTCAACTGGACACAAAATTCAAGCCCATTGTGAGTTTCGAGATGTTTTAGTTTCTCGTTATTTAGCACTACAAAGCCAAAATAATTTCCCCACCTTCTTTCTCATTACCTTTGACCACGTTACAACCTTATAAAAAAAACTTCTTGATTTATATTGTAATTGCACGAAACCAAGCGGTGTAGGTTAGGAACGTCTTGGTAAGCTTATGGTTAATGATCATTGCATATGGGTTGATCGAGTTTGGTTGTCATTATTTTTTTACTATACGTATATGAGAGAGGTATACACATTCTCTTGAGGGGTCATGAAACTTATAAACTTTGACTTGTACCTATTACTATCATATGGGTGATGATGACGTGGTTTGAGAATTTGATGTTATTAGTTGAGAAAAGTATATGAGTCCTTCAAACAAAAGTATCTACGGATCTTACATGAGGAAAAAGAAAGGTTTAAATATGAGTGTATTTGATAGAATATGTTTCAGTGTCTTTGTCCACCATCATTCTTATTCATCTCTTAAGCTTGTGTGGCATTTTTCCATTGCTAATTGACATATTTCCTTCCCTTTGTTTTTTGTAGATATATCCTTGCGTTTATGATACTTTTGGAGAAGTAACCGTAGGTAGAAATGCTAAGCATAATTACTTAGGTTATGCGCTATTAGATCTATGTGATGTATGATGTAATGAAATGCAACATATTTTCATATATGCCACGAACCGGGTGAAAAAGCCACTCATAACGATTCACCAAGTTCATTGAAGATGCGATGACTTGAATCATTTTGTCGTACTCCGTTTGCAAGATTCCAAACATAAATATGTTGGCAGGATAATCGCAGACCCAATGTGTGGTTCCCGAATCGATAGCGTACCGGTTTATTGGAAAGTTGAATGTTTCTAATGACCCGATATAAAATGTGAAGGAGATGGATCAAATTTGAGAGCAGCACAGCACATTTGTGGAATGTTGCGGTTACAAGGAACTTTCCAAAGCTAATTTATATGAACAATATATTGAAATAAAGTAATTTATGCAGAAGAAAAGTGATTGGGCATGTGATGCCAAATGCGTTAATAGTGAGGATCATATCATATCCACAAATTATGGCGCCAATCGAGGCCTCGTTCTTCTGCGGTGCGATGTCCCACCGCTTTATTTTGCCAACGCATGAAACTCATACGGTAATGGAAACGCATTCAATGTCGTTTTATTGTTACAAATTTTATATTATTTCTACAATTCCCGTCAAATATATTATGTACAGTTTAAAACCGAAGGTACGAAGCGAAATCAGAGAACAAGAGCAACTTACCTGAGAAGCAGGCGGCGTTGGTAGCAACTTGAAGACCAAAGAAGAAGCCGAAAGAGACGGAATGGCGTTGCTTTTGTGGGAAATATGAGACGGCTGGGGCTAGAGTTTGTAGAAGCCAATATGTCGATGTTTAGAGAGGTGAATCATGAACAAAAGCAAAGGAGAAGTAACACGTGGATACAATAATAATAAAATGCTAGAAAAAAAGAGAAGGGTGAAACAGGAAACTTATTGTTCATTTTGGGTAAGTCTCCTTTTTAATATAGTATAGATTTCTACAATTTTTGTCAAATATATTATGTTTAGTTATAAAAAACTAAGTTATATGTGATTCATATCTTCGTCATCCCAAATTAGAGTTGATCAAATTTAAGGGTACTAGTTATAGGAAATTATTGATCAAAATTCAGATGAATCGAAGCACAGTTAATAAAAATGCCTCCCCTCAGGTCTTTTACAATGTAGATATATTAAAATTTATGTACAAGTCATGGTTATATAGTTGAAGTTGTAATCCCATAATACCTATTATTAACATGACAAATGAAAATTAATTTAAACCATTTATTTTCTGATTATTTATAATATTCCAATCAATTTCTTTTCAGTTTTATTAATTTTATTCGTTTTTTAGTATTTGTAAAAAAAATTAATTTATTAAAAAATAAAATATTAAAGATCATGGACAATGTAGTTTATATCATATGAGTCTTAACTTGTATTGTACATGTGTAGTGTAGCTTGATAAAAACAATACGTGCACTCGTTAGTATATATTAGGGTAATGTAGTTTCATGTATGAGTGCATTGTAGTGTACACAATACTCATTAGTATAAATTATGTGTAATCTAGTTTGATACGTGAATGCAATGTAATGCATGTGATATAAAATTTAAATTTTATATATTAGTACAAAGTATTGTAAGTATTGATACGGTACATATAAATTTATAATCAAGAAAAAAAAAGTTATACATTATTTTTTTATAAAATAATTTATGGAAAAAGTGTCTACAATAAATTTTCGGGAATGTTTTTGAAAAAAATAACTTTATAAAAAATTAAAAATATATATATAAGCATTAAAAAAGAGAACGGTAAAATACCTATTAGACACATGTTTTTATTAATAGTAATAAAGTAATTAATGAAGGGGAAATAAATGACTTATATTGGGGTTTTTTCTCATCATAATAATTAGAGTAAACTTCATTAAATCACCCTTTATTAAGTCTCATTTATAATAAATCACCCTTCATATATATTTTTTTTACAAATAACCACCCAATATCTAATCTTGATTAGCAACACACCACCCATCATTATAAAAATTAAAAAAAAAAAAAACTATCAATTTTATTGTCGATATCTTTTACCTTCCAATTAATAAAATTAATTTAATAAATTTGACAATTTGAACAATCATAGACAAAGTTGAACATATAAAGCGTGTAGATACATAAATTAATAATTATATAAAATACAACAACTAAAACCAGATGTAAATCATAAATGGATAATGTATATAAACCTTGATTTTCAACCTGTAAATACAACCAATATAAAATTAGAATCCCTAAGTCTTATTACACTAAACCACATTTATTATAATAAAAATGAGATGATGCATTCTAACTTTTATCTCTTAGTTAAAATTTGAAGTCTTAATTTATATACCCTACATAAAAATTATTTATGCTCACAGGAGAAAAAACTAAAGTATATATGAAAAAATTTTGGTTATAAGAATAACAATTTCATTCTCATACACAAACTGTGTTTGAAAATGAAAATGTTGTGATAGTTTGAGAAAAAAATATTTATTTTAAACTTTATATCATTTTCTAGTATAATTGGATGAAAAAATATTTATTATTGGAAATTATTAGCGGGTGGTTCTTTGCAACAAAAACTATAAAAAGTGGTTTAATGTAGAAAGTACAACACAAAAGGTGGTTCAGTGCATTTTACTCTAAAAATTATTCTCTTTTAATTACAATCGTATATAGTTGTCATTAAGAATTTATAATAGTACTATGGTGTGGTTTATGTAAGTTCAATAATTACATAAAATCGCAAGTGTACCGTCATTGTGAATCTAGTAGTATGATGGATGCATCAAAGTCGGATTTCACAAAGATTATATAGCTTGATTGGAATCATATTCAAGGCAATACAATTGTGTAAACGAACGCAAAAAGGGTGATCAATGAATCAATGATTAAAAGTTGAGTTTAGTAACCAATTGCAAGTAACAAGCAAATAATCAAAGGTATGAGAAAAGACTAGGTTTAGGGGCTAATCCTCCCAAACCATAATTAGCTAGCTTGTATAACATGCATTCAATGACGGATAAATAACATATAGGTGAGTTCATTAAAGCATGTTAATCTTCTTTAGAAGCTATTTGATAGCTTATACCAATCAAATTATGTTATGGTCAAGCCAAAATTCAATTGACTAAGCTTTTAAGTTACAACCATGATTATACTAAACAACATAAACATCATATGTTGTTTGTTATTTTCATACGTTATCTAGTATAAACATAACATGGATGAATCAACACAAATAGAATCAATCATCATTTCGCCCCCAACCGATTCTACGTACTATAGCATGATAGGGATCTAAACAATGCATAATCATCCTCATTTTACCTTGCAAGTCCCAATTTAGATGATTAATCTAGCAATCAATCATTCATGAATGGACGAATACAATGATTTAACAAGTAGATTCAAGCTAGCAATAGTCTAAACCACCAACATTGAGTTAAATCCAACATGATTGATAGACTAAACTAGATTTTTGACCTCTTGTATGCTACTAATCATGCTTAAATCATTCTTATCATAAATAAACACTAAACATTATTAATCTAGCACAATTCGGAGTTTTCACCCCAAAATCTAGACATGAAACTACTCAGGCATAGAAAATTTAGGAAGCATAACAATAGAAATAAATGTCATAGAAAGAAAGTAGAGAACAAAATAGAGATGTAGAAAAAGAATGGATGAATTTGAACTTTTCAATCAAAAGTTATGAGCAAAACAAGATTGAAGGAATGAAGAACAACGAAGAACACCAAACTTTCTCTTGATTAGATCTAAAATTTTGTCCCGAATGCTCCAAATAAGTGTTCTAAATTCAAGAAGAGTAACAAAGAGAGTTGATAAAGTAGTTTATGGAGAAATATATAAATTAAAATTAACCAATGACCTTATATAGGCTCTCAAAGATGTGGTCCCCTTCTAGAATCAAGTGGATTAACTTGCAAGAATTTGTTTGTAAGATGCTTCTAGAAGGAGTTGATCCAGAAACTCGAAGGAGAGCTCGAAGGAAGAAAATACACTTAGATCAAGTTTGTAGTTGATTCCCTCGATGTTGCACGGCGACTTAGAACTTGACCCAGGTAAAGTCTCTTGTTCCCTTGAGTTTATGGCAACTCGAAGATAACTTGATGCGGGAGCATCCCCAGGATCACCCATATATTTTAGAGCACATCGAGGATCACCTCCATGAGCTATAGAAAGACCATGTCCAGGACCTCCAAGAGCATCTCTAGGATCACCTATGGATGTCAGAGCACATCCAGGAACACCTCTAGGAGATGGAGTTGGAGTATGTCCAGGACCTCATACCAAGAGGAGGAAGATAGAGGCAAGGAAAGGGAGACAGATGAAGCTATGGACTCCAAAGATTAGAAGTGGAAGGAAGAGTGATATCAAAAGGAAAATAATTGTTAAGATCCTTCTACACTAAAAGGTCGAAGAGGCATGAGAACATGATCAATCATGATCTAAGGATTCAAGAGAAGAGAAGACTCATAAGGACCCATCTTCCATCACAACTATGTTGTGATGGGAAGAGACTCACACCCACTCATACCACCTCGGTTCCCTGAAGCCTGAGTACCCATGCAAGCCCTCCCTCCACCTCCAGACCTCCATGCACACGTGAAGGGAAGCCATGTAACACTTCCTTTCATCCACACGAGCCATGCACACATGAAGTTTAAGTATACTACGAGCCATGCAAGTCATGCTACATCCATGGAAGGTCAAGTCATCCATACAACTCTATTGTAAGCTACCCCTCCAAATCCATTAGCTAGGGTCCATGATGCATCCTTGTATGCTTCGAAAGACAAACACCGGATCTAGATCGAGATTGAACTTTAACTACTTGTTTTTATGTGCGGATGGATTCGAACGATGGAAATAAGTTAGTGGAAGCTTTGAGATGGATGCGAAATCGAATGGTTGATTCGATCTAGGTAGATCGAGCAATCTTTGAAGTGGAGTGCATAGGTAATTTCTGAAGAATCCTCGAAGGTGGGGACTTGGAACAAAGATCCTAAGAAGAACTTTGAGAGAGGAAAATTGTGATGTCCAAATACTTCTCACTAAAAGTTGTGAACCAAATCAACAATTAATGATTCTCTCATGCTCATAATCTTAATCAAAAATTCAAAAATCACACGAGTTTCTCAATTGCACATTAATCATGAAAATCCAAACTTTTAAATCATACCTTAAATTTCTCATTTATAGATCTTAGTAAATTAAGACAAATGAGAGGAAATCATACCTTGGGGGTGAAACAATTGACAATCCAAGTGAAAATTTTGAAAAACTTAAAGTTTTCTCAACATGATGAAAATGGTGGTATTGAGGTGAAAGTGGCTTTTGTGAAAGAAGATCATAGAAAATGAATGTGTGAAGGCAAATGATGAAGTTTCATGAAAGAATTTGAAGATTAGGGGTATGGAGGCTATGAAGATGGTGATGTCAAGATTAAAATGATTTAGATTAAGCTAGGAGGTGAAAAGAGATGTGGGAGAAGCTTAGGCCGTGTGAGGAAGAAGAAAAGAATGAGGGATTTAAACCTAGGTCGATGTCTTTGTGACCGTTGGAGAGGTTTTGCCCATAGTTGCTGAAAACTCGAGGTAGAAAAGAATTACACGTACCTCGAGTTTTTGGAAAATCGACCAAGTACCAAGATCAAAGAAAAACTCGAGGTAGAATCCAGGGTAGAAGTACCTCAAACTCGGGGCAAGAGTACTTAAAACTTGATGCAAGGCAACTTTTCTTTAGTGGCTTTCTTTCGTCACTTCTTATTTTCTTGGGTTTCCTTCTCCATTTCTCTTCATATCCTTATTGTGGACTACCTTAGACACCAAAACATAGATTTCAAACACATTATTTCAAAGAAAAATAAAATCAAAAGATAAAAAGAAAACTTACTAATGGGTTGCATCCATTAAGCGCCCTTGTTTAAGGTCCTAGGCTAAGCCAATCTTTTTTTCAACCCGGATCTAGGCTTGATGATACCTCTTTACCTTGACCCTTTATACACCCTTCTTCATGGTAATACACTTCTTCAAGTCCTTCTAGAGCATGATTTTTGGTATTTCATGCTTTTTCTCCTTAACTATCATTGGGATTGGTTCTTCTTTTTGTATCATCTCCACTTTTACTACCTCCATCTTATATGATATTCATACTTTGATTTTAAGGTTATGGAATCTTCAAATACTTGTACATCACTTTCTCTTCTCCAATGTTGAATGTCAATATTCCATTCTTCACATCAATTTGAGCTCCGGTGGTAGTTAGGATAGCTCTTCCTAAGATGTAAGGCACCCTCTCATCTTCAACAATATCTAGTACCACAAAGTCAATTTGCAAGATAAACTTCTCAATTTTAATAGGAACATCTTCCAATATCCCTTCGGGTATTTTAAATGACTTGTCTTCCATATAGAGTATCATTTTGACCGGATTGGGTGTACCTAAACTTAATCCTTGACATAAAGAAAGAGGAATCACACTTACACTAGCTTCTAGGTCACACAAAGCTTCAAATGTGTATTCCCCAAGATCAACCGACACAATAAACTTTTCAGGATCATCTTCTTTTTTAGCCGCCATATTTTGGTGGTTGATGTGGTATGTTGACTCTCTTGTCATTTTCACCTCTTCAAAATCATCTAAACTCCTTTTGTTAGATAAAATTTGTTTAAGACTTGCCATAAGAAGGCATACCTTTGAGAGCTTCCACAAAAGGAATGTTGAGATAGAGATTGCTTGTTCTCTCCATGAATCTTCAAAATTGTTTATCTAGCAAGGTTCTTGCTCTTTGTTGAAGAAATGGGAGTGAAGGCTTGGGAGGAGTTGAAATAGTGCCTTTTGGTTGGACTTCTTTTTTGCTAGCTTCATGTTATCTTGGCTCCTCTTCCACTTCAATGACTCTTCCTTACCTTTCCTTTGTATTTTGGCTTTATCTCCTTAGGAATGTTCAAAGAAATCTACACCTTTCTTCCACTTCTTAGAGTTATAGCATTGCAACTCTCTCCTTGGACCATGTTGCTAGTTTCTCTTAGGTTCACCTCTGTATCTCCGGACAATGTTCCTTGAGCCTTAATTGAAGAGGCTTGAGATATAAGTTGCTTCTCCACCATCTTTTGGCCTTTTTCAAATACTTCTACCTTCCTACATAGCTTCTCTAACATTTTCTTGATTTTCACCTCAAATTGGTCTTTGATTTTTTTTTTACCTTGGTGGTAGAACATATGCTTGTTGCTCACTTTGTTGTTGGAATGATGGTCTTTATTGTTGATATTGAGGCCTTCTTTCATATTCTTGGTTGGCATAACACACTTGTTATTCCTTTAGCCTTAGATCCTCCATGATCATATTATAACCTTCACATGTAGAAATATTATGATTCAAGCTAAAACAAAATTTACAAGAAATAGATTTAGAACTAGTTACTTCCCTTGTGTTCTTTTCCTTTAGCAACTTCTTCAACTCATTGGCTTGATTGTTGAGGGCATATAGCTTGGAATCTCTAGCTACTCCCTCGGTTACCTTGAACATCTTCCTTTAGGATGAATAACTTTCACAATGTTTAGCTTGTTTTACAATGAAGTTCCAATCCTCATCTACATCCAACTCAACGAATATGCCTCATGAAAGTGAATCAATCTTGTATCGAGTTTGATCATGAAGGCTCTCCATGGTTTGGGAAATCTAAGAGTAAGTTTTTAAACTTCTCCTAACTTTGGTATAAGTTGTCTCCACACTTCATCTTGAAGCTTGATATCTTCCTTCTCATTTCCATCATCCTATTTGGTAAAAAGAATTTTTTGAGAAATTCATGAGACAAATCTTCCCGTGAAATGATTCTTCCGGATGGTATGGATGATACCATTGATTTTCCTTGCCTCTAAGGGTGAAAGAAAGAGCTCTCAACTTCAACTCCGAGGACTCAACTCCTCTTATCTTCATCGTCTCCAAGAGTTTATTGTATGTGTCAAGGTGGAGATGTGGATTCTCAGATGACCCTCCTCCAAATTGATTTTGCATCAACGTTTGAATCATGACACTTTTTAGCTCCAAAATTTTAGGGTGCATTGTTCCTAAAAACTACTCTCGGAGGTGGAATGTGCTTTGGCGGATCCATCCTTTCACCTAAGGTCCTTGGTGCATAGACTCTAGCACTGCCTATCCTAGGCACTTCTCTAAACATATCTTCTTGCATGGCTTCCCTAGAGAGGCCTTCTTGAACTAATAGCATAGCCTCAAGATCAATGATCATTTGTTTTTATTGCTCATCTCTTTCTCTAGCTTGAGCCGTTTCATTCTCTTGATCCATATCAACTCTTTGCATCTTTTTCTTTCTTATCTTCCTCAAAGTTCTTTCAATTTCCAAACAAAGTGTCATGAGCTCATTATTTTCATTCCTTAGCATGCAAGTGAACACCTACAAACAAAGACACAAATAAAAGTGCATCAAAAGTAACAGAACGCTCTATACTACTAGAGAATTATTCAAAAACAATGTTAAGCAATCAATAGTCCCCAACAATGGCGCCAAAACTTGATGCGAGTGTAATAATACACTATAAATCACATAGTACCACAAGTGCATGGCCGTGTCAATGCAAGTATATGATGTAATATCAAGGTCGAAATCCCAAGAGACTATGTGCATCCCGACTTTGTCTCAAATATGACTAGTAAATCAAGAATGTGTAAAATGAAAGGTAAATGGGGTTGATCAAGTGATCAAGATGCTTGGGGTTTGAAATAACAAGTATCAGCTATCAAATATTAATGGGAGAAAACACTAGGAATTGGGGATAGTCCTACAAACCATAACTAGGTACATACATGATCATGTTATGCTTGATAAAATAGGAGAGTTTAAGTCACAAATACTAATGTAGCATGATGTAGGTATGCTTTGTCAAGGCATTTTGCATGCTTCAACTAATGAATATCACATTGTGTTTGCAAGCATCACATGGTGTTTGCTATTTGCTTAAACAATTCGACATGGTCATATTTGGACATTCACATGACAAATGTTCTTAGTCATCCTCATGGCCTTAACTAGAATCATAGACATCAAATATTTCACAATCACCTTAGAATTACTTATAGGTCTCATCTAAGATGATTAATTCATAGAAACACTCATTCATGCTTGAAATATACAATGTGGTAGGAGAACAATCTAGATTATGAATTATCTTGCATCCGACATTTTCAAAATAAGATCAAACATGGATGAACATTCTGATGGATTCAAGAACTCCTATATGATACTAAACAAGCATTTGATTCTCCATATTTTATAAACACAACATAGATCAAGACAATCCTAGCATGATTTTGAGTTTTCACCCCAAATCCTAGCAAGGTGACTACTCACTCATGAAAAAAAATTAAATAACACAACCAGATGAAATTAATAGCCATAGTTAGACATTCACATGACAAATGTACTTAGCCATTCTCATGGCCCTAGCTAGCATCATTCAAGCATCATAGACATCAAACATTGCATGATCACCTCAGACTTACTTATAGGTCTCATCTAAGATGATTCATAAGCAACGTAGGAAGAAGAATGGACTAAAACGAACTTACCAATCCAAAGTTATGGCCAAAACAAGATTGAAAATGAATTTAGAGAAGAGATTTGTGAAGAAATTCAAGAACACTTCTATTGCTTTCTTGCCATTCGACCAACTTGCTTACAAAGAGATAATTTAGAGACTTGTTTTGTGTCTTCGATGATATCAAATACATTCAACCATACCCTCTATTTATAGGGTAAAATTGTGGTCCTCCATCTAGAATCATCTAAACAAACTCACACATCAAGTGTGAGTTAGTTGTAAAAGTGGTTCACACCGAGTTTTGGGTTGCCCTAGGTTGAGTGAGGAGCTTCTTATGTAGAGTTTTTCCACTGCCTTAGAGAATTACACGTAGCTCGCGTGTTGTGCTTTCTTGAACGAGTTTTTGGCTCACTCGACCTATGTTGAATTAATGTCTTCTTTGCCCGAGGTTTCATTCTTCCTTGGTTGATTTTTGTGTCTTCTTTTCTCGAGTTTCTAAGTGAACTTGACCTAGGTTGACTTTTGCAACTTGATTTGTTCTTAGTTGGGGTTTCCAAGTCTTCTTACCTCGAGTTTTGTAAATTCGAGGGTCCTTTTCTTGTTTTACTCATTACTTTCCTTTCTTTCTTTCTTCCTTAGCTCCATAATGATGATGAGGGTACGATGAGTACTCCTTAGTGATAAAGTCCTTGGTATGGATCAAGGACAAAGTGTGGATCTAGATCGAGCTAGAGCTTTAACTACTACATTGTTGATGTGTCGGTGGATCAAATGATAGAATATGTTTGGCGGAAGCTTTGAGACGGATGCGGAAGCAATTGGTTGATCCGATTAAAGTTGATCGAGCATGCCGTGAAGTAGAGTGGTTAGGTTGATTCTTGAAGAATCCTCGATTGTGAAGGCTTGGATTGAAGCTCCAATGAAGAACTTTGAGAAGGAAGACGATGCCCAAAATCAAGGAGGAGTTTTTACCTTTAACTTAACTTGATCAAATTTAGACATGATTTACAATGAGACCAAACATCCCTTATATAGAGGATGTGGCTGGACCGAAAGGCCCAAACCAAAAGGTCGAACGAATGGTCCGAAATAAACGGTCCAAAATAAAAGACCTAAAATAAAAGGTATAAAAGGGTATCTAATGACAAAGCTTAGAAGAGAATATTCCATAAGAAATATCCTTTTTATTATTGCATAGGCAAAAGATGGAAAATATTGTCAAAACTAGCATTCCTAATGTCATGACGGAGTGATGACAAGGCATGCCGCTAGGCAGGCCGGTTTAGGCAGAGGCACGGATGGCAACAGTATCCAGGGGTGTAAAAGGTAGGATTTTCGAATCTTAAAAAAAAGATGATTAAGGGTGATTAATATAATTATCGATAGCAATTGACCCATAACTCGCGAATAGTGTGTAGATGACGAGTATGAATTCCACCATCATGATCCTGACGTAACTTTTGACCTATGGGGAAAATGTTACTTTTTCCTCCGGGGAATAATTTTTACCCTCTGGTATTATTTGGAGCATTTGGGACTTCGATTAATAAAATTTCAGTAGGGAGAAATGATCAGGACATCAGATATATCCTAGATATGAAATAGCATGGAAAGGCAAAACGGCCAAAAGAGTCGCTATTTCGTTTCTTAGCGGCTAAGAAAGACGGCTTAGGAATACACGTTTTTCGAAAAAGTTGCGGAATAATTATCCACGGCCAAAAGAGTCGCTATTTCGTTTCTAATTTCGAGAAGTTTAGAGAAGGGGCTCAAACCACCTTCAGATCGGTAAAAGGATAATTATCGACTTTGCTAAAGGATAATTACCGTCTTCGATATAAATAGCTAAAATTCATTTATTAATTCATTTCCTTTCACAATTCCTCGTAAAAGCTCTGATTTCTCTCAACCTTCAAATTCAAATCTACTCTTCGTTTGTTATCCGATTTCAATTCCGTTTGGGTTTTCGGATTCCCCACTTCGTCTTCTTCATTTTGGTACCGAGTTTCCGTGTTTTCGTTGAAGTTAAGGTCACATCGAGCTTCTACCTTAAATGGCCAGTTCCGTCGCTCAGATTCTGGTGAATCTAATGGTGTCCTAAGCGTAGCTTGCATCTTTGTGATTCCGAATCTTCTTTCGGATCATCAATCGGGTCAGTAATAAATAAGTTATGAATTTATTCGTTTTCAGTATTGCGATTTTGCCTAAATTGACCTTAGGCTTGTCAAAATGGATAATTGGAAATTCCATTATGCTCTATACATTATTTTGGTGATTATGGGCTATTTGTTTGATGAGATTTGATGACAATTGGGTTCAAAAACTACCTTCGGGTAAAACGTTATTTTGGTGAATTTTAATTAATTAATTAAAGATTAATTAATTAAATTAGGAATCTAGAAAACGGTATAAGCTAATTAAATTCAAATGAATGAATTTAATTGATGTTTGAAGCAGGAAGTTTAATACGAGGATTATGATATTCTCGACAGGTGTTGTTGAAGACAATACTATAGCTTAGTTGCTCAGTGAGGGTATCCAGGTAAGTCGTCGGACTTACTTAGCTTCGATTTGTAGAAACCCGTGCCTGAGAGATTTATATCTCATTGTGTTGAAATGTCTTGTTGTTTTGAAATGTCCTGTTGTGTTGAAATGTGAATGTTGATATGTTTTGAGATGTGTTACGTGTGAAGCATGCTTGATGTGTTTTATGATGAAAATGATGTTATGACGTGTAAAGCATGCTAAATATTGTTGTGATTATTATCATGTCATGGCTATGAGAAATGGTTAAATGAACATGTGTTAGCCTATTGAGGCGTGCTATTGAATGACATGATAAGTTGTTGAAGCATGATAATGTATGACATGGTAAGCATGTTGAGACGTGTCATATGATGATGACCTGTAAACGTCAAGAGTATGCAAAATTGTATAAGGCACTGAGCTAAACCATTAGCCATGTCGCTAGTTATTGCAGTGAATGTTGGAGCTCGGCCAAGCCCGGATCATTGCGTTTGTATAAGAATGACACCGAGTCTGATGGATTTCAGGCTCGGGTCGCACACCTAATTAGAATGGTAAATGTTTGCATTAACATGAATGGGAAAATGTTGCATGTGGTTAGGGGTTAAGACCATAACCCGCCACGAGAAATCCTGGCTCATAGACTTGATCAGTTTGGCTACTACCTAAGAGCAAGTGTCTGAATTAACCTAATTTGTGCAATGTATGAGCTCACACCAAAGGCAGAACCGTATAAGCAATGATTCCAGTTTTGGTCCGGGATCGCAAATTGTAAATTTCATACTGCATTCACGTGCATCATTCATAAAAGCATGATATCATCTCATGAGCATGGTGTATGGTATTTGAATGTATTTGTTGTGCTGTGATGTGTTGATATAATCGCTTGCAAGTGAGTCTTTTGTGGTTTGTGTACAATTGGTACATGTGTTGATTTTAGGCTGAAGTTTTAAAACAACTGTTCAGGTGTCATGTTTTGAAGTGTCGTTTTGGGATATACATACTAACTTCATGCATGGTTGTTGTGTAATTGTTTTATAAATGACAAGTTGAATGTTTTCATTATTTCTTCGTGCTTCTTGTTGCAAGGTCCTATTTGTGAAGTTGTTGTCAAGCTAACTGATGGGATCCACTGTGTGGTCCTTAGCCTATTTACGTCTTCTGTTACTTAAAACTCGGGACGTTACAAGGCGCGTATCACAATCCTATCTTCTATTAAGATAAGATAGAAAACAAAGGAAACAAAATAATGCGTCGACCAAGTAGATCGAACGGTCCTCATCATCCGACCACTTGGGCCCAAACTGTGAGTTTGACCAAAAATTGCTTCAAGATCTTCCTTACAACAACGGATTATTATTTCGGGGTCTGATGTAGAAGTGAGGAGGGGGTCGTCGTCCGACCTGTTACCCGTCGACCACTCTTTCACTTTCTCCCGATGGTCTTCTCTTCGCTATCGGACTTCAATCAATTTTTTCTTGACCTTGACTTCATTGATTTTAATGTGTATCGGACGTTCAACTATAAATGTGTCATTAGTGATAAGCAAATGTGTAGAATGTTTGCAATTACATAAATCATCAATAGATCTCCCAAATAAGAACATAAGGAAAATAGACAAAAAGTGATATGTTTGTTAAGACAAAAGATAGAGAATGAAATATAATGATTATGATAAAATACGTTATTTGTAGTTATTTGTGATTAATCAAAAACTCTAATTCTATATGAAATTTAAACGTGTTCTTATTGATAATTTGGGTTTATATTGATTTTTGTTCAAGAGCTTAATGTTGGACTTGGGTTTCTTTCAACCTATTGAATTATTCAACACTAGGAAAGTAGTTTGATTAATGGTTTATGGGTTTCTTTCAACCAATTGTTGTTGCTGTGTACAACATCTCCGTTTCTTTCTGGATTTCAATTACTAAATTGGACAATTATCCTTCTACTTTTGCCTAAAACAAGAATCAAACATTATTTCGGGCATGCTTAAGTAAGATTAATGCAATGTTAATCGAGGAACAATGTTTGTTCATGAAAGCAATATATCGAAGAATAAGGTCGATCTCGAACAAGCTCACTATCTTCAACAAGTATATTTGTGCATACGTGGTTGCTCTCTCATACACAAATAACTCAAAATTATGCTATCAATTTTAGATTCACAAATAAGGTTATCAAAACAACAATTATGAAATAAAAAAAATGGTGCATATATATTTTTTTTTTATTTCAAACCCATTTTCGTCACTTTACTAATAACAATCATTTTCATTCCGTCAAAAATTCTCTTCTCACTAAACACCAAACCAATTAATTTTTATTTCATTCCTTCACCTTCGTCCTCACTGTTTGGCCTACGTCTTCAACTACAACTCCATCTGCCATAATTCTCGACCAGCCGAATAAACCCAACATTAAGTTAATATAAGATTGGAATGTACATCCTAAACCAAATAGTAATTATTTTATCCTAAATATATCTATATTCCCTCAATACCATGGGGCAAATCCAAAGACCCGACCGAAGTATGAATTTAGCAGGGGGAAAGTGATGTGGAAAAACGGTCGAATTGTTTTAAAATGGGGAGTAGCAATTTGTGACAAGTAGCAGTATGGGCCATCAAAAGAAATTCAAAAGCGGGTGACGGGGCCCCGGAGGGTATAACGGTAATAAATTACAAAACGGAGAAACTCTCAAACTGATATAAACCGACATCGTTCCTCATTCCACGTTCCATCTCCCATTCTTTTCATTTTCTATACCCACTTCACTCTGTCGGTTTCCTCCCCTTTCTTCTCTTCCGCCATGGTCAAGGATTCCGATACGGCTACTAGGAGCCTTCTCCTTGTACTCCTTCTCCACTCTTTCCTCCTCTTCGAATTCTCCTCTTCAACGCCTTCCCGGCGAACCTACATTGTCCACGTCGATCCCAACCTTAAGCCCTCCGCCTTCGCCACCCATCACCAATGGTACTCTGCTAACCTCCGATCTCTCTCTCCGGCTTCAAATATTGGTTCCACCTCCGAACTCCTCTACACTTATGACTCCGCCTACCATGGTTTCGCTGCTTCTCTCACTGAAGAAGAGGCTGAGCTCCTCCGCAACTCCGATTCCGTAATCGGCGTCTACGAGGATACGGTTTACTCTCTCCACACCACTCGCACCCCTGAGTTTCTCGGCCTCGATTCCCCTGATGGTGTCTGGTTTGGCCACCAGGGATCTGCCGTCGATTTGCCTTCCAACACTCAGGATGTTGTCGTCGGGGTTCTAGACACTGGAGTCTGGCCGGAGTCCAAGAGCTTCGACGACTCCGGCATGCCTCCTCCTCCTTCCAGATGGCGGGGCAAGTGCGAATCAGCCTCTGATTTTAAACCCTCCGTTGCCTGCAACAGGAAGCTCATCGGAGCCCGGAGCTTCTCCAAGGGCTACCAGATGGCTTCCGGATCAAGCTTCTTGAAAACACCAGTGGAGATCAAGTCCCCACGTGATTACGACGGACATGGAACCCACACAGCCAGTACCGCCGCTGGATCTCAGGTCTCCAACGCTAGTCTCCTCGGGTACGCCGCAGGAACCGCTCGCGGTATGGCTCTCGGCGCTCGCCTCGCCGTCTACAAGGTCTGTTGGAAGTCGGGCTGCTTCGGATCCGACATTCTCGCCGGAATGGATCGGGCCATCCTCGACGGAGTTGACGTCTTATCCCTCTCCCTCGGAGGCGGATCTGTCCCCTTCTACCGTGACACCATCGCAATCGGAGCCTTCACCGCAATGGAGAAAGGGATCTTCGTCTCCTGCTCAGCAGGAAACAGCGGACCGAGCAAAGCAACACTAGCCAACACTGCTCCATGGATCATGACAGTTGGAGCCGGAACCCTAGATCGGGATTTCCCCTCAACGGCCGTCCTCGGAAACGGAAAAAGCTTCACCGGAGCGTCACTTTACAGCGGTTCAGGGATGGGGAAGAAGGCAGTAGGCTTAGTGTACGGAAATAAAAGCAACAGCTCAGGGAATCTATGCCTCCCTGGATCTCTTGACCCACGACTAGTGAAGGGGAAGGTGGTGCTCTGTGACAGAGGGATAAACGCCCGAGTGGAGAAGGGGGCAGTGGTGAGAGACGCCGGAGGAGTTGGGATGATTCTGGCAAACACGGAGAGTAGCGGGGAGGAGCTGGTGGCGGATAGCCATTTGATCCCGGCTGTGGCGGTGGGGATGAAGGCAGGAGATAAGATCAGAGCGTATGTGAAATCGGCAGGAGTACATGCGACGGCGTTGCTGAGTTTCAAGGGGACAGTGCTGAATGTTCGGCCGTCGCCGGTGGTTGCAGCGTTCAGCTCCCGGGGGCCTAACTTGGTTACACCGGAGATATTCAAGCCGGATGTGATTGGGCCTGGTGTTAACATCCTTGCAGCTTGGTCTGAGGCAGTTGGGCCCACTGGGCTTGATAGTGATACCAGGAAGACCAACTTCAACATCATGTCAGGTATGTATAACTAACGGCTCTATTTCTTGCTCTTTCAAATTTCAAAATCACACAATTGATTAGCTAGCATTTGGTCAAAAGTGAAAAAGGATCCATGTTGTGTTATCATTGATGCTTCATTATTGTGTTTCAAAGTAGTAGAGCATTTGATGGTATCCAATATTACCTTAATTGGGATTGTCTTGATGTTGTTTTAGTTCATTTGATGGTATCCAATATTATCTTAATTTGGCTTGTCTTGATGTTGTTTTAGTTCAATTGATTAGAACATTTGTGGCGCAGGCACATCAATGTCATGCCCTCACATTAGTGGACTGGCAGCCTTGCTCAAGGCCGCGCATCCCGACTGGAGCCCAAGCGCAATCAAGTCGGCTCTGATGACGACTGCTTACATCCATGACAACACCAAGTCCCTGCTCCGAGACGCAGCCGATGGCTCCCTATCCAACCCGTGGGCATACGGAGCGGGTCATGTTAACCCAAAGAAGGCCATTTCTCCGGGGCTTATCTATGACATCTCAGCGGCCGACTACACTGCCTTCCTTTGCTCACTGGGCTACACCGTTGACCATGTTCGAGCCGTCACCAAGCACCCAAATGTAACCTGTGCAAGAAAGTTATCGGACCCAGGACAGCTCAACTACCCGGCTTTCTCGGTGGTGTTCGGGAAGTCAAGGGTGGTTAGGTACACGAGAGAGCTGACGAATGTAGGGGCAGCCAGGAGTCTTTACCAAGTGTCGGTTGACGCCCCTTCGTCTGTCAGCGTTAAGGTGAGGCCGACTAAGCTTCTCTTTAGAAATGTTGGTGAGAAGAAGAAATACACTGTCACCTTTGTCAAGAAGAAGGGTTATGAAGCACCTGTTACGAAATCGGCATTCGGTTCTGTAATGTGGACTAACCGACGCAATGGGGTTCGAAGCCCGGTTTCATTCTTGTGGGTCTAATTCGGAAATGGATCAAAACTTGTAGGCTCTTTGATGATCCTTCATCAATGGCTTGGATCTAGAATTCCTGAAGCTTGAGAGTGGAAGGAATGATCTGCCTGGGAGTAGAGAGCATTAGAAGGCTGCTTTGACTCTCTCTCCATAAAAATGAATATGAAAAAAGAAAAGAGACAAGTATTATTGTATGTTGCATTTTGTAGAAGAGAATGACCTCCTCAGTGTTTGCTTTCTGAAACGGGTTCAGCAAAGAGGTTGCTATATGAGAGGTTGTAATTCTGATCATCTATATTTCAGATTGGTTTATAAGGTGAATTGTGATTGTAATCAATATTTCAGATTTGTTTATTAGCGCCAAGGCTGATCAAATTAGACAGGTAAAAGAACATTTTCAATGAAAATTTACCCAAATAATAAAAATTATTATTAATAAAACAAAAAATAATCTGAATTTTATAAGAAACAATTTGGTTTTACAAAATATGATTTTATCCTTTATTACAAATTTACTGGAAAATTTTATAACTAAATCACCAATCTTTTTATACAATTCACTTCTTTTTTTTCTATTATGTAATCAAAATAAAATTAATGAAAAGTTATAAGAATATACGTGAATAAAATTATATTTTGTAATAAATTTTAGTTAGTTAAATACAAACTCGTATATTAACTAAATTACTAAAATTGATATTATTTTTTTATTTTAATGCATTCAAATATTAATTACTTAAATTACATATCTTTTGATTATTAATTTGCTATAACCCTCATTTTTTATGTGTATTATAATTTTAATAATCAAGTCATAATTAACGGAATATTATGTTTGTTTGTAAAAACTATTTTAAATTAATTTACTATATTTATCAAAACAATAAATAATAACAAAGTTTTATTATACTTTTGAAAAAAAATTATAATATATCTATTTAATAGTTTTACAAATATACTCAACCACCTCACCTCCACGAATTTAGTTTTGTAAAATCTACTTTTTTTAGCTAATGTTTTGATGGTCTTATTTTATATATAGATCTAAGTCATTACTAAAATAAATCTATAACTTATATCCTAAAGCTGAACATCTGGTTTGTAAAAATTTAAATATGAGATTTACCATTTCTCTTGAAATTTTATTTAAACGAGCATATGTGGCAATTATTTTCCGGAATAGTTTGGGTGATGATTGATGAGGGGTGCTAAAGTGCGGCATTACAGAGTAATTTGGACTGTTGATTCACTTGATCTAATGGTCTACAATCAGTCACATCATTTAATGATTTAGAGCAAGTTCACCCGTTCGGTATTAACTGGCCGTCACATAGATAAGTGATGTGGCGACATCCATTGTTGAAAAACGATGTCCACCCATTTGTTTTAATCGGTTTTCATTTGACATTTGGTAACCTTAGAAATTTCAAATGTTAGAATCTTGACATTTTTTGTGACACTTCTTAACCGATTACCAACAATATTATATCCATATATGTTGTCCCATCTCATTATACTTTTTAAAAGTAGTTTTTTAAAACAAGTTTTAAAAAAATATCTTTACTAATCAATTTAAAATAGTACTTTTATCAATATTTTTAAAATATCATGTTATGATTTTATTTTAGTAAATAATTTTAAAAAATATTTGTATAAACACCTCATTTTAAGGTTTAATTTTTATAGTATAATTATTTTTTGTTTGTTTGAAAAAACTTTGACTGGCATTACACACCGGCAGAGATCAAAAGGTGTTTTTTATTCAAAAAACCTTCAAGTTATACTCACTAAAAATAATAAATAAACGAAACTGGTTTGAATATAACCGGTTAAGAAATAAAACGGGTAAAATCACATGCCCCGTACAATGAACAGTATTTTACCCAATGACATATCTACTGACTTTTGAGAATTTAACCCAACGGGTCAGCTTGCTGTTATGAGATATGCAATAACAATTTTGCAATTTTTAGAAGGTATGGGACAATTTTGTCCTTTTAAAAATATGTTTTTGAAAAGGGGAATATGGTGACATTTTTGTCAATTATTATCTCATTTCATAACTATTGTTCATTTCGTTCAAAATTGTATACTACCAATTCTGATATTTTCTATAGTTACTTCACGTATTATTTTGTTAATTTAGTGGTCACGTTTTTTATGCATTTTTTGACTTGTACATGTTTGAATTAATAAAACATAATGTCGGTATTAAAACTAAAATAATACTAAAATAGAAGTGATTAAAATCACATGTCATCCTCGCGTTAAGCCACATTGTATTTTCAAAGATTGTTTTCCAATTTTACTCGCATATTCTTTAATTGCAACCTGTAATATTCTTATGCTCAGTCAAATCTTTGTTTTGTACTACGACAAATAAATAAACTTTTAAATTATAATTTTTGATATATTATAAGAAATCCTTAGTTTTAATTATAATATTATTGAATATATATTTTTCTATTTATATTTCACATTCTTTTGTTACAATAATTAACTAGTTTAGTGCTCGTACCTTGTGCGGATTTTGTCTAAATACAAAATATTATATTTTCACTTTTATGCATCATGTACTTGATATTAATCTATAAAAAAAATTATTTTTTATTAGCTAATATGACTAACATCTGTAAGGATTAAATTATAACTTTTTAATAAATGAAAGGACATAATTAAAAATATATTACAAAGATTATTGTTATAGTATTATATTTATATCTCAATATATTTATACATTGATATATTATCACTTTTACTTATATAAAACTAGATGAACAAAGTTTGATTTAGTTTTAATTTTTTTAAATGTGTAAAATCTTTTTAGAAGATTTGCGTGATTTTCTCAATAAATTTGAATTATAGTAGATCACTTTCTTAATTTTGATTGGTAGATAAGTAGATTTTAATTTATTTTTAAATTAAAATTGACGTAACATAATGGTTGTTTAGTAATTCTAAAAAAAAATTATAAAATAATTAATGATAAATTTGTAAATACATTGTGACAAACCTGTAAATAAATCAAAAAAATATTGATGTGACCTTAGAGGTTGACACGTGAAAAAAATAAGAGATGTTTTAGTAATATATATATAGATAATTATTCATAACTCTTTATATAGTTTGTAGATGATATAATTTTGATTATTGTAAAAAAAAAAATAGTCTTGCTATAACTTCCTTTTAAATTTGGGCAATTTTGGTAACTAGCCCTTTTTGAAAAACTATAGTAGTAACTAGGCTTTTTAATGTTTCAATTAAGTAAATATACCCCAACCTTTTGTATTTATTCTCAAACTCTACACACCCTTCTCAAGGGTACATTTACTAAACACAAAAGTAAAAAAAACCTAGTAAACCAAATTGTTTCTTTAAATTTTCACTTTTCAGATTTACTTTACATTATGGATTATTCAAAACTATTATTTTATTAAATCAATCGTAATAATAAAAAAAATTCATTGTAACTTTTACAAATCTTGTGCAAAACACGGGTATAAACTACTTATAAAAGCATATATTATTATGTATCATGTGATAGTCATTTTAATATATAAGATGTCAATTGTCAAATATGTATATATATATATATAATATATAAGTGAAAATTGTCTAAACAGTACCCATCTTTTAGGCTGACTAAACTTTAGTACCCCGTCGTTTAAACTATCAGAACGGTACCTCACCTATTGACCCCGACCAAAGAGTAGTACCCCAATCACTATACACATGTTAAACTATATGAACGGTGTCAAATATCAGGGGTAAAATTGTCCTCCTACCTTTAATATACTATTTTCATTTTTATTTTTAATTTTCTCTTTTTTGAGGACTTTTTTTAGGACTTTTTTTGCAAAATTCTCAAATTCTCTCCAAACCCTTATTTTCTCTGTCCTCCACTCCTTCGCCACCTTCTCCCACCGCCTCTCACATCTGATCATGGACATGGAAATAAGGGTTTCAGATTGCTTTGTTGAACCGAGATCTTTGTGATTCGATTCTCAATTTTACTGCTTATCGATCTTCATTCTTTGAATTTGACTTCGAAATAGGGGTTTTAGATTGCTTTGCTGAACCATTATCTGTATATTTTATGGTAATTGGGCATTGATTGCTTCTTGGAATAAAGAATTCGATTGAGATCCAATGTCGAATCCTCTAAGATCCCCCTTTGGACCCCCTGATCCTCTCAAACCCCCAAACCGCAAGGGTTTCAATACTCAATTGGACGATAAAGATAAGCCGAGTTCTTCCCCTTTCATTCCTTCTCCTGCTTCAAGACTTCAGCCACCACCATTTTTGTAACACCCCGAATCCGCGGGACTTGAGATGCTACGGGTGGAGACCTCACAATGGGTCCTGACCCTTAGCCTGACAACAATTTTACCGGATCTTGCAATAAGGCACAAATAAAGGCCAAAAACCAAAATACATTTTTATGCAATATTATGAAACACGAAAACAAAAGAAAGGAAAAACTTCAGCCGTCCTTACAACAAGATCAACATAATACAAAATAACAACACAAGGACTCAAAAACCCAAGTCAACCTAAGATGTACAGAACCCAGGCTGCTCACTCCGGATCACTCGGCCACATCCTAACCTACATATCCACTACAACAATCGGTATAAAACCGTTAGCTCACATTCTAGGCATTATAAAGATAGCAAGGGCACAAACACACATAAGTACACGTAACACACATCATGCTCATATACATACAATCCGATTCATATCTTCTCTTTTTAAGTCATTCCATTACTAGTGTCATTCATTTTAGGTGTTACACGAGAGTCTTATAACTCTCGTCTTTGTCCACGTGTAACCAACAGGAGTGATGCGAAGCTCAACCCGTATACCATGTGGAGTGGCGAAGAAGCCTGCCCGTATACCATGTATGACCTGGTTGCAGAGAACCTCCCAGTCTCCCTCAGGAGCTGGGTAGTGATGTCACCGCCCGATAATAATAAACAATGGGCATATATATATATATACATACATACATACATCATGTTAATAAATCTAACCCTTAATTTTCAAAACCCGCACAAATCGCGGGTTTTCAGAACCCGCACAAATCGCGGGTTTTCAAAACCCGCACAAATCGCGGGTATTACACCAGTTACAAATTGATCTCAAAACCATCTCAAAAGTAGATGATATGTGTATAATTGGTATCATTGTTGATAATTTTTGGGAGTTTGGATTTGGCTGGCATGAAATTAGTCTTAGACAGAGCACATCAAGCTTGAAACCTTTACTAAAGATGATAATGCAGAAAGATGATACAAGCTCTGCCAGGCTAATGCATATACCTGTTATGAAATTCTATCACACAACAAGTTTGGTTTCCTTTAAAAGTCTGAATATACAAGAAGAAAGCTGAAACACTTGTGAATCCACATCCTCATTAACCAAATTTTACATAACTAGAAGCACAGGCAACAACCAGGGTTACAACAATTCTTTTTGCAATTGAAACAGCAGAATACCTGTGTGCATTTAGTACACGAACACGAACAAGTGTTCGTGTTCGGACAGCAATTCATACTGGTGCAACTAGGACAGGAACACGAACAGCAATTCCAATCTTTGCAATTAGGACAACAGCAACTCCAACTTTTGCAATTAGGACATGAGCACGAAAACATATCCGAGCAGCATTTCGGACACCGGATCCTGCAACTACAGGGACCCTGACATTTGCAGCTATGTTTGGGGGACGGTATCTTACATTTTGGGCATGCGATCTTTGCGCAACAACAAGAGCATGAGCATGGTAGACACCCCTTACAACTCCACTTCGGCAGCGAGCAGCAGCCGGTGCACGTTTTACACTTGCAAGAGGCAATGCAACAGCAACAACAATCCGGCATTTTCAGATTGACGGAGCACCCAGAGCAGCAACACGCCCACGAGAAGAACAAGCATGGCGAATTGCTGCATCCACACAAACTTCAAAGTGTTAAGCATAGTGATTTACTGATTTTCATAGTTTAGTACTCTGCATTCGCCAGATTTATCTCGATCAGTTAAGACCTTAAGATGAAAAATGGTGTACTTACCAAATCCATTTCCATAGCCGGCATCGCTTGCTGACCTTCTTCTTTCTGCTATCAAGGATCAGAACAATGATACATCAGAAAATATTGGATTGACAATGGAACAAGTACACATTAAGTGATCTTACATTGGAATGAAAGGATCGGGTTTGGTATCAACCAATTCAACAACCCTACCAAAAGAAACAATCACATTAAGTGATAAATTTACAGAAGAAAATATGATATTGTGAAGCTGACTCTTACTCTTTGCAGCATGTTGAAGCGGGTCGGAGGCCTTCGATGAACTTCAACTCTCCCTAAGCAAATCATCAATAATCTCGCTTAAGACAACTAAATTTACAAAGTTAACCAAGAAATGCAACCAGCAAAAAAGTAAATTTCAACTTCATGTCTGTGTAAAAATCAAGTTTTTGCATACGCCAATTACAGAACCCAAATCAAACATAACTTACTTAAACCCTAAATCCGAAAGACTGAAACAAATTTGGTTCAAATCCTCTCTGGCTGTCCTATGAGATATACTAAAATTGGGTCTCTTGTGCATGCAAAATCCTGACGAACAAAATTGTTAGGTGTAACTAACATACATGCAATGGATGATTTTCCAATTTGGATTAGCATCTTAACTAAAAATTCTACTGATCGTTTATAACAAGCATCCAAAAATAGCAACAGTAAGTTTACCTCAAGAAAGCTCCTTTCTCTCTCAAGAAGTTGTATCTTAACAATCTCTCTGCGGCGACCGGACAAATCGGGACATATCGTCGGAGACCGTGGGCAGGGCGGAGGAAGCGACGGAAGGGATGAAGAAAAGGCCGGCCCGCCGCCCATTCAGCCACGGCCTCGGTTGTACAGAAAAGTAAGGAGGAAAAAGAAGTGGAGAAATCAAAAACAAATAACAACCCAGATAACGAAACGACTAGAATGACATACCAGAAGAGGATACTGGGAGTGAGCAGCCATATACCAGAGATTTTTGATTTTTAATAGTGCATTGATATTAGAGTCAGATGAAATAAATGGGATTGGGAGTTGAGTGAGCAGAGGAGAGAGAGAGGTGGGAAGGGAGAGCGTGAAGTGAAGTGAATTGAATTGAATTGAATGAGAGAATCAGAAAAAGGAAAAAAGAAGAGGGTTGCAGGTAAAATGTACGGCGGGTGACAGTGAATAATCAATAATCGCAATGAGAGAGAAGAGAAAGAAAATGAATGGTGAGGAAATGTGGAAATGCAATGGAGGTGATGGGTGGGAATCGGGTCTGGGCAAATTAAGAAACAAAGACACAAGGAATTTGTATGGGTCTGATTATTAGCAGAAATGGATGGATTTAACGATTGAAATCTCTGCATTGTTTGGTTATTTGAAATTTGGGGATGAAATTAGGGTGGGTGGAATTGGAGAGAGAGAGATTGTGGGTGTTGCAGAGCAGAGACTGGCAAATTGCAGAGCGGTGACTGCACAAAACGCAGAAAGAGAAGGAAAAACAGAGTGGCACGACGTCGTACTGCACACACGCACGTGAAACCCTGAATTACCATTTTCAAATTGGGTGAGTGTCTGGGTCGTCGTCTTCGTCCTTGGGCCTTCTTTCTCTTTTTCTTTACAGTCTCTGCTTTTGTTGTATTTAAATTTCCTTACGTCATCCTCATAATACAATACAATATACTCTGTGTATCGCACGTTACTAACTTACATTTTGTCCCTAAACAATGTTATTTGTGATTTGACTTGAGAGGATTACGATCCAAATATATCGCTATACAAGTCAATTCAATTGTATCGAGTAACAGGGTATGGATCCAATAACATTTATAATACTAGTCTTCGCCTAATTATTGTTTTTTATGAGATTGGAATGAGAGAATTCCAGATATGAGTTGCTCATTGTAGGCCAATAAGATCTAGACTAGTTTAGATCTTTAGAGAGAATTCCAGATATGCACAAACGATTCTTGTCAGGAAGGATTTGAATCTCGCTATGATTTGTTGTAAGTTCTCTACAAAGCAATTTTGTTCATAAAGCTCTCCTGCCTTGCAATGCAATGATCAGTACACAATTTGGTAAGTCAATCTCGTTTGAGCTAAGCAACTTTAGCAATGAAAATAAAAGAGCAAACATCCTACAAGAATTAAAAATATAAAATCGGACCCTACAAGATTTCCTACGTTGTAACGATCTAGTAGAGCATCTAGTTTTTTTAAAAACAATTTTTTTATTTAAGAATGAGTTCATCGGTGCAACCAATGGTATAATGCAACCTATCAAAAACCAAATCTATAATTAGAAAAATATCATCATTGACGAGGACGGTTACGATATCAAACCGTTATCAAAGGACAATAATACTACCAAATAAAAAAAAACAGTAAGGCCCTGTTTAGTAAGAGTTTGTGTTTTTTCGTGTTTATAAACTAAGAGTCCGTTTGGTTCCAACACCGAAAATGGAATGGAAACGAATCTAGTCCTTAGGTGTACAATTATTCACGAAATTTTATGGAATCATTTCTACTAGTTTGAAGTGATTGTAGTAGAATTTGATTACTTTTGATACCCTATAGATAAACAAAATGAGGGAAACACATACGTTTTACATGCAATCATAAGGAATGATTCCAAAAATATTCATGAATTAGGTAAATATGTGGACTATATTCATTTCCATTCCGTTTCCGTTTTCGTTTCCGGAGTTATAACTAAACGGGGCTAAATTGGTTTATACGGGTTTGTAGTTTATTTTCGGGTTTATAAACCCGTTATATTTTATATGTATCCGATACGGATGTATACTTAAGTTATTTTTGGGTTTATTTTAGTTCAAATTACATTTTTTACCTCTAAGAAAAGTAAAGAATAACAAATGAACCAGGACAATTGAGAAGCCATTGTCGCAGCCGTCGCAACCTCGTTGCAGCCTAGTCGCATGTCTCATCGCCTCGCCGCCTCTCTTTTGTCGTTCACAAATGGGAGGAATATGATACCAGGGCAATTTCGGGTTTTTTGGAAAATAAACTTGGGATGAGGAGGTTATTTTTTAGAGGCTTATAAACCCGAATAAACCCGTTCAAAAATGAACTCGTTCACAAGTAAACACTACCAATTAAACCCGGATTTATAAAGTAAATGAAAGTGAAATAAATCTTTAGTAAGCAAGGCCTAAGTGGGAAAAACCAAAACCTGGTTTCCATAAATTTAACTTTGATGAATCCAAACTCGATTCGGGAGTAACATCCGTTGGTTTTGTGATTCAAAATCACAATAGAGAGGTTGTTAGCCTCGGTGTTCAAAAAAAAAATCAACTTAGTAATAAAAGGTGAAGCTTTTGCTCTTAAGTTTGACTTGCAAGAAACTATCCGATTGTAACTAAAAAAAGATCGAAATTGAGGGTAATAATTGGTGTGTTATCAAGGCACTCCAAGGTTTGTAGACTTGCCCGTGAGAGGTCGCGATGATTTTCTCCGACACTCAACGAATTTTTAGAGAAATCAACTATGTTGCTGATCGATTGACCCATATGAGAATTTCGACACTCAACGAATTTTTCTGAAGATACAAACTTCGAATTCTCATCCATAAAAATTTCTTAGATCGGACTACCTCTAGGAGGTAGACTGATCTAACTACTTTCCGTTATCAACTTTTTATCAGCCAGGTTTCAAATAAAGTTCTTAATATTTGGGGGAAATGACTAGAACTCATATTCAGTTATAGTTAAACGGGAGATTTGGGGTCTGTTTAATTGTAGTTAATTTGTGTTTCATTTAGTTTATAAACCATGAGTTTAATTTTTATTAGTGTTTACTTGTGACATGTTTACTTGTAGTTTATTTGTGTTTCTGTTTTAGAAATTGATTTAATTCTCCATGGGTTTATTTGAGTTTATAAATCACTCAAAAATAAATGTCTCATACCAAGGTTATTTTTGCTTTGATGAGTTTATTTTTGTTTAAAACCCGATTTTGGCCTTGGGCTTTTCCATCTTAATATTATTTGTTAATCCTTGCGTATTCATTGTTATTGTTCGATTTTTGTAGGGGCATGAATGTCTTTTGAAGTAAAATAAACCCAAAAAATAAAGGGCAATTTTGGTAACTAGGCCTTTTTGAAAAACTCTAATAGTAACTAAGCTTTTTAATGTTTCAATTAAGTAAATGTACCCCAACCTTTTGTATTTATTCTCAAACTCTACACACTCTTCTATCAAGGGGTATATTTACTAAATATAAAACTAGAAAAAACCTAGTAAACCAAATTGTTTCAAAAATAAACTCCAATTAAACAACCTAATATGATTTATTTATATAAACCCGTTGAGAAATAAACCCAGAAATAAACCCGAAAAAAATTATAAACTCATTTAGTTTATAAACCGAAAAATAAACCAATCTACAAGTAAACAAACCCTTGGTTAATAAAATACGTTTAACTTTTGAGGTTTAATACAATCTATATTCAAACTATTTCAGGGTAAGGAGGTAGTTGTTGATATTTTTGATAATTTGTTTTCTTAAGTGAGAGGTGTTCTTAGATTTAAAAAAAAGTATTTCAAGTATAGATGTTACATAATAAGAAACTAACTTTCTTTGCTACATTAATGTTTTCATGTTTTTTTTATTAATTATTTAAAGGTAGGAAAATTAGTTACCCAACAATCATTCTAGAAGGATATTACTTTATGATAACCTATATTTCAAGTATAGATGTTAGATAATAAGACACTGTTCGCTCTAAATGGTGTGTGCAAGCTTTAAATTTATAACCCAAGAAGTATGCTTAAAACAAGGATGCGAACCCGCAGTGTACGGATCAATTATAGTAAAAGAAGAATTCCGGGGTGTCGATCTCAGGGACTTAGGTGAAAGAAAGCAAGTATAGGTTGTCAATATTACAACTAACCACAAAAGCAATTAAAGCGATCAAAGATGATAATATAAAGTCAATTAAAGCAAATATGCAAATTATAGGGATTAAGGCATCTAGTTGTGGTTCCAACTCAAGATCTCAAAGTAAGCGGACAAAGCTGAGATTTTGCAAAGGGAAGGTGTTACTAAAGCGGAATAGATCACCGGGTAAGTCTCACTACTCACTAATCCCAAACAAAGAACCTATCACCGGGTAAGTCTAAAGGTACTAAAGAAAGGAATTAAAATCTCAAACCAACACACCAACTAAGGGAATAAAATCAACCTTTACCGGGTAAGTCTCAGGCTAACTCACAAAGATGGAATGAAGGCACACTCAAACTCCAATAAAGGATAAACCTTTATTACCTAAACTTATGATCATGGGTAAACAAACTAAGGAATTACCGGGTAAGTCTCATCCTAAGCTTGCATTGAACCAGGAAAGGTGTAATAAGAATAAGATTTGGCAAACTTTAACACTTAACTCTCAGTTACAGATCAGATAAGTCACCTCGGTCAGTCAAGTTCCACCTCGGCCGAGATATTCATCGACTGAACGAGATGTTCTAGGGTTAAGGATAAAGACTCGAGCTTTCAGGGTCCTACTGGAATTTAAGATTATTCTATCATTGTTTTTCCCACAACCTTCAGCCAATCACCCTAGAATCGCACAAGGAAATTAGCCACTCATCATCATGAAAACAATAATCAAATATATGGGAAGAAAATGAATATTTGAACACAAAAACCTTAAGAACAAGGCTTCAATAACTGAATCAAATAAACAAATCAGCGTTCCTTGAATAACAAATCCAACAAGACAATCAAGAAGAAGGGAATCTTAGAAAGTCTTACAAAACCCTTCACAAAAGCTATAACAAGCTATCAATCCTTCCTTGATTGATCTTCAATCTTCCTTCCTTCCTTTAAAACTTCAGAAAAATCCCTTAATTGCTGGATGCTCTCAGCCCTCTAAGCATGGTTGAACTTGTGGAAAATCCAACCCTTTATATAGGAGAATTATCTTCCAAAGATAAAATATCTTAAAAAGATAATTTCCTAATAAAATATATCCATATCTCATAAATAAATCCCTAAAATATATGATCTTCCTTTCAAAAATCCAGCCCAAAAGTATAAGATCTCTCCTTCCAAAAATATAAAGATCTCAGCCAAATAAAATATATCTCGCCGCGTCAGAGTGTTTGCCTCGGTCGGGGCGCTCCTCTAGATCACCTCGGTCGAGGTGATTCTGTGGTCAACCGAGGTGACTCTCAGCTGAAGGTGAAATCTCTCAAATCTGGTCCAAAGTAAACCTTTAATTCAATTCCATCCTTCCTGGGTTCTTCTTTAACCTCCTGAATGTAGCTCCAATGACTCCTTAGCTCCTTTAGCTCCATTTTGATGCAAAACGTGCCATTTTACCTACGATTATAACGAAACTTGGTGTAGACCTCGATTCTCGCAAAGGTAGATGAAACGACAATATAATCTCATAATATACATTCAAACATGCAGATTATTGAAGATAAAACGTCTAAACAGGTCCCAAAATATAGACTATAATTCATGCTATCAAAATACCCCATACTTGTCCCTTGCTTGTCCCCAAGCAAGTTTCAAATCTTGAGTACAAGATAGAATGAATTATAATCATAAAGATCAATGAAAAAGTATTTCAAAACATTTAGGTGGTGTGCTCCATTCATAGATCACTCTAAGAGAATGCTTCATGAAATTTAAAATCAAAACATGCTCAAAACATTTTATAAATATAAGAAAGTTGTTCATCTTTGCATAAAATCATAAAATGCATAATAAATCATAATTATCGAAATCAATCATGTATAATCCAGTTTAAACCACCAAGTCAATCAACAAGCTTGAGGTCTCAAGGACTTTTCAAGAGAAGGTCAAGAAACGTGTGAGGGTGAGATGTATATAGGGAATGTGGTGCTAGAATCCGGGAAAAGGATTTTTACTTCACTTCCTTTTGAACTTCAACATCTTCCACCAATAAGCTTTGCTTATTTTACTTTTTTACTTTTTGGGATGCATGGACAGAGGTGCACAATAACCGAAGCCTAGGAGATCAAGAATCATCAATTTCTCGAAATGCCTCAAACCCTTGATGCACATACCATGACCCGTTAGGAATATCGCTCAATCTGACTTTGGCAAGACACAAACACCCGGCTATGTGAATGGTGCCGAGTTACTCATCATCATGATTGACTTTCCCAAACCTATTTGTTTCTTTCCAGCCAACATCTCAACTTTTCTTTCACTTACTTTTCACTTGCTTGCTTCCCAATTCCCGGATAGGTAAAGGGAGACAAATATGTATATGAGGGGCTAAGCATGATCAAGAAGAAGAAGAGAAGAGAGTGAATTGCCTTAATCATCCCAGGAAGAAAGTGAGAGAACTCATCATGTGGTGTCAACCTTCAAATTTAACATAATTTGGATAAAAACAAAGTATTAAACATGCCACAAATTTCAAACAAAGCATTTAGCAACTTAAACATATCATAAAACCTTTCAAACATATAAAGATTTCAAAACCAATCTGCAAACAAAATCTTCACTGAGGTCATATCCAGATACGAAGCACAAAAATCGTTTCAAAAACTGTCTCAGTTAAACCACCTCGGTCGAGATGTTATAAGTCAACCGAGGTACTACACCTCGATTGGTCAGAATCACTTCGGTCGAGGTCATAAATTTTTTTTTTCTTAACCAGTTTTTGACGTATTCTCAATCAATTAACCTGTATGCATGCATGTAGTCTCAGATAAACACATAGAGCAAGATAAAACAATAATATCCAAATAGAGTCATACAAGCATACACATAGTGTCAAATCATACATCCAAATACCCCATACTTGGGACACATTGTCCCAATGGGTCAAAATAAGTCTAAAAGAAGTGTACTCACCGGACATAAGCTGAGCTGCATAATAAATAATAAAAAGAAATCCCTACAAGCTCTAGTCTTGATCTGCTGGTAGTGGTGGTCGATATGGCATGTACGGGTGCTGGGATGGATCAAAGGGGTAGCTGTTAACATGAAATATTGTGATATTTTAGGCACATTTTCTAAGTGTATTTCATCCATAATGGTAGTCATTGATAAAGCATTGAAGTATTTGTGAGTTAGTTTATCTATTTTGTCGATATAGAGGTCTACATAAGCTTTGTGTTGATTGTAGGCAATTAAGAGCTAAAACCGAACGGATTGAGAGAGAATGGAGATAGATTGAGCATGTCCAAGGATTGAGGACATCACTAGGAGCTAAGGATGATGCTAAGATGAAGAATGACACAAAAACAAAGGAAATTACGAGCTATGCACATTCCACGCTCTAAAGTACGACCGTGTTAGAGTCCACGCTCTAATCCACGGCCGTGGAACCTTGGCAAGACAAGCGTGGTGCATTTCAGCAACTTACACGGCCATGGAGAGTTGTGACAAACTGTGACCCAACTCCACGCTCTAAATTACGGGCGTGGAACCCTTCCATGACCGTGATCTTGACGATCTTTTACGCAATATTTTAAGCCACAATCTTCTACGCACATGGGCCGAAGACGCATTTTATTTGGGCCTATATAAGGACGGAAGGAAGAGGATTTCCGTCACCTTCGCTACCTCTGTTTACCCTAGTTTACGCCTTCGCTTAGACCGTCGTTGAGAGATTTGCGCCTAGCTCTATTGAGATTTCCGGATTGACGGAAAGTTGGAGGAAGAGTGAAGATTTGGAAGATTGTTCGTAAGGAGATTTCATACTTTGTTCCTAGGTTTGATTAGAAGACGGATTGACATCCCGTTCTTCGTTCTTATCTAGAATAGTTACTTGTTTGTGTTCATTCCAAATCTGAGTTGCATTATCATTGATATTTGTGGATTTGAGATTGGTTTGAAGGTTATTGAAGGTTTTCGGAAGTTTTCATCTTTCATTCTTTTAAATCTTGAATTTGATATCATAATGACCGTTGTTGGCTAAAACCCTTTAGCAATTCTAAGGTGAAGGGTTGATAATTGTGGCTTAGATGATGATAGATCAATCATAGACAGATTGGACCCTGAGAGTTAGAGAGAATCACCGACAAACCTAATCCACGGTCTGTTCTTGAGCTTCCACGGCCGTGGAACTCAAGAACTACCCGTAATTTTGTGTCAGTTACGAACCTTGCTTTTACTTTAATCCAAAGTTAAAGATTTGCTTTAACTTAGTCTTGGCTTGCCTTTTCTAGGTGGTAGTGAAGCCTCAACAACCTCTACCTCGATTCCGAGTGTCACAACCTTAATCGGTTAAGTTAGTCTTGATCCTTGGATTACAAGTTTGGGTATTTGACGTTAATATTTACCTTTAGAATCTTTCTATACTGAAGCCTCAACAACCTTTATAGAGAGTGCCTTTAGGTGAATCATATAAGGTCTTGGAACTTCACCGTACATTGCCTTACATTCATATACCTTTGCATACCTCAACTCTGTCCTTATATCTTTAGTATATATCTTGAATCGATTGCCACAGCTGGATTCCTGGATCTTTAGGATTGCTGTTTTCCCAATATATTTGCAAAGCTTTACCCTTTTACTTGCTTGACAACTTTACAATTGAATTTGTTCCCCCAAATCCCTGTGTTCGATACTCTGGAATACTTGCTAATCTACGCCGATCCGTACACTGCGGGTTTGCTTGCTTGATTTCTAGTTTTATAATTAAAGCTTATTTGCACGCACGCTAAGTGGCGAACAAGTTTTTGGCGCCGTTGCCGGGGATTTGGTCTAGGCCGAATTCGGTTATCGGTTGTCAAGCTTGGGAGCTTCTCCCTTGTTATTTGATATCTTTTCGAGTGCATGCGCAGGTCTAGAAATAACGAAGACCTCTTACCTCTTGATCAAGAGCTTGAGAGGACTTTGAGGAGAAAGCGAAAGGAAATAAAAATGGCTGAAGAAAGAGAACGTGATCTCCAATCGGAGTTAGCGGAAAAGGAAGCTCAACTCCAATGGAGTGAGAAGACTCGTAGGGAAGAAATGGATCGTCATCAAATGAAAGTTGATGATCTAACGGACATGATGTTCCAAATGAGGCTGGAAATAAACAACCTCAAGGAGAAAAAGAAAAGGAGGAGACCTGGAAGATCAGTTAGAGCTAACTCATCCAATGAGGATAGCGACTCCTCCATGCCACCACTAGAGGAAATTGATCCCATGATCAATGTGAATCCATTCTTTCCACGGCCAGCTGCAAATCGCCATGTTCCACCTAGGAATGTGAGGGTCGAACGTGTGGATGAGGAGCCAAGAACTCTTGGCCAAAGGATGGATCCAACGCAGCAACCACGCCGTCTAGGTGTGAACTTTGATGCTGATGATGTACAAGGGTTAGCTTCAACCCTCAAGTTATTACCATTGTTCGCCAAAACCAATTTGGTGGAACAAGCGCTGAATCTCCACATCAACATCTACAAAACTTTGAGATTATGATGGAGACAATGAAGCCTAAGAACGCAACTACCAACAACTACAAACTCAAGCCTTTCTTCTTCTCCTTGAAGGGGAAAGCATTGTCTTGGTATCAAGCTCTTCCAAGTGGAAAGCTTGAAACATGGGAGGATCTTTCTTCGGAATTCCTCACTAAGTTCTTTCCGCCATCCAAAACGGCGGAGCTAAGAGGTAAGATTAATGCATTTTCTATGAGATCTAACGAAAGTTTGTTTCAATCTTGGGAAAGATTTCAGGACTTGCTATTGGATTGCCCTCATCATGGCATATCCAAGCTTGCACTATTGGAGATATACTATAAGGGGCTGGATGTGGAGACACAATTCAAGCTCCAATCCCTCTCATGTGGTACATTTATGGACATGAGGGAAGATGACGCTTGGGACTTCATTGAGAAGCAAGCGCGAGTTATAGAGAAGTATTCTCATCGGAAAGTGGAGGCGAATCACGTGGATCAAGGAGCAAAGCTATCACAAGCAGCTCAAACTCAAATCTTTTCTCTCAACACGGAGATTAAAGAGTTGAAGGAAGCCATCAAAACCAACTTTCCGAAGCACAAGGAGCAAGACGTGGGTTATTTAGGCAACAACAATAACCACAACGGTAATGAGAATACCAACCGCAACAACCGGAACAACAACCGGAATAATTGGAACAACAACAACAACAACCGGAACAACAATTAGAACAACAATAGGGGTTCAAACAACAACAATTGGCGCTCCAATCAACAAAATTCCGGTAATTCTTATCCTTCCAATTCAGGAAATTCACTAACTCCACCTTCCTCTTCTTCCACTCCTTTGAAAAGCCAGGGGCAAACATCTAATGGTGGAAGCACTTCGGGGAAAGAGAAGCCCGATCCCATGTTGGAAACAATCTTGGGCAAGCTTCAAGGGTTGGAGACTCGCATCATCAAGGTTGATGATCACATTACTAAGGTTGATAAAGCCCAAAAGGTTTTAAAAAACCAAATGTTCAGCCATGCGGAGGAAGTTCCTAGGAATCAAGGGAAACTTCCAGGAAAAACGGAGGACAACCCAAAAGGAAGGGTGATGGCAATCACAACTAGGAGCGGAGTAACAACTACCGACCCGCAGCCTAAGTTTGTAGAAGTCCCCGTTGAGAAAGAGAAAGAAAAGGGGAAGGAGAAGGAAGATGCCTACGTTCCTCCTCCAGCTTACAAACCTCCCCTACCGTTTCCGCAATCTAGAGCAAGAGCGCGTCTAGACAAGCAATTCGGTATGTTTATTGAACTCATGAGCAAATTGCATATTAATATACCTTTCATTGATGCTATTGTAGGTATGCCGGCTTATGGTAAGTTCTTAAAGGAAATCCTCTTTAACAAGAGAAAGCTAGAGGATTTTGGAGAGGTTAAGATAAGTTCGGATTCTTCGGATCTCATCAAAACCATGAAAGAGAAGATGCCCCCAAAGCTAAAGGATCCGGGGTCATTTTGTATTCCCATAGGAGTGGGAGATGTCACATATGATGCATTATGTGACTTGGGAGCAAGTGTGAGCATCATCCCACTTGCCTTATGCAGGAAGATCGGTTTAGGCGATCCTAAACCGGTGAATATGACGTTGTACATGGCGGATCGATCCATAACTCGTCCCGTCGGTATTGTTGAAGACGTCCCAGTCAAGCTAGGTAAATTCTATGTCCATATAGATTTTGTTGTGCTTGACATTCCTGCAGATAGTCCGGTCCCGATCATTCTCGGAAGACCGTTTCTTGCAACGTCCGGCTGCATAGTCGATTGCAAGAATGCTAGACTCGCCTTTGACATAGGAGAAGAGAAGGTAGAGTTCGTTCTTTCCACTCTAGTGAAGGAACCAATCTTTGATGAGGATATATTCAATATCCAAGATGAAGAAGGGCTATCTAGAGAGGAGGTAAGTGCTATTCTCTTCAAAGATCCTTTACAAAAGGTTATTTCTATGAGTCTAATGGATGTAGGGGAAGAAGAGGAGTGCAATGAGGCAATTGAAGCTTTAGAAGCACAAGAAGAAGTGTGTGAAGAGGAGTTTGAGAAACTCCACGACGAGGCAGAGAACGTACGGATCCACGGTCATACACTATATTCCACGGCCGTGGATTTCACCAACAAAAGCGTGGAGCACTCCAGAGGGTTACACGGTCGTGGAGAGAACAAAGCAACCGTAAAAATTTTCCACGCCCAAAATTACGGCCGTGGAGGATGCAAAGAGGCCGTAATTTTGGGTGATTCCGAAAGCAATTGTGTCTCTCCCTCAACTTCTCTTGGTTCTTCTCCAACACCTTCTACATCTTTAGACACTTCTAAGGAGGCATCGGAAGCTCCTCAAGAACCATCGGAGACTCCTAAAGCTATGGAATTGAAACCACTTCCTACACATCTAAGGTACACATTTCTTGGACCTAATTCTACCTTTCCGGTTATTATTAGTTCCGATTTAAGCATAGATGAACATAGTAAACTTATGGTTGTCCTTAAGAAACATAGGAAAGCTCTAGGATATACTATAGAGGACTTAGTTGAAATCAAACCTTCCCTATGCATGCATAAGATCTTAATGGAAGAGGACTTTAGGACTTCGCGACAACCTCAAAGGCGGTTGAATCCGACCATGAAGGAGGTTGTCAAGAAGGAAATTCTTAAACTTCTTGATGCAGGTATCATCTACCCTATCTCCGATAGCAAGTGGGTGAGTCCCGTACAAGTAGTTCCGAAGAAGGGAGGAATGACGGTCATCACCAACAAGAATAACGAACTCATTCCTACCCGAACCGTAACAGGATGACGGATGTGCATAGACTACCGCAAGCTAAACAACGCGACGAGGAAGGATCACTTCCCACTACCCTTCATCGATCAAATGTTTGAAAGGTTGGCACACCATTCGCACTTTTGCTATCTTGACGGTTATAGTGGTTTCTTTCAGATTCCGATACACCCGGATGATCAAGAGAAGACCACATTCACGTGCCCGTGGGGTACGTTTGCCTATAGGAGGATGCCGTTCGGGCTTTGCAACGCCCCAGCCACCTTTCAACGGTGCATGATGGCCATCTTCTCCGAATATATAGAGGAAATCATGGAGGTTTTTATGGATGACTTCTCCGTTTATGGTTCCTCTTTTGACAATTGCCTTTCTAACCTTGCTCTTGTATTACAAAGGTGTGAAGATACTAACCTAGTTCTCAATTGGGAAAAGTGTCAATTTATGGTGAAAGAAGGCATTGTACTAGGACACTTAATCTCTAGTAGAGGGATCGAGGTGGATAAAGCTAAAATAGAGACTATAGAAAAGCTCCCTCCCCCAACTTCGGTGAAAGGGATAAGAAGTTTTCTAGGACATGCTGGATTTTATAGACGCTTCATAAAAGACTTCTCTAAAATATCAAAACCGCTAACTAATCTATTGATGAAGGATGCAGTTTTTGAGTTTTCGCAGGAATGTTTAGATGCGTTCAATATGATTCGGGAAGCTCTAATTTCAGCTCCGATTATCCAACCTCCGGATTGGAATCTTCCCTTTGAGGTTATATGTGACGCAAGTGACGTAGCTATAGGAGCTGTTCTTGGACAAAGGAAGGAAGGGCGAACCCATGCCATATACTACGCTAGCAAGACGCTAGATGAGGCGCAGCTCAACTACGCCACTACGGAAAGGAATTTCTAGCCATTGTTTATGCAATTGATAAATTTCGCTCTTATCTTGTAGGTGCAAAGGTGATTGTATACACGGATCATGCTGCGATCCGGTACCTCCTTGCAAAGAAAGATGCGAAGCCAAGGCTAATTAGATGGATTCTTCTCCTACAAGAGTTCGATCTAGAGATCCGCAACAAGAAGGGTTCAGAAAATTTTGTTGCGGATCATTTGAGTCGCCTAACACATCTAGAGGACGACCACCTACCTATAGATGACTCCTTTCCGGACGAGCATTTACACATTATAGAGGAGTGCATCGATGTGATCGCCAAAGGTAATGAACCATGGTTTGCTGATTTTGTTAACTATTTGGTTTGTCAGGAATTACCGCCCGGATTATCCTACGCACAAAGAAAGAAGTTCTTTAAGGATGTTCAGGAATACTTTTGGAATGAACCTCTCCTCTTTAAGAGAGGTCCGGATGGCATTATTTGGTGAGGTGTGCCAGAAGATGAGATGCAAAGTGTCATCCGCCATTGTCATTCACTACCATGTGGAGGACACGCTAGTTCGAACAAGACTAGCGCTAAGGTATTGCAATCTGGATTCTTTTGGCCTATACTATTTAAAGATGTGCAAACCTTTGTTTCCTGCTGCGATGCTTGTCAAAGAACATGAAATATATCTAGGAGGAATGAGATGCCTCTCAACAACATCCAAGAGGTGGAGATCTTCGACGTTTGGGGAGTAGACTTCATGGGACCTTTCCCATCATCTTGTGGTAACCAATACATACTTTTAGCGGTTGATTATGTTTCAAGATGGGTTGAAGCGATTGCCTCTCCCACCAATGATGCCATGGTAGTGGTCAAGTTCTTTAACAAGACCATCTTCCCACGATTTGGGACACCACGGACCATCATTAGTGATGGAGGCTCTCACTTCATTGCCCGGCGCTTTGAAGCTCTTTTAGCTAAGTATGGGGTGACTCACAAGATCGCCACCCCTTATCATCCACAAACTAGTAGACAAGTTGAGATCTCAAACCGGGAGATCAAAGGAATCCTAGAGAAGACGGTTTCAAGGACTAGGAAGGATTGGTCTTTGAAGCTAGATGATGCATTGTGGGCGTACCGGACTGCGTATAAGACTCCCATCGGAACCACACCATACAACCTTGTGTATGGGAAGTTTTGTCACTTACCGGTAGAGTTGGAGCACAAGACGTTTTGGGCAATCAAGTGGCTAAATTTCAGCATGAAGGAAGCGGGAGAGAAGCGTCTCTTAGACCTAAATGAGCTTGAAGAACTCCGCTTGAACGCTTACGAAAACGCAAGATCTACAAAGAAAGAGCAAAGCGTTGACATGATAAGCATATCATTCCAAAGGACTTCAAGGAGGGAGATCAAGTTCTCCTCTTCAATTCAAGGCTTCGTCTCTTTCCAGGTAAGCTTAAATCTCGTTGGACCGGACCTTTTCTAATCAAACGTATTTTCCCCCATGGTGCAGTTGAAGTATGGGGTGAAACGGGCGGAAGCTTTAAGGTGAACGGTCAACGACTCAAGAAGTATACACCGGAACTCCAAGCTGAAGAGTTCGCGCCCACCGCACTCGAATAAGTGCGAATTTGGTCTAGCTACGGACCTTAAACAGAGCGCTTCTTGGGAGGCAACCCAAGGTATTGCATTTACGTTTTTGTCTTTGATTCATAGATTAGTTTAGTTTAGACGTTTTTGCATTGTTTTACCTTCGATACCTTCCGGTATGTTTGTGTTTTTGGATGTAGGAACAGTGGAAAAGGAAAGGGGAAGAGAAAGTTTGAAGAAAAGTGACGAAACTTGGACTTTGGAGCATTACAGAGAGTTCCACGGCCTAAACCACGGCCGTGACAGCTACAGTGACCGTAATTTTCAAAAGCCTGAGAAAAATCACCAAAACCACGGTTCCGTACAATTCCACGGCCGTGGAACCCCCCGACAGACCGTGATTTTCAAAAATTTTTACGGCCACTATATAAACCACGTTTCTTCAAAAAACACACCAGAAACACCCAAAACCACGCCAAGAACGCCGAATCCACGCCCCTTCTCTAAATTCTTCATACGTTAATTTTTTTCGACGATTTTTTGACCAAAAAGAAAGCAAATCCAATCACCTACAAGATCCAAGCAACAATTCGAGCAGCAATTCACCGGAGAAGCCATAATTCGGATTACAAAATCCAAAAACCTAGGTTTTTGGTTCTTTCTCTCTCTCTTTGTCGATTCGGGTTTGTTTTCGATTGAATTTGTAGGAGAACTGATTGGAATTGGAAGGAAATTAGTCTAGGGCTGCTTGTTGCTGAATTTGGTGAATTTCTGTTGGATTTTGAGAATTTTCGAGACGAACCACGGTCACTGTACGTTCCACGGTCGTGGAAATCCAAGAACAGACCGTGGTTTCTGACAGATTATGGATTTTGTGAGGAGAGTGTCCGGTAGGAACAAGGATAAGAACAAGGACAGTGATAAGAACAAAAAGAGGAAGGGCAACCCCTCTTCCTCTTCTAGAGCACCACCTCCTTCATCCCCTTCACCTTCATCATCACCATCACCACCTCCCCCTATGATCCCTACCATCCATGAGGATCATTTAGATGCCTTGGAGAGGATAGAGGAGAGGACGGTCATAGGACCGCGATACTTGCTGCTTGAGGAGTTAGAGCCTCTACATGTGATAGGGGACCTTACTTGGCTCTTGGATAGAGCCGGTTTAGTCATCTTCTCCGCTATTCGGGAAGATGCTTATGAGGAGATCACTAGGGAGTTTGTGGTTTCCTTCTAGCATAGCCATGTTGACAGGACAGTTTCTTTCCGGTTGATGGAAAGAAACTATGATTTTTCGATTAGAGAGTTCGGAGCCTTCTTTGGGTTCCAGGAGACCTTCAATGGTCGTTTCCCCAGTGGCGTGTACGCCAAGGATTTCGGGGAGGAGATCGCTATGATCTATGCCAGCGATCCTCGCTGGCAGCCTGCTGATACCAAGGCTAGATTGATCTACCATCTAGCCTTGAAGATAGCTCATAGAGTGTTTTCTGAGTGTCTCTTCCCTAGGACGGAGACACCTCAGAAGATCAAGACGGATGAGTTATTCCTGCTCTACAGCATGTTATATGGCAGGCCAGCTGACTGCGCCACCCTCTTAGCTGCTACCATGAGCAAGCTAAAGAATAAGAGGGCTGACAACATTGGATATGGTGGGATGGTGACCCACCTTACTCGACAGTTAGGGGTTGATTTCTCAACTTGTACACGTATTGCTGCTAGACCCCTAGGACTTCAGGCCCTTATGACTAGAGGCATCATCTTCCCCACCCATAGAGGTCCACCATATGCTGCTATGCCATGTGAGAGTAGGACCGGGAGAGGTATAGAGTGGCTCCCCGAGTATTCCATTATGGCTGGACGCCATAACTGGAAGGCGACATTCGCTGCCATGCATGCGAACAGATTGGTAGCCCCTCCTTACGTCCCACCACCACCAGTTGTAGAGGAGGAGGAGATGATTATGAGGGAGGAGGAGGAGCTGAGCAGGACTTTGGTATATTCCCGGATCAGCCGGATACAGTTCCCGACATGCCTAGACGTTCTCCCCGTCCTGCTAGAGCATCTGGATCATCCTCTCGCCGTGCTAGTGTGAGCGAGAGGCCTACTTGGATGGCTGACCATCCTTCATGGTACAGTACGCAGCCGGATTGGATGGGAGCTCCACCGCCTTGGGATGCACAGCCGCCACCTGCACCAGCACCTTCAGATGCACCGGCGTGGTACAGCCAGCCGCCTGGTTGGTACGAGCAGTTGCTAGAGTGGGCTACCGACCTTTCTAGCCGGGTTGGAGCTTTGGAGATCCGTGCAGATGCTAGGGATGCACGAGTGGATGATCTGGACCACATGATGAGAGACGTTTACCGCCAACAGTTCGGGCGGTACTACGATCCCAGCTTCTCCCCGTTTCCACCACCGCCTCCACCGCAGTGAGATGATTGATGATCGACGTTTTAGCCGCTCCACCACCATTTTGTGAGTTTCTTTTTCTTTCTTTCTTTTCTTCTTTTTCTTTTTGAACATTAGGGACAATGTTTGTTCCAAGTATGGGGTGGGGTGTGACTAATAGTTTGTAATAACTCTTACTCACTTTTGTATGGTTCTATCAAGACTACCTTGCATGATTCATTCTATTGTTGCACGTTTCATTATTGCATTGCATGAAAAAGCTTTTGAAAAACCCATAAAAATTGAAAAAGCTTTTGAAAAACCCATAAAAATTGAAAAATTTTGAAAAATTTTGTGCTTCTAAGGATAGGAATGATTTCTATGATAATCACCACTTGTGAATTGAGTTTTGATGACAATCGCATGCTTAAACAAATAGTGGATTGAAAAGAAATTGAATGAGTTGATTATCTTTCTTTTGCAAATTTCATAATGTGATGAATGTTACTTAAATCATGTTGAGAAATCAAGGTTGAAATCACATGCAAAGTTCTTATGCTTCTTTTTGAGATGATTAAGGCAATTCGATTTTCTTTCTTCTTCCTTTGATCATTTAACCCCTCATTGAAATAATGGCCTCCTTTACCTATCCGGGAATTTGGAGGAGTTGATATTTGGCATGTTTGATGTGGGAGGGCCATGAAAGCAATATTTTGCATTCAAAAGAATAGAAAGAAATTATAGGTTTGGGGAAGTCAATCATGATGATGAGTAACTCGGCACCATTCACATAGCCGGGTGTTTGTGTCTTGCCAAAGTCGGATTGAGCGATATTCCTAGCGGATTATGGTATGTGCATCAAGGGTTTGAGGCATCTCGTAAAAATGAGAAACGCCAATCTCCTAGACTTCGGTTTTTGTGCACCTCTATCCATAACTCCAAAAGTAAAGTCGAAAATGAAAAGAAGAGAGCGAAGCTCTAAGTTGAAAGTGCTGCGGAAACCGCAAGAGAAAAAGAAAAGAGTAGTTATCCACTTTCCCGGATTCATGCACCACATTCCTTAAAGTTTTCCTCCCCTTTCCATATTCTAGACCTTGTTTGAAAGTCCTTAAGATCAAAAGAATGTTATATGACTTGGTGATCTAAATTGAAGTTTCTTATGATTGATTTTGATAATGTTTAAAGGTTATGATGTTTACATGGAAGTTTGATTAATTCATGAGCTTTCTTTACTCTTTACTCTTTGATTATGTATATGAAAGTCTTATAAACGAATGAAGCAAGATTTGAGAATGATCTATCGATTAGAAAGCACATTCATCTAAAAGAAGTTTGGCTTTGAGAAGGTACACATATTTCATCCTAACTTGAGTTTTAAAGCTTTTGAAAGACCTTGCTTAGAGACAAGCAAGTGGCAAGTATGGGGTTATTTGTTAGCATGAAATATTGTGATATTTTAGGCACGTTTTCTAAGTGTATTTCATCCATAATGGTAGTCATTGATAAAGTATTGAAGTATTTGTGAGTTAGTTTATCTATTTTGTCGATATAGAGGTCTACATAAGCTTTGTGTTGATTGTAGGCAATTAAGAGCTAAAACCGAACGGATTGAGAGAGAATGGAGATAGATTGAGCATGTCCAAGGATTGAGGACATCACTAGGAGCTAAGGATGATGCTAAGATGAAGAATGACACAAAAACAAAGGAAATTACAAGCTATGTACATTCCACGCTCTAAAGTACGACCGTATTAGAGTCCACGCTCTAATCCATGGCCGTGGAACCTTGGCAAGACAAGCGTGGTGCATTCCAGCAACTTACACGGCCGTGGAGAGTTGTGACAAACCGTGACCCAACTCCGAGCTCTAAATTACGGGCGTGAAACCCTTCCACGACCGTGATCTTGACGATCTTTTACGCAATATTTTAAGCCACAATCTTCTACGCACATGGGCTGAAGACGCATTTTATTTGGGCCTATATAAGGACGGAAGGAAGAGGATTTCCGTCACCTTCGCTACCTCTGTTTACCCTAGTTTACGCCTTCGCTTAGACCACCGTTGAGAGATTTGCGCCTAGCTCTATTGAGATTTCCGGATTGACGGAAAGTTGGAGGAAGAGTGAAGATTTGAAAGATTGTTCGTAAGGAGATTTCATACTTTGTTCCTAGGTTTGATTAGAAGACGGATTGACATCCCGTTCTTCGTTCTTATCTAGAATAGTTACTTGTTTGTGTTCATTCCAAATCTGAGTTGCATTATCATTGATATTTGTGGATTTGAGATTGGTTTGAAGGTTATTGAAGGTTTTCGGAAGTTTTCATCTTTCATTCTTTTAAATCTTGAATTTGATATCATAATGACCGTTGTTGGCTAAAACCCTTTAGCAATTCTAAGGTGAAGGGTTGATAGTTGTGGCTTAGATGATGATAGATCGATCGTAAACAGATTGGACCCTGAGAGTTAGAGAGAATCGCCGACAAACCTAATCCACGGTTTGTTCTTGAGCTTCCACGGCCGTGGAACTCAAGAACTACCCGTAATTTTGTGTCAGTTACGAACCTTGCTTTTACTTTAATCCAAAGTTAAAGATTTGCTTTAACTTAGTCTTGGCTTGCCTTTTCTAGGTGGTAGTGAAGCCTCAACAACCTCTACCTCGATTCCGAGTGTCACAACCTTAATCGGTTAAGTTAGTCTTGATCCTTGGATTACAAGTTTGGGTATTTGATGTTAATATTTACCTTTAGAAGCTTTATATACTGAAGCCTCAACAACCTTTATAGAGAGTGCCTTTAGGTGAATCATATAAGGTCTTGGAACTTCACCGTACATTGCCTTACATTCGTATACCTTTGCATACCTCAACTCTGTCCTTATATCTTTAGTATATCTTGAATCGATTGCCACAACTGGATTCCTGGATCTTTAGGATTGCTGTTTTCCCAATATATTTGCAAAGCTTTACCCTTTTACTTGCTTGAAAACTTTACAATTGAATTTGTTCCCCCCAAATCCCTGTGTTCGATACTCTGGAATACTTGCTAATCTACGCCGATCCGTACACTGCGGGTTCGCTTGCTTGATTTATAATTTTATAATTAAAGCTTACTTGCACGCACGCTAAGTGGCGAACAGTAGCCCATAGTGTGCTGGAACTGTATTTCCAACATCTGGCACTGGCAGTGCTGGCTCTCCCTCATCTCCAACATATCTAAGGATAGAGCGGCGTAAGAGTCGATCATCTAATCCGTCAGCTCGTCTATCCGTCTGTGAGCTACGGGATCCCGCTGTCTGCGGACTCTGCGCCTGGCAGGACGTGATGGTGGTGCAGCTGCCTCCTTCTCAGTGTCCTCGTCGTCCAAATCGACGACTGGTACGCTGGGACCGGCTGTGTATGTCCCTGTATCCATAGCAGCACCGCCAACGTCCTTCTCATCCTCATCCTCCTACACCGGAGCTGCTGCGTCTCTAGCGTCCTCAATGTATGGAGTCCATGCAGTGGACCAGTACTGAGGAACATAGACAAAAAACTGGGATGACCACCTAATACCCTGAGGGGCAGTCTGCTCCCAAGGCATCGCTACATATGGCGTAGTAAGTCCACGAGGAACCAGAATCCTCCTAGTGATCATCTCCTGCAACCTTAGCGGCTTGACAACCGCCACCAGTGTACATGCACTCAGATCCAGTCCCATCACTGTAGCTATATGGGTCACTAAGCCGCCGCAACAGATGTCTCCTCTCCCCTTTGCCTTGATCCGGTGCAAATCCTCAACTAACAAGGCACCGAAATCAGGCACACCCCCAGTCACCATACAGAACAAACTCAAGAGCTCCCCCTGTCTAACCTTCTGGGGCGTCTCAGTACGCGCCAAAAGTGTCTCGCTGAATATCCTGTGGGCGAGTCTGAAAGCAAGGTGGAAGATGATCCGCTCCCTAGAGTCTCCAGGTCTCCACCTATCAACATACTCAACTACTTGAGCTATCTGTCCCCAGAGCTGGCGAGCTACAGCTGGAGAGGGGAAATCAGTATCTGTCGGGGTCGGGAAGCCAAAGACCTCTCTCCACTGGTCCATCGGTACTAGATAATTCCGGTTCAGCAACTGGTACTTGATGGCCTGCTCTGCAGGCAGGTGAGTCACAGAGCTCACAAACTCTAGTGTGGGCTCGAGGTAGGCCAGAGCTCTAATCTCCATAAACTACTCCAGCCCTACCATCGAGACCATCCGTCTCAGATCATCCGCAACATATAAACAATCAAAGGCAGATATGTCCAAAAACCGCGGCGCAACCACATGACGCGTACAAATGCGGTCGTAGTCGGCCTGGTGACGCTCGTGTATCACCGGTACAGAAGGCCGAGAAGAAGAAGAAGAAGGGGAAGATCCATCTCTCAGGACAAGCTGTCTGTCAGATCTAGAACTCATTTTCTCTCTCTTTCAGAGCACCTCGGTTGCTTGTCAAAGCTCAAGAATCACCTCGGCTGAGGCGCAGGTCGATTGGACCGAGGTGTGAAGCTGTTCGATTTCAACTCTTTGAAATTCAGTTCTTTTCCCCCAATATCACTATAGATTGTTCCTAAGGGGTACTTAATCCTTTTCCAACAAAAATAATTGGCAACCAAAGCCAATTTCTTCCAAAATCAGTAAAAGACGAGAAGTTAGGGTTTTCGGTTTTGTTACTCCAGATTCGGTCGATTTGAGGCATTTTTGTTGCAGTTTCTTGCTTGCACTTCGTTCCTCTAGCCTTTCCTCTCAGAACCGAAGCAAATATCGTCGAAAACGAGTGAAAATTGAAGAAGCGAGGTAAGATTAGCGCCGCGGTCGAGAAGGTGAGGGAGGGAAGAGAGAGAAACCATTCCCCTTTTTATACCCCTCAATGAATCTGCTGTCACCTCGGTCGAGGTGGTCCCAACTGGACCGAGGTGTCTGGACTGAGGTGGAATGTGTCAGCCCTAGTCGCCTCGGTTGCTCAAGAATCATTTCGGTCGAGGTGTTGTAGTAGCAACCGAGATGTGTCTCAGTCAAACTCCGTCTTCTCAATTTCCCGAACTTCTGTTCTTCCAGTGTTGCTCCTGGGTTGTATTCCTTCCTTAAAAATCACCTGTTTTCTGTCTAGGATGCCAAAAACAAAGCAAAGCAAAGCAAAAGCAAACTATCTAAAGCTAGACTAGAAAAGGGAAAATAAAGCAATACCTTGGGTTGCCTCCCAAGAAGCGCTTGGTTTAAGGTCGCTAGCTGGACCGTACGACATCTCTAAACTAGGTATAGTGGTGCAATCTCCTCAACGTGGACTACCGGTTTGTATTTCTTAATTCTATGACCATTGACTTTGAAGCTTCCACTTGTTTCTCCCCAGATCTCGCCTGCACCATAAGGGAAAACATGTTTCACAACATAAGGTCTTGTCCATCTAGATTTTAACTTACCTGGAAAGAGGCGAAGACGGGAGTTGAAGAGTAGAACTAAGTCTCCTTCTTTGAACTCCTTAGGAATGATACGCCTATCATGCCATTTCTTTGTCCTTTCCTTGTAGATCTTGGCATTCTCATAAGCGTTCAAACGCAGCTCCTCCAGCTCATTGATGTCCAATAGCCGCTTCTCACCGGCTTCCTTTATATCGAAATTCAACCATTTGATTGCCCAATACGCCTTGTGTTCTAGCTCAACGGGCAAATGGCAAGACTTTCCATATACCAGATTATAGGGGGTGGTACCAATGGGAGTCTTAAATGCGGTCCTGTAGGCCCAAAGAGCGTCATCCAACTTCATGGACCAATCCTTCCTCGTCCTAGAGACGGTCTTCTCCAAGATTACTTTAATTTCTCTATTCGAGATCTCGACCTGTCCACTAGTTTGAGTGTGATAAGGGGTTGCTACCTTGTGGGTTACCCCATACTTTGATAAAAGTGCCTTAAACTTCCGGTTGATGAAATGTGTCCCTCCGTCGCTGATGATGATGCGTGGAGTCCCAAAACATGGAAAGATAGTCCTATCAAAAAACTTCACAACCACCATGACATCATTAGTGGGAGAGGCAATGACTTCCACCCATCAAGAGACATAGTCGACAGCTAGGAGAATGTAGAGGTTTCCTCCGGATGATGGGAAAGGTCCCATGAAATCAACCCCCCATACATCAAAGATCTCAACCTCCTGTATGTTATTGAGTGGCATCTCGTTCCTCCTAGATAAGTTCCCTGTTCTTTGGCATGCATCACAAGAAACAACAAATGCTTGCACATCCTTAAATAATGTAGGCCAAAAGAAACCGGAACGCAATACCTTGGCGCATGTTTTGTGAGCGCTAGCATGCCCTCCACAAGGAAGCGAGTGGCAAAATGCCGTATGACACTAGTAACTTCATCTTCCGTAATGCATCTTCGAAGCATCCCGTCCGGACCTCTCTTAAATAGTAGAGGTTCATCCCAATAGTAATGACGTACATCTTTAATGAATTTCTTCCTTTGAGCGTATGTCAATCCGGGTGGTATTTCCTGGAAAAAAAGATAATTAACAATGTCAGCATACCAAGGCCCTTTATAATCAGAAGTTTGGTGGAGAAAGTGTTCCACCAACTGTGGATGAATTTCAAAAAAGGGAGTAAGAAGTTTGTTATTCTCAGTTGACATCATCTCGCTTGTGACTTCGGTCGAGGTCCAGAGAGGGTGACCGAGATGTTTTTTAGTCAAGAACACCTCGCTTGGTCCAGAAAGTGCCTCGGTCGAGGTACTGCAACTGGGACCGAAACTGGAGATTCTCTTCTCCTGGATTAATTTTTCAATCTTAGCTCCTGGATCTTCTTCCAGTGCCTTTATTCTCTGTATATCTGCATCACAAGAAATATCTATACCTTCCTCCATTAAGCTAAAACTAATAACTCTCTCAAGTGGATCATTAATAAGGATAGAGCTCACCAATTCTCTTGATTCTTCTTCATCATAGATGTTGAAGATATCATCTCCCAACGGCTCTCCTTTCATTGCCGCAAGCAATGCAAACTCAATTTGATCACCGTCAATGTTGAATTGCTACTTGGCGTTCTTACAATCCACATTGCAACCCGAAGTTGCTAGAAATGGTCTCCCGAGAATGATAGGAATGGGATAATCTACGGGGATGTCAAGCACAACAAAGTCTATAGGTAAATAGAAGTTACCTAACTTAACGGGACTTCTTCCAAAATGCCCACGGGATGGGTAATGGAGCGGTCCGCCATGTACAACCGTATCTTCACCGGCTTGGGCTCTCCAAGTCCGATCTTCACACATAACTCCAGTGGAAGAATGATGCTCACGCTGGCTCCTAGATCACACAACGCTTTACAAGTGACATCCCCAACTTGAATGGGAATGCAAAATGAACCTGGATCCCTTAACTTGGGTGGAATCTTCTCTTTCATGATTTGAATGAGCTCGGAGGATTTAGATGTCATCCTTACTTCACCAAAGTCTTCCAACTTCCTCTTTCTTGATGGAATTTCTTTCAAGAACTTCCCATAGGCGGGCATCCCTAGAATAACATTAAGGAAAGGGATATCAATATGTAGTTTATTCATCAAGTCAAGGAACTTACCAAAGTGCTTGTCTAGATGTGCTCTGGTTCTTGACCGAGGGAATGGAAGTGGTGGTTTATATGCAGGAGGTGGGACATAAACTTCAGTTTTGTCCGACGCTCTCTGAGGCTCCACCTCGGTTGGTATCTCGGCCGAAGTGTTCTTTGTCTGTACCTGAACCGAGGTATTCTTCACTGGCATCGACCGAGGCACTAGATCTGCAGTTTTCAGTCCACTTTTCGTCATTATTACCCGGATCTGTCCTTTGGGGTTGCTCTCTGTCCTTGCTGAAAGCTTCCTTAGATCTCTTGGCGCTTCATTCGCCTTATTAAAGAATTGTTGTTCTAAGGCTTTTTGTGCCTTCGAAAATGAAGTCATGGACGTCTCCATAGCATTGAGCTTGATCAAGATAGCTCCAGCACTGCATCTTTCTTTTCTGGCTGGGACGAGCTTGATCCAGGCTCCTGGCTCTTCAATAGAGTAGAAGAAGAAGAAGAAGAGAGGAAAGGATTAGAAGAGTTGTTCGAATTGGAGTTAGAGTAAGAGTTACCCAAATTTTGATTGTTTGGTCTCCAATTATTGCTGTTGGATCCTCTATTGTTGTTGTAGTTGTTGTTCCGGGAACTGTTGTTGTTGTTCCGGTAACCATTGTTGTTCCTTGAGCCTTGATATCCTTCCTTTTCTTTCTTGGTGTGAGCAACCAAAAGTTCCTTCAATTGCTTCACATCATTATTGAGGGAGGTAAGTTGATTATCATTTGATGGAGCTTCTTGAAAATTAACTCTCTTAACTCCATTTTCAGCTCCTTGGTGTGAGTACTTCTCCATGTGCAAAGCTTGTTTTTCAATGAATTCCCAAGCTTCATCAATCGGCATGTCCATGAATGTGCCGGCGGATAGTAGTTGAAGGCTGAATTGGGTAGCTCCATCCAATCCCTTGAAGTAAATCTCGAACAACTCTATCTTTGGAATCCCATGATGTGGGCAATCCAAAAGAACATCTTTAAATCTCTCCCATAATTTGGACAAACTTTCCTTGTCCTTCATGTTGAATGCGTTGATCTTCCCTCTCATTTTGGCAGTCTTGGAGGGGGGAAAGAATTTCTTCAAGAATTCCGTCGTCTTCTCCTCCCAAGTGTTGATCATTCCGGGAGGAAGAGACTGGTACCAAGTAAGCGCCCAGTCCTTCAAATAAAAGTAAAAAGGCCTTAACATGTAATTATTATTTTCCACTCTTGAAGGTTTCAAGGTCTCCATCAAGATCTCATAGTTTTGTAGATGTTGATGTGGAGATTCCCTTTCTAGACCTCCGAACTGGCATTGGCGAATCATGGAAAGAACTTGCGGTCGAAGTTCATAATAAAGCTCCGCTGGATCTCCTAGGTTGACTCCTGGACGCCTCACTTGCTGGTTTGGGTCCATCTTCTGCCCTAGGGTCTGTGGAATACCTGCAAAAAGAACATCTCGGTCTGGCATCCGAGGTGGAAGTATCTCGGCCGGGGCAACTGGAGTGGGGTCCTGCCTCGGTCGAGGATCTAGTCGATGCAGAATTTGAGCTCGTAACTCAGCCATATCTGCTTCAATCTCTGCAGCTCGGGTGCGATTTTCCTCCCTTTCGCGCTGCAGTTCTTCCCTATTGAGGCGTAGTAGTTCCATTGCCTCCTTCAATTCGGCCTCAAGATCGCGATTGTCTTGGTTGGCCATTTTCGCTTCTTTCAAGCGTCTCTTATATGTCTTTTCTGGTTCGGGATCGTAAGGAACGATTTCCTTCCCAGCACGGGTTCTTTGCATAAACCTAAGAAAAAGAACCTGCGAAAGTCACTCAAGTAGAGTGGTTAGTAATAACAGGGGCAAGAGCCCTGGAAGACAACCGCAACCGGCTCGGTCTAGACCAAGTCCCTGGCAACGGCGCTAAAAACTTGTTCGCTCCAAATGGTGTGTGCAAGCTTTAAATTTATAACCCAAGAAGTATGCTTAAAACAAGGATGCGAACCCGTAGTGTACGGATCAATTATAGTAAAAGCAAGAATTCCGGGGTGTCGATCTCAGGGACTTAGGTGAAACAAAGCAAGTATAGGTTGTCAATATTACAAATAACCACAAAAGCAATTAAAGCAATCAAAGATGATAATATAAAGTCAATTAAAGTAAATATGCAAATTCTAGGGATTAAGGCATCTATTTGTGGTTCCAACTCAAGATCTCAAAGTAAGCGGACAAAGTTGAGATTTTGCAAAGGGAAGGTGTTACTAAAGCGGAATAGATCACCGGGTAAGTCTCACTACTCACTAATCCCAAACAAATAACATATCACCGGGTAAGTCTAAAGGTACTAAAGAAAGGAATTAAAATCTCAAACAAACACACCAACTAAGGGAATAGAATCAACCTTTACCGGGTAAGTCTCAGGCTAACTCACAAAGATGGAATGAAGGCACACTCAAACCCCAATAAAGGATAAACCTTTATTACCTACACTTATGATCATGGGTAAACAAACTAAGGAATTACCGGGTAAGTCTCATCCTAAGCTTGCATTGAACTAGGAAAGGTGTAATAAGAATAGGATTTGGCAAACTTTAACACTTAACTCTCAGTTACAGATCAGATAAGTCACCTCGGTCAGTCAAGTTCCACCCCGGCCGAGATGTTCATCGACTGAACGAGATTTTCTAGGGTTAAGGATAAAGACTCGAGCTTTCAGGGTCCTACTGGAATTTAAGATTATTCTATCATTGTTTTTCCACAACCTTCAGCCAATCACCCTAGAATCGCACAAGGAAATTAGCCACTCATCATCATGAAAGCAATAATCAAATATATGGGAAGAAAATGAATATTTGAACACAAAAACCTTAAGAACAAGACTTCAATAACTGAATCAAATAAACAAATCAGCGTTCCTTGGATAACAAATCCAACAAGACAATCAAGAAGAAGGGAATCTAAGAAAGTCTTACAAAACCCTTCACAAAAGCTATAATAAGCTATCAATCCTTCCTTGATTGATCTTCAATCTTCCTTCCTTTCTTTAAAACTCCGGAAAAATCCCTTAATTGCTGGATGCTCTCAGCCCTCTAAGCATGGTTGAACTTGTGGAAAATCCAACCCTTTATATAGGAGAATTATCTTCCAAAGATAAAATATCTTAAAAAGATAATTTTCTAATAAAATATATCCATATCTCATAAATAGATCCCTAAAATATATGATCTTTCTTTTAAAAATCCAGCCCAAAAATATAAGATCTCTCCTTCCAAAAATAAAAGATCTCAGCCAAATAAAATATATCTCGCCGCGTCAGAGTGTTCGCCTCGGTCGGGGCACTCCTCTAGATCACCTCGGTCGAGGTGATTCTGTAGTCAACCGAGGTGACTCTCAGCTGAAGGTGAAATCTCAGAAATCTGGTCCAAAGTAAACCTTTAATTCAATTCCATGCTTCCTGGGTTCTTCCTTAACCTCTTGAATGTAGCTCCAATGACTCCTTAGCTCCTTTAGCTCCATTTTGATGCAAAACGTGCCATTTTACTTACGATTACAACGAAACTTGGTGTAGACCTCGATTCCCGCAAAGGTAGATGAAACGACAATATAATCTCATAATATACTTTCAAACGTGCATATTATAGAAGATAAAACGTCTAAACAGGTCCCAAAATATAGACTATAATTCATGCTATCAGACACATTCTCGTGTGGAGCAGTTTAGGCCAATATCTTATTGTAATGTGGTCTACAAGGTCATCACCAAGCTGATAGCAAACTAATTGGGTCCATGTCTGATAGCGAACTAATTGGGTCCAAGTCTTGGGTACCTCATTGACCCAGCCGAGTTTGCCTTCGTTCTGGGAGGTTGATACTAGATAATGTGTTTCTCGTACAAGAGTTGTTGAGGAGATATAATGTGCGACAAGATAGTAGACGATGTTTTATGAAGATTGACCTTGTCGAAGCCTACGACACGATTAGTTGGAGGTTCCTTCGTTTTGCCATGTTGGAGTTGAAGTTCCCAACTAGGTTCATTGACTGGGTGATGGAGTACATTACTACGGTGTCTTACTCTATCCGGGTTAACAAGACCTCACATGGATTCTTTCGTGGTAGTCTGGGGTTAAGGAAAAGTTGCCCGTTATCACCGTTCCTATTTGTGGTCTACATGGAATTTATCTCGAGGATGATCTAGGTGGAGACCTCTAGGCCGCGATTCAGGCTTTATAAGCATTGCGAAGAGCTTAGGATTTCCCATATGATGTTCGCTGATGACGTGATGTTGTTTTGCCGGGATGATAGAGCGTCAATTGATATCTTGCTTAAGTACCTTCGTAGATTTGAGAGCATTTCGGAATTATTTGTGAGCGTTCCTAAATATTTTATTTACTTAGATTTTATGTTCGAAGAGGAGGAATATGAGCTTACCCAATTCTCGGTTTTTGTGGCAAGAAAGATCACGTTCAGATACCTAGGGGTTCCTATCTCACCCACCATTCTTCGATCTAGGAATTACTCTCCTCTCATTGATAGGATTAAGAGACACATTTTCTCGTGGAATAAGCGAAACTTGTCGTAGCCGTTGCAACCTAGTCTCGTCACCTCGTCGCCTTGTCTCTCGTCGCCTCTCTTTTGTCGTTCACAAATGGGAGGAATATGATACTAGGACAATTTTGGGTTTTTTTGACAAAAAAAACATTCATGAAAAACAAACTTGGAATGAGGAGGTTATATTTCAGAGGCTTATAAACCCGAATAAACTCATTCAATAATAAACCCGTTCACAAGTAAACACTACCAAAAAGTAAACCTGGGTTTATAAAGTAAATGAAAGTGAAATAAATATATAGTAAATAGGGCCTAAGCGGGAAAAATCAAAACCTGGTTTCCATAAAGTTAACTTTGATGGAGCCAAACTAGATTCGGGAGTAACATCCGTTGATTTTGTGATTCGAATTCACAATGGAGAGGTTGTTAGTCGCGGTGCTCAAATTAAATAAGTTCAACTTGGTAATAAAAGATAAAGCTTTTGCTCTTAAGTTTGACTTGCAAGAATCTATCTGATTGTAGATCAAAAAGATCAAAATCGAGGGCGATAATTTGCGTGTTATCAAGACACTCCAAGGTTTGTAGACTTGCTCGTGAGAGGTCGAGATGATTTTATCCGACTTCATACTGGATCTTTGTTTCTTTGACGATGTTCAGATCATTCATGTATTTAGAGAAATCAACTATGTTGCTGATCGATTGACCCATATGAGAATCTCGACACCCAACGCCAATTTTTCTGAAGATCCGAACTTCATATTCTCATCCATAAATATTCCTTAGATTGGACTACCTCTAGGAGTTAGATTGACCTAACCACTTTCCGCTATCAATTTTTTTTATCAGCCAGGTTTCAAATAAAGCTTTTAATGTTTGGGGGAAATGTCCTTATATGCAGTTGTAGTTAAACGGGAGATTTGGGGCTTGTGTACTTGTAGTTAATTTGTGTTTCATTTAGTTTATAAACCCCGAGTTTAATTTTTGTTGGTGTTAACTTGGGGCATACTTACTCGTAGTTTACTTGTGTTTCATTTAGGGCATGTTTATTTGTAGTTTATTTGTGTTTTATTTAGTTTATAAATCATGAACTTAATTTTTGTAGGTGTTTACTTGGGGTCTGGTTTATTTCTCTACGGGTTTATTTGGGTTTATAAACCACTGAAAATAAACTTTCCACACCAAGATTATTTTTGCTTGGATGAGTTTATTTTTGTTTAAAACCCAATTTTGGTCTTGTGCTTTTCCATCCAGATATTCTTTGTTCATTGTATTCAACGAATGTTCGATTATTAGGGGCATAAGTGACTTTTGAAGTAAAATAAACCCAAAAAATAAAATCTAAGGAAACATCATTATCTACTTTATTTATATAAACCAATTGAGAAATAAAGCAAAATATAAACTATAAATTTATATAAACTCATTTAAGGGCCTGTTTAGCAAAAGATTGTGTTTTTTCACGTTTATAAAATGAATGGGTTTATACGGGTTTTTGGTTTATTTTCGGATTTATAAACTCGTCCAATTTATATATTTTATTTTTATAATGATGTTTACATAAGGTTTTTTGTGAGTTTATTTTCATTCAAAATACATTTATGTCCCTACAAAAATTACAGAATTACAAAGAGAACTAGGGTTATAAGATTTCTAGGTACTAGAAACTTTACTCCATTGTTCGACAGACTTGTCTTCGACCGTTTGACGGGGGACGAACGCCACTGCTTGTCACCGCTATAAATGTAAGAAGGCCGCCCCAGCGGCCTTGGTGCCTGTAACACCCCAAATCCTAGAGGACTCGGAATGCTACGAGTTGGGACCTCACAATGGGTCCCGGCCCTTAGCCTGACAACAACTTCATCGGACCTTACAACACGGCACAAATAAAAAGGCAAAATACATAGTTTTATAACATGAGCGGAAGAAAAAGGTACAAATCTGAAAACAATCCATCCAAGTCTCAAAACCAAAGAACAACATAAGTCTCAACATTCATGAAATATAAAGATAACAGCCCCGTCCTATAATGCACGGAACCCTGGCTGCCAACTACCGCCGGATCACTCGATCACCTCTCTAACCTGCAAGGCATCTACACGCGGTATAATACCGTTATCTGACAATCTATGCATAAGTATAAAGGTAAAAGCACAAACACACAACATATGCAATCAACATGCAACACTCAACCCTTTTTGTTATCTTTAATTAGGTGATACGTCATTACTAATGATACTTATCTTGTGACATGAGGGATTCCCAAACCTCGCCCCTGATCCCGTTTACCAACAAGGAATGGTGCTAATGCATCTGACCGTCTACTTGCCTGGGCTGGTACAAGGAACCTCCTAGACTCTCGTAAGAGCTAGGCAGATGATGTCACGACCCATTATCATACACTTGGGTCCATTACGTAATATAATAAAGTTGGCCTAATCCGGTTCCGTTATTATCCTAACTAGCAAACACCACTCATACACAATACACTCATACAAGAAGCCACCTAAGTAAATCCGTAGACTTACCAGTCTCCGAAGCGCACAAGATCACCTCACTCGAAAGTTCCCTCGGGAAAACGTACAACGCCTGTTCAAGAGAAGGCACACAATCAAACCACACTCTAGTCCACTAGAAGTCTTTAGACTTCTAGGCTCAACTCCTCAACCACCTAGTCCAAGAAGACTACACTCTCAGTCCATGACCTATCCAACTCTCAACATAACTATATACACAAAGGTTACTTCCACGACGCTCGAACAAACCCTCAACAACATACCACCACAAGATTCACATAACTCACACTAGACTTCTAAGGTCCAACCACTCTAAAGCATTCAGTTCAACTACCCTAGGCCAGCTTAACATGCTTCTAGGGTATAACGAGTCTAAGGAAAGAAAGAAGGAAAAGCAAGAACGAGATTCGGGACTCACTGGAGCAAAACCGCCCCTGCGCCTGCCTGATCCGCCCCTGCGCCTATCTGGGTCCGCCCCTGCATCGATCTGGGTCCGCCCCTGCGCCTGACAGAAGCCCCCTGCGCCTTGGTGAATCCGCCCCTGCGCCTGTCTGTGCAGGAAGTCCTTCGGCTGAGTTCTTCGATTGTGCGCCCGGTCCTTTAGGGTCTCCTTTGGTGTTATGAACGTCTTCTACTTCTCTCACTGGGTCTAGCTTTGTCATCGAACCAACAAAACAACGATAGATCATTGAGCAAGGATTCAAGAGTGTCTTCCATTCAAGCCATGGAAGGGAAAGGAAGAAAGAAGAAGGAGAATAAAGAAAGAAGAAGAATGGAAGGAACCTTACCCACATCCTGTCAATGCAGTTCCGGCCTCACGAATGGTGGATTCAAGTTGGAGCACTCCAAGGGGAGAATGGAGGAGAAGAATGTAAGAGGAAGGTGCAAAGTGGGTAAGAGGAAGAAGTAACGTGAGTAGAAAAAAGAAAGGAGGAGAAGAGTTGGCTGCATAAAAGAGGAAGAATACCAAAGGTCTCCAACCCATAACTCCTCAATGAATTTAAGAGGGGAGTTAAAAAGGACCGGAATATGAACGGTTGCCCAAAACGCTGCTACTCCGCCCACGCGTGCCACCGCCCCAGCGGGAACCTAGCCGCACCTGCGGCTTACTCGACTACGTCGCCAAAGCCGCAAGGGCGTGAGCCCTTGCCCCCGGCTTGTACCGTCATCTAACTCTATCCAAGCGTAACAAAAAATCCGGTCGTTACATCAGATCCCCCTCAAAATAAGTTTCGTCCCGAAACTTAGGGGTATTATTCGCGGTCATAAGATATAAGCAAGCCCTATGACTAACAAACTACCACATCAAGACCACCTAAGGGTCACACACAAGCACACTAGATATATCACACATACAACAGTGCAAGCAACCAAAACAAGAGGGTAGACTACCTGATAGTCCTATAGACATCTCTAGTCCCGCATAAAACTCCGTGTAGTTCCGCCGGATACTATCCTCCGTCTCCCAAGTGGCCTCGTCAATTCCCCGTCTCGACCACTGAACTCTCATCATGGGTATTACCTTCGATCGAAGGCGTCTCGCACCTCTCTCCAAAACTACTATCGGGTGCTCTGGAAATGTATGATCCGGCTCGACCACTAGGTCGTCATGATTCACTATGTGTCTCGGGTCATGCACATACTCTCGCAGCTGCGACACGTGAAATACTGGATGAACTCCCTCCAATCGGGGTGGCAATGCCAATCTGTATGCAACCTCTCCTATCCGCTCAAGGATCTCAAAGGGCCCGACATATCGGGGACTCAATTTTGCCTTAATGCCGAAACGTCTAACACCCCTTGTCGGCGACACTCTCAACCATACCTGGGCTCCAACCCTGAACTCTAGAGGCCTGCGTCTCTTATCAGCATAAGATCTCTGACGGCTTTGTACGGCCAACATCCGCTCTCGGATCAAAGCTACCCGAGCCATATCATCCTGCACGTGCTCGGGTGCCACACCACTCATCCTCCCAGGCTCATCCCAACACAAGGGTGTACGGCACTTCCGTCCATATAGTGCCTCGTAAGGAGCCATCCCAATAGTTGCATGCCAACTATAGTTATAAGAAAACTCCACCAAAGTGAGGTGGTCGGGCCACACCTGGCCCCAATTAAGCACACATGCCCTCAACATGTCCTCGAGGGTCTGAATCGTCCTCTCAGACTGTCCATCTGTCTGAGGATGGTATGCCGTGGTGAACTATAAGCTCGTACCTAAGGCGGCATGTACCTGATCCCAAAATCTCGAGGTAAAACGCTCATCGCTATCCGAGATGATCGTCCTCGGCACCCCATGGAACCTCACAATCTGTCGGGTAAACTCCTCGGATAAACGAGACACCGGCCACGTTTCCTTAATAGGAATAAATAGTGCCGTCTTCGTCAACCGATCCACCATAACCCATATCGCATCGAAGCCTTTACTCAACCTCAAGCCGGTAATGAAGTCCATAGAAATGTCCTCCCACTTCCACTGTGGAATCGGAAGTGGTTGGAGCTCTCCTCCGAGCCTGTGGTGCTCGATCTTGACCTGCTGACAGGTCGCACACTGGGCTACATATCTAGCCACGTCGGGCTTGAGCCCGCCCCACCAATAAGATCGTCGTATATCCTGATACATCTTACTCGTGCCCGGGTGGACGATATAAGGTGTAGAATGGGCCTCCTGCAGTATACATTCCCTCAACTCTTTGTCGGAGGGTACACATATGCGCTCCTGGCGCCTCAAAATCCCATCTGCACCCACCAAAAATTGTGGTGCCTCCCCTCTGGACATCCTATCCCTGATCCTCGCCAGCGCGGGACAACCCTCCTGTTTCTGCCGGATCTCTTCCGCCAGATCCGGTGAAACCTCTAATGCGGACAAATGACCGTTAGTATCCGGAAACCGGATGTCTACCTCCAACCAAATCAAATCTCTCTGCAACTGGCTCTGAAAGGTCAATCTAGCTATCGCAGCCTCGCGGGGTGTCCTCCTACTCAAGGCATCGGCGACCACATTCGCCTTCCCCAGATGATAAAGGATCTTTAAGTCAAAATCCTTAATCAACTCTAACCATCTCCTCTGGCGGTTATTCAACTCCCGCTGAGTGAATATGTACTTCAGACTTTTGTGGTCTGTGAAGATTTGACAGGTGGCCCCGTAGAGGTAATGACGCCATCTCTTCAATGCGTGAATGACTGCAGCTAGCTCAAGGTCGTGAGTAGGGTAATTCTCCTCATATGTCTTCAGTTGTCGAGACGTGTAAGCAATGACTCTACCTCTCTGCATCAAGACACATCCCAAACCTAGCTCGGATGCATCACTGTAAACGTTGAAGTCCTCAACGCCCTCTGGCTGTGCTAACACGGGAGCGGAAGTCAATCTCCCCTTCAGCTCTTCAAAACTCCGCTGACAGGGCTCAGACCAAGTAAATCTGATGGACTTCCTTAACAAGGAAGTGAGTGGCCTGACAATCACAAAAAACCCCTTCACGAACCTGCGGTAGTATCCGGCCAGACCTAGAAAACTGCGTACCTCCTTGACCGTCTTAGGAAGCGACCATGATACAACTGACTCTATCTTCGCTGGGTCTACCTTGAAACCCTCGGCAGAGACAATGTGGCCAAGGAAGGCAACCTCTGGCATCCAAAACTCACACTTAGAGAGCTTAACATAAAGCTCCCTATCCTGTAAAACCCGCAACACCGTCCTCAGGTGTCCGGCGTGCTCCTCTCTACTCCGGGAGTATACCAAGATGTCATCTATGAAAACTACCATAAACTGGTCTAAGAAGTCGATGAAGATGCCATTCATCAACTCCATGAAGACAACAGGAGCATTGGTGAGCCCAAAAGGCATCACCACAAACTCATAATGACCGTATCTGGTCCGAAACGCCGTCTTCGGTATGTCCTCCTCCCGTACTCTCAACTGATGGTATCCTGACCTCAAGTCAATACGGGAAAACACCATAGCTCCCTGTAAGTGATCCAATAAATCATCAATACGCGGTAACGGGTACTTGTTCTTTATGGTGACTTCGTTCAACTCTCGATAGTCGATACAAAGCCTCATAGATCCGTCCTTCTTCCTGACGAAGAGGACAGGTGCACCCCAGGGAGATACACTGGGTTGGATGAATCCTCTCTCTACCAAATCCTCGAGTTGCTTCTTGAGCTCAAGCATCTCGACTGGTGCCATGCGGTATGGAGCCTTGTATATCGGCCTCATGCCGGGCTCCAACTCAATCCCAAAATCTACGCTCCTCTGCGGTGGTAAGCCAGGCGGCTCGCCAAAGACGTCATCGAACTCACAAGCTACCGAGGTCTCTGCTAATGATGATCTCGTCTCCTCCTTCATGGCGTAACACTAGAAGGCCTCGCACCCCTGACCTATGAGTTTTGCGGCTCGAACCGCACTAATGACTATCCCGATCTTTCCGAGGTCCCACCCTCGAAAGACCTCCTCCTGCCCAGACTCCATGGTGACCATCACTGTCCTCTTACTGACGTCCAGAATAGCTGTATGCCGGTCCATCCAGTCCATCCCATGTATGACGTCTTCATGCACTAAGCGCATGACATGGAAGTCGGCTAAGCAGTCACGATCTCCCAAGCGGATGGGACAACCGTGAATCTCTCGAGTACCACGAACCTTACTCCCATTGGGTAACCTTATAAGGAAAGGTTCCCCCTCTACTGTATCTAAGGTCAACCTATCTATGCAATCATCAGATATGAAAGAGTGCGTCGCACCCGTATCAAAAAGTACTCGGACTGGAAAGCCATGAATGGTAATAGTACCTGTGGCTGCGGGCGCTGCTGGCTCTACGATGCTTCTCAACTCAAAGACTCGAGCCTGAGTAACTCTGGTCTCTGAAGTGCCTCCGCCACGCCCTCTACCTCTTCCGGGAATCTGAGCCGAACCTTGTGAATATGCTTGACCAGGAGCTCGCTGCTGTTGCCTCGTTCCTCCTCCTGAGGTACCAGCAGGCGAGGACCCCTGCTGTGATGTTACCTTGCCCTGTCGGCAGAAGGTAGCTCTATGGCCCAGCTGGCCGCAAGTGAAACATGTAACTGATGGTCTCCTACACTCCGGGTTAATGTGTCCATACTCTCCGCAGTTGTAGCACTGACATCCCCTAGAAATCGTCGGTGATACAACCTGGTAGCTAGAGCGGCTCTGAGGCTAACCACGCCCATGACCTGAACCTCCTGCTCCTGTGCTGGCTGGTCCGGTCCTCTGTCTCTTGTCTGACCCTCCAGACTGCATAGCTCTCCTAGGACCCAGTCGGTCCCTCTCAAACGCTGAAGCCCGATCCTGGTATTCGGCTAAAGAGTCACAGCGAAACCCTACAAGATAGGAGCGTGTAGTCTCCCCCAGTCTCCGGGAGAACAGGTACACGTGCTGGTCCACAGGTGGTGCAGCAGGACCCAGCTGTGAAAGCTCCTCCCGGAACCTCCTGATCGTCTTAGCTATCGGAACATCCTCGAATCCTGCCTCCAAGAAGTCCTGCACTCGGTCTCTCCTCAGCGAGGTAGGACAAAAAGTCTCTCTCACAAGGCTCAACAACTGCTCAAATCGGGACACTCCGCCCCGCACGGTCCTCCACCAGAATTGTGCCTAGTCTCTAAACAAGGTCTGAACCAGCTCCACCTTCCGACTCTCAGGACAACGGATAGCCTCCAGTGCAGACTCCACATGGCTAATCCAATGCTCTACCTCAAGTCCAACATTCCCATCGAATGTAGGCACTCGTTGATGGTTGAAAGTCTTCAACCATTCGTCCGGCCTCGGTACCCTTAGCTCATCTCTCACTCGGTCATCCTCAACAACCCTCACTGGTGCAGCTACCACCGTGGAACTACCACCTGGGTCACCCTTTGAGAGACCTCAGCCGACCTAGCTGGCACCGGCGGTGTTGGAGGTGGTACTCTGTCTCTGTATGCTTCTTGCACCTGTTGGACATACACTCGATACTCCGATGCTCCAATCGACACATGGCCAGAATCAGCAGGCCCCGCACTCCGTACTTTGGACCTAGCAGCGGTCCCATCCCTAACCTTGGGAACAATGCTTTCGACTACCTCCTCAACATGAACGTCCACCGTTGACGGATCTACAACGGGAGCACGTCCCCGACCTCGGCCCCTCTGAGGCCTGCCCACATGTCCCGGTCCCGGAGCTCCAGGAGGAAGGGGAGGTCGGCCCCCTCCTCGTCCAACGTAAGCTGTCACTCTCGTATGTGCCATCTGATGGAGATCTGATTGGTGTAAGACTACTTTAATGGCTATTAAGGACATAACTATCTTACTACTCTAGGTCGCTTCTAAAGGTCACAATGTAACTATTAAACACAATATATAACAAAAGTCCAATAAACTAAGCCATCGAGTTCAGCGGAGGTAGTGGCAGCCCGTGCATTCTATCCTAGCCCATTTATGCTCATGGTTTTGAAAACAAAAATTCATTTTAAAAAGTTTGGAACCCTTGCGGTTTTCGTTTATTTGTTTATTCGGCCATTTGAAGATAGCGAGTGCCGTTGTTTCCAACCTCGCTCTGATACCATATTGTAACACCCCAAATCATAGAGGACTCGGAATGCTACGAGCTGGGACCTCACAATGGGTCCCGGCCCTTAGCCTGACAACAACTTCATCGGACCTTACAACACGACACAAATAAAAAGGCAAAATACATAGTTTTATAACATGAGCGGAAGAAAAAGGTACAAATCTGAAAACAATCCAGCCAAGTCTCAAAACCAAAGAACAACATAAGTCTCAACATTCATGAAATATAAAGATAACAACCCCGTCCTATAATGCACGGAACCCCGGCTGCCCACTACCGCCGGATCACTCGATCGCCTCTCTAACCTGCAAGGCATGTACACGCGGTATAATACCGTTAGCTGACAATCTATGCATAAGTATAAAGGTAAAAGCACAAACACACAACATACACAATCAACATGCAACACTCAACCCTTTTTGTTATCTTTAATTAGGTGATATGTCATTACTAATGATACTTATCTTGTGACACGAGAGATTCCCAAACCTCGCCCCTGATCCCGTTTACCAACAAGGAATGGTGCTAATGCATCTGACCGTCTACCTGCCTAGGCTGGTACAGGGAACTTCCTAGACTCTCGCAAGAGCTAGGCAGATGATGTCACGACCCGTTATCATACACTTGGGTCCAATACGTAATATAATAAAGTCGGCCTAATCCGGTTCCGTTATTATCCTAACTAGCAAACACCACTCATACACAATACACTCATACAAGAAGCCAGCTAAGTAAGTCCGTAGACTTACCAGTCTCCGAAGCGCACAAGATCACCACACTCTAGTCCACTAGAAGTCTTTAGACTTCTGGGCTCAACTCCTCAACCACCTAGTCCAAGAAAACTACACTCTCAGTCCATGACCTATCCAACTCTCAACATAACTAGATACACAAAGGTTACTTCCACAACGCTCGAACAAACCCTCAACAACATACCACCACAAGATTCAAATAACTCACACTAGACTTCTAAGGTCCAACCACTCTAAGGCATTCCAGTTCAACTACCCTAGGCTAGCTTAACATGCTTCTAGGGTATAACGAGTCTAAGGAAAGAAAGAAGGAAAAGCAAGAACGAGATTCGGGACTCACTGGAGCAAAACCGCCCCTGCGCCTATCTGGGTCCGCCCCTGCGTCGATTTGGGTCCACCCCTGCGCCTGACAGAAGCCGCCTCGCGCCTTGGTGAATCCGCCCCTGCGCATGTTTGTGTAGAAAGTCCGTCGGCTGAGTTCTTCGATTGTGCGTCCGGTCCTTTGGGGTCTCCTTTGGTGCTATGAACGTCTTCTACTTCTCTCACTGGGTCTTAGCCTCCCTCCAAGGTCTAGCTTCGTCATCGAACCAACAAAACAACGATAGATCGTTGAGCAAAGATTCAAGAGTGTCTTCCATTCAAGCCACGGAAGGGAAAGAAAGAAAGAAGAAGGAGAAGAAAGAAAGAAGAAGAATGGAAGGAACCTTACCCACGTCCCGTCACTGCAGTCCCGACCTCACGAATGGTGGATCCAAGCTGGAGCACTCCAAGGGGAGAATGGAGGAGAAGAATGTAAGAGGAAGGTGCAAGAGGAGTAAGTGGGTAAGAGGAAGAAGTAACGTGAGTACAAAAAAGAGAGGAGGAGAAGAGTTGGCTGTATAAAAGAGGAAGGATACCAAAGGTCTCCAGCCCATAACTCCTCAGTTGCCCAAAATGCTGCTACTCTGCCCACGCGTGCCACCGCCCCAGCGGGAACCTAGCTGCACCTGCGGCTTACTCGACTACGTCGCCAAAGCCGCAAGGGCGTGAGCCATTGCGCCCGGCTTCTAACCTCATCTAACTCTATCCAAGCGTAACGAAAAATCCGGTCGTTACAGTGCCTCTCACCGCCCCCGCGGTGACCATGGACCGCCCCTGCGGATGCGCTGCAGATCGCGCCCGATCTGTTTTAGTCCGTTTTATGTTCCTTCCATAGATAGAATATCCGATCTTCTATCTTATGGGCCGGTTTCCTTATCTTCTTCTAACCCTAGACGTCCTTTCCATCTATCTTTCCAACCCATCTCTATATATGCCCGTCTTTCCTCCTTTTTCCCGTTTTTCGCTTACGTCTCCTTCAACCCTGAAGCTGCAGCTGTCTCCCTTGCTTCCCGTGATTTGCTGAACGTGTAAGTCTTCTCCTCTGAGTTCTTCTTCATCACGTTCATTCAATTTCTGCATGCCTTCTCCTCCTATTTCGTTTTCTTCTTTCGTTCTTCCTTTTCTTCTTCTCCAAGAATCAAGTTTGAACCTTGATTCTTGTTGACATCCTCTTTGTTAATGCGCTGTTGTTCCCAGGTTCTTTTGGTTGAGTCTTGACGTGGTTGGATCAAAGGTTCGAGCTTTGGATCCCTTGTTGAGAAGTTTCTGTCGAGAGAAATCCGACAGTGGTTGCTGTCACAATTTCCGCCCCCATGCCTCTACAGTGCCGCCCCACGGCCATCCGCCCATGCGCCTTGTCCAGCCGCCCCTGCGGTTTCTTCTACAGTAACTATCGTTCTAGTGAGTTGCTTCCTTCCTTGCTTTCCTCGTTCCTTTCCTTGTTCCTATGGTTGTTCCTTGACCCCTGAGTACGCTGTCAGACTAACGTTGAGCCCTTAGCTTGTGGAGGTCTCTTAGAGATCATTGAGACTAGAAGTTATAGACTTCTAGCAACCGTTTCATTCCTGATTTTTGATGCTTGTATGAACAGTCTTTCCTTACTCCTTTCCTGAGGGAAACTGAGTGTTCTCTGAGTTGTTACTGAGATTTTAGATTACCTTCAAGTGAGGTAAGCCCCTTGGACTTATTTAGCTTCATTCCGTATATTGGTTTGATTATTTTGGCTTGTTTGTGTTGTTTATTGTTGTTTATAACGGATAACCAGAACAAGATTCACCATTTATAACCTTAACTGGCCCAAGTGTATGATAACCGGACGGTGACCACTTGTCTAGTTCTACAGGAGACTAGAATATGCTCTTGCAACCCAGGCCCGTAGGTAAAGGATAGTACTAATCTATTCCTATTGGTAGACGGAAGCGGAGGCGAGTTTCGGGAGATTCTCGTGTCACAAAAAAAGTTGAATTAGTAATGGATAACTTTAAGAAAGATAATAACCGGTTGTGTGCGAGCATGATATATTTTTATTTTACCTTATGTGTGTTAGTGCCTTTACGTTCTCTTTGATATCTAGAATGTTAGCTAACAGTTTATACCGTCGTTGTAGATGTTCCGCATGTTCAGGAGGCTGCTCAGTGATCCGGATGGTGTGGTCAACCAGGGTTCCCGTACATTATAGGACGGGATCGGGTTTATGTTATGTTGCTGCTTTTCCCTTTTGTTTTGTACTCGGCTGCGAGTCTTTTGCGTTTCCTTTTGTTCAAACCTTTGGTTTTATGTTGAGTTCTGGTTTTCATTCGTCTGTGCCTTATTGTAAGATCCGTTGTGTTGTTGCTACTCTGAGGGTTGGGACCCATTGTGCGGTCCTAGCCCGTAGCGCTTCGAGTTCCCAGAACTTGGGGTGTTACAATAAAAGTTTGTCTTCTACACATCTGTTGATTCTCTATTTGTCTCATTTTTGTGACAACTTCTACTGTTTTGTGTTGTAAACGAGAACAACTTGGCATATTAGGGTTCTCTATTTCTAGGTACTCGAAGTTGTTGCTTCTATTTGCTTTGTGAAATCTTTAGGCGTGTTATACGAGCCGAACGAGCCGAGCCTTAGCATGCTCAAGCTCGGCTCGTTTATAAACGAGCCGAGCTCGATCCAAGCTTTTGACGAGCCGAGCCCGAGCCAAGCCCAAGTAGCTCGTCTAAAATAATGTTTTTATAGTGTTATTTTAGAGGAACGAGCTGAGCTTTATCCGAACGAGCCGAGCATTGGCATGCTCAAGCTCGGCTTGTTTATAATCGAGCCGAGCCCGAGACGAGCTTTTGACGAGCCGAACGCGAGCCGAGCCCGAGAAGCTTGTCTCATGTATCAGCCCTAGAAATCTTTTATTGTTTTTGTGACAACTTCTATTGTTTCACTGTGATTTGGTTATGATTTGTGACAACTTCTCTATTTCTGGGTACTTTAAGCTGTTGCTTCTCTATTTTGCTGTGATTTGGTTTTATTGTGATTTGGTTTCACTAGAACAACCTGATGTGTTTATGAGGAATGTGATTTGTTTCTACTTTCACTGTAAATTTGTTCTGCTAACATATAATTTACCAAAATCACATAAAACCCTTCATTCCTTTCACTATAACCTGCTAGATAAGAGGAATGTGAATCTTCCTTCATATTTAAGTGCAAACTACATTTGTTTATGATGAGTCTGTTGTAAACATCCATAATTGTTGTAATCTACATTGTTTTTGTGACATCTATGAACTTCTATTAAAGAATGTTTGGTACTGTCCTTGGATAAGAAAGAATGTTGTGAATATTCCTTCATATTTAAGTGCAATTTATAGATTTTGCATTATGATGGGTTAGGTTAACCATGTGTTTTTATTTATCCTGGTGTAGGTATTACTTGTGATTGTTAATATTTTTAAATTTAAAAACTGTTATAGATTATATTGTGGCATAGGTTTGTTTGTTAAGATTAGTTTGTGTGTTATGGAACAAAGTTGTTTACTTGATATTGAACAACAACTAAGTCGGCCAACAACGAGAAACAAAAACCAAAAATCATTTAATTGGACAGATGATATTACAAGGACTTTCCTTGAGATGCTATGTGATTTTCAAAGACAAAATGGGCAGAAGAATGGGTTCAGTTGGATATCTTTGACGAACAACAACCATGTGTTTTTATTTATCCTAGTGTAGGTATTACTTGTGATTGTTAATATTATTGAAATTTAAAAACTGTTATAGATTATATTGTGGTATAAGTTTGTTTGTAAAGATTAGTTTGTGTGTTATTGAACAAAGTTGTTTACTTGATATTGAACATCAACTATGTCGGCCAACAACGAGAAAACAACGGAAAACACAAACCAAAAATCATTCAATTGGACAAATGATATTACAAGGACTTTCCTCGAGATGCTATGTGATTTTCAAAGACAAAATGGGTAGAAGAACGGGTTCAGTTGGACATCTTTGACGAATAGTTTTGAGGAAAAGACAGAACATAAATGTAAGAAGGAGACTCTGAAGAATAAGTTCAACACTTTAAGAGGGATATGAAAGTTGTGGTTGAAACTGAAGAACGGTGAAACGGGGTTGGGATGGGACTACGAGAGACAATGTATTGCAGCGTCTCCTGAGTGGTGGTCATTGAAGCTTAAGGTAAGTTCATCAAATCTAGCTTCAAATTGTAAGGTAAATTAATGTAATTTAATTCAACTAATATTTTACAATCATCGTAGAAGAACAAAGATTATCACGTTTTCAAAAAACATGGTCTTCATCTGGAAGTAGAATCAATGATGGAATACCTTTTACAGGTACATTTGCAACCGGGTTTCATTGTGTAGCACCCTCAATGGATCCTTCTCCCTCTCCAATATTTGACACACAAGTGCCAATGGACGTTGAAGAACTTGGTGTTGATGATTGTGATGATTTAATCATAGAGAATGATGCACCTGACATACAAGATGTCCATCAGACATCACCTGATCGCGTTCCTGCGCGTGCTAAAGTAAAGAAACAATACGGTACATCTCCTCAGGGAGTTAGTAAGCGTAGTGGAAGGAAGAGTAATAGTTCTTCAATGTATCATTAACATCTAGTAGCATCTCTGGATGCAACTAGAAGTATGGTAGCATTGTGAGAGGCAGAGGTGAACACTATTACACAAGGTGCTAACAAACTACTAAAGGAAACATATGACTCGATGAAGACATTATTAGATTTGGTCTCGGATGGATTAATGGTGAAAGGTTCACCTTTTGTGGTGCTTTTCGGCCACTTTACTTTTGACAAATATTGCTCGTGCAATGTTCAAGTAGATGCCCAACAATGAGTCCAAATTCCAATGGCTGGATTGAGAGTACAAGAATGTAGAGAAGAAGGGTGTTTTGCCGTGATAAGTGACCTACATAGTAGTTCTAGTTTACATCCTGATTTGCATCTTGTTTACTCTTTATTGTTGAACTTGTTTAATTTCGTTTTGATGTTCCTTGCCTCTTGTATGAACTTCGATCAACTCTATGTAGTTGTTTTCACTTATGAAATATGTTTGGTTTGATTAATGTTTTGCTATTTTGTCCATGTGCTGGTATTTATTTATTATGTTTAATTCCATCATCGGAGCAGGACAATGTCGGAACGTGGCACACGACGTAGATTACAACTTCTCATTTTACGTTAATTACAAAACGAGAGTGATTTGCTTGCACAAGACTACTACAGGCATGTCCACAAAATAAGAACTTTCAATTCTTCTTACATTGGTTCTAGTTGGATGCACGATGTCTTAACTCTAGTACAAAGACGAAATGCATGAATGCATTTCGAATGGAGAAACGTGTGTTACATGAGCTATTTAACACTCTAGTTAACTAGTATGGCTTTTGTGGTTCTCCACATATGCGTTCCCTTGAGAAGTAGGGATATTCATATACACAATGGCTTATGCGATATCATACCGTATAGTTATTGAGAGATTCAACGATCTACACGAACTATTTCAATGACTATTCATGAGATCCTTGAAGCCATTGTGGGCCGCAATGAAGGATTTCGTGGTATGACTAGCGATATTATTAAACCTAGAGACCCTTTGTTTGCTTAAGTGTCAAATCACATTCGAAAGGACCAACAATATTCTCAATACTTCAAGGGGGAAATTGGTTGTATAGACGGCATTCATATAAGTGCTTGCATACGTGAGGCCGATCAAATACCTTATAGGGAACGGAAAGAGATATGCACATTCAACGTCATGGCGGTATGTGATTTTGACATGTTGTTCACCTTTGTTTCTGCTGGGTTAGAGGGATCAACACATGATACAAATTTTTCGAACAAGCAGTTAATACCCCGTCTATGGCATTCCCACACCCACCACTTGATAAGATTTCCGCTTTTTACTCGGCAATGTTTATTTTTTATATCTTCCAACAAACGGTTAAATTAATAATGATTTCAATTATTCAAGTCGTTATTACTTATGTGAAAAGGGTTACCCAAATAAGGAAGGGTATATGATACCTCATTCGAAGACACGGTAACATCAATCTCAATATTTGAACGTCCCACCTGAAAATGTCAAAGAGGCTTTCAACAAACGTCAATCTTCTCTATGAAGTTGCATTGAGAGGTCATTTGGACTCTTGAAGGTTTGTTGGAAGATATTGAAAGTCATGCCAAGTTACGGAGTTGACACGCAGATTGACATTATTCTCGCTTGTTTTGCCCTACATAATTTCATCAAGACTAGACGTGTCACAACAAATTGTGTAGATGAAGATTTGTTTATGGGAATGGAAGCTGAAGCAATCTTGGATGATGTTAGTGATGATGAAGACCTTCAAGGTGACGATAGTGATGACTCCGATGGAGAAGAATTTGTGCAGCATTCTAATGTAGGAGGTGTTGGAGTAACGAAATAATTACGCGATGAGATTGCTGTCATGCTTTGAGCACAAAGCTAATCAATGCAACTTCACAACCAGATTGTGATTTTTGGTCAAACTCGGTTATTTTTGTGATGGTTAGTGATGCCTTTTTTGTATACACTAATCAAACAATACTCAAATTGTAATGCCAAATTACTAATCATCGTTATTTCACTCTCCAAATATTAGAAGAAATAAAACTGCACTGATTTGTTAAAAAAAAACCTGCATAAAATGACAAAAACTCCACAACAATGAAATATTAAAAAAAAAACTACACAGAATTGTCAAAATCTGCACAGCTTAGTGAAAATCTGCACAACATAGAATGTCAAAATCTGCATAGAAATGTTATGAATTGAAGGTAACAAAAATGTCAAATTCTACACAACACAAAATGTTAGTAAATAATTATGCACATAAATGATAGTAAAAAAGCCTGTTTTTAAGTGAAATTAAATATGTGTTATGAACTGAAGTTAAAAATCTGCACAAAATGTCAATAAACAAATCTGCACAAAAATGAAGTTAAAAAACTGCACATAAATGAAAGTTAAAAAATCTGTACAAAAAGTTCTGTGAGAATTTAAGTATACATAACAACTTTAATTTATATATAAACACCACTATAGTGGATATAAGTCATTACAATCAACTACAATCTTAAAGTACAACATAAATAAACACCACAGTAGTGAATTTAAGTAATTAGAGTAAACTACAATCTTAAAGTACAAAATACAACATAAATAAACACCACGGTAGTAGATTAATCATTACAATCAACACGGTCTAATAAACAACATCCCGACACATGATTAAAACACCTACTACAAGGATTATAACACAATTAATAAATACACTAACATTGATTATTCCCCCTTCAGGCTTACAATGGTCTATGTAAATTCTAGTTTAGAACATGATTTTGATAACACTAATTGATTAATATTCTCCACAAATTCATCCATTTCCTTCTCCCATGCCCTAAGGATTCTCTCAGTTATGCCATCTACTTGAGCTTTTAGACACTTGTTGTTAGCTGTCAAGCGCATTGCTAGGGGGACAATCTATGAACCGATGTTTGGATCACTAGACCCCTCTGTTGATGAGCTTTCTTTTGTGAGTGATTCTTGAAATTGCAATAAATAAATATTGTCAAAGTTCAGTAAAATAGAACATCAAAACTATTATAAAGATCAATGCTAGTGAATGAACAAAGACCATTTCAATATTTTACATAAGATTAACCAAATACAACAATATTAATAGCCAAATATTGTTGAATTTTCAACTTTCTTTGACCAAGACAACAATAACAGTGTGTTTGATTCAATCGTAAAAAAAAAGTTCAGAATGAGATAGAGGATCAAAAGCTACACGACTAGAGAAAGAAAAAATCAACAAGCATTACATTGTAGAAGAAAATTCAAGAAGCATCACATCTTAGAAAATAAAAATCAGGAAGCAACACTTTGTTGAAAAAAATAAGCAAGAATCAGCAAGCATCACTTCATTTGCTAATCACTTGTAGTGAGGATTTTTTGCTTGATTGGTACTCCCTAAGACGTACGTTGAAGTTTCAGCAAGCAACACTTGGTAATTAGATTACAAATGAAATGGGCATACTTGCAGTACATTCAATAGCACCATCAATGACTGATAATGAATATGAAACATGACACGAAAGACTCCTAAGTAAACATCAAGCACAAATTCAGTCTATTGTGCACACCAGAAAATCCATCTATTGTACACACCAGAAATTATGCCATCTATTGTGTTCAGATTAGAAAAAAATTAAGCACAAAGAAGACAGTAACCCTAAGCACAAATGCAGCAAACATTAACCCTAAACACAAATTCAGTAAAAAAAATACAGCAAACATTAAGCACAAAGAAGACAGTAAACCCAAGCACAAATGCAACGAACATTAACCCTAAGCACAAATTCAATAGAAAAAAATGCAACAAACATTAACCCTAAGCACAAACTCAATAGAAAAAAAATTCAGCAAACATTAAGCAGAAAGAAGACAGTAACCCTAAGCACAAATTCAACAAAACATTAACCCTAAGCACAAATTCACTAGAAATAAATTCGACAAACATTAAGCACAAAAAAGACAATAACCCTAAGCACAAATTCAGCAAACATAAGCACAAATTTAGTAGAAAAAAATTCAGCAAACATTAAGCACAAAGAAGACAATAACCCTAAGCACAAATTCAGACTATTGTTGTCAGATTAAAATATAGTAATACTAAGCAAAAATTATGCAGTCTATTGTACACTAGAAAATCATGCCGAAGAAGACAATAACCCTAAGGCTCACAATTACATAAAAATAGTAACTTAAGCACAAATTCAGTGTATTATACACCAGAAAATCATGCCGAAGAAGAAGAGTAGATTGAAGAGAAACATTTTCGTACCCGGAGTTCGCATCATTCGATGGACCCCATTCCTCGTCGTAGGTGTCGCATTGTTGGGAGGAGAAGCCATTGTCATCGCAATCTCGCAACCGCGGTCGTAGCCTCTTCGACGAACCCCTTTCCTCTTCGTCTCTTCGCCTCTCTTCTCTCGTCACCTCTCTTCTCTTGTCCCTTTGGTTCTTTCATTAGGGAAAATAAGTAGGTGATTGATTCAGGGAAATTTCGGGTATATGAAAATAATAAACCCCTCCCATAAAAATAACTTGAGATCATAAGGTTATTTTTTACGGGTTTAAATGTAACAGCTAGTTTTTGGCTGTCACCATACATGCGGTGACAGTGGCCGCCCCAGCGGCAACTATGCTTGTCACCAACCCCGCGGTGACAGTGAGCCGCCCCGGCGGCTAGCCGCGGTCGCGGCAAGGAAAACTGCCCCTACGGATTTGCTTCAGATCGCAAAGATCTTCTTGCCTTTTTTGTTTCTATCTTGTTTCCTATATTAGAAGATCCGATTTTCTTATCTTTGGCCGACTTTCCAGGATCTTCTAAACCCTCAGAATGTCCTTCCTTCTATCTTTTCATCCTTTTCTATAAATCCGCTTCTTTCCCCTCTTTTTCCCGCCTCTTGCATACGTTTCTTCAACTTTGAAAGCTGTAGCCATTGCCCTTGCTTCCTATGATCTTGTTGAACGTGTGAGTTCATCTTCCTCACGTTCATGTGTTGCCGCATGCCGTTCCCTTCTGTTTTGTTTTCTCCTTTCGTTCTTCCTTCTCTTCTTCTCCAAGAATCAAGCTTGAACCTTGATTCTTGTTGGCCTTTTCGTTGTTGATATGTTGATATTCAGAGGCTCCCTTGGTTGAGTCTTGACGAGTGTGGATCAAAGGATCGAGCTTTGGATCCCTTGTTGTGAGTTTCTATCGAGAGAAACCCCGACAACGCTTTATGTCACGCCGCCGCCACCGTGCCCTGTCGTGCCGCCCCTGTAGGTTCCCACCCCTGCACCTCGTCCAGCCGCCCCTGCGGTTTCCTCTAAAATAGCTCTTGTCTTTGGTGAGCTGCTTCCTTTCTTACTTTCCTCGTTTCTTTCATTGGTTGTTGTTGATGTTGTTACCCCTTGAGAGCACTGTAAGACTAAGGTCGAGGCCTTAGCACATGGAGATCTCTTAGAGATCATTGAGACTAGAAGTTATAGACTTCTAACAACCGTTTTGTTCCTGATGATTCCTTGTGTGAACAGACTTTCATTGCTCCTTTCATGAGGGAAACTGAGTTGTTCTCTGACCGTTTGAGTTACCTTCGAGTGAGGTAAGTCCCTTGGACTTACTTAGCTTCATTCCGTATATTAGTTTGAGTGTATTGGCTTGTCGTGTTGTTGTTTATTGTTATAACGGATAACCGAACTAGGATTGACCTTTATAGCCGTAATTGACCCAAGTGTATGATAACCGGGTGGTGACCACTTGTCTAGTTATAGAGGAGACTAGGAGGTGCTCTTGCAACCCAGGCCCGCAGGTAATGGATAGTACTGATCTAACCCTGTTGGTAGACGGAAATGGAGGCGAGTTTTGGGAGATCCTCGTGTGACAAAAGAAGTTGAATTAGTAATGGATAACTTAATGAAAGATAATAACCGGTTGAGTGCGAGCATGCTATATATTTACTTTATCTTATGTGTGTTTGTGCCCTTACGTTCTTTTTGATATCTAGAGTGTTAGCTAACGGTTTATATTAATATTGTAGATGCCTTGTAGGATATAGGTGTTGTTAAGTGATCCGGACGGTGTGGTCAGCCGGGGGTTCCTTACATTTAGGACGGGATCGGGTTTATACTCCAGTTGTTGTTTCCCTTGTGTTTTGAACTCGGATGCGAGTCTTTTACGCTTCTCTTTGTTTAAACCTTTGGTTTTATATTGAGTTTTGATTTTCATTTGAGGGTCGGGACCCACTGTGAGGTCCTAGCCCGTAACCTTCGAGTTCCCAGAACTTGGGATGTTACATTAAAAACCCAAATAAACTCGTACAAATAAAACTCATTCACATGTAAACAGTTACCAAACAATCAACCGGGTTTATAAACTAAATGAAAGGTTTATAAACCTTTGCTAAACAAAGACCGTGAATATTGTTGAACATAACCATCAAATATAGCCTTTGATACATACAAAGAAAGACCGTGTTAGCCGGCTTAAGTGTGTTCTCGCAGTTGTACCAAGTATAAGGAAAACCCCTTTGCACTTAAAATCCAAGATCAAAAAAAAATCCTCGCTTTTCGCATATGAGCTAGAAAAGGTACAAAAACCGGAACTTCCAATGATGATTAAAAATCCTCGGAAGTAAAAGGTAGGATCCAATCCCTTAAACCAAGTTATTTTCAATCTTTCCAATAAAACCAACACACTTTTGGTGGAAGACCATATTTTTTATATCTTAAATCCTTTATAAACACCACTTTTTTCGAAGGAAAATAAAAGATAAGAAGAACGAAATACTTTAAAAGAAACAAATTCACAACCTCAATTCAATAATTCGTATATGTAGTTATAAATCAAATAATTATAGGAATCATCCAATACTTAGATCAAGAGGGAGATTTACTAGACATTATTGAATATAAAACAAAATATATCATAAATATTTGATAGACAAACTCACAATTGCTTTGTTCCAGCACAACGAGGCATGTTCGCTCCAAATGGTGTGTGCAAGCTTTAAATTTATAACCCAAGATGTATGCTTAAAACAAGGATGCAAACCCGCAGTGTACGGGTCAATCGTAGTAAAAGCAAGAATTCCGGGGTGTCGATCTCAGGGACTTTGGTGAAACAAAACCAATATAGGTAGTCAATATTGCAAATAACCACAAAAGCAATTAAAAAATCAAAGATGATAATAAGGTCAATTAAAGGAAATATGCAAATTCTAGGGATTATAGCATCTAGTTGTGGTTCCAACTCAAGATCTCAAGATAAGCGGACAAAGCTGAGATTTTGCAAAGGGAAGGTGTTACTAAAGTGGGATAGATCACCGGGTAAGTCTCACTACTCACTAACTCCAAGCCAAAGAACCTATCACCGGGTAAGTCTCAAGGTACTAAGGAAAGGAATTATAATCTCAAACCAACACACCAACTAAGGGAATAGAATCAACCTTTACGGGGTAAGTCTCAGGCTAACTCACAAAGATGGGATGAAGGCACACTCAAACCCCAATAAAGGATAAACCTTTATTACCTACACTTATGATCATGGGTAAACAAACAAAGGAATTACGGGGTAAGTCTCATTCTAAGCTTGCATTTAACCAGAAAAGGTGTAATAAGAATAGGATTTGGCAAACTCTAACACTTAACTCTCAGTTTCGGATAAGAAAAAGTCACCTCGGTCAGTCAAGTTCCACCCCGGCCGAGATGTTCATCGACTGAACGAGATGTTCTAGGGTTAAGGATAAAGACTCGAGCTTTCAAGGTCCTATTGAAATTTAAGATTATTCTATCATCGTTTTTCTCACAACCTTCAGCCAATCACCCTAGAATCGCACAAGGAAATTAGCCACTCATCATCATGAAAGCAATAATCAAATATATGGGAAGAGAATGAATATTTGAACACAAAAACGTTAAGAACAAGGCTTCAATAATTGAATCAAATATCAAACAAATAAGCGTTCCTTGGATCACAAATCCAACAAGACAAATCAACAAGAAGGGAATCTAAGAAAGTCTTACAAAACCCTTCACAAAGCTATAACAAGCTATCAATCCTTCCTAGATTGATCTTCAATCTTCCTTCCTTCCTTCAACGACTATAATGATTTTCGGTGATGTGCCGATGCTGAATTGTTGAAAATCAAGCCCTTTTTATAGGAAAACTATCTTCCAAAGATAAAATATCTTGAAAAGATATTATCCTAATAAAAATATATCCATATCTCTAAAATAGATCTCCAAAATATATGATCTTCCTTCCAAAAATCCAGCCGAAAAATATAAGATCTCTTCTTCCAAAAATAAAAGATCTCAGCCAAGAATAAATGATCTCGCCGCATCAGGATATTCGCCTTGGTCGAGACTCTCCTCTAGATCACCTCGGTCGAGGTGACTCTGTGGTCAACCGAGGTGACTCTAAGCTGAATGTGAAATCTCTCAAATCTGGTCCAAAGTAAATCTTCTTTGTTAATTACTTGCTTCTTTAATTCTTCCTTAAACTCCTGAATGTAGCTTCAATGACTCCTTAGCTCTTTTAGCTCCATTTTGATGCAAAATGTGCCATTTTACTTACGATTACAACGAAACTTGGCGTAGACCTCGATTCCCGCAAAGGTAGATGAAACAACAATATAATCACATAATATACATTCAAACATGCAGATTATTGAAGATAAAACGTCTAAACAAGTCCCAAAATATAGACTATAATTCATGCTATCAAAATACCCCATACTTGTCCCTTGCTTGTCCCCAAGTAAGTCTAAATCTTAGATACAGGATAGAATGGATTATAAGTCATAAAGATCAATGAAAAATATTTCAAAACATTTTTGGTGGTGTGCTCCGCTCATAGATCACTCTAAGAGAATGCTTCATGGAATTTAAAATCAAAACATGCTCAAAACATTTTATAAATATACGAAAGTTGTTCATCTTTGCATAAAATCATAGAATGCATAATAATTCAAAATTATCGAAACTAATAATGTATAATCCAATTTAAACCACCAAGTTAATCAACAAGCTCGAGGTCTCAAGGGCTTTTCAAGAGAAGGTCAAGAAACGTGTGAGGGTGGGATGTATATAGGGAATGTGGTGCTAGAATCCGGGAAAAGGATCTTTACTTCATTTGAACTTCAACATCTTCCACCAATAAGCTTTGCTTATTTACTTTTTACTTTACTTTTTGGGATGCATGAACAGAGGTGCACAATAACCGAAGCCTAGGAAATCAGCAATCATCAATTTCTCGAGATGCCTCAAACCCTTGATGCACATACCATGACCCGTTAGGAATATCGCTCAATCCGACTTTGGCAAGACACAAACACCCGGCTATGTGAATGGTGCCGAGTTACTCATCATCATGATTGACTTCCCCAAGCCTATTTGTTTCTTTCTAACTTCGAGCTAACATCTCAACTTTTCTTTTACTTGCTTTTCACATTTGCTTGCTTCCAATTCCCGGATAGGTAAAGGGAGGCAAATATGTATATGAGGGGCTAAAGCATGATCAAGAAGAAGAAGAGAAGAGAATGAATTTCCTTAATCATTCCAGGAAGAAAGTGAGAGAACTCATCATGTGGTGTCAACCTTCAAATTCAACATAATTTGAATAAAAACAAAGTATTAAACATGCCACAAATTTTAAACAAAGTATTTAGCAACTTAATCATATCATAAAACCTTTCAAACATATAAAGATTTCAAACCAGACAGCAAACAAAATCTTCATCGAGGTCATATCCAGATAAGAAGCACCAAAATCGTTTCGAAAACTGTCTCAATTAAATCACCTCGGTCAAGATGTTCTAAGTCAACCGAGGTACTGCACCTCGATTGGTCAGAGTCGCTTCAGTCGAGGTATAAATTTTTTTTTCTTTAACCAGTTTTTGACGTTTTTCTCAATCAAATAACCTGTATACATGCATGTAGTCTCAGATAAGCACATAGAGCATAAGAAAATCATAAATATCCGAATCAAGTCAAACAAGTCATACATCAAATGTCAAATACATATCCGCATACCCCATACTTGGGACACATTGTCCCAATGGGTCAAATAAGTCTAAAGAAACAGGATACTCACCAGACATAAGCTGAGCTGCATAATAAATAAACAAAGAAATCCTGCAAGCTCTAATCCCAATCCGGTGGTGGTGGTGGTGGCACGTATGGATGTAGAGAAGGGTCAAACGGGTAGCCCATGACCTGCTGAAACTGAATCTCAGCCATCCTGCGCTGGTAGTGCTGGCTCTCCCGTATCTCCATCATCTCTAGGGATAAGGCGGCGTAGGAGTCAATCATCTGATCCGTCAGATCGTCAATCCGGCGGTGAGCGACGGGATCAGCTGTATCATCCTCCATCTCCTCTAGGGACGTGCTGGTGCTACAGCTGGCTCATCCTCTATCTACTCGTCGTCTAGATCGACGACTGGTATACTAGGATCAGCTGTATCTGTCCCTGTATCCATGGCAGCACCGCCATCATCCTCCTCATCCTACTCCTGGGCTGCTGCTGCGTCTCTAGCGTCCTCAATAAGAGGAATCCACGCAATGGACCAGTACTGAGGGTCGTAAACCGAAAACTGAGGCGACCATCTAATACCCTGAGGTGCAGTCTGCTCCCAGGGCATCGACACATATGGCGTAGTAAGTCCACAAGGAACCAGAATCCTCCTCGTGATCATCTCCTGCAGCCCAAGCGGCTTGGCAGCCGCCACCATAGTACATGCACTTAGATCAAGGTCCATTACTGTAGCAAGATGAGTCACTAAGACGCCACAACAGATATCTCCCTTCTCCTTCGCCTTGATCTTGTGAAGATCCTCAGCCAGCATCACTCCGAAGTCGGGAACTCCTCCGGTAACCATACAATATAGACTCAGAAGCTCACCCTGTCTGATCTTTTGAGGCGTCTCAGTACGCGCCAGAAGTGTCTCACTAAAAATACGGTGAGCGAGTCTGAAGGCGAGGTGGAAGATGATCCGCTCCTTGGAATCTCCAGGTCTCCACCTGTCAGCATGCTCAACTACATGACCTATTTGTCCCCAGAACTCTCGAGCCACGGCTCGAGAAGGAAAATCGGAAACTTTGGGGGTCGGGAAGCCAAAGATCTCTCTCCAATGATCCATCGGGACTAAGTAGTTCCGGTTCAGTAACCGGTACTTGATGGCCTGCTTTGTAGGCTGGTAGGTCACGGAGCTCACAAACTCCAATGTGGGCTCGAGGTAGGCTAGAGCTCTAATCTCCGTAAACTGCTCCAGCACTACCATAGAAATCATCCGCCTCAAGTCATCATCCACATAGAGGCAATCAAAAGCAGCAACATCTAGGAACTGCGGCATAATCACTGGGCGCTCTGCAATGCGGTCATAATCTACCCGGTGACGCTCATGGATCACCGGTATGGAACGTCGGGAAGAAGAAGAATGAGAAGGGGATGATCCATCCCTCAGAACAAGCTGCCTATCAGATCTAGAACTCATTTTCTCTCACTGTCAGACCACCTCGATTTCCCTGACAATCCTCAAGAACACCTCGGTCGAGATGCAGGCCGACTGGACCGAGGTGATGCGTTGTTCGATTCCAACTCTCCGAAATCCAGTTATTTTCCCCCAATATCACTACCAATTGTTCCTATGGGATACTTAAGCCTTTTGCAACAAGAATGATTGGCAACCAAAGCCAATTTCTTCCAAAATCGGTAAAAAACGAGAAGTTAGGGTTTTTGGTTTTGTTACCCCAGATTCGGCCGATTTGGAGCGTTTTTGTTGTTGAATATCGCTTGCAAACTGATCCTCTACTCTTTCCTTGCAGATTGGGAGCAAGAATCTTCGAAAACGATCGAGAATCGGGGAGCGAGATGAATTTGGACGCCGCGGTCGAGAAGGTGAGAGAGGGAAGAGAGAGAATTCGAACCCCCTTTCATACCCTTTTCTGAAACTGCTGTCACCTCGGTCGAGGTGGTCCCGACTAGACCAAGGTGATACGGACCGAGGTGGATTGTCATAAACCCTAGTCGCCTCGGTTGCTCAAGAATCATCTCGGTCGAGGTGTTGTGACAGCAACCGAGATGTGTCTCAGTCAAACTCCGTCTTCTCGATTTTTCGAACTTCTGTCCTTCTAGTGTTGCTCCTGGGTTGTATTCCTTCCTTAGAGATTACCTGTTGTCTGTCTAGGACGCCAAAAAGAAATCAAAGCAAAGCAAACTATCTAAAGCTAGGCTAGAAAAGAGAAAAAAAAAAAACCTTGGGTTGCCTCCCAAGAAGCGCTTGATTTAAGGTCGCTAGCTGGACCGTACGGTGTCCCTAAACAAGGTATAGTGGTGCAATCTCCTCAACCGGGACTTCCGGTTTGTATTTCTTAAGTCTATGACCATTGACCTTGAATCTTCCACTTGTTTCTCCCCAGATCTCGACTGTACCATAAGGGAAAACATGTTTCACAACATAAGGTCCTGTCCATCTAGACTTTAACTTACTTGGAAAGAGGCGAAGGCGGGAGTTGAAGAGTAGAACTAAATCTCCTTCTTTGAACTTCTTAGGGATGATACGCTTGTCGTGCCATTTATTTTTCCTTTCCTTGTAGATCTTGGCATTCTCATAAGCGTTCAAACGCAACTCCTCCAGCTCATTGATATCCAATATCCGCTTCTCACCGGCTTCCTTGATGTCGAAGTTCAACCATTTGATTGCCCAATACGCCTTGTGTTCTAACTCAACGGGCAAATGGCAAGACTTCCCATATACCAAATTATAAGGGGTGGTACCAATGGGAGTCTTGAATGCGGTCATGTAGGCCCAAAGAGCGTCATCTAACTTCATGGCCCAATCCTTCCTCGTCCTAGAGACGGTCTTCTCCAAGATTGCTTTAATTTCTCTATTAGAAATCTCGACCTGTCCACTAGTTTGAGGGTGATAAGGGGTTGCTACCTTGTGGGTTACCCCATACTTCGATAGAAGTGCCTTAAACTTCCGGTTGATGAAATGTGTCCCTCCATCGCTGATGATGATGCGTGGAGTCCCAAAACATGGAAAGATAGTCCTATTAAAGCACTTTACAACCACTATGGCGTCATTAGTGGGAGAGGCAATGACTTCAACCCATCTAGAGACGTAGTCGACAGCTAGGAGAATGTAGAGTTTTCCTCCGGATGAGGGGAAAGGTCCCATGAAATCTACTCCCCATACATCAAAGATCTCAACCTCCTGTATGTTATTGAGTGGCATCTCGTTCCTCCTAGATAAATTTCCTGTTCTTTGGCATGCATCACAAGAGACAACAAACGTTTGCACATCCTTAAATAATGTAGGCCAAAAGAAACCGGAACGTAATACCTTGGCACATGTTTTGTGAGCGCTAGCATGTCCCCCACAAGGAAGTGAGTGACTGTTCGCTCCAAACGGTGTGTGCAAGCTTTAAATTTATAACCCTAGACGTAAGCTTAAAACAAGGATGCGAACCCGCAGTGTACGGGTCAATCGTAGTAAAAAGCAAGGAATTCCAGGGGTCGATCACAGGGACTTAGTGAAACAAAGTCCAATTACGGTATGCTTATGTAAATACTAACCACAAGAGCAATTAAAACAATCAAAGATGATAAAGAAGTCAATAAAACAAACATGCAATTCTAGGGATTAAAGCATCTAGTTATGGTTGCAACTCAAGATCTAAAGATAAGCGGACAAAGCTGAGGTTTTTGCATAGGGAAGGTGTTACTAAAGTGGAATAGATCACCGGGTAAGTCTCACTACTCACTAATCCTAAACCGTAACTCCTATTACCGAGTAAGTCTCAAGGAATTAAGATAAAGAACTATAACCTCAAACTAACACACCATCTAAGGGAATAGAATCAACCTTTACCGGGTAAGTCTCAGGCTAACTCACAAAGATGGGATGAAAGCACACTCAAACCCCAATAAAGGATAAACCTTTATTACCTACACTTATGATCGTTGGTACACAAACAAAGGAATTACCGGGTAAGTCTCATCCTAGGCTTGCATTGAACCAGGAAAGGTGTAATAAGAATAGGATTTGGCAAACTTTAACACTTAACTCTCAGTTTCGGATCAGATAAGTCATCTCGGTCAGCCAAATTCCACCCCGGCCGAGATGTTCATCGACTGAGCGAGATGCTTAGGGTTAAGATTAAAGACTCGAACTTTCAGGGTCCTACTGGAATCTAAGATTATTCTATCATTGTTTTTCCCACAACCTTCAGCCAATCACCCTAGAATCACACAAGGAAATTAGCCACTCATCATCATGAAAGCAATAATCAAATATATGGGAAGAAGGTAAATATTTGAACAAGAAGAATTTAATGTAAAGACTTCAATAACTGAATCAAATATCACAACAAAAGCGTTCCTTGGATATAAATCCAACAAAGGAAGACAACAAAGAAGGGAATCTAAGATAATCTTACAAAAACCCTTCAAAAGCTATAAAGCTACAATCTTCCTTCTTCAACCTTCAAAAAGGTTCTTCAAATCTCCCAACTGGAGTATGGCTGCTACGATGTAGTAGGTGTAAAGCAAGGTGATAGCGGATGATAGCGGATCGATAGCGGATGTCGGATTTGTGGGAAATCCGACCCTTTTTATAGGAAAATTACTCTCCAAAGATAAGATATCTTAGAAAGATCTCTTCCCATAAAAATAGGTAAAATATATGATCTAGCATATCTTCTTCCTTTCAGGAGCCAAGCCCAAAAAATATAAGATCTCTTTCCAAAGATAAAAGATCTCAGCCAAGAATAAAATATTCTTGCCGCGTCCCAGGTGTTCGCCTCGGTCGAGTCGGCTCCCCTGGATCACCTCGGTCGAGGTGAATCTGTGGTCAACCGAGGTGAGTTACAAATGAATGTGAAATCTCTCAAATCTGGTCCAAAGTGAATCTCAAATCTATGGCTATGCTTCCTGGATGGTTCCTTATGTTCTTAGATGTAGCTCCAATGACTCCATAGCTCCTTTTGCTCCTTTTTGATGCAAAACGTGCCATTTTACCTACGATTACAACAAAACTAGGTGTAGACCTCGATTCCCGCAAAGGTAGATGAAATGGTAATATAATCACATCATATACATACAAACATGCAGATTATGAAGGATAAAACGTCCAAACAAATCCCAAAATATAGACTATAATTCATGTTATCAAAATACCCCATACTTAGCCCTTGCTTGTCCCCAAGCAAGTTCCGCATATAAAAGACAAGATAGAATGGATTATAAGTCATGAAAATCAATGAAAAGTCTTTCAAAAACAGTTTTATGGTGTGTAATAATCATAGATCACTCTAAGAGAATACTTCATGGAATTTTAAAATCAAAATATGATCAAAACATTTCATAAATATAGAAAAATTGTTCATCTTTGCATAAAACCATAGAATGCATAATAAGTTATAATTATCAAAATTAATCATGTATAATCCAGTTTAAACCACTAAGTCAATCAACAAGCTCAAGGTCTCAAGGGCTTCCCAAAAGAAAGGTCAAGAAACGTGTAGGGTAGGGATGTATGTAAGGTAATGTGGTGCTAGAATCCGGGAAAAGGATGAACTTCACTTGCACTTTGACTTGCAACATCTTCCGCCAACAAGCTTTGCTTATCTCACACTTTTTCTTTTACTTTACTTTTTGGGATGCATGGACAGAGGTGCACAATAACCGAAGCCTAGGAAATCAGCAATCATCAATTTCTTGAGATGCATCAAACCCTTGATGCACATACCATGACCCGTTAGGAATATCGCTCAATCCGACTTTGGCAAGACACAAACACCTGGCTATGTGAATGGTGCCGAGTTACTCATCTTCATGATTGACTTCCCCAAACCTATTATTACTTTCTAACACTTTCACTTCCAGCCAACTTCTCAACTTTAACTTCACTTGCTTTCACCACTTCGCTTGCTTCCAAATTCCCGGATAGGTAAAGGGAGGCAAAATGTATATGAGGGGCTAAGCATGATCAAGAAGAAGAAGAGAGAAGAATGAATTGCCTTGGTCTTTCCAGGAAGAAAGTGAGAGAACTCATAATGCGGTGTCAACCTTCAAATTCAACATAATTTAGATAAAAACAAAGTATTAAACATGCCAATAATTTCAAATAAAGCATTTAGCAACTTAAACATATTATAAAACCTTTCAAACACATAAAGAATTTTAAAACTAGTCAGTAAACAAGATCTTCACTGAGATCATATCCAGATAAGAAGCACAAAAATCGTTTTGAAAACTCTCAGTTAACCCACCTCGGTCGAGGTGTTCTTAGGTCAACCGAGGTGAAACACCTCGTTCGGCCTGGACTCCACCGGTCGAGGTCAAAAAATTTTTTATTTTAAAAAACCAGTTTTCTTTCAGTTTCGACGTTTTTCTCAATCAAATAACCTATAAGTATGCATGTAGTCTCAGATAAACACAGATGCAAAAGTGAAGCATAAATATAGATAAATATCCGGTCAAATAAAGCATACATCACATAAGTGTCAAATACATCAAATAAACACCCCATACTTAGGACACACTGTCCCAGTGGGTCAAAATAAGTCTAAGGTAAAAGTACTGACCGGATAATAAGCTGAACTGCATAAAAATAAGAAAAGAAAATCCTGCAGCTCTCAGTAGTCACGATCTGGTGGTGGTGGTGGCACATACGGATACTGGGACGGGTCGAACGGATAACCCATGATGTGCTCAAACTGGATCTGGGCCATCATGAGCTGGTAATGCTGCCTCTCCTGCATCTCGTCGTCGATCCGACGATGAGCCTCTAGATCTCTATGATGGCGTGTCCTACGCCTAGCAGGTCTAGCAGGTGATGCAGCAGGTGCAGGCTCAGTGTCCTCATCATCCAGATCTATAACTGGTGCGCTCGGCCCTGTTGTATCTGTCCCTGTATCCATCGGGACTCCACCCTCTCTCTCATCAACTGGCTCCTCATCATCTGCCTCCTCCTCAGCTGGGCAGCTGCTGCCTCTCTGTAATCCTCCATCAGTGGAGCCCAAGCGGTTTGCCAATAATGTGGGTCAAAAATAGAAAACTGGGCAGACCACCTGATCCCCTGTGGCGCAGTCAGCTCCCACGGCATAGCCACGTACGGTGTAGTCAGACCTCGGGGAACCAGAATCCGCCGAGTGATCATCTCCTGCAGCCCAAGCGGCTTTGCAGCCGCTACCATGGTGCAAGCACTGGGATCCATGTCCTGATAACTAGCTATGTGGGTGACAAGCCCTCCGCAGCAGATGTCTCCCTTTGCCTTGACCTTGATCTTGTACAGATCCTCTGCCAACATCAAGCCAAAGTCCGGGATACCCCCAGTAACCATACAGTATAAACTGAAAAGGTCTCCTTGTCGGATCTTCTGGGGCGTCTCAGTACGCGCCAGAAGTGTCTCGCTGAATATCCGGTGGGCTAACCTAAAGGCTAAATGGAAGATGACCTTCTCCCTGGAATCTCCAGGGCGCCATCTGTCTGCGTGCTCAATAATGTGGGCAATCTGTCCCCAAAACTCCCTAGCTACAGATCGGGAAGGGAAGTCAACAACAGTGGGCTCAGGAAAGCCAAAAATCTCTCTCCAGTACTCAAGTGGCACTAAGAAGTTCCGGTTCATCAAGCGATACTTCACAGATCTCTCTGTGGGGAGGTAGGTGAAGCAGCTAACGAACTCTAAGGTGGGCTCCAAATAGGCTGGGGCTCGGATCTCAGTAAACTGATCCATCCCTACTGTAGAAATCATCCTCCTAAGGTCTCCGTCTACCTGGAGGCAATCAAAAGCAGACACGTCCAGGAAGCGAGGTGCAATCATTGGACGGCCGGAAATACGGTCATAATCGACCTGGTGTCGCTCATGGATCACCGGTCGATAGGGTCGGGAAGAAGAGGAAGAAGGGGAAGGTGAGGATCTATCCCTGAGGGCAAGGCGTCGGTCAGAACTCATTTTCAGAAAATCACACTGTCAGGTCACCTCGGTCAACTGACAACACTCAAGAATCACCTCGGCCGAGGCACAGCTCGACTGGACCGAGGCGAAAAACTGGGTTTCTAATTCCTTCAGAAAATTCAGTTCTTTTCCCCCAAATTCACTGCAACTGCTTCCTATGGGGTACTTAAGCCTTTTCTCAGCAAATGCAAGGGCAACCAAAGCCCAAATCGAAGCGAAATCGGAGAGGTAGGGTTTCGGTTTTGTTTTACCTCGTTCGGCTGAATCGGTTCGATTTTCTTGCAGATAGATGGTGCACTGGGATCCTCGAAGCCTTAATCGCAGTTTGGAAGCGAAAATCTTTGAAAACGAGCAAGAATCGAAGGAGGCGAGGTGAAACTGTTGCTGCGGTCGAGGGAGAAGAGTAAAGTGAGGAGAGAGAATTCTTCGCCCCTTTTATACTCTTTTCTGGAACTGCTGTCACCTCGGTCGAGATGGTCTCGACTAGACTGAGGTGGCACGGACCGAGGTGGTTCTTCAGAAAACCCTAGTCGCCTCGGTTGCTCAAGAATCATCTCGGCCGAGGTGCTCTGAAAGCAACCGAGATGCGTCAGTCAAACTTCGTCTTCTCAAATTCTCGATCTTCTGTACTTCCAATTATGCTCCTTCCTTAGATGCTTCCTGTTATCTGTCTAGAACGCCAAAAACAAAACAAAGCAAAGCAAAAGCAAAAACTATCTAAGCTAGAATAGAAAAAGGGAAAAGAAAGCAATACCTTGGGTTGCCTCCCAAGAAGCGCTTGGTTTAAGGTCGCTAGCTGGACCATAATGCGCCTCTCAAATGTAATGGGAGGTGTCCTCACCCCATACTTCACCTCCATCGTGGGGTGAAGTAAGTAAGTCAATCGAACACTCCAACAAGTGTAAATGCTCATCGGGGAATGAATCGTCTATGGGCGGGTCGTCCTTCTCACGTGAGGAAGCAGGTAGCCGGCTGAGGTGATCCGCAACAGAATTTTCGGATCCCTTCTTATCGCGGATCTCTAGATCAAACTCTTGAAGCAAGAGAATCCATCGAATAAGGCGTGGCTTGGCATCTTTCTTAGCCAACAAGTAACGGATGGCTGCATGGTCGGTGTAGACAATGACTTTCGCCCCTACTAAATAGGAACGAAACTTCTCGAAAGCATATACAACCGCCAATAATTCTTTCTCGGTGGTAGCGTAGTTGCGTTGTGCTACATCTAGCGTCTTGCTAGCATAATAGATGGCGGTGGTCCGTCCATCCTTTTTCTGTCCAAGCACCGCTCCTACGGCTACATCACTAGCGTCGCACATGATCTCAAAGGGCAAGGTCCAATCCGGAGGCTGGATAATGGGAGCGGAGATCAACGCTTCCTTAATCCTGTAAAAAGCATCAAGACACTCCTGCGAAAACTCAAAAACAACATCTTTATTCAAGAGGTTAGTTAGAGGTTTGGAAATCTTAGAGAAGTCCTTGATGAATCTCCTGTAGAAACCTGCATGCCCGAGAAAACTCCTCACACCTTTAACAGAACAAGGGGGAGGGAGTTTCTCAATAGTCTCGATCTTAGCGCAATCGACTTCAATGCCTCGATTAGAAACGAGGTGTCCTAGCACAATTCCTTCATTAATCATAAAATGACACTTCTCCCAATTCAAAACGAGATTAGTGTCCTCACATCTTTTAAGCACTAGAGAAAGGTTAGATAGGCAATCATCAAAAGAGGAACCATATACAGAAAAATCATCCATAAATACCTCCATGATCTCCTCTATGTACTCGGAAAAGATAGCCATCATGCATCGCTGGAAGGTAGCGGGTGCATTGCACAATCCAAATGGCATCCTCCTATAAGCAAATGTCCCCCATGGACAAGTGAAAGTGGTCTTCTCCTGATCATCCGGATGGATAGGAATCTGGAAGAATCCACTATAGCCGTCTAAGTAGCAAAAGTGTGAATGTTGGGCCAACCGCTCGAGGATTTGATCAATGAAGGAAAGTGGAAAATGGTCCTTCCGTGTGGCCGTGTTCAGCTTCCTATAATCGATGCAAACCCTCCAGCCCGTAACGGTCCTAGTTGGGATCAACTCGTTGTTCTTATTCGTCACAACGGTCATCCCTCCTTTCTTCGGAACCACATGCACCGGGCTAACCCACTTGCTGTCCGAGATAGGGTATATGATACCTGCATCCAACAACTTAAGAATTTCTTTCTTCACAACCTCTTTCAAGATCGGATTTAACCGTCTTTGAGGTTCCCGTGAAGTCTTATGATCATCCTCCATTAAAATTCTATGCATACAGAAAGAGGGCTTAATTCCAATAAGATCATCTATAGTATAACCCAAAGCCTTTTGATGCTTTCTCAGGACATGCATTAGTTTTGATACTTCAGTTTCGGAAAGGGAAGCACTAACAATAACGGGATAAGTGGAATCCGGTCCAAGAAAGACATACCTCAAGTGATTTGGGAGTTGTTTAAGCTCCACAACTGGTGGTGCTTTCTGAGGGGGATCCTTGCTTCCTCCTTCCAGTGGAGTAGATCCAGAAACTGGACTTTCGGAAGTCTCAGTTGGAGTCGTCTCGCCATCGACCTCAGTCGAGGCGCAGAGGCGTTGACCGAGATGTTCTTCAGTCGCCTCGCTCAGTCCAGATTGGGCCTCGGTCGAGGTACTACAACTGGAACCGAAACTGGAGATCTTCGTCTCCTGGATTAGCTTCTCAGTTTTAGCTCCTGGATCCTCTTCCAGTGCTTTTAAGCTCCGTATATCTGCATCGCAAGAAGCATCTATACCTTCCTCCATTAAACTGAAGCTAATAACTCTTTCGAGTGGATCGTTAATAAGGATAGAGCTCACCGATTCTCTTGATTCTTCTTCATCGTAGATGTTGAAGATATCATCAGTTAGCTGCTCCCTTTTCATGGCTGCAAGTAATGCAAACTCCACCTCATCGCCGCCAATGTTGAATTTCATCTTGGCGTTCTTGTAATCCACGTTGCAACCCGAAGTTGCTAGAAATGGCCTCCCGAGAATAATAGGAACTGGATAATCTGCGGGAATGTCAAGTACAACAAAATCTATTGGCAAATAGAAGTTACCTAACTTGACCGGAACGTCCTTCAAGATGCCCACGGGATGGATGATAGAGCGATCCGCCATATAAAGTCGAATCTTGACTGGCTTGGGCTCTCCAAGTCCAATATTCGCACATAGCTCCAGCGGGATAATGCTCACGCTGGCTCCTAGATCACAAAGGGCTTCACAAGTAACATCCCCAACTTGAATGGGAATGCAAAACGAGCCCGGATCTCTCAATTTAGGTGGCATCTTCTCCTTCATGATTTGAATGAGCTCCGAAGATTTAGATGTCATCCTAACTTCACCAAAGTCTTCCAGTTTCCTCTTCCTTGATAGGATCTCCTTTAGGAACTTCCCATAGGCGGGCATTCCTAGAATAGCATCAAGGAAAGGAATGTTAATATGCAGCTTATTCATCAAGTCAAGGAACTTACCAAAGTGCTTGTCTAGATGTGCTCTGGCCCTTGACTGGGGGAATGGAAGTGGTGGTTTGTATGCAGGAGGTGGAACATAAACTTCAGTTTTCCCCTCCGCTTTCTGTGGCTCCACCTCGGTTGGCATCTCGGTCGAAGTGTTCTTTGACTGCATCTGGACCGAGGTGGTCTTCGTCGGTACTGGCACCGACCAAGGCACTGGATCTGCAGTTTTCAGTCCACTCCTCATAGTTATGGCCATGATCTGGCCCTTAGGGTTGCTCTCCGTCCTTGTTGGAAGCTTCCCTAGATCTCTTGGCGCTTCATTCGCCCTACTAGCAAGTTGTTGTTCAAAGGCTTTTTGGGCCTTCGAAAATGAAGTAATAGAAGTCTCCATAGCGTTGAGCTTGATTAAGATAGCCTCCAGGACTGCGTCCTTCTTTTCCGGCTGAGACGAACTTGATCCTTTCCCCTGGCTCTTTAATGGAGTAGAAGAAGAAGAAGAAGGGGAAGAGAGGAAAGGGTTAGAGGAATCGTTAGAGTTGGAGTTTGAATGATTGTTACCAGAATTTTGGTTGTTTGCCCTCCAGTTGTTGCTATTGGATCCTCTATTGTTGTTGTTGTAGTTGTTGTTCCGGGAACCGTTGTTGTTGTTACGGTATCCGTTGTTGTTGTTATTCCTTTGACCTTTCTCTTCTTTCTTGGTTTGAGCAACCAAGAGTTCCTTCAATTGCTTCACGTTATTCTTCAAAGACTTGAGTTGATTGTTGTTGGGCTGAGTTTCTTGGAAGTTAACTCTTTTAACTCCACCTTCAGCTCCTTGGTGAGTGTACTTCTCCATATGCAAGGCTTGCTTCTCGATGAAGTCCCAAGCCTCGTCAATCGCCATGTCCATGAAGGTACCGACGGAGAGTAGTTGGAGATTGAACTGGGTGCTTCCGTCCAGTCCCTTGAAATAAATCTCCAATAACTCTAACTTTGGAATCCCATGATGTGGGCAATCCAAAAGGATGTCCTTGAACCGCTCCCATGACTTGGACAAGCTCTCCTTGTCCTTCATAATCAAAGCGTTGATCTTCCCTCTCATTTCTGCGGTCTTTGAGGGGGGAAAGAATTTGGTCAAGAACTCCGTTGTCATCTCCTCCTATGTGCTGATTTTTCCTGGAGGAAGAGATTGATACCAAGTAAGAGCTCTATCTTTTAAAGAAAAGTAAAAAGGTCTTAGCTTGTAGTTGTTATTTTCAATCCTCGGAGGTCTCAAGGTCTCCATCAAGATCTCATAATTTTGAAGATGTTGATGTGGTGATTCCTTCTCTAGCCCTCCGAACTGGCATTGGCGAATCATGGATAGAACTTGCGGTCGAAGTTCATAGTCATGGTCCGTTGGATCTCCTAGGTTAACTCCTGGACGCCTCAGTTGTTGATTAGGGTCCATCTTTTGACCTAGGGTTTGTGGGATTCCTGCAAGAAGAACATTTCGTACTGGCATCCGAGGTGGAAGTACCTCGGCCGGGGCGTCAGGTACTGGGACCTACCTCGGTCGAAGGTCAGCAACTGGGACCCGCATCGGTCGAGGATCAGCAACTGGATCTTCCCTCGGTCGAAGCTGATATTGGTCTCTCAAAGCGGCCATATCTGCTTCGATTGCTTCAGTCCTGGTGCGAGTTTCTTCTTTCTCTTGTCTTAGTTCTTCCCTGTTGAGGCGTAGCAGCTCTAACGCCTCTTTCAACTCGGCCTCAAGATCGCGGTTGTATTGTTGGGCCATCTTCGCTTCTCTTAAGCGTCGCTTGTATGTCTTTTCTGGTTCGGGATCGTAAGGAACGATTTCCTTCCCAGTGCGGGTTCTTCGCATAAACCTAAGAAAGAACCTGCAAAAGTAACTCAAGTAGAGTGGTTAGTAGACACGGGGGCAAATGCCCCAAAAGCAAACCGTAACCGGCTCGGTCTAGACCAAGTCCCCGGCAACGGCGCCAAAAACTTGTTCGCTCCAAACGGTGTGTGCAAGCTTTAAATTTATAACCCTAGACGTAAGCTTTAAACAAGGATACGAACCCGCAGTGTACGGGTCAATCGTAGTAAAAAGCAAGAAATTCCAGGGGTCGATCACAGGGACTTAGTGAAACAAAGTCCAATTAAGGTATGCTTATGTAAATACTAACCACAAGAGCAATTAAAACAATCAAAGATGATAAAGAAGTCAATAAAACAAACATGCAATTCTAGGGATTAAAGCATCTAGTTGTGGTTCCAACTCAAGATCTAAAGATAAGCGGACAAAGCTGAGGTTTTTGCATAGGGAAGGTGTTACTAAAGTGGAATAGATCACCGGGTAAGTCTCACTACTCACTAATCCTAAACCGTAACTCCTATTACCGGGTAAGTCTCAAGGAATTAAGATAAAGAACTATAACCTCAAACTAACACACCATCTAAGGGAATAGAATCAACCTTTACCGGGTAAGTCTCAGGCTAACTCACAAAGATAGGATGAAAGAACACTCAAACCCCAATAAAGGATAAACCTTTATTACCTACACTTATGATCGTTGGTACACAAACAAAGGAATTACCAGGTAAGTCTCATCCTAGGCTTGCATTGAACCAGGAAAGGTGTAATAAGAATAGGATTTGGCAAACTTTAACACTTAACTCTCAGTTTCGGTTCAAATAAGTCATCTCGGTCAGCCAAATTCCACCCCGGCCGAGATGTTCATCGACTGAGCGAGATGCTTAGGGTTAAGATTAAAGACTCGAACTTTCAGGGTCCTACTGGAATCTAAGATTATTCTATCATTGTTTTTCCCACAACCTTCAGCCAATCACCCTAGAATCACACAAGGAAATTAGCCACTCATCATCATGAAAGCAATAATCAAATATATGGGAAGAAGGTGAATATTTGAACAAGAAGAATTTAATGTAAAGACTTAAATAACTGAATCAAATATCACAACAAAAGCGTTCCTTGGATATAAATCCAACAAAGGAAGACAACAAAGAAGGGAATCTAAGATAATCTTACAAAAACCCTTCAAAAGCTATAAAGCTACAATCTTCCTTCTTCAACCTTCAAAAAGGTTCTTCAAATCTCCCAACTGGAGTATGGCTGCTGCGATGTAGTAGGTGTAAGCAAGGTGATAGCGGATCGATAGCGGATGTCGGATTTGTGGGAAATCCGACCATTTTTTATAGGAAAATTACTCTCCAAAGATAAGATATCTTAGAAAGATCTCTTCCCATAAAAATAGGTAAAATATATGATCTAGCATATCTTCTTCCTTCTAGGAGCCAAGCCCAAAAAATATAAGATCTCTTTCCAAAGATAAAAGATCTCAGCCAAGAATAAAATATTCTCGCCGCGTCCCAGGTGTTCGCCTCGGTCGAGTCGGCTCCCCTGGATCACCTCGGTCGAGGTGAATCTGTGGTCAACCGAGGTGAGTTACAACTGAATGTGAAATCTCTCAAATCTGGTCCAAAGTGAATCTCAAATCCATGGCTATGCTTCCTGGATGGTTCCTTATGTTCCTGGATGTAGCTCCAATGACTCCATAGCTCCTCTTGCTCCTTTTTGATGCAAAACGTGCCATTTTACCTACGATTACAACAAAACTAGGTGTAGACCTCGATTCCCGCAAAGGTAGATGAAATGGTAATATAATCACATAATATACATACAAACATGCAGATTATGAAGGATAAAACGTCCAAACAAACCCCAAAATATAGACTATAATTCATGCTATCAGTGACAATGCCCTTATTACACTAGTAACTTTAACTTCTGGAATGCATCTTCGAAGCATCCCATCCGGACCTCTCTTAAATAGTAGAGGTTCATCCCAATAGTAATGACGTACATCCTTAAAGAATTTCTTCCTTTGAGCTTACGTCAATTCGGGTGGTATTTCCTGGCAAACAAGATAATTAACAATGCCAGCATACCAAGGCCCTTTATTATCAGAAGTTTGGTGGAGAAAGTGTTCCACCAACTGAGGATGAATTTCAGAAAAGGGAGTAAGAAGTTTGTTAGTCTCAGTTGACATCATCTCGCTCTCGACTCGATCGAGGTGCAGAGTGGGTGACCGAGATGTTCTTCAGCTAAGAACACCTCGCTTGGTCCAGAAAGTGCCTCGGTCGAGGTACTGCAACTGGGACCGAAACTGGAGATTCTCTTGTTCTGGATTAATTTTTCAAATTTAGCTCCTGGATCTTCTTCTAGTGCCTTTAAGCTCCGTATATCTGCATCACAAGAAACATCTATACCTTCCTCCATTAAGCTAAAACTAATAACTCTCTCAAGTGGGTCATTAATAAGGATAGAGCTCACCAATTCTCTTGATTCTTCTTCATCATAGATGTTGAAAATATCATCTCCCAGCGGCTCTCCTTTCATTGCCGCAAGCAATGCAAACTCATCTTGATCACCGCCAATATTGAATTGCAACTTGGCGTTCTTACAATCCACATTGCAACCCGAAGTTGCTAGAAATGGTCTCCCGAGAATGATAGGAACGGGATAATTTGCGGGAATGTCAAGCACAACAAAGTCTAGAGGTAAATAGAAGTTACCTAACTTAACCGGAACGTCTTCCAAAATGCCCACGGGATGGGTAATGGAGCGGTCCGTCATGTACAATCGTATCTTCACCGGCTTGGGCTCTCCAAGTCCGATCCTCACACATAGCTCTAGCGGGATGATGCTCACGCTGGCTCCTAGGTCACACAACGCCTCACAAGTGACATCCCCAACTTGGATGAGAATGCAAAATGAGCCGGGATCTCTCAACTTGGGTGGCATCTTCTCCTTCATGATTTGAATGAGCTCCGAGGATTTAGATGTCATCCTTACTTCACCAAAGTCCTTCAACTTCCTCTTCCTTGATAGAACTTCTTTCAAGAACTTCCCATAGGCGGGCATCCCTAGAATAGCATCAAGGAAAGGGATGTTAATATGTAGTTTATTCATCAAGTCAAGGAACTTACCAAAATGCTTGTCTAGATGTGCTTTGGCCCTTGACTGGGGGAATGGAAGTGGTGGTTTATATGCAGGAGGTGGGACGTAAACTTCAGTTTTGTCCGACGCTCTCTGAGGCTCAACCTTGGTTGGAACCTCGGCCAAAGTGTTCTTCGTCTGTACCTGGACCGAGGTGTTCTTTTTCTGTACTAGCATCGACCGAGGCACTGGATCTGTAGTTTTCAGTCCACTTCTCGTCGTTATTGTCATGATATGTCCTTTAGGGTTGCTTTTTGTCCTTGCTGGAAGCTTCCGTGGATCTCTTGGCGCTTCATTCGCCTTATTAAAGAGTTGTTGTTCTAAGGCTTTTTGTGCCTTTGAAAATAAAGTCATGGACCTCTCCATAGCGTTGAGCTTGATCAAGATAGCCTCCAGCACTGCATCTTTCTTTTCTGGCTGGGACGAGCTTGATCCAGGCTCCTGGCTCTTCAATGGAGTAGAAGAAGAGAGGAAAGGATTAGAAGAGTTGTTCGAATTGATGTTAGAGTAAGAGTTACCCGAATTTTGATTGTTTGGCCTCCAATTATTGCTGTTGGATCCTCTATTGTTGTTGTAGTTGTTGTTCCGGGAACCGTTGTTGTTGTTCCGGTAACCGTTGTTGTTCCTTGAGTTTTGATATCCTTCATCTTCTTTCTTGGTTTGAGCAACCAAAAGGTCTTTCAATTGCTTCACATCGTTCTTTAAAGAGGTGAGTTGATCGTTGTTTGATGGAGCTTCTTGGAAGTTGACTCTTTTAACTCCACCTTCAGCTCCTTGGTGAGAGTATTTCTCCATGTGCAAAGCTTTCTTCTCTATGAACTCCAAAGCTTCGTCAATCGGCATGTCCATGAACGTGCCGGCGGATAGTAGTTGAAGGTTGTACTGGGTGTTTCCGTCCAGTCCCTTGAAGTATATCTCCAACAACTCTATCTTTGGAATCCCATGATGTGGGCAATCTAAAAGGATGTCTTTAAATCTCTCCCATGACTTGGACAAACTCTCCTTGTCCTTCATGATGAATGCATTAATTTTCCCTCTCATTTCAGCGGTCTTAGAGGGGGGAAAGAATTTAGTCAAGAACTCCGTCATCGTCTCCTCCCAGGTGTTGATTTTTCCGGGAGGGAGAGATTGATACCAAGTAAGCGCCCTATCTTTCAAAGAGAAATAGAAAGGCCTTAGCTTGTAATTGTTGTTTTCCAGCCTTGAAGGTCTCAAGGTCTCCATCAAGATCTCATAGTTTTGCAGATGTTGATGCGGAGATTCCCTCTCTAGCCCTCCAAATTGGCATTGACGAATCATGGAAAGAACTTGCGGTCGAAGTTCATAATCATGGTCCGCTGGATCACCTAGGTTGACTCCTGGACGCCTCAATTGTTGGTTGGGGTCCATCCTCTGCCCTAGGGTCTGTGGAATACCTGCAAAAAGAGCTTCTCGGACTGGCATCCGAGATGGAAGTATCTCGGCCGGGGAATTTGGAGTTGGGTCCTGCCTCGGTCGAGGAGCTGGATCTGGTCGAGGTAGATATTGGTCCCGTAAAGTCGCCAAATCTGCTTCGATCGCTTTCGTCCTTGCGCGAGTTTCTTCCTTTTCCAATCGCAGTTCTTCTTTACTGAGGTGTAGTTGTTCCAAATTTCCAATGCCTCCTTCAATTCGGCCTCAAGATCGCGATTCTCTTGATTGGCCATCTTAGCTTCTTTCAAGCGTCTTTTGTATGTCTTTTCTGGTTTAGGATCGTAAGGAACGATTTCCTTCCCAACGCGGGTTCTTCGCATAAACCTACAAGAAAGAACGTGCGAAAGTCACTCAAGTAGAGTGGTTAGTAGCAACAGGGGCAAGTGCCCCAAAAGACTACCGCAACCGGCTCGGTCTAGACCAAATCCCCGGCAACGGCGCCAAAAACTTGTTCGCTCCAAATGGTGTGTGCAAGCTTTAAATTTATAACTCAAGATGTATGCTTAAAACAAGGATGCGAACCCGTAGTGTACGGGTCAATCGTAGTAAAAGCAAGAATTCTGGGGTGTCGATCTCAGGGACTTAGGTGAAACAAAACCAATATAGGTAGTCAATATTGCAAATAACCACAAAAGCGATTAAAACAATCAAAGATGATAATAAGGTCAATTAAAGGAAATATGCAAATTCTAGGGATTAAAGCATCTAGTTGTGGTTCCAACTCAAGATCTCAAGATAAGCGGACAAAGCTGAGATTTTGCAAAGGGAAGGTGTTACTAAAGTGGAATAGATCACCAGGTAAGTCTCACTACTCACTAACTCCAAGCCAAAGAACCTATCACCGGGTAAGTCTCAAGGTACTAAGGAAAAGAATTATAATCTCAAACCAACACACCAACTAAGGGAATAGAATCAACCTTTACCGGGTAAGTCTCAGGCTAACTCACAAAGATGGGATGAAGGCACACTCAAACCCCAATAAAGGATAAACCTTTATTACCTACACTTATGATCATGGGTAAACAAACAAAGGAATTACGGGGTAAGTCTCATTCTAAGCTTGCATTTAACCAGAAAAGGTGTAATAAGAATAGGATTTGGCAAACTCTAACACTTAACTCTCAGTTTCGGATAAGAAAAAGTCACCTCGGTCAGTCAAGTTCCACCCCGGCCGAGATGTTCATCGACTGAACGAGATGTTCTAGGGTTAAGGATAAAGATTCGAGCTTTCAGGGTCCTACTGAAATTTAAGATTATTCTATCATCATTTTTCCCACAACCTTCAGTCAATCACCCTAGAATCGCACAAGGAAATTAGTCACTTATCATCATGAAAGCAATAATCAAATATACGGGAAGAGAATGAATATTTGAACACAAAAACCTTAAGAACAAGGCTTCAATAACTGAATCAAATGTCAAACAAATAAGCGTTCCTTGGATCACAAATCCAACAAGACAAATCAACAAGAAGGGAATCTAAGAAAGTCTTACAAAACCCTTCACAAAGCTATAACAAGCTATCAATCCTTCCTAGATTGATCTTCAATCTTCCTTCCTTCCTTCAACGACTATAATGATTTTCGGTGATGTGTCGATGCTGAATTGTGAAAAATCAAGCCCTTTTTATAGGAAAACTATCTTCCAAAGATAAAATATCTTGAAAATATATTATCTTAATAAAAATATATCCATATCTCTAAAATAGATTTCCAAACATATATGATCTTCCTTCCAGAAATCCAGCCTAAAAATATAAGATCTCTCCTTCCAAAAATAAAAGAGCTCAGCCAAGAATAAATGATCTCGCCGCGTCAGGATATTCGCCTCGGTCGAGACTCTCCTCTAGATCACCTCGGTGAGGTGACTCTGTGGTCAACCGAGGTGACTCTAAACTGAATGTGAAATCTCTCAAATCTGGTCCAAAGCAAATCTTCTTTGTTAATTCCTTGCTTCTTGGATTCTTCCTTAAACTCCTTAATGTAGTTCCAATGACTCCTTAGCTCTTTAGCTCCATTTTGATGCAAAACGTGCCATTTTACCTACGATTACAACGAAACTTGGTGTAGACCTCGATTCCCGCAAAGGTAGATGAAACGACAATATAATCACATAATATACATTCAAACATGCAGATTATTGAAGATAAAACGTCTAAACAAGTCCCAAAATATAGACTATAATTCATGCTATTAAGGCACACTTTCACGTGAATGAAAATCTACTCTAAAGCTACTTGACAGTTACGGGAATCGAATGCAAGATGATATCAAGATTCCAAAACTCTAGGTTGATTCATGTTTATATTGGGTCGGAAATCGGAGTTATAAGGTTATAAAATATATCTTGCCATAGATAAGATCGAACGATATGTTCTCGGATAAACAATGAAATCGAGACGGCTTGAAAACGGCATGTGAGACGGCGTATGATGTTGTTTGGGAAGTCGCCTAAGATAGGTTTTGGGCTGGTTCACTGATGTATTGAACGGTGTGAGAGATGAGCACAAGATGACCATGAGACGACTAGTGGAATTGTGAGAATTAGAGTTAGGATTCATAATATAAATGAGTCATCTTATCGCAAAGGATGCTTATCATTTGGGCATAAGGATGATACCTGCTCTTTTAAGGAGTGGAATTGTAGGAATTAGACCTAGGATTTTTACTCGGGAAGCTTTAGAAATCAATAAGGTTGTTAAGACGAAGGAGGGTAATAAGCGTACCATAGGGACTAAGGTTTTAAGTAATAATAAAAAAAACTAATGGTGACACTGTGAGTAAGGGGAAATGTATGATTGTCATTGATACTAGCCAATATGGCCAAAAGGCTCGGCAAACGATGGAAAAGAAGTTGATGTGATTGGTTTGCTCTCTAGATCGAGGACCAAGTGCAGACGTCAGCAGACTAATCGCAAACACAAAACCACAAAGGATGTCACTTTTGTAACGGCTACTACAAAAGTTGTTACCGACTCTACCATGATAGCAAAAGTCACTATTGACCATCACGAGGCGAGAGTTGAGACCAAAGATATGTATAACAAGGAGAGAAAGAGGGAGGGTAATATGTCGGCTAGTAAGAGGAAGAAACTAGCGATGTTGATTTTTTTTAATAACGGAAAACGATTATGTTGGACTATCTCCTAGAGGTAGTCCACCCTAAAGCATCCTTCCGGATGAGAAAACAAAGTTTAGGATCATCAGAAAAGGTGGTGTTTGGTGTCAAATTCCTAAAATGCGTTAATTTGTCAGCAACACAATTTACTTCTCTGAAGACATGTCTAATCTGAACTTCGTCAAAAAAACAGAGGTCCAGTTTGGAGTTGGAAATAATCATCACGATTCCCCAAGGAAAAATCCAACAACTTTGGAGTGCCTTAATAGCACAGAGGTTATCCCCTCAATTACGATCTTTTTTATTTTTAATCTAATCGCCTCGTGAAGGCCTGATTTTAGGGAAAAAGCTTCAGCTTTTATAACCGAGTTAAATTCTTTTTTTTTTTGCATCAAGGCTTACAACCTTTCAATTATGGTCCCGGATCATGTAACCAATTGATGTTATTCCCGAGTCTAGTTTTGAGCCATCAAATTTTAGTTTATGAAAGTCATGTTGTGGTTTATCCCATTTAATATTATGTTTTTTTTCCTTTTAATGCGATTCAATTTCTTTTTTGGTTATTTTATGTCGAAGTCGTCTTCATCAGAATAGTTGGCTTTCCACCTATGAATTTGTTCTTTGATGAAACTTGTAACATTGTTGTAGGACCCGATTGGTTCGTTACCAAAAATGATTTTGTTTATGAAGAACCACATACTCCACCATATGGTTGCGATGCAAGCTAACTTGTTTAATCCTAATACATTTTTAACTTCTTTAGGATTTCATAAATTTTTTTATTTTTATAGTTAATTTTGTTTAATTCGAATAACATTGTCTTGTCAATTTTCCCAATAATTTGTTTAGAAAAGGGGCTTTCAAATAGCAAGTGGACCAGGTCCTCGAGTTGGTGATTGCATAATTCGCTTTGTAACAACGATTTTTCTTTCGTCAAACTTGGATTTTGTTTAGATTCCATTTTGTGAAATTTTCCAAAGGAAAATTTTAATTTTAGGTTGGGTATCAAGTTTCCAGATCCAATCACAAACGTTATGGTGGGAAAAGCACGTCTGTGACTCAAGCATCTCAGAAGCAGATTTAGTGATAAACCACCCATTTTTGCTACATTTCTAATAAAGTCTATCGCGAATTTTTTTGTTTGGGATAATTGTTTCCAGAACTTTTTCCCCTAAGATCCTTGAAGAACCGTTAGTTGATATAAATAATATAAACGATACTCTAGAAGGGGGGTTGAATAGAGTATGAGAACTTTTCGCAAACCAAATCTCAAGGCCTTGAAACTCTTTTCAAGGACCTTGATGTCAATTTGTGCTTCTAGTGAAACTTTGATTTCAAGGGCTTTGAAACTCTATTTTAAGGGCCTTGACTTCTTGCTCCTACAAAGCAAAGTTAGTCACAGTAAAGTATATATGGTGCGGAATTGAAAAGATTCACACAAGGATATGTTTACGAAGTTCGGCTCTAAATAGCCTACTCTCTGTAATAGCTAGGATTTCCGAATTCTAATTAATGTTGATTAACTTAATCGTTTATAGTAATTGACATATAACTCGCGAAGATTTCGCAAGTGATGAGTATGAGTCCCACCGTTATGTTCCTAGCGTAATTTTGGACGTTTGGGGAAATTTTTACTTTTTCCCCCGGGTAATTATTTTTACCCTCCGGTGTTATTTGGAGCATTTGGGAGCTCCAATTAATAAAAATGCAGTTGAGAGAAATGATCAGGACATCGGATATGTTCTAGATATGAAATAACATGGAGAGGCAAAACGGCCAAAATAGTCGCTATTTTGTTTCTTAACGGCTAAGAAAGACGGCTTAAGAATACATGTTTTCCGAGGTAGTTGTTGAATAATTATCCTTACAATATTCCAGATTTAATGTTCCAATCTCGAGAAGTTTGGAGAAAGAGGTTCGACCCGCCTTTGAATCGGTTAAAGGATAATTATCAACTTTACTAAAGGATAATTATCGTCTTCACTATAAATAGCGGAAAATCCATTATTAATTCATTTCCTTTCACGTTTCCTCGTAAAAGCTCTGATTTCTCTCAACCTTCAAACTCAGATCTACTCTCCGTTTCTAATCCGATTTCAATTCCGTTTGATTTTCTGGATTCCTCTCTTCATTCTCTTCATAACGGTACCGAGTTTCTGCATTTCCGAGTATATGGAGGTCTGGTCGAGCATATATGTCAGCAGGGCGGTTCCGTCGCTCAGATTCCGGTGATTTTGATGTTGTCCATGCGTAGCCTGCGTCGCTGTGATTCCGAATCTTTATTCAAATCGTCAATTGGGTTAGTAACGAATAAGTTATGAATTTATTCGTTTTTCGTACTGCGATTTGACATAAATTGACTTTAGGCTTGTCAAAATGGATAATTAGAAATTCCATTATGGTCGTTATATTATTCTGGTGATTATGGATAGTTTGTTTGATGAAATCTGATGACAGGTGGGTTTAGAAATTGCCTGCGGGCAAAACGTTATTTTGGCAAAATCTAATTAATTAATTAAAGGTTAATTAATTAGATTAGGATTAAAATTGAGATTGAGGAATGTTGATTAGATACTACCTTGAGATTTGAGGAATTGTGAGTTATGCTGAGATATTGAGGTTTAGTTGGTTGTGAGGCTCATAGATTGAGCATGATCCTTATGGATCCCTTTGGGTCTAGGTGTGACCTCTTTGATGAATAGAGGTTGATATATCTCTTTATGCCTTGTTTATAGGCCGTGTTGTCCCTCCAGTGTAGAGGTGATCGTGGTTGAGGATGTACGAGGTTGAGGTTAGTCCGTAGGACTTACTTAACTACCATCCCTATATTGGGTGTTTGCATGAGTGGTGTGTGCTTTATATGTTTGCTATGATAGCATGAGTTATCGTTTGTATCAACCTATGTTCTATTGACTTCCCCACTGCGTGGCTGTGATAACCTTTCCCTTTCATCCCGCCGTGGAGTCTGGAAGGTTCTCTGATGTCGGGCCAGACTGGTTTACAGGAAGGGCGCAATCCACTCCCATAGGGTACACGGATTGTGTGACCGATACTCGTACAACTGGACATTGTACTCAGAGGCGGGATGTATCGGTCCTCGTGTCACATACTTTCATCTATCTATATATATATATACGGTTTTTGAGTGAATGGTTATTATATAAAGATAATAAATGGGTAAATGTGTGATAGCATGCTGATGTGTTTATCTTTCATGATTGTGCTTGTGCTTATGCATTCTCTCATATATGTATGGTTAGCTAACGGTTTCATACCATGGTGTAGATGTTTACAGGTTAGGCGCTACTGGGTGATCTGGCAGGGTGACAGGCCGAGGACTCTCGTACATTAGGTGGTTGGTTTTGGGGTTGTTTATGTTTTCCCTCCTACGTGAGGATGATGTCTTGTTTTCCCTCCAATGTGTGGATGTCGTTTCATACTCGGCTATGTTGTCTTTACCTTTATGTTATACTGTTTATGTCATTTTATGTATTTGTTTTATATCTGTCAGTGCCATGTTGTAAGGTCCAGTGAACTTGTTGTCAAGCTAGGGTCAGGATCCATTATGAGATCCTAGCCCAATGTGGCATCCCGAGTCCCGTGGATTCGGGGTGTTACAGAGTTGGTATTAGAGCCCAGGTTGACAACAATGGCACTTGCTACCTGCAATGAGGTTTGATAGGTAAAATAAACAGAGCCCACATGGGATCTGACGTTTTCAAAGGTTTTGGTTTTAAGTGTGGTTTTGGGATAGAATGTACGAGAAGTCGTCACCTCTGCCATGGATCTCTGCAGCGTAGATATGTATATATATCTGTGTGTACTATGGATTATGTGGATGTATTATATACATATCGATACCTATGGCATATATATTGCCTTATAAGATTAGGTGCGTATATCCTACAAATGACTCAGACTAGAGTAGTATCTGTAGTGGGATGAGGTAGGGGTACACTCCCTCTTCCTCTAGTGGTGATTAGTCAGGGACTAGTTTCCGCTGTTGTTTCGCCTATGGCAGAGAACGAGTTTGAAGAGGCTGAGCGTGTCTCCATTAGTAGATATGAGTTTCAAGAATATATGTAATAAGTATATGAAGTGGTGATAGCGGGTAGATCCACACCGGATTTACCAATAATTATGAGATCAACAGAAGCTTCTGGATCCGGAAAGAAACAATGGACTGAATCAGTTACTAGAGAAGAAATGATAATGAATGATGAACCAAGTCCGATATCAGGACAATCTAGTGATCCTTTGGCCATGATGATGACTAGCAAGGAACTATAGTGTTTTAATTGCGTGGAAGTTGGGACACTGGCGAGCTGTGTGCCCAAAGGCGTCCATCATATGCTTTACGTGTGGTAAAGTAGGGCATAGAGCGAAGTTTTGTCGACAGGGCAAGGCATTGCCTTTACAGGTTCCCTTCAAGAATGAGATCATTCCAGGTGGACGACGAAGGTCGAGTTACCCTTCGAATTGCACAGGTTGCAAGGATGGGATGATTAAGTTTCAGTTGTGGCTATTGTTACGCTAAGATCGTGATGCGCAAATGAGTTTTAAATTTATAACTCGAACTAATCCTAACTACCTAGCGAAACCCGCAGTGTACGGGACGTTTGTAGAAGGGTTAGTATTCCGAGGTCGAACACAAAGACTAAGGTGAAATTGATTCGAATTGTGATTGAATTTAGTAAAGATCTAGGTTGAAAGAAAAGAAGGAAATAAAGAAAAGAAAATCTCAAATGTTTTTGGTTGTTTTTTTGGTGATCGATCAAAGATCACAATTCATGCAAAGTAAACAATCAAACTAAACTAAGAATCAACACGAATAAACAAGCTAAACAAGATAATGATCAAAGAAAGAAAAGACGGATTCTAGGGGTTGGAAGTTCCGGTTATGGCATAGGACTCAAGTTATCTATTCATTCCTTGGATTAACTATGATATGTTGGGATTAAGTGTTTCTAAATTGGGATCAATTACCGGGTAGGTCTCATGATCCAACTAGTCCACTCCTAAGGTCTCATTACCGGGTAAGTCTTTAAGAACCTAAGGATAGGAATTCTACACAAACCGGATTGTTAATTAGGGGTTTAACCTATCCTTACCGGGTAGGTCTTGGAAAGGAAAGTTCTAAACAACTATCCTAGCACATCTAATCCAATGGAGGCTTATTAGGCTCACCACTACCTAAGGTTTGTTATCTTTAGAATCTAAGAGCACGGATTACCGGGTAAGTCTCTTCTAACACTTAGTTACTACACTAGGTTACCCTAGGGTAGGTTAAACTCAACAAACACTTAGGATTTCAACATTCTATAGATCTAAGGCAAGATCCTTCAAACCATGGAAAATCACGGTTTGTTCTACCTAAACCACGGCCGTGGTCAGACAAGAACTACCCGTGATTTCTAACAGCAGCTACGTTCATAAACACAAGTCATCCAAGGGTAAATCTAAGTCCGTCCTATCATAGCCCTAGCCATAACCATCCTTTCCTTACCCTAGAACCACATCAATTTAGCCTACAACGTTCATAATAGAAATCGAAACAAACAAACATAAAATCATAACATCCATTGCAAGATAATGAAGGAAAAGAAATGGATAAGTGAACTAAAACAAAACCAAGCTGAAAATAGAATTAGAACAACTTACAATCCTTCCAAAGGAAGGTTCAATTATTCATACAACTCTTAGTAATAAAATCCGGAATAAAACTATCAAGTGTGGTGATGGTGTGTGTTCTTCTCCTCCTCTTCAATGGAGCTCTTCTTCTTCTCTTTGACACTTTCCTTCCTAGAAAAACTTCTTGTTGAGAGAATATTTCTTGTTAGAGAGAAAATGGATAATGGATGAGCTGCTCCAAGCTCCCAGCTGCCTCTCACAGCCCATGAAGGACCACTTTTATAACAAACTTGCATGAGCTGGCCATGAGAGTCGTGGCACAGCTGTCACAAGAATCTGGCAAAATCCACGGTTGATTCCACGGCCATGGAGTGTCAGAGAACCGTGATTCTGTGCAGAAACTTCGCCTTGGATCATTAAGCTGTGGTTTGGTGCATGGTAAGTGTTGGCAAGGCTCCATGAGTCCTCCTTAGCCTTTAACTTGTGTCCTAATGAGTCCGAGGGTGTGTCATCTAGATGAACGATCCTCAAACGTATCGTTTTGCTCCTAAATCTCCCGAAATACCTATAAAACGCGCACAAGTCCGTGTAGACGTCTATCTCGGAAAAATACATGAATTGAGTGCAAAACGTTGTGAACTAGTGCTAAACCATGCATGAATGAGTGAGAAATCTATCTAAATGATTACCTAAAACTAAGTCATAAATCGTGTTATCAAAATACCCCATACTTAAGGTTTGCTCGTCCCCGAGCAAATTCCCAACTATAGACTAAGAGATGACATGATTTATGTATGCAGAAAAATGGCAAAATCTTTTTGGGTTTGTGCTTCTATTTTTGGATCACCTTCAAAGTTATGTTTCATGGCAAAGGACAAGCAATCATGCAGTAAACAAATGAAAGCATGAAAAGACAATTGTACTTAACTCAAAAGTATGCATGAAATGTAAAGATGAAGAAGTCAAGAAGGTCAAGAGTACATCCAATCTAAATCACTAAGTCTTACAAACATGCAAACAGGTCATAAGGTCTTGTGAGATAAAAGGGCCAAGAAATGTAGTGATTGGGTGGGGATTTCTAGATTATGTGATGCTAATCCGGGAATGGAACTAACTCCACATCCTTGTCCTCGATCAACTTCCCTCAAGTGTATATTTTCCTCTATCTTTTCTTTCTTTTCTTTTTCTTTGACATGTTTTTGAGACAATGGCATTGGTGTACAAAAGCTGAAACCTTGGTGATTAGCCGTCCTCGGGGTTTTTCTTAGTTTTCGAGGTGCATCCACACCGGGCACACATACCAAACCTCGTTAGGACTATTGGTTCATTTGACTTTGGCAAGGCACCAACACCCGATTATGTGAAGTGTACCGAGTTACTTGTCATTTAAACCAATGTCCCCAAACCTATATTATTGGCTACACTTTTCACAACAAATTCAGCATTTTATGCATGATGTTCTCTTCATCAACAACTTCACCTCACACTTGCTTTTCACACACATCAACACACTAGCATGCTCCTATTCCCGGATGGGTTAAAAGAGGTCAAATTTATCTCAATTGAGGTTCTCAAGCAATCATGATTAAGATGAGAAGTAGAGAAAGATTGAATTGCCTCATTCATTCCTAGATGGTATGCAAGAACTATCATGTAATTTCGATCTTCACTACTCAATCCTTTCTAGGCAAACATCATGGTCACAAATCATTCATAGAATTTCAAGAAAAGTAGTTCAAGTCCACATATGCGTTCATTAATCCTAACATATGAGGCCATCTATAGCCAATTCACAAGACAAGATTCATCATTAGGATCATATCCAAGCCTAGAAAGCACAAAAATTTTTTAAATTTTCTGAATTTTTATGGGATTTTCGATTTAAGTATGTACAATGTAAGACATGTGAAGATTTTAAACTATCCTAGATGCTCATCATGCAAAGGATTATGTAAACCCCGCCCCATACTTAGAAACACATTGTCCCCAATGTGGTATACAAGTAAAGAGAGTGAAAGAAGGTTCTCACAATGTAAGAATGGTTTGTTACGGTATTTGGGATTGCTCAATAGTGAATTGATGTTCGATGATCCTATCAACCATGGTAGAGAGCTCTAAGCATCTATCAAAGCTTCGGGACCCGCGCTAGGCACCGCTAGCCGTCCAAGTTCCGCATCCGCTCCACCCATAATTGATGAGGGTTTCATCACCATCATTCCTATGTCAAGCAAGGCCTCCAATGCCACTAATGTTCTAGCACACACACAAAGTAGACAAAACACACACAAAGATAGAAAAATCTAGAAACAAAAGCAAATCAAGAAAAAAAAAATGTTACCAATGGATTGCCTCCCACCAAGCGCTTCTTTAAGGTCATTAGCTTGACCAAACTCGGGGGCGTCTACTCAAGGTGAAGTGGGGCAATTATCTCCACCGGAGCTCCCGGGATATACTTCTTCAATCGGTGCCCATTCACCTTAAAGTTCCCACAATGTTCCCCTCCTATCTCAATGGCTCCATGGGAAAAGATCTTCTTCACTACATATGGCCCGGTCCATCTTGATTTGAGCTTTCCGGGAAAGAGTCTTAGCCTTGAGTTCAAGAGAAGGACAAGATCTCCTTCACTCAACTCCTTGGGGATGATCCTCTTGTCATGCCATCTTTTGGTTCTCTCTTTGTAAATCCGGGCATTCTCATAAGCGTCCAACCGGATCTCCTCGAGGGCATTCAATTCAAGCAATCTCTTTTCTTCCGCCGCCTTCAGATCAAAATTCAGCCACTTAATGGCCCAATAAGCTCTATGCTCCATTTCTACCGGAAGGTGGCAAGACTTGCCATAGACCAACTTGTAAGGAGTGGTGCCAATCGGTGTCTTGAAGGCGGTTCTATATGCCCATAAGGCATCATTGAGCCTCATAGCCCAATCCTTTCTAGTCCTAGACACCGTCTTCTCAAGGATGGCCTTGATCTCTCGGTTAGAAATCTCCACTTGGCCACTAGTTTGGGGATGGTAAGGTGTTGCCACTTTGTGAGTCACCCCATACTTGGCCAAAAGCGCCCCAAAATTCCTATTGGTGAAGTGCTTTCCTCCATCACTAATGATCACCCTTGGTGTGCCAAACCTAGGGAAGATCACCCGGTTGAAGAACCGCACCTCCACCTTGGCATCATTTGTAGGAGAGGTGATTGCCTCCACCCATCTTGACACATAGTCCACCGCCAATAGGATGAAGAGATTCCCACATGAAGAAGGGAATGGTCCCATGAAGTCCACACCCCACACATCAAATATTTCGACTTCTTGGATGTTGTTCAAGGGCATCTCATTCCTTCTTGAGATGTTGCCCGTCCTTTGGCAAGCATCACATGCCGCTACAAAACCTTGCACATCTTTAAACAAGTTAGGCCAATAAAAACCGGATTGCAATACCTTTGCACACGTCTTGTGTGAGCTAGCATGGCCTCCACATGGTAAGGAGTGACAATGCCGGATCGCACTCTCTACTTCATCTTCCGGTATGCATCTTCTAAACACTCCATCCGGGCCTTTCTTGAACAAGAGTGGCTCACTCCAATAGTAGTTCCTCACATCGTTGAAGAACTTCTTTCTTTGTGCATATGTCAATCCGGGAGGCACTTCCTCACACACTAAGTAGTTCACAATGTCGGCATACCATGGCTCATTTCCTCTAGACACTTGGAACAAGCATTCCTCCACCATTTGCAATTGCTCATCTCGGAATGAGTCATCAATTAGAATGTCATCTCTTCCAAGCTCTAATGGAGGCAATCTACTAAGGTGATCCGCCATGGAGTTTTCGGATCCTTTCTTATCTCGTATTTCCAAATCAAACTCTTGAAGAAGAAGGATCCACCGAATCAACCTTGGTTTGGCATCCTTCTTTGTAAGTAGATAACGGATCGCAGCATGATCCGTATAAACTATGACCTTCGCTCCAACAAGGTATGAGCGGAACTTCTCAAATGCATACACCACTGCTAGCAACTCCTTCTCGGTGGTAGCATAATTGAGTTGGGCATCATCTAGCGTCTTGCTAGCATAATAAATAGCATGACTGCGCCCATCTTTCCTTTGCCCCAAACAGCCCCTACGGCTACATCGCTTGCATCGCACATGATCTCAAATGGTAGACTCCAATCCGGAGGTTGCATGATAGGTCCGGAGATCAAGGCGTTCTTTAACCTACAAAAAGCTTCAAGACAATCCTTGGAAAAGACAAAATCAACATCCTTCATTAGTAGGTTAGTGAGAGGCTTAGAAATTTTAGAGAAGTCTTGAATAAACCTCCGGTAAAAACCGGCATGCCCTAAGAAACTCCTTACCCCCTTCACCGAGGTAGGTGGCGGCAACTTCTCTATCGTTTCAATTTTGGCCCTATCAACCTCAATGCCACGGTTAGACACCAAGTGTCCTAACACAATGCCTTCACTTACCATGAAGTGGCATTTTTCCCAATTCAAGACAAGATTTGTCTCCTCACATCTTTGCAATACTAAGGACAAGTTAGCCAAGCAATTATCAAAGGAAGAACCATAAACAGAGAAATCATCCATAAACACTTCCATGATATCTTCTATGTATTCCGAAAAGATAGCCATCATACACCTTTGGAAGGTGGCGGGTGCATTACACAACCCAAATGGCATTCTCCTATATGCAAAAGTACCCCATGGATATGTAAAGGTTGTTTTCTCTTGATCATCGGGGTGGATAGGGATTTGGAAGAATCCACTATAGCCATCTAGATAGCGAAAATGAGAGTGTTGAGCTAACCTTTCTAGCATTTGGTCGATGAAGGGGAGAGGGAAGTGATCTTTCCTAGAGGCATGTTTAATTTCCTATAATCGATACACATTCTCCACCCCGTAACCGTCCTAGTCGGGATTAGTTCATTGTTGTCATTAGTTACTACGGTCATCCCACCCTTCTTAGGAACTACATGAACGGGACTAACCCACTTACTATCCGAGATAGGGTAGATAATTCCCGCATCTAGCAACTTAATGATTTCCTTTTTGACTACCTCTTTCATTATAGGATTCAATCTCCTTTGATGTTCAATAGAGGGTTTGTGGTTATCTTCCATCATTATCTTATGCATGCACAAAGAAGGCTTAATGCCAACCAAATCATCAATAGTATAGCCAATGGCTCTCCTATGCAATCTCAGTTCATGCAACAATTTAGCAAGTTCATCATCACTCAAGCATGCATTAACAATCACAAGATATGTAGAGTTTTCACCAAGAAATGCATACTTTAAATGAGAGGGGAGGGGTTTGAGTTCAAGTTGAGGAGGACCTTTATCGGTTGAAGATGATCCAAATAAAGTTGGATGAGATGAATCCAAAGCAAATGAAGATTCCTCATGGCTCCTAAAAGCTTGACCATCATCAAGGACTGGTCCAGGGAAAACCACGGCTGGAATCACGGTTTGCTCAACTTCCACGGCCGTGGTTCTTGCTAAGCTTGCTTCCCGGAGTTGTCCAGAAAGTTTGACGGCCGTGGAACTTAAATCTCGACCGTGGAACTTGCAGCTGTTCAACACCTCTTCGTGGCTTTCAAATCCAACTCTTGGCTCCTCTTCCAATGCTTCCAAGGCCTTGATCTCTTCATTGCAGGCCTCCTCAACACCTTCCTCCATCATACTTAAGGTAAGAACCTTCTCCAAAGGATCCTTGATCAAGATCGAGCTCACAATTTCCCTAGATTCCTCTTGCTCGACTATGTTGAAGAGATCTTCATCAAGGGTTGGCCCTTTCGTCATTGTGGATAACTTGAACTTGACGTTCTCTTCTCCAATGTTGAAGGAGAGAGTTCCATTCTTGCAATCCACTAGGCATCCGGAGGTGGCTAGGAAGGGTCTTCCTAAGATGATGGGAACCGGATAATCTGCCGGAATGTCCAAGACTACAAAATCAATTGGCACATAGAATCCTCCTAGTTGCACCGGGATGTCTTCTAGGATCCCAACCGGATGAGTGATAGAACGATCCGCCATATAGAGTGTCATCTTGACCGGTTTTGGCTCTCCTAGCCCAACCTTTTTGCAAAGTGCAAGCGGTATGATGCTTACACTCGCTCCAAGATCACAAAGGGCCTCGTACTTCACATCTCCCACTCCTATTGGGACACAAAAAGAGCCCGGATCTCTTAGCTTGGGAGGCATCTCCTCCTTCATTGTTTGGATCAATTCCGAGGATCTCTTGGTCATTCTTATCTCCCCATACTCCTCCAACTTCCTTTTGTTGGAGAGCATTTCTTTCAAAAACTTGCCATATGCCGGCATTCCTAAAATGGCATCCATGAACGGAATGTTAATATGTAATTTGGACATTAGTTCAAGGAACTTACCAAAGTGATTGTCCAAACGAGCTCTTGCTCTTGATTGTGGGAACGGTAGTGGCAGCTTGTATGGAGGCGGTGCCACATAGGTTGGCTCTACATCCTTGCTCTTGCCTCCATCTTCTTGCAACTTTCCCTCTTCTACCACTACTTGCTTTCCGTTAGCATCATCCTAGGGCAAAGGATCTCTCATACTCAACCCACTCCTTGTTGTAATAGCCAACACTTGGCCTCTTGGGTTGTCTTCGGTCCTTCCGGGAAGCTTTCCCGGGTCTCTATGGGCTTCACCCGCTTTTTGGAACACTTGTGCTTCCAAAACCTTTTGAGCTTTAGAGATTGAAGTCACCGTGCTCTCAAGACCACTCAACCTTCCAAGCAATTGCTCAAACATTATTTTGGTTCTATCCTTTGGAGGTTGAGTAAATCCGGGTGGAGGTTCTTGTGAAGCTCTTGATGGTGGTGTTGTGCTTGTGGAGGAGGAAGGGTTCAAGGCTCCATCCGGGTTAGAGTAAGAAAATCCGGGATGGTTATGGTTGGGCCGGTAATTGTTGAATTGCCGGTTGTTGTTAAAACTCCTTGGGCCTTGGTGATTGTTGAAGTTGCCTCTTCCCATATAATTCACATCCTCCTCCTTGGAAGACAAGTTGGCTTGTGGAAACACTTGAGGAGTTGCTTGGTTCTTCAAAGTTGTAGTACACAACTCCCTCAAGGACTTCAACTCGTTGTTGATGGCGTCAAGCTTGAAATTGCTCATGGTGACTTCACTCACCTCATATGCTCCCGCCTTTCTTCCTTCACTCTTCCTATGGGAGTATTTCTCAATCACTAGAGCTTGCTTCTCCACAAACTCCCAAGCTTCATCTACATGCTTCTCAATAAATGTCCCACCGGAAAGAGATTGGAGCTTGAATTGGCTATCTTCATCAAGTCCCTTGAAGTAGATCTCCAATAGCTCAATTTTCGGTATGCCATGGTGTGGACAATCAAGGAGAAGATCTTTGAACCTCTCCCAAGACTTGAACAAACTCTCTCTATCCTTCATCACGAAGGCATTGATCTTCCCTCTTAACTCGGTAGTCTTGGAAGGTGGGAAGAACTTAGTCAAAAACTCGGTTGTCATCTCCTCCCAAGTACCAACTCGCCCTTGTGGAATAGATTGATACCAAGCCAAGGCTTTATCCTTAAGAGAGAAGGAGAAAGCCCTAAGATTATGGTTGTTGCTCTCCAATCTTGGCGGTCTAAGAGTCTCCATCAAGATCTCATAATTCATCAAATGTTGATGGGGAGACTCTCCTTCCATCCCTCCAAATTGATTATGCCGGATCATTTGTAGAACTTGAGGGCGGAGCTCATAGTTGTGGGCTGCGGGATCTCCTAAGTTCACACCCGGACGGTGTGCTCTTTGTGCCGGATCCATACGCCTCCCTAGGATTTGTGGCTCTTCAATGGCAATGGGTGCAACCCTAATATTAGCCGCCGGCTGCGGTTGTGGTGGAGGAGGTGGAGGTTGTCGGCGATTAAGTTCTCCTTGAACGAGGGCTTGCCTAATCTCCTCAATCTCCCTCCTAGTTTCCTCTTGTCTCTCATTGGCAAGTCTCCTTTCTTCCTCCAAGAGTTCATCTCTTAGCCTTATTTGCTCTAAGGCTTCATCCAACTCAGCCTAGAGGTTTCTACCGGCCATCTCTTTCTCTTTTCGGATGCTCTTGGATCTAGATCGAAGGGTTTTCTCCGGTTCGGGATCGAATGGAGCTAAATCCTTGCCACGAGATCTCCGCATACACCTAAAGAATAATAGATGTCCTGAAAAGCAAAGACACAAACCAAAAAGAGATCAAAAGCAACAAGAAAGATCTACACTAGAAACAATCACAAAATAGACTCAATCTAGACCTAGTCCCCGGCAACGGCGCCAAAAACTTGTTACGCTAAGATCGTGATGCGCAAATGGGTTTTAAATTTATAACTCGAACTAAATCCTAACTACCTAGCGAAACCCGCAGTGTACGGGACGTTTGCATAAGGGTTAGTATTCCGAGGTCGAACACAAAGACTAAGGTGAAATTGATTCGAATTGTGATTGAATTTAGTAAAGATCTTGGTTGAAAGAAAAGAAGGAAATAAAGAAAAGAAAATCTCAAATGTTTTTGGTTGTTTTTTTGGTGATCGATCAAAGATCACAATTCATGCAAAGTAAACAATCAAACTAAACTAAGAATCAACACGAATAAACAAGCTAAACAAGATAATGATCAAAGAAAGAAAAGACGGATTCTAGGGGTTGGAAGTTCCGGTTATGGCATAGGACTCAAGTTATCTATTCATTCCTTGGATTAACTATGATATGTTGGGATTAAGTGTTTCTAAATTGGGATCAATTACCGGGTAGGTCTCATGATCCAACTAGTCCACTCCTAAGGTCTCATTACCGGGTAAGTCTCTAAGAACCTAAGGATAGGAATTCTACACAAACCGGATTGTTAATTAGGGGTTTAACCTATCCTTACCGGGTAGGTCTTGGAAAGGAAAGTCCTAAACAACTATCCTAGCACATCTAATCCAATGGCGGCTTATTAGGCTCACACTACCTAAGGTTTGTTATCTTTAGAATCTAAGAGCAAGGATTACCGGGTAAGTCTCTCCTAACACTTAGTTACTACACTAGGTTACCCTAGGGTAGGTTAAACTCAACAAACACTTAGGATTTCAACATTCTATAGATCTAAGGCAAGATCCTTCAAACCAGGGAAAATCACGGTTTGTTCTACCTAAACCATGGCCGTGGTCAGACAAGAACTACCCGTGATTTCTAACAGCAGCTACATTCATAAACACAAGTCATCCAAGGGTAAATCTAAGTCCGTCCTATCATAGCCCTAGCCATAACCATCCTTTCCTTACCCTAGAACCACATCAATTTAGCCTACAACGTTCATAATAGAAATCGAAACAAACAAACATACAATCATAACATCCATTGCAAGATAATGAAGGAAAAGAAATGGATAAGTGAACTAAAACAAAACCAAGCTGAAAATAGAATTAGAACAACTTACAATCCTTCCAAAGGAAGGTTCAATGATTCATACAACTCTTAGTAATAAAATCCGGAATAAAACTATCAAGTGTGGTGATGGTGTGTGTTCTTCTCCTCCTCTTCAATGGAGCTCTTCTTCTTCTCTTTTACACTTTCCTTCCTAGAAAAACTTCTTGGTGAGAGAATATTTCTTGTTAGAGAGAAAATGGATAATGGATGAGCTGCTCCAAGCTCCCAGCTGCCTCTCACAGCCCATGAAGGACCACTTTTATCACAAACTTGCCTGAGCTGGCCATGAGAGTCGTGGCACAGCTGTCACAAGAATCTGGCAAAATCCACGGTTGATTCCACGGCCGTGGAGTGTCAGAGAACCGTGATTCTGTGCAGAAACTTCGCCTTGGATCATTAAGCTGTGGTTTGGTGCATGGTAAGTGTTGGCAAGGCTCCATGAGTCCTCCTTAGCCTTTAACTTGTGTCCTAATGAGTCCGAGGGTGTGTCATCTAGATGAACGATCCTCAAACCTATCGTTTTGCTCCTAAATCTCCCGAAATACCTATAAAATGCGCACAAGTCCGTGTAGACGTCTATCTCGGCAAAATACATGAATTGAGTGCAAAACGTCGTGAACTAGTGCTAAACCATGCATGAATGAGTGAGAAATCTATGTAAATGATTACCTAAAACTAAGTCATAAATCGTGTTATCAGCTATCCAGATCATTTGCATTCTGTGTGCCCTTTGGCACTCATAGCTTGTTTCACTTATGGTGAGTTAGGTCATTTGGCCCTTTCTGTCAGCACGGTGGTGTTTTTTCCCAGCAAGACCTTCCTCTTTCCGGTGCAGAAAGAGTGGAAGTGAAGGCTATAATAATGACCTCAATGATACCTGAGGAGCATGGATCTGACATTGAGTGATGATATGTAGAGGAGCTACGAGTGTTAGCTGTTATAGGTACCATTCTCGTTAATGGTTTACCTGGTGGAGTTTTGCTTGTTGTGAGTGTTATGCACGTCATGTCTTTCGATGCATGCGTTAATAGTTGAATTTTGGTATATAGTAGAAGGTGGATTTTCCTTTACAAGATTACCTTTTTGGGTCTGAGATACCCGTGAGATGCGTGTTTGTTCCCTTATTTCAGGGACCCGTACATGGTTGCAGACTTCTTTGTCATGTCGTAGGTGCATGAGGAAGTCATTATGTGTATGGTTTGGATGAATAGATATCAGGTGGTGTTAGCTTTTAATAGTAAGACTATTATAATCTTTACTGAGTTGAGTTAAATAGAGGTCTTTTGAGGTTCAGACCTTTAAAGAGGCGGGTTTGTCATCAGGACTGTACGAGCAGCGAGCTGATAGCACAGGGATGTGACGCCTTCTAGTGTTATACCATGAAGGAGCGAGATAGTCCGACATTGGAAGGTATTCCAACTGTTTATGAGTTTATAGACGTGTTACTGAACCGTATAGCTGTCACCTCAGCGGAGTGTGGACATTGTTATCGAGTTGAAGTATGATACAAGATTGAATGGGAAAGCCACACTATATGGTGCTTGTTGAGATATTGTACTGATAACTTGAAAATTTGACTGAAACAGACTTCTTTTACCCTAGTAGGTTCCATGTTCCGTATTGACGACCTGATGAGTTAGCTTCAAGAAGCAATTTTGTTTTCAGGATTCCTTTGTGCTCAAGATATCCCTAGTCATGGATGAGAGACCAGCATGTGTATGAGATAGCATCACATACCCGTTATGGACACTACGAGTTTGTAGTGATGTCATTTGTGTTGACGAATGTTTTAGTAGTTTTTATGGAGTTGATGAACAGTATCTTCATTGACTTCCTTGATTAGTTGGTGGTGGACTTCATTGATGAACATTAAGGAATACGTAGTTTTCTTGGCTCATCAGATAGCTACCAATGTTTTGAGGAAGGATTTTATATGATTACGTATTCATTTGCGAGTCTTTTGAGAATACCACCATAACTACGTGATGAAAGCAGTGTGTCTAAGTTCTGAAGAGTTGAGGAGGCATTTGACCTCTGCTTCCATTCTGTTTTAGTGAGAAGATTTTTGGGATCCCGTGATTTACGGTGATACATCCCAGCTAAGTCTGAGATGTGTATTACTACAAAGGAGTAGGCTTATTGATATGTGTGTTTATAGCTAAGAACGTATGATGAGAACTACCCGACTCATGATTTAGAGTTAGTAGTGGTAGTTTAAGCCTTTAAGTTTTGAAGACCTTACCAGTGTGATCTTTATGTCAGATTTCTATAGATCATAGAAATCTGAAGTATATTTTATGCAACAGGGGTTGAATAACCGCCAGTGTTAAGAGCTTAAGTTGATCAAGACTTTGACTTGAAGATTCCATATCATTTAGAGAAGTTGAACGTTGTCGCCGATAACTTGAATGGAAAGACGCTCCAAGAGAAGATGATTGTAAGACTGATAGTTCAGCCTCAGCTTCAGAGAGATCTAGCTTGGCTAGAGTTGGACAATCAATTTCTTGATGAGGATACCTAGTTATACCTCAGAGGTTATAGCTGGTGTGTTTGATGAGGTCCAACAGAAGCAGGAGACTTGCCCGGCCTTGACAAGGTTTAGAGAAAGGATGTCTCGTACTGAGGCACCATAGTTCTCCATGGGAGTAGATGGATTGATGAAGAGTCATGACCGCTTTTGTGTACCTGCTGATGCAGATGGAGACAGAGAATATTACGGTATACCCACTGTATGCCTTATTCAGTACATTCAGGTACGAGTAAGATGTACCACGAGATGAAACGATTATATTGTATGAAGCCGATATAACTAGATTTGTGATACAGTGTGTGACCTGTCAGCAGGTCCAGATAGAGTATTTCCGATCTAGAGATAGGCCCCACCCACTAACAGTGTAGTAGTAGAATTTGGGAGGACATCTCTATGGATTTTGTTATGAGATTGTGACCCAATAGAAGATTGATATTATTTGGGTTGTTGGTAACAGATTAATGAAACCGGCACGTTTCATTTCTATCAGAAGGACGTGGCTAGTGAATGAATTGGCTGAGGAGTACACTAGACAGATAGTGAGACTCCATGGTATACCGAGAACGATCATTTCTGATTGAGATGGATATTTTTACTTTGAGATTGTGAACAGTAGATACAGACTGCTTTGGAAAAATGAGTCTATACTTCATGACTATGCTTCACCCCTTGGCAGAGGGTCAGTTGAAGAGGATCATCTAGATTTTAAGAATCTAATATAAGTTGTAAGTTGAATGGGAAACGTGGATGATTATATTACCTTCCATTATTGAGTTATTATATAACAATGATTGACGTTTATCTTCGGGAATGTCCTTGAGAAGCATTGTATGGGCGTAGATGCCATACACCTTTATGCTAGAAGTGATCTAGCAGTAGTAGTGGAAATAACACATGACCAGACTCAGGATTTTATAGTTCGAGTAACGATGATTAAAGGAAGAGTGTTGGCTCTACATAGTCTCCAGATTGTGTGTGTAGACAAGAGGTGTTAACCTCTAAAGTTCAAGTGAGAGTTCATGTCCGGTTGGAGGTATCTCAGCTGTGAGACGTTAGTTGTGTTATTATGGAAAGGGGAACTGAGTTTTCAATATGTCGGTTACTTGAGATCTTGATCAGTTTTGTGAAGGCAACATGATGTTTAGCTTTGCCTATGAGATTAGAGGATATTCACCCAGTGTTTCATATGTCTCAACTGAGGAAGTATATACCAGACTCGAGACACCTTGTGAGTTACGATGATTTGGTGGTTGAGTCCAACCACACTTTTGTTGAGCATTCGATTACATTCTTGGAATGAGATATGAAACGCTTGCATTCGAAAGACATTCCCATATTAAGGATATAATGGTCGAGATGAAGACCTGAAGAGGCTATGTGAGAGACTGAGGATAGTGTCATGAGGAACTATCCAGAGTATATGTTGGGACAAACTCATTTGTGGGAGCACGAGTATATCTTAGTGCTATCTTGATGAATATTGTGCTTATGTGCTTATATGCCTTGATGTGCTATTCCATGCTAGTTGTGATGTGATTTATGATCTTAGTAGATCTTGATGTGCTAGCATGATGTATGTTATAGCTGGAGATGATTACTTCCTCCACGCTACCCGAGTATGATTATATTTATAGCTGGAGATGGTTCTTTCCTCCATGTTATTTGAGTGGGATTAGGATTCAGCTGGAGATGGTTCTTTCCTCCATGCTACCTTGATGGACATAGTTTTAGTGGAGATGTGATTCCTCCATACGATATATATGATTATGGTTTGCTAGAGACGTATTTCCTCTATGCTTGTGATATGTTTTGGCTAGAGATGTGCTTCCTCTATGCCTTGTGATGTGGTATGGCGAGAGACGTGATTCCTCTACGCCTTTGGGTAGCGTTATGGCCCTGTTTCCTGGAGTGATGATTCCTCCATGTTTATACTTGAGGTTATAGATTGTTATAGGTTGTGATCTTTTGAACGGAGATGTGATACCTCCGATAGAAAGAGTGAGAGTTCTACCTCGGCGTATGGGTCCGAGAGGATTTGGGAATTTTAAAGTTTCGGGACGAAACTTTTTTTAAGGGGTGTGTGATGTAATAGCTAGGATTTTCGAATTCTAATTAATGTTGATTAACTTAATCGTTTATAGTAATTGATATATAACTCGCGAAGATTTCGCAAGTGATGAGTATGAGTCCCACCGTTATGTTCCTAGCGTAATTTTGGACGTTTGGGGAAATTTTTACTTTTTCCCCCGAGTAATTATTTTTACCCTCCGGTGTTATTTGGAGCATTTGGGAGCTCCAATTAATAAAAATGCAGTTGAGAGAAATGATCAGGACATCGGATATGTCCTAGATATGAAATAACATGGAGAGGCAAAACGGCCAAAAGAGTCGCTATTTCGTTTCTTAACGGCTAAGAAAGACGGCTTAGGAATACATGTTTTCCGAGGCAGTTGTTGAATAATTATCCTTTCAATATTCCACATTTAATGTTCCAATCTCGAGAAGTTTGGAGAAAGAGGTTCGACCCGCCTTTGGATCGGTTAAAGGATAATTATCGACTTTACTAAAGGATAATTATCGTCTTCACTATAAATAGCGGAAAATCCTTTATTAATTCATTTCCTTTCACGTTTCCTCGTAAAAGCTCTGATTTCTCTCAACCTTCAAACTCAGATCTACTCTCCGTTTCTAATCCGATTTCAATTCCGTTTGAGTTTCTGGATTCCTCTCTTCATTCTCTTCATAACGGTACCGAGTTTCTGCATTTCCGAGTATATGGAGGTCTGGTTGAGTATATATGTCACCAGGGCGGTTCCGTCGCTCAGATTCCGGTGATTTTGATGTTGTCCATGCGTAGCCTGCGTCGCTGTGATTCTGAATCTTCTTTCAGATCGTCAATCGGGTTAGTAACGAATAAGTTATGAATTTATTCGTTTTTCGTACTGCGATTTGACATAAATTGACTTTAGGCTTGTCAAAATGGATAATTAGAAATTCCATTATGGTCGTTATATTATTCTGGTGATTATGGATAGTTTGTTTGATGAAATCTGATGAGAAGTGGGTTTAGAAATTGCCTGCGGGCAAAACGTTATTCTGGCAAAATCTAATTAATTAATTAAAGGTTAATTAATTAGATTAGGATTAAAATTGAGATTGAGGAATGTTGATTAGATACTACCTTGAGATTTGAGGAATTGTGAGTTATGCTGAGATATTGAGGTTTAGTTGGTTGTGAGGCTCATAGATTGAGCATGATCCTTATGGATCCCTTTGGGTCTAGGTGTGACCCCTTTGATGAATAGAGGTTGATATATCTCTTTATGCCTTGTTTATAGGCCGTGTTGTCCCTCCAGTGTAGAGGTGATCGTGGTTGAGGATGTACGAGGTTGAGGTAAGTCCGTAGGACTTACTTAGCTACCATCCCTATATTGGATGTTTGCATGAGTGGTGTGTGCTTTATATGTTTGCTATGATAGCATGAGTTGTCGTTTGTATCGACCTATGTTCTATTGACTGCCCCACTGCGTGGCTGTGATAACCTTTCCCTTTCATCCCGCCGTGGAGTCTGGGAGGTTCTCTGATGTCGGGCCAGACTGGTTTACAGGAAGGGCGCAATCCACTCCCATAGGGTACACGGATTGTTTGACCGATACTCGTACAGCTGGACATTGTACTCAGAGGCGGGGATGTATCGGTCCTCGTGTCACATACTTTCATCTATCTATATATATATATATACGGGTTTTGAGTGAATGGTTATTATATAAAGATAATAAATGGGTAAATGTGTGATAGCATGCTGATGTGTTTATCTTTCATGATTGTGCTTGTGCTTATGCATTACCTCATATATGTATGGTTAGCTAACGGTTTCATACCGTGTTGTAGATGTTTACAGGTTAGGCGCTACTGGGTGATCTGGCAGGGTGACAGGCCGAGGACTCTCGTACATTAGGTGGTTGGTTTTGGGGTTGTTTATGTTTTCCCTCCTACGTGAGGATGATGTCTTGTTTTCCCTCCAATGTGAGGATGTCGTTTCATACTCGGCTATGTTGTCTTTACCTTTATGTTATACTGTTTATGTCATTTTATGTATTTGTTTTATATCTGTCAGTGCCATGTTGTAAGGTCCAGTGAACTTGTTGTCAAGCTAGGGTCAGGATCCATTATGAGATCCTAGCCCAATGTGGCATCCCGAGTCCCGCGGATTCGGGGTGTTACACTCTCCACCCCAGGGTATATCCGTAGGATCTAACTATCTATTATCAGCTTCAAAGAGTCCTAGATACAAACTAGAAGAAATCCCCTTCTTCTCTCACTATAGCCAATGTTACGATCTAGCTCCAACTCTTAACCTAGCTATAATAGCTTAGTTACTTTGCAGAGTAACACACTTTAGTATAACACTATTTAGATCTTCCAATGGAGTTCTAGTGTTTTCTCTCTCTAAGGGGATAAAGCTTTTGCGTGAATGAGAGAAAGAAAAACAATGAATGAAGATGATTAGGTTGCTTGAGGATGCAAAGATGTTTTCCTGTGTAAGCTTATGTATTCGTTCTTCGACCAGCATCTTCATTTATATTTTCTATGGAAAGGTCTTCTAGCCATTGTAGAGATGACCGTTTGAAGATCAATCTTCTTTTCCATGAAGATCGTAAGGTAGACGTTGCAAGTCTTCAGCCCCTACGAACACGTTGAGTCTTTTACTCCTTGATCTTCTCGTCTTCTGTTGAATCAAGAGAGAAGATATTTTTTCCGTTTTGTTGTTTAGAAAATCTTCTAGAAAAGATTCTCTATTCTTCGGTTGAGATCTTCCTTCGGTTGACAAGATCTTTGGTTGATGAGATCTTCTTGTTACAGAATCTTCAACGAAGATCTTCAATTTATTTGAATCCTTGTTCCGTGCACCTTAGATTCCAAGGCCCTTGATCTCGTCTTTTTGAACTTGTTCTTAAATCCAACTTCAAGGCCCTTGACATATAGATATACAATCTGCACTGAATTCAAACCAACCAAATATCTAGAAATATAATCAAATACATTATTAGTATATCCAACTGCTATAGTTGTGTGAAGTCTTCCATCATCAACACCTGTAAACCATTTTAATCAAGGTGGAGTTTTCAATCCTGATCAATGATATTTTGTAGTTCGTTAACAATTTTTGTGACATCCCATTGTCTTGAGTTATTGATAAAGTGACTGAATTTAATGTTTGTGTCAATTAGATTGATGTTTTGTGCCATTGTTATAAGCGGAGATGGTGTTACCCAATTATCAAGCCAGAAATTGATAGATTGACCATTTCCAATCTGTCAAATGAGACCATTTTTTAACTTGGGTTTGAGTTTCATGAGGTTATTCTATTGCCATGATAGTGCGCCTTTCTTTTGGTAGTTTAGGATATTAATATTTTTAAGTATTTTTCATTGATAACTTCAACCCAAATGGTATTTGGTTCTGCGAGGATTTTTCATAAACTAATGATAGGTGTGTGCTGATCTCCTTTGTTCTAGAAGAATTTTTATAAGTTTTATCTAGTTATTTTAGATCGTAGGTCGGGAGCATAAAGCTATGCATAACAAAAGTTGGTTTAGTTGCTAAATTATGTTTTATGAGGGTCTTTCTCCCTTCTTGCGAAAGAGAGTTGGCTTTCCATTTTGTGAGTTGTTGTGTAGTTTTCAGATTGATATCCTCAATGGTTTCTTTTGTTACTCTTCCATTAATGATAGGATAACCAAGGTATTTGTCGAGAGATTTGGTGTGGTTCATAGCCAAGATGTTTTTAATTGGGTTATGTTGTTTTTATTTGTATTATTTGTTGTTTGGAAAGAAGATTTTTAGTAATTGATCTTTTGTCCCAATATGGTGCAATACATTTCCAAAATTTGTTTTGTTCTTTGGCATGAGACCATTGTTTCCTTTAGCGAAAATAATCATATCATTAGCAAAAGATAAGAAAGGTATTGGGGTTCCTTGTCTGCAGAGAGGAAATCCAATATGGTTATCATACTTACTGCAATCATCTTGTAGCATTTGTGTTAGAATTTTCGCTCCAAGAATGAACAAAAATGGTGATAGGGTATCACCTTGTCAGAGTCCTTTTTCAGGGAAGAATTGCTTAGTGGGGCCATTGTTTACAAGGATAGAGAAAGAAACAGTGGATAAACACTCCTTAATCCATCCCACAAATTTGTTACAAAACCCAAATTTTTCCAAAATTCGAAAGATAAAAGACCACTCAACTTGGTCAAAAGCTTTTTCCAAATCTAGTTTGATGGTCATCCATCCTTCCTTACCTTTTTTGTTCTCAAGGAGTGAAAAATCTCATATGCAATGAGAATATTGTCATGGATTGATCTGTTTGCGACAAAAGCACCTTGGAGCGGGTGCATGAGTTTTGGGATTATTGATTCCATTCTATTTGTAATGATTTTTGCTATGATTTTATAAATAGTAGTGCATAGACTAATTGGTCTGAAATGGTTAGTTGTCGGATTATCCATTTTAGGGATAAGAGTAATGAAAGCATGATTTATTTGTTTAACCATTTTTCCACTCCTTAAGAAGTTCTTAATTGCTTTTGTTATGTCATTTCCCACAATGTGCCAATATTTTTGGTAAAATCCAACATGCATGCCATCAGGGCCTGGAGATTTATCGCACCCAATGTCGAAGATAGCATTTTTGTTTTCAACATTGGTCGATGCCTTTGTTAGGTTAGTATTTGTCTTCATTGCTAACTTTATTTTTAATTAGTTGTATTTTTTCCTCGAGTAGAGGAATATCTAGTTGAATTTTAGAAATGTTTTTCATAAATTCAGAGCGGATCTCGCTTTCAGTGGATAGAAGAATTCCATTAGTAGTTGTCAATTCTTTAATGTGTTTGCGATTGCTTCTACCCGTGGCAATACGGTGGAAGTATTTCGAATTCATCTCTATATTTTTCAAATGTTTATTTTTGGTTCTTTGTTTCCAATATCTTTGATGAAAAGCAAGAAGATGATTTTGTTTGGTTATGAGGTTTTTTTTATAGAAGGACATCTCTTTAGTTTGGGGTTGAAAGAGTTTTGCTCTGAATTTCTTCGAGTTTGGCTTCGATATCCTTGAGTTGTTTTAAAATGTTGCCAAAGTTTGTTTTACTCCATTCCTTTACTTTTGTTTTCATTAGTTGTGTTTTCTTTGTTAGGTTGAACATTTCATTGTGATAGCATGAATTATTGTCTATATTTTGGGGCTTATTTAGACGTTTTTATCTTCAATAATCTGCATGTTTGAATGTATATTATGTGATTATATTGTCGTTTCATCTACCTTTGCGGGAATCGAGGTCTACACCAAGTTTCGTTGTAATCGTAGGTAAAATGGCACGTTTTGCATCAAAATGGAGCAAAAGAAGCTAAGGAGTCATTGAAGCTACATTCAGGAGCTTAAGGAAGAATCCAGGAATCATGAAAATGGATTAGAGATTCACTTTGGACCAGATTTGAGAGATTTCACATTCAGTTGAGTCACCTCGGTCAGCTACAGTACCATCTCGACCGAGGTGATCCAGAGGAGCTGCTCGACTGAGGCGAACACCTTGGACGCGACGAGAGATATTTTATTCTTGGCTGAGATCTTTTATTTTTGGAAAGAGGATCTTATATTTTTAGGCTGGATTCCTGGAAGGAAGAAGATAATTTAGCCCATATATTTTACCTATTTTTATGGGAAAATATCTTTCTAAGATATCTTATCTTAGGGATGGAATTTTCCTATAAAAAGGGTTGGATTTTCCACAAATCGAAGACCCGCATACACCCGCTTATGCTTAGAGCATCCGCTAACGGCTGGAAAACACCCACTACTGCTGGAAGATTTGAAGAACCTTTTTGAAGGTTGAAGGAAGATTGAAGGAAGAAAGTTGATTGCTTTTATAGCTTTTGTGAAGGGTTTTGTAAGACTTTCTTAGATTCCCTTCTTGTTGATTGTCTTGTTGGATTGTGATCCAAGGAACGCTTGTTTGTTTGATAATTGATTCAGTTATTGAAGCCTTTCTTTTAAGGTTTTTGTGTTTAATTATTCACTTTCTTCCCATATATTTGAGTATTGCTTTCATGATGATGAGTGGCTAATTTCATTGTGTGATTCTAGGGTGATTGGCTGAAGGTTGTGGGAAAAACAATGATAGAATAATCTTAAATTCCAGTAGGACCCTGAAAGTTCGAGTCTTTATCCTTAAACCTAAAGCATCTCGCTCAGTCGATGAACATCTCGGCCGGGGTGGAATTCTTCTGACCGAGGTGACCTTTCTGATCCAAAACTGAGAGTTAAGTGTTAGAGTTTGCCAAATCCTATTCTTATAATACCTTTCCTGGCAAGCCTAGGATGAGACTTACCCGGTAATTGATAACACGATTTATGACTTAGGTTTAGGTAATCATTTAGATAGATTCATCACTCATTCATGCATGGTTTAGCACAAATTCGCGACGTTTGCACTCAATTCACGTATTTTGTCGAGATAGACGTCTACACGGACTTGTGCGTTGCTTTGTAGGTATTTCGGGGGTCTTTTGGACATTAACCGATACATTAGAGGGCCAAGCCTCATGATGGTACACATCCAAGGCTAAGGAGGAGCATAAATGGAGCAACAAAGGACACAAAGACCACTATTGGTGCAAGCAATGGATCAACTCATGGCTAAACGAGCATAACAAGTTTCTGCTGAAGAAAATCGGACCAGCTAGCAGTTAAATCGGACGATTTTCTCCTGCTGGGTCGATTTTTGAGGCTTTGACAGCTTAAGCCACGTGTCCCACGATCTCTTGTCCGTCCTTGCTCTTGGTGGAGAATATAAGTGGTCCTTCAGGTGGTTGCTGAGCATCTCTCCTCTCCCACACTCTCATTGACAGCTCATTGATTTTGGAGGAAGATTGGAGAAGAAGAAAAGCTCTCAAGGATTTAAGGAAGAACGAGAACACCATTGGAGGAAGATAAGTGAGGTTTTGAGTAACTTTTGAGTAATTTTTGTAATCTTGGCTTGAAGAACCATTGCAAGGACTGTTAGGAACGTTTGAATCTTCATTTAAGAGTTTGTAAGTCTTGCTACAACTTGGATTTGGCTGAGATTTATTGATTTTACTTGCTTATCTTTCATTATCCATCTATGAACACCATGTATGCTTGTTTGATGATTTTGGATCTTGATATGCATATTATTGGCTAGTTTATTGTGATTCTGGAGTGATGGATTGATGGTTATGGCTAGGGTGATGATAGGATGAGCTTATATGTTAGTTTAGGATGATTAATATGCACGAAACTCACAACAGAAAGAAAAATCGACCTGTTCATCAGATAAATCGGCCGATTTATCTGTAGAACAGCCCGATTTATTCTCCTATTGCTCTTTAAATGATAAATCTGCATGCTAGGATGTTTGTTTGTTTAAATCCTAGTGTTTATTAAGCCTAATTTAGCTTAGTATCACCTAATGCTACCAATCTAAGTGAGGGAAGAGATCTACCCGATGATTTCCGACCTTAGACACCTAAGATGATGAATGCTAGGTAGTAGTGAGCCTCATAAGCCGCTATTGGATCGAGTGTGCTAGGATTATTGCTTGAGATTTCCCTATTCCGAGACTTACCCGGTAAGGAGAGGGTTTCCCTTAAGTAGCATCTAGTTTGTGCGGAATTCCTTACTCTAACCCCTTGAGACCTACCTGGTAATAGGAGTTTGATGCGAGATTAGTGAAGTGAAAGACTTACCCGGTAATCGCTTCCATTAGTGAACATTCTTTCCCAAACACCGCAGCTTGTCCTTAGAATCCTTAGAACCTTGAGTCCAATGCCATAACCGGAAATCTCGACCTCTAGAATCTACTTTTCTCTCTTGATCATATACTTGTGCTTTGTGTTACTTACTCATTTGCTAGCTTAATTTGTTAGTTGTTTTATTACCTTGCTTGACTTGTGATCATTGATTGATCACCACAAAAACCAACAAAAACATTGCGTTTTCCATTTTCTTTGTTCCTCATCTTATCTTAGTCTAGATTCACACTATCTTTGAACATTGCTTGACTCGATTTCACCTTAGTCTTTGTGTTCGACCTCGGAATACTTACCTTTCTACAAACGTCCCGTACACTGCGGGTTCGCTAGGAGTTAGGATAAATATAACGAGTATAAATTCAAGACTTATTGCGTGCACATCACACGATCTTAGCGTAACAAGTTTTTGGCGCCGTTGCCGGGGACTAGGTCTAGATTGAGTCTATTTGGTGAATGTTTTTAGTGTAGATCTTTCTTGTTGCTTTTGATCTCTCTTTGGTGTGTGTCTTTGCTTTTCAGGACATCATCTCTCTCTTTAGGTGTATGCGAAGATCTCGTGGCAAGGATTTAGCTCCATTCGATCCCGAACCGGAGAAAACCCTTTGATCTAGATCCAAGAACATCCGAAAAGAGAAAGAGATGGTCGGAAGAAACCTCCAAGCTGAGTTGGATGAAGCCTTAGAGCAAATAAGGCTAAGAGATGATCTCTTGGAGGAAGAAAGGAGACTTGCCAATGAGAGACAAGAGGAAACTAGGAGGGAAATTGAGGAGATCAGGCAAGCCCTTGTTCAAGGAGAGCTTAATCGCCGACAACCTCCACCTCCTCCACCACCGGTGGTACAACCGCAGCCGGCGGTTAATGTTAGAGTTGTGCCCATTGCCATTGAAGAGCCACAAACCCTAGAGAAACGTATGGATCCGGCACAAAGAGCACACCGTCCGGGTGTGAACTTAGGAGATCCCGCAGCCCACAACTATGAGCTCCGCCCTCAAGTTCTACAAATGATCCGGCATAATCAATTTGGAGGGATAGAAGGAGAGTCTCCTCATCAACACTTGATGAACTATGAGATTTTGATGGAGACACTTAGACCGCCAAGATTGGAGAGCAACAACCATAAGCTACGGGCTTTCTCCTTCTCTCTTAAGGATAAAGCCTTGGCTTGGTATCAATCTATACCACAAGGGCGAGTTGGTACTTGGGAGGAGATGACAACCGAGTTTTTGACTAAGTTCTTCCCACCTTCCAAAACTACCAAATTAAGAGGGAAGATCAATGCCTTCGTGATGAAGGATAGAGAGAGTTTGTTCAAGTCTTGGGAGAGATTCAAAGATCTTCTCCTAGATTGTCCACACCATGGCATACCGAAAATTGAGCTATTGGAGATCTACTTCAAGGGACTTGATGAAGATAGCCAATTCAAGCTTCAATCCCTTTCCGGTGGGACTTTCATGGAGAAGCATGTGGATTATTCTTGGGAGTTTGTGGAGAAGCAAGCTCTTGTAATTGAGAAGTACTCCCATAGGAAGAGTGAAGGGAGAAAGGCGGGAGCATATGAGGTGAGTGAGGTCACCATGAGCAACTTCAAGCTCGACGCCATCAACAATGAGTTGAAATCCTTGAGGGAGTTGTGTGCTACAACCTTGAAGAATCAAGCAACTCCTCAAGTGCTTCCACAAGCTAACCTATCTTCCAAGGAGGAGGATGTGAACTATATGGGAAGGGGCAAGCTTAGAATGTGCTTTCATCCCATAATTCCTTACCCCGTAATTGACTTTTCTGGTTAAATGCAAGCTTAGAATGAGACTTACCCCGTAATTCCTTTGTTTGTTTACCAATGATCATAAGTGTAGGTAATAAAGGTTTATCCTTTATTGGGGTTTGAGTGTGCTTTCATCCCATCTTTGTGAGTTAGCTTGAGACTTGCCCGGTAAAGGTTGATTCTATTCCCTTAGTTGGAGTGTTAGTTTGCGGTTATGGTTCTTTTCCTTAATTCCTTAAGACTTACCCGGTAATAGGAGTTACGGTTTGGGATTGTGAGTAGTGAGACTTACCCGGTGATCTATACCACTTTAGAAACACCTTCCCTTTGCAAAATCTCAGCTTTGTCCGCTTATCTTTAGATCTTGAGTTGGAACCACAACTAGATGCTTTAATCCCTAGAATTGCATATTCCCTTAATTGACTTTTTATCATCTTTGATTGCTTTAATCGCTTTTGTGGTTAGTAGTTGCATTGACAACCTATACCTGCTTTGTTTCACTAAGTCCCTGTGATCGACCCCTGGAATTTCTTGCTTTTTACTACGATTGACCCGTACACTGCGGGTTCGCATCCTTGTTTTAAGCTTACATCTAGGGTTATAAATTTAAAACTTGCACACACCGTTTGGAGCGAACACATTGCCTGTGAAATTTGATCGCCAAGTTTGTCTAACTATATTTTCGAAAGACTTTCGTTTGGTCCACATCATTCCAAATATAAAAGGTTGAAATGTGAAATTTTTTGAGACCGAAATATCAAGTGAAATTTGGCAGTGGTCTGAAAGTGTAAATGCGTGATTTTTTGTTGTTAGATTTGGATACCATAGAAGGATTTGGTTATGAACCATGACACGGTCAAGTTTTTCAAGTATGTTATTAGGTCCGTTACACTTTTTTCTCCACGTGAAAACATTGCCGGAAGTTTTCACATCCTCCATGATGCATGTGTTTTTGAAGTTTATTAATCTATTGTATATGTTTGTATTGATCGGGGCACCACCTTGTTTTTCCGAGTGATGTTGAATCTCGTTTAGGTCTCCAAGGACAATACAAGGATTGTCGGAATCTTGGATGATGAGATCCAAAATTGGTTTTTCAGGGTTTCTTGTGGGGGAGCATATGTAAAAATGATATTCATTTTATGGTTCGTGTTTTTACAAATAAATTCAATATAGATGAATCTATCTTTTTTAGCTTTAAAGGTAATTGTTTGGTTTCTAAGTTGATATTCTTTTCAGAGGAGGCATAAACCCCCGGCTCTTCCAATTGTTGGACAATAGATCATGTTGTCAAAGCCAGCTGATTTCCAAAGGCGGTCATCAGATGGTTTTTCTGATTTTGTTTCTGTAAGGGAAATAACATTAATCTTGTGGATTTTACAAACAGCTTCGAGGTTTGTCCAGAGGTTACTCCGTTCCATTCCTCTAATGTTTCAGAAACTAATAATCATAAATTACCTTCCTTTTTTTTATAAAGAAGGGGTATAACCTAATGATCTTCAAATCCATCGTGTTAGGGTGAGATTGTATTCTACAAAGAAGGCGGTATAGCCTAGTGATCTTAAATCCATCGTGGTAAGCTCTTATGGGTTATATAAAGATAGTTAATTGGGTTGCATGGGTGATGGCTATTAAGTTGATAAATTTGAGTCCGATAAGCTCTTATTATCTTTATAATCTGGCAAGGTTTCTTTGGTACTCGTCTAACGATAATAACCATTTGGTAAGTACCTTGTTGTCTAACGATAATAACCATTTGGTAAGTGCCTTGTTGGGAAAAAGGACATGCAAGTCGAAAACCGACATTAGGAAAATAAGGGATCATAAAATTTTTAATTGGGTGATGGTGCTTTTTGCAGCTGGTATTGTCGGATTTGTGAAATTCATCAATGGTTGTAATCCAGTTGATGTTCCTAAGATTTTGATGAGCGTTGAAAAGAAAACAACACCATGCATTACCCAAAGCAAATAGGTTAATAAAGATAGTTTCACATAAAAGGCAATCACGCCATAAGGGTACAAATATATCAAATTTAATGAGGTAAACCCATCTAAGGAACATTAGAAAGGAAACACTTAGTACATAGCAAACATAGAGATCAGAAAAGTAACTCCTATGTAAGTAGACATCCAGATATCAAAAACAACAAAGAAAACCTGTAACACCCCGAATCCGCGGGATATCGAAATGCTACGGGCGAGACCACACAATGGGTCCCGACCCTTAGCCTGACAACAATCTCACCGGACCTTTCCAACATGGCACAAATAAAGGCTTAAAACTCGAAAACGTTTTAATGTATGCAAGACGAAAAAGGTAAAGAGTACAACTTGGAAACTTAGCCGAGTCCTCAAAACAACATAAAACTCCACAAGACATAAACCGAAAACGTATAACAACCACAATCCCAACAAAAGGTAACATAACAAACGCAACAACCCAAAAACGCCCCCGTCCTACTATGTACGGCGACCCTCGGTTGTCCACTCCTCCACCTCACTCGGCAGCGTCCCTAACCTGCTGGGCATCTACAACAAGCGGTTTAAAACCGTTAGCTACATTCGAAGTATTAAAGACATGGTGAAGGCACAAACACAATCATATACATAATCACATCACATAAACACGCTCGACAAACAATCCGGTTATTATCTTTATTTATTACGTCATATCTCGTTCTAATTCAACTTAGTTTGTGACACGAGACCACCGTGGTCCCGCCTCGGTCCCTACTTACCGGCATGGAACGGTACGGATGCCTCCGCCGTCTAACCAGCACAGGCTAGTCGCCGAGAACCTCCTAGACTCTCGCAAGAGCTAGGCAGATGATGTCACCGCCCGTTATCATACACTTGGGCCAAATATATACATAAAGGTCGGTAGTCCTATTATCCGGTTTATAAGTTATAACAAAACGATAAACACACACCACCAACCACACAATGAATCTAATACGACGAATATGGCTAAGTAAGTCCGGAGACTTACCTCGTCTCTCAACTCACAACACTCTAGCTTCCTTAATGAGGAAGCACACAACCTGCTCATATACGAAAGTACTCATCAACACAAGTCCACACTAATGAAGTCATAGACTTCATTCTAAAGATCTAAGCAAGATCCCACCACTCTCAAACTAGGAACGTATCCTAGGGTCCAAGGTACACAAGACACTAACCACTACTAAAGAAAGCTCACAACATCCTCTACAACCTAAGAACAAGATCAACAACAACATCCTAGGAGAAGCAACTAGTTTAGGAAGGCCAACATGCTCACACTCAAGATCAACATTCAACCAAGCCATAAGGGCTCCAAGGCTAGCAACCACTAGATGGCATTCTCATAAGCCCTAGGTCCATCCTAAACATGCTTCTAACTATATACATCAAGGCTCTAAGGAAGGAACGAAAGGAAAGGGAGGGAGGAACCTACTGGTGAAGAAAACGCAGCCGCGGAAGCAAGCTGACGCCCCGGCGGGAAAACCTGTAGCCGCCCCTGCGTCCCTGGGAGCCGCCCCTGCGGTGGTTCAGGCCGCCCCTGTGGTGGTCCTGGCCGCCCCTGCGGTGACCTCAGTCTGCCCCTGCGCCTCTGGCACTCCGCCCCCGCGGTTGAACAGCAGAAGGTTCGTCTTCTTCGTTTCTTCGACTGGTTTCTTGCTCCTAGGGTCTCCTTCTCTTGTTGGGCGTCCTCCAAGCCTTCACCACAGGTTTTAGCCTCCTCAACACGACCTAAAAGAGCTAGGGAAAGGGACATGTAAAGGCTTTACAAGATAACTCTTCAAAGCTTCCTCCATAGCCATGGAGGTGAAGAGAAAGGATAGAAGGAAAGACAAGCAACAAGAGGAAGAGGAGATAGAATCACTTACCACTACAAATCCGGACAGCTCAAACTGCAGCTCCACACACCACTCCTCCAAGGTGTAAGAGAAGAGAGGTCCAAAGGAAGAAGAAGACTAAGCTAGAGAGGGGAAAGAACGTAAGAGGAAAGTGGGAAGAGAGAAAGGAGTAAAAGGACTGACAAGGAGGTGGGATATCCCAAGGGTCAGCCTCATTGTCCCCTCACTCCACTTCCCAAGGTCGGAAAGTAGAACGGGAAAACTCTCTCTCTAGCGTTAAAAACTCGTACTCAGCAACGTGCCTGCGGGAAATAAGCCGCCGACACGGAAATATCGAAAACACCTCGACTTCCGGAAATAAAATTTTCGGATGTTACAAAACCCTTTGCTTAAATCTCAAGGTTGTAACTCCAAAATCCGAAGAAAGCAAGCCACATATGAAGAAATGAGTAACGCAAGCATCATCTTCCCAAAAGATTGTAATCGAACTCTCCATCTTTACCCACCCTAAATAAGAAATGTTTTTGGAAATAGGTTCATCATCACAGAGACCTCTTTTCCTTTTGGAGAAAAGGTTGTAAGTAGCCCAGTTCTTGCCTTTACTCTTGCAATGAAAAGAACGAAGGATAAAGGCAAGGGTAGGAAGAAATACTTTAGCAGGATCAGCCATCTACAAGGGAGAGCAACATCTCCTTCCTCTTAATCGAGTCATTCCAGAGGAGTATAGCCTGGTGAAGGGTAGATTTCTTCTGCCATTTGTAGTAGGCGAGGACAAGTCCGTCCTCTAACTGATAACCGACTAGGATGAGACTCTATAGATCCGGTGGGGAGCCTTCTTTGTCTAGGACCTTTGCTTCCAAATTGACGCCGGAATCGGAAGGTTCAGCCGCTAAGGATATCGACATCCCGGTTGAGGGTTTCACCGGGGTCTCCATTACCGCAGTGCAGAGGGCGGTGTAAGAGCCTTAGTCTTTGACGTACTGAGAGTGTTGAGTTGTGCTTAGTTTTGCCTGAACCGCCCCTGCGGCGAGGCCTTGCGCCACTTCGACCATGTTGTTCCGCCCCTGCGCCTCCATGAGCCGCCCCTGCGATTTGTGGTGTGCTGCAGCCGCCTTCGTTGACTTGTGCCTTAGATTTTGACCGCTCTTCCTTTATATATCTTCTTCTTCTTCCATATGAGGGTTTCCTCATTCTCTCTCGAGCTGAATCTTTCTCCTCACGATCTTCTTCTCCTTCCTTTCTCCTTTGCCTCTTTTGAGTTTCTTTGAGTTTTGAAGAGAGTTTGATGCTTGATGATGATGATGGTGGTTTTTGATGATATTGTTGTGCTTGTGTTCAGCCAGCCTTGAGGTTGTGGTGTGTGGTTCTTCCTCTGTTAGGGTTCAGTTGGTGAGTTCTCCCTTTCTTTCTTCTTCTTTCTTCTTTTCTTCCCTTATTCCTTTCTAGCTTAGGATTCCACAAGATTTGATCTTGTGGAAGCCTTCCTAGGCTTTGTTTGATGTATATATGTATGTATATGTATGTATGGGGCTGCTAGCTGAAGAAAGAGTGAAGAGGTTCGAGTGAAGAAGTGAAGAGGAGCTGAAGTGTGCAATCTGCACACCAGCCGCCCCAACCCTCAGCCAGGACGCCCCAGCGCCGGCCAGACGCCGCCCCTGCGCCACCTAGGGACGCCCCTGCGGATCCATGCATTCCAGCCTTGTGTTGTTCTTGTCATGCAGGTGTGTCTTGCTTTTGGGCTTGCCTAAGGTTGGCATTGTCCCTTCCTTTCCTAGTGTGAGTGTGTAGCATCATGCTAGATATAGATGAGAGTGTGGTGGTGATGTTATGATCATGTCATGCCGGTTATGGCTTTGAGGTGTAGTAGGTTGTGAGGCTTAGGTTGATTATGATCCTATGGATCCCTTGGGTCTAGGTGTGACCCCTTTAATGAATAGGAGATTGAGGTTGCTCATGGTTGAGAGTATCAGAGGTTGAGGTAAGTCCGTAAGACTTACTTAGCTACCATCCTTATATTGAGTGTATACATGAGTGGTGTGTGTGTGTTATATGCTTGATTTGATAGCATGCGATGTCGATTATTACTGACCTATGTTTTATTGATAGCCCCCTTGCAGTGGCAGTGATAACCTTTCCCTTTCATCCTGTAAGGAGTTGGGAGGTTCTCTGACGTCAGGCCAAACCTGGTATAAAGGAAGGGCGCAACACCACTTCCATAGGATACACGGGTTGTGTGACCGATACTACTCTAGATGGCTAGATGGCCCAGAGGCGAGGATGATACGGTCCTCGTGTCATATAGTTTCGTATACCTATATATATATATATATACCTATATATATATATATATATATACCTATATATATATATATATATATATATATATATATATATATATATATATATATATATATATACGATTTGAGTGAATGACTACTTATATAAAGATAATTAAAATAGGTAAATGTGTGACAACATGATTATGTGTTTATCTTTCATGACTTGTGTTTGTGCTTATGCAGTACCTTATATATGTATGGTTAGCTAACAGTTTTATACCGTGTTGTAGATGTTTCGCAGGATAGGAGAGCTAAAGAGTGATCCGGCAGGGTGACAGGCCGAGGACTCTCGTACATTAGGTGGTTATGGTTTTGGGGATGTTATATATACCTCCTGCGTGAGGATGATGTTGTATACCTCCTATCTGAGGATTGTGTTTTATACTCGGCTATGATTTTGTATACCTTTTGATGTATAATTTTATACCGTTTTATGTATTTGTTTTATATATGTCAGTGCCATGTTGTAAGGATCCACTGCGAGATCCTAGCCCAATGTGACACCCCGAGTCCCGCGGAATCGGGGTGTTACAGGCAGCGGGTGATATTTGTTTTTTGGTTATCCGGCAAGGGTTTTTTGGTGTCTTGTTACAGTAGAGAGAGAGAAAGGGTTTGCGGGCTTTTTTCAATGCACTTGTTATTTCATTTTCTAACTAGCCATGTTGATTGAGACCCTCTTAAAGAAGTTCGGGAGGGATGTTTTTGAGATTGAGTTTGACGACTCATCTTATGAAGCTAACTCTTCTGATTATGACTCTAGCAAGGATGAGTCGGTCATTGAAAACACTATTGAGGCTTCTATAATGGCCTCTGATGAGGTCTTGGAGAGTATTGAGGAGGGTATGATGTTGCCTAGTGAGGAGGGTGTGAGAGTTTCCAGTCTGACTCTTATTATAGCAACGAAAAATACGCACACTACATTGGTTGCTTCTACGGAGGTCGAAATGACTAATGAGGGATTCACCGTTGTTTTATCTCGGTCCGAAAGGAGAGTAGGACGGACCCACAAGACCAACAAGCAGGAAATGGTGACTAAAGTTATGATTGAGGCTGAGGGCAAGCGTTGGTCTTCTAGACTCCCCACTTTTATGAAAGTCGGGAATGTTGATAGAGAGAAGGAGAGAGAACAATTACTTGGTTTCCCAATGAGTGTCATAGCATGAAATGTTCAAGTTTTTCCCTAAGCTCGGATACAAAATGGTGTGAGAGATCTCATGAGGAAGTATGATGCTTGTATTTGTGGTATGCTTGAGACCCTGTTTGATGTCAAACCTTATGAAATTGTCCTGGTGATGCAAACATGATTCTCATATTAGAGTTACGTCACTAATTTTGATGTTGATGATAGGTGTAGTATCTTGGCCATGTGGGATGACAACCACATGAGATGGAGAGCCAAGCGGTTGATGTGCAGTTTATCATCGGTCTAGTCATCGACAAGATAATTGGGTCCAAGTACGGGGTCTGCTTTATCTACAAGGTCAGCGATATCGTTGAACGTAGAGAGGTGTGATAAACCGTACGAGCTTGGTTTACCATGTGCCCTATAACATGGCTTGTCGTTGGTGACTTTAACACCATCATGTACCTAGTTGAAGGAGTTAATGGTGTACATGTACGGATTTCTAAGTGTAAGGGTATGTTAGATGTTTGCCAACAACTTGGCCTCTCGGATGTTCCATTCACAAGTGATAACAAGTTCACTTGGACACATGGTACTATTTGGAGTAGGATTAACAAAGTCATGGTTAACAATGACATGCTCGAGCAGGAGTGTATTGATGTGCAAGTTTTCCGAATAGGTGGTAGTACTTGGACCACAAGCTTGCATTTGCCCACATTGTACATCGTCCTAGGTTAACGAGGCCCAATTTTAAGTTCTTTAATATGTGAACTCCCATGACCAGTTCCATGATATTGTGAAGGAGAACTGGAGTTGTAGACTCTGGGGTACCTACAGGTACCGCTTGTGTTCCCTCCTTCGCGGCCTTAAAGGCCCTTCGAGGATCTGAACACGCGGCTCTTTGCACTTATCTCGGAAAAGGCGAAGGTCGCTAACGAGAATATGCTACTTGTCTAAAGAGCTTTAGACTAGATCTTGAGTCTGAGTCTCTCATGGCTGATTTGGTTGAGCTTAGGTCTAAAGGTAGGAGGCTTAATGCAGCCGAGAGGAGCTTCTATGCACTGTAGGCGAAGAGTAGGTACATTTTAAAGAGTGATAGATATACTTCATACTTCCATAGTCTTATGAAGGCTAATGGACGGAGGGACTTTATCCCTTTGCCCGATCTAACCGATGGCTTGACCACAACCTCTTTGGAGGGAGTGGCCGGGGAGTTTGTTTTCTTCTTTCAGGGACTTCTCGGGACGGAACGGAAGGTGGAGGATGCACCGAGGGACTAGTTTTCGGTGGGACCTAGAGTTGCAGTACTTTTGAAATGAACCTCTACTCTTCAAGAGAGGTCCTGACGGAATCATTAGGAGATGTGTGCCGAAAGACGAAATGCAAAGTGTCATTCGTCATTGTCATTCACTACCATGTGGAGGACACGCTAGTTCCAATAAAACTAGCGCTAAGGTATTGCAATCTGGATTCTTTTGGCCTACTTTGTTTAAGGATGTGCAAACCTTTGTTTCGTGTTCTGATGCTTGTCAAAGAACAAGAAACATCTCTAGGAGAAACGAGATGCCTCTAAATAACATTCAGGAGGTGGAAATCTTTGACGTTTGGGGAGTAGACTTTTTGGGACCTTTCCCATCATCATGTGGAAACCAATACATACTTCTAACTATAGATTATGTTTCGAGATGGGTTGAAGCTATTGCCTCTCCAACTAATGATGCCATGGTTGTATTCAAGTTCTTTAATAGAACTATTTTCCCAAGGTTTGGGACACCACGGACCATCATTAGTGACGGAGGCTCTCACTTCATTGCCCGACGATTCGAAACTCTACTAGCTAAGTATGGGGTGAAAAGAGAGGAAGTTTCAAGGTTAATGGACAACGCCTTAAGAAGTATTCACCAGAGCTGCCGGTTGAGGAAATCGCACCGATTACACTCAAATAAACACAGGAACGGTCTAGCTACGGACCCAAAACAAGCGCTTATTGGGAGGCAACCCAAGGTAATGCACTTACGTTTTTGTTTTTCTTTCTTAGAGTAGTTTAGATTAGTTGTTTTTGCTTTGTTTTTCCCTCGATACCTCCGGTATGTTATGTTTTTGGATGTAGGAGCAATGGAATAGGCAATGGAAGAAGGAAACGTTGGAAGGAATTGATGAAACTTGGATTTTGGCATACTACAGAGGGTTCCACGCCCTAAACCACGGTCGTGGAAGCTACAGTGACCGTAATTCTTCCAAAATCTGAGAAAAATCACCAAAACCACGGTACCGTACAATTCCACGGCCGTGGAACACCCCGAGTGACCGTGATTTTCCAAAATTTCTACGGTCACTATATAAACCACCTTCCTTCAGAAAAACACCACAATTTCTCAAAACTACGCCCCATTTCCACGACCTAATCGCCGAAAGCCTTCCCCTTCTCACAAATCTTCGTTCGGAGTCCGATTCGAACAATTCTTGAGCCTAAAGTGAATCATTTTCGATCATCTACAAGATCTAATCAACAATTCAAGTGAACAATCCCTGCAGAAGAAGGAATTTGGATTTTAAGAATCCAAAACCTAGGTTTTTCTCCTCTATCTCTACTTGTCAATTTGGTTCAATTCTTCGCAAGATTTTTAGGATAACTGATTGGATTTGGATTTGGAACTAGTCTAGGACTGTGCCTGGTGAATTTGGTGAGATTTGGTTGAGATTTGATCGAAACAGAACCGAACCACGGTCCTTGTAGGTTCCACGGCCGTGGTTTTGCTAGAACAGACCGTGATTTCCCTTGTAATGGATAAATTGTTTAGGAGAAAGTCAAGTAGGAACAAGAAGAGGAAAGGTGACGGTTCCTCTTCCTCCCAAATCCCTCCTAGTAAACCACCATCACCACCATCACCCTCACCACTTAGAATTTCAACCATTCATGAGGATTACCTCGATGCCTTAGAAAGGATCGAGAAGAGAGCGGTCATAGGACCGCGATACTTAGTGCTTGAGGAGCTTGAACCGCTGAACATAGTGAACGATATGACATGGCTTCTAGATAGAGCTGGTTTGATAGTCTTCTCCGCTATTAGAGAAGATGCTTATGAGGAGATCACTAGAGAGTTCGTCATTTCCTTTGAGCATAACGCCGTGGATAGGACGGTTTCTTTTCGGTTGATGTAGGAGAACTATGAGTTCTCCATCTTACAGTTCGGAGCCTTCTATGGGTTCCAAGAGACCTTCAATGGTCGTTTCCCTAGCGGGGTATACGCTAAGGATTTTTAGGAGGATATCGCGATGATATATGCTAGTGAGGACCGTTGGCAACCGGCCGACACCAAGGCTAAGCTCATCTATCACTTAGCCTTGAAGATAGCTCATAGGGTTCTTTCCGAGTGCCTTTTCCCTAGGACTGAAACCCCTCAAAAGATTAAGACCGATGAGCTTTTCCTCCTTTACTCTATGCTCCATGGTAGACCCGCCAATTGTGCTACCCTCCTAGCCTCCACCATGAGTAAGTTGAAGAACAAGAGAGCCGATAAAATAGGATATGGAGGCATGGTTACTCACATAGCCACGCAGCTAGGGATAGACTTTTCCGCTTGCACTAGGATAGCGGCGAGACCCTTGGGTCTCAATAGCCTTATGACTAGAGGTATCATCTTCCCTAGACACCGCGGTCCACCTACCGCCGGTATGCCTTGGGAGGAGAGAGGAGGAAGAGGTATCCCTTGGCTCCCCGAGTATTCCATTATGGCCGGACGCAATAACTGGAAGCAGACTTTCGCAGCTATGTATGCGAATAGATTAGTAGCCCCTCCTTATGTCCCGGATGAGTCCCAGCTGCGGGTGTTGATGATGAGATGAGAGGAGGTGATGATTATGAGGGAGGAGGTGATGAGCAGGACTTTGGTACATTCCCGGATCAGCCGGCACAGTTTCCCCAGCCTTCTAAACGTTCTCCTAGACCTTCCGGTTCCTCTTCTTCACGCCGTGCTAGCGTGAGTGAGAGACCGACTTGGATGGATGCACCTCCCGCCTGGTATGGAGAGCAGCCATCATGGATGGGAGCTCCTCCTCCTTGGTACGGGCAGGCACCGGCGGCACCAGCTCCTCAGGACGCACCAGCTTGGTACAGACAGCCACAAGCATGGTATGAGCAGCTACCGGAGTGGGCCACCAACCTATCCTGGAGAGTGGGAGAATTGGAGATCCGTCAGGACACCCGTGATGTACGGGCTGAGGAGCATGACCTGATGATGAGAGACATATACCGCCAACAGTTTGGGCGGAATTTCAGCTCCGATTTCCGTCCAATTCCACCGTCGCCTCCTCCACAGTGATGACGCTGATCGACCGTTAGTTTGAAGTCACTCCATCAATATCTAGTGAGTTTCTTTGTTCCCCTTTCTTTTCTTTATTTCTTTTGAACATTGAGGACAATGTATGTTTTAAGTATGGGGTGGGGTGTGACTATGTGTGTAATAACTCTACTACATTTGCTTGATTCTATTTTATGAACACTTGCATTTTTCCTTTCATTGTCACATGTTTCATTATTGCATTGCATGAAAAAGACTTTGAAAAACACATAAAATTTTGAAAATTTTGAAAATATTTGTGCTTCTAAGATTAGAGATGATTTCTATGATAAAAACCACTTGTGGAATGAATTTTTGATGACAATTGTATGCCTAAATTGAATTATGAATTGTGAAGAGATTGAGTATGTTGTTTATCCTTTCTTGCAAGTTTCATAATGTGAAAGTTCTTATCTAAATCATATTGAGAAACAAAGGTTGAAATCACAATATAAGTTCTTATACTTCTTTGTGAAATGATTAAGGAACCTCGAATTTCTTACTTCTTTCTTTGATCATTTAGCCCCTCAAATGAAATAATTGCCTCCCTTACCTATCCGGGGTTTAGGAAGAAGTTGAATTTGGAATGTTTGATGTGGGAGGGCCATGAAAGCAATTGTTTTCAAAAGTGTAGGAAAATTCTAGGTTTGGGGAAGTCAATCATGATGATGAGTAACTCGGCACCATTCACATAGCCGAGTGTTTGTTTCTTACCAAAGTCGGAATGAGCGATATTCCTAACGGATTATGGTATGTGCATCAAGGGTTTGAGGCATCTCGAATTTGAGAAACGCCAATCTCCTAGGCTTCGGTTATTGTGCACCGCTGTCCATAACTCCAAAAGTAAAGTCGAAAAATTAAGTGCAAAAGTCTAGAGCAAAGCTCTAAGTCGGTGGAAGTTCAAATGGCAAAAAGAAAAGAGTTTGTGTTGTCCTTCTTCCCGGATTCATACACCACATTCCTTTACAAGTTTCCCACCTTCTTCCGCATTCTTGGCCTTATTTGAAAGTCCTTGAGATCATAAGAGTGTTATTTGACTTGGTGATCTAAATTGAAGTTTCACATGCTTGATTTTGATAATGCTTGAAGGTTATGATGTTTGTCTTGAAGTATTTGCAATTTATGAAGTTTCTTTGTTTTTCATATTTTAGTTTATGTATATAAGCGTTTTCAAGGATGAATGAAGCAAGGTTTGAGGATGATATATTGACTAGAAGCAAATCAACCAAAAAGATTGTTTTGTTTTGTTTTGCATTCATATTTCATTCTACCTTATGTTCTAAGCTTTTAAAAACCTTGCTTGAGGACAAGCAAGTGGCAAGTATGGGGTATTTTGTTAGCATGAAATATGACGATATTTTAGGCACTTGTTTTAGTTGTTTTTCCCTCTTTATAGTGTTCTTAGATATGTGTTTGAAGCAATTGTGAGCTAGTTCACCCACTTTGTCGATATAGAGATCTACACTAGCTTCTTTGTGTTTTTAGGTGAATAAAGCTTGGAACGGAGAAAAATGAGGAAGGAAAGGGATGTTTGATCACATTTGATGGCAAGGAGATGCACTAGGAAGACTAAGGAAGGAGCATGGATGGAAGATTGCACGAAACAAAGGCAAAGAAAGAAGAAAAGCAACTCCACGCCCTGAATTACGGTCGTGAAGAAGTCCACGCTCTAAACCACGGCCGTGGATTTGGCATCATGAACGTGGACTTGAGTTTTGAGCACTCCAAAGAGTTACACGGTCTAAAGTACAGTCGTGGAAATTTTATGGCACCGTAATCTGATTCCACGCCCTAAACCACGGTCGTGGAAAGTTGTACTTGGCCGTGATTTTGACAATTCTGTGACGTGTCATATTTTTCCACGTCATCCACGTCATTGGGCTTTTTCGTAACCCTACCTCGCCTTATAAAAAGGATCGAGAAGAGAGTTTTCAGGACCCCCGCTTCGCTTACTTTTGCGTACATTTAGCCGCCATTGAGAGACTTGATTGAGATTGAAGATTGGTGAAAGACGTGATTTTCGGAAGATTGTGTACTTTGGACATTCTAGGGTTTTTGATTGAGAACGGATTGACACCCCGTTTCTTTGTGACTTCTCTAGATATTTGTGAGGTTTCTATTCCTATTCTTCTAGATTCATAAACATATTATCTTTGTGTTTGGATTTCGAGATTGATTTTGAGTTTTTATTGAGTTTTTGAGGGTTTTCATCTTTTATTCTTCTTAATTTGAATATTATCATAATGATGATTGTTGGCTAAAACCCTTTAGCAATTCTAAGGTGAAGGGTTGATATTTGTGGCTTAGATAATGATAGATCGATCGTAACTTGATTGGATCCTGAGAGTTAGAGAAATATCGTCGACACCCTAAATCACGGTCTGTTCTTAGGTTTCCATGGCCGTGGTTCTCAAGATCAACTCGTGATTTAACCCATTTTACGAACTTTGCTTTTGCTTTGATCCAAAGTTAAAGATTAGCTTTAACCTAGCCTTGGCTTGCCTTTTCTAGGTAGTAGTGAGACTCAACATCCTCTATTTCAGTTTCGAGTGTCACAACCTTAACCATTTTAGCCTATCTTTGATTCCTTGGGTTTGGGCATGGGTATTTGAGATTAATTCTTACCTTTAGATCCTTTCTATACTGCAGCCTCAACAACCTTTATAGAGAGAGTCTTTGGGTTAGACATATAGGGTTTTGAAACTTCACCGTACATAACCTTGCTTTAGTATACCTTTGCAATTCTCAACTCTGTCCTTATATATATAGTATATCTTGAATCGATTGCCACAATTAGATACATGGATCTTTAGGATTGTTGTTTTCCCAATATTTGCAAAGCTTCTACACTTTTCGTTGCTTGATTACTTGAAACTGATTTGGTTTCACCAATTCCCTGAGATCGATACTCTGGAATACTTGCTAATCTACGCCGATCCGTACACTGCGGGTTCGCTTGCTCTTATTCTAGTTTTATAAATTTAAAACTTATTTGCACGCACGTTTTAGGGTGAACAAGTTTTTGGCGCCGTTGCCGGGGAATTGGTCAAGACCATTTCCGGTTTTCGGTTGTCGAGCTTGGGAGTTGTTGCTCTTGTCATTTGAAATCTTTTTATGAGTGCTTTTTGCAGGCTTTTTAGGTATATGCGAAAGACTAGATCTACCAAAGATCTAGTTCCTTTCGATCCAGAACTTGAGAAAACCTTAAGAAGAAAGTTGAAAGAGAAAAAGATGGTTGAAAATAATGAAAGAAACATCCAAGTTGAGTTGGATGAAGCTCAACGTCAAATTAAGTTGAGTGAGAGAGCTCATGTAGACGAGGCAAAAAGTCATCAATTCCAAATTGATGAACTCAGAGCTATGATGTTGGACATGAAGTTGGAGTTGAATGATGCTAAGAAGAAGAAGAAGGTGAAGAAACCAACTAAGTCCATTAGAGATGATTCATCCGATGATGAAGAATTCGATCCGGACATGCCGGAACTTGAAGAAATCAATCCAGTGATTCACCCCATCCGTAACAACCCAAGCCCACCGGTTGTTCCTCGCATTCCAGCTGGAGATGTGAGATTTGCTAATGGAGGGAATGAACCACGAACTATGGGGAAAAGGATGGATCCAATTCAGCAACCACGCCGTCTAGGTGTGAACTTCGGAGCTGAGGACATCCAGGAATTCAGCTTCAGCCAACAAGTTATTACCATGGTTCGCCAAAGTCAATTTGGTGGAACTAGTGTTGAATCTCCACACCAACACTTATAGAATTTTAAGATTTTAATGGAAACATTGATGCCGAAAAAGGCTACTAACAATAATTATAAAATCAAGCCGTTTTTCTTTTCTTTGAAGGATAAAGCATTGGCTTGGTATCAAGCTCTTCCAACTGCAAAGTTAGCTACATGGGAGGATCTATCTTCGGAGTTCCTCACCAAGTTCTGTCCGCCATCCAAGACGGCGGAGTTGAGAGGTAAGATTAATGCATTTTCTATGAAAACTAACGAAAGTTTGTTTCAATCATGGGAAAGATTTCAGGACCTCTTATTGGATTGCCCACACCATAGCATTTTAAAGCTTGAGTTGCTAGATATTTACTATAAGGGGTTGGATGTAGACACACAATTCAACCTTCAATCTCTCTCTTGTGGTACATTTCTGGATATCAGAGTGGATGATGCTTGGGACTTCATTGAGAAGCAAGCCCAAGTGATTGAGAAGTATTCCCACCGGAAGGTAGAGCCGGGAGTCAAGCTAACACAAGCTGCACAAACTCAAATATTCTCCCTCAACACCGAAATCAAGGAGTTGAAGGAAATCATTATAGCTGCCCTTCAAAAGCCAAAGGAGCAAGATGTTGGCTACTTGGGAAACAACAACAACAACCACCAAGAGAATAGGAACAACAACCGGAACAAAAGTTGGAACAACAACAATTGGAACAACAACAACAACCGAAATTCCAATAACAATTGGCATTCCAACCAACAATAAAATTCCGGTAATTCCTATCCAAATTCTGGAAATTCACTAACATCTCCCTCTTCTTCTACCCCTTTGAAAAGTCAGGGGCAAACATCAAATGGTTCGAACAATAAGGAGAAGGAGAAGCCCGATCCTATATTAGAGACGATTCTAGGAAAGCTTCAAGGACTAGAGAGTTACATAACTAAGGTTGATAAAGCTCACAAAGCTTTAGAAAATCAAGTATTCAGCAACGCTGGAGAGATTCCTAGGGATCAAGGAAAGCTTCCCGGGAAGACGAAGGATAACCCAAAGGGAAAGGTGATGGCTATCACCACTAGAAGTGGCGTTACAACCACCGACCCGCAGCCCAAGTTTTTGGAAGTTCCAGCTGAGAAGGAGAAAGATAAGGGGGAGGAGAAGGAAGATGTCTACGTTCCTCCTCCAGCTTATAAACCTCCCCTACCATTCCCGCATTCTAGAGTAAGAGCACGCCTAGACAAGCAATTCGGTAAGTTTATTGAACTCATGAGCAAACTGTATATTAATATACCTTTTATTGATGCAATTGTAGGTATGCCTGATTATGGAAAGTTTTTGAAAGAGCTCCTCTCTAACAAGAGGAAGTTAGAGGACTTTGGAGAAGTCAAGATGAGTTCGGAATCTTTGGAGCTCATCAAAACAATGACTGAAAAGATGCCCTCAAAGCTGAGAGATCCAGGGTCATTTTGCGTTCCAATTAGAGTAGGAGAAGTCACATGTGATGCTCTTTGTGACTTGGGAGCAAGTGTGAGCATTATTCCATTGGTTTGTGTGGGAAGATCGGTCTAGGCAAACCTAAACCGGTGAAGATGATGTTATACATGGCGGATCGACCCATAACTCGTCCCGTCGGTATCATTGAAGACGTTCCAGTCAAGCTTGGTAAGTTTTACGTTCCAATTGATTTTGTAGTGCTTGACATTCCTGCAGATTGCCCGGTTCCGATCATACTCGGAAGACCGTTCCTTGCAACATCCGGTTGAATAGTGGATTGTAAGAATGCTAGATTAGCATTTGATATAGGCGAAGAGAAGGTTGAGTTTGTTCTCTCAACCTTGGTGAAAGAACCAGCTCTTGGAGAAGACATGTTCAATGTCTATGATGAGGAAGTATCTAGAGAGGAAGTAAGCTCGATTCTATTCAAGGATCCATTGCAAAAGGTTATCACCATGAGCATCATGGAGAAAGGAGAAGATGAGGATTGCAATGAGGAAATAGAAGCCTTGGAGGAGCTAAAGGAAGTGCATGAAGAAGAGTTTGAAAAACTCTACGATGGGTCAGAAGACGTGAGGAATAACGGCCAGTCGTGCTATTCCACGGCTGTTGTTTCCACTAACATGACCGTAATCAGCTATTCGGAGGACTCCAGTCAGTTACACGGCCAAAACCACGGCCGTGGAACTACCAGTGGTGCCGTAATTGACTTCCACGCCCTAAACCACGGCCGTGGAAGTAACAGTGGTGCCGTGATTTTGGGAAAATCTGAGAACAATTACGTTCTTTCCACCAATGCTCTTGAGCCTTCTTCAACAACTCCTACACCCTTAGAGACTTCTAAGGAAGCATTGGACACTCCTCAAGAGCCATTAGAGACTCCAATGGTGATGGAATTGAAGCCACTTCCCACACATCTTCGGTATGCATTTCTTGGAACTAATTCTACTTTTCCCGTAATTGTTAGTTCTGAATTAAGTAAAGATGAACATGAGAGATTAATGTTTGCTCTAAGGAAACATAGGAAAGCCTTAGGTTACATTATAGAGGATCTTGTAGGAATTAAAGTATCATTATGCATGCACAAGATTCTAATGGAAGAAGATTTTAAGTTTTTGCGGCAACCTCAACGACGGTCAAATCCGATCATGAAGGAGGTTGTCAAGAAGGAGATTCTTAAGTTGCTTGACGCAGGTATCATCTATCCTATCTCGGATAGCAAGTGGGTGAGCCCCGTACAAGTTGTTCCAAAGAAGGGAGGAATGACGGTTATAACAAACAAGAACAATGAACTCATTCCTACAAGAACCGTCACAGGATGGAGGATGTGCATTGATTACCATAAGCTAAACAATGCAGCTAGGAAGGATCACTTCCCGCTACCATTCATTGATCAAATGCTTGAGAGGTTAGCACAGCATTCCTATTTTTGCTATCTTCACGGCTATAGTGGCTTCTTCCAGATACCGATCCATCCAGACGATCAAGAGAAGACCACATTCATGTGCCCATGGGGTACATTTGCCTATAGACGGATGTTATTCGGGCTTTGCAACACCCCAGCCACCTTTCAAAGATGTATGATGGTCATCTTCTCGGAGTACATTGAGGAGATAATGGAGGTTTTTATGGACGATTTTTCTATTTATGGTTCTTCATTTGATAATTGTCTATCTAACCTCTATCTTGTGTTGCAAAGGTGTGAAGATACTAACTTAGTTCTTAATTGGGAGAAGTGTCAATTCATGGTAAAAGAAGGCATTGGCTAGGACACTTAATCTCTAGTAGAGGGATTGAGGTAGATAAGGCTAAGATAGAGACCATAGAGAAACTTCCTCCTCCATCTTCGGTGAAGGGGATAAGAAGTTTTCTAGGATATGTTGGATTCTATAGACATTTTATCAAAGACTTTTCTAAGATATCAAAACCGCTCACTAATCTATTGATGAAGGATGCAGTTTTTGACTTTTCGCTGGATAGTTTAGATGCATTCTATAAGATCCGGGAAGCTCTCATCTCAGCCTCGATTATCCAACCTCCGGACTGGAATCTTCCATTCGAGGTTATGTGTGATGCGAGTGACGTAGCTGTTGGAGTTGTGCTAGGACAAACAGAAAGAAGGACGAACCCATGCTATCTACTATGCTAGCAAGACGCTAGACGAAGCGCAACTCAACTACGCCACAGCTGAAAAGGAATTTTTAGCTATTGTATATCCTTTGAAAAGTTTCGTTCTTACCTTGTAGGTGAAAAGGTGATTGTATACACGGATCATGTTGCAATCCGGTATTTACTTGCCAAGAAAGATGCGAAGCCAAGGCTGATTAGATGGATTCTTCTCCTACAAGAATTCGATCTAGAGATCCATGACAAGAAAGGCTCGGAAAATTCTATTGCGGATCACTTGAGTCGTCTACCACACATTGAAGACGACGAGCTACCTATAGATGACTCCTTTCTGGACGAACATTTACACATCATTGAGGAGTACATCGACAAGATATCAAGAGGTAATGAACCATGGTTTTCTGATTTTGTTAACTATTTGGTTTGTCAGGAAATACCTCTTGGATTATCCTATGCACAAAAGAAGGAGTTCTTTAAGGATGTCCGGCAATACTTTTGGAATGAACCTCTACTCTTCAAGAGAGGTCCTGAGGGCATCATTAGAAGATGTGTGCCGGAAGATGAAATGCAAAGTGTCATTCGTCATTGTCATTCACTACCATGTGGAGGACACGCTAGTTCCAATAAAACTAGCACTAAGGTATTGCAATCTGGATTCTTTTGGCCTACTTTGTTTAAGGATGTGCAAACCTTTGTTTCATGTTGTGATGCTTGTCAAAGAACAAGAAACATCTCTAGGAGAAATGAGATGCCTCTAAATAACATTCAGGAGGTGAAAATCTTTGATGTTTGGGGAGTAGACTTTATGGGACCTTTCCCATCATCTTGTGGAAACCAATACATACTTCTAGCTGTAGATTATGTTTCGAGATGGGTTGAAGCTATTGCCTCTCCAACTAATGATGCCATAGTTGTAGTCAAGTTCTTTAATGGAACTATTTTCCCAAGGTTTGGGACACCACGGACCATCATTAGTGAAGGAGGCTCTCACTTTATTGTCCGACGATTCGAAACTCTACTAGCTAAGTATGGGGTGAAAAGAGCGGAAGTTTCAAGGTTAATGGCCAACGCCTCAAGAAGTATTCACCACAGCTGCCGGTTGAGGAAATCGCACCGATTACACTCAAATAAACACAGGAACGATCTAGCTACGGGCCCAAAACAAGCGCTTCTTGGAAGGCAACCCAAGGTAATGCACTTATGTTTTTGTTTTTCTTCCTTAGAGTAGTTTAGATTAGTTGTTTTTGCTTTGTTTTTCCCTCGATACCTCCGGTATGTTATATTTTTGGATGTAGGAGCAATGGAATAGGCAATGGAAGAAGGAAAGGTTGGAAGGAATTGACGAAACTTGGATTTTGGCATACTACAGAGGGTTCCACGCCCTAAACCACGGTCGTGGAAGCTACAGTGACCGTAATTCTTCCAAAATCTGAGAAAAACCACCAAAACCACGGTTCCGTACAATTCCACGGCCGTGGAACACCCCGAGTGACCGTGATTTTCCAAATTTTTTACGGTCACTATATAAACCACCTTCCTTCACAAAAACACCACAATTTCTCAAAACCACGCCCCATTTCCACGACCTAATCGCCGAAAGCCTTCCCCTTCTCACAAATCTTCGTTCGGAGTCCGATTCGAACGATTCTTGAGCCTAAAGTGAAGCATTTTCGATCATCTACAAGATCCAATCAACAATTCAAGTGAACAATCCCTGCAGAAGAAGGAATTTGGATTTTAAGAATCCAAAACCTAGGTTTTTCTCCTTTATCTCTACTTGTCAATTTGGTTCAATTCTTCGCAAGATCTTTAGGATAACTGATTGGAATTGGATTTGGAACTAGTCTAGGACTGTGCTTGGTAAATTTGGTGAGATTTGGTTGAGATTTGATCGAAACAGAACCGAACTACAGTCCCTGTAGGTTCCACGGCCGTGGTTTTGCTAATAGGGACCGTGATTTCCCCTGTAATGGATAAATTGTTTAGGAGAAAGTCGAGTAGGAACAAGAAGAGGAAAGGTGACGGTTCCTCTTCCAACCATTCATGAGGATTACCTCGATGCCTTAGAAAGGATCGAGAAGAGAGCGGTCATAGGACCGCGATACTTAGTGCTTGAGGAGCTTGAACCGCTGAACGTAGTGAACGATTTGACATGGCTTCTAGATAGAGCTGGTTTGATAGTCTTCTCCGCTATTAAAGAAGATGCTTATGAGGAGATCACTAGGGAGTTCGTCATTTCCTTTGAGCATAACGCCGTGGATAGGACGGTTTCTTTTCGGTTGATGGAGGAGAATTATGAGTTCTCGATCTTGTAGTTTGGAGCCTTCTTTGGGTTCCAAGAGACCTTCAATGGTTGTTTTCCTAGCGGGGTATACTCTAAGGATTTTTAGGAGGATATCGTGATGATATATGCTAGTGAGGACCGTTGGCAACCGGCTGACACCAAGGCTAAGCTCATCTATCACTTAGCCTTGAAGATAGCTCATAGGGTTCTTTCCGAGTTCCTTTTCCCTAGGACCGAAACCCCTCAAAAGATTAAGACCGATGAGCTTTTCCTCCTTTACTCTATGCTCCATGGTAGACCCGCCGATTGTTCTACCCTCTTAGCCTCCACCATGAGTAAGTTGAAGAACAAGAGAGCCGGTAGTATAGGATATGGAGGCATGGTTACTCACATAGCCACGCAGCTAGGGATAGACTTTTTCGCTTGCACTAGGATAGCGGCGAGACCCTTGGGTCTCAATAGCCTTATGACTAGAGGTATCATCTTCCCTAGACACCGCGGTCCACCTACCGCCGGTATGCCTTAGGAGGAGAGAGGAGGTAGAGGTATCCCTTGGCTCCCCGAGTATTCCATTATGGCCGGACGCCATAACTGGAAGTAGACTTTCGCAGCTATGCATGCGAATAGATTAGTTGCCCCTCCTTATGTCCCGGATGAGGTCCCAGCTGCAGGTGTTGATGATGAGATGAAAGGAGGTGATGATTATGAGGGAGGAGGTGATGAGCAGGACTTTGGTACGTTCCTGGATCAGCCGGCATAGTTTCTCCAGCCTCCTAGACGTTCTCCTAGACCTTCCAGTTCCTCTTCTTCACGCCGTGCTATAGTGAGTGAGAGACCGACTTGGATGGATGCACCTCCCGCCTGATATGGAGAGCAGTCATCATGGATGGGAGCTCCTCCTCCTTGGTAAGGGCAGGCACCGGCGGCACCAGCTCCTCAGGACGCACCAGTGTTCGCCCCTAGAGGTGTGTGCAAATAAGTTTTAAATTTATAAAACTAGAATCAAGCAAGCGAACCCGCAGTGTACGGATCGGCGTAGTTAAGCAAGAATTCCAGAGTATCGAATACAGGGATTTGGGTGGGAACAAATTCAATTGCAGATTATCAAGCGAGTAAATATGAGAGTTTTGCAAATATTGGGAAAACAACAATCCTAAAGATCCAAGTATCCAGTTGTGGCAATCGATTCAAGATATACTAATGATATAAAGACAGAGTTGAGATATGCAAAGGTATGCTAATGTAAGGTAATCGTACGGTGAAGTTCCAAAAACCTTATATGACTCACCTACAAGACACTCCCTATACAGGTTGTTGAGGCTCAATATAGAAAGGTTCTAAAGGCAAGAATTAATGTCAAATACCCAAACTTGTAATCCAAGGATCAAGACTAACTTAGCCGATTATGGTTATGACACTCACAATCGAGGTAGAGGTTGTTGAGGCTTCACTACCACCTAGAAAAGACAAGTCTAAACTAAATTAAAGCAAATCTTTAACTTTGGATTAAAGTAAAAGCAAGTTCGTAAACTTAAGGGAAATTACGGTTAGATCTTGAGACTCCACGGCCGTGGAACTCAAGAACAGCCCGTAATTTAGGGTTCGTCGACGATTCTCTCTAACTCTCAGGGTCTAATCTGTTTACGATCGATCTATCATCATCTAAGCCACAACTATCAACCCTTCACCTTAGAATTGTTAAGGGTTTTTAGCCAATAACCGTCATGTTGATATCAAATTCAAGAATTAGAAGATAGAAAGATGAAAACTTTCAAGAACTTTCAATAATCTCCAAACCAATCTCAAAGTCAAAATCAAGAACAAATATCGTCACAAGATTTGTAATAGAACAAACAAACACAATCTTAGGAAAGAAAGAAGAACGGGATGTCAATCCGTCTTCTAAATCAAACCTAAACAAGAAGAGAGATCTTCTTGCAACAATCTTCCAAAAGCTTCGATCTTCCACCAATCCGGAGATCTCAACAACAATCTCCACCAAGAGTGCAAGATTAGGGTAAATCCCAATGCGAACTTCGATCTCCAATGAGATGTCAAGGCTTCCAAGCGAGGCTCAAACGGCGTTGAAATTCTCTAAGCCCTGATGTGGAAGACGTCCTAAGCGATGATGAATGCCGCTAAGCCAGGATGACGGAATCTTACTTTGTCCGTCTTTTTATAGGGCAAGATAAAATATCGGCCCGGCCCAATCTTCAAAAGATCGTGGCTTCAAAATGTGGCGAAAAGATTCGCCAAGATCACGGTCGTGGAAGATTCCACGACCGTAATTTAGAGCGTGGATTATGTCACAGTTTGAACCATATGTTCCACGGCCGTAATAGTTACTGGAATGCATCACGCCTCTCTTTGCAGTGTTCCACGGCCGTGGAACCAAACGTGGTTTGTAGTACGGCCGTATTTTAGAGCGTGGTTTAGGGCAAGAACGTGATTCTTCCCTAGCCTCGTGCATTCCTCAAGTTGAACTCCAATTTGCTCCTAATAATGCCCTCAATCCATGGACATATTCAATCAACTCTTCTTTGCTCGATTCCGCTCGGAAATGACTCTTAATCACCTATAATCAACATAAAGCTAGTGTAGACATCCATATCGACAATATAGGCAATACTAGCTCACATATGCAACGATGCTCAATCAAAGACTATCAATATGAATCAAATACGTTTAGAAAACGTGCCTAAAATATCACAATATTTCATGCTAACAAATAACCCCATACTTAACACTTGCTTGTCCCTAAGCAAGGTCTTTCAAAAAGCTTTAAACAAGAGTTAGGATGAAATATGTGTACCTTCTTTTAGATGAATATGCCTTCTAAAGAATAGATCATTCTCAAACCTTGCTTTAATTGTTTATCAAACTTTCACACACTCAATCAAAGGGTAAAAAGCAAAGAAAATTCATGAATCAATTTAACTTCTAAACAAGCATCATAACCTTCAAACATTATCAAAATCAATCATAAGAAACTTCAATTTAGATCACCAAGTCATATAACATTCTTTTGATCTTAAGGACTTCCAAAGAAAAGGTCTAGAATATGGAAGGGAAGGGAAAACTTTAAGGAAATGTGGTGCATGAATCCGGGAAAGTGGACAACTACCTTCTTCTACTTTTGCAGTTTCCGCAACACTTCAGCTTAGAGCTTCGCTCTCTTCTTTTCATTTTTCGACTTTACTTTTGGAGTTATGGACAGAGGTGCACAATAACCGAAGCCTAGGAGATTGGCGTTTCTCATTTTTGCGAGATGCCTCAAACCCTTAGCGCACATACCATAATCCGCTAGGAATATCGCTCAATCCGACTTTGGCAAGACACAAACACCCGGCTATGTGAATGGTGCCGAGTTACTCGTCATCGTGATTGACTTCCCCAAACCTAGAATTTCTTTCTATTCTTTTGATTGCAAAAATTTGCTCTCATGGCCCTCCCACATCAAACATGCCTTTTTCATTCACTTCTCCAAATTCCCGGATAGGTAAAGGAGGCTAATATTTCAATGAGGAGCTAAAATGGTCAAAAGAAAGAAGAAAGAAAATTCGAATTGCCTTGATCATTTCAACAAGAAGTATAAGAACTTATAGTGTGATTTCAACTTCAATTTCTCAACATGATTTAGGTAACATTTATCACATTATGAAACTTGCAAAAGAGGTAAAATTTATTCATTCAAATTCTTTTCAATTCACAATTCTTTTAAGCATGCAATTGTCATCGAACTCAATTCACAAGTAGTGATTATCATAGAAATCATCTCAATTCATTAGAAGCATATAATTTTTCAAAATTTTTCAATTTTTATGGGTTTTTCAAGTTCTTTTTCATGCAATGCGATAATGAAACGTGAAACACATAATGAACATGCAATGATAGTCTCGAATGAAAGCAAGCATAGTAAGTAGAGTTATTACAAACTTTTAGTACATCCCACCCCATACTTAGGACGAACATTGTCCCTAATGTTCAAAAGAAAGAGAGAAAAGAAAGAAAAGAAAAAGAAACTCACAAAGTGGTGGCGGGAATGTCTAAAACGAACGATCATGCATCCAATCACTGCGGTGCTGGCGGCGGCGGGAATGGAGAGAAGCTCGGATCGTAGAACCGCCCAAACTACTGGCGGTAGACGTCCCTCATCATGTGGTCAAGGTCGTCTAAACGTCCGTCTCTAGCATCCGCCCGGATCTCTAGTGCTCCTACTCTCTCTGAAAGTCCGGTAGCCCAATCCGGCATCTGCTCGTACCATCCCGGGGCCTGACTGTACCATGCTGGGGCGTCGGATGGTGCTGGTGCTGGTGGAGGTGTTGCTGGCTGCTCGGTGGACCAAGGAGGGGGAACGCCATACCATGTGGGAGGTGTGGTCATCCACGTGGGCCTCTCACTCACGCTAGCGCGGCGAGATGACGAGCCTGAGGCTCTAGCTGGACGTGGAGAGCGTCTAGGTACATCTGGGGCCGTCTCCGGCTGGTCCGGAAACGTGCCAAACTCCTGCTCGGCTCCTCCTCCGCTCTCAAACTGATCTCCCATATCCTCCTCCTCGACAACCGGTGGTAGGACATAAGGGGGAGCTACTATCCTGTTCGCATGCATCGCGGCAAACGTCTCCTTCCAATTATGGCGTCCCGCCATAATGGAGTACTCTGGCAGCCACTCTATACCCCTGCCCGTCCTAGTCTCCCAAGGCATGCCCGCATAAGGCGGACCTCTATGTGTGGGGAAGATGAGACCCCTAACCATGAAAGCATGCAGCCCTAAAGGAACGGCCGGTATGCGGGTGCAAGTAGAAAAATCAACACCAAAACTCCGAGCAATGTGGGTGACTATCCCACCATATCCGATGTTCCCCTTCTTCTTGTTCTTGAGCTTGCTCATCGTAGCAGCCAAGAGAGTAGCACAATCTGCACGGCGTCCATAAAGCATGCAATAGAGCAAGAATAGCTCATCCGTCTTGATCTTTTGGGGCGTCTCCGTCCTAGGAAAGAGACACTCCGAATGAACACGGTGAGCTATCTTCAAGGCTAGATGGTACATCAATCTAGCCTTGGTATCAGCGGGTTGCCAACGGTCCTCGTCGGCGTAGATCATTGCAACCTCCTCCCAAAAGTCCTTGGGGTAAACACCACTCGGAAATCGACCATTGAAGGTCTCATGGAACCCGAAAATCGTCCCAAACTCACGGATACTCAACTGATAGTCTCTCTCCATAAGGCGGAAAGAGACGGTCCTATCGACGTGGTTGTGCTCAAAGGACGTCACAACCTCCCGTGTGATCTCCTCATATGCGTCTTCTCGGATAGCCAAGAAGACAACTAATCCGGCTCTATCCAAGAGCCAAGTGAGGTCATCAACACTAATGATCGTCCTTGGCGTCCCAAATCGCGGGAAGATGGTCTTGTTGAAGAACTTAACCACCACCATGGCATCATTGGTGGGAGAGGCAATTGCTTCCACCCATCTAGAAACGTAGTCTACCGCCAATAGTATGTATTGGTTTCCACAAGAAGATGGGAATGGTCCCATGAAATCGACTCCCCAAACGTCGAAAATCTCCACCTCTTGGATGTTGTTGAGGGGCATCTCGTTCCTTCTAGAAATATTGCCTGTTCTTTGACAAGCATCGCAGCAAGAAACAAAGGATTGCACATCTCTAAACAAAGTAGGCCAAAAGAATCCAGATTGCAATACCTTTGCGCTAGTTTTGTTCGAACTAGCGTGTCCTCCACAAGGTAGTGAATGACAATGACGGATGACACTTTGCATCTCATCTTCCGGCACACATCGCCGAATGATGCCATCCGGACCTCTCTTAAAGAGGAGAGGCTCGTTCCAATAGTATTCCCGGACATCCTTAAAGAACTTCTTCCTTTGTGCGTAGGATAGTCCGGGCGGTATCTCCTGGCAAACCAAATAGTTAACAAAATCAGCAAACCATGGTTCGTTACCTTTGGAGATTACGTTGATGCACTCCTCTATGATATGTAGGTGTTCGTCTGGAAAGGAGTCATCAATGGGTAGATGGTCGTCCTCTAGATGTGTTAGACGACTCAAATGATCCGCAACAGAATTTTCTGAACCTTTCTTGTCGCGGATCTCGAGATCGAATTCTTGTAGGAGAAGAATCCATCTAATCAGCCTTGGTTTCGCATCTTTCTTCGCAAGGAGGTACCGGATCGCAGCATGATCCGTGTAGACAATCACCTTTGCACCTACAAGATAAGAGCAAAACTTGTCAATAGCATAGACAATGGCTAAAAACTCTTTCTCGGTAGTGGCGTAGTTGAGCTACGCTTCATCTAGCGTCTTGCTAGCATAGTATATGGCATGGGTTCGCCCTTCCTTTCGTTGTCCAAGAACAGCTCCAATAGCTACGTCACTAGCGTCGCACATAATCTCAAAAGGTGGAGTCCAATCCGGAGGTTGGATAATAGGTGCTGAGATTAGAGCTTGCCGAATGTTGTTGAACGCATCTAAACATTCCTGCGAAAACTCAAAAACCGCATCCTTCATCAATAGATTAGTGAGAGGTTTTGATATTTTAGAAAATTCCTTGATGAAACGTCTATAAAATCCAGCATGTCCTAGGAAACTTCTTATCCCTTTCACCGAAATTGGGGGAGGAAGTTTCTCTATGGTCTCTATCTTAGCTTTGTCTACTTCTATCCCTCTACTAGAGACTAAGTGACCTAATACGATTCCTTCCTTAACCATGAATTGACACTTCTCCCAATTAAGAACTAGATTAGTGTCTTCACACCTTTGCAAAACAAGAGAAAGGTTAGAAAGGCAATCGTTAAAAGAGGAACCGTATACGGAGAAGTCGTCCATGAAGACTTCCATGATTTCCTCTACGTATTCGGAGAAGATGGCCATCATGCACCGTTGGAAGGTGGCTGGGGCGTTGCAAAGCCCGAATGGCATTCTCCTATAAGCAAACGTACCCCACGGGCACGTGAATGTGGTCTTCTCCTGATCGTCCGGATGTATCGGAATCTGAAAGAAACCACTATAGCCGTCAAGGTAGCAAAAATGTGAATGTTGCGCTAACCTTTCAAGCATTTGATCAATGAATGGCAATGGAAAATGATCCTTCCGCGTTGCGTTGTTGAGCTTGCGGTAGTCTATGCACATCCGCCATCCAGTTACGGTTCGGGTAGGAATGAGTTCGTTGTTCTTGTTGGTGATGACCGTCATTCCTCCCTTCTTCGGAACTACTTGAACTGGACTCACCCACTTACTATCGGAGATAGGATAGATGATACCTGCATCAAGAAGTTTAAGAATTTCCTTCTTGACAACCTCCTTCATGGTCGGATTCAACCGCCTTTGAGGTTGTCTCGAAGTTCTAAAGTCTTCCTCCATTAGTATCTTATGCATTCATAGGGAGGGTTTAATTCCTACTAAGTCCTCGATAGTATAGCCTATAGCCTTCCTATGTTTCCTAAGGACAATCATGAGCTGTTCATGTTCATCTATGCTTAGATTGGAACTAACAATAACCGGGAAGGTAGAATTAGATCCTAGAAAAGCGTACCTTAGATGAGTAGGAAGTAGTTTGAGTTCCATTGCTTTCGGAGCTTCCAACGATCCTTGAGAAGCATCCGATGTTTCCTTAGAAGTTTCTAAGGGTGATGAGTGTGTTGGAGAAGAATCGGAAGAAGTCGAAGAGATGTTTCGATCACTCGCTTCCACGGCCAGAATTACGGGTGGATCTTGTCCTCCACGGCCGTGGTTTAGGGCGTGGAAAGGAAATACGGTTGTCACATCTTCTCCACGGCCGTGTAATCCCCTGGAATGAGGTATGATTTTGGTTGTGGAATCCACGGTCGTGGAATACAGAGTATGACCGTGGATTCTGACATTCTCAGCCTCATCGTGGAGTTTCTCAAACTCCTCTTCATGCATCTCTTCTTGTGCTTCTAAGGCTTCAATTGCCTCATTGCACTCTTCATCTTCCCCTACATTGGTTAGACTCATAGTGATAACTTTTTGTAAAGGATCGTTAAAGAGAATCGCACTTACCTCCTCTCTAGACAACCCTTCTTCATCTTGGATATCGTAAATATCCTCATCAAAGATTGGCTCCTTCACTAGAGTGGAAAGAACGAACTCTACTTTCTCTTCTCCTATGTCAAAAGCGAGTCTACCATTCTTGCAATCGACTATGCTGCCGGAAGTTGCAAGAAACGGTCTTCCGAGTATGATCGGGACCGGACTATCTACAGGAATGTCAAGCACGACAAAATCAATCGGAACAAAGAATTTACCTAGCTTGACCGGGACGTCTTCTACAATACCGACGGGGCGAGTGATGGATCGATCCGCCATGTATAACGTCATCTTCACCGGTTTAGGGTCGCCTAAACCGATCTTCCTACATAGTGCAAGTGGTATGATGCTCACACTTGCTCCTAAGTCACATAAAGCGTCATATGTGACATCTCCCACTCCAATGGGAATGCAAAATGACCCCGGATCCTTCAACTTTGGGGGCATTTTCTCCTTCATGGTCTTGATGAGGTCCGAAGAATCCGAACTCATCTTGACCTCACCGAAGTCTTCTAGCTTCCTCTTGTTAGAGAGGAGTTCCTTCAAGAACTTGCCATAAGCCGGCATACCTACAATAGCATCAATGAATGGTATATTAATATGCAGCTTACTCATGAGTTCTATGAACTTACCGAATTGTTTGTCTAGGCGTGCTCGCGCTCTAGATTGAGGGAATGAAAGGGGAGGTTTGTAAGCTGGAGGAGGAACGTAGACGTCTTCCTTCTCCTTCCCCTTCTCCTTGCCCTTCTCTACGGGGACTTCAACGAACGTAGGCTGCGGATCGGTGGTTGTCACTCCGCTCCTAGTTGTAATCGCCATCACCCTTCCCTTAGGGTTGTCCTCCGTCTTTCCTGGAAGTTTCCCTTGATTTCTAGGAACTTCCTCCGCGTGGTTGAACATTTGGTTTTCCAAAACCTTTTGAGCTTTGTCAACCTTAGAAACTTGATCATCAACCTTGATGAGGCGGTTCTCCAACCCTTGAAGCTTTCCCAAAATCGTTTCCAATATGGGATCGGGCTTCTCCTTCCCCGAAGTGTTTCCTCCATTAGATGATTGCCCCTGGCTTTTCAAAGGAGTAGAGGAAGAGGAAGGTGGAGTTAGTGAATTTGAGTTGGAAGGATAAGAGTTACCGGAATTTTGTTGATTGGAGCGCCAATTGTTGTTGTTTGAACTCCTATTGTTGTTCCAATCGTTGTTCCGGTTGTTGTTGTTTCCATTCCAATTGTTATTCCGGTTATTGTTCCGGTTATTGTTGTTGCCGCCATTGTTGTTGCCCAAATAACCAACATCCTTCCCTTGTTGCTTTGGGAAGTTGGTCTTGATAGCCTCCTTCAACTCTTTGATCTCATTGTTGAGGGAGAAAATCTGATTTTGAGCTTCGTGTGTGAGCTTTGCTCCTTGCTCCACACGATTTCCCTCCACTTTCCGGTGAGAATACTTCTCTATGACTCTTGCTTGCTTCTCAATGAAGTCCCAAGCGTCATCTTCTCTCATGTCCATGAACGTTCCACATGAGAGGGATTGGAGGTTGAATTGCGTTCCCGCATCCAGCCCCTTGTAGTAAATCTCCAGCAAGGCAAGTTTGGATATGCCATGATGAGGGCAATCCAAGAGCAAATCCTGAAACCTTTCCCAAGATTGAAACAAACTTTCGTTAGGTCTCATGGAAAAAGCATTAATCTTACCTCTAAGTTCCTCCGTTTTGGATGGCGGAAAGAATTTGGTGAGGAACTCTGCGGAAAGGTCTTCCCACGTATCTAGTTTCCCACTAGGAAGAGCTTGATACCAAGATAACGCTTTCCCCTTCAAGGAGAAGAAGAAAGGCTTGAGCTTATAGCTGTTGGTAGTAGCGCTCTTTGGTCTCATTGTCTCCATCATACACTCAAAGTTCTGCAAGTGTTGGTGTGGAGATTCAGCGCTTGTCCCGCCAAATTGGTTTTGGCGAACAAGAGTAATGACTTGAGGGTTGAAGCTAAACCCTTGCACATCTTCAGCATCGAAATTCACGCCCAAGCGGCGTGGTTGTTGTGTTGGATCCATCCGCTGGCCAAGAGTTCTTGGCTCATTATCTACACGTTCGATCCTCACATTCCTAGGCGGAATGCGGAGATTAGCAGCTCCTTGTGGATGGAAAGGATTTACATTGATCGTGGGATCAATCTCCTCTAGCGGTGGCATGGAAGAGTCACTATCATCAGCAGATGAGTGACTTTTTCTTCTAGACCTTGGTGCTTTCCTTGAGGATTTCTTGCTTCCCTTATTCTTAAGGTCGCTCATCTCTACCCTCATTTGGAAGATCATGTCTTGTAGATTGTTAACTTGAGATTGATGACGATCCATCTCGTCTTGGCGGAGAGTCTCATTCCATTGGAGTTGAGCTTCCTTCTCCGCCAACTCCGCTTGAAGATCACGTTCGTGTCCTTCAGCCATCTTCTTTTCCTTGCGCTTTTGCCTTAAAGTTTTCTCTAGCTCTTGATCAAGAGGCAAGAGATCTTCGGTGTTCCTAGACCTGCGCATGCACTCAAAGTAATATCAAATAACGAGAGCAAGCTCCCAAGCTTGACAACCGGCTACCGAATTCGGCCGAAACCAAATCCCCAGCAACGGCGCCAAAAACTTGTTCGCCCCTAGAGGTGTGTGCAAATAAGTTTTAAATTTATAAAACTAGAATCAAGCAAGCGAACCCGCAGTGTACGGATCGGCGTAGTTAAGCAAGAATTCCAGAGTATCGAACACAGGGATTTGGGTGGGAACAAATTCAATTGCAGATTATCAAGCGAGTAAGTATGAGAGTTTTGCAAATATTGGGAAAACAACAATCCTAAAGATCCAAGTATCCAGCTGTGGCAATCGATTCAAGATATACTAATGATATAAAGACAGAGTTGAGATATGCAAAGGTATGCTAATGTAAGGTAAACGTACGGTGAAGTTCCAAAAACCTTATATGACTCACCTACAAGACACTCCCTATACAGGTTGTTGAGGCTCAATATAGAAAGGTTCTAAAGGCAAGAATTAATGTCAAATACCCAAACTTGTAATCCAAGGATCAAGACTAACTTAGCCGATTATGGTTATGACACTCACAATCGAGGTAGAGGTTGTTGAGGCACTCCGAAAGAACACGGTGAGCTATCTTCAAGGCTAGATGGTACATCAATCTAGCCTTGGTATCAGCGGGTTGCCAACGGTCCTCGTCGGCGTAGATCATTGCAACCTCCTCCCAAAAGTCCTTGGGGTAAACACCACTCGGAAATCGACCATTGAAGGTCTCATGGAACCCGAAAATCGTCCCAAACTCACGGATACTCAACTGATAGTCTCTCTCCATAAGGCGGAAAGAGACGGTCCTATCGACGTGGTTGTGCTCAAAGGACGTCACAACCTCCCGTGTGATCTCCTCATATGCGTCTTCTCGGATAGCCGAGAAGACAACTAATCCGGCTCTATCCAAGAGCCAAGTGAGGTCATCAACACTAATGATCGTCCTTGGCGTCCCAAATCGCGGGAAGATGGTCTTGTTGAAGAACTTAACCACCACCATGGCATCATTGGTGGGAGAGGCAATTGCTTCCACCCATCTAGAAACGTAGTCTACCGCCAATAGTATGTATTGGTTTCCACAAGAAGATGGGAATGGTCCCATGAAATCGACTCCCCAAACGTCGAAAATCTCCACCTCTTGGATGTTGTTGAGGGGCATCTCGTTCCTTCTAGAAATATTGCCTGTTCTTTGACAAGCATCGCAGCAAGAAACAAAGGATTGCACATCTCTAAACAAAGTAGGCCAAAAGAATCCAGATTGCAATACCTTTGCGCTAGTTTTGTTCGAACTAGCGTGTCCTCCACAAGGTAGTGAATGACAATGACGGATGACACTTTGCATCTCATCTTCCGGCACACTTCGCCGAATGATGCCATCCGGACCTCTCTTAAAGAGGAGAGGCTCGTTCCAATAGTATTCCCGGACATCCTTAAAGAACTTCTTCCTTTGTGCGTAGGATAGTCCGGGCGGTATCTCCTGGCAAACCAAATAGTTAACAAAATCAGCAAACCATGGTTCGTTACCTTTGGAGATTACGTTGATGCACTCCTCTATGATATGTAGGTGTTCGTCTGGAAAGGATTCATCAATGGGTAGATGGTCGTCCTCTAGATGTGTTAGACGACTCAAATGATCCGCAACAGAATTTTCTTAACCTTTCTTGTCGCGGATCTCGAGATCGAATTCTTGTAGGAGAGGAATCCATCTAATCAGCCTTGGTTTCGCATCTTTCTTCGCAAGGAGGTACCGGATCGCAGCATGATCCGTGTAGACAATCACCTTTGCACCTACAAGATAAGAGCGAAACTTGTCAATAGCATAGACAATGGCTAAAAACTCTTTCTCGGTAGTGGCGTAGTTGAGCTACGCTTCATCTAGCGTCTTGCTAGCATAGTATATGGCATGGGTTCGCCCTTCCTTTCGTTGTCCAAGAACAGCTCCAATAGCTACGTCACTAGCGTCGCACATAATCTCAAAAGGTAGAGTCCAATCCGGAGGTTGGATAATAGGTGCTGAGATTAGAGCTTGCCGAATGTTGTTGAACGCATCTAAACATTCCTGCGAAAACTCAAAAACCGCATCCTTCATCAATAGATTAGTGAGAGGTTTTGATATTTTAGAAAATTCCTTGATGAAACGTCTATAAAATCCAGCATGTCCTAGGAAACTTCTTATCCCTTTCACCGAAATTGGGGGAGGAAGTTTCTTTATGGTCTCTATCTTAGCTTTGTCTACTTCTATCCCTCTACTAGAGACTAAGTGACCTAATACGATTCCTTCCTTAACCATGAATTGACACTTCTCCCAATTAAGAACTAGATTAGTGTCTTCACACCTTTGCAAAACAAGAGAAAGGTTAGAAAGGCAATCGTTAAAAGAGGAACCGTATACGGAGAAGTCGTCCATGAAGACTTCCATGATTTCCTCTACGTATTCGGAGAAGATGGCCATCATGCACCGTTGGAAGGTGGCTGGGGCGTTGCAAAGCCCGAATGGCATTCTCCTATAAGCAAACGTACCCCACGGGCACGTGAATGTGGTCTTCTCCTGATCGTCCGGATGTATCGGAATCTGAAAGAAACCACTATAGCCGTCAAGGTAGCAAAAATGTGAATGTTGCGCTAACCTTTCAAGCATTTGATCAATGAATGGCAATGGAAAATGATCCTTCCGCGTTGCGTTGTTGAGCTTGCGGTAGTCTATGCACATCCGCCATCCAGTTACGGTTCGGGTAGGAATGAGTTCGTTGTTCTTGTTGGTGATGACCGTCATTCCTCCCTTCTTCGGAACTACTTGAACTGGACTCACCCACTTACTATCGGAGATAGGATAGATGATACCTACATCAAGAAGTTTAAGAATTTCCTTCTTGACAACCTCCTTCATGGTCGGATTCAACCGCCTTTGAGGTTGTCTCGAAGTTCTAAAGTCTTCCTCCATTAGTATCTTATGCATTCATAGGGAGGGTTTAATTCCTACTAAGTCCTCGATAGTATAGCCTATAGCCTTCCTATGTTTCCTAAGGACAATCATGAGCTGTTCATGTTCATCTATGCTTAGATTGGAACTAACAATAACCGGGAAGGTAGAATTAGATCCTAGAAAAGCGTACCTTAGATGAGTAGGAAGTAGTTTGAGTTCCATTGCTTTCGGAGCTTCCAACGATCCTTGAGAAGCATCCGATGTTTCCTTAGAAGTTTCTAAGGGTGATGAGTGTGTTGGAGAAGAATCGGAAGAAGTCGAAGAGATGTTTCGATCACTCGCTTCCACGGCCAGAATTACGGGTGGATCTTGTCCTCCACGGCCGTGGTTTAGGGCGTGGAAAGGAAATACGGTTGTCACATCTTCTCCACGGCCGTGTAATCCCCTGGAATGAGGTATGATTTTGGTTGTGGAATCCACGGTCGTGGAATACAGAGTATGACCGTGGATTCTGACATTCTCAGCCTCATCGTGGAGTTTCTCAAACTCCTCTTCATGCATCTCTTCTTGTGCTTCTAAGGCTTCAATTGCCTCATTGCACTCTTCATCTTCCCCTACATTGGTTAGACTCATAGTGATAACTTTTTGTAAAGGATCGTTAAAGAGAATCGCACTTACCTCCTCTCTAGACAACCCTTCTTCATCTTGGATATCGTAAATATCCTCATCAAAGATTGGCTCCTTCACTAGAGTGGAAAGAACGAACTCTACTTTCTCTTCTTCTATGTCAAAAGCGAGTCTACCATTCTTGCAATCGACTATGCAGCCGGAAGTTGCAAGAAACGGTCTTCCGAGTATGATCGGGACCGGACTATCTACAGGAATGTCAAGCACGACAAAATCAATCGGAACAAAGAATTTACCTAGCTTGACCGGGACGTCTTCTACAATACCGACGGGGCGAGTGATGGATCGATCTGCCATGTATAACGTCATCTTCACCGGTTTAGGGTAGCCTAAACCGATCTTCCTACATAGTGCAAGTGGTATGATGCTCACACTTGCTCCTAAGTCACATAAAGCGTCATATGTGACATCTCCCACTCCAATGGGAATGCAAAATGACCCCGGATCCTTCAACTTTGGGGGCATTTTCTCCTTCATGGTCTTGATGAGGTCCGAAGAATCCGAACTCATCTTGACCTCACCGAAGTCTTCTAGCTTCCTCTTGTTAGAGAGGAGTTCCTTCAAGAACTTGCCATAAGCCGGCATACCTACAATAGCATCAATGAATGGTATGTTAATATGCAGCTTACTCATGAGTTCTATGAACTTACCGAATTGTTTGTCTAGGCGTGCTCGCGCTCTAGATTGAGGGAATGAAAGGGGAGGTTTGTAAGCTGGAGGAGGAACGTAGACGTCTTCCTTCTCCTTCCCCTTCTCCTTGCCCTTCTCTACGGGGACTTCAACGAACGTAGGCTGCGGATCGGTGGTTGTCACTCCGCTCCTAGTTGTAATCGCCATCACCCTTCCCTTAGGGTTATCCTCCGTCTTTCCTGGAAGTTTCCCTTGATTTCTAGGAACTTCCTCCGCGTGGTTGAACATTTGGTTTTCCAAAACCTTTTGAGCTTTGTCAACCTTAGAAACTTGATCATCAACCTTGATGAGGCGGTTCTCCAACCCTTGAAGCTTTCCCAAAATCGTTTCCAATATGGGATCGGGCTTCTCCTTCCTCGAAGTGTTTCCTCCATTAGATGATTGCCCCTGGCTTTTCAAAGGAGTAGAGGAAGAGGAAGGTGGAGTTAGTGAATTTGAGTTGGAAGGATAAGAGTTACCGGAATTTTGTTGATTGGAGCGCCAATTGTTGTTGTTTGAACTCCTATTGTTGTTTCAATCGTTGTTCCGGTTGTTGTTGTTTCCATTCCAATTGTTATTCCGGTTATTGTTCCGGTTATTGTTGTTGCCGCCATTGTTGTTGCCCAAATAACCAACATCCTTCCCTTGTTGCTTTGGGAAGTTGGTCTTGATAGCCTCCTTCAACTCTTTGATCTCATTGTTGAGGGAGAAAATCTGATTTTGAGCTTCGTGTGTGAGCTTTGCTCCTTGCTCCACACGATTTCCCTCCACTTTCCGGTGGGAATACTTCTCTATGACTCTTGCTTGCTTCTCAATGAAGTCCCAAGCGTCATCTTCTCTCATGTCCATGAACGTTCCACATGAGAGGGATTGGAGGTTGAATTGCGTTCCCGCATCCAGCCTCTTGTAGTAAATCTCCAGCAAGGCAAGTTTGGATATGCCATGATGAGGGCAATCCAAGAGCAAATCCTGAAACCTTTCCCAAGATTGAAACAAACTTTCGTTAGGTCTCATGGAAAAAGCATTAATCTTACCTCTAAGTTCCTCCGTTTTGGATGGCGGAAAGAATTTGGTGAGGAACTCTGCGGAAAGGTCTTCCCACGTATCTAGTTTCCCACTAGGAAGAGCTTGATACCAAGATAACGCTTTCCCCTTCAAGGAGAAGAAGAAAGGCTTGAGCTTATAGCTGTTGGTAGTAGCGCTCTTTGGTCTCATTGTCTCCATCATACACTCAAAGTTCTGCAAGTGTTGGTGTGGAGATTCAGCGCTTGTCCCGCCAAATTGGTTTTGGCGAACAAGAGTAATGACTTGAGGGTTGAAGCTAAACCCTTGCACATCTTCAGCATCGAAATTCACGCCCAAGCGGCGTGGTTGTTGTGTTGGATCCATCCGCTGGCCAAGAGTTCTTGGCTCATTATCTACACGTTCGATCCTCACATTCCTAGGCGGAATGCGGCGATTAGCAGCTCCTTGTGGATGGAAAGGATTTACATTGATCGTGGGATCAATCTCCTCTAGCGGTGGCATGGAAGAGTCACTATCATCAGCAGATGAGTGACTTTTTCTTCTAGACCTTGATGCTTTCCTTGAGGATTTCTTGCTTCCCTTATTCTTAAGGTCGCTCATCTCTACCCTCATTTGGAAGATCATGTCTTGTAGATTGTTAACTTGAGATTGATGACGATCCATCTCGTCTTGGCGGAGAGTCTCATTCCATTGGAGTTGAGCTTTCTTCTCCGCCAACTCCGCTTGAAGATCACGTTCGTGTCCTTCAGCCATCTTCTTTTCCTTGCGCTTTTGCCTTAAAGTTTTCTCTAGCTCTTGATCAAGAGGCAAGAGATCTTCGGTGTTCCTAGACCTGCGCATGCACTCAAAGTAATATCAAATAACGAGAGCAAGCTCCCAAGCTTGACAACCGGCTACCGAATTCGGCCGAAACCAAATCCCCGGCAACGGCGCCAAAAACTTGTTCGCCCCTAGAGGTGTGTGCAAATAAGTTTTAAATTTATAAAACTAGAATCAAGCAAGCGAACCCGCAGTGTACGGATCGGCGTAGTTAAGCAAGAATTCCAGAGTATCGAACACAGGGATTTGGGTGGGAACAAATTCAATTGCAGATTATCAAGCGAGTAAGTATGAGAGTTTTGCAAATATTGGGAAAACAACAATCCTAAAGATCCAAGTATCCAGCTGTGGCAATCGATTCAAGATATACTAATGATATAAAGACAGAGTTGAGATATGCAAAGGTATGCTAATGTAAGGTAATCGTACGGTGAAGTTCCAAAAACCTTATATGACTCACCTACAAGACACTCCCTATACAGGTTGTTGAGGCTCAATATAGAAAGGTTCTAAAGGCAAGAATTAATGTCAAATACCCAAACTTGTAATCCAAGGATCAAGACTAACTTAGCCGATTATGGTTATGACACTCACAGTCGAGGTAGAGGTTGTTGAGGCTTCACTACCACCTAGAAAAGACAAGTCTAAACTAAATTAAAGCAAATCTTTAACTTTGGATTAAAGTAAAAGCAAGTTCGTAAACTTAAGGGAAATTACGGTTAGATCTTGAGACTCCACGGCCGTGGAACTCAAGAACAGCCCGTAATTTAGGGTTCGTCGACGATTCTCTCTAACTCTCAGGGTCTAATCGGTTTACGATCGATCTATCATCATCTAAGCCAAAACTATCAACCCTTCACCTTAGAATTGTTAAGGGTTTTTAGCCAATAACCGTCATGTTGATATCAAATTCAAGAATTAGAAGATAGAAAGATGAAAACTTTCAAGAACTTTTAATAATCTCCAAACCAATCTCAAAGTCAAAATCAAGAACAAATATCGTCACAAGATTCGTAATAGAACAAACAAACACAATCTTAGGAAAGAAAGAAGAACGGGATGTCAATCCGTCTTCTAAATCAAACCTAAACAAGAAGAGAGATCTTCTTGCAACAATCTTTCAAAAGCTTCGATCTTCCGCCAATCCGGAGATCTCAACAGCAATCTCCATCAAGAGTGTGAGATTAGGGTAAATCCCAATGCGAACTTCGATCTCCAATGAGATGTCAAGGCTTCCAAGCGAGGCTCAAACGGCGTTGAAATTCTCTAAGCCCTGATGTGGAAGACGTCCTAAGCGATGATGAATGCCGCTAAGCCAGGATGACGGAATCTTACTTTGTCCGTCTTTTTATAGGGCAAGATAAAATATCGGCCCGGCCCAATCTTCAAAAGATCGTGGCTTCAAAATGTGGCGAAAAGATTCGCCAAGATCACGGTCGTGGAAGATTCCACGACCGTAATTTAGAGCGTGGATTATGTCACGGTTTGAACCATATGTTCCACGGCCATAATAGTTACTGGAATGCATCACGCCTCTCTTTGCAGTGTTCCACGGCCGTGGAACCAAACGTGGTTTGTAGTACGGCCGTATTTTAGAGCGTGGTTTAGGGCAAGAATGTGATTCTTCCCTAGCCTCGTGCATTCCTCAAGTTGAACTCCAATTTGCTCCTAATAATGCCCTCAATCCATGGACATATTCAATCAACTCTTCTTTGCTCGATTCCGCTCGGAAATGACTCTTAATCACCTATAATCAACATAAAGATAGTGTAGACATCCATATCGATAATATAGGCAATACTAGCTCACATATGCAACGATGCTCAATCAAAGACTATCAATATGAATCAAATACGTTTAGAAAACGTGCCTAAAATATCACAATATTTCATGCTAACAACTAGCTTGGTACGGACAGCCACAGGCATGGTATGAGCAGCTACCGGAGTGGGCCACCACCCTATCCAGGAGAGTGGGAGACTTGGAGATCCGTCAGGACACTCGTGATGTACGGGATGAGGAGCATGACTTGATGATGAGAGACAAATACCGCCAGCAGTTTGGGCGGAATTTCAGCTCCGACTTCCGTCCATTTCCACGTTGCCTCCTCCACAATGATAACGTTGATCGACCGTTAATTTGAAGCCACTCCATCAACATCTAGTGAGTTTCTTTGTTCTCCTTTCTTTTCTTTATTTCTTTTGAACATTGAGGACAATGTATGTTTTAAGTATGGGGTGGGGTGTGACTATGTGTGTAATAACTCTACTACATTTGCTTGATTCTATTCTATGAACACTTGCATTTTTCCTTTCATTGTCACATGTTTCATTATTGCATTGCATGAAAAAGATTTTGAAAAACCCATAAAAATTTGAAAATTTTGAAAATATTTGTGCTTCTAAGATTAGAGATGATTTCTATGATAAAAACCACTTGTGGAATGAATTTTTTATAACAATTGTATGCTTAAATTGAATTATGAATTATGAATTATGAAGAGATTGAGTATGTTGTTTATCCTTTCTTGCAAGTTTCATAATGTGAAAGTTCTTATCTAAATCATATTGAGAAACAAAGGTTGAAATCACAATATAAGTTCTTATACTTCTTTATGAAATGATTAAGGCACCTTGAATTTCTTACTTCTTTTTTGATCATTTAGCCCCTCAAATGGAATAATTGCCTCCCTTACCTATCCGGGATTTAGGAAGAAGTTGAATTTGGCATGTTTGATGTGGGAGGGCCATGAAAGCAATTGTTTTCAAAAGTGTAGAAAAATTCTAGGTTTGGGGAAGTCAATCATGATGATGAGTAACTCGGCACCATTCACATATCCGGGTGTTTGTGTCTTGCCAAAGTCGGATTGAGCGATATTCTTAATGGATTATGGTATGTGCATCAAGGGTTTGAGGCATCTCGAATTTGAGAAGCGCCAATCTCCTAGGCTTCGGTTATTGTGCACCGCTGTCCATAACTCCAAAAGTAAAGTCGAAAAATTATGTGCAAAAGTCTAGAGCAAAGCTCTAAGTTGGTGGAAGTTCAAATGGCAAAAAGAAGAGAGTTTGTGTTGTCCTTCTTCCCGGATTCATACACCACATTCCTTTACAAGTTTCCCACCTTCTTCCGCATTCTTGGCCTTATTTGAAAGTCCTTGAGATCATAAGAGTGTTATTTGACTTGGTGATCTAAATTGAAGTTTCACATGTTTGATTTTGACAATGCTTGAAGGTTATGATGTTTGTCTTGAAGTATTTGCAATTTATGAAGTTTCTTTGTTTTTCATATTTTAGTTTATGTATATAAGCGTTTTCAAGGATGAATGAAGCAAGGTTTGAGGATAATATATTGACTAGAAGCAAACCAACCAAAAAGATTGTTTTGTTTTGCATTCATATTTCATTTTACCTTATGTTCTAAGCTTTTTAAAACCTTGCTTGAGGACAAGCAAGTGGCAAGTATGGGGTATTTTGTTAGCATGAAATATGACGATATTTTAGGCACTTGTTTTAGTTATTTTCCCTCTTTATAGTGCTCTTAGATATGTGTTTGAAGCAATTGTGAGCTAGTTCACCCACTTTGTCGATATAGAGATCTACACTAGCTTCTTTGTGTTTTTAGGTGAATAAAGCTTGGATCGGAGCAAAATGAGGAAGGAAAGGGATGTTTGATCACATTTGATGGCAAGGAGATGCACTAGGAAGGCTAAGGAAGGAGCATGGATGGAAGATTGCACGAAACAAAGGCAAAGAAAGAAGAAAAGTAACTCCACGCCCTGAATTACGGTCGTGAAGAAGCCCACGCTCTAAACCACGGCCGTGGATTTGGCATCATGAACGTGGACTTGAGTTTTGAGCACTCCAGAGAGTTACACGGTCTAAAGTACGGTCGTGGAAATTTTATGGCACCGTAATCTGATTCCACGCCCTAAACCACGGTCGTGGAAAGTTGTACTTGACCGTGATTTTGGCAATTTTGTGACGTGTCATATTTTGCCACGTCATTGGGCTTTTTCGTAACCCTAACTCGCCTTATAAAAAGGCTCGAGAAGAGAGTTTTCAGGACCTCCGCTTACGCTTACTTTTGCGTACATTTAGCCGCCGTTGAGAGACTTGTTGGAGATTGAAGATTGGTGAAAGACGTGATTTTCGGAAGATTGTGTACTTTGGACATTCTAGGGTTTTCGATTGAGAACGGATTGACACCCCGTTTCTTTGTGACTTCTCTAGATATTTGTGAGGTTTCTATTCCTATTCTTCTAGATTCATAAACATATTATCTTTTTGTTTGGATTTCGAGATTGATTTTGAGTTTTTATTGAGTTTTTGAGGGTTTTCATCTTTTATTCTTCTTAATTTGAATATTGATATCATAATGATGATTGTTGGCTAAAACCCTTTAGCAATTCTAAGGTGAAGGGTTGATATTTGTGGCTTAGATAATGATAGATCGATCGTAACTTGATTGGATCCTGAGAGTTAGAGAAATATCGTCGACACCCTAAATCACGGTCTGTTCTTAGGTTTCCACGGACGTGGTTCTCAAGATCTACCCATGATTTACCCCAGTTTACGAACTTTGCTTTTGCTTTGATCCAAAGTTAAAGATTAACTTTAACCTAGCCTTGGCTTGCCTTTTCTAGGTAGTAGTGAGACTCAACATCCTCTATTTCGGTTTCGAGTGTCACAACCTTAACCATTTTAGCCTATCTTTGATTCCTTGGGTTTGGGCATGGGTATTTGAGATTAATTCTTACCTTTAGATCCTTTCTATATTGCAGCCTCAACAACCTTTATAGAGAGAGTCTTTGGGTTAGACATATAGGGTTTTGGAACTTCACCGTACATAACCTTGCTTTAGTATACCTTTGGAATTCTCAACTCTGTCCTTATATATATAGTATATCTTGAATCGATTGCCACAATTAGATACCTGGATCTTTAGGATTGTTGTTTTCCCAATATTTGCAAAGCTTCTACACTTTTCGTTGCTCGATTACTTGAAACTGATTTGGTGTCACCAATTCCCTGAGATCGATACTCTGGAATACTTGCTAATCTACGCCGATCCGTACACTGCGGGTTCGCTTGCTCTTATTCTAGTTTTATAAATTTAAAACTTATTTGCACGCACGTTTTAGGGCGAACAATATAATGTGAGACAAGATAGTAGACAATATTTTATGAAGATTAACCTTGTAAAAGTCTACGACACGATCTCTTAAAGATTCCTTCTCTTTTCCATGTTGGAGCTGAAGTTCCAAACTAGGTTCATTGTATGGGTGATGGAGTGCGTTACTACGGTGTCTTACTCTATCCGGGTTAACAAGAGCTCACATGGATTCTTCCGTGGTCATTGGGGGTTGAGGCAAGGTTTCTCGTTATCACGTTCCTATTTGTGGTCTGCATGGAATTTATCTCGAGGATGATCTAGGTGGAGACCTCTAGGCCACGATTCAAGTTCTATAAGCACCGTGAAGAACTTAGGATTTCCCATATCATGTTCGCTGATGATGTGGTGTTGTTTTATCGGGATGATAGAGCGTCATTTGATATCTTGCTTGAGTACCTTCGTAGATTTGAGAGGATTTTGGGATTAGTTGAGAGTGTCCCTAAATCTTTTATCTACTTAGCTTGTATGTTTGAAGAGGAGGAATATGAGATGACCCAATTCTCGGCTTTTGCGGCAAGAGAGTTCCCCTTCATATAACTAAGGGTTCCTATCTCACCCACCATTCTTCGATATAGGGATTACTCTCCTATCATTGATAGGATTAAGAGACACTTTTTCTCGTGAAACAAGCGACACTTGTTGCTTGTTGGCCGTTTGGAGTTGATTAGGCAGTTTTGCAAGGTATTGTGAGTTATTTGTTATATCTTCTTCCAATCCCTACGTTAATGCTTGACAAACCTACCATCCTTTGCAAGCAGTTCCTGTGGAGTTGGACACGTGTTGCATGGTCTAGGGTATGCTTGCCAAAGATGGAGGGAGGTCTAAGGTTGTTGGATCTTAGGCCTTGGTATGTAGAATTCATGTTCAAATATTATTGGCACATTCATGTCCAGCGTGATACTCTTTGGGTCAAATGGATCCATCACAAATAATTGCACATCACCAAGCTGGAGTAATAGATTGTCACTCGTCGGGACTCGCCTTTGGTGAAGACAATCCTCAACGCTAGAGATGAAATGGTTGCCTTTACTAAATAGACGACGCCATTGAGGGATATACTTAAGTCTTGTTGCCAAGGGGAGAGATTCCGAGTGGCCGACGCTTATGAGATGATCAGACCGCACGGTGAGGAGGTGGATTGGTACAAAGTATTTTAGGATCCGGCTAATACGATCAAGCATTGCTTTATCTTATGGATAAAGATCATTGGCCGGTTATCTACCCGAGATAGGTTACACTACTTGGGTATTGATCCTACTTGTAGCTAGTGCACGAGTGAGAGTGAGTCTCATGACTACTTGATCTTTGGATGCATATATGCACGTGAGGTTTGGAGGCAAGTTGGTGCGGATTTCGGGATTGCGAAAGATATTACCCCCAAATCAAAGGTATTTGATTGATTGACTCAAATTGTACATGACATGAGTTGGACAAGCAAATCCAAGATATATGCGTTTTCTGCTACGGTCTTCGACCTTTCGTATTCTAGGAATTCCTTGGTGTTTGACCAAAGCAGAATTCCGATAGATGTCCTCGTGAGATTGATCAAGACCCACGTCTACAGCCTGTTGCATGAGGCATTTCTTGTTGGAGCTAAAGCTAGAGAGGATTGCATCTTAGTAGTTGGTTTTTATGGGATTTCTATTTTGGTTCATCTTTGATTTATTCTTTATCTATGTGTGTACCGGGCTTGGTTGTAGTCTGATGATGGGTATGTCGAATGTGGACTTGCCATTGTCTTGAGGTTTGACCACTTGTTTGGCTTGTCATTGTCTATCTTTGCTGATGGCTTTTCCGAAGGTAGATGAGACTCATGAGTCGTGTCGATTTTGGATTTATTCTCAATTGATCAGTTTTAGGGTAGTTGGCATGTTCATGAGGATTGCATGCCTCTCTAGAGTACTATGTTTTGTTTCGGTCTGTAGATCACAAGTCGCAGGCATGTACATAAACTTGGTTATTTTAGTATAATTGGAACTTACCGGTACTAGTTATGTTATTTTCACTTTTTCCTATGAATTTACCTTTACTCAAAAAAAATGATCAAACAGACTTATCTTACAATTGAGTCAGCCACGCATAAATCTTCATAAACAGATTCAAATTCAATCTTATAATTTCTTATCATTCATCCTCTTTTGATTTGAGGTATCATCTAGTTGTTCAATTGACAATTTTATCTTTTTTGTCTAGTAGGTCTAGGATTAGCATTAACGTATAGATTGGATTCTTGAGGTAATTGTTTGCCATCTCATTTTCATCCATTTTTGTATTCAATTGAAGAGAATCTTTGTAAATTACATCTCGTTAAACTCCTTATCTTCAAACGGGACACCCAACTTGCACGGTAAATCAATTATTTCTATTTGTTAATTATAGCATTTTGATTCAATTATCATATATGTGAAGGAATTGTGTCCTTTATCCAAGGTGCAATTACTGATGATGAGATAGGTCATTAAATATAGGGATATATATAATCCGATAATACTAGGGGTCATGGCGTTTTGCTAGAAGCTAACCATGATCGGTACATTTATATGATAAAATGTATTGCTAGTGTTATCGGGTCCTACGAGGTCACACCATAACGAGCATGTGAACTGAATCAATTAATGAGAGAATTACCATATAGGAGTATATGGTGGAAAAAGGATATATTTTGTAGGAGTACAAAATATATTATGAAATTGGTAATTAATAATAGATAATGGGTTATTTATTTATTAATTACTAAAATATATATCTTATATTTTAAGATCGGGCTTTTTAATAGTTAAAAAGCCCAACCCTAATTTTAATAAGTATCGATCGATCGATTAGAAGAGAAAATAATTTTCAGCTGTGTATCATACACGTTCTTCCTCTTCGATCCCTCTCTCAAAAGCTCCATCCCTTTGTTCTAGCAATCGAAGGTTAAGGCGATTCTTGTTCAGTCTCGGGTGGACCAACTAGAGGAGTAACACTTGGGACTCTACATATCCTTGAAGGAGTTATTGAACACACATCAAAAGGTATTTTTTTTATCCCTTATCTAATCTATTATGCATGCGACCCTTGTTTAGATGTTTAGGAAATTGTTTTCTGAAATTCCGCTTTTACACATCTAAAAACCCAACAGTGGTATTAGAGCTTCTTGCATAAATTGATTAGATCAAATTAAAAAGGCCATGTTTTGATGCATGTATTGATTGTTTTGTTTCAATTACGAAAGAGATTGTTTGTATGGATTAATTTGCATGATTAAGGTGTAAAATTGGATATAAAAACCCTATTTTTCAGCCATATAACAAGATATAGCTGCTGGAATTTTTGAAATTTCATGTATCTTATATGTTATAGGTTTAACTCATTGATTAGTTCATGCAATTGTTGCCTAAGGAATGCACAAAAGTGCAAAAATATGATTTTTCATGATTAATTGATGAATTAAAGGTGCTGAAATTTCTAAATTTTTTCTTATTAAAAGTTGTAAAAGTTGCAAGTTTTTAGTGGAAGAAAAACGAGATTTTAATCGAATTTTGAATCGGTTAAAAATTCCACCGTAAAGTCCACCGAAAAATAGGTTTTCGGCGAACACCGGCGAAGAACCTTTTATTTGTGTTTTTAGAGGCAAATTGCATTTGGAGGCAACTTGCCTCACCTAACTGACACAAGCAATTAGGTTAATTAATTTTTTTTTTTGGGTTTTAGTTTATTGTTTTATTAATTATCTAATAAGATTAGTAATTATTTAAATAATAATATTTATTTCTTAAAAGATATTATATGAGATATTCTATCTAGATAAATATGATTTATCAAGTTGGAAATAAATAAATTTAATTTGTTAAGATATAAGATATTTTAACTTAGTTAAATTATACCCTAAAATAAATAAATAAAAAAAAAGAAAGATAAGATTTGATTCCTAAAAGATATTATATGAGATATTCTATCTAGATAAATATAATTTATCAAGTTGGAAACAAATAAATTTAATTTTGTTAATATATGAGATATTTTAACTTAGTTAAATTATATCTTTAAAAAATTAAAAGATATTATATGAGATATTCTATCTAGATAAATATGATTTATTCTCTTTATGGAATATTGTTTATTTTGTATGAGGTCTTAATTTAGAAATGTTCTAAATTTTGACAAGTTACTAAAATAATAAATATGTCTAATCTTAGCAATGATCTAACATTAGAAATGTTCTAATATTAGCAAATTACTAATTTTAGAAAGTTACCATAAATAGAAAGTTACTAATTTTAGAAAGGTTCCGAATTTAGAAATTTTACACATTTAGCATTTTAATGATTAATATATGATATTAATACCATACACAATATGATTGATTAAACCAATACCGGAAAGGAGTTTCCAATTCTATTTTTTTCTCTTTATGTGATAAAGTGATTGTTATGTGCTTATGTGTATATTTTTTTAAAAAAATATTATATATGCTATGCTTGTATGTATGTGTATGGTGATATGCTCGTGTAGGCGGTTACTAGTATGGCCCCAATCTTAGGATAGTTAAATACGATCTGCGCATCGTTATGGTTTTATTGTACACGATCTGCGTATCGTTATGTATTTTTGTAATTTTCAATTTCTGCAAGAGTTATTTTAAATTCATTATACAAGAAGACCAGAGTCCTAAGGAGCCCGAAGGATTGAGATCCATGGAGGTCCAAGAATGAAGATTCTTTTTTAGGGGTCATACTATTAATGCGTTTTTTGAATGCTTTAAATTCCCACTTGTATGCTTGTTTGTTATTTTTGCTATGAGTTCGCTTTAAAATAACAACCTCGCATGCTTAAAACGTCCCTTAAAAGAATATTGAGAATTGTCTTCCCATATCATAACCGATCCCTATCTAGGAATTTGCAGGATAGGTTCCGCCAAAGCGGGGTGTCCTTACTTTGACCTAGATATATTGCGGGTATGCTCATACTAAGGGGCATGCTGCTTTGATATGGTTAACTCAACAAAAGACCAAAAGATAAAGTTTTGGATTTTGAGGCATAAGGGTGAGTTCACATGAGATGTGTTCCCATCAACCAAGAATTATAAGGAGTTATAATTAGTAAAGGAGTTTACTTACCTTGATTATATGAGACTTAGGGCAGTGCCAAAGTACGCTAAGGTTCATATATGATAGGATCTTGGAATCATTTTTGCTCACTAAGGGAATTGATAATATGAGTAGAAATGAGCAAAACTTTAATTGTTTATAATTGTTATAACGGTTTATAGCTTTTGCAAAATCGATCATAACTTATCTGCATTTTTATTATTCTGTGTTTTTGTAGTCCACCATGTCAAACAAAAACCTCAAATCTTCTTTACGCTCCATACTCGACAAAAAGAAATTGAACGAACACAACTTCCTTGATTGGGAGAGAAATCAGAGAATTGTTCTCAGGTCGGAGAACCAAGAGAATGTCTTGGAACATCCAATCCCTAAACTCACATTGGACTCATCTGATGAGGACCATGTGATGAACATGGAGGATAAGAAGCAGGGGAATGTCTCCACTTCGGGTATTCATGTTATTGAAATTTTTTCAATTAATTCTATTTCATGGGTATTGGATACCGGATGCGTTTCTCACATTACTTCGAATGTGCAAGCGCTAAGAAATAGAAGGACGTTGTGGAAGGGAGAGGCAGATCTACGGGTTGGTAATGGAGCAAGAGTTGTTGTTGTTTCCATTGGAGATTATTGCTTGTCTTTACCTTCTGGCTTAGAGATAGAACTTAATAACTGTTATTTTGTTCCATGCATTACTAAGAACTTAATTTCAATTCCAGTTTTGAACCGTGAAGGTTATACATTTACCATTACTGATCACATGATGATGGAGATTTATAGGAATAGTATTTATTATGGTCGTGCGAATATGAGTAGTAATGGACTATACATATTAGACCTCAAAACTGAGATATATAACATCAATACAAAGAGGCAAAAGTCGAATAAAACAAACAAAGCAAACCTATGGCATTGTCGATTGGGTCACGTAGGCATAAAGCGCATTAAGGAACTTCAAACAGTTAGATTACTTAAACCATTTGATTTGGAATCATTTGAAACATGCGAGTCGTGCCTAATGGGAAAGATGACAAGGTCACCCTTCACTGGTAAGAGTGAACGGACTTCTAAACTTCTAGCCCTCATACATACGGATGTATGTGAACCTATGAGTAAAGAGGCTAGGTCTGGCTATCGCTACTTCATTACATTTACTGATGATTTTAGTAGATACGGGTATATCTACTTAATGAAACAGAAATTAGAATCCTTTGAAAAGTTCAAGGAATTCCAGAATGAAGTGGAAAGACAAACAGGCAAGAAGATAAAAGTGCTTCGATCAGATCGAGGTGCGAATATCTGAGCCATGAATTCGATCATCATTTGAGAAGTTGTGGAATTGTGACACAACTCACTCCCCCGGGCACTCCACAACTAAATGGTGTGTCTGAGAGGAGGAACAGGACTTTGTTAGATAGTGTCCGTTCAATGATGAGTTTTGCAGATCTTCCATTATCCTTTTGGGGATATGCTCTCCAAACAGCTGCGTTCGTTCTAAACAGGACTCCGTCACGTTCAGTTGACAAGACACCATATGAGATATGGACAGGAAAGGCTCCTCACTTGTCATTTCTGAGGGTCTGGGGGTGCGAAGCTTATGTAAAACGTTTACAATCTCATAAACTAGCACCGAAATCAGACAAATGTTACTTCGTAGGATATCCCAAGCAAACAAAGGGGTATGATTTCTACCATCCCATAGAGAACAAAGTGTTTGTTGCTCGGGATAGTGTCTTTTTGGAAAAGGAATTCTTTTCCAATAAGTCAAGTGGGAGAAAAGTTCAAATTAATGAGATTAATTGTGAGCAAGAAACGCAACAACACGAGGACATGCAAGATGTCACTGAAGAACTTGACTATTTTAATGAACCTCTTATGAGGCAAATTAATTCAGTTCAAGAATCAATTTCTACAGTAGATCATGCTGAAGAGGAACCATATATTGATGTGGAGAACTCTACAAATGAGGAAATGCATAATGATGTAGGAAATCATACAGCTGAAATCTCTCCTATTGTTGGCCCAAATTGGAGATCAAACAAGGTAAGGCAACAACCTAGCCATTTGGATGACTATGTGTTACATGTCGAGATCGAAGTGCTCCTCATGGAGCATAACGAGCCCGCTTCCTACAAGCAAGCTATGACGGATCAGAACTCCGAAAAATGGCTTGAAGCCATGAGATCCGAAATGGAATCCATGTCTGAAAATCAAGTATGGGACTTGATTGATTTGCCTAATGGGGTAAAACCTATTGGTTGCAAATGGGTCTTTAAAGTAAAGACAGACAAGGATGGAAATATCTCTGTTTATAAAGCAAGGTTGGTTGCTAAGGGATTTAAACAAATTCATGGTATTGACTATGAGGAGACATTTGCCCCGGTCGTCATGATCCGGTCCATTAGGATAATCCTATCGATTGCCGCCTTCTATGATTATGAGATATGGCAAATGGATGTAAAGACCGCATTTCTAAATGGCTATTTAGAAGAGGATGTATTTATGATGTAACCTGAGGGTTTTGAGAATCCGAAATATCCTAGGAAGGTTTGCAAGCTTAAGAAGTCCATTTATGGACTGAAGCAAGCATCCAGGAGTTGGAATCTTCGATTTGATGAAGTGATCAAACAGTTTGATTTCATAAGATGTGAAGAAGAACCATGCGTTTACAAAAAGTTGAGTGGGAGCAAGGTGACTTTCCTAGTCTTGTATGTGGATGACATACTACTCATTGGGAATGATATTCCGATGCTAAAAACAGTAAAGGGATGGCTTAAGAAGAATTTCTCAATGAAAGATCTAAGGGAGGCCGAGTACATACTAGGCATCAAGATCTATAGAGATAGATCTAGAAGTCTTATTAGTCTCAGTCAAGGAACTTATATAGATAAGGTTCTACAGAGATTCAAGATGACAGATTCCAAGAAAGGATATCTGCCTATGCAACATGGGATCCATCTCAGCAAGACCTAGTGTCCTATGACACCTGGTGAGATTAAGAGGATGAGCAAGGTTCCCTATGCCTCTGCTATAGGATCCATCATGTATGCAATGACCTGTACTCGACCAGATGTTGCATATGCTTTGAGTATGTGTAGTAGGTACCAATCGAACCCCGGTGACCTTCACTGGCAAGTTGCGAAGAACATCCTAAAGTACTTACGGAGGACTAAGAATGATCTACTGGTATATGGAGGTGATGATGAGTTAGTCATCAAGGGCTATACCAATGCTAGTTTCCAGACTGACAGAGATGGCTTTGAGTCGCAGTCTGGATACGTCTTCATTTTGAATGGAGGAGCGGTAAGTTGGAAAAGCCAAAAGTAGGACACGGTTGCGGACTCAACCACAAAGGCTAAATACATTGCTGCGGGAGAAGCGGCTAAGGAAGCGATCTGGATTAGGCAGTTTATAGCTGAGCTCGGCGTTGTCCCTAGCGTGATGAGGGCGGTTGACGTCTATTGTGACAACAATGGCGCGATTGCTCAAGCGAAGGAACCTAGCTCAAGCTCCAAATCCATACACGTTCTGCGGAAGTATCACATGATCAGACACTATGTTGATCGAGGTGATGTAAGGGTGTGCAAGGTGCACACAGATGATAACATTGCAGATCCACTGACTAAACCCATGAATAGGCCTAAGCATGATAGTCATACTCGGGCCAAAGGGCTCAAACACGTTAGAGAATTCTTTTGAACTTCTGTGTTTTGGATTGGGAAACATTTGTATTTGTCATGGAGTTTATGATTGATTTATATATATGAGTTTTCATATTCTTATTTAATTATTAGTTGAATATTAAATAAAGTATCCAAACAATTTATTAATTATCAAATGTGCTTACTGGAAAAGTTCTGGTGAATGAAACCACATTAAGTGAACTGAAATTATTAAATTGAAAAGGATCCATGGTCTGAGTCGTTAACTTGGATACAAACGACTCTAAAGTAGACCATTTTGTGAGTGAATGATGAACGTGGGTTTCATAGTTCATAGGACATGGAGATGTCCAATCGCTTACATAGGTGAGTATGGTGATACTCATCGGATAGACCGATCCTATGGCTCTCATGACTTATTGAGAAGTTATAGCGATTATCATTATCAGTGAGTTCCTTAACATGAGCTTGATATAACTTTCATTTGAAGGATGACATATCTTAGATACTGTTAAGCGTTGACCGTATCAGGCAGTTATAAAGGCAGTAATCAGGGTTGTCAAAATTTGAGTGGGAGTTATAGTCGTTGCAAGATTGGATTAATCCTCCTATACCAGCATACTTTGATGTGTTGGGAAGGATTGGTGTCCCCGGCCACTTGAAGAGTGAGAACTGTGTAAATGCATGGTCATGCTCAGATTTGATCTGTACTGACAGTTTGATCTCAGGAGTTCAAGAAACATATCTGATGGCAAAGATGGTTTCCATCACATAGTTAGATAAGGACATTAAGCGATAAGGGAATTTTAACATTGCACACTTGTATGAAAGTACAAGTGGGAGACTGAAGGAATTGTGTCCTTTATCCAAGGTGCAATTACTGATGATGAGATAGGACATTAAATATAGGGATATATATAATCCGATAATATTAGGGGTCATGGCGTTTTGCTAGAAGCTAACCATGATCGGTACATTTATATGATAAAATGTATTGCTAGTGTTATCGGGTCCTACGAGGTTACACCATAACGAGCATGTGAACTGAATCAATTAATGAGAGAATTACCATATAGGAGTATATGGTGAAAAAAGGATATATTTTGTAGGAGTACAAAATATATTATGAAATTGGTAATTAATAATAGATAAGGGGTTATTTATTTATTAATTACTAAAATATATATCTTATATTTTAAGGTCGGGCTTTTTAATAGTTAAAAAGCCCAACCCTAATTTTAATAAGTATCGATCGATCGATTAGAAGAAAAAATAATTTTCAGCCGTGTATCATACACGTTCTTCCTCTTCGATCCCTCTCTCAAAAGTTCCATCCCTTTGTTCTAGCAATCGAAGGTTAAGGCGATTCTTGTTCAGTCTCGGGTGGACCAACTAGAGGAGTAACACTTGGGACTCTACATATCCTTGAAGGAGTAATTGAACACGCATCAAAAGGTATTCCTTTTATCCCTTATCTAATCTATTATGCATGCGATCCTTGTTTAGATGTTTAGGAAATTGTTTTCTGAAATTCCGCTTTTACACATCTAAAAACCTAACAATATGTTATGATAGTAGGTTTAAGATATTGTTCTAAACCATATCATTGCTAAAATCCAAGAATGAAGACTTGTTATTATGGCCCATGATGTTGATACGAAGTGTTAGAATTGTGGTAGACATGCATACACTAATCCGATTCCTAAGAAGTTGGATGATCCAAGTAAATGTTATGTTTTCTTGCATCCTTTGATCATCTAACGTATGAATTTTTGTGTCATTTAGACTCTAGTATGAATGTCATGTTATTGTTAGTCTACAAGCAAGACACACTTGGATGGGAGTTGCATAGATGCAAGTATGATGATAGAATGTATTAACATGTTCTTTGGAAGGAATAAAAAAACGCTAGGTAGTATGCACCATATATATCTAGTAACAAAGATTCTCCCCTAAATTACAATGATTTTCGAGATTACTCTACTTCATATGAATAGAGGAGAGGGATGAAGATGAAATAGATGAAGACGAGATTTCTTTCTTTCTACGTTACACTCTGGGTTGCCTAAATAGAGGGATTCTTATGGAATTTCTTCCTCTTAAGCGATAAACCTATCCAATTGTTGCAGTTTCCTATTTTGTAGTTGTCTTAGCACTTCTCAGATCAGGCTAGACCTCTCCAGTCCAGCTGAGCCGGGCGCCAGGGCCCTGGATGCGCTAGCGATCGGCACATAGGGGAGTGGTTGCTTGCTTACAAGCCTGATATCCTGCACCCTGCGTTCATGATATCTACATTCAACTGTGCCCCGGACACACGGTCAAAGCACGCCCACCCATTGTGCTTCTCTCAAGACATGCTCTGGTCCCGGGTGTCTTCCAGTGGTCTTCTAGCCTTAGAAGAAGTCGTGTCCGTTCTGGGCATCTACAACGTCCTCCCACGCCTTTTAAAATGGGGAAACGGAAGGAAAAGACTGACCCATTCGGTGACTTTCGCGGTGTTCGTTCAAGAAAAAGCTCTTTCTTTTGGTGAACATCCGGGGAAATAAATAACCGTTGTCAAAGTAACAGCTACAGATGAATGCCCAGAGTTGCTGCTTGAGAATGTGACGGAATGCACTATTGGGAGAATATATGCTATAATTGGTAAATATACCTAGTCCGCATTAATACTATTAACCTTGTCGTCTACATAACACTTGTACACATTTGAGATGATTGAACCGTTGTGTCGGGGACAACTATGGGTAAGAACAACCTCATCAAACACTATACAAAATATTACTCGTTTTATAATTCATAAAAAATATATATACTATGTTTTGGATTTGTCTAATAGCGATATAGATAAATCCTTTGCACTCATGTTTGCCTATTTCCAATTGGTAGCTGTCAAATTTGTACATAGGAGAGTCGTGTAGGAAAAATGTACGTAGTAGTGTGGAAAATTCTGCAACTTATATGTGACCCCATATCTCTTGGAAATTATCTTTAAAATTTAACCCAAAAATCAAAAAAAAAAAGAAGGTAAAATCCATTTAAAACATTCTTGATTCCAAAAAACATACCTCTAAAATATATTTTAAAATATCTTTATTACATTTAATTATTCTTAATAAATTTAAATTAATTATTTTTCTATAATAATCATATACCCTTCAATTAAATGAAGTACATTTTAATTACTTTGTAAAATAACTAATTTAAATACTATTAAATTAAAATTTTAACTATAAATAAAAGTATTTTAATCAAGATGGTATAATATATCACAAAAAAGATATTGAAAACAACATTAGTGGTTCAATATGATAAAATGTTTTTAATCAAAAAAATAAGTAAAAGACGGTTATTAGAAAGATATTGTAAAAAAAATCAACTAAAAATTCCACAAACACTAATACAATACGACCACTTATCTTATAATTCATATAAAATATATTCTATGTTTTAGAAATTTTTATTTCAATTATTTGTTAATTTCAACTTCATCCTACAATCAAATAAAAAAATCATGAAAAATGTTGTCATTAAAGGGTGCACTCAATCTAAATTTTTAAGGATTTTGACTGATTTTAATAATCCATAGAATTTGTTGATTTTGTGGATATTTTAATTCTATACAGAATTAATATAGATTCTGCCAGATTCTGTCGGATTAATACTTGGCCAAAATCTCGAAGAAACGGGAAAGACGGCCACTGCCAGACGGGTTTCTCAAAACAGAGAGATGTCGTCGTTGGCTCGACTTCTGCTCGTTCAATTTTTGAATGTATCAACTTTGAGTTTATTTAAAATCTCTTTCTTTTATTTTTTTGACAACCTTGGATTATATTCGAGATTGATGAGATCGAAGGTTGGAGGGAGAAAGTGGTGGGAAATTTGGGAGGAAATGTAAATCAATAAGCAAGCAATTCTAGTTATTTATAAAAGTAATAAGAAAGTCCTACAAATTCTTATGTGCCGGAGTCTTCTTTAGAATTTAGATATTTATAAAAGTAATAAGAAAGCCCTACAAAATCAATGAGATAATAAATTTTTTAAAAATTACCAAATGGAGAAAGGTACGTAGTTGTGTGGAAAACGAAATAGAGGAATATCACTTGGAACTCTACGTATTCTCGAAGGAGTTTTTGAACACGCATCAAAAGTATTATGCATGCGATCCATGTATAGATGTTTAAGAAATTTGTTTCCTGAAATTCCGTTTTTACCCATCTAAAATCAATGTTAATTTCGAGCTCATCCTACAATCAAATAAAAAAATCACGAAAAATGTTGTCATTAACTTGGTTTCTCTTTGAGAATGTATATAATTGGTTGGAGCAAATAATCGTCAATTGCCAAATGGAGAAAGGTACGTAGTTGTGTGGAAAACGAAAGCACAATAGCAATCTGCAACTTCAGTGTGACCACATAACCCAACTCTATCCATATATATTTTATATTTCCTTTGATTTGTAGTAGACATGCAAACTCAATTGCAGAGGTAGTAATCAATTATGACGAGGGCAGCGTCGTTAAGCTTTGCAATCTTTGTTGTAGGATCCTTTCTCGCTCTTGCTTTCCAGATTTACTTGTTCTCACCATTAAATTCACCTGAGATTCTCCATCGCCCTCCTCCTTCTCCCTCTCCGAACAGCCTCTTACAGGTGACTTCATCTTCTTCCTCCCACTCGATTGACTCTGGATATCAGTAAACATGTTATAAATGCTAATTTGAACTTGACAGCAAGTGACCAAACTCGGCGATGGTTCCATTCTGCACCCAGAGGATGTGTATTTTGATAAAAATGGTATCCTCTATACAGCCACTAGAGATGGTTGGATCAAAAGGCTGCATAAAAATGGAACTTTGGAGGATTGGAAGAACCTCAACAGCTCCACCATGCTCGGCATCATCGTTAACAGGGACGGCGATGTCGTCGTGTGTGACACTGACAATGTAAACCCGATTTTGCAAAACCCTAATTTGTAGAACCCCAATTTGCTGTAGGCTAATGTTATTTATCTTCTGTGTAGGGCTTGGTGAAGGTAAATGAAGAAGGTGTAACCATTCTGGCATCCCATTACAATGGTTCCAAGATCAAGTAATTCTCATGTATAGAACCCCAATTTGCAGAAAATATGTGATGATAACACTCTGTTTTGAGTTGCTGTGTTCTGCTTGATAAGGTGTTGTCCCACGAAAGTTGTGAACACTCCGAACCTACCTTGTATATAAGGACGGTGACTACTCCTATTACCAATTGGTTTTAGGCTGCAGCCTCATCGGTTTTATATACTGGGTTTGGGCTTAATGTGCAAGTGCGCTATCGTATGCACATGAGCTCTGCTCTTCTAAATTAGAATGATGATTTGTGATGTAGTTTTGCGGATGAGCTGGTTGAAGAAGCGGATGGAAGCATATACTTCAGCAACCCGAGCAACAAATTTAACCTCCATAATTGGTACCTCGACGTATTGGAAGCTAAGCCTCATGGCCAACTCTTCAAGTATGATCCATCTACTAAGGAGACATCTCTAGTGCTCGATAACTTGAGCTTTCCTAATGGTGTGGCGCTTTCGAACTCCCAAGATTACCTCTTGGTCTGTGAGTCATGGAAGTGAGTAAAACTGTTTAACCTTACAGAAACACACTAAGATTATCGGATATGATGTATGTGCTTGTGTTGTTTTAGATTTCGTTGCCTCAAGTATTGGTTGAAAGGTGATCGGAAAGGAACAACCGAGATCTTTGTGGATAATCTTCCTGGCTGTCCGGATAACATCCATATCGCCCCTGATGGATCCTTTTGGATAGCTCTTATACAGGTATGAGATCGCTTGACTGATTGTTGAACTAACCATTACTACATACACTCTACGAATTCGATCTGTTTACGTTGCAGGTGACATCGGAAAGAATGATGTTCATACACTCTAGCAAAGTAGCAAAGCATATAATAGCAACATACCCTGGATTGATCAAGTATGTGTTGGGAGCTGCAAAGAGAGTTACAGTTGTGAATGTGGATACTAATGGAAGAATAGTGAGGAGATATGATGACCCAGATGGTAAGATCATGTCGTTTGTTACCACGGCCTTCGAGTACGAGGATCACCTCTACTTTGGAAGCCTTGGTAACAACTTTATAGGTAAATTGCCTCTTGACAATATCCAGGGCTAAGTTCCATATATGCTAGACTTTAGACTATGTATTCCAACCAAGACAGCTTTCTGTAACATGAATCTTAGCTTACTGTTATGGCCCTTGCAATGAACAAGAAAGCATAAAACTGAGAAAGGAGAACTCGATATAACTCAGTTTTGAACATTAATTTGATAAATTCAAGCACTTTGAAGTTTGAACAAGCAATCCTCATATGCATTCAACTATATTATGAACAATGCCCTCTCAAACTGAATTTCTGTCGATTCATGATTCATGGATTAACAAATATCTTATGAATGATTAATCTTTTCTGAAAATAGACTAGTAATAATTTGTACAAATCAACTTGCACTATAGGTGTTCGAAGAGATGTTCCAATGAACTATTAATGAATATTATACTCTTGCATTTATTTTTGGGAAATTCCGGTTGGTGTACCTGTGATTTGGGATTTTTCGAATTTTGCCCAACACTTTTTTATAGTTCGGTTCATGCCCTTAAATTCTCTTCTTTTCTGGATTTTTCCCACTCCGTTAAAAACATAAACGGATTTTTTTAAAATCTTAGTTTATAAAACATTAAAAATAAAAAGAACAGAAGAAATTAAAAAACAGAGAAGAAGATCTGCTCTAATCGAACGAGAAACATTCGAACGAAAAAAAACTAAAACAAGATGCTCTTTCGAACGAAACCTCTTGAACAAAAATATGCTTCAGTCTAAGGAGAGAACAAAATCTACCTCTCCTTTCCAACGAAGAAAATCTAACTTGCCCGGCACATAATATGTTGGATGAGTTGGATAAGTAGGTAGCTTATGTAACATGTAGTATAAACTAGACATTTTTTGTTATGTGTACACAAACTAGACACTTCTTATTTTCACAAAAAAAGATTTATTTGAAAAAAAATTAAAGATCCTACCTAATTTGTCGTCCTTCTCTCTCCTATTTAATTTTAATAATTTGTCTAATTAAAGATGTTAATCAATATTCTAAATCATTAAATAAAAAAGTAATCTATAACTAATCCGGAGATCTTGGCTGTGATATTTTTCAGCATTTTTTTACGGACATAATAAATTCAAGGGTCAATTAGGTAAGTAGGCTTTTTTAAGAATATGTAATAGTAAGTAGGCTTTTTTTTTTATTTTTAATTAAGTAAATGTACCCCTAAATTGTTTTTTACCGTCAAACCCTACTTCCCGCAGCAGCCGTTCTCTTCTCCTCACGCCTCCTCTCTCTCTCCCCTCTACTTCGCTTCGAGCTTTGGATCTGAAGTACTCTTCTCGTTCTCTGTTCGTTCTCGTTCTTCTGGTACTCTTCTATTCGTTCTTTGTTCTCTCTTCCGTTCGTTCTCTGTTCTCGTTCTCTATTCTCGTTCTTTCGCACTCTTCTGGCACTCTTTTCGTTCTCTCCTTGAGCATGTTGGCTCGAAATGGATCTCCTAGTGATTAGTGAGTTATCTTGTGTTTTTGTTGCTGATTATTGCAGATCTGATTCTTTGTTGCTAATTGTTGTGGACGCCTCATACCAGAAAACGTTGTGTTGCCCGATTCAACCTAGGTGCTCGTCCGTTGATTGGATCCCGGCGATGAAGTCCGCCGCTGAGGTCGCTGTCCGGCATGGAAAGCCCTAGGTGCTCGACCTTGTCGCCGCTGGTGTTTCGGAGTTCCGGTTGAGGGTTTGCTTAGAGTTGCTAGGGTTAAAGCCCAATGTTATTAGGGGGAATGGATCTGAAATTATCGCCGATTCTTACATCATGGTTAGTATTTATGTTTGTTCCTAATTTGAAAAAGAATCATCAATCTTTCTGTTCAAGGTAGTGTAGATATTCATTATTCAAATCCAACTTCACCTGATAGCTATATAAAGGCGAAAACGATATAGACAAAAGACACAAACACACATTGATCAATTGCAGCAAGCTAATTACTTCCTACAGTTACCTGTGCTTACATAAGCTCAAGGAAAATATGGAGAACAAGTTCATCGAGCTTCTGCTCTTGGTTTGCATCTTATTCCCTTCAGGTTAGTTTGTACCTCGTATTCTTCAATGAATTATCATTCAGTATTTATATGTGTGAGAGAGAGATGAAGACGTGATGATGATGATGATATTTGATAAGAACAATTTGGGACAGACATGGTATAGGAAGCGGAAGGGCAATCATGTAGGAAACCGAGTATGTACTACAAGGGGCGTGTCTTTGGACGACCAACTGCTGCATAAAAGCTTGTCAGAAGGAGGGATGGCCTTATCCTCCTGTTGGTATAGTTTTAGGTGATTGCAGCATACATAATGATTGACTCTTTGAACAAGAAAGGGTACACCAATTAAGCTATTCAAGTTCCAACAAGTACACAACTTGTGCAGATATTTACACTTGCAGCAGCTCCTGTATCACATTTCAATGGTTTTCACATCTAATACATGTTCATCTTAATGTGTAGGTGGCCTTATACTCTCTGATTATCTTCACTTGAATCGTAATGAATTGTTTGAGTAATATATATATATATATATATATATATATATATATATATATATATATACACACACACTGTGGATTCTTAGGCTTGTATTGGATTATTAGTATTTTTTGGTATGAATGTTACCAGAAAACTCATACCAGAGTTTTCTAAATATAATTTTTTCATACCAGAAAATTTTGGTATGAGTTTTCTGGTACGAAAATTCATACCAGAAACTCATACCAGAAAATTATAAAAAATAAAAAAGGACCCAAAAAAAAACTTTTGGTATGAAAAAAATTCTGATATCTGAAAAATACAATTCTGATATGTGAAAAATACAATTCTGGTATGTGAAAAATAAAATTCTAGTATGTGAAAAAATTATGGTATGTAAAAAATTCTGGTATGAAAAAAATTCTGGTATGAAAAAAATTCTGGTATCGAAAAATTTCTGGTATGAATATGAAATTCTGGTATCAAATTCTGGTATCAAATTCATACCAAAAAATAAAAATAAATAAATAAATAAAAGACAAAAAAAAAAAGAAAATAAAATAAAAATAAAAGTCACATTCATTTACGTAATATTGCTTTCAGAAGACTCACAGTAATGGCTTCGTAGAGAAAGAGAGAGAGAGTCTTTCTCATGACCAACACATTTTCTTTCTGGTAACATAATTTATGGTATGTAGAGCATGTGAGACATTCTGGTATGACAATCTGGTATGACAAATTCTGGTATGAATAAATTCTGGTATGAACAAAATTCTGGTATGAACAAAATTTTGGTACGAAAAAAATTCTGTTATGACAAATTCTTGTATGAATAAATTCTGGTATGAACAAAATTTTTGTACGAAAAAAATTCTGGTATGACAAAATTTTAGTATGACAAATTTTGGTATGAACAAATTCTGGTATGAAAAAAATTCTGGTATGAAAAAATTCTGGTATGAGTATGAACTTCTGGTATGTAATTCTGTTATAAAATTCATACCAGAAAATAAAATTAAAAAAAAAAGGCAAAACAAAAGAAAAAATAAAAGTCAAAAAAAAAGTTGTACGTAACAGTAACAAAATTTTAGATTGATTTGCAATTGTAATGCCTTTTCTTTTTTTATTAAAATAGGGGTTAATTAGTTTCTTTTTTTTATTAAAATAGGGGTTAATTAGTTTTACCTACCATTAAATGAAAGTGGTAAAAAAAATTTGGGGTACATTTTCTTAAACAAAAACTCAAAAAGGCCTAGTATGTCAAATTATCCCTAAATTCAAACCGTTAAATAAGGAAGTAATACGTAAAGAAAGTTCATACAAATTATAAAACCGTTAGTGGGCAAAATTCGTTAGTTTATAAACTAACGGTTTTATAACTTGTGTAATCTGGAGATCGGGGGCATATCTTCTTCTTATTTTTTTTATACTTCTTTTCTTCTTTTCTTCTTTTCTTCTTTTAACATTTTATAAACTAACGGTTTTATATTATTAACGAACAATACAAAATCCGAAAAAGAAGAAAGTTTAAGGGCATGGACCGAACTGTGAAAAAGTGTTGGGATAAAATCCGAAAATTTCTAAATCACAAGAGTATCAACCAAAATTTTCCTTTATTTTTCTATTCTAAAAGTTCATTTTATTGCACTAGTTGTTCATACTTTTTTTTGCATTAGTTGTTCATACTTTCATTGTTCAAACTTATATGCAATTAATAGTCCAAAAGTTCATTTATCTACAATGAGTTCGTTTTTCCTCATAATGAGTTTTTTTTTACCAAGATTGCTATTCGAGCGGACATTGTAGGTCAAACATGTGCAGTGCGCATACGCCCCATCCGAGCGCATGTGTATTGCACATACGCGTGCTTCCTCGTTATGCATCTCAAAAGGCGCACAGATGGGGTGCATGTGTAGTGAGTGTGCACCCAGGGAAGCCAAGCCAACACAATGTTTTAATTTTGTGTTTGAACTTTGCATTCAAGTCCCAGGAGCATGTGCAATGTGGATGCTCCCCACGTCAAGCACAGGCGCATTGCGCATGTATTGTCTCTTTGATCAATTTTTATTAACATTGAGTTCATTTGTTACGCCTGTTAAGTTCGTGAAGATTATAATGACCCCGAACTCCCGAAGTCTTGTTGTGGTTGCTACTTATGAATGATTTGTTAAGAATCTTTAGTTTAATATCTCTATTATTACACATTTTGATTTCCTAACTTATTTTTGATGTGTCTTGTGTATGATTATCGATGATATTTGTTTGTGATTGTTCCAAACATGAGTTGTTTAAGTTGTGTATCATTTTTCTGTTATAAATGATAGCATGAAGTTGGGGATTGAAGTAAATGTTTAGGTAAACCGAACGTTTATAAAAAAATGAACTATAAGCTTCACAAAAATGAAATAAACCTGCAAAAAATGAACGACAATTTCAAAAAAAAATGAACTACACGTAAAAAAAAATTGAACTAAAAGTTCATTTGGCAATTTCATCAAATACATATTGTGCATAACTTAGCACAAATATAGAATTTGTGTTATCATAATTGTCAATAAAATTTGATCAAAGTTTGTTGTGTCATCATTCTTATACATAGATGAAGAACCGTAAGGTGAATATAAAGGATATAAATACTCTAGAAGGGGGGTTGAATAGAGTATGACAACTTTTTCGCAATAACCTATTTCAAGGCTTTAAAACTGATTTCAAAGGCCTTGATGTCGATCTAAGCTCTTTGTGACACAACTGGATTTCAAGGGCTTTGAAAGTGATTTCAAGGCCTTGACTTTGTAAACCTGTAAAACAAAGTTAGTCACAATAAAGCAAGATATGGTGCGCAATTTAAAAGATCGACACGAGGATATGTTCATGAAGTTCGGCTCTAAATAGCCTACTCTTCGTCCTAGGGTATACCCGTAGGATCTAACTATCTATTATCAACTTCAAAGAGTCCTAGATGCAACCTAGAAGAAATCTCCTTCTCTCACTATAGTCAATGCTACGATCTAATTCCAACTCTTAACCTAGCTATAATAGCCTAGTTACTTCGCAGAGTAACACACACTCGAGTATAACACTATTTAGATATGTCAATGGAGCTCTCGAGTTTATTTGTCTCTAAAAGATAAAGCTTTTGTAGAAAGAGAGAAAGAAAAACTTCTTGAATCGAACGAAGATGCTTTGGATCGCTTGAAGACTTTGGATATTTCCGTGTAAGCTTGCATATTTTTCTTTTTCAATCGACATCTTTATTTATAGTCTTCGATGGAGAAGTCTTCTAGCCGTTGGAAAGATGACCGTTGTGGATGTTTCTTCTTCTCCATAGAAAACGCTTATTGGTTGAGATGAGATAGCCGTTGTAGATATGCCTTTATCTTCTTCATCTCCTTAAAGCATGTTGATTCTTCTTCTCCGTAATCTTCTCACGTTGTTGAAGATCTTTGTCGTTCAAGTATTAAGATCTTCATGTTTGTAGATATCTTATTGAGAAGAAAATATTGCGCCGTGTTGAGGATCTTTACGTGATCTTATTTTGTTGGACCGTATCTCCTTGGTCTAGATCTTCTTGTTGGTCAAATCTTCTTGGAAGATCTTCTCTGGATCCTTGGTTGATTTTGTTAGAGATTTGAATTCATTCTAGTTGTTATGTCCTTTGAATCTTGTTTCAGGGCTTCAGCTTTTGATCCCTTGTAATGGCTTTCAAGACCTCCGTGTTGAACCTCTTCAAACTTTGCATTTGTCCCTTGTATATGATTTCAAGGCCTCCATCTATCCCTTGAAATGTTTTCCAAGGCCTGCATACATTTAGACAAACACCAAAACAAAACAAGCATACTAGAAATACAATCAATAATTTGTTAGTATAGAAACCGCTTATTTGTGTTAAGTCTTCCATCATCACATATTCAAATATATACTCAAGGTGGAGTTCTCAATCTCCACCGTGATGGAAGACAACACAAATATCCTGTCACGCTCAGGATGTGTGATACCCAATGAGTTTTAAATTTATATTCTCGTTATATTTATCCTAACTCCTAGCGAACCCGCAGTGTACGGGACGTTTGTAGTAGGGATAGTATTCCGAGGTCGAACACAAAGACTAAGGTGAGATTGATTCAATTTGTGATTAAGTCTAGTGAAAATCTAGGTTAAGAAAAGAGAAAGAAATAAAGAAATGAAAATCTCAATTGTTTTTGGTTGGTTTTTCGGTGATCAATCAAAGATCACAAATCATGCGAAATATAATAATCAACTAAGCTAACAAATCAACGCAAACAAGCAAAAATACGAGATATAGATCAAAGATAGAAAAGCGGGTTCTAGGGGTTGGAAATTCCAGTTATGGCATAGGGCTCAAGCTATCTATTCATTCCTTGGATTAACTATGATATGTTGGGGTTAAGTGTTTCTAGATTGGGATCAATCACCGGGTAGGTCTCATGGTCCACTAGGCCATCCCTAAGGTCTCATAACCGGGTAAGTCTCTAAGAACCTAAGGGAAGGAATTCTACACAAACCGGATTGTTACCTAGAGATCTAACCTATCCTTACCGGGTAAGTCTCGGAAGGGTTAGTCCTAAACAACCATCCTAGCAAACTCAATCCAATGGCGGCTTATGAGGCTCACCACTACCTAGGGTTTGTCATCTTCGAGATCTAAGAGCAAGGATTACCGGATAAGTCTCTCCTAACACTTAGTTGCTAACACTAGGTCACCCTAGGATAGATTTAACTCAACAAACACTTAGGATTTCAACATTCTGACAATCTAAGACTAGATCCATCGAACAAGGTAAGATCACGGTTTGTTCTACCTTTCCACGGCTGTGGTCTGGCAAGAACTAGCCGTGATTCCTAACAGAAACTACGTTCATGCACACAAGTCATCCAAAGGTAAATCTAAGTCCATCCTATCACAGCCCTAGCCATAACCATCCCTTCCTTACCCTAGAACCACATCTATTTAGCCTAAAACATTCATAATAGAAATCGAAACAATCAAACATAAAATCATGGCATCCATTTGCAAGATAATGGAAGAAGAGATGAACAAGTGAACTAAAGCAAAACCAAGCTGAAAAATGGAAATAGAATAACTCACAATCCTTCTTAAAGAAGGTCCAAATGGTTCATACAACTCTAGAAATCGAATCCGAAATTCTTCACTACAAAAGCTCTCTAGGTCTATCAATGGTGTGTTCTTCTCCAATCAAGCTCTTCTCTAATGGTGGTTTTCTTCTACTTCTTCCTTCCCAAAGAATCTTCTTGTTGAGAGAATATTTTGATTGGATGATAGTGGATAATGGAGAGCTGCTCCAAGATGCCTTTCTCAGCCAAAGAAGGACCACTTTTATAACAAATTTTGCATGAGCTGGCCATGAGAGTCGTGGCACAGCTGGCACAAAAATCTGGCAAAATCCACGGGTAGAATCACGGCCGTGGAATGTGCCAGTGAACCGTGGTTTGCTCCAGGAACTTTGCCTTGGATCATTAAGGTGTGATTTGTCACATGGCTTGTGTTGGCAAGGTTTCATGAGTCCTCCTTAGGTTCTAGTTTGCATCCTAATGAGTCCGAGGGTGTGTCATCGTGATGAACGATCCTTAAACGCATCGTTTTAGCTCCTAAATCTCCCAAAATACCTACAAAGCAATGCACAAGTCCGTGTAGACGTCTATCTCGACAAAATACGCGAATTGAGTGCAAACGTCATGAACTAGTGCTAAACCATGCGTGAATGAGCGAGAATTCTATCTAAATGATTACCTAAAACTAAGTCCTAAATCGTGTTATCAAAATACCCCATACTTAAGGTTTGCTCGTCCCCGAGCAAATTCTCAACTATAGACTACGAGATAACATGATTTATGTATGCAGAAAAATTGCAAAATCTTTTTGGGTTTGTGCTTCTACTATTGGATCACCTTCATAGTCATGTTTCATGGCAAAGGGTAAACAATCATGCATCAAACAAGCGAAAGCATGGAAAGACAATTGCACTTAACTCGAAAGTATGCATGAAATGTAAAGATGAAGAAGTCAAGAAGATCAAGAGTACATCCAATCTAAATCACTAAGTCTTACAAACATGCAAATAGGTCATAAGGTCTTGTGAAATAAAAGGCCAAGAAATGTAGTGACTAGGTGGGGATTTTCTAGGTTATGTGATGCTAATCCGGGAACGGAACTAACTCCACAATCTTGTCCTCGATCAACTTCCCTCAAGTGTATATTTTCCTCTATCTTTTCTTTCTTTTCTTTTTCTTTGACTTATTTTTGAGACAATGGCATTGGTGTACAAAAGCCGAAACCTTGGTGATTAGCCATCCTCGGGCTTTTTCTATTTTTTTGAGGTGCATCCACACCGGGCACATATACCAAAGCTCGTTAGGACTATTGGGTTATTTGACTTTGGCAAGGCACCAACACCCGATTATGTGAAGTGTACCGAGTTACTTGTCATTTAAACCAACGCCCCCAAACCTATATTTTTGGCTACACTTTCACAACAAATTCAGCATTTATTCATGACATTCTTTCATCAACATCTTCACCCCACACTTGCTTTTCACACACATCAACACACTAACATGCTCCTATTCCCGGATGGGTCAAAAGAGGTCAAATTTATCTCAATTGAGGTGCTCAAACAATTATGATCAAGATGAGAAGTAGAGAAAGATGAATTGCCTCATTCATTCCTAGATGGTATGCAAGAACTATCATGTAATTTTGACTTTCAATACTCAATCCATTCTAGGCAAACATCATGATCACAAATCATCCATGGAATTCAAGAGAAGTACTTCAAGTCCACATATGCATTCATTAATTCAACACATAAGGCCATCCATCCACAAGACAAGATTCATCATTAGGGTCATATCCAAGCCTAGAAAGCACAAAATTTTTTAAATTTTCTGAATTTTTTAGGGGGTTTTCGAAATGAATATATACAATGCAAGACATGTGAAAATGGTAAACTATCCTAGATGCTCATCATGCAAAGTATCATGCTAACCCCACCCCATACTTAGAAACACATTGTCCCCAATGTGTAAATGAAGTAAAGAAGAGTGAAAGAAGGTTCTCACAATGTAAAAATGGGTTGCTACGGTATTTGGGATTGCTCAAGCGAATTGATGTTGGGTGATCCTATCAACCATGGTAGAGAACTCTAAGTATTCATCAAGCCGTCGGGACCCGCGCTAGGCACCGCTAGCCGTCCAAGTTCCGCGTCCACTCCACCCATAATTGATGAGGGGTTCATCATCATCATTCTCATGCCAAGCAAGGCTTCCAATGCCACTAATGTTCTAGCACACACACACTAAGCACACGAAGCACACACAAAGATAGAAAAATCTAAAACAAAAGCAAAACAAGAAAGGGAAAATGTTACCAATGGGTTGCCTCCCACCAAGCGCTTCTTTAAGGTCATTAGCTTGACCAAACTCGGGGCATCTACTCAAGGTAAAGTGGAGCAATCATATCCACCGGAGTTCCCGGGATATACCTCTTCAACCGGTGCCCATTCACCTTAAAGTTTTCACAATGATCCCCTCCAATTTCAATAGCTCCATGGGGAAAGATCTTCTTCACCACATATGGCCCGGTCCATCTTGATTTGAGCTTTCCGGGAAAGAGCCTTAGCCTTGAGTTGAAGAGAAGGACAAGATCTCCTTCACTCAACTCCTTGGGGATGATCCTCTTGTCATGCCATCTTTTGGTTCTCTCCTTGTAAATCCGGGCATTCTCATAAGCATCCAACCGGATCTCCTCGAGGGCATTCAATTCAAGCAATCTCTTTTCTCCCGCCTCTTTGAGATCAAAATTTATCCACTTAATGGCCCAATAAGCTCTATGCTCCATCTCTACCGGAAGGTGGCAAGACTTGCCATAGACCAACTTGTAAGGAGTGGTGCCAATCGGTGTCTTGAAGGCGGTTCTATATGCCCACAAGGCATCATTGAGCCTCATAGCCTAATCTTTTCTCGTCCTAGAGACCGTCTTCTCAAGAATGGCCTTGATCTCCCGGTTGGAGATCTCCACTTGCCCACTAGTTTGGGGATGGTAAGGTGTTGCCACCTTATGAGTCACCCCATACTTAGCCAAAAGCGCTCCAAAGTTCCTATTTGTGAAGTGCTTCCCTCCATCACTAATGATCACCCTTGGTGTACCAAACCTAGGGAAGATCACTCGGTTGAAGAACCGCACCACCACTTTGGCATCATTTGTAGGAGAGGCGATTGCCTCCACCCATCTCGACACATAGTCCACCGCCAATAGGATGTAGAGATTGCCACATGAAGAAGGGAATGGTCCCATGAAGTCCACACCCCACACATCAAATATTTCGACTTCTTGGATGTTGTTCAAGGGCATTTCATTCCTACTTGAGATGTTGCCCATCATTTGGCAAGCATCACATGCCGCTACAAAACCTTGCACATCTCTAAACAAGTTAGGCCAATAAAAACCGGATTGCAATACCTTTGCACACGTTTTGTGTGAGCTAGCATGGCCTCCACATGGTAAGGAGTGACAATGCCGGATCACACTCTCCACTTCATCTTCCGGTATGCATCTTCTAAACATTTCATCCGGCCCTCTCTTGAATAGAAGTGGTGCACTCCAATAGTAGTGCCTCACATCGTTGAAGAACTTCTTTCTTTGTGCATATGTCAATCCGGGAGGCACTTCCTCACACACTAAGTAGTTCACAATGTCGGCATACCATGGCTCATTTCCTCTAGACACTTGGAACAAGCATTCCTCCACCATTTGCAATTGCTCATCTCGGAATGAGTCATCAATTGGGATGTCATCTCTTTCAAGCTCCAATGGTGGGAGTCTACTAAGGTGATCCGCCACGGAGTTTTCGGATCCCTTCTTGTCCCGGATTTCCAAATCAAACTCTTGTAGAAGAAGGATCCACCGAATCAACCTAGGCTTGGCATCCTTCTTGGTAAGTAGATAACGGATCGCAGCATGATCCGTATAAACTATGACCTTCACTCCAACAAGATATGAGCGGAACTTTTCAAATGCATACACAACCGCTAGCAACTCCTTCTCGGTGGTAGCATAATTGAGTTGGGCATCATCTAGCATCTTGCTAGCATAATAAATGGCATGAGTGCGCCCATCTTTCCTTTGCCCCAAAACAGCCCCAACGGCTACATCGCTTGCATCGCACATGATCTCAAATGGTAAACTCCAATCCGGAGGTTGCATGATAGGTGCGGAGATCAAAGCGTTCTTCAACCTACAAAAAGCCTCAAGACAATCTTTGGAAAAGACAAAATCAACATCCTTCATTAGTAGGTTAGTGAGAGGCTTAGAAATTTTAGAGAAGTCTTGAATAAACCTCCGGTAAAAACCGGCATGCCCTAAGAAACTCCTTACCCCCTTCACCGAGGTAGGTGGTGGCAACTTCTCTATCGTTTCAATTTTGGCCCTATCAACCTCAATGCCACGGTTAGACACCAAGTGTCCCAACACAATACCTTCACTTACCATGAAGTGGCATTTTTCCCAATTTAAGACAAGATTTGTCTCCTCACATCTTTGCAATACTAATGACAAGTTAGCCAAGCAATTATCAAAGGAAGAACCATAAACAGAGAAATCATCCATGAACACTTCCATGATATTTTCTATGTATTCCGAAAAGATAGCCATCATACACCTTTGGAAGGTGGCGGGTGCATTACACAACCCAAATGGCATTCTCCTATATGCAAAAGTACCCCATGGACATGTAAAGGTTGTTTTCTCTTGGTCATCGGGGTGGATAGGAATTTGGAAGAATCCACTATCGCCATCTAGATAGCAAAAATGAGAGTGTTGAGCTAACCTTTCTAGCATTTGGTCAATGAAGGGGAGAGGGAAGTGATCTTTCCTAGAGGCCATGTTCAATTTCCTATAATCAATGCACATCCTCCACCCCGTAACCGTCCTAGTCGGGATTAGTTCATTGTTCTCATTAGTCACTACGGTCATCCCACCCTTCTTAGGTACTACATGAACGGGACTAACCCACTTACTATCCGAGATAGGGTAGATTATTCCCGCATCTAGCAACTTAATGATTTCCTTTTTGACTACCTCTTTCATTATAGGATTCAATCTTCTTTGATGTTCAATAGAGGGTTTGTGGTTATCTTCCATCATTATCTTATGCATACACAAAGAAGGTTTAATGCCAACCAAATCATCAATAGTATAGCCAATGGCTTTCCTATGCAATCTTAGCTCATGCAACAACTTAGCAAGTTCATCATCACTCAAGCATGCATTCACAATCACCGGATATGTAGAATCAACACCAAGGAAAGCATACTTTAAATGAGAGGGGAGGGGTTTGAGTTCAAGTTTAGGAGGACCTTTATCGATTTGAGATGATCCAAACAATGTTGGATGAGATGAATCCAAAGCAAATGAAGACCCTCCAAGGCTCATAGAAGCTTGATCATCATCAAGAGCTGATCCAGGGAAAACCCCGGCTGGAACCACGGTTTGGTCCAAGTCCACGGCCGTGGACCTTGCCTGGCTCCATTTTTGTGGCTTTACAGAGAGTTTGACGGCCGTGGAACTCATTCCACGACCGTGGTTCTTGCAGCTGTTCAACACCTCTTCGTAGCCTTCATCTCGAGCACTTGTCTCCTCTTCTAATGCTTCTAAGGCCTTGATCTCTTCATTGCAATTCTCCTCAACATCTTCTTCCATCATACTTAAGGTAAGAACCTTCTCCAAGGGATCCTTGATCAAGATCGAGCTCACAACTTCTCTAGATTCTTCTTACTCGACTATGTTGAAGACATCCTCATCAAGGGTTGGCCCTTTCATCATTGTAGACAATTTGAACTTGATGTTCTCTTCTCCAATGTTGAAGGAGAGAGTCCCATTCTTACAATCCACTAGGCACCCGGAGGTGGCTAGGAAAGGTCTTCCTAAGATGATGGAAACCGGATAGTCCTCCGGAATATCCAAGACGACAAAGTCAATTGGCACATAGAATCCTCCTAGTTGCACCGGGATGTCTTCTAGAATCCCAACCGGATGAGTGATAGAACGGTCCGCCATATAGAGGGTCATCTTGACCGGTTTCGGCTCTCCTAGCCCAACCTTGTTGCAAAGTGCAAGCGGTATGATGCTTACACTTGCCCCAAGATCGCAAAGGGCTTCATACTTCACATCTCCCACTCCAATTGGGACACAAAAGGAACCCGGATCTCTTAGCTTCGGAGGCATCTCCTCCTTCATTGTTTGGATCAATTCCGAGGATCTCTTGGTCATTCTTATCTCCCCATACTCCTCCAACTTCCTTTTGTTGGAGAGTATCTCTTTCAAGAACTTGCCATATGCCAGCATTCCTAAAATAGCATCCATGAACGGAATGTTAATATGCAATTTAGACATTAGTTCAAGGAACTTACCGAAATGATTGTCCAAACGAGCTCTTGCTCGTGATTGTGGGAACGGTAGTGGTGGCTTGTATGGAGGTGGTGCCACATAGGTTGGCTCTACATCTTTGCTCTTGCCTTCATCTCCTTGCAAAGTCTCTTCCTCTATCACCACTTGTTTCCCTTTAGCATTGTCCTTGGGCAAAGGATCCTTCATGCTCAGCCCACTCCTTGTTGTGATTGCCAACACTTGGCCTCTTAGGTTGTCTTCGGTTCTTCCGGGAAGCTTCCCCGGATCTCTATGGGCTTCACCCGCTTTTTGGAACACTTGTGCTTCCAACACTTTTTGAGCCTTAGAAATTGAAGTCACGGTGCTCTCAAGACCACTCAACCTTCCAAGCAATTGCTCAAACATCAATTCGGTCCTATCTTTTGGAGGTTGAGTAAATCCGGGTGGAGGTTCTTGTGAAGCTCTTGGTGGTGGAGTTGTGCTCGTGGAAGCGGGAGGGTTCAAGGCTCCATCCGGGTTAGAGTAAGAGAATCCGGGATGGTTGTGGTTGGGCCGGTAATTGTTGAATTGCCGGTTGTTGTTGAAGTTCCTTGGGCCTTGGTAGTTGTTGTTGTAGTTGCCCCTTCCCATGTAATTCACATCCTCCTCCTTCGAAGACAAATTGGCTTGTGGAAGCACTTGAGGAGTTGCTTGATTCTTCAAAGTTGTAGTACACAACTCCCTCAAGGACTTCAATTCATTGTTGATGGCGTGAAGCTTGAAATTGTTCATGGTGACTTCACTCACCTCATATGCTCCCGCCTTTCTCCCTTCACTCTTCCTATGGGAGTATTTCTCAATCACTAGAGCTTGCTTCTCCACAAACTCCCAAGCTTCATCTACATGCTTCTCCATGAAAGTCCCACCGGAAAGAGATTGGAGCTTGAATTGGCTATCTTCGTCAAGTCCTTTGAAGTAGATCTCCAATAGCTCAATTTTCGGTATACTATGGTGTGGAAAATCTAGGAGAAGATCTTTGAACCTCTCCCAAGACTTGAACAAGCTCTATCTATCCTTCATCACGAAGGCATTGATCTTCCCTCTTAACTCGGTAGTCTTGGAAGGTGGGAAGAACTTAGTCAAAAACTAGGTTGTCATCTCCTCCCAAGTACCAACTCGCCCTTGTGGAATAGATTGATACCAAGCCAAGGCTTTATCCTTAAGAGAGAAGGAGAAAGCCCTAAGTTTATGGTTGTTGCTCTCTAATCTTGGCGGTCTAAGAGTCTCCATCAAAATCTCATAATTCATCAAGTGTTGATGAGGAGACTCTCCTTCCATCCCTCCAAATTGATTATGCCGGATCATTTGTAGAACTTGAGGGCGGAGCTCGTAATCATGGGCTGCGGGATCTCCTAAGTTCACACCCGGACGATGTGCTCTTTGTGCCGGATCCATTCGTTGCCCCAACGTTTGTGGTTCTTCCATAGCAATGGGCACAACCCTAATATTTACCGCCGCTGGCTGCGGTTGTGGTGGAGGTGGAGGAGGTTGTTGACGGTTAAGCTCTCTTTGCACAAGAGCTTGCCTAATCTCCTCAATCTCCCTCCTAGTTGCCTCTTGCCTCTCATTGGCAAGTCTCCTTTCATTCTCCAAGGCTTCGTCCCTTATCCTAATTTGCTTTAAAGCCTCATCCAACTCAACTTGGAGATCTCTTCCGGCCATCTCCTTTCCCTTTTTAATGCTCTTGGATCTAGATCTAAGGGTTTTCTCCGGTTCGGGATCGAATGGAGCTAAATCCTTGCCACGAGATCTTCGCATACACCTAAAGAGTAAGAGATGTCCTGAAAAGCAAAGACACAAACCAAAAAGAGATCAAAAGCAATAAGAAAGATCTACACTAATAAACAATCACAAAATAAACTCAATCTAGACCTAGTCCCCGGCAACGGCGCCAAAAACTTGTCACGCTCAGGATGTGTGATACGCAATGGGTTTTAAATTTATATTCTCGTTATATTTATCCTAACTCCTAGCGAACCCGCAGTGTACGGGACGTTTGTAGTAGGGATAGTATTCCGAGGTCGAACACAAAGACTAAGGTGAGATTGATTCAATTTGTGATTAAGTTTAGTGAAAATCTAGGTTAAGAAAAGAGAAAGAAATAAAGAAATGAAAATCTCAATTGTTTTTGGTTGGTTTTTCGGTGATCAATCAAAGATCACAAATCATGCGAAATATAATAATCAACTAAGCTAACAAATCAACGCAAACAAGAAAAAATACGAGATATAGATCAAAGATAGAAAAGCGGGTTCTAGGGGTTGGAAATTCCGGTTATGGCATAGGGCTCAAGCTATCTATTCTTTCCTTGGATTAACTATGATATGTTGGGGTTAAGTATTTCTAGATTGGGATCAATCACCGGGTAGGTCTCATGGTCCACTAGGCCATCCCTAAGGTCTCATCCCCGGGTAAGTCTCTAAGAACCTAAGGGAAGGAATACTACACAAACCGGATTGTTACCTAGAGATCTAACCTATCCTTATCGGGTAAGTCTCGGAAGGGTTAGTCCTAAACAACCATCCTAGCACACTCAATCTAATGGCGGCTTATGAGGCTCACCACTACCTAGGGTTTGTCATCTTCGAGATCTAAGAGCAAGGATTACCGGATAAGTCTCTCCTAACACTTAGTTGCTAACACTAGGTCACCCTAGGACAGATTTAACTCAACAAACACTTAGGATTTCAACATTCTGACAATCTAAGACTAGATCCATCGAACAAGGTAAGATCACGGTTTGTTCTACCTTTCCACGGCTGTGGTCTGGCAAGAACTAGCCGTGATTCCTAACAGAAACTACGTTCATGCACACAAGTCATCCAAAGGTAAATCTAAGTCCATCCTATCACAGCCCTAGCCATAACCATCCCTTCCTTACCCTAGAACCACATATATTTAGCCTAAAACATTCATAATAGAAATCTGGCAAAATCCACGGGTAGAATCACGGCCGTGGAATGTGCCAGTGAACCGTGGTTTGCTCCAGGAACTTCGCCTTGGATTTTAAGGTGTGATTTATCACATGGCTTGTGTTGGCAAGGTTTCATGAGTCCTCCTTAGGTTCTAGTTTGCATCCTAATGAGTCCGAGGGTGTGTCATCGTGATGAACGATCCTTAAATGCATCGTTTTAGCTCCTAAATCTCCCAAAATACCTACAAAGCAATGCACAAGTCCGTGTAGACGTCTATCTCGACAAAATACGCGAATTGAGTGCAAACGTCATGAACTAGTGCTAAACCATGCGTGAATGAGCGAGAATTCTATCTAAATGATTACCTAAAACTAAGTCCTAAATCGTGTTATCATATCCTACCTGCATTTTAGAGTTAGCGATGCATATGTAAATATCAAACAAACTTAAATGCAGAATTGAGAAATACCGATATGTTGGATCATAATTTTTCCTCCTTTGTCTTTCGACAAGGGAGAAAAACAGTTAAAGCACATAACTTTTTGAAAACGGTTACAAACTCAAAAGAGAGTATTTTCAAAATCACAAAAAGAGTTTAAAGCAACAAGCCCACAACCATCATATGCTCAGTCTTGATCATCATCATAAAACTGTCATTGTGCCTTGGATGAAGCAATCTTGTGACTTCTATCATCCATTTCAGTTGTTAAGCGTCGTCTTTCTCTTCAACTAGTCGTTCCTTGAGAACCTCATATTCTTCCACCGTCGGAATGGTTAGTTCAGCATGAGTAGGATAAAGGATAAATTTGTTATGCACTCTTCGTTTACAGCTCATTAGAACATTTTCAACATTTTTTCTGGGTGTGTTGAGTTGTGTCTTTATTCATAAGTAATATTCTTCCCATGGTGGTAAGAGTGAGAGCATTCATAAGGTACATTTCATTTATCTGGGCGTGCATAATAGACAGCAACTCATGATTTGCATCCATTCTCCTTTTTGTGTCAAACTGAAAATAAGAGATTTTACGATTCAGAGAACCCAATTCCTTCTCACATCAATCTAACCTGATTTCTGGAGTAGAAGGAGAAGTTGATGGAGTTGCTTTGGAAGGAGGTGGAATAGCCCCTTTTCCCTTCAATGTCCAAGCCCCTGCAAGTGTCTTCTCTATCCCTAATCTTTCCAAGCAGAATTCATCGATTTTGCCAGAGGTCAGCTGTCGATCTTCAGTGGATGTGTCAATGGAAAAGTGATTAAAGATCTTGGGCAGTAGGTTTCCATAGGGCAAAGGGATAGCTCGTTTGGAGTTAAAATTAAGGACCATATGATTGAGAATGAGGTTAGGTACATCAATATCCAATTCAGACATGATTAGATGAATCAATTCCAAAGATTGATCAGTGAATAGTTCTCTTGAATGTGCACGAGGGATAACACATCTAACCAAAATGGTAAACACAATTTTAGCATCTAGGGTTAGAGAAGTGTAAGTGAGTTGACGGGACGTGGAGTTTGGAACATAAATTTCTCTTTTACAAGGCGAACACTTTCTGACCGAGAGGGGTGTGGGAGAGAAAGATCTATAGGGATTCCTAAAAACTCACATAAAACAGTAGGAGTGAGAACAATTGGAGTACCTTTGACAGAAGTTTCAAGGGTGAGAATTCCCTTTTTTCGTTTGGTAATGAGATTGACATAGAACAATCTTGTAAGTCTTGGGAAAGCAAAATCTCTAGGGTTTAAGATCTTCCAAACTGTGGAATTTTTGAGCTTTGCAATGCAGGAGATCTGAAGAGCCAGACATACAGAGAGGATGATTGTGAAACCCATCAAGCCAAGATCCCGTATCTTGAAAATTGACGAACCAAGAAGTTGGAAGGCCGGTGTTTTAGAGAAATCTCCATATCTTCAAAAAAGTGTTCATCTTCTGTGACGGAGGAAATGTGAGTTGATTCCTTCTTGAAGGTCGAAGTTTGACGGTGAACAAATTTCTTGCTTCTTGGAGCCATAGATGAATTTGTGAGAGAAGAAATCAAGGGTTTTGAAAAAGGGTTTTTGGCTCTGTAAAGCCGTTGAATGCGAAGGAAGACTATTTTGGCCATTTAAAAGGGGAAAAGAAAACAATTTATGGTTTTAACAAGGTCTTGAGACAATTATGGCCTTGAAAAACGTAAATTAGTTTAAATGCTTTCCAATTTAATATCAGCAACCCTTTTCAAATCTTTGAATCTGAAGATAAGGTCTTTTGAAATCATTTTAAAAATCCTTCTTTAAAATAATTTAGAGATCAAAATATCTAAAATATATTAACCCCTAAATAGATCCGTGATATTCAATTTTTCCCTCGAATTCTATTTCAAGGCCCTTGAAATTAAAGAATGGGCTGCATACGAAGGAGAAAATAAAACGATTTACTCCCCCTACATTAATGCTTCCTTGTTCAACATACCAAGCTCTAATCTAATAAAACTAAATTGATCTTCAAGTAGAGGCTTAGTAAAGATATATGCAAGCTGCAAGTCTGTTGGTATAAAAGAAATCAAAACATCACCTTTCTCGATCAACATGATCACGCATGAAGTGATGCCTTACATTGATATGATTTGTTCTTGAATGCTGCATAGAATTTTTCGTAATCGAAATAGCACTAGTATTATCACATTCAATCGGGATACCTTTTAAATCAAAGCCGAGATCACAAAGTTGTTGAGCTATCCATAAAATTTGTGCGCAACAGGCTCCCGCAACTATGTATTCTGCTTCAGCTGTGGATAAGGCGACAAAGTTTTGCTTCTTGGAGTGCCAACTGATTAGGGATGACCCTAAGAATTGGCAACATCCAGAAGTGCTTTTTCTATCGACCTTATAGCCTGCAAAGTTTGCATCTGAATAACTGACGAGGTGAAACGAGCTTTGACGTGGATAACCCTAAATCCTTAGTGCCATTGAGATACCGAAATATCCTTTTCACAACTATCAAGTGTGACTCTTTAGGATCAACTTGAAATCTTGCACACATGCACACGCTAAACATAATGTCAGGTCGACTAGCGGTTAGATATAACAAAGAACCGATCATACCTCAATACTCCTTTTGTACAACACTTTTACCTTCTTTGTCATGGTCAAGTGAAAGTGTAGAACTCATAGAAGTTTTTGCGACCTTGGATTGATCCATCTTATACTTCTTAAGCAAGTTTTTGGTATACTTGCTTTTATTGAGAAAATTTTCTTTCTTTGCTTGTATAACTTGAAGTCCAAGGAAGAAATTTAACTCACCCGTTAAGCTCATTTCGAATTCCCTACACATAATATCTAAAAACTCATTGCATAGAGAATCGTTAGTAGCACCGAATAATATATCATCAACATAGATTTGTACTACTAATATATCGTTGCCTCTAGTTTTGATAAATAAAGTTTTGTCAATCAAACCTCTTTTGAAATTGTTTTCAAGGAGATACTTGGACAATCTTTCATACCAAGCTCGAGGAGCTTGCTTAAGACCATAAATAGTTTTGTCCAATTTAAAAACATCCGGAGATTCATCATTATCAAACCAGTTGGTTGAGCAACGTAGAATTCTAAGAAGCCGTTTAGAAAAACACATTTTATATCCATTTGAAATAACTTTATGTTCATGAAAGATGTAAAAGCAAGTAGCATACGTATGACTTCTAACCTGACAACCGGAGCAAAAGTCTCCTCATAATTAATACCTTCTTCTTGGTTATAGCCTTGAGCTACAAGTCATGCTTTATTTCGAATGACTTTTCCATTTTCATCCAACTTGTTTTGAAAGACTCACTTTGTGCCAATGACGGATTGGTGCTTTGGTTTCAATGTAAGAGTTCAAACCTTGTTTCTCTCGAACTCATTTAACTCATTTTAAATAGCAATGATCCAGTCGAGTTCTTGAAGAGCTTGAACATAATTCTTGGGCTCAATAAGAGACACGAACGCCGAGAATTCACATAGGTTGTTAACTCTGGATCGAGTTTGAACTCCTGCGTTTGGATCTGAGATCACATTCTCTTGTGGATGGTATGAAGAATGTTGAAATATTCTTTGTTTGTAGGATGTAACAGATCCTGAAGATTGGGGATCATATGCTTGACTGGATTCAGGTACCGCTGGAGTGTTGCCCTTGGATCCTATATCAAGGCCTTGAAGTTGAGTTTCAAGGTCTTGAAACGGAGTTCTGACATCGTAGTTTTCAGTTTCAAGGTCTTGAAGATGTGTTTCAAGTTCTTAAGATTGTTCTCCGGTATCTTGAATCTTTTCTTGCATATTCTTTTCTTGAGATTTAGGATCTTCTTCTCCATCAGAATTGTGATCTTCACGTTGATTCAAATTAAGATTTGTGAAACTTTCACTCAAAGTACCATCATTGCTTTCATCAAATATGACATGAATACTTTCCTCGACGATCTTGGTGCGTTTATTATAAACACGATAAGCTTTGTTATTTGAAGCATATCCAATGAATATCGCTTCATCACTACGTGCATCAAATTTTACCAATGTTATATTTGCCATTGTTATGAACAAAGCATGTATATCCAAAGGGTTTAAAATAGGAAATCTTAGGTTTTCTACCCTTAAAGAGTTCATAAGGAGTCCTTTTCAAAATAGGACGGATTAAACATCTATTCATTATGTAGTTAGCAGTGTTGACTACTTCAACCCAAAAACTTTTTGGCAAACTATTTTCTAAAAGTATGGTCCTAGACATATCCTCTAGGGTACGGTTTTTACGTTTCACAATCCCGTTTTGTTGAGGTGTTCTAGGAGCTAAAAAGTTCTGTGAAATACCATATTTTGCATAAAACAAATCAAACTTTAGTCGATCAAATTCTTTACCATGATCAGTTCTTAATAAAACGATAGGTAGGTTTTTCAAAATTTGCAACTCCTTACATAATTTTGAAAACTCAAACAAGGCTTCAGATTTTTCTCGTAAAAATGATATCCATGTAAAACGAGAAAAATCATCCACAATGACAAGGATGTATTGTTTACCTTTGGGAGATTTGACACGCATAGGACAACAAAGATCCATATGTAGAAGTTCAATGGGTCGATAAGAACTTACAACTTTCTTTGGTTTGAATGAACCTCTTGTTTGCTTACCTTGTGTACAAGCCTTATATAGTTCATCTACCTTGAAATTTAGGTTTGGCAATCCACGTAACAAATCGTTGAAAGTAACTTCTGCATTGTATGCATGCTTACATGACCAAGTCTTCTATGCCAAAGCCTTGGATCGTCAGTCAAGGCCTTGAGACATTTTAGCTTAGTTCTTAAAACTTGGTTAGTGCTCATAGAATAAACATTGTTACATCTGGGATATGTAAGCACAATATCATCCGATGTCTTGTCTTGAACTTCACATTTTTCTTAATCAAAAATCACCTTGTTGCCTTTATCACATATTTGAGAGATGCTAAGCAAGTTACACTTCAAACCGTCAACAAGATATACATCATCAATGAAGTTAGATGAATTATAACAAATTTTACCAATGCCAATAATGTCACACTTTCTTTTATCACCAAGCGTAATAGTTCCAAATGGTTACTTCTTTAGATCTGAGAACAGTGAGCTTTTTCCACTCATATGTCGTGAGCAACCACTATCTAATATCCATTTATGCTCCTTTACCTTGGTGATATCCTGCAAAACAGCAAAAATCAACCTTTTTGGGTCGACCAAATGACATATTTTGGTCCATATTCAGGCTCAATCATGTTTGGTGGTCTAGTACTTTTAGGAAGCCATATTTTCTTAAGTTGTTTCCTTAGACATAGAGGATAAGTGTTTCTAATGATGTAAGGATCATTTCTTCTATATGGACATTTTGATTTTACATGACCCTTTTTACAACAATAGAAACATGTGGACACTCATCATCCTTTCGAGGTTAGCTTTCGAACGAGTGAATTGAATTAGTGCAGCCTTCCGGTCTTGACACATCACAGTTAGATCAACCTTTTCTTTCTCTAGATCGATATATTCTCGATGAAGAGAAGAGAGATTGCCCTTGAGTATCACATTTTCCGATTCCAAGGCCTTGATATTGATATCAAGGTCTAACTTTTCAGTATTAAGATTTTCAATCTCCAAAGACATATCACTTAATCTTTTCTCTTGTTCGAGAAGCTTTTCTCTCAAGGAACTTATCCTTATCCTATGTTCTTTGTCACATATGATTATGTCTTTAAGGAATTGTGTGAGATTAGATTCAAGTTGGGACATAATGGTACTTACCACGCTATTAGCGTAGTGATCTGGATCTTCTTCATGATCGGCCATAAGACAAAGGTTTGCTTGTTCTTTTTCGTCTTCTGATTCATTTGTGGAATTTGAATCACTCCATAAAGCTACCATAGCTTTCTTCTTTCGATCATTCTTCCTAAAGTTGTTTCTCTTCTTTTGTGGACAGTCCTTTACGAGATGATTTGTTTCACTACATTCAAAACAAGTCAGAACTTCAGTTTTCTTGTTAGAGTTAGAAAACTTACCTCGAGGTCTTGATGTTCGCGGATATTCTTTATTGTTTGCAAACTGTTTCTTCATTTGAAGAATCTTTGCGAGACCCTTGGAGATCAAAGCAAACGGATCTTCCTCATCTTCATCATCACTATCTTCTTCTTCTGATTGTATCTCATCCTTCTTGGATCTTAGTGCCAGGTTTTTTGTGTTGGATGGGAGCTCTCCATCTTCTTCACCAAGAACCATCTCGTGAGTGATGAGTTTTCCAAGAAGGTCGTCAAGAGGAAGAATTGTGAGATTTTGAGCTTCTTCAACTGTAGTCACCATTGGTCTCCACTTGGCTTTAGGTAAGCTCCTTAGAACTTTCCTTACTTTTTCTTCGTTTGTAAAGACTTTTCCAAGCGAGTCCAGGTTGTTCACGATCTCGGTGAATCTTGTGAACATTTCTTTGACTGATTCATTTGAGTTCATTTTGAATAGCTCATATCGTTTGAGGAAGATGTTGATCTTTGTTTCCTTGACTTGACTTGTTCCTTCGTAAGTGACAATAAGTTTGTCCCATATTTCTTTAGCACTCTTGCATGATGAGACATGGTTGAATTCATTAGTGTCCAATCCACAGTAGAGCAAGTTCATGGTCTTGTAGTTCTTTGAAACACTATCCAAGTCGGTTTGCTTGAAGTCAGCTTCCTTCTTTGCGACTTGGACTCCTTCAACCGTGGTGGTTGGGATTTTAGGGTCATTTTGAATAATGCTCCAAAGTTTCAAGTCTTGATCAATAACAAACATTTGCATTAGTTCTCTCCAATGGGCAAAGTTGTTGCCACAGAAGAGTGGTGGTCGAGATGTGGATCTTCCTTGAGCGAATCCTCCATCACCTATAGAGTTCATGATTAGTCTCACATATGGTTAAATCAATATACGTGAGTCTAGCTCTGATACCAATTGAAGAACCGTAAGGTGAATATAAAGGATATAAATACTCTAAAATGGGGGGGAGGGGTGAATAGAGTATGAGAACTTTTTCGCAAAAACCTATCTCAAGGCTTTGAAACTGATTTCAAAGGTCTTGATGTCGATTTGAGTTCTTTGTGATACAACTGGATTTCAAGGGCTTTGAAAGTGATTTCAAGGGCCTTGACTTTGTAAACCTACAAAACAAAGTTAGTCACAATAAAGCAAGATATGGTGCAGAATTGAAAAGATCGACACGATGATATGTTCACGAAGTTTGGCTGTAAATAGCCTACTCTCCGTCCTAGGGTATACCGTAGGATCTAACTATCTATTATCAGCTTCTAAGATTCATAGATACAACCTAGAATAAATCCCATTCTTCTATCACTATAGCCAATGTTACGATCTAATTCTAACTCTTAACCTAGCTATAATAGCATAGTTATTTCACACAGTAACACACACTCGATTATAACACTTTTTAGATATGCCAATGGAGCTCTTGAATTTATCTCTCTCTAAAAGATAAAGCTTTTGTAGAAAGAGAGAAAGAAAAACTTCTTGGATTGAACGAAGATGCTTTGGATCGCTTGAAGACTTTGGATATTTCCGTGTAAGCTTGTATATTTTTCTTTTTCAATCGACATCTTCATTTATAGTCTTCGATGGAGAAGTCTTCTAGTTGTTGGGAAGATAACCGTTGTGGATGTTTCTTCTTCTCCATGGAAAACGCTTCTTGGTTGAGATGAGATAGCCGTTGTAGATATGTCTTTATCTTCTTCATCTCCTTAAAGCACGTTGATTCTTCTTCTCCGTAATCTTCTCACGTTGTTGAAGATATTTTTCGTTCAAGTATTGAGATCTTCATGTTTGTAGATATCTTATTGAGAAGAAAATCTTGCGCCGTGTTGAGGATCTTCGCGTGATCCTATTTTGTTGGACCGTATCTCCTTGGTCTAGATCTTCTTGTTGATCAAATCTTTTTGGAAGATCTTCTTTGGATCCTTGGTTGATTTTGTTAGAGATTTATATTCCTTCCAGCTGTTATGTCCTTTGAATCTTGTTTCAAGGCTTCAGCTTTTGATCCCTTGAAATGGCTTTCAAGGCCTCCGTGTTGAACTTCTTCAAACTATGCTCTTATCCCTTGTATCTTATTTCAAGGCCTCCATCTATCCCTTGAAATGTTTTCCAAGGCTTGCATACATTTAGACAAACACCAAAACAAGCCAAGCATACTAGAAATACAATCGATAATTTGTTAGTACAGAAACCGCTTATTTGTGTTAGGTCTTCCATCATCACATATTCAAATATATACTCAAGGTGGAGTTTTCAATAGAGAATCAGAGATAATAAATTCAAGTATTGTCAAAGTAGATTGAACACACGTTGAAGAATTCTTTAAGCGAGGGAAAATGAACTAGGAAAACCACCAGTTTTGAGGAGGTAGAAGACGAAGTGTCAATTTCAGCCCTTGGGCCAAAGATATCAACTTACATCCTCTCTTACTTTCAAATCGATTTCAGGCATTAGATTAGTTTAATCTTAACTCCTCTCCGTAAGTCCCCTCCTCACCCGAACCATTATATATATATATATATATATATATATATATATATATATATATATATATATATATATATATATATATATATATATATATATATATATATATATATATATATATATATATATATATCAAACACCTTCGAGTCTCATTCAGGCAGTGACATCTTCAGTTATTAGGGTTGCCTCCATTTCTACTCTTTAAACCTCGATATCACACACGGAGGAGTACAAGACATAGTGAGAGGATGATTGACATCTTGATGACTTTAGATACACAGATGTTATTATAGAGGTAGTCCGGGACTATCATGGGTTTGTACCCAAGCTTTGTTATTATAGAGGATGATTGACATCTTGATGACTTTAGATACACAGATGTTATTTTGGTGGCAATTAGTCTGGAAGCAATTGTCTCAAGGTAGGTATTATGAGCCTAATCATGTCCCTCATATCCTTGACATTGTTGCTCCCGCTATCTCAGTGTTGACATGTTATGTAGAGCACATAACTGTGTGATATGGATCAAGAAGGCATTATTTCTGTTTCGTATTAAAATATGATATTATTACTCATTTTATTGAATCTTTAAGTTAACGTTATTTTTTTGTATCTTTAGGACGATGACCAAATGCTCAAGGTCATGAGACGATTAGATTGGATCAAGGAAGTGCGTAGGTGAACTAAAGACCGCGATGATGCACATTCATGGTTCGGTTTTCTCAACGAAGCGGCCTTAACGACTGAGAGGAGCTTCCCTTCTTCAAGGTAACATAAATATTTTTTGAGACTAGGAGTTAGCGCGTGCTCCGCACGCGCTTGAATGAAGTTCTTGTACACTGACATTGTTAAATTAATGTAAAGCAACTTCTTGCGCATAAAACATAAACAGGTTAAGAAACATTTACATAATTGATTGTTGAACATCATAAGGTAACTGAGTAACTATTGAGTTGTCGTAGATGCGCTGTAGAGTTGTTGATGCCGACGTCGAGAAGCTTCCTTTTTGGCTGATCTTGGTGATCATCTGTAGTGACAGCGTTTATGTAGGTGTGGAGGTGTTAACCATCGTTGAGGTACTGAACTGTTATAGGATTAATTGTTGAAGCTGCAAATTTAATATTTAGTAAAATTAAAAAAGGAAACATTTCTAAAAAAATTAGAATCAGGAAATTGATATTGATAGTAAGAAAGAATGGAGGATTCTAATGTTTCTTACGTTCTTCAAAGTTATACTCACGAGCTTTTTGCAAAATTTCAAATGACACCGTGTTTTTTTATCCTGTCATCAAACCCAATGACATCGTCCTCCTTTGTAGCAAATACATGAATACCCTGTCTTCTTTTAGCTCGAGATAATGCGACGTAAATTTGTCCATGAGCGAAACATGGCTCGCGTAAGTATAGGGTAACTTGGTCTAGGGTTTGACCTTGAGATTTGTTTATAGTCATGGCGAAACAAAGCTTTATGGGAAACTGTTTTCTTTGGAAAGCAAAAGGGTATTTAGTAGTAGAAGGCTTTAATATTATTCGTGAAATAAACGCTTGCTCTCCTTTGTAATATCCGGTCGTTATCTCGCAATGAATTAAATTTTTATGGAAATTTTTACATTGTAATCTTGTACCATTAAATAAGCCATTTAGAGGATCCAAATTTATTAAAAGTATAACTGGGCAATTCTGCTTCAGAACCAAAAGATAAGGGCTCATCCCACACTCATCTCGTCAATTATGAAAGGAATCAATACATAGAGATCGAATCAACTTCAGTATCGATGTCAAAAGATATCATATTTCATCTTATACCATATAGTATACTGATACCCTTATACCAATACCAACCGGGACTTACTGCCACTGGTGCACGTAATGAAAGCACAACTATTTCAAATAGCTCCAAGGCCATTGCATTTTGGTTGTATTAATGAAAATTCTTCACAAAGTGTAGGTTGGCCAAAGACGGATGAAGGTAAACTTGCAAATAACAAATTCCGAAAAAAGACCATGTATAATCATCTGGCATAAACTTAAACATAGAATGCAATTGCAATTACTTAGAACAGTTACAATTTTCGGAAGCAGACTACCAAATATGAATCTCTGATGATTTTGTTCTCAAAACAAACTACATCCAACAAAACCACATTCGTAATGAAGTAAACGACCAAAACCTCAATCTAATAGAAGAAACCTAGCACTTTACCGTCGACATTCTTTCTCCTGGCCTCTTCATGGTCCATGATTCCAGTAGAGTTTGTCAAGACAATGTATCCAAACTGTAAATTTTCAAAAAAGACCAAAAAAAAAAAGGAGTGCAAATTTAAGAGCTATTAGAGCACAATAAACGGGTTTATATCTCTAGTGCTCACCTGTCTAGAAGGAAGCAACCTTGCAGTCCATGATTCGATTTCTTTCACACCAACATCAAAACGGAGACTGATCACTCCACATTTGTTCAGCCTTCCGTTCAATTCAACAACAATGGCTTTGGGTACCTCCATTCCACGTCAATGGCTTGTTCCCAAAATCTTCTCCCCTTCCTTTCGCTAAGCAAACCAAAATTACCCAGGAGAGTTTCCACCATTAAACCGGGTTCAGCTTCAGTGACAAAGGCGGTTGCCAAAGAGCTCTTCTTCAACCATGATGGTTTCGTTACCCGCAAACTCAAGGTTCTTTTAGCTTTAGTTTTTCTTTCTGATTTATGTCTTAATTTTCATAATTGGGGATTAGATTTTTTAGGGTTTTGGAAATTGGAAGTTGCTTTTGTTATTTGGGCTTACAAATTGCATTAACATGGAGATGCTCTTTCATGCAAGTTCATCAAAATGCTTTCATGGTTCAGTTGAAGAACCTACTATTATGCTATATAGGCATGTTAGCAAGAACTTGTCAAGAGTAATAGGTGAAAGAAACAAGTAGCCAGCAATGAAGTGCATACTTCTATGTTGTTTTGGAAGACAACAAAATTACAAGTAACCTGGATAACAAAGGTGCTTTAGTATACATATGGAATTGAATCTGTAAACCAAATATGACAGAGATACTAATTCATCAACTGATGCTACATGTTTTGACATATAAAGCTCCTGTACATTTAATCAAGTTATTCTCAGCAATGCAATCTATCTTGCTGACAAGTTTGGATTAACATAATCATCCCTTGATTTAAAAATATAACATGATGACCTCAACAACCATATAATATTGCACTACTGCTACATTATATTCTTCCATACGATGATGCAATACATATAGCTTCCAATGAATTATGAGGGATGGCATTGAGATGCACCAGCTAGTGCATGCACCTTCAGACTTGATGGGCATAATTTCCTTGTTATGGGATGCAAATTAGTCTTTACCACATGCAAAAGCTCGTCACTATCATGATAATCGCTTATAGCTTTAGAAACCTCAATCACATCACCTGCACATAATCCAATTGCATGATAACCAAACCAAAGTACTGTTATGATGAATCCCAGAATTAGAGGAGAAAAAAAGGTAGACCAATAAACCTCAATCACATCACCTGCACATAATCCAGTTGCATGATAACCAAACCGAAGTACTATTATGATGAATCACATAATTAGAGGAGAAAAAAAGGTAGACCAATTTTGACAACCTTTTCTAGCACAATTTACAACACAATCGACATCAACTTCATCCAGATCTACATCATCCAAAGAGAAGACACCAGGAGGCATCACTAACTTCTTGATCAAGTCACCGGAAAGAACAAATTCGAGAAGAACACGCTTATCCCGTCTGCAATGTTATAGAAGCTCATGATCATTTCCCCTGATTTAGTTCCAATAAAAATTCAGATCATGACGAATCAATCATATAAAAAAGCAGATGAACTCAATCGCTCAATTGTTACTACATACATCGCCATAACGATTGACTTGAAAACTTGTATCGCTAAAAGCTCCTAGACGAAAATAAATCGCCAAATCCAAAACCTTCTTATTAGAATAGCTCAAAAAATTAAACCCATATTCGATTAGGCATTTTATCAAGCACCTGTAGTGCGCATTTACAAATATTAACCTGATCATCACCATTAACAACCCAAATTCAAATATCTTGAGTAGTGGATGGAGAATCGCTAATCAAGCTATCATAAGCTGCTTGAAAAGCCTCTTCCCAGAATCTAGGCAGACGAATTTTGTATCGATCTTTGCGGAAGAAGAATTTGTCTCCTGGAAGCCTGTTCACATCGACAAAAATGAATATCAGACAGAAACGTGAAGGAGGCGGAAGAGGGTTTCTGATCTACACAAAGAAGAAGAGAAAACGATTTCTTCTTTTTCAACACCCAAAACGAAAAGAAAGGGCTAGCTACACCTATGCAATGATTGAAGCCTACGCTGAAGACACGACTGCAATACGTGGCGAGGCATGAGATCTCTTACAGATTGAAGCGGTGGTGTGATCTGAACAAACAAATAATGAAAACACAGTAAGAAAACATTCAAACCAACCATGAAGCATAACGATTTCAACCAGATCGAATGCAACTCCAAATGCAGAATTTGTTTTTCACACTAACTAATTCATCCCATTTTTATCGGTTCATTATATCTGCGAGAAATTAAGGAAGATGAAGAAGTCAAAATTACCTTCAATTTCGGGGATTTCAGGAGAGGCGGGATCGACATCGAGGGGTGTAGGAGGGTTTTGAGCAAGAATGGAGCGGGCAGCGGCGATGGCAGTAACATGACGGTCGATGACTTGCATACGCTGAACTCGATCTCGCTTCTCGGCGGGAACTTCAAGAATCTTGTTGAACTCGGTGGTCTTACGCTCGATCTCAGTATCGATCCCCTCCTTCTCCTCATCGGAGATGCCAGGCTGGCCATTAGTGCCGTTATCATGAAAGCCTCAGAGTCGCCGGAAGCGCTTCTCCATCTTGATACCAAACCAGAAGACTGCGGCTCCCATTTCTTCTATTGAGTCCAAATCAAGCAATTTTAAAATGGAAGATCCATTTGGGAGGAGTATTGATATGAAGAAGAGGATAAAAAGCATTGAACTGAGAGAAGTAGGAAGCTGTGTGCTGAGGGAAAATGAAGGGAGTGGAGAAGAGGACACATATAAGGAGGAAATAGTGTGGCAGAGGAAAACTGAAGAGAGGTGGAAAAGAGGGCACGTATAATTTCCTATGACACGTATAATCTACTGTAGCAATCCTCCAACTCTCCCTTTTAAAGTATAAAGGATGTGACACCCCGATAGGCCTTGACATATTTTTTTCACCTACCCGCGGACGAGATGGACACATCACTTCATGATGTTTAGGTTATCATGGGGTTCGCCATAGATGAAGATGCACTACTTACACGAGACGACCTGCATTCTAGGCAGGAGTGACTGAAGCGCTTCGGAAACTCGTGTAATACCCGCACCTTGTGCGGGTTAGAAAAATATTGGGCAGAAGTATTACCATGCTATTTTATATATTTTTTGGTATTGTTTATTTTAAAAAAGAAAAAAATTATAAAAACTTTTTTGAAACGGACTAACTAATTTCAGTAGATTTTAAAATTTTGTTTTTAAATATTTTAAAAAGTTTGTTTTCAAATGGATTTTTCCAATTTCGAAAAATTTGAATTTATTAAAATTTTTATTCAAAGAAATAGTTACAATATTGGATTAACTAATTCTTTGAAATAATTTAGAAAACTAAAAAAAATACAAACTTATGAAGAATATGAATCTATGATTAAATATCTTAAATTACTATTATCATTTAAGTATTTAATATAATTTGGAGTGGAACAAGTTTTTTAAACAACTTTTGAATCTGTACTAAAGATAAAGTTAACGTGAAATCTATGAATTTATTTTAATTATTTTTACTTCTTTTAATAGTTTTGTTTTACTAAAATCAGATTTTTATTGAATTGGATTAATCAATATTTTTATGATTTTAATTAGCTCATTTTTTAATTAGCAAATATATGCACAATTTTAAGTAAGGAATATATATGTTTTTTAAAATTTTAATTTATAATAACATTTAGAAATCAGTTTTTAAAATAAATTTTGGACTTCGAGAAATGTAGAATTATTAATACGTGGCAAAAGAGGCTTCTGTTTTAATAGATATAAGATAAGGCGCATTTTAGATAAATATTTTTTCATATTTCTATTAATATTTTAATAATTAAATACTTTACAAGAATATTTTACGTCATAAATTTAAGTTATATATATTATCATAAATAAAGTAGGAGTATGATTTTACATCAAAAACAATATTTTATGTCGTTAATTCTCAAATTTATTTCTTTAATTTGTTGTGTAATTAGTGTATGTGTTAAAAGGGAAAGTAGGCTAATTATGTATTAATGTAGATTAACTAGTCTCTTATGTAAAAATGTAGATAAAGTAGGCCCCTAGTAATTTTCTGAAAAAGATAAATTCCCAAAAAAATTGATACCTTGTAGGAATTAAAAAATAATGATGTGACAGTTTTTTAAATAAATAAGGTTATTTAATGTGGTCCCCTACAAATCAGCAAGTTGTTAGGAAAGCAAATATACATTCCTTGTGAACGTGATCCCAGAATCACAAAATTTCCCATTTCTGAAGCCATAACCACCATTTCTACAGATTTATTCGCTTACTGTCATCAACATTTTCGCTAATTTTTGTGCGATTACTGCCGATTTATGTTAGTTTTGAGGATTTGTTTCTTCAGTCGTTGCGGTTGTGTAATCATCAATATTCAATTTGTCAATCTATAGATTCAATCGTTTGTTTTGTGCGATTTTTGGGACGAAGAACTCGATCTGTAGATCCAATCATTTTGAGACATTTTTTGTCCCGATCTGTGAGGTATGTAGGTTCAATCGTTTAATTGGTGGCCATATCGAACATTTTCTCTGTGTAATTTATGTATATGGTTAATATTATGTATGTCGTAGATTTATATGTCGGTGATTTTTTATGTGCTGAGTGTCGGTAATGCTGAAGATGACGAACATAATTTTATGTGTGTATGTGTACATAAGTTTATGTTTAAGTTTAAACCACTGTCGTTGAGAAGGTACTGTGATATGCCTGCATAGTTTATGTATCTGCTTAATATTATGTAGTTGTTAAATTTATGTGTTGGTTATTTTTTATGTACTGAGTGTCAATAATGTTGAAGGTGATGAACATAATTTTATGTGCGTATGTTTACATAATGAAGGATTGTGTTTATGTATAAGTGCGAAAATTTATGTTCATGTACTTGAATGTACATAACTGTTGAAAATATAATTTTGGTTTATGTTTGTGTTAGATAGTATGTAAGTTGGTAAGATTATGTAGATTATGTGAAATGTGTGAAATACTTATGTTAACATAAGTTATGTAATGTGTAAGTTATTTATTGTTTGACAAAGTAGTAATGTAGTTATCGAGCAGAATGTTCTATGTATATGTGTACATAATGAAATTTTATATAATTGTTGTAAATATTATGTACAGAGCGTGAGTAAGCCATTGACATATTTCTTATATTATGTACCTTTCTTGTAGGAATCATGGGGGTGGTGTTTGTGACAATTTACTTTGACGGACATTGGAAATTTGATAAAGGTGTGTGGAGCTACATTGAAGTACAGTCAAGTAAACCGTTATTGATATCAGTTGAATGCACATTTGATGTGTTAAGGGACAAGATTGTGTTGCTATTTGGAATATCTTTAACACATTTTGATTTATGCTTGTCATACAAGAATCCTTTCAATGAGGGTCTCAAACCATATGACGTTAACACAAAGGATGATTTGGATATTTTTGTACACATAAATGGTCTCCCACAGTTTAGCTAGAGTGTCCCTTTATGTGTGAACAAAGTAGCACTGCATAAGAGTGTGAGAGGGATTTCAACCGAACTACATGGTCAGGAAGTTGCAATGAAAGGTGGAACACAAGATTCAGGTCATATTTTGAATCAGAAAGTACAAACTGATGTAGCAGATTTAGAACCTGATTTATGTACAAGAGGTTCTAGTGTGATTGGGAGCGAGTCTATAGGAGATACAAACAATAATCTGCTTGCAATAGTTCAACATATCAATAGTTATGTATCATCAGGGGACGATTTGCAACTACAAGTTGGGAAGATATATCATTCAAAGACTGAAGTTAAGAACGCATTGTGTCTACATTCAATTTCTGAATGCTCACAATACAAGATAGTAAAGTCGAAAATGAAGGCAGTGACTGTCAAATGTGTAGATGAAGATTGTAAGTGGAGGGTCCGCTTTTCAATGCTCGGGCAAACAACATACTTCACCACAACAAAGTATGTTCCGACACACACATGCTCGTTTCATTTGCGGCGGGAGGCAAATAGGGGAGCTTCATATCACGTAATAGCTGAAAAGGTTAAGACAATGTAAGTTGCATGTATTTTTTGGACTGAATTTATGTATCTGCTGATGCGTGTGAATTATATGTTATGTATCCTTTTTTTAGTAATGATCAAGTTTATGTAGGTACGGTAATTCAAAGAAATTACCTTCGGTGCATCAGATCATCACTATAATGAAGAGTTTGCATCGAATTGACGCTAGCTATCGGAAGTGTTCAAAAGCTCAAGAGACAGTGAAGGACATGATTAGAGGTACATCAGTGGACAATTACAACACAATTCTAGCATATTTATTTATGTTGGTGGAGGTGAATGAAGGAACGATTGTGGACTTCATACACGATCATGAGAGTAGGTTCAAATATATTTTTTTGTCGTTCGGACCGTCCGTTCGGGGTTTGAGTGTGATGAGAAATGTACATAATATAAAAACCCTGATTTTTTTTTATTTTGCATAGTAGATTTTGTTACATAATGTTGAATGCACTTGTTTATGTACATATATTAATGTTCAGTTTTTTGTGCATAAGTTGGTTTGTGAACAAGTCTACGGTTTATGTAGGTAATCACAGTTGATGGGACACATCTTAGTGGAAAATATGATGGGGTATTGATAGTCGCCACTGCACAAGATGCAAACCAACAAATATACCCCGTTGCTTTTGGTATTGTTGATAGTGAAAATGATGCATCTTGAAATTTCTTTTTCAAGAATATGAGACGTGTCGTAATGGACAGCAAAGAGCTTGTGTTTGTGTCCGATCGACATGCATCGATTAAGAAGGGTATAGCATCGAATTACAAACTAGCCTTCCACGGGTACTGTATTTGGCATCTAAAAAATAATCTGAGGAAGAGGACAAGATCAAATAGGATCCTACAAATGTTCATTGATTGCATTGAAATATTACATAAGATATCGGAGGTACATAAGCATGTAAATTATGTACTATATATCTTATGTTATGATGATTACCTTATACATGATTTATGTATGTATAGGAGCAACCGAAGGTGGGAGAATTGCTGAATGAAATAGGGATTTCAACGTGGGCACGCTCTTTCTCACCTTCAAAAAGATATAACATAATAACTAGTAACAAGGCAGAGTGTGTAAATGCATTGATGAAAGAAGGTAGAGAGTACCCTATCATGGCAATTTTGGATGAAATAAGACAATTTATGACCCGATGGTTTGCTGAACGGCGTCAAAAGTTCAAAGCTTGTGTAGAGGTATCGACTCCTAAGATTGAGGCAATTATTCATAAGCGGTTTGATGCATGTGCGATGTATTTTGTGTGCGTTCTTGATGCAGACAAGCTGGAATTTGAAGTAAAGATGTGTGAAGAGCACGTGATTGTTTGTTTGGAGAAGAAAACTTGTACATGTAAGGAGTTTGATATTGAAGAAATATCATGCATACATGCCGTTGCAGCAGCAAAACATGTGGGTATGAGCCAATCCTTTCTAGTTGACAAGTACTATTCATCAGACAGTTGGAGGGCTTGTTATGTGGATATCATCTATCCATTATTTAGTAAATCAGAATGGTGCATTCCTACTTCAATAGAAGAAATGAAATGTGAGCCTCCATTAAAGCGTAAAAGGTGTGGTAGAATGTCAAAAGCCAGATTCCGTTCGACATGGGAACAAAGCAGCAATAGGAAATGCAGTTGTTGCGGCTGCAGCGGACACACGAAGAGGACTTGTCAGAATCAACCAAAATAGAGTTTATGTTTATGTAGAACAATCAGTTTTGACTAACATTGCTTTACATCGTTGTTTGTTTAACACATTTGGTGGATATTACTATAGTTGCGTTTATTTGACTATATTGTGAACTAAAACTTGGCGCTTATCATACTTAACAGTGCATGATTGAACTAGCTTATCACACTTAATGTTACATATTTAAGCTACATAGGTACATAATGTCACAGATGTTGGAGAGTACTTTGTATAGTAATGGTGTTACATATGTTATTGCACAATCATACACTTACGTAAATGCAAAAAGTATTATGTTGGTACTAAAATTACAAAAATAGTCCATAATGTACCACTATATAATTCTGGTCGAACTAAATATATACATAATATGAGTATTTGTGCATAAAGTCTTGGTTATAATATTGTTTATTGTGTACTGAAACAGTAGAACGTTTGTAATTAACTATATCAAACATTGCATAAACTCTAAGGCAAGAATTATGTTCATAATAGATGCCCACATAACAAACACAAACCGTACATAAAGTTACAACACATAAAAGTCTGGCTACATAATTATTTTCTGAAAGTCTGGCTACATAAGTATGTTCATAATCAGCAGTGCATGTTGTTTTAACACAATTACATTTCTTCGAACCATTTCTTCCAATCTCTTGTAAACACAACATTTGCAAACTATTCTCTAACCGCTTGAACGACTTTATCATCAATGTTGCTGAAATCCTTCCTACCATATGCAAGATATTGAATGTATTTCTACGTGTATATTCCACAACTTCCCTACATTGCAAAGGGATAAAATAAAATCAGTTTATGTTTCTTTGTGGTTAACACATAAAAAAATCTGACACAAATTTAATTAGCAAAATAGTGTACATACCCAACAGCATTTGTGTTTAAATCATTCTTTCTGATCACTTTCAAAGGAGTCTTGAGCTTGTCTTCCAATCTAGCATGCTTACCATGGACCCTCAGAACTTGCGGGAACATAACAGTAAGGGGTTCGATAAGGTTATGTAATTTGTCCTTCGTTATGTACGTTACTTGTGCGTCGTACACATAAATGCACCAGTCGATGAGGTTTATTTCCAATGCTACCCAGTGAGTGTCGAGAAGGTTGAATGGGGAGTAAATGATGTCGACATCGTACAGTGGTTTGCAGAACATTCGTGGAGCATCGCCAGTAATGACTTCAAACATACTTTCTTTGAAGTTTGACTTCTCATTCTTGATGTCCACAAAATTTGCAAATGTAGTACGGTTGTAAGCTTGAGTCCATCCGGTCGGTAGTACAGCAATGCGTCCATATGTTTCTGGATTTTTACAGATGCTCTTACGGATATGCATAATCAACTCGTCAATTACCTATTTTACAGTAGAATCACATGACAATATTATGTAATTGACATAAACAGACATGTACATAAGTTCAGTGTAGTATACAAACCTCATCTTTAATCCAACCGTCAGGCTTAATAATAGCTTGAATTATGTCCCTAGATATGTTCTTTACGAAATCCCTTACTGACCCATTCTCATCTTTGTTCTTTACCCAATTGTATAGGGTTTGTCGCTCTTTTGATATTAGCATACCCATGTGTGGTTCTTTAGGTAGCTTGACATTTTTTCGAAAGGGTGTACGTTTGTATTTACTTTCTTTGGGCATCCTTAAACCAACCATCCTTTCTGGCACAACTGCTTCAGAATTCTGTACATAAATATATATCTTGTGTTAATCCATAAACATTAACAAATAGCATTTGTAGAAAAATTAGTAAATGCACAGAATTTCGTACATAATTTGCAATTTTAAAAACTACATACAGTTCATATACATGTACATTATATACTACATAACATAACAGATTCATAATCATAATTTTATGTGTCGATCACTGGCATTGTACATAAAGTTGATAGTTTTCCATAAATATATCATACCTGACAGGATTCAACACCCAATTCCTCTACCATTTCATCGTCTGGGACATCTTTGGTAGGAATTTGATCAACATTAACTGTTTGATGATGGCTTTCTGTTAGGTGAGATTCATGAACTTCAGCTGAGGCATATTGTTTCATAGCATCATTTACACAAATCTTTACGTTCTTCTCAATTCTCTTGCTGGAGATGAACACAGTTGTGTCTAACTGCTCGTAGAAAGTACCTAGGACTTTTGAAAATTTTAGACCCCTTTCGGGTTCTAATTATTTTATACAATCGGTCTTTCAGAAGATTTCAAGTGCCATTGTTGCCAACCTAGAGCTCTGATACCATATTGTAACACCCTAAATTCTGAGAACTCGGGGAGCTACTGGTTAGGACCTCACAATGGGTCCCGACCATAGTTTGACAACAATTTTACTTGGATCTTACAACAAGGCACAAAAGTATTTAAAACATTTGAAAACTGTAAACAATATATACATGGAGAATATGTATCAGCCTTACAAGAAAAGCTACTAAAATGATGCATATGAAGAACAGAATACATCCCCGTCCCCAACTAAATGAGTACGTGGACCCGGCTGACCATTTCCTCCGGATCTCTCTACAACTGTCTTAACCTGCAAGGCATCTACAAGCGGTATAAAACCGTTAGCTAACATTCTATGCATAAGTATAAAGGTAAAAGCACAAATACACAACATACACAATCAATATGCAACACTCAATCCTTTTATTATCTTTAATTAGGTGATAGGTTATTACTAATGATACTTATTTTGTGACACGAGGGATTCCCAAACCTCGCCCCTATCCCCGTTTACCAACGCGGAATGGTACTAATACATCTGACCGTCTACCGGACTGGGCTGGTCGCACGGAACCTCCTAGACTCTCGCAAGAGCTAGGCAGATGATGTCACGACCCGTTATCATACACTTGGGTCAATTACATAAATAATAAAGTCGGCCTAATTCAGTTTCGTTGTTTATCATAACTAACAAACACCACTCATACACATTACACTCATATAAGAAGCCAGCTAAGTAAGTCCGTGGACTTACCAGAATAAAATCTCGCCTCTCTTAACACCACTCAATCGGTAACTGCAGAACTCAGTTGCCTGTCAAAGGAGGCACGTGGGTCAACATATTTCCCTGTGTACTTAGAAGTCTAAAACTCCTAAGATGTAAGATTCTACTTACAGAAGTTATTACAGTGCTTATTTAAGGTCAAATGACTATTTTACCCTTGATCCCCGAACTTTCCAAAAACCCGGAATACGTACTTACATTCTAATTTGAGGCTAACTAACCATATTCTACTTCCTAGGATGATTTTAGGTAACAACTAGAGAAACTACTCATTTTCTATTTCCCGAAAAGTCACTAAGGTCCAACTACAGCTTCAAATATGAAAGTAAAATAAAGTTATAAAAATTCTAAAATAAATTTCTAGATCATCTATGATATCTAATCTATTCATAGAAGCAAGAATTTCTTAAAACTGTTTAACCGTTACTTCTACAAAAATCTTTGAAGTTGAACTCAACCTAGAAATCTATACTTAGCATTTTTCCTTGATCATTTCAGAAACAGCCTAACTAGTCCATTTTGCACCTTCACAGATTTAAATCTAACCGTTGGTTAAGTCCCAATTTTTGATACCTTACAGTATGCATATCACTCTATAATACTAAAATTTGAACGGTGGATTCTATCTCTAAGGCATTGAACATTATGCTCAAACTTGACTGATGAACACAGTTTCTGAAATTCCAAAACTGAATGTGTGGTCTAATTTTATGTGTTTTACCTCCCATGTTTTCCTTGGATAGCTGCTCCACACCGAGGTCAAATTCGAGTCCTATACTCGACCAAACAATCAAAACGGAATCAAAATCTAGCCTCTCCTTTCATAGATATTGGGCTAAGAATTGGAACACTCCAAGTACTAGGGTTGCAGAAGATTGCTAGATCTGGAAGGGAGGAAGATAGCTCGCAGGTTGGGTGCACAGTCGCTCGCATCTACAATGTACTCGCATCAGTGTCCATGCCCAACTGAGACGAGAAGGGAGAGGAGTAGAGGGACTCACCTATTATGGGAAGATCGTTCTTCTATCAACACCGGAAGAGGAGTAGTTCAGCCCCTTCAGATTGCATCTACTTGGTCCGGAAGCAGTTAGGGTCGAGGGAGTAGCAGCTTTGGCCTGCTCTTCGATTGCACTCAGATGGAGTCCTAAACGCAGCCAAGTACGAGGCTATTCGTTTGCTGTGAGATGTTGCCTGAACGGTTGCTGCGTGAGAATTGTTTGAGCGGCTGATGTGTGAAGATACCGCTTCAGATGGCTGTTATGTACGCAAGAGGTAGAAGGGAAATATGCAGGCTGAATTTAAGGAACCGTTACAGAACTCAGCAGCTATTACGTGTGACGGAAATGGAGAGGAAGGGCCGGCTGTTACTTCTCCCTGGCTGAACGTGTAGCTGTCCATTACAAACGCAAGGTACTGGGCTGGGGAGGAGCTGTACGGGCTGCATGAAGGGCTGCTACTGGGCTCGTAAACAAGCTGGGCTGCTGTGCGATGATGTGGGCTGGCTGGGCTCGAAGTGCCGCTGGGGTTGCTGTGGGCTGCGAAGACAGCTGGGCTGCTGTGGGCTGCGAAGAGAAGTTGTCCTGGCTTTGTGACAGCCTTGTCAAAAACGTGTCATGGTCTCGTCTTAGGCTTGTCATGTTCTCGTCTCAGCCTTGTCATGTTCTCGTCTCAGCCTTGTCAGATCTCGTCTAAAGTCATCGTTAAGAATTAATTATAAGAATTAGGGTTTGATATAGTTCTATCATTTTATGTGAATTAAATTCTACATAAAATGATAAATAATTATAAGAATTAGGGTTTGATATAATTTTATCATTTTATGTGAATTAAATTCTACATAAAATGATAAATAATTATAAGAATTAGAGCTTGATATAATTTTATCATTTTATGTGAATTAAATTCTACATAAAATGATAAAATTTGTGAAGAAAGAAATACTAGATAGAATGGAAAACCGTCAACGGCTCGAAGTCCGATTTCCTTCGGAATTAAACTGAATAAAATAAAATAAAATTCCGGATATTACAGTTCTAACCATATTGTTCTTCAATCACATAGTAAATAGAAAAAAATCTCAGTCAATTTTTGGCTAAATACTACATTACATAATTTTATCTGTAATTATGTACATAGTCTTCAAACATAAACTTATTCATTATGTGATACATGAGATACATAAATGGCTGAATCATACTGTAATTGGATACATAAATAGTGATACAGAGTGTATATAAAACAAAATCACACATGTCAAATTAAGTACATAATCTTTAAAGATAAACTGAGACATTTTGTAATTATGTACAAAACTGAGATACATGAGATACATAATCTAATATACAACAATTTGTCATCCTCTGTTTATGTACATAAATCTCATTCATTCTATAATTAGGTACATAAAATGGTATACATACATAAATCATACAGTATAGAAGTTATAGAACATACATTTACATAAATCAGACCACATGAATAACACAGTTTTTTGAGGAAATATCAGTACATAGACTTCTTCTTCATATAAAACACATGTAAAACATAAATTATGTACATAATCTTTCATCACTGTTATTTCGATTACATAAATTTCACAGAAATGGCTAATTTCAAAATTAAGTTCCATAACATCCTAAAACAGATATATTTCTTCTTTGTGTGGTCGGATTCCAAAACCTAATCGAATATACATCACAAAATCATGCTTTATAAGACCATGCAAGGCCGCAAAATTGAAAGACCATGTAGTTACAGATCAACAATGGCGGTTTTTACTATGGATTTTAGTGAAAACGTTCCTCAACTGTTTTCGGTTTGAAGCAAAACCGAAGCCATTAAAATGGTATAATGTTTAGAGAATTTGGAATACTTACAAGGAATGATTGTTGTTACACAACGAATAGATCAGAGTGGAGGTTGAAGACGACGATGTCGAATATCACGATTTGAAGATGGAGGTTCCGACTGCAGATTCTCACGATTCAATGGCGCTCTTTTTTTGGATGAAATTTTTGGTAAAGAAGATGAACCGTCTCCCGTATCTCACTAAATATTCAGTTGCCGTTTTTTAATTTTATTATCCTTTAAATTTTAGGCAGTTATTATGCTACATTACTAATTTGCGCTTAAATAGCTACCTTATTACAGGTAATTTATAATTTCATTTTGATTTATTTTTTGAAAGAAAGTTAGAGGGGCCTATTTTGTATCATGGATACAAAAAGGGCCCTTCTACACCAATTTTCTCTCGGGAATTTTAGACGTACCGGCGAAAAACGCTATTTGTAGCCATAACTACGCACTTCGCTTGCGTAGTTTTGTTTTTCAGCTCCGGAGTCCAACTACGCTTGTGGCGTGCGTAGTTGGAGCCGATGCGAAGCCGATAAGAGCCGAAAGAACTACGCTTATGGTAAGCGTAATTAAAGATATATTTAAAAAAAAATAAAACTCCAACTCCGCGTCCCATTTCCGAAGTAGCTGGAGTTGAATTTTTTTTTAAAAAAAACTTCAACTACTCGTATGGCAAGCGTAGTTGGAGTTAAATTAATTAAAAAAAAAAACTCCAACTTTGGATCCCATTACCAAAGTTGAATTAAAAAAACAAAAACTCCAACTTTGGATCCCATTACCAAAGTTGAATTAAAAAAACAAAACACTCAAATTACGCTTATCACAAGCGTAGTTGGAGTTTGTCTTTAAAAAAAAGCCCCAACTACGCACTCCATTTCCGAAGTTCAAAATGCTAAAAAAAAAATCATCGGCTCCAACCGGCTTAGACAGCTCTCCAACTACGCACGTCATTTCCGTAGTTCGAACTCAGATGCGAAAAGTGAAACTGCGCACTTCGCGTGCGTAGTTATGGCTACAAAGAGCGTTTTTTGCCGGTACATCTAACATCCCTCTTCTCTCTTAGGGCCTGTTTGGTTCCAACTCCGGAAACAGAAACGGAATGGAAACGAATTTAGTCCATATGTATATCCATATTCATGAAATTTTATGGAATCATTTCCCATGGTTTAATGAAAAATGCACTTGCTTCCTCACATTTTGTTACCCTATAGGGTATCAAAAGTAATCAAACTCTCATCCTATTACTACAAATCACAAGGAATGATTCCAAAAATTTTAATGAATAAGGTTATACGTATTGACTAGATTCGTTTCCATTCCGTTTCCGATTCCGGAGTTAAAACCAAACGGGCCCTTAGTGTATTCGTTGTCAACCTGAAAGAATTTACTTTTTATAGTTATCTCGATTAGAAATATAAAAATTTAAAATAAAATCTTCATTTCAAAAGTATTATCATAATTTTAACTAACGATTATTTATCAAAAAAATATGACTCAATCTCATTTGATGCAAGGATTGAACATATAAGTCATCGCTCGATCCCTAATATATGGAGTACGTCCTCATACTATATAAGTTAAAGATTCATGAATAAGGTTTATACAAACTACTAAAAGAATGTAGATAAGCTATATGATATTCAAAAGTTGTGACAAATCGAACAAAGTGGGATATTAATTGTAATTAAAATGAACTTTGGGAGGTTTAAGTTTTAACCAAAGGACTAAAGGAGGAAGAAGATGATGTCCAAGTCATTTAATAATGATTATTCTGTGGCATGTTTTGTGTTGTGGGGAGTTAAACAAGCCAAGTATATATACTAGTCATTTATGATTAAAAAAAAACATAAGCTCATTATATAAGGCATATTAAAATTTGTATTTACTATCTCAAAAAGTTAAAAGTGTAGTATAGTTAGATATATGATATTGATTATATTTTGTAAACTATTTAGAGAAAACTAAAATAACGAGAATAAAAAATTATATAAATTTGTAATTATATAATATGTTGTTCCGTTCAATATATTAAATTTGTGGAATAATTGAAGTCATTTGTTATCAAGTTATTTCCTTTTCTTTAACTATTTTTTTTATTTTAATCGTTCAATTTAAAGCATATAATTTTAAAATAAATTTTACATTGAAAAAGTAACAAAAGAAAATTGTCTACCTATTATGTCATATAATTTCGGACATAGTAAGCGTACAATAAATTTCACAAACGCACGGACATTTGGAACCCGTAACCATAACGATTACAGGTTTCAGAACCGTGAACAAAATATCACGGTTTCGGAACCCATAAAACCGTCACGGTTATGGGTTCCGAAACCGTGATGATTTTTCTTTGTGAATTCTAACCCTCAAATTTGTTTTACCTTTTTCACGGTTTCGGAATCCGTAACCGTGATGGTTACGGGTTCCGAATGCGCAATGCATTTGCGAATTCCACCATCATGGTTAGGGATTCCGAATGCCTAGTGTGTTTTGCGAATTCCATCGCAGTGTAGGTAATATCTCATATAATTTTTTATTTTCTAAAAAAAGAGGTGTTATGGTAAAAGTAAATAATTATTAAATGGACAAATATAGTATAATATGCACTATGAAGAGGATAAAACACACGTAAAGCATTTACGCCTTATAACACAAGTAAAGCATTGTTTACACTAACACTTAATTAAGCAACTAAAACAACACTTTACAATTAGCATCAAATATAGCCAACACTATATATATATATATATATATATTCAATCAATTGACTGTAGTATATCAAGATGAGTACTTCCAACCAAGAAGACAAAGTCATAGACATCAACCCCGACAACATTAAGGATGAGGAGAAATGCCATAAAATGTCCAAACATGTTACAGATCCCGTCATTGAATGCTACAAAAGGTTCAAGGACTGTCTCCACGTCGACGACAAGTCAGCCGGGGAGGTCGGAGACCGGAAGGCAGAGCGTGAAGCATACAAGAGGCTCATGGAGGATCTAGAAGGCGAACCCCATGACCACAAGCCCAGCTCAGTGCTGTTGTGGATAGCCCACGTGCTCATCCTCACTGCTTTTATTACCATCCTGGCCACAACCTGGAACATGCCTAACGTCAAAGCCAAGGTGTTTTTGAACTTGAGGGTTTATAGCTGGGTGGCATTGCTCATGGTCATCGTCTCGGGGTTGCCGGTTATCCGGTTCCTCACCTACGCCGCCTCTGAAACGCTAGTCTGGTTTCGAAGGACCCAAAAGTACACGGTCTACTTCGCCCGGCGCCTCAAGAAGAGCGTTGACTGTACCCTTTGGTCAACGCTCCTCCTCTGCGTGTGGTATACGCTCTACCGACCTCACATTGTCAAAGACACGAGTGGGTACGTATATAATTTCTCCTTTCAATATTTCCAAGTAACTTTTATTATATCTAAATTTCATCAAAGATATTTTTTGTTGGCTTAGTTTTAAATCAAGGAAAATATCGTTCCGTTCAAAAATAGGTAATCAGTGTTTATACTTTTATATGTTCATGTTTTTATTCATCGGTGTTCACAATGTTTTTATTCATTAAAGTTTCATGTTCATTTTTTTTTTGTGTTCATTTTATAATGCATAGATGTTCATTTACAATATATAACTAAAAAAAAAATAATCATAAAACGTTAAATGATCATAATATGTTATGTATGTGAAAAGTTATAGATAAGTCATCGATGTTCATACTTCTATATGTCATTGTTCATGTTTTTATTCATCGGTATTCATATTTTTCTGTGTCATTGTTCAGGTAAATATTATAGACTATTTGTCTATGGGGCATTTTGTCAAACAATTTGCGTGCACAATAAAAAAAACATATAGATTATTCAATTGAAACTATTAGATCAACTCATCATATATATTTACATGTATTTTTTCAATCAAACCTATCAAACACAAAATGATTCAAACAAATTTGATTTCAAAAACAAACATCAATTATAATGAAACCTAAACCTTAAGAATGAAAACTTAAACCGTGAGAGTAGAAAATTGAAGAAACAATATTTGAATCGTCTTCTATTCTCCTTGATTTCACCATTTTTATGTAATCAATCTGTGATTTGGTTGAAAATCGGAGGAAATATGTTACTTGCTTGTGTGTTAGCGTGAGAGGGAGAAACGTGGGATGAAGAAACGACAAGAGATATTTCAAAGTCTGGTTTTTTAGCTTTAGATTTTCTTTCTTTTTTCCAGATTTTTTGTAATTACCATTATCTGGTGTGAGAACCCCTTGATTTAAAACTCATTTAATCACTCACAATATAATGCTTCTTATATATTCCTATCTGGAAGCCTCCTCCGCACCGAAACTGGATTATATATATATTTGAAATATATTTATTATTCGTTTGGAACACAGGGCTCATATATTCCATACATCGATGGATGAATATAAGCAAGATTTGAATGTAGCAGTGAAGCAAGTAACAAGGCTATTGATGACAATAACGATAGGGGCATTCATTTGGACTATGAAGAGCGCTTTATTTTATAGACTAAAGGCCGACTTGCATTATGAGGATCTATGCCTTAGGATTCGTCAAACAGTTCTCCAGCTACATGCTATACAATTCATTCAACACAGAGGTAAGTGGAATTTTCTTACCAATAGTAAGAAAACAAAGAACACAAGTGCTGAAAAGGATCAAGTTGTAGCTACAACTCCAAGGTTGAGCTTTTGGATGAGTGTTTCAAGCATAAAGAAAGAAACAACTCCTGTTTGGATCCTCAAACGACTTACTTATACATATTTAAGGCATTTGAAGACCGACATGCCTAAAGTTCTTCAACATCTTGAAGACACTAATGACGATCAAGAGCTTATGAAGGTGGCTAGAGACATGTACAAAGAGATCACCAAGGACCGCCAAGACGACAATACTGAGCTGTATGTTATGTTCTATCTCTATTCAATCTATGTCATCTTATCTTATCTTATCTACTGTGGAATTTAGTAAGCGTAAAATTGCAGTGACATTACTCCCAAGGATCTTGAGAAATATGAACTGAGTGAAAAGGAGAAGGAACGTGTCTTCGAATTGTTCGCAACTCGGGAAGATCTAGTGACGGAGCACATGATCACTCAAGATCAGTTCCTGAGATGGGCGGTATGTATGTACTTGTGTCACGGGTCGAGTTATTCCTCAACTCAGACTGCACGGATCTTAGCTATATTGTCGCCCCCGACAAGCTAAGGTCAGCCTTACGACGCTCCTTGATTATGAGCGCTTCGTGTAGAAAGTTTTGGTGGAATTTGTGGGATTGTGGGATGATGGAAATGAGGGGTGGCCACCCCTGTTTATAGCCTTGACCACCTCCTCTCCGAGAAGGTTCTCGAACCTAATTCGCCTAGGCCATTTCGGATTCTTCCTATCCTAACAACTCTAGAACTTTTCCTAAAACTCTAGCTAAGTCTTCAAGGTTCCTTCGAGTTCTAGAAGTCTCCGGTGTTTTACGGGGAGATCCGCCTCCATGCGGATCGTCCCGCCAACTTGTACGCGAGTCTAGAGACTTTCGTCAGTTTCTAGACTTGTCTCGATCCTTTTGGTACCTTCCGGGACTTTTCTCGAGCCTCCGGATCCTTCCGGATGATTCCGCCGTCTTTCGAAATATTCCATCATCTTCCGGAATGTTCCCACATCACTAGTACAGAACTGCACATTTAACACGGTTCCGTGTGCATTATTTAACACGATTATGAACCGTTCTAAAACTGCCTGTGGTAAATGTGTTTAACACGGTTGGTCTAGAACCGTGTTAAACGCGTTTACCACGGTTCATGGTTCAACCGTGGTAAAAGTGTTTAACACGGTTCAACGTGAACCGTGGTAAACGTGTTTACCACAGGCAGTTTTATCACGGTTCGGCGATAACCGTGTTAAACGTGTTTACAACGGTTCATGGTTCAACCGTGGTAAAAGTGTTTAACACGGTTAAGATGGACCGTGGTAAACATGTTTACCACATGCAGTTTTACCACGGTTCCATCCCAACTGTGTTAAAAGTGTTGTGTCAATCGTGTTTACCGGTTCTCTTCGAACCGTGTTAATCGTGTTTACCACGGTTCTCCTCGAACCGTGTTAATCGTGTTTACCACGGTGCTATAGAACCGTGGTAATAATGTTGAATTTTGGTAATAATACTGAACCGTGGTAAATTAGTAGCGCGTGTTAAATGTGAATATGACCGTGATAAATGTGTTTATCACGGTTTCATCTACAACCGAAGTAATACTATATATTATTTTTTAAATATGCTATATTGTTGCGCATATATACCATACACCTGTAGTAATCCAACACAATGAACAAGCTAAACTGGTAGGCTAACCGACAAATAATACTAAAAAACAATCATCAACAACACCATGAGGATCGATCAATCAAATATAACCATGTCAATTGACAACAATAATCATTTCGATCATCTCAAAATACTAATCACTAAATATCCATAAGTATTTCATAATACCTAGCTTTTTACTTCAATATCCGTTCTTTCAACTTAATAAAACCAATGCAACTAGTGTACACGTATGAATTGTTGCACATAACTAACCCACTGATCTCGAACCTCATCGATTTGCTTATGCGAATATAACACCGACTTAGCTGACTCCGATAACCACTGTCAATTAAGGGGAAATGATTTAGTGAAAAACATGTCATATATACATGACAACACAAGAAAAGTGAATATAGCTAATGCAAGTCATAAGTATAGTGAACTTCACTAATAATAAATCAATTTTGACAAGTTAATAATTGTAAATGTTTAGAGAAGTAACTATAATTATACACATACCTTCTTAGGAACTTGATCTTGTCCTCCTGCGATAATCTCTTGAATAAATCGAAGGACATAATAACCACAATTTGCATTATCTTTCTGGTGAGGGCACTATAAAATAATCAACATTAATGAATTTAGAGAATAGTCATCACATTTTTTTATAAACTAATAAATTGAAGAGTGAACCAACACATTTCATAACAAACTTTTGTTAGCAATCCACACCTTCATACCCCTATTTACACAAAATTACATTACTACAAGGTAGAATGTTATTGGCTTCTTAGATATATTTATAACATGTTTATACTTACGTTTCAATTATATGCTTGATGTCGCCTACCAATTTTTCTCCCATTGGATTGAGCCAAAAGACTACATTCTTAAATGGATTTATAACACACAACATCCAGTGTCCCCTAGGCAATATTCATATAATTAAATTTCTCAAATAAACCAAATTTAACAAAATAATTGTAATATGAATAACATATCAATATAGTTTCTTGATATCCAATTTAAAAGTAGTGTTCATGAACAACCCAAAAGTAGTTTCTTGATATCCCACACACACATATATATAGCTTCCTTCCTTTTTTTAATTATTTAATTCTCTCTTTAATTGCAATATTAAACTCATCAAGAAGCTATAAATATACAAAGGTATTAGTGTTTGAAACCGAAGAGAAAATTCGAAGACCCAAGTGATTTACCCTAGTATTTTTCTACTATTATTCCTATTTTTGTTATATGATTGTAGGAGTTAGTTAATTTTATGTTGTCTACCATGAAAGAACCAGCACATCATTGTGATTTGGCATGCTTGAGTTTGTGTACGGTGGTTGGAATGTCGTGAGAATATCTATTTTTCTCCCATGTTTAAGTTACACCTAATAATTTTAATACCAAACAACTAAGATAGAGATGCTAAAAATTAGCAAAAGAGAGGAGCATTTGCAAAAAGGTAGACTAAAAAGACGGCAAGACATATGAACATACCTTAAGTTTTGAAGAAAATGTCCTTGAGCTATAAAATGCAAAAATAACCTCTCTACGATGGATTTCTGCAAAAAAACATATATGTTACTTAGTTTAATATATCTAATTCGGTAGTTTTCACAATAAGTAGGTAGAAGGCTTCTAAAACACAAAAAAACCCAAGACAATATATATACAAGAAACATAGGCAAACTTAGGAAGGCTTCTAAAATACAAAAAAACCCAAGACAAAACCAAGACAGAACTAGCAAATGCAGAATAAACTTGATACTAGAAATGATATGAAATAGCAAGAAATGCAACCTCAACAACTGTAAACTCAGCAATAGAAATTCAGCAAGACAGATTAAATAAATTCAGCAATAGTTTTCACTAAATTAAAATACTTTTTGACTACCAAAAGTAAAACACGTGTAAACTCAGCAATAGAAACTCAACAAGACAGAAGCAACCTCAAACACTATAAATTCATCAACAAAAGCTCAACAACAAGAACTCAGCAAGACAGAACAAACAAACTCGGCAATAATTTTCTCAAAAAATACATTTTGACTACAAAACACATGTAAACTCAACAACAAAACTCAACAAGACAGAAGCAACCTCAACAAGCCACTAAACTCAACAACAGTTTTCACAAAAAATACGTTTTGACTAAAAAAACACACGTCTTGACTAAAAATATTAGAAACTCAGCAAGAGAACCAACAAACTAAGCATCAGATTTGGCAAGCTTCCTTGAAAATATACATAGTTTCTTGATATCCAATTTAAAAGTAGTGTTCATGAACAACCCAAAAGTAGTTTCTTGATATCCCACACACACACATATATATATATAGCTTCCTTCCTTTTTTTAATTATTTAATTCTCTCTTTAATTACTTAATTAATCAAGCCAACAGCCCTCAACGTATATAATGAGCCCCCCCCCCCCCCCCCCCCCACACACACACACAAATGAAGCTTATTTTGCTCAAAATCCAATTTCAATATTAAACCCATCAAGAAGCTATAAATATACAAAGGTATTAGTGTTTGAAACCGAAGAGAAAATTCTAAGACCCAAGTAATTTACCCTAGTATTTTTCTACTATTATTCCTATTTTTGTTATATGATTGTAGGAGTTAGTTAATTTTGTGTTGTCTACCATGAAAGAATCAGCACAGCATTGTGATTTGGCATGCTTGAGTTTGTGTACGGTGGTTGGAATGTCATGAGAATATCTACTTTTCTCACATGTTTAAGTTACACCCAAAAATTTTAATACCAAACAACTAAGATAAAAATGCTAAAAATTAACAAAAGAGAGGAGCATTTGCAAAAAGGTAGACTAAAAAGACGGCAAGACATATGAACATCACAATAATTATCAAATGCAAGTCCTATTTACATTTGAACATTCAAATGTTTGATAGTGCTTAAATCCTAGAATTGACAACATTTTAAGACACAGAAGTCATACCATGTCAAAAATAAAAGCCATGTGCCCAGGAAGAAACATCTCATTTGTTTTGTTAAAGGTTGGAGGTTTGACTAAAATGTATATTAAAATCAAATTCATATTGCAATCTTAGGAGTGAGGGGTCATTGCTTCTAGTGGGGGTATAATACACAAATCCTAGAGTAGTTGTTCTTACTAAGTTTGGTTAATGTATACTGTTAGTTAAAATAGAAATTAAGCCCAAAAAGTATATAAGTGAAAATCTTCAGTTAAATCATATAAAGTAATTATGTGGAACACAAAAATGATAGACCTAGGCTGGAAAGCTATTAAAAAAACAACATTGAGAGGTCCAAGAAAAATCAAATTTTAAATTATATTAGGAACAGAATTAGATTCATGATTCACTTTAAATTTGATTCAGAAATTAACCAAGAAAAAATCCATTTTAAAATGATTTTTTGGTGAAGAATTAGATTCAGAAAGTTGCAACTAAGAAGATGAGAAGAATTTAAAGTAAGGCTGATATATTGCAACTAAACTACAATCAATATTGTCTCAAGATTTAAAGCAATGTTGAGATGCTCGAACACTTTGAAGCAAGGTTGAGATACTCAGAGGTATTGTCTACTAACCGAATAAGCTTAAATTTTGCCAAAATTTTTACCAAAATTTTCAAACTTCTATAGCAATCAACTTCTACAGCAATCAAGCATACACCTAAATATTTTTGCCAAGATTAACTAGCAATGAAGGACAGACATTCGTTGCAACTAAACTACAATCAATCTTTACCAAATCAGACCAAAGGTATGTATAGTATATTGTTTCTATGAAAATGACCAGCTAATTGCAAAATTACATACCATAATCAACCAAATTTTACCAAATCAGACCATAATCAACCAAAATCACATACCATATTCAGCCTATATCACAGACAAAAATCAACCAAAAATTTACCTGTTAAACCTAATGCCCGAACACTTTGAAGTCTTGTGATAGGGTCCGTCGTTGCAACTGAATTGCAATCGATCTTTATCCTCTTTTCTATTTGTGTCGAATTCCTAATTGCAACTGAATTGCAGCCCAGCGAGAATGAATCCCTAATCGCACGGCCAGCGAGAGCGAAGACTTTTGCAGCTTTGATCGAAGACGAAGATCCTTGAGCTTTGATCGAAGACGAAGACGCTTGCAATTTGCCCGAACAAATCGAAGACGAAGATAGGCGCTTGAGAGTTGCAACTGTATCGATCCTTTGGAATTTTGGGAGTTGAATGAAGAACGTATGCTTGTTGCGCAGCTTTGAGTTTAGGGTCTAATTTGCTTTGGTCAATTTTTAGATAGATGTTGCCGCTCCCCTATACATTAATTAAGGTTTGGTTTTGTTATTTAATTATCTAAAGTAAAAGATTATGAGATTTACTTTTAAGAGATTTTTTTAGGGGAGAAATAAAATCCCTAAAGGTATATTTAAAAAATTAAATATTATTGATATATTATATTTCGGGGTAATTTTAAAAATCCTAGAGTTTGTTCGTATTAGAAGGGTTTTTATTAACCCCTGAGAAATTGCGCTCAGTATCCACTAGCCGTATCATATACCTGTCTTCGTACTGAATTGCGCTCAAAGTATCCAAACGAATAGGATAGGATTACCCTGTATTAGTTTTAAAGGAAATCGGAACGAACAAGAAATTAAGCAATAGAATCCAGAAGGAAACCTTAAATCGCCAAAACCAGATTCGACCTGCGTGGAACTGGCGTCGTCGAGGGGTACGGTGAACTAGCGCGGAACCGGGATCGACTTGTGAGACGGAAGGACTCGCTGGAGATAGACTAGAAGTGAACTGGCGTGGAATCGCGATCAACTAGGAGACGGAAGTAATCGGTGGAGAACAAGGGGTTAACGTACTGCGTGTAACCAGAATCGACCTTGAAGGTATTTTGGGCATGAACTAGCGCGCTAGATCTAATTTTTAGGTCAAGTAGAAAATATATATACGTACGGAATATCTTATCTGTAACACGGTTGATCGATGCTTTTTAACACGGGTTTAACGAATTTTATTTTTAATTCCCGGCAAATCCCGCGCTTTCTCAAAAATTTTGAAATTATTTTTATAAAATTATTTAACACGGTTAATTGAAAGACGTGGTAAAGTGTGTTCATAAGCTTATTTAACACGGTTTAGAGGATAACCGTGGTAAATTGTAAACCTTTTTACTACGGTTTCGAAAAGAACCGTGATAAATGATGAACAATTTTAACACGGTTACAAGTAACCGTTATATTATAACAAACCTTTTAACACGGTTCACAGGATAACCGTGTTAAAATGGGTGATTCTATACATTTACCACGGTTATTTGGTGAACCGTGGTAAATTATTAGTAATTTTAACACGGTTTTTGGGACAACCGTGGTAAAAATGTTGAATTTGCATATTTACCACGCAAAAACACGGAACCGTGTTAAATATACCGTACCCAATTTGAAGACCGACATGCCTAAAGTTCTTCAACATCTTGAAGACACTAATGACGATCAAGAGCTTATGAAGGTGGCTAGAGACATGTACAAAGAGATCACCAAGGACCGCCAAGACGACAATACTGAGCTGTATGTTATGTTCTATCTCTATTCAATCTATGTCATCTTATCTTATCTTATCTACTGTGGAATTTAGTAAGCGTAAAATTGCAGTGACATTACTCCCAAGGATCTTGAGAAATATGAACTGAGTGAAAAGGAGAAGGAACGTGTCTTCGAATTGTTCGCAACTCGGGAAGATCTAGTGACGGAGCACATGATCACTCAAGATCAGTTCCTGAGATGGGCGGTATGTATGTACTTGTGTCACAGGTCGAGTTATTCCTCAACTCAGACTGCACGGATCTTAGCTATATTGTCGCCCCCGACAAGCTAAGGTCAGCCTTACGACGCTCCTTGATTATGAGCGCTTCGTGTAGAAAGTTTTGGTGGAATTTGTGGGATTGTGGGATGATGGAAATGAGGGGTGGCCTCCCCTGTTTATAGCCTTGACCACCTCCTCTCCGAGAAGGTTCTCGAACCTAATTCGCCTAGGCCATTTCGGATTCTTCCTATCCTAACAACTCTAGAACTTTTCCTAAAACTCTAGCTAAGTCTTCAAGGTTCCTTCGAGTTCTAGAAGTCTCCGGTGTTTTACGGGGAGATCCGCCTCCATGCGGATCGTCCCGCCAACTTGTACGCGAGTCTAGAGACTTTCGTCAGTTTCTAGACTTGTCTTGATCCTTTTGGTACCTTCCGGGACTTTTCTCGAGCCTCCGGATCCTTCCGGATGATTCCGCTTTCTTTCGAAATATTCCATCATCTTCCGGAATGTTCCCACATGTTCCGCTTGAGCATTCCGGATCCTTCTTGATAGTCCCGGAGGTGTGCCATCTTGACAAGGTCTTTGTCCAGCGTTTCGCTTGGCATTTTTCCCATGTTATTTCCACTTGGCCTTATCAAATGGTGCCTTAACGGCGTCTCTTGACAAGTTATCTTGTATTGCCGCTCTTGACATCGTCACTAAAAAGCGGTCCATGATACTTTAGAATATAGGCATATGTACATGCATTAATTACTAACTCGTTTACGTACAGGTGCAAGCTATGAAGAACTGTTTGGGGTTAGAACGCATTCTAGAAAGCTCAGAGCAGGTCTTCTGGAAATTGAACCTACTGTTGAATACGATTGTGATTTCACTGGTGCTTGTTATATGGCTTCTACTCTCAGAGATCGTCACCACCGCTCAACTCGCCATATTGTTTGCACCGGTTGTGTCAGCAAGTTTCATATTTGGTAAAAGCTTAAGGGAACTCTTCGACGGTGTAATCTTTGTCTTTGGAATGCATCCTTTTGATGTGGGTGACCGTGTCATCATCGACGGAGATGAAGTATGCAATACATACTACTATTAATTACCAGCCGCATGCATGCATGATATATCATTTGATTCGTAATTAATACATGTTTAATTAATTACGTACAGATGAAGGTGAGCAAGCTAAATATTCTAACAACAGTCTTCGTAAAATATGACACCGGGGTAGAAGCCATCTATCCTAATAGCGAGCTCTCTACAAAGTCCATCGTCAATCTCGACATCATCCCCGATCAGTCTGATTCCGTCGAGTTTAAAATTCCGATTGATACTCCTGAGGAGCTCATCCTCGATTTTCAAGTCAAAATCAAGAAGTAAGTAAATCATCTCCTCGTCCTCCTCCTCTCTCTCTTCTCTCAATATCGGTCATACATATAATACTAATTTGTCCATGTACCATTAGGAGTTTGGATGACGATTTGACTTACACGTCTAAAACCATGGTCGTGAAAAAGGAGATAAGCAATGAAGACATGACGATAGTTGTACATTTCAAGTACCTTGTGTCATATTTTTCGGCCGAAATTAGAGCTTTTCACCGTTCTGAGATCTTGTCTTTGATCATAAAATGGCGTAAAGATTTGATAAATTCTATCCCATATAAGCAAAAGGAGGAGCAAGAGGAGTGTTTTATCAAGGTTAAAATCATATCCTTTGAAATTGGTATCAAGGTGAAACTACCCAAAATTGAAGAGCTTAAGAACAAAATAATGTGGTAAGTACTAAGAAGCAAGTACAGTACATACATATCTCTATTGATTTTTAATCTATCACAAATGTTTGATATATTGCAGTATTCTCGAGGGTTATGATCAAAGATTGAAAAACTACTCCCGAGTATTGTTTACAGGGATCGACAAATGTAAGATAACTATGGATGTCCGAATGAGGTGTCCCGCGGGTCTATTTGAAGATAAAGAAGATAAACTCAATAATCTTGAAAAGGAGGTTAAACAAGTCATCGAACAATATAAAGAAGAGGTCATTATACTTTAGGTGGACCGATATGTTTGCTTGCCTTTTTTTTTTTCTAAGTTCAAGTATCTAATTTTAATATCATTATGTTTTTTCTTCTTCATCAAATTATGTTTTGATGTTAAAAAAGTCTCTTGATTATCTATGTTATCCTTTTAAATTATGTTTTAGAGAAATATGTACGACTTAGGTAAGTAGATGTTCTTTTTAGAGAAGTATGTAAGCAAATCAGGGTGAAAGAAAAACACAAACAGATCAATCGACAAAATATAGTAAAATCGGTTAAAAAAAATAACAAACATAAATCGCAACAATAAGGGATAAGAAAGGATTTTTTTTTATGAACGGTACATATAATTACAATATAAGCTAGAAATCAATCTCTATTCTCAAGAACTTGGTTATCAAATAATAACTAGAAGATATAGTTCTCTCAAGTAAGCTTGTGTATCTAGTCTAGTCATCGGGGAGATATAGCAACAATTCGGTAGGGTGGGCTTGGAAGGAGTATGTCTCAAGGTTATGGGTTTGAGTCGGTAAATATTCACAGTTGCCTTGTATCGGTTTGCATGGATGACCCATTCCAATATAGGCGTTGTATGGCTCGACGTATGCAAGGGGAGCGATGCATGGTTACACATATGCATGGTGTGTTGCATGGTTGTTCCGAGGAAGAGTACGTACCCGTGCATGGTAATTGGCCCAAAGTGGAGGTCCCGTACATACGTGTGCATAGCTGGCCCGGGTGGAGATGGTGTACGTATGCATGGAGGTAGACCGGGTTTAATCCGTTGTGGTATGAGTGGGTCTGAGTCTTTTCCTTTCGAAGCATGATTGTGTTGGAAGATGTGTATGTGTATTATCAATGAATCTTCTTCTCCTCTAGATGTGTGCATGATTGAGTATGTTTTCATGCATCATTGATCTTCTAGTACGAAGAGCTTTTAACAAGCTTAGCATTCACTTCTTCCTCAAGTTAGTTTTCCTTCCTTTTCTAGATGTTGGGGTCCATAGCTTCATGTCGATCACGTCCTCGTATATTTTTCATCTTCCTCCTCATGCTAGGAGGTCCTGGATATGCTCCCGCGTCACCGGATGAACTTTTCTACAATGATTGACATTATAAATTAGATGTTTATGGACAACTTTGATTAAGCAATTCGTAAAGTTTTTGTGAAATGAATTTAATCTAGTTCATGAACAACTTTGATCAATTCAACAATCTGTCACAACTTTGATTAATTGAGTTGTTGAATTAATTCGTGTACAGCTTTTGTAAATAGGTTTTAATTTCTCACAACTTTGATCAAGTCTTTCGCTGAATTGGTTTTTATATGTGTACAATTCTGTGTACTTAGCAACACTTTGTAGAGAAATACGGTCTGATAAGGCCGTTTGGACCATACCATAAATGATATATTGTCCAAATGGTCTAGAACGTAGACAAGATCGTTTGGATCGGCTCGTAACGGTCCGGTCCATGGGTCTACTTAGGGTGTGTTGAAACGGTCCGGTCCACGGTTCTATATGGGGCATGTTGAAATTATCCGGTTCATAGGGTGTGTTGAAACTAGTGGTGGGTCGCAAACCTAAACCTAAACCGGCGGTTGGACACATGAATTTAAAAAAAAAATATAATATATAAGTTAATAGTATTAACTTATATATTATAATTTTTTTTAGTTATTAAAAAAAAAAATATAATTACTAAATAAGTAAATTATACATTGAAAAAATTTGTACATTTAAAATTTATATTACATTAGTAAAGTTTTGTAGATTGAAATTTGGAACCTTACATTATTAAATTAATAACAAAATTATGCATTTGTTAATCTTTGTAAATTTTTAATTTTTAGTAAAGTTTGGTAGATTGGAGTTTTACATAACTATCTTTTTATAACTTATAGATTAAATTTTTTTTATTACAATAGCATTTTAATAGAATTACTAAGTAAATAAAAGAGAGCAAGTAAAATAAAAAAGACCAAGTAAAATAATTACAACAAAGCAAACTCATTTTTTATACAACCAATTTTTTTTATTACATTAGCTTTTGAATAAAATAATTACTAAGTCAATAAAATTACTAGCTACAATAAAAGAAAGCAACTAAAATAAAATTACTAACTAAAATACAAGAAAAAGATACTTGTTGTAATTTGATTGCTTTTTAAACAACTTGATTACTTATACTTTTGTGGGATGTGTTCAAGAACACTTAGAATGATGCTACTAGAAAGGAGTGAATAAGAGAAGTAGATTTTTTACTTGCTCTTGGTGCACTTGTTACAATGGGTGAATGCCTCTATTTATAGGCAAAATGAAGGTGAATTTCCTAATAGAAAATTAGGAGGGTAAAGAAGGTGAACAATTCACCTTGTACAATTTACCATAAAATATCTAGCAATAATTCACTCTAGAATTCTCCTAGCAATCATGTAAGTAGACATACAAGTATTTGTAACTTATACTTGTAGAATGTATGTCTAACATGTATTTGTGATATTCCATAACACTCCCCATTGAATGTTCACCTTCTTCCATTATCAAATTTGAGTGGTTGTTATTGACTCCATACTCATTATACGCTTGGGTGAAGTTGCCTCATTAAAAACCTTGTCAGGAAAAACCCAATGGGATAAAAACCTGATCGAAGGGAAAAAGAGTGCAGCGCGTATAATGCTCCCCCTGATTTCAACATATGTCTCGGAGTCTACACATTCCAATCTTGCGCACAAGCTCTTCAAATTTCTCCGGGCACAATGATTTTGTGAACAAGTCAGCAAGATTGTCACTGGAACGGATTTGTTGAATATCAGCTTCCCCGGTTTCCTCCAGCTCACGAGTGGAGAAGAACTTTGGCAATATATGCTTTATACGATCTCCCTTGATATGTCCTTTCTTCATCTGAGCAATGCATGCTGAATTATCTTCGTACAAGATGGTTGATTCTTTAGTGATAGGTTTCATCCCACACTCCTTTTGTATGAACTCGATCATTACCCGTAGGGACACACACTCTCTTCCAGCTTCATACAAAGCGATCAACTCTGCGTGATTTGAGGAAGTGGCGGTAATTGTTTGTTTTGTTGACTTACATGAAATTGTTGTTCCTCCATATGTGAATGCGTATCCGTTTTGGGATTTGGCCTTGTGTGGATCAGACAAATATCCCGCATTTGCATATCCAACCAAAGTGGCATCTTCTTTGTATTGATAAAATAGACTAAGGTCATGTGTACCTCGAAGGTAGCGGAATATACGTTTGATGCCATTCCAATGTCTTCTTGTGGGTGCACAACTGTACCTAGACAACAAATTTACAGCAAAGGCAATATCTGGTCTTGTATTGTTAGTCAAATACATTAAAGAACCAATTGCACTTAAATATGGCACTTCTGGGCCAAGGATTTCTTCATCCTCTTCTCGAGGACGGAACTCATCGTTTTCCACATTAAGGGATCGAACAACCATGGGTGAGCTTAAAGGATGTGCTTTGTCCATGTAAAATCTTTTCAAGATTTTCTCAGTGTAATTAGATTGATGGATAAAGATTCCATCTCTTAAGTGCTCAATTTGCAAGCCAAGACAAAGCTTAGTCTTTCCGAGATCTTTCATCTCGAATTCTTTCATCAAATACTTTGCAGTTTCTTCAAGCTCGTTGGAAGTTCCAACGATATTTAAATCGTCAACATACACTGCGATTATAGCAAATCCACTTTTGGATCGCTTGATGAAAACGCATGGACATATAATGTTGTTCTTATATCCCTCCTTGAGAAGATATTCACTAAGACGATTATACCACATTCGTCCTGATTGCTTTAATCCATACAAGGATCTTCTCAATTTTATGAAAAACATTTCTCGTGGCTTTAAGGAGTTGGCCTCAGGCAATTTTAGTTCTTGTGGGACTTTCATGTAGATGTCGGTATCAAGTGACCCATATAAATATGTAGTCACGACATCCAAAAGACGCATATGTAGTTTTTTCAAAGACAATCAAGCCAATTAGGAATCTAAATGTGGTCGCATCAATTACTGGCGAATATGTTTCATCATAATCGATTCCTGTGATTTGAGAAAAAAACCTTGGGCTACAAGTCTCGCTTTATATCTCACAATTTTATTTTTCTCATTTCATTTTCTTACGAAAACCCATTTATAGCCGACTGGTTTTACACCCTTTGGTGTATGGACTCTAGGCCCAAAAACTTCACGTTTTTCAAGTGATTTCAATTTTGTCTGAATTGCCTATTTCCATCTTGGCCAATCCTTTCTACGACGGCATTCATCAACTGATTTTGGCTCAATGTCGTCATCTTCAATTGCGATATCATTAGCCACAGAATAGGCAAATATATCATCAACAATGATATCCTTTCTATTCCACTGTATCCTTGTATCGACATAATTTATAGCCATTTCATAGTTGTCGATTCTTTCATCAAGGATATTATCTTCATTTGGGATGTTATCATCCTCATTTTCTTTGTCTTTCTCATGTTCCTCATTTGATTCATTCGCTATAGCCTCTTCTACTATACCCTTTTGGTTCCTTGTTTTTCTCGGTTTTAAATCTTTTGAACCAAGTGGTCTACCACATTTTCGACGTGTTGTAGACTCATTCGCAATGGACACATTTGGTTGTCCAATGGGTACATAAATTCTTGTAGGGGCATTTGCTGCAGGAACATGTGACTTTACCACCTTCTTAGTGTCTGTAAATGCATCTGGTAATTGATTTACAACACCTTGTAAGTGAATGATTCGTTGAACTTCTTGTTCACACATTTTTGTTCTTGGATCAAGGTGTGATAATAGTGTTGCATTCCACGTAATTTCTTTCAAACTTGGGTCCACTTTCTTCTTTTCTCCCCTTAAGATTGGGAATGTATTTTCATCAAAATGACAATCAGCAAACCTTGCTGTAAACAAATCACCCGTTATTGGTTCAAGATATCTAATGATCGAGGGGATTCAAAACCAACATATATTCTCAATCTTCTTTGTGGACCCATCTTTGTACGTTATGGTGGAGCAATAGGAACATAAACTACACATCCAAATATTTTTAGGTGTGATATATTAGGCTCCTTACCAAACACTAATTTCAATGGGGATTGTTCATGGTTTGCACTTGGTCTTAATCGGACCAAGGCTGCAGCATGCAAAATTGCATGTCCCCAAGCAGATGGTGGTAATTTAGATTTCATCAATAATGGTCTAGCAATTAATTGCAATCTCTTTATCAATGATTCTGCAAGACCATTTTATGTGTGAACATGAGCTACTGGATGTTCCACATCAATCCCAATTGACATGCAAAAGTCATTGAATGTTTGGGATGTAAATTCTCCTGCATTATCAAGCCGGATTTTCTTTATTGTATAATCCGGAAATTGAGCTCTCAATCGGATTATTTGAGCAAGGAGTTTAGCAAATGCCGCATTTCTAGTTGATAATAGACTTACATGTGACCATCTTGTAGATGCGTCAATTAACACCATAAAGTATCGAAATGGGCCACACGGTGGAGCAATTGGTCCACATATATCTCCTTGTATTCTTTCCAAAAATGCAGGAGTCTCACTTGTAACCTTACTTTTAGAAGGTCTAATTATTAGCTTTCCAAGTGAGCAAGCCACACAATTAATATGACTTGGCGGCAGAACTTTCATGTTCTTTAGTGGGTGTCCAAGTGAACCCTTTATAATTTTGTGCATCATCGTTGATCCTGGGTGACCCAATCGGTCATACCAAAGTGTAAATTCATCTCGGTCATCCGACCTTTTCTTAGATATCACATTAGCCTCAACCGGATAAATATATGTCTCATATAATCCGGAGGCTTGTCTTGGCATTTTCTCAAGGATCTGTATCACATTCATGTGTTGTGATGCACAAATATTCTCTCCCATTTTCATTCATGGTTTCCATATGAAACCCATTTTGACGCACATCCTTAAAGCTCAATAAACTTCTTCGAGATTTACTCGAATATAATGCGTCATTTATTACTATTTTTGTTCCTTTTGGGAGTAGAACAAGAGCTCTTCCCGAGCCTTCGATGAGTTTAGCCACACCAGATATGGTATTCACATTTCCCTTAAAGGGTTTCAATTGTGTGAAATACTCTTTATTTCTCAAGATGGTATGTGTGGTGGCACTGTCCACAAGACATTGCTCCTTCTCATCGAGTCTTTCCTTAGAAGGTTCCATGTATTCTATAAAGAGGGAAACATTAATAAGTCAAGCCATTTACAAAGAAAAACTTCATATTATACATCAGGATAAGCATATTTTACATAGTCCTACTAGATCTTAAAAGAAAACATTACATGACATTACATTACATGGCATTACATCATATTATACATTATTATATAATAAAGGATGATCTCATAAGTTCTTAAACCAATGCTTCAATCCAAGGCACATGCATCATCATTCTCAAAGTTGAGAAAGTGAAAGACATCTAGGCTGGTCATGGGTGAACTACCAACATCTTTGTTTTCAACAAAGTTGGTTTCATTAGCCTTTTCTTTGTTTCTTTCAGCTTGGTAAGCATCCACCAAATGTGATGCGGTAAGGCATATTTTTTCCCAATGACCAGCTATGCCACATCTGTAGCAGACAGTTCTTGGCTTATGAGAGGGCTCCTTTTTACCCGTCTGTACCTTTCGCTTTTCATTCCCATAGTTACCTCGATTATCATGGCGGCCATTATTATAGCCTTGCCAACGGCCACGACCACGACCACCACGACCACCACGGCCATTACGGTCACCTTGATCTCCACGACCTCGGTCACGGTTATTATAGTTCCGTGACTGTTGCCCACGTTCTTTGCGATTTTTGTTTTTGTCATCGGATGTCTTTTCAGTGGCATTGACATCCGGAGCTGCTACTGATCCAGTGGGTCTGAGGTTGTGGTTTCTCATTAAGAGCTCATTATTCTTTTCAGCCACTAATAATACTTTCATGAGGTCTGAGTACCTCTTAAAGCCTCTTTCTCGGTATTGTTGTTGCAATAATACATTCGTGGCATGCATAGTAGAGAATGTTCTCTCTAGCATTTCTTCTTGAGTGACCATATGACCACATAGCCTCAATTGGGAGGTGATCCTGTGGATAACACTGTTGTAATCAGATATGGACTTATAGTCCTGGAACCTTAAGTTGTTCCATTCATACAGAGCTTGTGGGAAAAGGACTTCCTTTTGGTGTCCATATCTTTCTTTCAAACTTTCCCACAACTCTTTAGGATCCTCCACAAATAAGTATTCGGTCTTGAGACTCTCATGAATGTGGTGGCGGAGGAATACAATTGCTTTTACCTTCTCCTGTGGAGTGGCATCATTGTTCTCCTCAATTGTTTTTTCAAGGCCATTTGCCTTAAGATGGGTCACCGCATCTACCTTCCATTCAAGGTATTTTTGGCCCGATAAGTCAAGAATGTCAAAGTCTCTTTTTGCAATATTTGCCATTGGTTACTACATAAACATATAAATCAAATATATAAAGTAAGGAAAAATGACATAATTATAAAATTGTTAGTACATGTTAGCCATATGTTAGTCATGTGTTAGTAATATGTTAGACATAAACATAAGCAAATAAATAGTCAATAGTCACTCGTGTTAGTAGTCCGTCACGTGCAGTCCTTGTGTCATTGTCCGTCAAGTACAATCATGTAAGTCATAGTCAATGGTCTTGATAGGAATGTCGTGTAATTCATAGTCTTATTAGTCATTAATAGTCCATGAAGAGTAGTCATGTAAGTCATATCAATAGTCCGAAAAATGGTTGATTATGTATCATAAATTGTGATCATAGGGTTAGATTAGTCTAGTGGGAAAAATTGTAAAAACCGATTCCTTTTATCCTCTTTAATCTCCATCCATTCATTTTACTTTCATTTTCACTTTCACTTTCACTTTCACCATCCTTATCTCCTTCTTCCTTAACTCCATTTTCATTATTCAAGCTCAAAGAGAAAAAAAAAATATGGCCGATGATGAGATTACTAGTCGGCTTGTTGCTAATAACAACCAATTTTTAATCGAGCTTTTCATTTGCCTTGTCCTTATTTACATCATCATTATTATCATAATCATTATTTTGTTGGAAAATCTTAGTTCATAAACCAAGTGGTGAGAAAACAAGAAGTTTGTGGGGCTTTGTCAAAAGAGGTAAGCAAATCTTAATTTTGTTTATATCTTAGCATAAATCCAAAAACCATGATTTTATTTTGACAAAAGTTATTTTAGATCTCATGTTAAAATAACGAGTTTCTGATGTAGAGGTTCCCGAACTTGGGCAACTATAGAGCATACTCCTCGGATTTAATTAGTTTACAAATACTTGAGTTTTTTATGTGGAAGATCCCGCAAAGGGCAACTACAGAGCATAATCCTCAAGTAGATTTTATATAATAGTTTTGTGTAATGAAAGACTAAGGAATGTTTAAGAAACATACCTTACTTGTAGCAAAGCTCAGTCGGAAATTAGAACCTCGTGCTGATAACGTGTTGTAATTTGATTGCTTTTTAAACAACTTGATTACTTATACTTTTGTGGGATGTGTTCAAGAACACTTAGAATGATGCTAGAAGAGAGGAGTGAATAAGAGAAGTAGATTTCTTACTTGCTCTTGGTGCACTTGTTACAATGGGTGAATGCCTCTATTTATAGGCAAAGTGAAGGTGAATTTCCTAATAGAAAATTAGGAGGGTAAAGAAGGTGAACAATTCACCTTGTACAATTTACCACAAAATATATAGCAATAATTCACTCTAGAATTCTCCTAGCAATCATGTTAGTAGACATACAAGTATTTGTAACTTATACTTGTAGAATGTATGTCTAACATGTATTTGTGATATTCCATAACAATACTCATTTTTTTTATACGTTCAATTTTTTTTTATTACAATAGCATTTGAATTTTTGAATATAACTAATTGAAAAAAAAAAGAGGGCTTGAACCGGTTTCTTGGTTCCCTACGTATCCTCTTGGGGTTTAAGAAGAATCAAAGTCTACGTAGTTCTCTTACCTTTACTTACCTTTTTCGGACTTCCGAATTGTTTTCCTTACCCCCTTATCTTTGCGCCTCGGACTCGGAAGTAGTGGCCGGATCATCGGAGTTGGAATCCGATTTTGAGTCATAAATGGGTGCATTCCGTTGTTTCCTCTTCTCCGCCCTTATCCAATGTTGAACACATGCTTGAGCCTCCAATTTATCGGGTTTCAATTGACTCCTCTTGTAGCTTAGCATGTTTTCTCCTTGACTAAAAGCTTGCTCCACGGCTACCGTTGATGCGGGGACGACCATAATTTGTTGCACAATCTTGGCCAATGTTGGATACTTTGGGGCCATCTTCCTCCGATATACTAAAACTTCAAAACTATCAATTTCACCATCAAAACTAAAAGGATTTGTTGGATAATCTTGAAACTCCGCACTTGCGGATGAGTGTCTAGGTGTTTTTGTTCTTTTAGATAAAATTTGTTTAGCTTTAGAAATAATAGAAGAAGAAGAAGAAGAGGGTGGGGGAGTTGATTCGGAAGAAGCACTAGCACTTGTTTCAAATAAAGGAAATAATTTACCAATTTCAACACGAATATTATTAGTAATAGAATTAACGTTCTTAATAGAAGGTAAGCCTAAACATTCATAATAAGCATTTAAAAATTCCGTAACACCATTGATTTTTAGTCTAGGATCGAAAACGGCGGCAATAAGATAAACTAGGGGAATGCCACTATAATATTTTAGTCATTTTGTTTTCATTTCGGTTGCAGCATATTTAAGTGATTCTAAACCTAAACCGGTTTGTAAAGCTTCGGCAACATTTACGGCTATTTCTAAAAAACTACAAGAAGTTGGAATGTAAACATAACTCAACATATTAGTAGAATCACTAAAAACTTTTAAAGCACTACAAATATCAAAACAAGTTTGCCAAATACTTTCATCATCTAAAATAGACCAATTCAAGAAATAAATTGTGAGGAAAATTCTTGTAAAACATCTTTATAACGAAGAGCTTGACTAAGTAGTTTATAGGTTGAGTTCCAACGAGTTCCAATATCTTTTGAAAAAACAATCGGAGGAACATTTTTTTATATACAAGTTGATCTCCATTTTCTTCTTAAGTCGGTTGAATGCCAAATATGTTCAATTATTTCGGTCATAGGTTCTAACATTTCATGTAAAACTTTTAGGCCATCTTGAATACATAAATTTAATATATGACATGAACATCTTTGGTGAGTAAAAGGTGTTTTTATAAGTTGACCCGCATTCCCCACCAAATTATTTACGGCGCGGGTGTTAGCGGAAGTATTATCAAATGAGTATGAAAAAATTCGATTTTGTAAATTAAATTCTTGTAAAATCGTTCTTATTAAATTAACAATGTTGGTGGCACTATGTCTTTCATTAAAATGGCGAAATGCAATAACAAATTTATGCAAGTACATATCATTATCGATAAAATGTAAAGTGATGCCCATGTAAAAATGTTTTTGTGATAAAGTACTCCAAATATCACTACAAATTGAAACTTGATGCGAAAAAGATTATAAAACCGTAAGAATTTTTGTTTCTTTTGTTCATAAGATTTCGAAATTAATTTCGAAATTTGTTTACGAGAAGTTGGTATAAAAGCCGGTTGAAGAAAAGTAGTGTTATATTCTCTTACATTATTAGATTCCCCATAAGAAAATGGAAAAGCTTCGGATGCAATTAAGTTGGTTAATCCTAAAGATTCATCAACATGATTATAAGTAAATAAAGAAGATTGAGAGGAAGATGATGCAAACCCGTGGGACAATTGTGTTTGTCCCCGTGATATTCCGAGCTTCTCCGGATGATACTTTTGCATGTGGGTTTGCAAAGTCCCGTATCCGCCCTTCGCCTTCCACTTGTACACATTCGGACAATAATTGCACGAAACTTGGCGATAATCGTCCACCACCAGACCCTTCTTGTAATGCTTCGTGAATATGTCGGAGGTGATCATTTTCGGTGGAGGGGCTTGTCGGAATGACCCTTCTCCTTGTGGAACTTGTGGCATTTCTGAATCCGGCATTTGAGTCTCGCTTTCTTGTGTGCTAGGAAAGAAAGCGGGACTCGGAGTGAAGTTGTAGTCGTTTTGGTGATCCGGGTTTGCCATTTCGAAAGATCGAGAATACGAGAAAGAATATGAGATGGAGGATTGAAGATTGAGAGTAGGAGTAGATATATGAGAATGTTGATGTGAAATAAATGGAAGAATTGTATGGTATTTATAGGAATTGTGGGTAGTAAATTTTTTTTTTTAATTAAACAAATATTACAAAACTATATAAGAAAAAAAATTAATAACCCAACGACCCTAAGAGCCGTTGAGATGTGGGGCCCACCGGCTTATAGCCGTTGTGGGCCAAAGAGCCGTTGCCAAACCGCCGGTTTAGGCATTAAAAATTTTTTTAAAAAAATAAAAAAGTTTCAAACCAGCGGTTTAGGTTTGGCTGAGAGTCAAACCTAAACCTAAACCGTAAACCTCCGGTTCAACCAAACAAGCGAACCTAAACCGCCGGTTCACAAACCGCCGGTTTGACGGTTTGGTTTGAACCGGACCCACCTCTAGTTAAAACAGGTATATGGATCGGACCGTATTATTCATCCGGTCCGGACAGTACGCAGAGTCCTCGTCATAGCATCTCCCATATTGGTGTTACATAGAGTCATTTTGCGAATGATATACAGTAGAGACGATGAAGGGAAAAAGAATGGGACGTGCCATACATAATTAAAAGCTATGCCGACAGAGAAGCATTATTATTAAGCACTTGAGCATAGAGCATTACAGCTGTCTTCTAGAACTAGGTGGGGCCCAAGTCACGTGCCAACTGCGAAGAGAAGGAGGTGACCGTTGGGATTTAAAACGAGACGCACGAAACTCGATTCGTTTTCCACTCCCACTCCCCACGTATATCTTGCTCTTCGGTCAAGTAACTGATTTTCTTTTATTTTCTCTTTCTTTTTTTATTTTACTACATCCCCTTCTCTCTACCTTTCCTCCATCTCTCTCCTGGATCTCTCTTTCTCTGTCTCTGCTCTGCGACTTCAACAGACAAAGAAGAAATTGTTGATCACCACTTTCCAAGCCCCCTTTCCAAGCCCTAGCGAGTAGCGAGCGAATTCCGATCAAACATGTCGGTAGAAGATTTCACAAGATCCGTTGAAGACGGAATCAAGCTCTCCAAGCGAATTTACTTCGGAAAAGACCGTTCGGTCGCACCGCCCAAGCCATCGCTGGCCATGTCCCGCTCGCCCAAATCCTACCTTCCCACTTCCCCCATGGTCTACGCTGTTATATCTGACCCTGGGATAGTCGATAACCCTGATATCCCCAGTTACCAGCCCCACGTCTTTGGCCGATGCGATCCCCCCGCGCTGATCCCTCTACAGATGAACGCCGTTCAGCTTCAGGCTGATTGTTTCCTCGATTCCGTCTTCGTTAGGGTTTCCGGCTCTTGGCGTGTTCATTGTGTCATGGGGAGCAGGAGTTGCGATTGTCGTCTTGTGGTTCCAATGGGTGATCAGGTGATCTCTTTTGAGCTTTCTCAATGATTGCAAACACAACGCCAATTTGCTAAAAGAACTATGTTGTTTCAGTCTTTGCATCATATGGAACAGGCTATTAACTCCTTAGAAATCTTCTATGCGACCTTGAAAGCATTTCTTGAAAGTGATTTCTTTGTTGACGTTTAGACTTGTATCATCGTCGTGAGCTAATTTTGTAACGGTTCAACTGGAAGTAGCATCACTGTTTTGGATAGAGTAGCCCAAAGCTACATGGAGTACAAGAGTCACTAGTACAAGTATAGCAGAAGCTTTCTCAATACCGACTGACTATATAATAATAGTTAAGTGGCGTCTGAAGTGCACATCGGTTCGTATCTGAGTAATTGACAAATTAATAAATTCTCAACAACTCTGGGTGTGAAACTATATTTCAGGTGTTATAATTATGATATTAACTTTTCAGAAATAATTGGTAATAACATCGACTACTGAAGCAGTTGTCTGCTGAACTTATGGTGTAACTTGTAAGGCTCCACATTAGACCGTATGTGTGCTCTCAATCAAGCTTAAGGTTTTTTGGAAGCATCACTACCCATTCTTATGTTCTCAGTATGAATAGAAGCTATAAATGAACGAGAAATACCGTACCTGCTGCTAGTTTTTTGGTGCAAAGTCAACTGGGAGCTAGAACTAAGCAAGCTTCTTCGGTGCAGGAGCTAAAGGAAACACATACCTAATATGCCAACTCTTGATACATTCATAGATTAATCAAAATGACCAAACAACCCTTAGAATTTTGCAAAATGGAAAAGGATATTAGTGATTTCGTGATAATATGACTAGCTGAGGCTTATTTGAGCTTCCATACTGCTACTGTAACACGTTCCCTCTACATTTTTTTGGTACTTCAGTGTTTCAGGAAGCATATACAAGTGGTGCATAGTACTGATTTTGCATTTAAAGCACCTTTCTCTACTCTTAAGTGATGTATGCCTGAGTATTGGTTTGGAGGGATGAGGATGGATGATGAAGTACCTAATTTGGGTGAAGTTTCCTATATTTGGGTTGAGTTACAAAATAGAAGGTTATGAAGTGGAAAAAACGATAGAAGAACAGAAAATGAATTTTGTAGTCTTGGACTATCAACTGAATACAATATTATGGTAGTCTATTAAATTATGATTCAATCGAACTCGTGCAAGACCAAAAATATATAGAAGTTTTAGTTGGTGATTTGTTAATACATTTATCTGAATATTTTGTATGTGCCAAGTTGGCATTTAATGGATTTGTGTATATTCTGTCAAATAATACTGTTATTTGGCTAACAGGGTTCAATTTTAGGTGTTGAGGTTGATATCCCAAGAAAATCATTTTGTACTCAACTAGTTCCCATGAAAGAAAAAGAGGAGGAGAAGAGTTTTGGAGCTGATGACGGAGGATATTTGAAGCCCAACATATTTATGTTGACAGTACCACAAGTATGTTCTTTTTTGTCCTCTTTGTTTGCATGTTTAGGCTAGAAGTTCTTCAGAAATAGATTTTCTACAAATTTAGTTGTAAGGTTAATGTATTACCTTTGGGCAATAGTATGGTTGTTTTGTGCTTTTTATTGGCCTTCAGTTTTGAGTGTCTTGAAAGTTCTTGGCTTTTCTCCATGCTTCCCACCTGTGTGGTGATTCTGCAACACTTCTCTTTGCTCAATATTTACAGGTGGATGGTGGAACCAATCTTTCTATTACAATCACTTGGTCACAGAAAATTCTTTACCAAGACGGGGATTTCTCCCTTACAATACCATTTTCTTTTCCCGAGTATGTAACTCCAGCAAGTAAAAAGATACCAAAGAAGGAGAAGATAGAACTGAATGTCAATGCTGGTAAAGAAACTGAATTGCTGTGCAAGACATGCAGTCACCCCCTGAAGGTACTTATCTTGCTACTGTTAGCTTAAAGTCTATAGAAACATTTGATAAGCTTCACGTTTATGTTTTCAGGAACGGAGACGACAAGTAGGAAAATTGAGTTTCTTGTACGAAGCAGATGTTCTTGCATGGTCAAGTATGGACTTCAGCTTTAGCTATAATGTAAGATGAGTTCATATGTTGTCATTGACTAGCATTCCAAAATATGTCATGTCTAATTAGAAAATCCTAAAGAGATGAAAGAGTTTGACTTAATATGGAAGTAAGTTTGCATATTTTGACAATGTGATGATCAAGTATAAATTTCTGATGCTAACTTTTTTTCATGTTAATGCTGTGCTAGGTTCCAACAAGTCATATATTTGGTAGTGTGCTCTTGGGATCTCCCACTCTTGATGATGTTGATCAAAGAGAGATGTTTGCTATTCATATTCTCCCAGGGAATGATAAAAAGGTGGTCCTATACAAGTTCCACTTGTATGTTTTACTTTCAATTGTCTCTATATTTTCTTTCCAAATTGTTTCCTTTGGGATCTGACTTAATGTTAACCAGTGGAGTTCAGACTTTTACACAAACTAGAATGACATCGTGCTTGAAAGAGAGAAAATATTAATAGAAGTTGGTATTTCACTGTTATTCTATGAGCCCCTCTTAGCTTAGTGTTATTAAGCATTGATTTTTAATTTCCCACCTGTTTGTATGATGTAAGAGATTTTTCTTCTTTATTCTTCAGTTTGGACTTCTTTATTTTCCATAGTTTGACTGATTCCTATATAAAATTTCACAGGTTTTTACAAGAAACATAGTTTTTGTTGTTGATATGAGTGGAAGCATGCAAGGGAAGCTACTTGATGATGCCAAAAATTCTCTATCATCTGCTCTTTCTCATCTTAATCCAAAAGACTCGTTTAACATATTAGCATTCAGTGAAGAGACTTTATGGTTCTCTCCATCTTTCAAGCCTGCCACTCAGGGGATAATTGAAGATGCAATAAAGTGGATGGGTACAAACTTTGTTGCAGGAGATGGTACAAACATTTTGCTTGCCCTCAATCAGGTCCTACTCTAATTTTCTGATGTTGTTGGGTGAAATGTCAGAGGGGGGGAGAGTTCACAGTGAACTGTGTGTGTTTGGCTTGCTCAATTTTGCATGTGTTTAAAGATGTTACCCTAAAAAATTTGCATCCCCTGATTCTCATTCTTCTTATTCTGAATAGTTTCAGTCAATTTTTGTATACTGTCCATTTGATTTATCACTATGCTAAAATTCTTGCACCTAGGTTCTATGGGTACTTAAAATGAAATTCTTGAATTCTTCCATAAAATCTCCGGTTCATTATTATCCATTTAATATTATCTCTACATCTCCTGATTGTCAACCAGGATAGAGAGGAAAAAACTGAGATATGGCATTCTTAAACTACAAGTAGGAGAGATTATTAGCATTTAGGAACACTATAATCAAGTTTTTTTGAGTTTCTAGGGTCTAGCAGTGTGATCATCATATATCATTTATGACCTTTACCAATTCAAAATTAAGATCTTGATCTTATTAACTCCCTTACAGAACAAATCAATATTTGATATCTCCTTGTACTTTCTTCCTAGAAACTCCCAAAAAAAATAATGATAGTATCGGCACTCATTTAAGGTAGGAATTTGTCTTAACTGTCACAAGCTACTTTCTTCCTTGCAGGCTTTGGATATGGTGTCAGACATCAAGGACTCATTGCCACTCATTTTCTTGATTACTGATGGATCTGTGGAGAATGAGAGACATGTTTGTGATACCATGAAAAGTCGTCTGTCAAATTGCAAATCAATTGTTCCACGCATACATACTTTTGGAATTGGTAAATAATGAACTGGTTCCTAGAGCTAATTGTTCTTTTCATATTGTATAACTTGATTCGATTTGTGATGTTGCTGTTTTTATATCTCACACGAAACGTTATATATTGGATTCCATATCTGTGTAACAATTAAGTACTGAAATCCATATGAAAAACTACAGGCGCTTATTGTAATCATTATTTCCTAAGAATGCTAGCAATGACCGGAAGAGGCCAATATGATGCAGCATATGACCCAGGTAAATTTTCTTGCTTATAAAAGGTCAGAACAATGCCACCAGCTAAGTATTATATTCGATTTTGGAACCTTTTCCATGTCCATGTAATTTACCTTATAATGTAAAGCATTGAGTTTTGCCTAAAGTCATTAATAAACGTTTCCCTGGTCCAATCACACTATCTTGACAATTGATGCGTAATATGTGAAACACAGTGTAAAAGTTACTAACTGATGATGTAAGTTTATTGCTTATGGAAGGTTTGAACAATGCCACCTACTAAGTATCATATTCTACTTTTGGAGCCTTTCCATGTCCGTGTAGATACAATCACACTATCTTGGCAATTAATGCGTAATATGTGAAATACATGAATATATACAGTTGTTGTCATTGTTGTTGATGGCATACTCCCCTCACCTAATGGTTATAAAATATAATGACCTGAATGACGGTAGTAGTTGTTGATGGTGTACCGCCCTCCTCTGATGATAATAATCATAATGTATGATATCCAGTATGATGGTCGGTTATTATTCTCTGTGTTTGAAATGGGATAAAAAGCAATGCATAAGAACGGGAGGGGAATGATTTTGGTATGCATATGAACTACCCTACTGGTGGTGAATCTTTTCTAACTGTGCGCTCATCATCTTCACTCTCAACCTTGACAAGTTCCTCGCCCCCTAGTCAGGTTTAGTGTCATGCTAGGGCCCCTAGAAGACGCATGAAATAAGGGAGTTGAAGAAGAACCAGAAGAGTGTTTCTTTTTTCTTCTTTTTTTTTTTTTTTTTTTTTTTTTCCGGATGGCTCTTTATTATACAACTTGTGGTGATTTGGTTAGGATGCTATCCTTCATTTAATTTTTCATGCAATTTCTCTTTTCTACAGAATTGATTGTTTTTATAAAATTGTGCATAATAATCCTTAGCCGTTAAATACGCTGATTTGAGAGTGTAGAAAGCAATAATCTAGTGTTTGTTATCTTCTAAGATTAATATCACCTTCTTCATCACCTACTTTAATTGAGAAGGAGATAAAACATATTGTTAAATTTCAATCCAAGAAAATTGTTCCAGTTATAAGGATATATGAATAGTTTGGAAAGAAAAAAAAACGTGCTGATGGAATTAAAGAAGATTGGGGGTTGCTATTTTGGTAACAAAACGTGTCTGAAGGATGTTTTTTTGAAGCGGTGACCGTAAATTTTAATCTGGTGTTTTGTAGATTATGGACTAACTTTGCACTTTTACAATGTTTTTAACCAATATATGATTATCTACGTATACAATTAGCTTTTATAACTTGTGAAATCTTAAATAGTTTTGAATTTCATTTATTATATCTCTGTGTTTTACTTGTGCAGATCTGGTGGAGTATCACTTTGGCAAGCTGTATAATAGAGCAGCTTCAACTATTCTTGCAGATATAACCATTGATGGGTTAGATGCACTTGATGACCTTGAAGTATGCTCTTTATTATCTTGCAATATGACTTCTTCCTATTTCTCCTTATCATTGGCACTGAACAAAAGTGATGCCAATATAGTGTACTAATAGTCAGCTTAGATCTCAATTTGTGCATTTCGCTATCGCTTCTCATATATATTTCACTATTGCTTCTCTTATATATATACATGTACACATATACATATATACACACATACATACATATATAAACACATACATACATATATATACATATATTATGTACTTGTTGCCTATAGTTGTTTCTTGTTCCTGTGTTTGAATTTTTGCTTTCTCAGTGATAATTTGAGTATCCAAACTTCTTATGGTTCGTTTGATTGATCATTTAGAATGGAAACGAAAAGGTAATGACTAAGTAAGGAAAATGAAATAATCATGTTTAAGATTCATTTATTTTTGGTTATCTTAGAAGAATTATACTTGAGGTTGATTTTGTTTCCCTATTCTTAATACTTCTCAAATCTTTTGTTTCCTTATTCTTAACTTTTCCGTGTCCATTCCGGATGACCAACCAAACGGCCACTTAGTTTTACCTTTTGGCACGAGTTTTTTCCCTTTTTGCTGACTTAAACATGATCTTGTGCAAATTAATAGGTGTATCCAATCAAAATTCAGGATCTTTCATCTCAGTGTCCATTAAGTTTCTCAGGCAGATACAGGGGAAGTTTCCCTAAAGTAGTAAAAGCAAGAGGTATTTTGGCAGATAGAAAGAGTTTTTCAGTAGACCTTAAGGTGGATAAAGCAGAAGAAATGCCTCTTAACAAGGTGAGATCTTATTCTGCCATTAACTGCAGTTATCTTTACTGTTCAAATGCGGTAACTCTGATATATGTACGGTAATCTTCATTTGAGTATGATTTATAAATAGTTGGGTTGTGCTGTCTATTTCAACAAAGAATTATTTTCTAGTGGTAGATTGAGGAAGATGTTTTTGTACTAAGCCTGCTTAGGCGGAGCAATTTCAGGATAGTGACCTCCAGAAAAGTTTCCGTGCGAGCATGATTTGACACCAAAAACATCGGGTCTTGCACGTTTTTCCTCCATATCATGTATAAGTCTGTCAACTAAAAGCATAGTACTCATGGAACTGTACGAGCACTTTGTCTTATCTCTAAAGCCATCTTTGGAACATAGATATGCACCTCTTCAAAAGATTTTTTTTTTCTTGCTTGTTTTCTCTCAAATGAACTTTGTGTGAAGTTGATCATAATGAATTGGCAATCAAAGAGAAATCATAAATAGCTCATCCAGCATAAATATACCCATACAAGCCCAAATGCCTGTCATTGAATCAATAATAAGTTTACTTGGCCAAATAAAAACTGGCGGAGTGGCGACAGTTATGGGAAATGTTACTGCCAAAAAAAAAATTATATTTTATCATGAAAAGTTTGAGAATTCTGTATTTCAGCCGTTGTGGTATGTCTCAAATTCTTGGGAATTGAAATCCATTGTTCTTGGTGATTCCTAGGCAAGTGATGATATCCTTTGGATGCCGCTTAATGACATGAGAAGAAAAGTTTATCTGATAGTTATATAGAAAACTGTTTAAATCGTTGACCAACAATAACTGAAGTGCCGTATGGTCATTTTATTATTTGTAGTAGGCAAGAGCTAGCATCCACTAATACAGTTATATATAATGCAAGTATGTAATGTTGCCTATCAGGCTATCACTATTGACATCATATACTTTACTTGGCCTTGAATCAGATGGTTGTGATGCAGCAGATACCTACATGTACTGCTCAAGCATGGCTTTCACAAGATAGACAGCTGGAAGAAAAGGTAAGACTGTCACATATTAGGACTTCATTTGACATCTTTATAGAATCTCTGCAACAAAGTCATAACAGCTGTTCTGTATCTCTCTAACCCTGCTAGTTAGACTTGGTAGTCCGTTGTAACGTCACTTACCCAACATTCTATCTTGCTAATGGTTGTTGCATTTAATTCTCAAATATCTTTACTTGGTCAAACATCTTTCTGTCTCCTAGACATATTATGCTGTGTGAGATGGAAGTTTCATAATTGTTGTGCCTACCGCATAGGTCGCCAAAATGAGCACGCAGACAGGCATTATTTCTGAGTACACCTACATGGCCATTATTGAGACTAATACCACAAAAGAGGCTGTGGAACCTGGAGAGAAGGTATCCTACAATGTAACTTGCCCTTTCTCAAGTTGTTTTAAACTTTCATGCACTCGTAAGTGACTGTACAATGATTATATGGCCCGTGATCCAGAAACACAAGAATGGGAAAGCAGATGGACATAATAGAGAAAGAGAAATAAGAAGCCTTGGTCTCGGTTTTGGTAACTTGAAGGCGACGGCAGAAAACCTTCCTCCAGGATTCGAAGAGAAAAAGGCTCCAGAAGCAGCTGAGATCATTATAAAGGGAACCTCAAACTGTTGTGCGAAGCTGTTTGGGTGTTGCTGTTGCATGTGTTGCATTGACTGCTGTAACAAAATGAACAATCAATGTGCCATTGTTCTTGCACAGTTCTGTACCGCGTTAGCATGTTGTGGATGCCTTGAGTGCTGTGCTGAAGTCTGCTGCTCTGGAGGAGACTAGGTACGAAAGCGCGTTTTGTTTCATATCTCAACACCCTCAAATTGTTTAATGTGCAATTGTTCATAGGCTCAGTGATACAGAAATCAACTTATTATGTAAGGAGGGTGGAAGAGGGCAGGTGCTCTGTTTGTCTCCAGGTATATAAGGCTTGCGCCCTCATGATTCATGTAAATTTGTTGGTGAAACAGTTGTAAGCTTGTCGCGCTGCTTGTTTCGAAACTTTTCGAGTTTAGTGTTGTGATTGGTTGAGTTTGGGTTCTTGGTGGGTTAATTTTGTATTACGTTTGTCAAAATTTTGGTTAAGTTGAATTCATTTGAAGAGGTTTTTCGTGTCAAGAAAAAAAAATGAATTCTACCATAAATCAGAGCTCATTATAGGGTTCGCAATCGCTTTCAACTATCAATTACAACATATGCAAGGAAATGAACCTAAGTCTTACAAGAAGAAAATCAAAACCCTCCCTAAAGGAAGAACATGGCTACCGCCGCCTCCGAGAAAACCCTCGTTCTCAAATCTTTTGGCTACCGCCGCCCACGCTTCTTCTTCCGAGTTTAGTTTCCGGTTACCGCCTCTCCCGCTTCCCTCGTGTAGATTGAGGAACTCTTGTTTCAAGCCCTCTCTATAATCAGTCAAATAAAACCCTCTTTTTCCCAATAACCCTAACTCAATACTAGATCTACTCAAAGGCCATAGCCACGAGCTCCTTCTCCCAGTGGATGGCTTGGATCTCGGCCACTCAAAGAGGGATTGCAACTCTCTGCCCTAAAGCGGAAACCCCTGAAAGTTCTATTGAATCGTTCCAATTTGTCTCTGACTCGTTTCTTGTGGTTTCAGCAAGAACATTCGTTGTAGGTTATCTTGGAACGTAAAGGGGAGGAGCAATCGAAGAAGGCTCTCTTGGAATGTGATGTGAAGGAGCAGGGGTTGATGGTTGTATTCTTGTTCTTCCTCTAAGCAATCTTTTCGATCTTGTTACCCGTGGAGCCGTTCAGCTAGTTCGTCGGCTAGATTCATTTGGGCTAAAACAAATATCATCCTCCTTTAACAATTTGTCCTTTAATGGATGCTCATTTCTCTTATCTTTCTCCTTTTCTGTCGGTTTTGCTCCTTCTGTTGTGGATTTCTTTTGATTTGGGTTTTTTTAATTTATTATGTCGTTGTAATCTCGATTTTTCCCTTCATTACAATGCATCTCCAAAGGTTTTAACAACCTGCTAATTAGTTCACAACCTACACATACAACTTCGTATGACCAAACTTTGAACAAGATAATCGGCTCACAACCTACACATACAAACTTCGTTTGACCATGCTTTGAATAAGATAAATCATAATTTCACAAACAATTATCCTAAAGATCATCCTTAATTACTCACGTTATCTTTCTATGAGGTCTGCCCAGGGACTTAACCATATGTCGCTCTCTTGTGTGAGTATTATCCGATTTTCGATGCTTTGTTAATTCTTTCGTTTCTTATGAAACGAGTCTCGACACTTGCAAAACTACCGAAAGAGATGAAAACAATTACTTTTGCATTCCAAAAAATTTAGTTTTGAAGCCTATAAACAAAACAATACATCCCAAAGTTAACAAAACCATGTTGGCTTTTTACAAATGGCTTCTTATTAATTATACACCTCAATGCTATCACTAAGTGTAACTAAAATGAATCTTGTTAAAATAGTCCAAAAGATACTAATGGAGATGTTTTGAAATTCTCCTCCAGTCGTGGTCTACATTACAACCAAAAGCTTGTAGGCTTACAACTTTTCTTTTTTTAAGCCCCTATGTTATTAACCAATATGTTATTCAACCCTCTATGAACAATTTTCTCCTTACAAATCATTAATATTTTAACCATCAAAGTTATACACCTCTATATATATCACTTTACCCGTTTTCAGCAATGACGTCTTCCGAGTTTTGATGTTGTCTTTTGGTGGCGGTTCGAGCGGTTCGTCGAGAAGGAGGTGTGGATTTATGATCGACTCTTGATGGCTCTGTTGCAGTCCAAATCTGAGGTGTCCACAATTCTTCTCCATGCTTCCTAGTTGTGTACTTCCTTCGAAGATGAATGTAATCGCTCGTTACCTCTTGTTGGTTGGATCATCCTACTTTCCCTTGAAGACTTTTTTGCTTTCGGGTTTCTTTTGATACATTTTTGTGTATTTATTTTCTCCTTTGTTGCGTGACCTTTCATGACGGTTAGTCCGTCTGCCGATCATTTTCGGTCTTTCGATCCACTAGACGCCGCGCCGTCTAATGGATCGAACCGCTTTTCATTTTCAAAAAAAATTACAACAAAATGAAAAAAATAATTAATTTACCCCTGTGGTTTAAAGTTTTCATGTATATATGTTCACAATTCATCAACCATTCATTAAGTTATTGTTGACATATTGTAACCCTTGCATTTGTGTTTCTTTTATATATTTTCTTAACAAGGTATCATATGAATATTGAAAAAATCATTACACACTATCAGAAAAGACTAAGCTACTAGGCATTGTTTGAAAGTTCTCCCCGTTCCTTGTTTATACTCTTGCACTCTTTCTGCATATTAGGGAAAAAAGATTGGTCTATAGAAGTATTTTTTGTATCACTGATACAAAACTAGGTTCTTATATTTATCTGATAAATTTCTAATTCTAAAATTAATTAATAAAAGGGGTAAAACGAAAATTGAGATGGAGTTTTAAAATTAAAGCTCAATAAATTGTGCATTTCAAATCACACAAAACCCTAACCAATTCCGAAACCCTATCCTCCTGATAGGTTATAGAATTATTATCATAAAGACGTAATCTAAGCATGGTTTTTGAGTCCTATTACTGTATATTGGTGTTATCTTTGTAAATCCAACTGAAGGAGCAAACATTGGAGGAATCAAGGGATTTAGCATAGATCCAAGAAGTAAAAGAAATAAAGAGAAGATTGAGAAGAAGTTTTTATCGACGAACCGCCCCGCGGCCTGAAGGACCACCCCCGCGGTGACACTCTGCCCCGCGGCTTGTGCCAGCGCCCCAACGCCCTTGTCACCGCACCTGCGGTGGCATTATCCCGCGCCCGTGGTGACACCCCGCCCCCGCGGCCTCTGACTTTTGCCTTGGTGACGTTTCATCTCTCCGCCCCCACAACTTCATTTTCTGGAGACGCCAACTCTTCAACTTCACGCACTCGCGGCACCCAGTAGCCGGCCCAGCGCTTCAAAATAGAAAGTGAAGAATTGTGGTTGTTTCAAGAGCTAAAGAAAATCACGCACTTGCGGCTATCCAAGCCACGGTCACGGAACCTTTGAAGACGAATGTTTACTCTGAAATTCTCTATCCCGCATCCCCAGCTCCTAGATCTCGCGTCTGTGGGTATTCAACAGCTACAATAAACTCGACGGTTTCAAGCCTACACTTTATGGCATTTTAAGGTGGCAATTTGACTTGTTCATTTCCTGATGTTTAATGCATAGAGTCCTATAAATAGATGTGCTAGGCATGTGTTAGTTCATCTCGTCACATCCCAAAACCTCTCTTTCTTTTTTGCTTTGTAATTTTGTTTAGAAATCTTTTATAAAGAGCTGGAGTTATCTTGCTACACTTGGTTGTTGAAGCTTTCATATAAGAGTTTGTTTGTAAGTTTTCTGATATTTGAAGTTTAATCTCAAAAAGTTATATGTGTTATTTTCCTTGTTTCTAACGTTTGTTTGCATCTCACCTTCTACCTAGTTTGATCACGTAAGTAGTTTGGTCTTTTACAAAGTGCTAAGAAATGTTGGTTCCGGGTTCGGGTCACTCTTCCAATAGCAAACCACGATTGACACAAGCGGGTTGCGAGTGTCTTTTGTGAGGGGAATTTAACCATATACTAAAAGTAACAAGTTGTTTCTTTTATGTATGTCTCAGTACCTCCTTACTAGCTTGAATGCGAATATTCTATTCACGCTTGTAGGTTTACGGATTGAATTTAATATCAAGTTATATAAGAGTTGATTGAACTAATATCTACATATGATCAGGATGAGAACAAATACTTGATAATTCTTCAAAGGAAACTTGGATCAACCATCTCGAATTGAAATTGAATACGTTCGAGTGTAGTTGTCTTTCCAATTTGTCAACAACATATATTCTTCTTTCTTGCTTTTCTTTTATTTGTCACTTTAAACAATACCCCCTCCCCCGTTCAAATATATTTGATAGTTCTAATTACATTTTATTTTTATTGCTCACATCTCTCTTGGGTTCGACCCTTACTTATTTGTTATACTCATTTTAGTGAATTTGGTTTGGATATTATTTTGATAAGCACTAACGACTGAAAATGTAACAACCGGTGTTATTTGGAGTATTTGAGAGCTCCAATAAATAAAGTTGCAGTTGAGAGAAATAATCGGGACATCGGATATGTCTTAGATGTGAGATAATATAAAAAGACGAAACGGATAAAAGAGTTGCTATTCCGATTCTTAGCGGTTAAGAAATGTAGCTTAGGAATGCCCATTTTATGAGATAGTTATGGAATATTTATCCCGATAATATTCCGAAATTTCTATTCCAATTTGGTAAAATTTAAAGATCGAAAATTATAACCGCGTTTTAATTAAATATTTTGGATAAACATTATTGTTATATATATATATATATATATATATATATATATATGTATATATATATATATTAACTAAAGAATGGCGGCGGCCTTCATCACTTATACTTATGTATACAATGTATTATAGATATATATTTATAATAAAAGTAACTTTACCTAGCCTAGATATTTTATATATATATATATAAAAAGAGGCTGCTGGCCACATTGCATCTTCATCCTCCTATTTCACTTTGATTTACAGAGAGAGAGCCGACCGAACGAGTAACCTTCGACCCATATTCAACCTCCCATAAACGTTCCATCTTTGATCCATTTTCAAATCCGATTGTACCATCGAGTCCCTTATCTTGCCCTCTACATCGTGGTACAAATTTATTTCCCGTTTGCTAGCTTTTTGGTTAAGCTTCCGTTTACCGCTATCGGAACGCCGACGGACCACCGCAAGTCATCAAATGTAAGATTTCATACCGCGCTCTTACTCCCCGTATCTCTAGGAGTCTGGATCTTCTTCCGGTTCGTATATCGGGTTAGTAACGAATAAGTTATGAATTTATTCGTTTTTCGTATTGCGGGTTAGTATAAATTGACCTTGAGTTGGTTAATATGGATAATTGGAATTTCCATTATGCTCGTTACATTATTCTGGTGATTATGGGTTCTTGTTTGATGAAATCTGATGACAGGGGGTTTAGAAATTGCCTGCGGGCAAAACGTTATTCTAGCGAAATCTAATTAATTAATTAAAGGTTAATTAATTAAATTAGGATTAAAATTGAGATTGAGGAATGTTGATTAGATACTTCCTTGAGATTTGAGGAATTGTGAGCTATGTTGAGATATTGAGGTTTAGTTGGTTGTGAGGCTCATAGATTGAGTATGATCCTTATGGATCCCTTTGGGTCTAGGTGTGACCCCTTTGATGAATAGAGGTTGATATATCTCTTTATGCCTTGTTTATAGGCCGTGTTGTCCCTCCAGTGTAGAGGTGTTCGTGGTTGAGTTTGTACGAGGTTGAGGTAAGTCCGTAGGACTTACTTAGCTACCATCCCTATATTGGGTGTTTGCATGAGTGGTGTGTGCTTTATATGTTTGCTATGATATCATGAGTTGTCGTTTTTATCGACTTATGTTCTATTGACTGCCCCACTGCGTGGCTGTGATAGCCTTTCCCTTTCATCCCGCCGTGGAGTCTGGGAGGTTCTCTGATGTCAGGCCAGACTGGTTTACAGGAAGGGCGCAATCCACTCCCGTAGGGTACACGGATTGTGTGACCGATACTCGTACAGCTGGACATTGTACTCAGAGGCGGGGATGTATCGGTCCTCGTGTCACATACTTTCATCTATCTATATATATACGGTTTTTGAGTGAATGGTTATTATATAAAGATAATAAATGGGTAAATGTGTGATAGCATGCTGATGTGTTTATCTTTCATGATTGTGTTTGTGCTTATGCATTACCTCATATATGTATGGTTAGCTAACGGTTTCATACCGTGTTGTAGATGTTTACAGGTTAGGCGCTACTGGGTGATCTGGCAGGGTGACAGGCCGAGGACTCTCGTACATTAGGTGGTTGGTTTGGGGTTGTTGTGTTTCCCCTCCTGCGTGAGGATGATCTTTTGTACCTCCTATGTGAGGATGTCGTTTTATATACTCGGCTATATTGTTGTTTACTTTGGGTCGTACAGTTTATACTGTTTTATGTATTTGTTTTATATCTGTCAGTGCCATGTTGTAAGGTCCAGTGAACTTGTTGTCAGGCTAGGGTCAGGATCCATTGTGAGATCCTAGCCCAATGTGACATCCCGAGTCCCGCGGATTCGGGGTGTTACAAAGTTGGTATCAGAGCCCAGGTTGACAACAATGGCACTTGCTACCTGCAATGAGGTTTGATAGGTAAAATAAACAGAGCCCACATGGGATCTGACGTTTTCAAAGGCTTTGGTTTTAAGTGTGGTTTTGGGATAGAATGTACGAGAAGTCGTCACCTCTGCCATGGATCTCTGCAGCGTAGATATGTATATATATCTGTGTGTACTATGGATTATGTGGATGTATTATATACATATCGATACCTATGGCATATATATAGCCTTATAAGATTAGGTGCGTATATCCTACAGATGACTCAGACTAGAGTAGTATCTGTAGTGGGATGAGGTAGGGGTACACCCCTCTTCCTCCAGTGGTGATAAGTTAGGGACCAGTTTTCGCTGTTGTTTCGCCTGTGACAAAGAATGAGTTTGAAGAGGCTGTTCGTGTCTCCATGAGTAGATCCGAGTTTCAAGAATATATGTAACAAGTATATGAAGCGGTGATAGCGGGTAGATCAACACCGGATTTACCTACAATTGTGAGATCAACTGAAGCTTATGGATCCGGAAAGAAGTAGTGGACTGAATCAGTTACTAGAGAAGCAAAGATGATGAATGGGGAACCAAGTCCGATATTAGGACAATCTAGTGATTCTTTGGCCATGAAGATGACTGGCAAGGAACTACAGTGTTTTAATTGCGTGGAAGTTGGGACACTAGCGAGCTGTGTGCCCAAAGGCTCCCATCATATGCTTTACATGTGGTAAAGCAGGGCATAGAGCGAAGTTTTGTCGACAAGGCAAGGCATTGCCTTTACAGGTTCCCTTCAAGAGTGAGATCATTTCAGGTGGACGACGAAGGTCGAGTTACCCTTTAGTTGCACAGGTTGCAAGGATGGGATGATTATGTTTCAGTTGTGGCTATCCAGATCATTTGCGTTCTGTGTGCCCTTTGGCACTGATAGCTTATTTCACTTGTGGTGAGTTAGGCCATCTGGCCCTTTCTGTCAGCACGGTGGTGTTTCTTTCCAGCAAGACCTTCCTCTTTCCGGTGCAGAAAGAGTGGAAGTGGAGGCTGTAGTAATGACCTCAGTGATACCTGAGGAGCATAGATTTGACATTGAGTGATGATATGTTGAGGAGCTACGATTGTTAGCTGTTATAGGTACCATTCTCGTTAATGGTTTACCTAGTGGAGTTTTGTTTATTGTGAGTGCTATGCACTTCATGTCTTTCGATGCATGCGCTAATAGTTGATTGTGTAAACAGTAGAATATAGACTTTCCTTTACATGATTACCAGTTAGGGGTCTGAGGTACCCACGAGATTGTGATTGTCCCATTCATTCAGGGGCTTGTGTATGGTTTATAGACTTCTTTGTCATGCCTTAGGTGCACGAGGAAGTCACTATGTGTATGGTTTGGATGAATAGATATCATGTCATGTTAGATATTAGTTGGAAGGTTGTTATAATCTCTATTGAGACCGATTAGACAGAGGTCTTCCGAGGTTACGACCTTTGAAGAGATGAGTCTTGTCATTAGTGCCGTATGAGCAGCGAAGTTGATAACACAAGGAGGTGATGGTTCTGATGTTATGATATGAAGAAGATAGTTCCACGTTGGAGGATATTCCAGTGGTTTATGAGCTTATAGACGTGTTACTGAACCGTCTAGTTGCCACCTCAACGAGTGTGAACATTGTTATCAAGTTGAAGTGTGATACGACACTGATTGGGAAGGCCCATATCATATGGTGCTTGTTGAGATGTTGTAACTGAAGGATTGAAGAGTGGGCTGAGACGAGCTTCCTTCGCCCTAGTGTATCCAATGTCTCGTATTGACGACCAGATGATTCAGCTTCAAGGATCAATCGTGTTTTTCAGGATTTCCTTGCGCTCATATTACTACCAATTGAGGGTGAGAGAGCAGGATGTGCGTAGGATAGCTGTTCATACCCGTTATGGACACTACAAGTATGTAGTGATGTCAGTTGGGTTGACGAATGCCTTAGCAGTCTTTATGGAGTTGATGAATAGTATTTTTGTCGACTTCTTTGAACAGTCTATGGTGGTCTTCATTGATGACATTTCGATATACTCTCGTAGTAGAGAGAAGCAGACCGATCATCTGAGGACAGTTTTGCTGATGTCGAGAGATAGAGGGTTGTTTACTACGCTCTCTAAGTACGAGTGGGATGCCAGTGGTAGCCTTCTTAGGCCATGGACGATACTGATGAACATTAAGGGAATGCGTAGTTTTCTTGGCTTAGCCGATTACTACCCATGCTTGTGGAAGGGTTTTGTGAATATGTATCCCTTTACGAGTCTTTTGAGTAAGACCCTCAGAATTTCGTGGTCAAAGCAATATGCCAAAATGTTGAAGAGTGGAGGAGACATTTGACCTCTGCTTCGATTTTGTTATAGTCCGAAGGTTCTGGGGATTCCATAATATACGGTGATATATCCCAGCTAAGTTTAAGACGCATATTAATACAGAGGAGTGGAGTTATGGATATGTGGGTCTACAGTTGAAGACGTGTGAGGAGAACTACCTGACGCCTGATTTAGAGTTAGCAGCGGAGTTGAATAACCACCAGCGTTAAGGACTCGAGTTGATCAAGACTTTAACCCAGAGATTCCATACTATTTAGAGAAGTTGAACGTTGTCGCCAACAACTTGAACAGAAAGACGCCTCAAGAGAAGACAACTGCGAGGCTGACAATTCAACCTTAGTTTTAGAGAGATCCAACTTAGCTAGAGTTGGACAATCAGTTCCTTGATGAGGATATCCAGTTATGCCTTAAAAGTTCTACCTGGTCTGTTGGATGAGGTCTAACAGAAGCAGGGGGCCTGCCCGACCTTGTTGAAGATGGGAGAGAAGATGTCTCGTAATGAGGCACCACAGTTCTCCATGAGAGTAGATGAAATGATGAGGAGTCATGACCGCTTTTGTGTACTTGCTGATGCAGAGTGAGACATACAATTTTACAGTACATTCACTGTATACCTTACTTAGTACATTCAGGTACGAGTAAGAGGTACCACGAGGTGAGACGATTATATTGATGGAGAAGATGGAAACTGATGTAATCGGATTTGTGACACAGTGTGTGACTTGTTAGCAAGTCAAGATAGAACATTTCCGACCTAGAGATCAGCTCCATCCACTACCAGTCAATAGTGGAAGTGGTAGGACATCTTTATGGACTTTGTGATGGGATTGAGGCCCAGTGGGAATTTTGATGTATCCGGATTGTTGGTGACAGATTAACGGAGCCGGCACGTTTCGTTCATATTAGAGAGACATGGCCAGCGAATGCATTGGTTGAGGAGTACACTAGAAAGATAGTGAGACTCCATGGTGTACCGAGAACGATCATCTCTGATCGAGATGGACGTTTTACCTTGAGATTTTGGGCAGAAGATACATACTACTTTAAGGGATGAGTTTACACTTTATGACTGCGTTTCACCCCCAAATAGATGGTCAGTCAGAGAGGACCATGCAAACCCTTGAGATATGTTATGAGCTTATGTATTGAACTGGAAACATGGATGGTTAGATTACCTCCATTAATGGATTTATTATGTGATAATGATTGACGCGCATCTTTTGGGATGCCCCTATGAGGCATTATACATATGTAGACGCCGCATACCTTTATGCTAGATTTGACCTAGCAGTATTAGTAGAATAACACCTGATCCGATTCAGGATTTTATAGTTCAAGTAACGCTGATTAGAGGAAGAATGCTGGTGGTACAGAGTCGCCAGATTTTATATGTAGACAAGAGGCGTTAACCTCTAAAGTTCAAGCGAGAGTTCATATCCGGCTGTAAGTATCTCAGCTGCGAGACGTTAGACGTGTTAATATGGAAAGGGAACTGAGTTTCCAATATGATGGTTTATTTGAGATCGACCAGTACGGAGAAGGCAGCATGATGTTTAGCTTTGCCTCTGAGATTAGAGGATATCCACCCAGTGTTTCTTATGTCTCAACCGAGAAAGTATATACCAGACTCGAGACACCTTGTGAGTTACGATGATTTGGTGGTTGAGTTCAACCACACTTTTGTTGAGGACTCGATTACATTCTTGGAATGAGATATGAAACGCTTGCATTCGAAAGACATTCCCATATTGAGGATATTATGGTCGAGATGAAGACTTGAAGAGGCTATGTGAGAGACTGAGGATAGTGTCCTGAGGAACTATCCAGAGTATATGTTGGGACAGACCCATTTGTGGGAGCACGAGTATATCTTAGTGTTATCTTGATAAATGTTGTGCTTATGTGCTTATATGCTTATATGCCTTGATGTGTTATTCCATGCTAGTTGTTATGTGATTTATGATCTTAGTAGATCTTGATGTGCTAGCGTGATGTATGTTATAGCTGAAGATGATTACTTCCTCCACGCTACCCGACTATGATTATATTTATAGCTGGAGATGGTTCTTTCCTCCATGCTATTTGAGTGGGATTAGGATTCAGCTGGAGATGGTTCTTTCCTCCATGCTACCTTGATGGACATAGTTCAGTGGAGATGTGATTCCTCCATGCGATATATATGTTTATGGGTTGGCTAGAGACGTATTTCCTCTATGCATGTGATATGTTTTGGCTAGAGATGTGCTTCCTCTATGCCTTGTGATGTGGTATGGTGAGAGACGTGATTCCTCTACGCCTTTGGGTAGCGCTATGGCCCTTTTCCCTGGAGATGATGATTCCTCCATGTTTATACTTGAGGTTATAGATTATTATAGGTTGAGACCTTTTGAGCGGAGATGTGATACCTCCGATAGATAGAGTTATACCTCGGCATATGGGTCCGAGAGGATTTGGGTTTGTTCAAGTTTCGGGACGAAACTTGTTTTTAGGGGGATATGATGTAACAACCGGTGTTATTTGGAGTATTTGAGAGCTCCAATAAATAAAGTTGCAGTTGAGAGAAATAATCGGGACATCGGATATGTCTTAGATGTGAGATAATATAAAAAGACGAAACGGATAAAAGAGTTGCTATTCCGATTCTTAGCGGTTAAGAAATGTAGCTTAGGAATGCCCATTTTATGAGATAGTTATGGAATATTTATCCCGATAATATTCCGAAATTTCTATTCCAATTTGGTAAAATTTAAAGATCGAAAATTATAACCGCGTTTTAATTAAATATTTTGGATAAACATTATTGTTATATATATATATATATATATATATATATATATATATATATATGTATATATATATATATTAACTAAAGAATGGCGGCGGCCTTCATCACTTATACTTATGTATACAATGTATTATAGATATATATTTATAATAAAAGTAACTTTACCTAGCCTAGATATTTTATATATATATATATAAAAAGAGGCTGCTGGCCACATTGCATCTTCATCCTCCTATTTCACTTTGATTTACAGAGAGAGAGCCGACCGAACGAGTAACCTTCGACCCATATTCAACCTCCCATAAACGTTCCATCTTTGATCCATTTTCAAATCCGATTGTACCATCGAGTCCCTTATCTTGCCCTCTACATCGTGGTACAAATTTATTTCCCGTTTGCTAGCTTTTTGGTTAAGCTTCCGTTTACCGCTATCGGAACGCCGACGGACCACCGCAAGTCATCAAATGTAAGATTTCATACCGCGCTCTTACTCCCCGTATCTCTAGGAGTCTGGATCTTCTTCCGGTTCGTATATCGGGTTAGTAACGAATAAGTTATGAATTTATTCGTTTTTCGTATTGCGGGTTAGTATAAATTGACCTTGAGTTGGTTAATATGGATAATTGGAATTTCCATTATGCTCGTTACATTATTCTGGTGATTATGGGTTCTTGTTTGATGAAATCTGATGACAGGGGGTTTAGAAATTGCCTGCGGGCAAAACGTTATTCTAGCGAAATCTAATTAATTAATTAAAGGTTAATTAATTAAATTAGGATTAAAATTGAGATTGAGGAATGTTGATTAGATACTTCCTTGAGATTTGAGGAATTGTGAGCTATGTTGAGATATTGAGGTTTAGTTGGTTGTGAGGCTCATAGATTGAGTATGATCCTTATGGATCCCTTTGGGTCTAGGTGTGACCCCTTTGATGAATAGAGGTTGATATATCTCTTTATGCCTTGTTTATAGGCCGTGTTGTCCCTCCAGTGTAGAGGTGTTCGTGGTTGAGTTTGTACGAGGTTGAGGTAAGTCCGTAGGACTTACTTAGCTACCATCCCTATATTGGGTGTTTGCATGAGTGGTGTGTGCTTTATATGTTTGCTATGATATCATGAGTTGTCGTTTTTATCGACTTATGTTCTATTGACTGCCCCACTGCGTGGCTGTGATAGCCTTTCCCTTTCATCCCGCCGTGGAGTCTGGGAGGTTCTCTGATGTCAGGCCAGACTGGTTTACAGGAAGGGCGCAATCCACTCCCGTAGGGTACACGGATTGTGTGACCGATACTCGTACAGCTGGACATTGTACTCAGAGGCGGGGATGTATCGGTCCTCGTGTCACATACTTTCATCTATCTATATATATACGGTTTTTGAGTGAATGGTTATTATATAAAGATAATAAATGGGTAAATGTGTGATAGCATGCTGATGTGTTTATCTTTCATGATTGTGTTTGTGCTTATGCATTACCTCATATATGTATGGTTAGCTAACGGTTTCATACCGTGTTGTAGATGTTTACAGGTTAGGCGCTACTGGGTGATCTGGCAGGGTGACAGGCCGAGGACTCTCGTACATTAGGTGGTTGGTTTGGGGTTGTTGTGTTTCCCCTCCTGCGTGAGGATGATCTTTTGTACCTCCTATGTGAGGATGTCGTTTTATATACTCGGCTATATTGTTGTTTACTTTGGGTCGTACAGTTTATACTGTTTTATGTATTTGTTTTATATCTGTCAGTGCCATGTTGTAAGGTCCAGTGAACTTGTTGTCAGGCTAGGGTCAGGATCCATTGTGAGATCCTAGCCCAATGTGACATCCCGAGTCCCGCGGATTCGGGGTGTTACAGAAAATTCGTCTTGTCACCGCCCATATCCGCCCAACCCGAGAGATTCTCCGCAATGTTGTTGTTGTTGGAACCGCTTGTTGCCGGTATTGCGCCCGAAGCACAGCATACTCGCACCACCCTCTTCTTGTTGCCGGTGCTTCCCCACCGCCAACGGACTCGCACCAACAGAATCGTTGAGCCGCCTTTGCTCTCGGCCAAAACCGTCAGCTAGAAACCGTCGCCGTGCCAGAGACTATTGGTCTCGACCGAAGCTCGCCGTGCTGGATCTATACGGGATAGTGGGGATGGCCGCTTTTTGTTGCATCACCGCGTTTGCTGTCAAGATTCGCCGCAGTCGTAGCATCATCACGCACCCGCGGCTACATCAACCCGCACCTGCGTGTTTGGTTGGAGACCTCAATGCTCCACCTTCCCGCACCCGTGGCGTCACTCGGCCACCCCCACGGAATTCCCATCACGCACCCGCGGCCACTCACCACCGCACCCGCGGGTTTTGTATTCCTTTAAAAGTTTGGACTTGTGTAACTCGATTGCGATTTATGCAACTCGGTTGGGCTTTATGTAACTCGATTGGGCTTGTGTAACTCGATGTGGGTCTTTTGTAACTCGATTAGGCTTTGTTTAACTCGATTAGGCTATGTGTAACTCGATTAGGCTTGTGTAACTCGATTAGGCTTGTCTAACTCAATGGGACTTGTGTAACTAACCCTTGTGTAAACCACAAACCTTTTGGGCTTTTGTAATTGGGAACTGACCGGATTTGTTAATTACAAAGTTTACATGTGTGTATTAACATTCGATTTTAAGAATAACATTACAAAAAAATAATAGAATACACAAGTTCAATTAGTCCATCTGGTATAAGGTGGAGGAGTGTCTCTCATCTATAGTTCAAAATCCATTAACCAAAAAATACAATAAATAAGAGAGGTCTAGTTTATACCAACGAAACAAATGAGCTTACTTGGTGCTCATGTTTACAGTAGGGACCTGTTAGCATGAAATATTGTGATATTTTAGGCACGTTTTCTAAACGTATTTGATTCATATTGATAGTCTTTGATTGAACTTTGTGCATATGTGAGCTAGTATTACCTATATTGTCGATATGGATGTCTACACTAGTTCTATGTTGACTATAGGTGATTTGGAGCTATTTCCGAACGGAATCGAGCAAAGGAGAGTTGAGTTGATATGTCCATAGATTGAGGACATTCTTTGGAAGCAATTTGGAGTCTTAGCTTGAGGAATGCACGAGTTTAGGGAAGAATCACGTTCTTGCCCTAAACCACGCTCTAAAATACGGCCGTATCACAAACCACGTTCAGAATTACGGCCGTGGATTTGGAGTCAGAATATCATGTTCATTCCAGGGGATTACACGGCCGTGGAACATATGTTGCAAACCGTATTTGTTTCCACGCTCTAAATTACGGTCGTGGAACACTTCCACGACCGTGATCTTGGCGAATCTTTTCGCCACACTTTGGAACCACGATCTTTTAAAGATTGGGCCGGGCCGACATTTTACCCTACACTATAAAAAGACGGACGAAGCAAGATTCCGTCACCTTCGCTTGCGCCCCGCTTACCCTCATTCATCACCGCTTAGACACGAAGACACTTCGTTTAGCTTGCTTGGAAGCAATTGACATCTCTTTGGGAGATCGAAGTTCGTGTTTGGAATTCCTCTAATCTCGCACTTTTGGTGGAGATTGCCGTTGAGATCTCCAGGATTTGCGGAAGATCGAAGTTCTTGGAAGATTTTGCAAGAAGATCTCTCTTCTTGATTAGGTTTGATTTGGAAAACGGATTGACATCCCGTTTTCTTTTCTTTCCTAGGATTACGATTGCTTGTTCTATTGTGAATCTTTTGACATTGCTTGTTCTCTTTGTGACTTTGAGATTGAATTGAAGATTATTGAAAGTTCTTGAAAGTTTTCATCTTTTTATCTTTTAATTCTTGAATTGATATCAACATGACTGTTATTGGCTAAAAACCCTTAACAATTCTAAGGTGAAGGGTTGATAGTTGTGGCTTAGATGATGATAGATCGATCGCAAACAGATTAGACCCTGAGAGTTAGAGAATTATCGCCGACAACCCTAAATTACGGCCTGTTCTTGAGTCCACGGCCGTGGAACCTCAAGAACTAACCGTGATTTCCCTTAAGTCTACGAACCTGCTTTTACTTTAATCTAAAGTTAAAGATTTGCTTTAGCTTAGTTTAGGCTTGTCTTTTCTAGGTGGTAGTGAAGCCTCAACAACCTCTACCTCGATTGTGAGTGTCACAACCTCAATCGGTTAAGTTAGTCTTGATCCTTGGGTTATAAGTTTGGGTATTTGACACTAATTCTCGCCTCTAGAATCCTTCTATATTGAGCCTCAACAACCTGTATAGAGAGTGCCTTGTAGGTGAGTTATATAAGGTTTTTGGAAGTTCACCGTACGATTACCTTACATTAGTATACCTTTGCATATCTCAACTCTGTCTTTACATCATTAAGTATATCTTGAATCGATTGCCACAGCTGGATACCTGGATCTTTAGGATTGTTGTTTTCCCAATATTTGCAAAACTCCCATATTTGCTTGCTTGATAATCTGCAATCGAGTTCGTTCCCCCCAAATCCCTGTGTTCGATACTCTGAAATTCTTGCTTAACTATATCGATCCGTACACTGCGGGTTCGCTGCTTGATTCTAGTTTTATAAATTTAAAACTTATTTGCACACACCTCTAGGGGCGAACAAGTTTTTTGGCGCCGTTGCCGGGGATTTGGTTTAGGCCGAATCCGGTAGCCGGTTGTCAAGCTTGGGAGCTTGCTCTCGTTATTTGATATCTCTTTGAGTGCATGCGCAGGTCTAGGAACACCGCAGATCTCTTACCTCTTGATCAAGAGCTAGAGAAAACCTTGAGGCAAAAGCGCAAGGAAAAGAAGATGGCCGAAGAACACGAACGTGATCTTCAAACGGAGTTGGCGGAGGAGGAAGCTCAACTCCGATGGAATGAGACTCTCCGCCAGGATGAGATGGATCGTCATCAATCTCAAATTAACGGTCTACAAGACATGATCTTCCAAATGAGGATAAAGATGAGCGACCTTGAGAATAAGGGAAGCAAGAAGTCCTCAAGAAGGAGATCAAGGTCTAGAAGAAAAAGCCACTCACCCGCTGATGATAGTGACTCTTCCATGCCACCGTTAGAAGAGATTGATCCCACGATCAAAATGAATCCTTTCCATCCACAAGGAGCTGCTAATCGCCGCATTCCACCTAGGAATGCGAGAGTCGAACGTGTGGATAATGAGCCAAGAACTCTTGGCCAGCGGATGGATCCAACACAACAACCACGCCGCTTGGGTGTGAATTTTGATGCTGAAGATATGCAAGGGTTTAGCTTTAACCCTCAAGTTATCACTCTTGTTCGCCAAAGTCAATTTGGCGGTACAAGCGCTGAATCTCCACACCAACACTTGCAAAACTTTGAGTGTATGATGGAGACGATGAGACCGAAGAACGCTACTACCAACAGCTATAAGCTCAAACCTTTCTTTTTCTCTTTGAAAGGGAAAGCGTTGTCATGGTATCAAGCTCTTCCCAATGGGAAACTAAACACGTGGGAAGACCTCTCCGCGGAGTTTCTCACCAAATTCTTTCCGCCCTCCAAAACGGCGGAACTTAGAGGTAAGATTAATGCTTTTTCCATGAGACCTAACGAAAGTTTGTTTCAATCTTGGAAAAAGGTTTCAGGATTTACTCTTGGATTGTCCTCATCATGGCATATCCAAGCTTGCCTTGCTGGAAATCTACTACAAAGGGCTGGATGCGGGAACGCAATTCAACCTCCAATCCCTCTCATGCGGAACGTTCATGGACATGAGAGAAGATGACGCTTGGGACTTCATTGAGAAGCAAGCAAGAGTCATAGAGAAGTATTCCCACCGGAAAGCGGAGGGAAATCGTGTAGAGCAAGGAGCGAAGCTCACACATGAAGCTCAAAATCAAATCTTCTCCCTCAACAATGAGATCAAAGAGTTGAAGGAGACTATCAAGACCAACTTCCCAAAGCAACAAGAGAAGGATGTTGGCTATTTGGGCAACAACAATGGCGGTGATAACACCAACCGCAACAACAATAACCGGAACAATAACCGGAATAACAATTGGAATGGAAACAATAACAACCGGAACAACAACAACTGGAACAACAATCGGGGTTCAAACAACAACAATTGGCGCTCCAATCAACAAAATTCCGGTAACTCCTATCCTTCCAATTCTAATTCGCTAACTCCACCTTCTTCTTCCTCTACTCCTTTGAAAAGCCAGGGGCAATCATCTAATGGAGGAAACAATACGGGAAAGGAGAAGTCCGATCCCATGTTGGAGACAATCTTGGGAAAGCTTCAAGGGTTGGAGAACCGCCTCATCAAGGTTGATGATCAAGTCTCTAAGGTTGACAAAGCTCAAAAAGTTTTGGAAAACCAATTGTTCAACCACGCGGAGGAAGTTCCTAGAAATCAAGGGAAACTTCCAGGAAAGACGGAGGACAACCCTAAGGGAAGGGTAATGGCGATTACAACTAGGAGCGGAGTGACTACCACCGATCCGCAGCCTACGTTCGTTGAAGTCCCCGTAGAGAAGGACAACGGAAAGGGGAAGGAGAAGGAAGATGTCTATGTTCCTCCTCCAGCTTACAAACCTCCCCTACCATTCCCCCAATCTAGAGCGCGAGCACGCCTAGACAAACAATTCGGTAAGTTCATAGAACTCATGAGCAAGCTGCATATTAATATACCCTTCATTGATGCTATTGTAGGTATGCCGGCTTATGGCAAGTTCTTGAAGAAGCTTCTCTCTAACAAGAGGAAGCTAGAAGATTTCGGTGAGGTCAAGATGAGTTCGGATTCTTCGGATCTCATCAAGACTATGAAGGAGAAAATGCCCCCAAAGTTGAAGGATCCGGGGTCATTTTGCATTCCCATTGGAGTGGGAAATGTCACATACGACGCTTTATGTGACTTGGGAGCAAGTGTGAGCATCATACCACTTGCATTATGTAGGAAGATCGGTTTAGGCGACCCTAAACCGGTCAAGATGACGTTATACATGGCGGATCGATCCATCACTCGCCCCGTCGGTATTGTAGAAGACGTCCCGGTCAAGCTAGGTAAATTCTTTGTCCCCATTGATTTTGTCGTGCTTGACATTCCTGCAGATAGTCCGGTCCCGATTATACTCGGAAGACCGTTTCTTGCAACTTCCGGCTGCATGGTCGATTGCAAGAATGGGAGACTCGCTTTTGATATTGGAGAAGAGAAAGTAGAGTTCGTTCTTTCCACTCTAGTAAAGGAGCCAATCTTTGACGAGGATATTTACGATATCCAAGACGAAGAAGGTTTGTCTAGGGAGGAGGTAAGTGCGATTCTCTTTAACGACCCTTTACAAAAGGTTATCACTATGAGTCTAACCAATGTAGGGGAAGAAGAAGAGTGCAAAGAGGAAATTGAAGCCTTAGAAGCACAAGAAGAGATGCATGAAGTGGAGTTTGAAAAACTCCACGATGAGGCTGAGAATGTAAGAATCCACGGTCATACCCTGTATTCCACGACCGTGGATTTCACAACCAAAATCGACCTCCATTCCAGGGGATTACACGGCCATGGAACACATGGAGAGGCCGTAATTCTGACCGTGGAAGAGGGTGATCGGCTTACTTCTTCAACTTCTTTTGATTCTTCTCCAAACCACTCAACAACCTTAGAAACTTCTAAGGAAACGTCGGATGCCCCTCAAGGACCATTGGAAGCTCCGAAAGTGATGGAACTCAAACCACTTCCTATTCATCTAAGGTACGCTTTCCTTGGATCTAATTCTACCTTTCCGGTCATTGTTAGCTCCGAACTAAGCATAGATGAACATGAACAGCTCATGATAGTCCTTAGGAAACATAGAAAATCCATAGGCTACACTATCGAGGACTTAGTAGGAATTAAACCCTCCCTATGTATGCATAAGATACTAATGGAGGAGGATTTTAGAACTTCAAGACAACCTCAAAGGTGGTTGAATCCGACCATGAAAGAGGTTTTCAAGAAGGAAATTCTTAAACTTCTTGATGCAGGTATCATCTATCCTATCTCCGATAGCAAATGGGTGAGTCCAGTTCAAGTAGTTCCGAAGAAGGGAGGAATGACGGTCATCACCAACAAGAACAACGAACTCATTCCTACCCGAACCGTGACTGGATGGCGAATGTGCATAGACTACCGCAAGCTCAACAACGCGACGCGGAAGGATCACTTTCCCTTGCCATTCATCGATCAAATGCTTGAAAGGTTAGCACAACATTCACATTTTTGCTACCTTGACGGTTATAGTGGTTTCTTTCAGATTCCGATACATCCGGACGATCAGGAGAAGACCACATTCACGTGCCCTTGGGGTACGTTCGCTTATAGGAGAATGCCGTTCGGGCTTTGCAACGCCCCAGCCACCTTTCAACGGTGCATGATGGCCATCTTCTCCGAGTACGTAGAGGAAATCATGGAAGTCTTTATGGACGACTTCTCCGTATACGGTTCCTCTTTTAACGATTGCCTTTCTAACCTTTCTCTTGTTTTACAACGTTGTGAAGACACTAACCTAGTTCTTAATTGGGAGAAGTGTCAATTCATGGTTAAGGAAGGAATCGTATTAGGTCACTTAGTCTCTAGTAGAGGGATAGAAGTAGACAAGGCTAAGATAGAGACCATAGAGAAACTTCCTCCCCCAATTTCGGTGAAAGGGATAAGAAGTTTCCTAGGACATGCTGGATTTTATAGACGCTTCATTAAGGACTTTTCTAAGATATCAAAACCTCTCACTAATCTATTGATGAAGGATGCGGTTTTTGAGTTTTCACAGGAATGTTTAGATGCGTTTAACACCATTCGGCAAGCTCTAATTTCAGCACCTATTATCCAACCCCCGGATTGGACTCTCCCCTTCGAGATTATGTGCGATGCTAGTGACGTAGCCATTGGAGTTGTTCTTGGACAACGAAAGGAAGGGCGAACCCATGCCATATACTACGCTAGCAAGACGCTAGACGAAGCTCAGCTCAACTACGCCACTACAGAGAAAGAATTTCTAGCCATTGTCTACGCTATTGACAAGTTTCGCTCTTATCTTGTAGGTGCAAAGGTGATTGTCTACACGGATCATGCTGCAATCCGGTACCTCCTTGCGAAGAAAGACGCGAAGCCAAGGCTAATTAGATGGATTCTTCTCCTACAAGAATTCGATCTTGAGATCCGTGACAAGAAAGGTTCAGAAAATTCTGTTGCGGATCATTTGAGTCGCCTCACACATCTAGAGGACGACCATCTACCCATTGATGACTCCTTTCCGGATGAACACCTACACATCATAGAGGAGTGCATCAACGAGATCTCCAAAGGTAATGAACCATGGTTTGCTGATTTTGTTAACTATTTAGTTTGCCAGGAGATACCGCCCGGACTATCCTACGCACAAAGGAAGAAGTTCTTTAAGGACGTCCGGGAATACTATTGGAACGAGCCTCTCCTCTTTAAGAGAGGTCCGGATGGCATCATACGGCGATGTGTACCGGAAGATGAGATGCAAAGTGTCATCCGCCATTGTCATTCACTACCTTGTGGAGGACACGCTAGTTCGAACAAGACTAGCGCAAAGGTATTGCAATCTGGATTCTATTGGCCTACTTTATTTAGAGATGTGCAATCCTTTGTCTCTTGCTGCGATGCTTGTCAAAGAACAGGCAATATTTCTAGAAGGAACGAGATGCCCCTCAACAACATCCAAGAGGTGGAGATTTTCGACGTTTGGGGAGTCGATTTCATGGGACCATTCCCATCTTCTTGTGGAAACCAATACATACTATTGGCGGTAGACTACGTTTCTAGATGGGTGGAAGCAATTGCCTCTCCCATAAATGATGCCATGGTGGTGGTTAAGTTTTTCAACAAGACCATCTTTCCACGATTTGGAACACCAAGGACAATCATTAGTGATGGAGGTTCTCACTTCATAGTCCGTCGCTTTGAAGCTCTTCTAGCTAAGTATGGGGTTACTCCTTAGATCGCCACCCCTTACCATCCACAAACGAGTGGACAAGTTGAGATCTCAAATAGGGAGATCAAGGGAATTCTAGAGAAGACGGTTTCAAGGACTAGGAAGGATTGGTCCTTGAAACTAGATGATGCATTATGGGCGTACCGGACTGCGTACAAGACTCCCATAGGAACCACACCATACAACCTTGTGTATGGGAAGTCTTGTCATTTGCCGGTAGAGCTGGAGCACAAAGCGTTTTGGGCTATCAAGTGGCTGAATTTCGGCATGAAGGAAGCGGGAGAGAAGCGTCTCCTAGACATCAACAAGCTGGATGAACTTCGCTTGAACGCCTATGAAAATGCTAAGATCTACAAGAAAAGAGCAAAGCGTTGGCATGATAAGCATATCATTCCAAAGGACTTCAAAGAAGGGGATCAAGTTCTCCTCTTCAATTCAAGACTTCGCCTCTTTCCAGGTAAGCTTAAATCCCGTTGGACCGGACCTTTTCTAATCAAACGTATTTTCTCCCATGGTGCAGTTGAAGTATGGGGTGAAGCTAGCGGAAGTTTTAAGGTGAACGGTCAACGACTCAAGAAGTACACACCGGAACTCCAAGCTGAGGAGTTCGCGCCTACCGCACTCGAATAAGTGCGAGATTGGTCTAGCTACGGACCTTAAACAAAGCGCTTCTTGGGAGACAACCCAAGGTATTGCATTCTCGTTTTTGTTTTCGATTCATAGTTTAGCTTAGAATAGACGTTTTCGCTTTATTTTGCCTCGATTTCTTCCGGTATGTTTGTGTTTTTGGTTGTAGGATCGATGGAAAAGGAGAAAGGGAGAATAATGTCGAAGAAGATCAACGAAATTTGGACTTTGAAGCTTTACAGAAGGTTCCACGGTCTAAATTACGGTCGTCATAGCTACAGTGGCCGTAATTCTCAAAAGCTTTTGAAAAATCACCAAAACCACGGGTCCGTACACTTCCACGGCCGTGGAACACCCCGACAGACCGTGATTTTCAAAATTTTGCCTGCGACTATATAAGCCACATTCTTCACAAAATTCCCCAAAAACTTACCCCTTTCCACGCCCTAAACGCCGAAATCTCACGACCTCCTCCAATTCCTCGTTTTCTAATCGTTTTCAACGATTCTTCATCCTAAACTGCAGCAAATCCAACCACGAACAAGATCCAAGCGACAAACCAAGCGGAAATCCATCAACAAACGTGCATTTCGGGTTTTTCAATCCGAAAAGAGGTTTATTCTTTCTTCTTGAATTTCGCGGATTTGGTTCGTTTTTGCTATAGATTTTTAGGAAGAACTGACAAAGACTGGAAGGAATTAGATTAGGGCTGCTTGTTGTGGTGATTGTTGGTGAATTTGCTGAGATTCGCAAGATTCTGAGACGAATCACGGTCTCTGGGTAAACCACGGCCGTGGAACCTGAAGAACAGACCGTAATTTTGGTGAAAAATGGACTTTGTAAGGAGAATGTCGGGAAGGATAAAAGAGAAAAAGGGAGAGCAAAACAAGAAAAGAAAGGGCAATCCCTCCACCTCTAGGGCACCACCACCCTCATCTCCCTCACTACCATCCTCACCTTCACCTCCATCTTCACCTCCTCACCCTAGCATCCCAACCATACATGAGAACCACCTTGTTGCACTTGACCGGATCAAGGAGAGGACAATAATAGGTCCTAGATATTTGTTGTTGGAGGATCTACATCCTCTCAACATTGTTGATGATTTTACATGGCTCTTGGATAGAGCCGGATTGCTTGTCTTCACGAACATTCGTGAAGACGCCTATGAGGAGATCACCCGGGAGGTTTTGACGTCCTTCGAGCACAGCCACGTAGATAGGACCGTCTCCTTCCGTCTCATGGAACAAGACTATCATTTGAGTATTGTTGAGTTTGGGACCATTTTCGGGTTCCATGAGACCTATAACGGTCGATTTCCGAGTGGAGTTTACCCCAAGGACTTTTGGGAGGAAGTAGCTATGATTTACGCCGACGAGGACCGTTGGCAACCCGCCGATACCAAGGCTAGATTGATGTACCATCTAGCCTTGAAGATAGCACACCGCGTTCTTTCGGAGTGTTTCTTTCCTAGGACGGAGACGCCCCAAAAGATCAAGACGGATGAGCTATTCTTGCTCTATAGCATGCTATACGGTCGCCGTGCAGATTGTGCCACTCTTTTGGCGGCTACGATGAGTAAACTCAAGAACAAGAAGAAGGGGAATATTGGATATGGTGGGATAGTGACCCACATTGCTAGGACGTTTGGTGTAGACTTTTCCGCTTGCACCCGTATACCGGCGGTTCCCTTAGGGCTACATGCTTTTATGGTTAGGGGACTCATCTTCCCCACACATGGAGGTCCGCCTTATGCGGGCATGCCTTGGGAGACTAGGACGGGTAGGGGGATTGAGTGGCTACCGGAGTATTCCATTGTGTCGGGACGCCACAATTGGAAGGAGACGTTCGCTGCGATGCATGCGAACAGGCTAGTAGCTCCCCCTTACGTTCCACCACCGGTTGTGGAGGAGGAGGACATGGGAGATCAGTACGAGAGTGGTGGAGGAGCGGAGCAGGAGTTTGGCACGTTTCCGTATCAGCCGGAGGCGGCCCCGGATGTACCTAGACGCTCTCCACGTCTAGCTAGAGCTTCAGGCTCGTCATCTCGCCGCGCTAGCGTGAGTGAGAGGCCCACGTGGATGACTACACTTCCCACTTGGTATGACACACCCCCTCCTTGGTCCACGGCGCAGCCAGCAGCACCACCACCACCACCAGCACCAGCACCATCCGATGCTCCATCATGGTACAGTCACGCCCCGGGATGGTACGAGCAGATGCCGGATTGGGCTACCGGACTTTCAGAGAGAGTAGGAGCGCTAGAGATCCGGGCGGATGCTAGAGACGGACGCTTAGATGACCTTGACCACATGATGAGGGACGTCTACCGCCAGCAGTTTGGGCAGTTTTATGATCCGAGTTTCTCTCCATTCCCACCTCCGTCGGCGCCGCAGTGATTGATGCATGATCGTTGTTTTAGACATTCCCGCCACCACTTGTGAGTTTCTTTTTTTTCTTTTCTTTCTTTTGTTCTTTCTTTTGAACATTAGGGACAATGTTCGTCCTAAGTATGGGGTGGGATGTACTAAAAGTTTGTAATAACTCTACTCTCTATGTTTGCTTTCATTCGAGACTATCGTTGCATCTTCATTATGTGTTACACGTTTCCTTATTGCATTGCATGAAAAGTGACTTGAAAAACCCATAAAAATTTGAAAAATTTTGAAAATTATGTGCTTCTAATGAATTGAGATGATTTCCATGATAATCACTACTTGTGAATTGAGTTTGATGACAATTGCATGCTTAAAAGGATTGTGAATTGAAAAGAATTTGAATGAATGAATTTTACCTCTTTTGCAAGTTTTATAATGTGAAAATGTTACCTAAATCATGCTAGAAAATTGAAGTTGAAATCACGTTATAAGTTCCTATACTTCTTATTGAAATGATTAAGGCAATTCAATACTTTCTTTCTTCTTTCTTTGATCATCTAGCTCCTCATTGAAATATTAGCCTCCTTTACCTATCCGGAAATTTGGAGAAGTGAATGAGAAAAAGGCATGCTTGATGTGGGAGGGCCATGAGAGCAATTATTTGCAATCAATTGAATAGAAAGAAATTATAGGTTTGGGGAAGTCAATCATGACGATGAGTAACTCGGCACCATTCACATAGCCGGGTGTTTGTGTCTTGCCAAAGTCGGATTGAGCGATATTCCTAGCGGATTATGGTATGTGCGCTAAGGGTTTGAGGCATCTCTTGAAAAATTTGAGAAACGCCGATCTCCTAGGCTTCGGTTTTTGTGCACCTCTATCCATAACTCCAAAAGTAAAGTCGAAAAGTGAAAAGAAGAGAGCGAAGCTCTAAGTTGAAGTGTTGTGGAAACCACATAAGAAGAAGAAGGTAGTTGTCCACTTTCCCGGATTTATGCACCACTTTCCCTTAAAGTTTTCCCTTCCCTTCCATATTCTAGACCTTTTCTTTGAAAGTCCTTAAGATCAAAAGAATGCTATATGACTTGGTGATCTAAATTGAAGTTTCTTGTGATTGATTTTGATAATGTTTGAAGGTTATAATGCTTGTTTAGAAGTTAAGTTGGTTCATGAATTTTCTTTGCCTTTTATTCTTTGATTAAGTGTGTGAAAGTTTGATAAACGATTGAAGCAAGGTTTGAGAATGATCTATTCTTTAGAAGTCACATTCATCCAAAAGAAGGTACATATATTTCATCCTAACTCTTGTTTAAAGCTTTTTGAGAGACCTTGCTTAGGGACAAGCAAGTGTTAAGTATGGGGTTATTTGTTAGCATGAAATATTGTGATATTTTAGGCACGTTTTCTAAACGTATTTGATTCATATTGATAGTCTTTGATTGAACTTTGTGCATATGTGAGCTAGTATTACCTATATTGTCGATATGGATGTCTACACTAGTTCTATGTTGATTATAGGTGATTTGGAGCTATTTCCGAACGGAATCGAGCAAAGGAGAGTTGAGTTGATATGTCCATAGATTGAGGACATTCTTTGGAAGCAATTTGGAGTCTTAGCTTGAGGAATGCACGAGTTTAGGGAAGAATCACGTTCTTGCCCTAAACCACGCTCTAAAATACGGCCGTATCACAAACCACGTTCAGAATTACGGCCGTGGATTTGGAGTCAGAAATTCATGTTCATTCCAGGGGATTACACGGCCGTGGAACATATGTTGCAAACCGTATTTGTTTCCACGCTCTAAATTACGGTCGTGGAACACTTCCACGACCGTGATCTTGGCGAATCTTTTCGCCACACTTTGGAACCACGATCTTTTAAAGATTGGGTCGGGCCGACATTTTACCCTACACTATAAAAAGACGGACGAAGCAAGATTCCGTCACCTTCGCTTGCGCACCGCTTACCCTCATTCATCACCGCTTAGACACGAAGACACTTCGTTTAGCTTGCTTGGAAGCAATTGACATCTCTTTGGGAGATCGAAGTTCGTGTTTGGAATTCCTCTAATCTCGCACTTTTGGTGGAGATTGCCGTTGAGATCTCCAGGATTTGCGGAAGATCGAAGTTCTTGGAAGATTTTGCAAGAAGATCTCTCTTCTTGATTAGGTTTGATTTGGAAAACGGATTGACATCCCGTTTTCTTTTCTTTCCTAGGATTACGATTGCTTGTTCTATTGTGAATCTTTTGACATTGCTTGTTCTCTTTGTGACTTTGAGATTGAATTGAAGATTATTGAAAGTTCTTGAAAGTTTTCATCTTTTTATCTTTTAATTCTTGAATTGATATCAACATGACTGTTATTGGCTAAAAACCCTTAACAATTCTAAGGTGAAGGGTTGATAGTTGTGGCTTAGATGATGATAGATCGATCGCAAACAGATTAGACCCTGAGAGTTAGAGAATTATCGCCGACAACCCTAAATTACGGCATGTTCTTGAGTCCACGGTCGTGGAACCTCAAGAACTAACCGTGATTTCCCTTAAGTCTACGAACCTGCTTTTACTTTAATCTAAAGTTAAAGATTTGCTTTAGCTTAGTTTAGGCTTGTCTTTTCTAGGTGGTAGTGAAGCCTCAACAACCTCTACCTCGATTGTGAGTGTCACGACCTCAATCGGTTAAGTTAGTCTTGATCCTTGGGTTATAAGTTTGGGTATTTGACACTAATTCTCGCCTCTAGAATCCTTCTATATTGAGCCTCAACAACCTGTATAGAGAGTGCCTTGTAGGTGAGTTATATAAGGTTTTTGGAACTTCACCGTACGATTACCTTACATTAGTATACCTTTGCATATCTCAACTCTGTCTTTACATCATTAAGTATATCTTGAATCGATTGCCACAGCTGGATACCTGGATCTTTAGGATTGTTGTTTTCCCAATATTTGCAAAACTCCCATATTTGCTTGCTTGATAATCTGCAATCGAGTTCGTTCCCCCCAAATCCCTGTGTTCGATACTCTGGAATTCTTGCTTAACTATATCGATCCGTACACTGCGGGTTCGCTGCTTGATTCTAGTTTTATAAATTTAAAACTTATTTGCACACACCTCTAGGGGCGAACAGGACCTCGAAGCCCAAATGATCCAATTAGGAAAGAGGATGTTGCTACAGGGAAATAACAAAAAACTCTTAGATGTTACCATGAAGATAACATGCCACTTCTATTGAAGTTGTTTTCTATATAAACACTACGTGTGCAATAATCCATGGTATTCACAAGACCAATTTTCAAAAAACTATGAAGCGTCTTTAATTTTTATGGAAATGTGTGTTCTCACGTTATATGTCTTCTATGTGTAAAGTGTTGGAGATGAATTTCATGTGAAAACAATTTCCAACTATTTCTCTATCTATTTTGATGACGATAAACTCAAGAAACTTTACGTTTTGACGTGTTTCGTCTTAACATTCAAATTCAAGTGACATGCCAAAAATACTGAAGCAAATTCATCGAAGAGAATTCAACAACAACATGTGTCCATCACAACGATATAATCACCCTTCAGGTTTCATGTGAATCGAGCTCGGTCTTGGAGTACAAGTTCATTCGTCAATAACTCCAAAACATCACAATAGTCTTATATCAATTTATTTATTTATTTTTATAAAGGAAAGTGGTTTGATGCACTGCACGACACACTGTCTAATGAATCGAAAGGCCGATCAAATCGGTAGACGGACTAACCTTCATGAGGGAACCAAAACATACCAAAAAAAAAGAGAAAAACACATCGAAAGAAATCTTTGATCACAACGAAACAATCTAGAAGGATCACCAAAGGAAATGTCAGCAAGCAAAACGAGGAAGAAACAATGAGAACAATTTTGTAAAAGCATTGTAGAGTACGACTCCCACGGACCACTGGTGGAAACCTCATATTTGGACTCTTCTTTTGAGCCTTCAGATTTCGATCACTTATCCATTACTCCTCACGAACAAACTCAACAGTTCTTCCAGGCGAAGCTCACAACATCAAGATGTACCCCAAACTATCCGACCATATAACGTGAAACAAAGAAACTGTATTGATGTTCAAATGATATTGATTTTTTTAGAACACTCTTTAAATGTACATTAATTCTTTCTTTGTAATGAACATTAATTTTTTCTTTGTAAATAGGATTGTGCTTATCTTGCAAAGAGAAGGCGAAAAGGTCAACTAAAAATGCTTAATATGACATTTATGAAACGAAGTAGCTTTTAGAGCAAATAAATAAGAGGAGTCATCTTCATAACAAAACATTTGTGAAACAATGTAGCTTTTAGAGCAATTAAAATTTCCAAATGTCAAAACAAGGATTAATGAAAATAAATTTCATTCAAATCAAAATCACCAAATTGTTTAGTGATTTTCTATAGACGATCATCATCAAATAAAACAGCAAAGCATAAATACCGTAGAGTATTCAAACAAACGAAGTTCTCAGCCTGTTTATTCTAATCTTATTGTTATTAGAGTTTTTGTACTAGGGAGTATTTGTCGCATGAAAAAATAGATGGATTTCTGCCAAGGCTTTGTATAATTTGTTTCAACAACAATAAAAACAGCCAACATAGCATTTATTTGTTTAGACTTCAGGCAAAGTCACCAACTCATCAATAAAAGTTGGTTTCTTTTGTTTAGGATTCAAATTTGTGAGACCACAAAATGGCCAAGGACCCTTTGTGGGCTTAGATATATACAGGCTAAAGAAACCATCACCTCCATAGAGAAAAACGGAAACCAAGCTCCCTGAAAGATGAGTCTTCTTGCAGTAAAAGAGAAAGGCAAACAAGCATTCCACCTTTTCTCAATGGATCATTGATTTAGACCCATCACTTATTAAAGACTCAAGCCTCCATTTTCTACTCTTTTAAATCGATAAATTTTTGTTTTCTTTCTGGATTGACATCGAGAGATCCCTAAATGTCAAAGATCCCCATGAGGAAAGCAAAAAACCGATTGATAATAGATTCCTTGTAGATAAAAGATTTGAATTCCATTTTGGATTTAAATCAAGAGGAGTGATCAATGGGATTCATTGTGATGGTGAGAATTTCGGAGGATATGCGTGTGGATGGAGCATTGACTGGTTGTTTTTATCGGGCACCGGCGACGATAAACTAGGGCATGAATTAATAAAGGGCTCGATTTCCGAGAGGCGGACGACGAAAGACAAGCTTTGAAGGAGTGTTGGTAGCAGGTGGAACCTTTGGTGGTGTGTTGGTGGCATGAGATAGAGTTGATGAGGGTTACCCAACGACTGTCTGATAGAACGAGGGTTTTCCTTTTGAATAATGGAGGGTGTTTTACATTATGCTCTATTTTTTATTTGCTTGTTCTTAGAGTGGCCCAATTGTTAGAGTCATCTTGAAAAAGAGGAGAAGAACCCAATTTTAGGTTATAGCAAGGAGAAGACCAACTTTTGTCGAAGAAGGTTGGTGGCTTTCGCCTTTAGAGGATGTGTCAATCAAACAAATAGGATGAAGTCAAAGTGTCAAGGCGAGATCTAATCTACGGAGAAAAAGCTCCGCCAACATCACGGAGTGGTTGAGAAGGACATGGACGGGGCGCAGACAAAGAAGTCAAACAACCATTACATAGCTAAAATTTAGTGAGTAAGCAACCGACAAGCCCCCGAAAGGTCCGGAGAATGACCTCTCCGAGTGGGAACTTTGCCAGCCATAGTTAGAGTTTTCAACTCTTGGTGCTCGAACAAGATATGGTTGTGACTCGTGAGAGGGGAATCATAAGAGACCCGACATGCAACAGCCGTTCACGGCAGATAGGGTTGAGGGTTTGCCTCAAAAGAGATGAAACGAGGGAGACGAGGGGTTGCCTCGGTGGTGGTAACCATGGAATATAGGGTTGAGGGTTTTCCTCATAAGGGGATTGTAAGATGTCAATGACACCATTTAAAAGAGGAAAACAAAAGTCGAGAACCTTACATATTCACTCAAATACCTGTCACACATTAAGCTCTTGATAGCGTATTCATGAACTTTATAAATCTTACATATTAAATGGTTTCCTATTAATAGCATTTCAAATAGTTAAATTTTACATATGGGGTTCATCAGACGGTTGCATAAAGTGAATTTTGAATGGTGGTTTTACACAACTTTGCAATTGAAGTGGATAGTTTGGTGATTTGGATGATATATAAAGATGCTGTCAAAAATAACAAAATAGTTAAATTTCAGATATTGAGTTATAATAATACGATTCACAAAAGTTGGCATCAAACAACTTAATGAATTACATTCCCAACCAATCCAACCCAAAAAGTAATCAAATGGTAACCATTTGAAGATTCAACCAAACTTTACGAACCACACTCAACAGGTAACATCCCATTCCTGGCCCTCCAAAATGAGCAAGCTGTCAAATTAACTACCAATATGAGGATACAGGAATCACATCTGCTCTATGTTACTTCTTGAAAATACCCAAAAACAAATTTAACGCTTTTATAAGCCGGTTTACAGTGAACAATTGTGTATGTATAATTGGTACAAATTTCGGTAATAGACGTTTTATAATGTGAACCGGTTTATAAAGAAATGTTAATCATTCTCAATCCTGACGGGATTGCTCGTTCTAATGTGAACCCATTGCGTATATATAGAGAGAGAGAAATCATTTAATTCCTCTCTCCTCGACAGCAACTTTTGATGACGATTTACGTGAATTAAAAATAAAAACTCATAATCATATCCTCAACTTAACATGCCTGTAAATCATGTAAGAAACTCATAATCATATCCTCAATTTAGCATGCCATTTGTTAAGGGTGATATGCTAAGTTGGCCTATTCTTGTAAATGTCCTTTTTCCTTTTTTCAAATCTTACAAATGGCTTCTTAAGTTGGCTTATTCATTTACATCCATCTTTGTCTTGTGGGCATCATGCAAAATGCAGAGAAGAACGGAAAGAGATAGAGACGCACAAACAACACACACATACCAAGACACAAACACATGGAGTGAGAGAGCGAGAACAAGAATAAAGAAAAAATCACAAGCTAAATGAAAAAAGAAAATGCCGCATGTAGAATATATCTAGCAACAATTTAATATACAGAAGACATTAATTAAGATTGATAACAAACAGTTCCAGTATAGACTCATAAAAAAAGGCCGCAACAAGTCGTTACCTCAATCAACAGGGTCAGATGATGCAAGAGGCTGCAAATGTTGTTCCTCAATGACATTCTGAAGTTTCTGAAGTAATGACCATAAATAAACTGGATTAATGCTACATGAAAAAAAAGATAAAGATGGATGCATCCCATGATAAGACGCGGTCATTCTTTCTACCTTGATAGAATTTCCAACTTCCTCCAACTTCTGTAGAAGTATTAATTCCCCAGGCTGAGGGAGAGGATCATATCTCAAAGACTTTGAAGATGCAGACGCCTGTAAGTAATTGATAATACGATGGGGAAAATCAGAATAAACAGTAAACAAGAAGAGTATAGCAGCATTTAAGCAAAATGAGAAACACTTGATTTGCATGTATTGTTATGATGCTTCTCGCAGATTGCTTCTATGCATTATTGGTGAGTATTACAACAAGAATGCTCCAAAGCACGTTTTTCAAGGTCTATATTATTTATGACTGAGAAAATTCAAGGCACTTAATTTGGCATGAAGCATAGGCAAGGTATGCTTGCAATTATTGTCCCAAAACAAATTTCTGGGTCTCAAAGAATACAGATTGTTTTACAATGACATTTTAGCAAATACTGCTTATTGATTGGACTTTTGAGTTTCTTTTTGCCAAGAGAATGTCAACTCCTAACCCATTGTCACCCTTTAACTTCATAAAAATGAAGGTGTTTGTAAAGATATTGCCAAAGGCCACTAAAAATGAAAGAAATTCCTGTTTACTGGTACAGTGCCTCTTTCAGTAGCTACGAGCTGTAGCGGAATGAGTTGTGTTTCTTTTTTTTTATCAAGAACACAATATGTTATCCTTTGATCATTCACATTCGTTTAGGAAAGGTTTAAATCAGTTTGGTGCCTCTTATCATTTATGGGGTTAGTGGTAAGTCTTTGTTTTTATCTTATTCCCTACTTTATTTGATATAATTTGATTTATCATTATAAAAGACAATGATGCCTTTCTTTCTTCAATTGTATGGCTTAAAGTTTAAATCAGTTTGGTGCCTCTTATCATTTATGGGTTAGTGGTAAGTCTTTGTTTTTATCTTATTCCCTACTTTATTTGATATAATTTGATTTATCATTATAAAAGACAATGATGCCTTTCTTTCTTCAATTGTATGGCATTTTAAGCGTCTACAATAAAAAAAACGAGATCACAAATTGCACAAGGACACGACTGGCAAATGGGTTTGGAAAAGGTGCCTTCTGCGTGAGAGCCTAGCGATGACTAAGACAGAGCCTCACTCTTTCGATGCGACACACTTTGAAGTTGAACCATTAATATGAAATCAGTGATAAACGAGAATAGACTTTGTAAATCTATCAATTAGCAATCTAGCATAACAGAATAGATAGCTATCTATTGCCTAACTTGTAATAACATATTTTCAACATGTCAATGCTATCTTTTAATTGAAGAAAACACTTATCAAACAATGAAACAGAAAGTAAATGACACAAGAAATAGTACCCAAAAAAAAGAAACTAAAAGATGTTGTTAATAGATTCTAGCTCAGTCAAATGAATTCGGTCAATGCTCCTGGTCGACAAGTCCATAGAGAATTCAAAATTACAAATTTGTCCTACAAATGCAAAGACAAAGCAGTTGGTTCCTCTCAGTCAAAATATTCCTACAAACACCATATAACAGTCCCTTCCAACCATCCTACTAAAAAACGTTTAATTAACGGAATAGACAAGCAGAGAGAGCCCCCACAAAGCCCTAGGGCAATAACTCCTCCAACAATCTTCTATTCCGAGGCTCTAAGCAGAGAAAGAAGCCTCATAGGATTGTTATCATAAGTCTTTAACACAATACTAAGGCCCTTGTTCCCCCTTGATGTTATCAAAAGACCCCTACAGAAATATCATCATTCAGAATTCTTTTCAATCGTTAAGTTTGGTTACCTCCCTAGTTCTAGACTTCTTCATCTCATTGAACACTGCCTTATTTAGTAATGGATCTAAAAGACTAAAGCTCTCCTGGACAGTACCTTATCTGTAATCCTATCAAAATCTACTATAGCAACAACTTTCACAGAAAACCTCAAGTTCAGCAATTGGATCCAAAAACGTATGATGAAAAAGAACTCTTATTCCTACCAAGTCTAACACTACGCATTTCAACTTCCATTCATCCGAAAGAATCACATTTATCGACATTCACCAAATTCTGACAACATTGTCATTCACATATAAATTCGTAATTGATAATCTCACCCTAACTGGAATTATCTACTTGACAAATCTTTAAGAAAATGGGTCTAATAACTGCAATAATGTCCTCAAGGTTAAGCTACAAACTATGATAATTGATAATCTCACCCTAACTGGAATCTATCTACTTGACAAATCTTCTGTCTTTCATGGCATCACTTGTTAGTGGCAGGCTGGCAGCAGGGTAGAGACATTGTTTTACTGATTGATAATTAATTTTTCATAAATATGAACTTGCAGTAATTTGGATGACTAGTTACAGAAAATGATTTGAAGGGTTAAAAATAGTACACAAATCAGAATCAGAATTGTATTCCACTTTAAATTAGTTTGCAAGTTTTATTTGCTGCTGTCACAAAAAGTCAATTTCAAGAGGAAAAAGTATAAGATTTACTTGAAATAATCCACGATTTTGAAGTTATCACAAATCCTTTTTACATTACAGGGATAAAAAGACAAAATCCTATCATATTTACACATGCAATTTTCTTTAATTTAATGCATTACTTTTACAAAACCTAATCCAGCTATCTATTGAGAAAATGGAACATCAAAGGTCCAAAAAGGATGGTTCATAAATAAATAGACAGCTGAGCAATATGCAATAAAAACAAACGATTATTTTGTTTTTACCATGAGATTGTTATTACAAGACTGCATCACTTCAGCATAATTGCAACACTATTCACAGACATATCTCCGTAGTGTCTTGAATGTTCTTGATTATATAGCTAGAAAAGTTGAGATTTCCCCACCGCCAAGGAAATTGTATTAACAAAGCATACTAAATGACATTCTAATCTAGTAAGTATTATTCCTATTGTATTGATTTTTTTCTCTTTTATCTGAATATTTAGTGCCAGTAAGTAAAGAGGCTATCATGGAAGGAGGACAGCTTATATATTTGTTACCAAACTATACATCCTTCTGGAGAAGGAAGACTATGCTTATGAAAAAAGAAAATGAAGTAATCTTTAACTCATATCAACATACCCAAGCAGTTTGCGGATGAGAGATTTTCAAACTTGAAGTATCTTCCATTGCACCAATTTGTCTAGAGAAGGCATCTGTTCTCATATTTGCAAGGCGAGCAAGAACAGCCTAAAATGCATGATATTGATATATTTAGATGGGTTAGCACTTTAATTTGCAGCAAACGGGTTAACCTGGTCATGGAAAAATGATCACCTTTTTAAAGGCCACTGGGTCTGCAACACCTTGAATTTGAACATCATCGCTAGGTGGTCTCCTAACACCAGCATTCTCAATTCTAACAGAGTATATGCCGAAAAGAGACTGCAAATAACCTAACGATCAAACAACATATTGTCACTAAATCAACAGGACCTTAAAAGATGATAATCATAACCAAAATCCATTGATTAGCTATGGCACTTATAGAACCTCCTGCAACTTGAGTAACTCCTTCCACGTATAATTTTGTTCATTAGTCCCTACAGATACTTCCCCCTCTCCCGTCAGTATAGCTATCTTATACTGCATTGTTACAAGCTATTTAGTCATTGGATAATATAATTAGCATGCAAAACATAATGCAAACACCAAATGTTCAGGATGACACATTCAAGTAGAAAATTCAAATCTTAAGAATGTTAACAGATAGTCTATTTGTTGCTCGAATAAGGAGTGGTTACATGGACAGTGGTTATCAAGATAGAAAAAAGAAAAACAAATTCAGTGGGCATTTATTCAACAAAAGATTCACAATTTCACACCAATCAACCTAAAGTGCCAACACCGTCACTCCTGAAAAGTGGTTGAAGCTTTATACCTTGCTCAATGACAACATCTGCTACTGAAGGCAACAAAACATGCTTCTCCTTCTTCAATACTCCGAAACAAGGAAATGACACTGGCTTTGTGACCTGAGCTAAAAATAAATATTGCATCAGCTAACATTTCTTCCAGGTTAAAACATGATAGAAAACTTGCACTAAACTGTAGACAACATCGCTTGGACTATAATACTTCCTTCGTCAATTTATGCAAAAACAAAACAGACATCTGCCTGATGTAAATTCCCCAATAATTGGGGAATATTTTCTTAGCGTAGGCAGTTACATCCCAGCGGCCCGACCTTCTCCAACAACATTCATTAAAACCAAAATCTATTCAAATGAAAATCCCTAAAAGCCTCAAAGACGTAAGAGTCTTACTTTATAGACAATAGAATTGGGGGTAACATAGAGCTTCCTAGAACGGATGTCCTTTCGAAGTATGTACCTCCGAACAGGCAAATACAAGAGCATGAAGATCCCAATCCCCCAGGCCAATATAAACAGCAAAGAATACAACACCCATTGAGCAGTCTGGTACTTTATAAACCGCTCTTCCATTTCTCGAAACGTCGCCGTGTATAACACCGTCCCATTCTCATCGTCGTCGTCGGCTCCGGCGGAGGCAGCACCGGGAGCCTCGTCGGCGATGCCGTTACCAGAAAGCAAACCTTTCTCCAAGCTCTCGATTTCCACCACCGAATCTCCGGATCCCATCTATACCCAAATCAATTCGCAAATATAAAAACGCTACAGAATTAGGATTCAAAGTGTGGCCGGAATGAGATTGCACCTGATAATCGACGATTTTACGGCCTTTGCGATTGCAATAGAGGAAGAAAGAGAGAGAATCACCTGCCAAGGGCGAAGCCCGGGCTTTGGTCAGTGAAGTTTTATGTCAACAGCGAACTGTTTCCGAAGTGGAAGACTGTTAGGTGCTCCTTTTTTGCCGTAAATTTTTTTATTATCAAATATTCAAAGGTTGGAATCTACTGTGCACGGACACTTTTAGAAGGTGGTTTGTCCCGTGTCCCGTCGTGTCGGACACACGGATACAACGGGACACGGTCAAATATAATCAGACACGGTTAAGACACGTTTCGGAGGTAGAACACGGTCCGGACACATTTAGGAAGCGGATTGTATCCGATCAAAACAAGTGAACGAAAGTTTACCTTATTTTTTTAAAGTAAACCTAGCCCCACATGGCCACCTGCAACATTTTGGTTGCCGGAAGTAGGACACCGATCTTCTTTTTCGGCTCTATTATTGAAATGTTGTTCCGCCGGCAGACTCTTCCCTCCATTTCTTATGATTTCATAAATTAATTTTGAATCTTTGATTACTAGTTTATTGTCTAATCTTTATTTGTTGAATATTGAGTCTGTTATTCTAATTCTTTCAATTTTTATAATTTACATATATTGATTATTGTTTTTCGAAAAAATGAGGGAAATACGGCTCCTGCTTTTGCAACTAGTATAATTTAGGCCTGCAAAAAAATTAATAGTTGTATTTCCCAAGAAAAGATGGATGGATGGATGGGCTGTCAAAAAAAATTGAATATTAAATGACTGTTGGTATTATTTGCAGAGAAGAAAGAGAAAACATTCATTCTCTTTGTAAAGATAGAAAAAACAGATCTAGAAAGGTACGAAAGAGAAAAGGAGAAATAGAGGATGAAACGGAGATCCGCCGGAGTTTCAACGACAGGGAGCACTGTTTCGCCGCCAGGACATTTGGCCACCAAGCCGACACCGAAGGGTGAGCGAGAGATCTAGGGTTTCCTTCGAGCGGGAGAAGGGCAAGCGAGAGATCTAGGGTTTCGCCGTCAAGGTTGACACGAGGAGGGGCTACGCCACTAGTACCACAAAGCCGGCGCCCCCTTCTCCTTTCTTTACCCTCTCCCTCCGGTGAAGCCGGCGCACTTCTTCTGAAGCCGGCGCACTTCTTCTGAAGCCGGCGCACTTCTTCTGAAGCCGGCGCACTCCTTCTTCGTCCGCTAAAGGCGGTGCCCACTTCCCCTTCATTTGCGCCCTATTCTTCAACCTTACCCGAACCGCGCCCACTTCTCCTTTCTTTGCCCTCTTCTTCCTCCCCTGAAACCGCTTGGGAACGTTGTTTTAATGGCGGATTTTCTGCTTAGATTCCGGCGCCCTCTTATAGTCTAGGGTTTACGCAGGCTGTTATTGAAGCAGAGGGGCGTAGGATGGCCGGCGAGACTTCGATGGCGGATGAAGCTAGGGTTTCCACTGATACTAGGGTTACCCAATTGTATGCATACGTAGTTACTTTTTGGGTATGATAATGTTCACTTATTTAGATTATATGAATATCTGTTGGAGTATATAATACGTGCTTACCCAAAAAATGCTTACCCAATTCCAATCATTTAGATTATATGGATATGTGTATATTAGTGTTGGAGTATATGGATATGTGCTTACCCAATTGTATGCTTACCCAATTGTATGTTTACCCAAGTTCAGTTATTTAGATTATATAGATATGTGTATATTAGTGTTGGAGTATATGGATACCCAAGAAGTTTGACATTACCCAGGAAGATGAGAAGTTTCAGATTATCCCGAAATACATTACCCAGGAATTTTGAGATTACCCAGAAATAGATTACCCAAGAAGTTTGACTGGTTTAGATTACCCCGAAATACATTACCCAGGAAGATGAGAAGTTTCAGGCTTTCAGCTTACCCCGAAATACATTACCCAAGAAGATGATAAGTTGGAGATTATCCATGGATACAAACAAACACTGCTTACACACAAATAGAAAATGTAAACAAGCACTGCTTACCCACAAATAGAACAGGAAGTTTCAGTGTTTTAGATTCACAAAAACAAAAGATGAGAAGTTTCAGATTACCCACAAATACATTACCCAAGAAGTTTGAGATTACCCAGAAATAGGAACAAACACTGCTTACCCAGAAATGGAAGCTCAACAAGCAGTCCAGATTCTTGCGTTTCAATTGGAAGAAGAAAAGAGTTGCATATGGATACCCACATATAAATTTATGTTTGAAAGGAGGGAAGAAGAAGGGACAATGGAGGGATACCCACATATGGATACCCACAAATACATTACCCAAGAAGGATTGATCATGTTGTTCAGTTGTTGTTGATTTACAAAATAAATGGTTCATTCTTCAGTTTTGATATTGAGTATGTTTATTTCAGATTATAAGACTAAATAGGTTTATTTTTATATTTTGTAAGACTAAAAATGTTTGTTTCTAAACTTTTGTTTCGGTTATTTTGTTATCATGTTAATATCTTTATTTAATCATAAATAAATTATTGATTTATTTTCATATATATATATACATGTATCTCATTATGATATAAGAATTATATATTATAATATCTTTAAAATAATATATTATTTGTTTTACTCGCCGTTTCCCCGTTTCTTATACTTTTATCAATTGCCGCTTTCCGGTTTTTTGCCGTGTCCGTTTCTCGATCCATGTCCGTGCATCATAGGTTGGAAGCATAAACGTGTATCTATGCGAAACGGACACGGAAGGAAGACGGCTCGCCAGCGCGAGCGAAGGGGTTCTTGTAGTATATTGTCAGTATATATATATATATATATATATATATATATATATATGTATGTATGTATATATATATTTTTTTGAAAAGAAGGTAAATGGTTTAGCCATGGTCAACATCGATCTATTGACCATCCTATGGCATCTTTACGGACGAACGACAAGAATTTATTTGGGATCTCTGGGACGTCAGCAGGATTAGCATGGCCACTAGTTGCAAGGCAGTCCGCAACACCATTGATTTCCCTGAAAATGTGATTAACCTGAACACTTAGGAACTTCGTTAGTAAAATTGAGATATCAGTTATAGCAATGTCCATTTCTCCATGGTGGTTTCCAGATTTTTTTAACAGCGTTGATGATTGTCAGGTTGTCACCTTCAATATCCACATTTTTTATTCCCAAGTCAATCGCTTTTAATTAGTAGGGCAATTTTGAGTGAAATGATTCCACCCCTATGATGTTTTTCCACACTTTCCCTGGCCAAAGCTATCACATCAGCATTATGGTTCCTTAAAACGTATCCATAGGCACACTTCCCATCATTCTCTTTGATCAATCAAAATTAATTTTAATCACTCCTTCTTTTGGTGGTGTCCATCTTATTAGTTTCCTAGTTTTTCTTTTCTGGTCCGAATTAATTTTTTTTGTTTTTATTCTTGTATTATGTTCATTACATTCCTTGATTTGATTATCAACCATGTGGGAGATATTTGTGGCTTTCATGTTTTCGAAAATAATCTTATTTCTCATGTGCCTGATATTCCACCAAGTGAGAATAAGTATAACAATAGAGCCATCGTCGAGCTTAGCTCTAGTCTGATACAAAATTTTTGGGATTTTCTTGTGTGTTATACTCATATTTTGCATGCAGTTTTGTATTTTAGCGTTGTTTATGTTGTGCATAGTAAATGGGCATTTGAAAAATATGTGTTCAGCAGTTTCATAGGGGTGTTGACAAAGTACACAACACATAGGAACTAGGACTCTTTGTCTTTCCAAATTTTCCTTTGTTGGTAATTTGTCTAATGATAGTTTTCAGGCAAAGTTTTTAATCTTTGACATGATGTTCAAATCCCATATCCACTTGTTAACATATGGATCCATTTTGTTTATTTTAGTTATCAGTTGCATCGCATCTCTAGTGGTGAACCATCCGTCTTTGTTGGGTGCCCAATAGACCTTGTCACGGATCTCGCAGGATGGTAACGGGATGTTTTGAATTTTTTCACCCACGTCCTTTGATGTTATGGGTTCAATTAAATTTTTGATCTTCTCTTGGTCCCATGAGCCGTTCTTGATGAGGTAATTAATTGTTTCGTCTTTGTTGATGATGAGTTATTTATTCTCATCCTCTTTTTCTAGTATCCGATCCCCTATCCAGATGTCTTTCCAGATTCTGATAGTTTGTCCATCGTCAACGTTCCATTTTAATCCTCCTTCAAATTCTGATCGGAGTTTCATAAGTCTCTTCCATTGCCACGAGGTATTTTTCCCATCGTATAATGCCATAGACGTTTTCCTTTAAGGTATTTTCCCTGAATCACTTTGACCCAAATATTATCGGGTTCAGCCATAATTTTCTAGAGGAGTTTCATTTGGAGTGCTTTATTCATGTCCTCATCTTTCCTTATTCCAACACCACCAAATTCTTTTGGTTTATAAATTTTGTCCCAGCTAATAAGTGGATGATAGTAAGCATCTTTGTTCCACAAGAATTCTCTGTTGGTTTGGTCTAGTTCTTTATGTATCGTTGTCGGAAGCATGAAGCTATGCATATTAAAACTAGGTTTAGCATTTAGATTTGCTTTAATTAAGATAGTTCTCTCCTCCTGAGAAAGGGTGGAAGCCTTCCATCTAGAAAGTTGTTTAGATTTAGTAATTACATCCTCAAATAAGGATTTATTCACATGCCCATTAATGATAGGACAACCTAGATATTTTTCAAGGCTTGTATTTGGCGAAATATTTGTGCTTTGTGGGATCATTCTTTTCATTCCATTATCAATATTTCGGGATGTTTGAAATGTCGATTTATGGTAGTTAACTTTTTTACCCGAGACTTGGCAGTAGTCACCTATGGTATCAAGAACTTTTTTACATGCCAAGTTACTAGCTTTTGCAAAAATGATTATGTCATCAGCAAAGGCAAGGAACGGTATGATGGTTCATGCCCTTGAAATGGGAAATCCAATGCTCTTCCTATTTTCATCACTTGCTTTCTAGACATTTCTTGCCAGAATTTCCGCAACAAGATTGAAGAGAAGAGGGGATAAGGGGTCCCCTTGACACAGTCCCCGTTGAGGATAGAGGATCTTGGTCGGTTTGCAAAATTGAGAAGGAGGTTGTCGAAATACATTCATTGATCCAATTTGTGAATTTATCTAAGAAACCAAATTTTCTTAAGACAACCAGAATAAACGGTCATTCCACTCTGTCGTAAGCTTTTTCCATGTCCAATTTGATTGCCACATATCCTTCTTTTCCTTTTTTCGATCTAAATCCATGAAAGATTTCGTGGGCAATCAGAATGTTATCATGAATTGATCTATTTTTGATGAAAGCCCCTTGTAGAGGATGAATTAGCTTTGGGATTACTTCTCTTAATATGTTCGTCAAGATTTTTGCAATAATTTTGTATATAGTGGAACATAGACTGATTGGTCTATAGTGTGTTGTTGTCGATGGGTTATCTGTTTTCGGAATTAGTGCAATGAATGTGTGGTTGATTTTTTTGAGAATTTTTCCGGAGTAGTAAAAACTTTTGACTGCTCGAATAACCGTAGACCCTACAATATGCCAATACTTTTGGAAGAAGCTAGTTGGCATCCCATCTGGTCCTGGGGATTTGTCACAACCAATTTCTGATACTGTGTTTTTTATTTCCATATTGGTGAAAGGGCTGGTTAATTTATCATTCTCCAGTTCTGTAATTTCATGATGAATGTTTTCAAGTTGTTTATGGATTTCTGTCGTATTAGTGGTTGAGGCTTTGAATCTGGTCTCATATTCTGAAATGAATTCATTTTCAATTTCTTCTTCCAAAACTAGATTATTTCCATTACTCTTAACTATTGCTGAATATTTTTATGGTTCCTTCTTCCTGTTTCTTTCAGATGGTGGAACTTTGTATTACGATCACCTAGTTTTATTGCGCTAGTTTTGGCTCGTTGCATCCAATATTTTTATTGGCAGTCGATTAGGCATTCTCTTTTCCTCCCTAATCTAATAAGTTTATCGTTAATTTGTGTCGAAAAATTCTTATACAGTTGGACTTGTAGATTTTCAATGTTTGTGCCAACCTCTCTTATTTGTCTGTTAATATTTTTGAATTTATCTCTACTCCATATTTTCAGTTTAGCTTTTAAAAGTTTAATTTTTCTGACAAGATTAAACATGTGATTTTCATGAATTTGCGTTCTCCATGTTTGTTTGATCAGGTTCTCACAGTCCTTCCTTTGTGTCCACATCATTTCAAATCGGAAGGGCTTATTCTTCAGCCGGTTATTAGGGTTAGTTAAGTCTATAGAGATACGACAGTGATCCGAAGTGGTAAATGCGTGGTTCCATGTATATATTTGCGGGTAGGCTTGCAGTATGTCCGGTTGTGCCATTGCTCTATCTAATTTTTCCAGAATATTATTTTCGCCCTCTTTACGTTTTTCCTAGGTAAATTTATTTCCCTTAGTTGCAAGGTCCATCATATTACAATTCTGCGAGAACAGGTGTAATCTTTTAAGCTTACTACTTATGACCGACGCACCCCCCCCATTTTGTCCGATACATTGAGAATCTCATTGAAGTCCCCAATGATGATTGTAGGGAGGGTGTTTGAGTTAATATGGTTTTCCAGCTTGGTCCAAAACATGTCTTTATGTTGCTCGTTAGGTGGGGCATATATAAATGTGATGCAAAATTTCACATTGGTGGAGAGATTGGAATGCACCAAAGTTATAAATATTTCTTTCGTTATTACCTCAATTTTTTCGTCTGTCAGTTGGTAGCTTTTCCATAGGAGGCAGAGTCCCCCAGATAAGCCGTCAGTAGGGACAAATCAGAGGTTATCAAAACCTGCTTTCTTCCAGCATGACTCATCAGGTTTAGTGCTAGTTTTTAGCTCTATAAGCATGATCATGTTAATATGATCATTCTTACAAGTCATGTTCAGATCAACCCAAAAAAACATTTTCCTCATACCATGACAGTTCCAGAATGCAAATTTCATTTAATATTATAGTAAGATTTAGGGTGGAGATGTCCTCTGTTCCTTTCCCTTCTAGTTAGTTTGTTAGTTTGTCTCAAGATCTTAGGTATTATTATATTAGTAATAGTCCATTTTTCACGAAAACTTAAATACTTGCATTTTGTTATCGATTCCGCTTTATCTATTTTTCGATATTGGCAATGCCTTTCGTCAATTGTGTGGGTGGAATTTTCCAAAACCTCAACATCCAATTTGGTCCTATGGTGAACACATAATTTCCTCTGGTAATTCAATTTTTTACAAACGGGATAAGGGAGAAATTGCCTTTGTTGGCGATATATTTCCATAAATTGACCAATGCTACAACAACTTGTAGCTTCAATCCCAGATGAGTGCGAAACGCACATGAACATGGTAGGGCGAAAGAAGCACTTTGCAAAATACAAAGGGACAACCCTTACAAGTTTGAGAAGATAGGTTAGCATGATAGTTATGCATAGCTTATACATGAGACAGTTACTTCTATTAGATCGATTACTTGAATATAGGTTTTTCCTTTTATTTTCTTGATAATTTCCTTTATAATGCTCCTTGAGTTCCACCATGGTTTGTTCCTTGTGTCGCCATCCTAGTTCCTTGTTGATGTTGGGTCCATATAAATGACATTTTGAGCACCCTGTGATGTATTTCCTACGAAGGAAAGTATGTTGAGTTCTTAGAAAAGCAACAAATAAAAACAGAAGAAGGGGAGACTTGGACATAGTCCATGGATTAATCATTGCTCTTATGTTGGAAGCCCGTTTATGTAAATTCGCAGTTCCTGAAGTTCCGCTTATTATATTCACCTCATTTTCCTGTACATCTAGGTCGTCAAATTTCATTGGTCCCAAATTCTCATTAGTCCAATTGTTCCTGCAAAACACGAGATCATACTCGAACCATACCATAAAGTTGGGATAAAAGGGTAATTCAGATGCAAATGAAGATTCATAGAATGAGATCAAGCAATAAACATAGAAAATAAAAATTTATCATAGCAGAGGGAGTCATAAGCAGCTCCCACATCATCAAGCTTACAATAAGTTCTAGTTAGGCTAGTAATCAACCTTGGAGATTGACTTGAGCCTAATCTTTTATTCACACAAACATTTATTATATCAAAGATATTCCAACCAAATCTAACAGAGGGAAGTAAATCCACTCTAGGAAAAAAAAACAACATTTATTTAGCATAATCATAAAAGATCAGATAGTCTAGGTTCTAATTTTTTTTGCTCCCTTCAAAGAAGAAGTGACAATATCGTTAGTGCCTCCAGACGCCTTCCTCTTGCTTGAAGTTGATTTAGACCCTTCATTTTTCATCTCCATTTCCTCCATTTGTCTATGCATGGTGTTATTGGTCATGAAGGAATGGAAAGTTCCTTCAGATATGAGCATACCTTCATCAACAGGGCTTGGACTTTGGTGTAGTGAGTTAGCTAAAGCTTCCATCTTCATTGTAATTAGGGTCGACTCCATTTTCAAATTCATTGATCATGCTTATATCAAAAATCTCATCTTCAAGAAGGGTCTTATCAACAACTTGCTCGAGGAAGGTGGGCTGCACAGACTCTTGCCCAAACATCTCATCTTTCTCATCATCAGGGATCAGTCCCTCAGCTTTTTCCTCATTGGGATCTTGAGTTACCTTATGTTCTTTATCTTCATTAGGGCCCATGGAACTACTCTTAGAACTTTGGGAGGAGAGGTCATTGAAGGAAATAATAACTCCACTGGTTCCTGACAGATAGGGTTTCACTCCACTAACAAACACTACCGGGGTTCTTTTTTCTTTTTATTGTTCATGACTGGGGTCCAATCGGTTTCCTTCCCCTCTGCAGTCCCTTTCTTGCTCGATCCTGCCTCCCACTTCTTTCCATTCTTGAAAGAGAAGTTAATCTTTCTTGCTCTATTCATTCTCATAGGACAAGTTTCAAACCCATGGTTTTTCTTGGCACAGAAACCACACCCTTTAGAGAAATCCTCAAACCAAATCTTGAACAATTTGGTTTGACCATTCTCATCAGGGATAGGAACCTATATATCAGGATACAGTTCAAGGTCAAAGTTGATGTAGATTCTTGAATAATTCACTCCCATTCCTTTCTCAAAGAAGGGATCTAGTCTGATAAAGTGACCAACTTTGTTCACTTTAATAATATCTCTTAGGGCTTCTTTATTAATGTATTCAAGTGGGATCATAGGGATGCTAACCCAAGCATCCACAGCTGTTATGTTCTCAGTGAACACATTAAAATTGGGTTCTAGGGCCTAAGGATAAAAATGTGGCCAAAGATGTGGTAGGGTCTCTTTTCCCGGATCATGGCTTTGTCATTAGGATTGGTGAAGATTTCAAACCAATGGTTGAGTTTAGGAATAATTTGGACTTCCCCTTTGATGTTCTTCACTCAAAGAGGATCTTAGTTCTTACCTTGCTAAACTCCATTGGGTTTCCGAATATTTTGCCCATAAGAGAGGATTCTCTTATCTTAGTGAAGTCAGCACCTCCTTGTCTTTCCTGGATTTGGCCTTCTCAGCATCTTGTTCTTCAACCTTGGTATCAACAGAGGCTTTAGGCTTGTCCTGAATATTAGAGTTCTTAGTTTCTCTAGCATTTTTTTGGGATTTCACACACTTTTTCTTTGTATGAGGGGTTGGATTCACTCATCTTAACACTCTCAATATACTTAGCAATCAGGATGTGCTTGTGTTGGGATTTGGATGTGGGATTATTGTTCAACTTATATAGGAGAGAGTTCATCATCACATGAATGGGATATTTTAAAGCAGTTTTCCTCTTATCATTCTTAGGTTTCATAGGTTTATGCATACAAATATCATACAAGTTCATAGACTTTGAACTAGACTTGAGATCATGCGTACTGAGAATTTTACCATAGAAGAAAGAGAGCCAGACAAGGAAAACATAAAAGCAAGAAAAGGATAGAAAGCACTTGGAACTGGGGGGGGATTTTCTTAGATTTCTGAGTTTGTCATTTGTTCCCTCTTGATTCTGGTTCCATTTTTGTTCAATTCGATTTTCCACTGCGAATAGGGGCACAAATCACCCTGTTGTTCCACAATCATCAACCAACAGATACCAATTCCCAGGATCTTGAACGAATCAAGATACTGAACAACCTTAGGTTGGGGAATCGTCCCCACTCTGAAACGCTGCCCTGCTCTATCTCTACTGAGATCTGCAGCCGTATTATTCATCAGTAAGAAGAGTTTGAAGCACCGAATCTAATCGTAGTAAATCCCTTGTTTTCATCCATTGTTTCGCCATTTTAGGAAAAAGCCCCCATCCTTGTCGAAATGCTCAATCCCCATCTTTGCTATGTCGGTTTTCATGCCCCTTTGAGGTCGCATTAAGGACGAAGGAAGTAGTGGATTGATTTTTTGTGGCGATAATGTCACTTGAAAGCTTTCCATGGTTATCGATCGAGTGGGTCAGTAGATTTCCTGGGATTTTAGGAATTTTACAATGGGGGTTTTCTTTCCTTTAGCTTATTTTGATGAGAGGAGGTGGCGCGTACAGCGCGTTCTTGAGGAGGATTTTTTGGGTTTTCATTTTCTTTATATTGTCAGGATATATGGATGACCATGGGTCCACGAGAAATAAACCATAGGTCTTTTTTTATAAAAATAATTACACTACTTCACGGTGTGAAAATATAAAACTTATAAAGGAGAAATAAGAGGAAGGCTAATCCCTTAGATTATATATTAAAATAGGATAAACACAAGTAGGAGGGAACTCAAACCTATAGACCCACCCAAAGTTACGAGAGAAAGTAAAATTAGCAAGCGAATTTGTAGTCTTATTACCTTTTCGAAAAATATGGCATAGACTAACAATCCAATCTCGGGTTAAGAAGTCTTGACAACGAATCACCATGCTAGACAGGGGATGAGACGGACAAACCCCTTTATTAATAAGATCAAGCACAAAGAGGGAATTTAATTCCAAGCAAATCCGACGAAAGTCATTATCCCAAGCAAGCTCCAATCCATAGATAACACCCCGCGGTTCCGCTGTCGGGGCCGATGGGCATCCAAGATTAACCACTCCACCTTTATTATTAATTATTTTATTTATTTAATGATGAAAGACTTAACATAAAAATGTAGTTTTTGTAACTAACAAATATCGTTTATATATTCTAGATTGCTTGTCTTGGTTTGTTTGTTATATATTTGTGTAGGTCATTGAAGATATCGAAGACCCTATCATAAACAAGAGAGGATTTCGAACAAGAAGATCTAAGGAGAGTGAAGATCTTGAATGACCAAACAAGAAGATCTTGTTGGAGAAGATTTTGACGAAGATCTAATTGGAGATATAAAAAGCTATCAAGAGTTATTGAAGATTTCGAACATTTGAAGAGAAGATCTCGGCGAAGATCTCATTGAAGATATCAAAAGGCTATCACGAGTTCGTTGAGAAGATGTCGAACATCTAAACAAGAAAGATCTTATAGAAGATCTTGTTTGAAGGTTTTACTCAAACGGCTAGTACTCAAACGACACACAAGAAGATTTCGTTCAACAAACAAAGGATTCTATGGAGGGAAGATGTTGCAACGGCTAGAAGATAATGGCTAGAAGAAGTTACCTCCATAGAAGAATATAAGAGACACATCGATTTAAGATGAAGACACCAAGCTTTCAAGTGAACATCCAAGTTTTCTTCATCGATCCAAAAGTTTATCTTCCTCTTCGAGCGTACTTAAGTTTATTTGTTAGAGTGAGATAAACACAAGAGCTACGTTGGCATATCATATTAGTGTTATACTCGAGTGCGTTACTCTACGAAGTAACTAGGCTATTATTGCTAGAATAGGAGTTGACTAGATCGTAGCATTGAGGCTACATTGAGAGAAGAAAGGAATTTCTTCTAGGTTGTATCAAAGCCTCAAAACAAGCAGATAATAGATAGTTAGAATCCTAGGGTCGGAAACCCTAGGCGGAGAGTAGGTTGTTAGGGCCAAACTTCGTAAACATATCGTGTGTCGATCTTTTAATTTCCGCACCTTATATTGCTTATATTGTGACTAACAACTTTATGCACGTTTCGAAGTCAAGGCCTTGCGATTCACTTTAAAGCCTTGAGAAACAGTTTTGTCACTAAGCACACAGATCGACTTCAAGACCTTGAGATTCATTCCAAAGCCTAGATATCCGATATTGCGAAAAGTTCTCATATTCTATTCAACCCCCCCCCCCCCTTTCTAGAGTATTTCTATCCTTATTAATCCCCTACTCGGTTCAACTTTAACCCATCCCTTCTTCGGCTTGTACCAACATATCAATCTCTCCATCTTCGGTTTCAATCCATGATTTAGCATCCTCCCCGAAACAACAATATACTCCGTAAATCTAGCCTCCTGAAACATTAATTTAATCATAACCATCTCCTTCCTAGTAAAAACTTTAGCTTTCCGCATTTTCATAGCCACCAAACCATACATGTGAACTTAGCATTCCACTGACATTCCAAAAACGAGGTCCTACTTATACTAACATTGATGTACAATCAATCCTCCCAGTCCATGCTGAAGACCATTTGTATGTGGCGACTCCGCACTAAATTCAACCAAATTTGGCTCTCCACCAAACAGTCACTAAATAGATGGAACAACATCTCCTCTGATTTCGGACAACAATGACAAAATGAGTCCACCTCCATGGGTCATATGCACCTCTCATAATTAGTCAAAGGGACACCCCAAGCAAGAAGCCACATTAAATGAATCCGCTCAATAGCTTGAAGCCACCATACTTGTATACAAAAATCTTCCCAAACATGGAACCGGGCTCTCCCATATGCCGGATAAAATTAAAATCCGAGGAGGTTGTGAACATCCCATTCTTAGATCCTAGCCACTTGACCGTATCCTTCCATGTCGGAAAAAACTAAAGTCAGATGTATGGAAAAATATAACTCGGGAAATTATGTCGGATAAATATAACGCCCGGAATTTTAATTTCAGTTAGTGAGTGGTTTAGCAGCCTTTCCGTAGGCGTGACTCAGTCTTTCCACAAGCACGGCGTGTTAAGTGGACGAGTTTTACATCTCGTTTCCGTTCCGACCTTTAGTTCCCCCTCTGGTGGCTAGTGACCCCTCGTTCCTTGGTCTAAAGGTGACTTATGGGCTGCTTGACCCCTTGTTTCCCTAGTGTGGGCCTCCTTCTCTCTCTCTCCTCCCTTGTCACTCTCACGTATCTCACATTCTTCTTTGGACCTCTTTCCTCTTCCTCCACCTTCTTATCCTTCACTCCCATTGTGCTCCTTCCTTCTCCTTTGATTTGTGTGGACTGTCCAACAAGAAGGCTGCAAATCCGGATTGTTGGTAAGTATTCTCTCCCTATTCTTCATCTTATCATCTTCATCTTATTCCTTCCTTTGAGCTCTAATGGTGGAAGCCATGTATTCTTAAGTTTTTCCCTCCCTTTGGCTTGTATGTGTGTGGATTGAGTTGGGACAATGATTGATGATGATGATGATCGAGTATTGGACACCAATGGTGGAGTTAGAAATCTAGGAGACATCATGCACATCGAAGAGAAGCCCGTCGGATCACCCTTTTGGAGTTCGACTATACCCGTGGTTGGGCAACGCCGCAGGGGCGCCATTAGCACCACAGCCGCGGGGTGGCCAATAGTAGCAGCGGGGCGGCGGCCAACAACTCTTGGGGCAGGGTGATAGGTGATGGAATTGCTATCATTTAGGGTAGTTTTTAGAGTCTTTTTATTGCATTTGTGTTGGTTTATGCTACTAACTCCTTGGTTCAGAAGAAGAAGACTAAAAGAAGCTAAGGAAGGAGTTATAAGCACTTAGGAGTGAAGATCGATCACGAAGCAAAGCTTCTGTCGCCTCACCGCCCCTACGGAGCCTTGCCACCGCCCCTGCGGGTGATGCCTTACACCGGAGCGCCCCTTGCGCCTTCACCAACGCCGACCATGAAGTGTGTCACCGCCCCTGCGCCACTCCTTGGCACTCCTGCGGTGACCTGCCCTGAAGAGACGAAGACCAGCTCCCCTGCGCCTCCCACTGCGCTCCTGCCTGCGCCTCAACCTGGGAGCTAGAAGATGAAGAGGTTGTGTCACTGACCTTGCGTCGACACAGGGACGCCCCGGCGGCTTGGCATCAGAAACGTCAGGAAGTCGAAGGGTCAGACGTTTAAAGAGCATTAAAGATCCGCCCCAGCGGAATCACCTAGCCGTCCATGCGGCCATGAAGAAGATCAAGCGTTTTTGCCTTCACCGCCCCTGCGGTTTAACGCCAGAAGCTTTACTTCGGCTGTTTATACCACCTTTATGGCATTAAAGGTGGTTGTTTTAGGCCGGCCATTTACTCCTATTTAGTGTTTTTTGTAGTATAAATAGTCTTGGGTTGATTGCTAGAATCATCCATCTTATCATCTTGTTAGCCAACAAATTATCCACTTAGATTGTCTTGCTACCTTTGTAATGAGTTGCTAACTTCCTTGCTACATTGGGTTGGTTTGAAGCTGCATTGTTACTTTGGTTATAAGTTCTTTATAATATAAGTTTTCATTCAGTAATACTTTGTGTTTCCTTGATCTCCATTGTCTAATTGCATGTTTACTATTGCTTGAGATTGATCACCTTAGGTTCTAAAGTGCATGCAAACAACTAGGATTAATAGGTTCCGGGTTCGGGTCTTTAATCTAGTATCAACTTTAAGTAATAACGGGTTGTGATTACTTAAAGAAAAGGAACACAAATATAAAGATAAGTTTAACGGTTTTAATCTTCTCTTTATATCCCTTAGTCTTTGTTTGAAAGCTAACTTGTTAATTGTTCTTGTAGGTTTACGGAACACTAACCTGTTAAGTTGTGTTGATGCCGGTTGGCTCAACACATATATATGATCGAGACGGGAGATTACTTGAAAACTTGTAAAAGGAACTCACCAAAGTAGCAATTGCATGCTTAGAATCAACCTAGTGTAGATTCATCCATCATTGTCTTACTTGTCGCATTAATCATTTTCATAAGTTTTTGTGTGCATCAATTCAACCACCCCCCCCCCCTTTGTTACTTGTCACTATAATCGATAATCGCATCTAAAACACCTTAACTCTCTTGGTTTTGACCCTTACATAATCACTATACTTGTTCTTAGTGCTAAGTCGGGATTTACTTTTGATTGGGTATAGACGACCATAGAAATACCGTCGGTCACAGGGGCGGAGCTTCTCGGCCGCAGGGCGGCCACCTGGGCTGCAGGGGCTGCTTCCCTGGGTTGCAAGTGCAGTTCTGGCCCAATTTCTGCTCTTCTCCGCGGCCGCGCTTCCTTGTTCCGCGATCGCGTTCCTACCCCAGTGAGTACCCCTTACTTGATCTTGTATCCGCCTCTTATCCTAGGGAGTTTATATAATAGAAGTATGCTAGGTTGGATCTAGCATAACCTTGTGGAATGCAAAGTAGTGGCTTTGAACTTTAGGTGAGGGTTGAGGTTGGATTGATGTTCTAAGGCTTGTGTGTGTTAATATTGAGTTGGTTGTACGGTTTTGAGCGTTGGGGTTGATCTTGTGAGGCTTGTGAGGCTTTGAGGTTGTGATTACATATCGGTTGAGGTTGTGGAGATTAGGACGAGAGTATCCTAGCTCGTGTAGTTGGTTTATGATCTTGCGAGATCGTTGGGTCTACAAGTCTAAGGACTTCCAACTTATGAGAGTGATATTGATTGTGTGCCTTGATGGGCAGGATTAGAGTATCTTCGCACGAAAAACGGAGCACGGTTTTATCAGTTGATCCTTGAGACGTGGTGTGTGTTTAGTTATTGTTATAACCATGAAACCGGACTAGGACGACTTGTATATGTATTGTTGGCCCAAGTGTATATTTTATCGGGCGGTGACATCATTGCCCAGCTCCTAAGGTAGATTGGGAGGTTCTTTGCGACCAGGTCATACACGGTATACGGGCGGGCACTGCACCACTCCATATGGTATACGGGAGGTGTGCCGCACCACTCTTGTTGGTTACACGGGGATAGGGGCGAGAATCATAAGACTTCTCGTGTCACAATCTTATTGAATAGGACTAGTAATGGAATGACGTAAAGATATGATGATAAACCAGCTTGTGTGTGAGAGCATATTGCGTGTTTATATTACTTATGTGTGTATGTGCCTTTACCATTTGTCTAATGCTTAGAATGTGAGCTAACGGTTTTATACCGCCCTTGTAGATGACTTGCAGGTTAAGGATATTGCCGAGTGATCCGGAGGAGTGGGCAGTCGGGGTTACCGTACGACTTAGGATGAGTTGGGATTTCTTTGTTTTATTGTTGTCTTTTGTATATTGTTGATGTTGTTGTAAGAACTCGGTTGGAGGCTTCTTTTGTTTGTATTCGGGAATCATAACATTGCATAAAATGTATTTCGGTTTTGGCCTTTATTTGTGCCTTTTTGCAAGATCCGGTGAAATTGTTGTCAGGTTAAGGGTCGGGGCCAATTGTGAGGCCCTAGCTCGTAGCATTTCGAGTCCCGCGGATTCGAGGTGTTACAATATCTTATCAGAGCTCTAGGTTGACAACAATGGCACTTGAAATCTTCTAAAAGGCCGAATAGAGCAATAAACAGAACCCGCAAGGGTTCTGAGTTTTTAAAATGAATTTCGTTTTTAAATCACGAGCATAGTCGAGTTTGGGATAGAATTTAAGGGACCACCACTCTTTTCACGGACCTCGGCGACTTAGTTTATTGGATTATGGTAATATGTATGTATATATATATGTGTGTGTGTGTGTTTGTGTGTGTGTGTGTGAACTTAGGATGTTCTTGGACTTATATATTATAGTTATGTTTGTGGACCTTGTGTTATTGTAGTAGATTTCGTGGATTTGATATGGTGGTAGTAGTATGAACATAGGACTTAAATATATATATATATATATATATAGTTTTATACATATGCTTATGATATGTAGTAGCATATAGAAATATCAGACCTTATAGTTAAGATGATAGAAAGATATCATCGCCCTTGGACGCCGCCGTTTGACTTAGAATAGTGTCCATATGTGGATGAGTATGCTCAAGTACCGAGTTGAGCATCATGTTCTAACAAACATCTTGATGATTCATCGGACTCCTTTGAGGACGTCAAAGCAACCATGGAAAGGCTAGAGATGGCATTAACGGCAAGAACGAACAAATATAAGCGAACTTTGAGTCAACTTAAGTGAAACCGAGATGAAAACTATACAAGTAAGGAGGCGACATGAAGGCATGGGAATGGTTCCGAGGAAGCAATGATGGAGCCTCAATGAAGCAACTAGAGACAACAAACTTAAGATTTTTCCAAGTGTCGTGCCGGTAAATCGAAGATAACGAAGTGGTGTTCCAACTAAGGCAAGTTTTCCCTAGGCACTCCTAAGTACGGGAGTCAAGATGAGAAGTGTGTTCGAACAAATTGTGAAAGATTTAAGATATCCGTAAGTTAAGCTTACGGGAGTACAAAAAGGTGAAGTTTCAACATTATGAGATTATGAGAGTGTGAATTATTCGGACTTACGAGAGTTATGAGAAGAATGGTGTGGTGAGGATTCATATGGTAGAATTTCCTTAGTGGAGTTGATCGGGTTTCCGTTATGATGATAAGGCTAAGCAACGCCAAGAAGAAAGAAATGTGAGTAGATGTTGATCCCAAGAAGATGAGAGACACAACAAGAAGCTTCTATTTATGAAAGGACTTAAGATACCAACCCAAGAGAAACGTGAACGGACGGTATTTGAGGCTATAATATTTGAGAAGGTGCACTTGAAGGACATCATGGAAGAATGATTAAGCCTACGAAAGTGAGTTATACGTCACAACATGGCCGAGGAGGATATAGTTATCTTATGAAAGAAGAAGGAATCATGGAGTGTAGAATGAACTAACAGAGTTAAAGGGAGAGTACCCCGAGGAGGGTAGCCTTCATGAGAATGGTAACATGGGAAGTGTAGTAGAAAGGTAAGTCATTGACTTTTGAAAGTGGTCGGATACAAGTTAATTGGTGACAATTGAGAACGCAAAGATGCAGGTTGTCTATTGATGAGTGTAGATGGGAAGAGTAAACGAGACTATAGGAATATAGCGGATCGGTAACAAGAGCTTGGAGTATTTCTGGTGGTCCGATGTCAATAGTAAGGAAGTACATTAATAGAGGCGCGATTGTCTTAGTTAAATAACGTTGAATGGTTGAAGCAAGTAATTGTGATAGACCTCTCAATGAGGGATTGTAACGACCCTTTTTGCGACCTTCTTAGGTCTTGGTTGGCATATGGAGGGACGACACAGAATAGAACCTTTAAGGTTTGATCATGATAAAGGGATCTAGTGGATCAAGAGGAAGGTAAGGCTTCCCTAGTTGCCTTAGTATATAAAGAGGATGCATGGTATTCTCGTTCTTACGATACGGAAGATATGTTATCTTGAACAAGATAGGAGTCAAAGTTTCTAGACTCACCCGAAGGATCCTTGATGGCTATGATGTAAAACAGAGGACCGGGATTATAGTAATGCTGCCAGCTTTGAGCATACGATGTTAGTACTTGAGAATTAATGAGTTGGAAGTTTCAGTGGTTTTGAATGGGGAATTTCTTCTAGTTTTCCCCACAGGGCATACTGGTATGGTTATGAGGAAAAGGATGGGACGGTGAGGTTGTACTTTGATTATCGAGAGATGCGCATGGTGACCTACAAGTAGAGGTATCTTCGCCGTAGTGGACGGCTCGTTAGACTAGTTACATATGATTACAATGTTTTATACGGCCGACTTGAAGTCGGGATGTCACCAGATTAAGGTGGAGAAAAGAAAGGACCTACGTAAGACGGCATTTCGGGCCGATATGGTCATTACAAGTTGTAGTGAAGCCTTTTGGACTCACGAGTGCGATGGTGAGTCGGAGTTTATATAGATGTGTATTCCTCGGGGTTCCGAATTGGATTGTGGTATTGACTTTTGATTTGTGGTTTTTGAGCGGTTCCAATGTGGACCCTAAGCTTATGCTAGTGTTGCAGAGTGTGTAGGCGTTTGTTGTATGAGGTGGATGAATGATTCTTTACGATCTCATGTTGCCAACGCCTTGTCGTACTATCAGGGTTGAGAGGGGCGATCTTGACACGAGAAGACAATGTTACAGTCTATGCGGGACAAGAGAGTGAGCAAAAGTGTCTACGTGGGAGTAGGATGTTCGAAGTGACTTCCTAGGACATGTACTGACATCGAGAGATATCGAGTAGATCCAACGAAAACCAAGGTGATATTTTTGGTACTACCTCCAAGGTGTGGGGGAGATATGCAGCTTATAGGTTGGTGGTCCATAACCGCCGAGTTGCGAAATGGTTTTCAACACTCTCTTCCTTTATGAGGAAGTCTATTAGATCGTGGGGTCCGAGCATGTTCGTGGAGCTTTGATAGAAGTAGAAGAGGTGAGTGACCTTTATTCTGTTTGCTTTGGCTTAGACAAAGAGTCATGGGGAGTTTATGACAATGTGGATACATCCAAGCGGGGCTTGGGATACGTATGAAGTAACAAGAGAGGTTTCGCGTGTGCGTTAGACAATTATGGGCATATGAGAAGAATTGCCGATAAAGGGTCGAGAGTTAGACGCTTTAATGCACGCACTTAAGATGATGTCGATATTTTGTTATGAAGCGAAATGCTAGTCTTGGACGGACGATAAGAGTATGATATATATATATATATATATATATATATATATATATATATATATATATATATATATATATATATATATATATATATATATATATATATATATATATATATATACACTCAGCAAGAGCTGAATACCCACCAGAGGTGATGGCTAAAATTGTTTAAGGACTTGATTCAAATGATTTTGTATCATTCGGGGTAGGTGAATGTGGTCACCAACACCCTTAGTAAGTGGATACTCCGAGAGGAAGCAACAACTTAACTGACGGTTCAACCTCAATTTATTAATTAGATGATATGTGAAGAGACCTGACGAAAGCGCGGGATTTATATGGCTTTGAAGAAGATCCGGGATAGAAGGTCCCAAGTAGAGACACCATAGTTACCTTTATGGGTCGACGGTTTGTTGAGACGCCAAGAGCGTCTATGTGTACTTATAACAGAGAGGTGAGATAGAGCCTCCAGGAGGCTTACACTACTCTTACTAGTTCACCTTGGTGCTGGTAAGAGGTATCCGAATTGGTGATATTCACATTGGTAAGGCGGGCTTAAGGCCGATGTGGCTAAGTGCATAGCCAGTATACGACCTGTCATCAGGTCAAGCTTGATCACCATGAGACGGGAAGAGGATTTCATCCACCGCAAGTTACACATTGGGAGTGGGAGGATACCTCCATAAATGTTATTACCGGTTTTAGACCGTGTAAGAGTTGTGACGCAGTTTGGGTGGTAGTAGACCAACCGACAAAGACGACGCATGTTATACCCTATTGGGAAACAAGGCCTATGTGTCGGCTAGTAGTGGAAGCTACTAAGTTGATAGTGAGATTACCTTAGATATCGAGTACCATCATGTCGGATCGAGGAAGGTGATTCACCTCGGGATTTTGGGCAGCATGATCATACCATTTTGGGTACCAGTTGCATTCCATGTCAGTTTTGCATCCTCCGATATATGATCAGTTAGAGAGGGATTTTCAGGCCTTAAAGGATGTGTTGGGAGCCTTTGTGTTATGGTGAGAACAAGTGTGATCCGAACACTTTCCGTGATTGAGTTCACGTATTATATTAGTAGGCATGTGTCGATTTGTGATGGGCCGATGGCCCATTTATGAGGCATCAGATGGGCGGAAGTGTCGTACACTGTTGTGCTGGAATTAGAATAGTACATGTGGAGATGTCCCTGAGTGGATACAAGACGACCTTGCTTGAGTAGCGATGGTCCAAGAGCGGATACTAGCCGAGTTGAGTCGCCAGAAGGCGTATATAGATGAGAGGCACATACCTCTAGAGTTCAGATATGGAGTAGGTATGGTTAAGGGTATCACGGACGCGAAGCGTCATACGTTTTGAACTTTAAAAGGGGAGTTGAGTTTCCGATATATCGGACCTTTTTGAGATCTTGGCGTGAGTTGGAAAGTGGAGTACCGGTTGGCATGGCCACCAAGAGTAGAGGATGTTCACCATATTTCATGTATGTCAGTCAAGGGAGTACATGTATGACTCGAGGTACGTTGTCAGTCATGACGATCTAGTGGCATAGACAAGGAGCCAATGAGGCTAACTGGAACACGGAGGATGGTATCTTTGGTTGAGTTTTTACGATGAGCTAGTTGCATCGATTGGGCCGATGGGTTAGATCTTATGTGCCTGCGTCAGGTTATGTGTATTTTGTGCCCCGTGCGAGAACGTGTTGTATGATCGGTTAGATCTTGATGTGGTATGCTATATGTGTTTCCTATTAGTATGTGTGTGTACCTTGCGAGGTCTTGATGTAGTTATATGAGTAGGATTTTGATGAGAGGGACGTTAGTTGGCACATTTGTGTTTTCTGAGCAGTTATCGACACGTATTTGACGGAGAGTTCTGCGTTTAGCAAGTTTCGGGATAAAACTTGTTTTTAGGGGGATTTGATGTAACACCTAGAGTTTAATTCCGGTTAGAGAGTGGTTTAACGACCTTTCCGCAAGTGCAACTCAGTCTTTCCGCAGGCACGGCGTGCTGAGTGGACGAGTTTTTATCTCGTTTCTGTTCCGACCTTTAGTTCCCCCTTTGTTGGCTAGTGACCCCTAGTTCCTTGGTCTTAAAGTGACCTATGGGTTGCTTGACCCCTTGTTTCCCTAGTGTGGACAGCTCTCTCTCTCTCCTCCCTTGTCACTCTCTCTCTCTCTCTCTCACATTCTTCTTTGGACCTCTTTCCTCTTCCTCCACCTTCTACTCCTTCATCTCCCATGGTGCTCCTTCCTTCTCCTTAGATTTGTGTGAACTGTCTAGCAGAAAGGCTGCAGATCCGGACTGTTGGTAAGTATTCTCTCCCACTTCTTCATCTTCTCATCTTCATCTTCTTTCTTCCTTTGAGCTCTAATGGTGGAAGCCATGGATTTTTAAGTTTTTCCTCCCTTTTGGCTTGCATGTGTATGGATTGAGTTGGGACAATGATTGATGAGGATGATGATCGAGTGTTGGACACCAATAGTAGAGCAAGCAAGCTAGTGACATCCTGCACATCGAAGGGAAGCCCCTCGGATCGTCCTTCTGGAGTTCAACCGCACCCGCGGCTGGACAGCACCGCGGGGGCACCATCAGCACTACAACCGCGAGGGCAGCCAACAGTAGCCGCGGGGGTGGAGGCCAACAAGAGCTTCCTGGCCACGGGGGCGGCCACCTGGGCCGCACGGCGGCTCCCCTAGGCCGCAAGTGCGGTTCTGAATCAGTTTCTACTCTTCTCCGTGGCCGTGCTTCCTTGTTCCGTGACCGTTTTCCTACCCTAGTGAGTACCCCTTCCTCAATCTTGTATCTGCCTCTTATCCTAGTGAGTTTATATGATAGAAGCATGCTAGGTTGGATCTAGCATAACGTTGTGGAATGCCAAGTAGTGGCTTTGAACTTTAGGTGAGCGTTAAGGTTGGGTTGATGTTTTAAGGCTTGTGTGTGTTGATTTTGAGTTGGTAGTACGGATGTGAGCGTTGGGGTTGATCTTGTGAGGCTTGTGAGGCTTTGAGGTTGTGATTACATATCGGTTGAGGTTGTGGTAATTAGGATGAGAGTATCTTGGCTCGTGTAGTTGGTTTATGATCTTGCAAGATCGTTGGGAGTAGAAGTGTAAGGACTTCTAACTTGTGAGAGTGATACTGATTGTGTGCCTTAATGGGTAGGATGAGAGTATCTTCCTACGGGAAACAGAGTACAGTTTTATCGGTTGATCCTTGAGACGAGGTAAGTCCCCAGACTTACTTAGCTTGGTTTTACGTATTAGTTGGATGTGTGATGGTGGTGTGTGTTTAGTTACTGATATAACCATGAAACCGGACTAGGACAACTTGTATACGTATTGTTGGCCCAAGTGTATATTTTATCGGACGGTGACATCACTGCCCAGCTCGCGAGGAAGACTGGGAGGTTCTTTGCGACCCGGCCATAAACGGTAAACGGGCGGCACTGCACCACTCCATATGGTATACGGAAGGTGCACCGCACCACTCTTGTTGGTTACACGGGGACAGGGGCGAGAGTCATAAGACTTCTCGTGTCACAATCTTATTGAATGGGACTAGTAATGGAATGACGTAAGGATATGATGATAAACCGGCTTGTGTGTGTGAGCATGTTGCGTGTTTATGTTACTTATGTGTGTATTTGCCTTTACCATTTGTCTAATGCTTAGAATGTGAGCTAACGGTTTTATACCGCCCTTGTAGATGACTTGCAGGTTAAGGATGTTGTCAAGTGTTCCAGAGGAGTGGGCAGTCGGGGTTCCCATACATTTTAGGATGAGTTGGGATTTGAGTCTTCGTTTTATTGTTGTCTTTTGTATATTGTTGATGTTGTTGTAAGAACTCGGCTGGACTATTCTTTTGTTTGTATTCGGGAATCATAACATTGCATTAAATGTATTTTAGTTTTGGCCTTTATTTGTGTCTTGTTGGAAAGATCCGGTAAAATTGTTATCAGGCTAAGAACCGGAGCCCATTGTGATGCCCTAGCTCGTAGCATTCCAAGTTCCGCGGATTTTGGGTGTTAAAATAAATCAGTTAAGGGCCTAAGGCTATATGTAATCATGCAAGAGTATCTTTACCGGCACTGTTGCGAATGGTATGTCTCATTTGAAAAGATATTTAGCTAATTGTGCTCGTCATAAGTATAATGATGTGATATATTTTTGCATTATTGCGTCTCCTACCTTATCAACTCCATCTGAATCTGAAAATATCGTTATTAATCCAATAACATTAAGTAGTTCAATACCCTCATTAGAAGCAATTCGTGAGGGTTTGTTTATCTTCTTCATTTCTTCAAATCAATCATTCCTTCTAGCTGAGTCACTAGAATTTAGGAATTTGATCAACGTTCTGACTAGACATGGGTCCCAAAAATAAACTGCCAGATGTAAGCCGAACCGGCGCTTTAGGTTAACCTAAACCGGCGGTTTGGCACATGTTTTTTATAAAAATAAATAAATAAAAATTAAAGGAATATATTTATAATTTGTTTTTTATTATAAATTTTTACCGAGTATGCATTAGTAATTTAATTAAAATAAAACCGAGTTTGCATTAGTAATAACTTTCTTACATTAGTAATTTAAATAAAATAACGAGAGCAAACTCAGTTTTTTTTAAATAAAAAAATTACTAACTAAAAAAATACGAGAGCAAACTCGGTTTTTTTAGTTAGTAATTTCATTTATCCGCCCTTATCAATCTTGAACGCATACTTGTGCCTCCAATTTTTAGGGCTTCAATTGACGTCTCTTGTAAGTTAGCATGTTTCCCCCTTGACTAAAAGCTTGCTCCATGGCCACAGTTGATGCGGGAACGGCCATGATTTGTTGCACAATCTTGGTCAATGTTGGATACTTCAGGGCTAACTTCTTCCACCAATCTAAAATTTCAAAAGTTTTACCATCAAAACTAAAACAAGTTGTTAGATAATCTTGAAATTCCGCATTTGCGAATGAGTGTCTTGGTGTTTTTGTTCTTTTAGCTAAAATTTGTTTAGCTTTTGAAAGAATAGAAGAAGAAGAAGAAGAAGAAGAAGAAGAAGAAGAAGAAGAAGAAGAAGAAGAAGAAGAAGAAGAGGGTGGAGGAGTCAATTCGGCGGAAGCACTAGCACTTGTTTCAAATAAAGAAATCAATTTACCAATTTCAAGACGAATATCAAGAATAATGGTATTGATGTTCATAGAAGAAGTTAAACTTAAACATTCATAATAGACATTTAACAATTCGGTAACACCATTAATTTTAAATCTAGGATAAAAAACGGCAGAAATAAGATAAGTTACGGGAATATCTTTATAATATTTAAGCCATTTTATTTTCATATCGGTTATATCATTTACAATTGATGGATAAGTAAAACCGGTTTGTAAAGCCTCGGCAACGTTTGCGGCTATTTCTAAAAAACTACAAGAAGTGGGAGTGTAAACATAACTCATCATATTAGTTGAATCACTAAAAAATGTTAAAATATAACAAATATCATAACAAGTTTGCCAAATAGTTTCATCATATAACATAGACCAAGAAATATATTGTGCGGAAAATGATTGTAAAAAGTCTTTGTAACGAAGAGCTTGACTAAGTAGTTTGTAGGTTGAGTTCCAACGGGTTCCAATATCTTTTGAAAAAGCAATAGGATGAACATTATTTTCTAAACACGTTGATCTCCATTTTTTTCTTAAATCGGATGAATGAAAAATATGTTCAATTACGTTGGTGATGGGCGTTAACATAACACATAAAACTTTTAGTCCATCTTGAACACATAAGTTTAAAGTATGACATGCACATCTTTGGTGAGTAAAAGGAGTTTTTATAAATTGTTCCGCATTCCCACCAACTCGTTTACGGTGGCGGTGTTAGCGGATGCATTACCAAAAGAGCATGAAAAAACTCGATTTTTTTTGTAAATTAAAGTATTGTAAAAGCGTTTTTATTAAATTTGCATTGTTAGCGGCATTATTTTTTTTATTTGAAAATGGAAAGCGGTTAGGTTGAACTACTTTCTAGAAGTAGTTCAACCTAAAGCATCCTTTTGGATGAAAACACGAAGTTCAGGATCGTCAAAAAAATTAGTGTTGGGGTTCGAAGTTCCCAAATGGGTCAGTCAGTCAACACAGTTTATTTTTCTGAACACATGCTTGACATGAACTTCGTCAAAGAATAGAATATCCAGTCTGGAGTCGGATAAACTCATCGCGACCTCCCATGGGCAATTCCATAATTCTTGGATTGTCTTGATAACGCACAGGTTATCACCCTCAATTTCAATTTTTTATAATTTTCAATCTTATTGCTTCTTGTAGGCCGTAACGAAGCGCTGGAGCTTCAACCTTAATAACCGAATTAAGATTATTTTTCTTTGCGTCCATACTAATGACTTCGCCGTTATGATTCCGGATCACATACCCAGTGGAAGTTATTCCAGAGTCGAGTTTAATCCATCAAAATTAAGTTTATGAAATCTAATACATGGTTTATTCCACTTAATGTTGTTTTTCTTCCTTGTTATATTGTTTGTATATTTTGATATTGGATTGAACTCGAAGTCATCATCGTCTTTTAAGCGGTTTTTCCAATTGTGGATCTGATTTTTAATGAAGTTCAAGATACTATAATCCGACCCAATGGTTTCATTATTAAATATTAATTGATTTCTAAAAAACCAGATGGTTCACCATATGGTTGCAAGGGTAGTTAGCTTTTTTAGCCCAATTTTATTTTTAACTTCTTGCAAGACTTCATGTGGTTTTTTATTTTCAGTGTTGATGGTATTTAATTTGATTAGGATATCGCTATCCGTTTTATCAATAATTTTTTTACTGAAAGGGCATTCAAGCAGAAGGTGAAATAAGTCTTCAAGGTGGTGATTGCACAATTCACAATGTCTTGTAACGGCAATTTTTCTTTCATCAAGTTTTGCTTTTGTCGGGATACCGTTTTTTGAAATCTTCCACATGAAGTTTTTAATTTTTGGTTGTGTGTCCATCTTCCAGATCCACTCACACGAAGTGTTGGGGAGCCTGCCGGTTCCTATCTCCATCATTTCTGCAGTTGATTTAGTGGAAAATCAACCATTCTTACTGTTTTTCCAATAAAGTCGGTCTTGTATGTCATTTGTTGGGATAATTGTTTCCATAATCCTTTTCCTCATCGACGGATCGAGTATATTTTGTAATTCATTCTCAATCTTGATACCATCACATTTCTTTTCAACGTTAAATGGCTAACTTTAATTTGGGTGTTGATTTGGTTTGTATTTTGTACCATTTTAATAAGAGGGGTCGTAGAAACCCAAGAATCATGCCAAAAGTTAATAGAATTCCCATTTCCCACCTGCTAGATGATTCCCTTTTTGAACTCGGCTTTGAGTTTTATGAGGTTATTCCATTGCCAAGATGCTGGTCCTTTAAGATGATATTGTAGTATGTTGATGTTTTTCATGTATTTTTTATTTACTAATTTGACCGAAATATTATTTGGTTCTGCTAGAATTTTCCAAAGAAGTTTCATGTGCAAAAGCCTTATTAGTGATGAGGGACTTTCTTAAACCAAGACCGCCAAATATTTTTGGCTTACAAATAGTGTAATATCCGGAATTTTTATTCCGTTTATTTCTGTAACAAACCCGATCTCGATCAGTTGATCCATATCCGTCTACTTAGTTAGACACATTATTATAAAATTTATCATTTTATGTAGATTTCCTTCACATAAAATGATAAAATCCTTTAAAAGTTTATCATTTTATGTAGCTTCCCCTTCACATAAAATGATAGGATCTTTATAAAATTTATCATTTTAGGTAGCTTACCTTCACATAAAATAATAAGTTTAGCCCTAATTTAGAATATGACAAGGCCCGGACAAGTCTGTGACGAAGCTGTGACAAGGTCCAGACAAGTCTGTGACGAAGCTGTGACAAGGCCAGACAAGGCTGTGACGAAGCTGTGACAAGGCCAGACAAGGCTGTGACGAGTCTGTGACAAGGCTGTGACGAGTCTGTGACAAGGCCAGACAAGGCTGTGACAAGTCTGTGACAAGCCCAGACAGGCTGTTGACAGCCCAGCGCCAGCAACGCCCAGCAGCACGTTCAGCCCAGCGCATCTTCAGCTTCTGCAGCCCAGCGAGCAGCCTGCTGCCTTGCCTTGTCCAGCCCAGTCCGTGATCTACTTCAGCTTGCCCTCAGCCTTACAGCAACTCCAGCCACTGCCTTGACTGCTTCAGCCCAATGCGCAGCCCAGAACCTTGCTTCGGCCCAGCCACAGGAAGGAGCAGCAGAAGCCGACTGTTACGCTCTTTTAATTTCCCTCTTAACTGCTCTCTCTCTCCCACTGCATTAACGCCTCAATTATCACCTCTTCCAGCGGTTACATTACCTTCTGCAGCCCAGAATTTACGCACAGTGTTGCACACAATTCCCTTCACAAATCGGCACTCTCTCCCGACTCCCTATCATCAAACGAAGGTACAGCAGCGAACAGCCGGACACCAGTAATCCACGTACGACATCCCTGAGTAGCCAGACGAGGAGAGTTCGTCACTCACCTGCAACAAACGTGAGTCTAGTCCATACGCCTTACAAACCTCTTTCGATCCTACTCTGTCCAACCGGTAAGGATCTAACGATCTTACTATCTCCATCTTCGTTGTACAACTTCAGAATCTCACGTTTTTCTCCATCTGTACCGGACAACTCCCATCTCGACCGCCCCGTGACAGTAGTGAGGCTGGGAAGAGTCTTCCAATCACTGCAGCAGTAGAGCCAAGCCGAACCATCACTTCCCTCCTCCTAATCTGTCACGCCGAGGAAACCGGAGGGCCATCTGGAACCGTCTGAAGGCGCCTCAGTCCAGTAGCTGTTGAAGAGGTGAGCCATCTCTCTTCTGCAGTCCAATTCTTGCCCTCTAGATGTTATAATTGTATAGATTATATATGTTTTCGGTTTCGTTATGAATGGAGATCAAGCCAGGGAATTGGAGGGATAGTAATTGAGCTTTGTTGAAGTCTCCTATAGTTCTAAATTATGATCACTGGATGATAATAAGAGTAGATCAGATTGCTCCTAGAAATAGAAATGAAAAACTCCCTTGTAGAACTCAGCTTTGTAAGTGAGTAATGATCAATGTTGAGGATCAATGTTTGAGAGTTAGGTTGAAGATCCACCGTTGAAATTTTAATAGATGATAGATGGATGTATGTAGTTTACTCTATTAAAATTTGAGAAGAAATGAACGGTCGGATTAGAAGTTATAAGCTTACGAAGTTGGGTAGTTAAGCAGTTTTGTAAACTTTGGATTTTTGGCTAAGTATAGAAATTTCAAGTGAAGTAGTCAACTTTGATAATTTTTATAAAAATGATGGATGAACAGTTTTGAGAAATTATTGCTCCTAAGGTTAGATGGAACATCATAGATAATCTAGGGAATTATTTCGGAATTTTTTTAAGCTTTTACGAATTTTATATTTGAAACCGAAGTTAGACCTTTACGACCTTTTGGAAAATAGGGAAATAAGAAAAGTGACAGTTTGTAACCAAACTAAACTTTAGGAGTTGAAATATGACTTTAGAGTCTCAAATAAGAGTTTAGACATGAATTTCGAAAAATTTGGAAGTTTCGAGAGCAAGGGTAAAATGGCCATTTTACCCTAAATTAGTACTGTAACTAGTTATGTCTCACTACGTTCTTTTATCTTAGAAGTCTTAGACTTCTAACTACGTGGGAGTGTGCTAATGCACTTATCTCCTTTGACAGGCAACTGAGTTGCTACAGTTTACAGAGCGAGTTTGGTTTACAGAGAGTCGAGCTTTATACCAGGTAAGTCCTTTGGGCTTACTTAGCTGACTTCTAAATATGAGCATGAATGATGATAGTGGTGTGTGATTGAGATGTTAGAGTTATAGGTTGTGATAGATATTTACCGACCTATACTTGGCCTAAGAGTAACGGGCGGTGGCATTCTGCTCAGTTAGCTTGCGAGCGCTGGGGTTTCTTTAGGGACTAGTCCATACTCGGTTTGTAGTGATGCTACCGGCGGAGGTCAGCTAGACCTACACCCAGTTGGATAAGGAACGGAGGCGAGAACTGTTAATAGCTCTCGTGCCACAACTGTAAATTGAATAAGATGAATCACTTAAATAATAAATAATAAACGGTTGAGTGCCAGCATGATGTTTGTTTATTTTTTTGTTTCTGCTTGTGTTTGTGCTGTTATCATTCTACTTATATTTGGATAGTTAGCTAACGGTTGTAATGTTGTGTAGATTTACCACAGGTTAGAGCAGATGCCGAGTGATCCGGATGGTAGTGGTCAGCCGGGGTGTCGTACTTTAGGATGTTTTGCAGTTTCTTCATTTGTGGGGTTTTTCAGTTGGAAATTGTTTCTTTTCGTTCCTTCCGTACCTTGTTATATTACGTTTTCCGGCTGTTAGTTGTTCTGGTCACATTCATACATTGTTAAGATTTAATTTATGATTTCTGGTTTTCCTTATCTGTGCCTTGTTGTAAGATCTTGTTAAGTTGTTGTCAAACTAAGGTCGGGACCCACTGTGCGGTCCTAACCAGTAACTCCCCGAGTTGTAAAATTTGGGGTGTTACAACATGGTATCAGAGCTAATAAGGCTTTGTGTCTTTCGTTAGTTGGGACTCTATTTGTATGCCAAAAAAAATGTTAGCGGCATTATGTCTTTCGTTAAAATGGCGAAATGCAATAACAAATTTATGCAAAAACATATCATTATCAATAAAATGTAAAGTAATGCCCATGTAAAAATATCTTTGTGATAATGTACTCCAAATATCACTACCAATTGAAACTTGATGCGAATATGATTTGAAAATCGTAAGAATTTTTTGTTTCTTCTGTTCATAAGATTTATAAATTAATTTGGAAATGGTTTTACGATAAGTTAGTTTAAAAGAAGGTGAAGATAAGTAGTGTTATATTCTCGTACATTTTCATATTCCGCATAAGAAAATAGAGAAGCTTGAGAAGCAATTAGGTTGGCTAATCTTACACTTTCTTCACTATGATTATACATAAATAAAGATTTTTTAGAGGAAGAGGATGCAAACCAGTGGGACAAATGAGATTATCCCCGTGATATTCCGAGCTTCTTGGGATGAATCTTTTTGCATGTGGGTTTGCAAACTCTCGTATCCGCCCTTTGCTCTGCACTTGTACACCTTCGGACAATAGTTGCATGAGACTTGACAATAATAGTTCACCACCTCACCCTTCTAGTAATGCTTTGTGAAGATGTCGGATGTAAGCATTTTCGGTTGAGGGACTTGCCGGAAAGCACCTTCACCTTGACCTTGTGGCATATCCGTATCGGGCATTTGAGTCCCGCTTTCATGGGTGCTAGGAAAGAAAGCGAGAGTGTTGTCGCTCAGGTTTGCCATTTGAATTGATTGAGAAATCGAGAATACGAGATCGAGATTGAGAGTAGTAGTAGTAGAGAGGGATGAGAATGTTGGTGTGAGATAAATGGAAGAATGGTAGAGTATTTATAGGAATTGAGGGTAGGATTTTATTTTTTTTAAAAAATAAGTTAAATAATATTAATTAATTTTTACAAAAAAAAACACTTCAACGGCTCAAAGAGCCGTTGGGAGTGTGGGCCCCACCGGCATATAGTCGTTGGCTAGGCCCAACGGCTCTTTTTTGGCCCAAACCGGAGGTTATCCGCCGGTTTGGGTCAAAAAATAATTAAAAAAGGGTCTCAACCGGCAGTTTGGACCACCAAAGGCCAATCCTAAACCTAAACCGGTGACTGCCGGTTCGGTCAAACCGGAAAACTTAAACCACCGGTTCGGTGGTTTAGCCCAAACCGGACCATGTCTAGTTATGACACCTCATTATAGTCAATTGAGTAGGGTAACTGTGTAGGGAGATACAATGTGATGCGGGGATAAGCCGTAGTTCCCGATCTAAATTGAAAGTCCTTAACTGGGATAAAATTGGGCTACTCTATAAAGAAAATTGGCCAATTTAATTGAAGAATAGGTTGATTTTTCGACAAACTCAAAACACGGATTACTGAATGATATAGAAAGATAAGAAGATGATTATGAAATGATAAATGAAGAAAATACAGGACGATATGAACTAAGATAGTTCCGCAAAAGAACCTTGACTAATGATGTGTCAAAACCCTTAAACGAGAAGATTATCTTAACCCGCACTCTTTAACCTTACACAAGTCTTCTAATTAAGACAAGCACAAGGAGGGACGCTTGTTGACCAGGAGCATTAACCTTCAATAAGATTAACACATACAAGCACAATCTAGTAAGGACTTTACAACGATTCAACCAAAAACTCTCCTTTTGATTGAATAATAATGAATAAAATACAAACTTGGTAAATGAAGCTACAAGTCTCAAAAAGCCGTGAAAAATATCAAATCTAATATACTAAACAATCTCCCCTACTAGAGCTATTTATAAGGGAGATCAATCCTACAAAAACTAGAAAAATATACTTAAACATAATCTTGCAAAGATATCTTTAAGATATATAAAAATATAAATCTAAAAGATAGGATCTAATTAATAATCCCTTATGATAGTCTGAGAACTTTAAGGAATCATGACAAGATATAATTGCCAAAAGATGGAAGATCATGGCCGGATCTTTGCAAAATTCGTTCCAAAGAAGGAAATCAGACACGAAAATAGGCTGAGTTTTCCTACAGGAAAATCGATCGATTATTTGGAAAATCGGTCGATTTTTTGTCTTAGAGACTCTTCCTTGCTCTTATCCTTCTTCTTTGCTTGGTGGATCTTCTTGGTCGTGGCTTGACTTTTCTATAACAGTCAATAATGTCACCAAGGAACTCTTGAGAGTGAAGAGAGTTTTCTTGAGCGTACATGTCATGAGTATGTCTGTGACTTCATCTTTAATCGCTTTTGCTCTTGACCTTGTGATCCCTCCATCCATGATTGAATCCGAAGAAGATGAAGGGGTCTTTGGTTTGTCCTTCAATGCCTTAGCCTTCGAGCGTGTAACTGGTCCTTGTGTTGGAGATGGTCCCACATCACTCTCCCCTTCTTGAAAAGGATTTGTCCTCGAATCATCGGCATGCTCATCTCTAAACTCATAAGGACTTAAGTCACCAACGTTGAAGGTGGGACTTACACCATAATCAGCTAGAAGCTCCAAGACGTAAGCATTGTCACCAACTTTCCTTTTCACTCTAAAAGGTTTGTCTTCTCTTGGAGATAACTTAGACTTTTTCTTGTCCGGAAATCACTCTTTCCTTAGATGCAACCACATTAGATCTCTGGGTTTGAATAGAATCTCCTTGCGATTCCGATTTGCTTTGGAAGCAACGGATATTCCCTTTTGTTCCAACCGTAAGCGTGTCTTCTCGTGTAATTTCCTTATGAACTTCACCTGCTTTCCTGCAACAAAATCTACTCGCTCCTCTAAGGACAACAATATAAGATCAAAGGGAGTCAAAGGATTCACTCCATAAACACACTCAAACGGCGTTAGGTTAGTAGATGAATGCAAGGTTCGATTATAAGCAAATTCAACATGTGGTAACACATCTTCCCATGCATTCAAATTATCCTTCAAAACAACTCGTAATATAGTAGTTAAAGTTCGGTTAGTTACCTCCGTTTGACCATCCGTTTGAGGATGACTAGAAGTTGAAAACAACAACTTTGTACCTAGTTTTCCTCAAAGTGTCTTCCAAAAGAAACTAAGGAACTTAACATCTCTATCGCTCACAATAGTTCTTGACACTCCATGCAATCTAACAACTTCCTTGAAAAACAAGTTAGCTACATTATATGCATCATCAGTTTTATGGCAAGCAATAAAGTGAGCCATTTTAGAAAAGCGATCAACAACCACAAAGATAGAGTCTCTTCCCTTCTTAGTCCTTGGCAAACCTACAATAAAATCCATACTAATATCATGCCAAGATGATGTAGGAATAGATAGAGGAGTATACAAACCGTGTGGTTTCAGTCTTGACTTCGCTTTTAAGCAAACAAGACACCTATTGATCATATGTTCAACATCCTTAAGCATGCATATGAGGCCAAAAGAAATGAGAATGAAGCATGTGATAAGTCTTATCTCTTTCCAAAATGTTCCATTAAACCTCCCATATGAGACTCATTAACAAATAATAATCTCAGAGAACAACGAGGAATACAAACTTTATCCTCATGGAACAAAAAACCTTCAAAAAGATAATACTTATCTCTCGACTGAGGCAAAAATTGGTCCGGAAAAATGGCCGATTTTCCTGGCACTGGGTCGATTTTTGCATCCAGAGTAGATGTCGCCAAAGTCTTCATCATCCTCATATAGATCTTTGATACAATAGTTCTTGGCACTCCATGCAATCTAACAACTTCCTTGAAAAACAAGTTAGCTACACTATATGCATCACCAATTTTATGGCAAGCAATAAAGTGAGCCATTTAGAAAAGTGATCAACAACCACAAAGATAGAGTATCTCCCCTTCTTATTCCTTGGAAAACCTACAACAAAATCCATACTAATGTCAAGCCAAGGTGATGTAGGAATAGATAGAGGAGTATACAAACCGTGTGGTTTCAGTCTTGACTTTGTTTTTAAGCAAACAAGACACCTATTGATCATATGTTCAACATCCTTATCTCTTCCAAAATATCCCATTAAACCTCTCATATGAGCCTCCTCAACTAATAATAATCTCAGAGAACAACGAGGAATACAAACTTTATCCTCATGGAATAGAAAACCTTCAAAAAGATAATACTTATCTCTTGACTGAGGCAAAAATCGGTCTGGAAATTGGCCGATTTTCCTGGCACTGAGACAATTTTTGCATCCAGTGTAGATATCTCCAAAAATCCGTGCTTTGATACCACTTTGATGCGGGGATAAGCCGCAGTTCCCGATCTAGATTGAAACTCCTTAACTGGGATAAAATCGGGTTGTTCTATAAAGTAAAATCGGCTAATTTAATAGAAGAACATGTCAATTTTTCGACAAACTCAAAACACGGATTAGTGAATGATATGGAAATATAAGAAGATGATCATAGGAAGATATGAACTAAGATAATTCCGCAAAAGAACCTTGACCAATGATGTGTCAAAACCCTTAAACAAGAAGATTGCCTTAACCGGCACTTCTTTAACCTTACACAAGTCTTCTAATTAAGACAAGCAGAAGGAGGGACTAATATTGACTAGGAGCACCGACCTTCAATAAGATTAACACACACAAGCATAATCTAGCAAGAACTTCACAACGATTCAACCAAAATCTCTCTTTTTGATTGAATAATATTGAATAAAATATAAACTTCGTAAATGAAGCTGCAAGTCTCACAAAGCTGTGGAAAATATCAAATCTAATCTACTAAACAATCTCCCCCACTAGGGCTATTTATAAAGGATATCAATCCTAGTATCCTACAAAAACTAGGAAGATATACTTAAAGGTAATCTTGCAAAGATATCTTTAAGATATATAAAAATATAAAACTAAAAGATAGGATCTAATTAATAATCCCTTAATATAGTCTGAGAACTTTAAGGAATCATAACGAGATATAATTGCCAAAAGATGATAGATCATGGCCGGATCTTTGCAACACTCGTTCTTGTGAAGGAAATTTGAGAGGTTGTCACCTGAGTATGGAGGAATGGGAAAATGTGCAACAACTAAGAAAGTTGATTTGACAAATTAGTTTTCAGCTTCTAAAACTCCTACATCTAATTTGTATTTTCATGATGTTCGGAAAATTCACAAGTTGTTGACAAAGACTTCAAATGCAAAGTTTGAAAAATATTGGAATGAATATAGTTTGATTATATCTTGCGTTGTTGTTTTAGATCCTATGATGAAATTGGTGGGTGTTGAATTTTTGTACAAAAAGTTATTTGGGGAAGTTTTATGCACATGAAATGGATGATAAGATTAAATCCGCTTTGTTGATCTATTGGATGAGTATAAGCATGCACATAGTGAGTATGGTAGTTTTGTTGGAGAGCAACATGTGGGAAACAATACTAGATTAACTGTTGAGTATGATAGTGGATCAGATGATGAGACTCTTGATGACTTCTTGAGTAAGAAGTTGAAAACATAGTTGGATCTATATTTGAATGAAAAGCCTTCTCACTTGTCTAAATTAGGTTTTAACATTCTACAATTCCGGGAGAGGGTTAAATCTCGTTTTGTTGCTCTATCTACATTGACTCGGGATATTCTTAGCATCCCGATCTCTATAGTTCCTTTCGTGTCTGCATTTAGTGTTGGGAAAAAATCATATCTTCTACTAGAAGTTCACTTGCATCCTTGACACTTGAAGCACTTGCATTCTTAGAAGATTGGTTATGTGCAAGAGGATTTGAACCATATAACAAAGTTGTTTATATTAAAATTTATAGCAATTGTTTTTATAGTTATTTACTAATGTAGTTGTGTTTTTTGGTTTATAATTTGGTAGGTCCTTCAAGTACTTTCAAGATTGGTAAGGCACCTCGAATTGAAGTGAACGGTGAAGAATAAGAGAAGATTTTCCACGAAATTGGAATGTCCACTAATTTCATTTTGTTTGTTTTGAATGTTGAGTTTTTTCCACGAATTGTGTCATGTCAATTGATTTCATCTAGTTTGTTGCAAGTCCTTTTTTGTTGATTACGGGACTTGTGTGGTTGTGTTGTTGGTTTGTAACTTGTAATGCACTATGCAAGATTACATATTTACACTTTACAAGTATCGATATCTATAAATTGGATTTTGGAAGTTTGTATTAAAAGGTTTAAGGTTTTATCATTGTAGTTTTTGTCTAATAAATCCAAGGAAAAAAACAAAAATGTACAACCCAAGTAAAATAACTCGGGCGGGCCGGCCCGTCAGCATGCCCGAGTTTTTACGCAGGTGGACATAGGCAGACTTTGAGGTCCGAACAAGCCGGCCGCCCCGATCCGTACATTTCAGACAATTTTCATTTTGACCCGGCCCGAACCCGGCTTGAGTCCGGATTTGTACAAGTCTAAAAATGTATACTCATAAAACTTATGAAATTAAATATAATAATAGCCGGAAAAATTTAAGAAAACACACCTTAAAATCTCCGATTAAAAGGTCTTTTACATTATCGATAACTTTAACAAACACTACTAAATCGAAAGTTAAAATCGACTATAAAATTTTTGAAAAAAGACGGATATTACAAAGGGGATGAGAGTGAAAATATGTTTATCATATAATAAATGAAATCTACAAGTTCCCGCCCATGTTCAACAAATCAAGATAAATCTAGATTTATTTATTTTTTAATCTTTTTTTTTAAAAGGAGTTAAGTGGTACTTAAAAATATTTATAAATAATAAACAAATTTGAATAAACTGTCCTGGTGAATTTTGGAATGAATGAGAGATTTTAAACCTAAAATTAGATAAGAAATTTAAATGAAGTTTTTGAGATGCATAAGGTGCTCTATATTAAGTTATTTTTCTAAATTTTACTACCGACCACTTGACTAGATGCACCGATAAAATTTATATGATAGGATTTGGATAAGAGTTGAGGAGATGATTTAGACCGGAATAAATGTCTTCAAACCCACCTATGTTGTTGCGGTCACTGAGGTAAGATCTTCGAATTTGGACGCTACAGGACGGGAATCCCTAATATCTAAAATCCCCAAATTGGACCCGACATGCGACAACCTTCTGAGGTTGGTAATTTTTTCTGGTTCTATCAGAACCGTTGGAACCGAACCGGAAATTACCGATTTGGTCCGGTTCATGCAATTATTTTGGTAGAAACATTTGTAACCGGATTGTTTGAATACGGTTTGGTCTGGTCCAATTCACAATTAATAAAAAAAATAGAAATTTTCTTTTTGGTACCCTTGAGTTTTTGGCTTTTCCGGATAGTACCCAAAGTTTTCACGTTTTCGATTGGTACCCCTGAGGTTTCGTTTTTTCCGTAACATACCCTTATTTCTTTTTTTTTTTTGTCCAAAATAACGTTTTTTATATTACAATTATTTAAAAAAAGAAAAAATATATAATAACAATTTTATATAATAAATTTCGAAGATAAGTATATTTTAATTAAACAACTTTAATCAATTAATAAGTTATGATATTTCTTAAAATATAATATTTTTACATTTTTTATTTATGATTTTTGATATATTTATTTCTATTTGATACTTTTATCTTATTTTGCATCAAAATATGAGAAATTTATTATGTTTTATATAAAATATAAGAAATTTAATTTATATTTATATGATATTTTATTCAAAAATTTTAAAATTAAACATAATTTATAACTATATGATATTTCGTTGTTGGTGTACTCCGTGGATTTATTTCATATCACTGATAAATATATAACATAGAATATTCAAAACGGACATTTGATTTTTCAAAAAAAAAATGAATAGCCTATGATTTTAGAAGATTTTTCCCCAAATTATAAGCACTCTCACAATCACCATTTTCTTTTATATCATAAGGATATTAATCATCCAATATTATATAATAAACCAACAAATAAATCTACGGAGTATACCAACAACGAAATATCATATACATATAAATCATGTTTAATTTTAAAATATTTAATTAAAATATCATATAAATATAATTCAATTTCTTATATTTTATATAAAACATAATAAATTTGTCATAAAAATATGATAAAGTATCAAATAGATTTAAATGTATTAAAAATTATAAATAAAAAGGTAAAAAACTTTTATTTTAAAAATATCATAATTTATCAAGATTGAATTTGTTCAATTAAAATATCCTTATCTTTAAAATTTATAATGTAAAATTTTTATTATATATATATATATATATATATATATATATATATATATTCTTTTTTAAAAATAATTTTAATATAGAAAAAGTTATTTTAGACAAAAAAAAAGGGAAATTCCGGATGGTATCCTCGTGGTATGGGGTATTCCGGATTTTGCCCACCAGTTTTTTCAAGTTCGGATGATACCCTTAAGTTTATGTTGTTTTCCGGATTTTGCCCAAATTCATTACACTTTTTTAAATTCCATTAAAAATATACAAAAGAAAATAAACTAAAATTAAAAACAACTTAAAATAGAAATAATAATTTATTTAATTTAAAAATAAAGTAAAACAGTAACTTTTATAAAACAATATATATTATATTAATTTAAAAATAAATAAATTAGATAAATTTTAAAAAATTAAAAAATCAGTGTTTTATTTATTTTAAAAATAAATAATTAAATTAGCATATTTTTTACAAAATCTAAAAATATAAGTGTTATACTTTATTTAAAAAATAAATAAAATAAGGACTCTTTTAAAATTTAAAAAAAGCACTATTTTAATTTATTATTAAAATAATAAATAATTTTTCTATTTTATTTATTTCCCAAAACTAAAAGAAAAAAAATAAAGTAATATTAAAAAATAAAAAAATTAGAAAACTGATTTATTCAATTTAATAATAAATTAAAACAGTTATTTTTTAAAATTTTTTAAAAAAATCCTTATTTTATTTATTTTTGAAATAAAGTATAAAACTTATTTTTTTAGATTTTGTTAAAAAATGCTAACCTAATTTATTTATTTTTAAAATAAAAGAAAACACTGATTTTTTTAAATTTTTTAAAAATTATCTAACGAATTTATTTTTAAATTAATATAATATATATAATTTTTTAAAAATTACTGTTTTACTTTATTTTTAAAATAAATAAATTATTCTTTCTATTTTAAGTTATTTTTTAATTTTAGTTTATTTTCTTTTGTATGTTTTTAATGAAATTTAAAAAAGTGTAATGAATTTGAGCAAAATCCGGAAAACAACATAAACTTAAGGGTACCATCCGAACTTGAAAAAACTGGTGGGCAAAATTCGAAATACCCCAAACCACGAGGGTACCATTCGAAATTATGAGAAATAAGAATACGGAACGGAATCCTCGAACCTGAGGAGTACAGTGCGAAAACTAAAATGAAAAAATCCTAAAAATATAAAAACCATTTTATAGTTGAGAGAAATGGAGAACCATTTAATAAAAATGATATAAAAAAAAAAGAGTAAAAAGCAGTTCCCTTTCCTGTTAGCTTGGGAGATCGGGGGAGGGGGTGTGTAAACGTTCGCATTTAGGTCGCACTTCGCAATTCGGCAGCCGCTCTTCGCCGGCTTTCGTCGCAGCTCTTCGCCGGTCTTCCTTGTAGCTCACTCGCCGTTCGCCGGCCGCCGCTGCTCACACCGAGTCGCCTTCGCTGCTCACACCGAGTCGCCTTCGCTGCTCACTTCGGTTCTTCTTCTTCTTCTTCTCCTCTTCGCAACTCAGCAAGGTCTTCAGTTTTTATTCTTCCAGCAACTCAGCAAGGTAAGATTTCTTCTTTGAAGTTCTGTCATTCTTCGGTTCTTCTTCGAAATTCCTGTTCGATTGTGTTCTGCTGATTGCTGAATAGCCTGAATGAATGGAGACTACCAGTTACTGAGTTAAGCAAACAATTTGAAAGAAAGACAGCAGATTAGCAGATGCTACTTTACTGATAATTGCTCAAGAATCGTAGGCAAATCTGTCTTAAGATATATAATTGCTGAATGACCGTTATTTAACCTAAGCTTCATTTAAGAGAATAGGTATCGTAATTTTGTACAAGATAATTGCCGAATGACTGTAATTTAACCTAAGCTTCATTCTTGTTCGATTAATCGATTGTGTTGTGTTCTTCACTTCTTCGAAATTCTTGTTTGATTATGTTGATTGACTGTAATCTAACCGTCTGTTTGCTTGACTGCTGCACTGTCATGGATACTGGATTGGAGATTCGGAGTGAAGTTATTTTTTTATGATGATTGACTGTAATTTAACTGTCTGTTCTATTTGGAGTGGGGTTATTGTGTTGTTTCATTTCTCATCAGAACGTTGAAAATGAAGCTTAGGTTAAATTTGTTGAAAACTTAACTGTCTGTTCGATTTGGTGTGGGGTTATTGTGTTGTTCGATTAAGCGATCAGTCCCCCCTTCAATTATATTCTGGCCCCGCCACTGATTCTAGCTATGACAGTGCATATAATGTAATTCTATCTATGAAGTAAACTTGAGCTTTCTATTAGACAACTAGCAGATTGATAAGGTAGTTCTAGCTATGATAGTGCCTATAATGTAGTTATGAACTTATGATCATACTTGACCTACCTTTTTATAGATTCTTCCATTTTATCTTAGATCTTTTTTATTTGAATGTTCAGAATTTTCTCTAGAGCCTTTAGAATTGTATCAGCAAATCGACTTTTCAAGAGTGCAACCATGTATAGCTTCTCAAGAGAAATTTGTCTCTCACCTTGAACATTCCCACCTAACACAGTTAGAAACAACTGTTATTGTAGGTCTTTTGCTGCATTTAGAATGTGGTTGGTGGCTTCTATAGAGCCTTTAGAATGTGGTTGGTGGCTTCTTAAGTATACAAAATGCTACTGTAGGTCTTTTGCTGCATTTTACGTGGAGGCACTATATCTTCACTATCATGCCTTATCTTTGTATAAGCAAAAATATGGTTGGTGACTTCTTTAGTATACAAAATGCAGAAGATCCCATAAATTGACCACAAAACGTGTTCGCTTTCTTGAAGCCTTTAATGACATCACTAAAAAAAATGTGTTTTCTATTCCTAGAGTCCTTGAAAATTGCATCCATGAACAACACCTATTCTCTTTCTCTCAACGTCTCTGTGGAAAAAGGAACCAAATTCATGGCCTTGAAGTTGACTTGCACTATACTTTTGCAGCTGTACAAGTGTAAATGATAAATCTTCTGACTTGTGTGGTCGTGGCAGCCTTTGTATACATATTATTTGCCACTGTTGATATTGCTTGTTGATCATATTCTTTCTGTTTGCTGCAAATTTGAGAGATCTAGATCACTAGCATGTGCGACTGATGAGGATACTTGGAATATGAGTACTCAATTCTTTTTTTTATTGCTGTGTGATTTCAACTTAGTATAAATTAATCTTCTTACAGTTAGGTTCATTTTCTTTCTTTGCTTATGAGTACTCAATTTTTTTATTAGTATGTGTTACTCTAATTACTTGACTTCCTTGGTTTAGTTATACACTTTTGCAATGTTTTTTTTAATCTTTATTATGTTGATTCCATGTTCAGGCTACCAATAGAATTGATGTAACTGAATTGGAAAAAAAAAAACAGTTCAGTTATGGCTGATGATAAACACTGAACCGAAAAAATACAGTTCAGTTATGTGATATGATGAATCTGATTCTTTCTGGTTCCGGTTCCAAACGGTTCTTTCCGGCTCCACACGGTTATTAGTCCACAACTTCTTCACATCCTTGAGAATAACTGTTCTAACTTCCTGAAATTCTTTTCAAAGGAATAACTAAATAAGAGATTAAGATTTTGGATTATATCATGAAATTTAAAATTATATTGCTCCCAAATTTACTCTTGTAACAATAATTTTGTCTTTCTGCAAATCATGCTCCTATTACTGTGTTAATCTAAAAACAACCTTCTTTGCCTGTGCTATCTTCCATTATCTCTCTGATTCCAAGTCCTGCTAATGTAGTAATTATTAAGTAAGCCAGTATAGCTCATGCATGTTTCTTACCATAAATCAAGGTGATGAAAAATACACACTGATTGCAGAATAAATAACTAAAACTACAAAGCATCATACAATCACCTTGGATAACCTAACCATCTCCTCGTTAACGTCATCCCAATGAGTTTTAGGACGAGGAGGTTCTCTAGGAGCCTGCTAAGATTAGATTGAATCTAGTTTAGTCAAGCAGGAAGGCAAACTGAAACATCAAAATTACATACTTGATTCTTTTTTTATTGCTCAAGGTGAAGGTCCCTTACACACATTATGACATCCACACACAAAAATATCCGAGTAAGATGAAAATTATAATTGTGTCATTCAACATATAATCAAAGCTTTCAAATGAACTTGTTGTAAGAGATCAACATGCTGATATTCAAGCTTCATTTTATGTTTTTCTAGAAGGCTAGAAGCATTGCAAAGGTACTGTAGCAGGATCTTGTTTTTGTTATGAGTGATAAAACTCAACATTTTTGTATAAAGAAAGAAGGATTTTAAAAATAAAAATTCTACAGTAAGTGATTGCCCCTTAATTTGTTTCTGGACAGGGTATTAACTCTCCAGTCTGCCTCTGGACGGGCTTTGTTATGAATATCGACTGATTCAATTGTCCCTTAATTTGTTTTGTGATTGTTGTTTCTACAGTAAGTGACTGCTGTTTCTACAGGCTTTCATTAATTTGTTTCTGCATATGAATTAATTTGTTTCTGCATACGAATTAATTTGTTTTGGAACATTGTTGAGGTAATGAGGTGTGATCTTCTGTTTTTTTTTTTTTAAGATTCACCGTACGCCATATGTTTGTTTTGAGGTGTGCTTGCTGAAACATTGATTTTTTTTATATGTCAAACTGATAAGAATTTTGGTGTACTGTATGTGTTGATATCTGCGTGTGTGATTTTGAAGACTGTACAATTGTGTCTCCAGAGCTCTGTTGTGCGTGGATTTCAGTTTGTTTTTGTCATGGTCAGTGAAATCCTTCGATCTTGTTTAGTGAGATACTAGCTTCTTAGCAACTTATCTGCTCTTTTCTTCTTGGGCATAAACTACTCACCGTATTCTCTGTAATTAGGAATCACACCTTCAGAGTCTTGGGTGTTCTTTAAGTTCAACAGAGTTTCTGCTGGTGGTATTTTTTCATGCAACTTCTTCTTCTGTTTAACTAAGCTGAGATTATGTTTATGATTATTTGCATATTGTCAAGTATCATTCTTTAAGGTGTGCCGAGTTGCCCTTTTTTTCCTGTTTCATTTCTTGTACAGGTTACAATTGTGTCCTTTTTTAAAGTGCTTCATTGATTGAGCTGTAATAAGACATGTGAATGAATTTCTCACTTTTTCCGTGGTTCGCAGAGTAAGGGAATCACAAGGATCTCGTAACGAAAAATGTCGCGAGCCACTGCCAGCGATAGCGATGAAGATGACACTTTCTACTACCGTTACTCCACCCCCTCCACGCCTGCGACAACATCATCTTCCACCGGCAAACGCAGCGGCCGCCTAGCCCCCTCCAAATCGACCGTCTACATCAGCAATCTTGACTTCTCCCTCACAAACTCCGATCTCTTCACCATCTTCTCCACCTTCGGCAAGGTCGCTAAAGTCACTGTCCTTAAGGACCGCCATACTCGCCGGAGTCGAGGCGTCGCGTTTGTCCTCTTCGTATCTCGCGACGACGCTATCTCGGCTGTCCGCCAGATGAACGGCAAGATCCTTAACGGACGAACCCTAACTGCTTCAATTGCTGCTGATAATGGACGAGCTCCCGAATTCATTCGCCGCAGGGAGTATAAGGACAAGAGTCGTTGCTATGAGTGTGGTGAGGAAGGGCATTTGAGCTATGAGTGTCCCAATAATCAACTGGGGGCTAGAGAGCGACCAATTGCGAAGAAGGGGAGGAGAGAGAGGAGGGATAATGAAGCAGAGGAGAGAGACTCCGATGGCGGCGAGGGATTACAGTTTGATGATGATAATTGGGCCTCCGTGGTGGATAATGGTGCTGATGCTAGGTTGTTAACAATGGAAAATAATAAATATGATGGTGGAGATGGTAGCAATAACGGAGAGAAGGAGAAAGGGAAGAAGGTGAGGAAAGCGAGTTACTTCAGCGATGAAAGCGGGGAAGAAGATTGATGTTGGGGAACTTTATGGTTGTTCATTGAATATATATTCTACCTGATTTTCATGGCATCATGTAAGCTGCTAGAAATTTTGATATGGCTTGTCTACAATTAGCTATTCTGTCATAGATTTGTGGAAAATTGTTCCTTTGCTTAGAACCTAGTACATGGCATATGAATTACTTTAACTGAGGAGTTTATACAATGTATATATCTGTTGTGATTTTGCAACACTTCTATTTGCTCAATATTTACAGGTGAATGTAGGAACCAACCTTTCTATTACAATCACTTGGTCACAGAAAATTCTTTACCAAGATGGGGGTTTCTCCCTTACAATACCATATTATTTTCCTATGTAACTCCAGCAAGTAAAAGTTACCAAAGAAGGAGAAAATACAACTGAGTGTCGATTCTGGTAAAGAAATTGAATTAATGTGCAAGACATGCAGTCACCCTCTGAATGTAGTATATACATGTGCCAACAATTTAATATACATAAGACATTAAGATTGATAACAAACAGTTCCAGTACATATTCATAAAATTGCCAGCAATAACTCGTCGCCTCATTCAACAGGATCAGATTATGCATTGTTCCTCAATGACATTCTGAAGTTTCTGACTTAATGACCAAAAATGGCAGCAATAACTTGTCGCCTCAACCAGTAGCTGCATCATTTCTGCCCATGTTCCAACTCTTTAGCTTTTCTCTCCAGTTCCTCCAACTACAAACACAAGAACAAATGCACAAACCTGATGTGGAGCTAAACCTTCAACCTGCTGTGCCTGGGTTGCGAAATCAGCATCCCAACCTAATCAGAAAATAGACAGTGAAAACAAAAAAAAAGATCAATGCATTCCTACAAAGATCCAACCCAATACTACTTAAATAAAATAATGAGATCTGTGCAGCAAGAGAGTGCATCAAAAGGATGCATGCATAAAGCAAGAAAGCATAGGCAAGCATTAACACAAAAATCACCAACATGATTTTTTTACAATTTCTTCTTCATAGTATAGCTGATTTTTCTTTTTTTGAGAAAGCAGGTAAGGAAAAGGGAGGATCAATCTCTAAAGACATGAAATTTTTGTATAAGAAGTTATTTGGGGAAGATTATGGACATGAAATGGCTGATAAGATTAAATCCGCTTTGGTTGATCTATTAGATGAGTATAAGCTTGCACATAATGAGTGTGGTAGTTTTGTTGGAGAGCAACATGTGGGAAACAATACTAGATTAACTACTGAGTATGATAGTGGATCAGATGGTGAGACTCTTGATGACTTCATGAGTAAGAAGTTGAAAACATATCTCAGCTCGGAGTTGGATCTGTATTTGAATGAAAAGCCTTCTCATTTCTAAATCTGGTTTAACATTCTACAATTCTGGAAGAGGGCTGAATCTCGTTTTGTTGTTCTATCTACATTGGCTCAGGATATTCTTAGCATCCCGATATGTACAATTCTTAGCATCACGCGTAGATCCTGAAGATCAGGGGCAGCAGGATTTTTGGATGTTCAACAATAACCCATGTGCATAGAACTGGAACAGAAGATAAACATCAACCACTGAATAGATAGAGGTACAATGAGCTAAGTTTCCTTTTTAGCCCCAAGGTCTAAAAAGTGCAAAGTTCCTTGTCACATTTGTTTGGAATTACACCACACACCTGCAACAAGATCTGAATCAGCAGTATATACATCTGTGCCCCATAAAAGCTCGCGTCTAACCTGCTCAGAAAAAATAGGAAGAGAAATCTTTCAGTCCTCAATCAAGAATAAAAACAGCTGTATATACTTTCCTGTATAATATAATCTCAACCAAACAGCTGAAGATGATTTATATCTGTGTTGATAGAAGTAGGTCATTTATGTTTCTGAATACGACAAACCACACCAGTATACATGGCAACATAAGACAAATAACCATTGTAGTATATATATTAAAGGCAACATTTTCACAACACACGAAGAGCCCTTCCATACTGATTTTTCAGGATGCTATACAAATTACAAACAGATGCCAAAGTGATGGCATGCTACTTGTAGTTTTATTTAACAGGGTCTGCTTCGCATTGAATCAGAAATAATGTGCAGAACCAGATAATATCAGATAAAACACCCTAGAATCAGTTAAAGGCCAGCTGCAAAACATTTTCACCGAGTTCAGTCAAACAATCTTTCCTCACTTTTATTAGCCTGACATGATTCATATTCCTTCCATAGTTTGATCACTTCTTGCATGCATTCACCAGCTTTGTAAAGAATAGTGATGACCTCTGATTTGCCTGCGTAAGTAATTTGCAAAAATTCTATGACATTAGATCAATTTCTTTTTTCCTAGATTCAAATCATGTTCATTTGCTTTTACCATCAGTGTTGTATAGTCTGTTGGTACTAATTGCATGGCAGTTTCCATAGTGATAATAAGACGTTCAAAGTCACTTGTTTAGATAACTAGTGAAACATGAGAAGATAAGTAGGCTGATATGAACCTATGACAGCCAAATAAGTTTCCATTTCAAAAAGAGTGATTAGTTCCTCCCAGTTCTTCTTTTCATGGATGACCAGATTCAGTTTGATTATTGACCATTGTTTCTAGTGTTATGTTCCTAAGAAAAATGAAGAACATGAGAATAAAATTTAATAAAGCACCGATAACGAAGGAACAGCTCAGCCAAGTGCCTAGATTTGCATCTGAAGCGCTTCTGATAGATTGATTGGCTGTAGCATGTCATGACTATGGTTGGTTTAACTACGTTGATTGAGACCAAGTAAGAATATTAATTGAGTCTAAGAGAAGCCTCCTAGCATCACTACTGAAGCATAGAGGCATTTAAGCGTGCTTTCAATTTGGGATGCGCGGTTTCTACTTGTTCGTTCGCTTCTTTGTTCTCGGGAGCTAGAGGTTTGATCCTATTTGTATTATCAATTGTAGTGCTTAAATTTAAGTTTTCAAACTTGTTATTTATGTGATTGTTGTATATTTAGATATGTTGTTGATGCAATGAGAACATTCAATCAAAGGGAAGTGAGCTCCTTTATTAAGCTTCTTCTTGATCCATTTGTTGTAGTAGTCTCTCATTTAACATGTGTGATTACCCTAACTTACCTTGTGTACAGCAGTGATGTTTTGCAGATTGTTTGCTTCATCGGCCCCTGCTTCATTCTTAACTAGAAATTCGATCCTGGCTATGTCACCCCTGAGCACCAAAACCATTGTCTTCAACTTTGTGATTCTTGTGTTAATTAAAATATTTTCATACTTTTTACTTTGGTGCGGTGTAACCAACATGCCCATTAGAGGCCCACTTTCATTTCCTTTTTTTGCACCAGAAGGAGGACAACCGTGCCCTAATGTTCGCAGTTAGGTTGCAATTCGGCCGGAGAGCAGTTCGCCGCCGGTCTTCCTTGCAGCTCTTCGCCGGTACGGTCTTCTTCTATTCTTCCTATCTTCTACTCTTCTTCCCTACTGCTTTTCTTCTTCCCTACTGGTTTAGTTCATGTCTTTCAATTTTCACATGAATCTTGATGTAAGAGATCAACAAGCTTCAGTTTATGTCTTCCTAGAAGGCTAGAAGCAGTACAAATAGGAAGAGTGAAATGAACCAAAGCTTTCACATGAATCACGATCCTGCAAATAGGATATTTAAAAAAAATAAAAATTCTAATTTCTGTATTTATTATTCAACATGGATATTTAAAATAAAAAAATTCTACATTTTGTATTTATACCTTATCCGTCGACCGTGGCTTATCCATAGCTCTCTCACATTGCTGAAGCATTCACCCACCCAACAACACCCAGTTCAAATTCAGCAGCACGAACCAGCAGCTGCTATGGCGGCCATGGCCTGTGCTTGGTCATCTATTACGATTTCGTCGACTACCCAGAAATCCTCATCCAACAAGTCTCCGTTTATGGGGGTTCCTGTCGCCCCATCTTCTACAAGGTGCCGGATTTCCATACCCGTTTCAAGTAATCGGCGAATGATTGCAGTGAAGTGCTCTAAAGATGTCTCGGTTGTTCCTCTTGATCAGCGTTGGATGTTTGAAGAGTCTGAAGTTAATGGCCCGGTATATTTCACTCCTCTGTGTACATTGTTCAATCTAGGGTTTTGCATTTCGGAGACCCCCACATGAGAAATGTGCTAATTGAAGACTACAGGGAAATTGGAACTTACTACCACGGGGATTTTTCGATTTATCCAACAATATCGATACATGCCTCTTAGGCTGCCTTAACTTATTTCTTCATTGCTGGTGTAATTATGTGGGTTTGCTAGTGGTATCCCCTTATGTTTAGTGGTCTCATCACTTGCCAGGTCTCCTAATCATGTAGCTTTTCATTTTCCAGGATATATGGAACACTACATGGTATCCAAAAGCCGCAGATCACGTCAACACAGACAAGCCGTGGTACATTGTTGATGCCACTGACAAGATCCTCGGGAGGCTAGCTTCAACCATTGCAGTTTACATTCGCGGAAAAAATTTGGCTACCTACACACCAAGTGTGGACATGGGGGCGTTTATCATTGTGGTATGTAACCTATATGACATTTAACTTGTTTCATCATACTTGTTTAACTCTTTCTCGCACAAAATTTGTGATTGCTCAATTGGTCTGTTAAGTGTGACTCTGAACTTGTGATTCTTGGTTGTTTCCAAAGATACCTATATTTCCACCCCTGTGCCAATATTCTTGGTTGTTTTGCTCATATTTATTGCAGTGAGTTTCGATTATTTATGTGAAATCTGTTCACCAATCATTCTTGGTTTGTATGTATATCACGCACGCCTGTCGTATTGTGAATCTCTTGGTTTTCTTGTATAATTTGTTAAATGTATAGAACTTCTTTGGACGAGAAAAAGCTGGTTTCATTCATTCTGCTTCCAGTACATACTGCAGTTGCATATTATGGCTTTATTAGCTTGATACTTAAATGGATGGTCTCTCATTGTTTTGAACTACGTAAGAGTTATTCAGTTGGAATGTAATATAATTCTGCCTGTAATCAGACTAATTTGGCGTGTTGTGATAAAAGGTAAATGCCGATAAAATAGCTGTATCTGGTAAGAAGAGGTCTCAAAAGCTTTACAGGAGGCACTCGGGAAGACCGGGTGGTATGACAGTGGAGACGTTTGCCCAGCTCCAACAAAGAATCCCTGAGAGGATCATTGAACATGCAGTTCAAGGCATGCTTCCTAAGGGAAGGGTAAGCATTTTTGACATAACTGAAGCCATTTTTGAGTAGATGAGTTTCATCTTCTCTAATATTAGTCCTGTGTGCAGCTGGGTAGGAGACTCTTCCACCATCTCAAAGTATACAAGGGTCCGGACCATCCACACGAGGCACAGAAGCCCATTGAACTTCCATTGAGGGACAAGAGGATCCAGAAGCAGTAAAGGACTCGAAACCATTTGTAGCTGTTTATTTCTTGTGTTATTTATTTTTGTTTCACCGTGATATGCGCGACATCTTAGAACTTAGAAGGTAATTTTGTTGCGACATATTCTGCTAAAAGGCCATGTAAGTCTTAACTTATCCATTGGCAATTCTTCATTGTTGTTCATATGTTTCCTGGCAATGGCATAGTGGAATTGAAGTAGATGCTTGTGTGTGAACTTGGTGATTAATAAGGGAATTCAGCAGTTTTTGTGGCTCAGCTTATGTCGACGGCTTTTGTTCAGTTTTTGTGGTTCAGTTTCTGGTCTGCTGATATTTGTAGTTAATTTTTGGTGTCCTTTGTTTCTGTCATTCAAATCACTTGCTGATCTCAAGTTCATGGAAGCCTTTTGTAATGAAACTTGTGTTTGTTGGCTTAAGCTTTAGGGATGGTAATGAAACTGGTGTTTGCTGGCTTAAACTTGTGCTTGCTGGCTATTCGTTTCAATTCTACCATTTTCCAAATATGCAGAAGACTGGGTTCTTGATGAGGTAAAAATTGTGCTTTCTGTACAACTTATTAGTCCCATACTTCACCTCTACTTCTCTTTTTCCTCATGTTGCATTCTCTAAGGTTATAGGATTCATAAGAAGATTATACACTAAACTAGATAACAGTATATATGTAAAATCAAAAATTCTTTCAATATAACAATGAAGTAATTGTGGACTTATATTCTGTTTAATAACCCTTGATTTTCTTGCACCATAAAGGAAACAAAAGCAATGATAGAAACTCATTTATTGATGAATGTGATGCAGAACACTATATAATGGTTTTGGTGATGGTTATCCCACTGTGATGGTGTAGTGGACTCCCTGAGTGGTTAAATGAATGAGATGAACTAGGCAAAGATGTCTGAGTATAGCATCTGATAATCTCTGAATCTCAAAATCAACATATCAATACCAACTGCAATTGCCTCATGGAAAAGTTCTTATTCTTCTCATCAGTTGAGTTAGCTTCCCCCTTATGTTGATATGAAGGACCCAAAGGGATAATTGATCCTCTTCTCAGAAACAGTGCAGGCAAATTCTGATAAATCCCAGAACAAAAATGAGTTTAATTGAGTGGTTGGTGATTGTTTCAAGTCAATATTATAATAAAATTGCTTTTTAAGTCTGATCAGAAAATGAGTTCTAAATGCAAGGCATATGGCCTAAAATATAAAATGCCAACGTTTTTTGTAGGAGAAACTTTTGTATGTTTGATAAATTTGTCTATCTGCTTACATAAAAAATGAATCATACTTCTTGCTCATTGAATTGTTTGTATCTATATTATTGTGCTATTACTGTCTAATACCAGTAGAACATTAGTTTGGACCAATTGCAGTTTCAGATTGTGCATGCTTGATTGTAGTCTCGAAACGAAAATTTATAATCCTGATAAGTTATTCATTTTATAATGGAAGAAGTCAAACTAGACAGAGATAGTGCATGCTTGATTGTATTGATATACATTACTGAGGGGCATCATAAAGGAGTTTCTAAATTTTAGCTTCGAAGTTTCTAAAGTTTCAGATTCTAAATTTTGGACTCATATAGGGTATCTAGCAACTAAAAGTTGATGATTGTTTCCAGTTTAATTGAGAGGTTGGTGATCGAAAGGATCACAATCTAGTTGTACAGTTCTTTATTTATGGCCAATTAGCTGTTGATGATGCATTTCATGCATCATCAAGAGACTATGAGATCAAGAAGAACATGTTTGCTTTTTTTTTTCCTGGTTACTGCTAACAGAATTCATATTCTAGTAGACATAAACCAATGTTTCTAATACCCATCCTTCCACCCCCACCAAAAACTCTCATGTCCTCAAAATTCTACCGTTATTATATCTTACTGTCATCCATAAAGATAGGTGACGAGGATGGTTTCTGGTGGCTTTATTTTGTTATAGATTGTAACTTTGTTGGGTAAACTTGTCTCAGTCACTGATCTTTAGTTCAGATTTGAATGCAAAACTCAGTTGCTTTTATTTTGTATCTGTTGATTACAAAGAAGTGTGAGATTTCTCATGAGCAGAAAAGGGGGGAAAGGTTCAACACATAGGCAGTTTGCTGGTTATATGTTGATGTACATTTGAAGCCTGGAAGGAGCTTGTTTTACTATTTTGTTGAAGCTGAGAAAGATCCTTACTTGAAACCAATGTCAGTAGACAAAAATGTTAGCAACAAAGTGTTGCAGGGATACGAGTACTTTCAACTTAGCTTTCCAGATTTAAGAGTAATAATATTGCTTCAATTCATATATAAAAAGTGTTGCAGAGATATGAGGAACAAAATTGTTCCATTTATGGCTGCACCTCAAACTCTGATGTGATTCCGAATATTGCTTTTGGACTGCAGTGCAAGACTTTTGTGATGTTTCAGGCTACTGCTGTACGTTCTTCTATTCATCTTCCCTACTGCTTTTGTTCTTCTTCATCTTCTTCCCTACTGGTTCTGTTCTTCTTTGCTTCCAGTTCGCCGGTCTGTTCATCCCTTCTTCTTCTTCCCTTCACAAGTCTCTGACCTCATTATACTGCTTCTGTTCTTCCCTTCACTATTCTTCGTTTCTGTACTGGGTAGCAACTTTTCTGATGCATACTTATCTTCTGCAGGAGTAAACTACTAGATCCTTGGACTTCTGTACTGGGTAGCAACTAGGAACTGCGTTGGAGAACAAGCTTTTAAAACCAGACCATTTTAAACATTGGGCTTCTGTACTGGGTATGATCTTGTATAACAGTAGACTCATTTGTTGCACTGTAATTGTGCACTGTAATTGTCATTTGGTACAACAGTCGACTCATTTGATGCACTGTAAGTAACTGAATGAGATTGGTATAACAGTAGACTCATTTGGTATAAGGTAATTCTAGCTATGACAGTGCCTATAATGTAATTCTATCTATGAAGTAAACTTGAGTTTCTATTAGAAAACTAACAGAACGATAAGGTAGTTCTAGCTATGATAGTGCCTATAATGTAGTCATGAACTTATGATCATACTTGACCTACCTTTTTATAGATTCTTCCATTATATCTTAGATCTTTTTTGTTTGAATGCTCAGAATATTCTCTAGAGCCTTTAGAATTGTATCAGCAAATCCATGTATAGCTTCTCAAGAGAAATTTGTCACTCACCTTGAACATTCCCGCTTAACACTGTGAGATACAACTGTTACTGTAGGTCTTTTGCTGCATTTAGAATGTGGTTGGTGGCTTCTATAGAGCCTTTAGAATGTGGTTGGTGGCTTCTTAAGTCTACTAATTTATACTCTAGGTCTTTTGCTGCATTTTACTTGGAGGCACTATATCTTCGCTATCATGCTTTATATTTGTATATGTTGCTCAAAAAATGTGGTTGGAGGCTTCTTTAGTATACAAAATGCAGAAGATCCCATAAATTGACCACACAACGTGTTCGCTTTCCTGAAGCCTTTATTATGTTGATTCCATCTTCAGGTTACCACTAGAATTGATGCAACTGAATTGAAAAAAAAAAACAATTCAGTTATTGTTGATGATAAACACTGAACTGAAAAATACAGTTCAGCTATGTGATGTGATGAATCTGATTCTTTCTGGTTCCTTTTCAAACGGTTCTTTCCGTTTCCGTTTCCGTTTCCAAACTGTTCTTTCCGGTTCCAAACGGTTATTAGTCCAAAACTTCTTCACATCCTTGAGAACAACTGTTCTAACTTCCTGAAATTGTTTTCAAAGGAATAACTTAATAAAACGATCCAGATTTTTGATCATGTCATGAAATTTAAAAATGATATTGCTCCCAAATATACTCTTCTAACAATAATTTTATCTTTCTGCAAATCATGCTCGCTGTTACTGTGGTTATCTAAAAATAACCGTCCTGCTAATATAGTGATTACTAAGTAATCAAGGAGTTCATACACTTTTCTTACCATAAATCAAGATGATGAAAAATACACACTGATTGCAGAATATCTAAACCCACAAAGCATCATACAATCACCTTGGATAAACAAACCATTTCTTCTATGACGTCACCCCAATAAGTTTTAGGACGAGGAGTTTCTCTAGGAGCCTGCTAAGGTTACGATTAAATCTAGGTTATTCAAGTAGGAAGGCAAACCGAAATATCAAAATTACATACTTGATTCTTTTTTTATTGCTGAAGGTACAGGTTCCTTTACACACATTATGACATCCACAGAGGAAAATATCCGAGTAAGATGAATCGAAAATCATAATTGTGTCATTCAACATATAATCAAAGCTTTCAAATGAACTTGTTGTAAGAGATCTCAACAGGCTGATATTCAAGCTTCAGTTTATCTTCCTAGAAGGCTAGAAGCATTGCAAAGGTACTGTAGCAGGATCATTTTTGTTATGAGTGATAAAACTCAACTTGAAGAAAATAGAAATAGGACACCAAGAAAAAATAGGATATTTTAAAAGAAACAAACTACATTCTGTATTTATACCTTATCGATCAGAGGAAGAGTAAACCGTCTGTAATTATTTATACCTTATTCAACATTTTTGTATAGAAAAAGAAGGATATTTAAAAAAAAAAAATTCTACAGCAAGTGATTGTCCCTTAATTTGTTTCTGGACGAGGTATTACCTCTCCGGTCTGCCTCTGGACGGCTTTGTTATGAATATCGTCTGAGTCAATTGTCCCTTAATTTGTTTTGTGATTGTTGTTTCTGCAGGCTTTCATTAATTTGTTTCTGTGTATAAATTAATTTGTTTTGGAACATTGTAGAGGTAATGAGGTGTGATCTTCTGTTTGTTTGTTTAATAAGATTCGCCGTACGCCATATGTTTGTTTTGAGGTATGCTTGCTGAAACGTCGATTTATTTTATGTCAAACTGATAGACTTTGGTGTAATGTAAGTATTGATATCTGCGTGTGTGAATTTGAAGAGTGTAGAATTGTGTCTCCAGAGCTCTGTTGTGCGTGGATTTCAGTTTGTTTTTGTTATGGTAAGTGAAATCCTTTGATCTTGTTCAGTGAGATACTCGGTTCTTAGCAACTCATCTGCTCTTTTCTTCTTGGAGAAGAGTCGTTGCTATGAGTGTGGTGAGGAAGGGAATTTGAGCTATGAGTGTCCCAATAATCAACTGGGGGCTAGAGAGCGACCAATTGCGAAGAAGGGGAGGAGAGAGACTCTGATGGCGGCGAGGGATTATAGTTTGATGATGATAATTGGGCTGCCGTGGTGGATAATGGTGCTGATGCTAGGTTGTTAACTATGGACAAAAACAAATATGATGGTGGAGATGGTAGCAATAACGGAGAGAAGGTGAAGAAAGCAAGTGATGAAAGCGGGGAAGAAGATTGATGTTGGGGAGTTGTAGCGGAATGAGTGTATTTCATCTTCTATAATATTAGTCTTGTGTGCAGCTGGGTAGGAGACTCAGAAGCCCATTGAACTTCCATTGAGGATCCAGGACTCGAAACCATTTGTAGCTCTTTATTTCTTCAGTCTTGTCTTAGCCTTGCATGTGAATGAGCTCTAAATTGTAGATCAAGAAACACACTCATATGAATTATCATCCCAAAAACAAACACACTTTTTTTGTTAACTTGTTATACGAGCAAATCTTTATCACTGTATATCAACATATTCTGTAGTTAGCAGCCTCTTTCATCTGTGATGATATTGCCTTCACTTGTTCCACCAATATTTCTTCCCTCTTTTCACAGCAAGTGTTTTAGGTCAACTCTAATGTTGTGTCATCATCCTGAACACAAATACACTAACAATCAAATAGGGTATGGCCGTTACCATGCATCCATCTCAAAATCTGTGTAACTCTTATTTACCCCTTCTTGTTTTCTCAAAGCCTAGTAGCAAAATCGCACGAAGATATCTTTGTCGCCGACTTCTACCTTCACCTGAACCGTTCCTTGCCCAGTCACCTGCACACACTAAGCATCATCATGTGGAACTTTCCGGATTCAACAAGCAGCTCGGATGGAGGAACCTCCACTTACACCTGGTAAGGCAATGCTTCTTCCGTCCCTGCTCAAGGCATCTATTATTGTGGGTGCATACCGATCCCTGTAATCCCCATGACCAAGCTGCCCATCAATACCTCTTCCCCAAGAATAAACATTCTCCCCATCTGTAACTGCCACTGTGTGTCTCCACCCACAACATACCTCTACTACTTTCTGCCATCACAACCTATTAGGCATCATCACAACCTATTATGCATCAGCTCTGGAAAAAAGGATGACAAATTTACCTCATCATGTGGAAATATAACTCTCACTGGATAGCAGTGATTGACAGTGTGACCTACTCCTACCTGTCCAAACTGTTGCACACAAGAACCGACTTTGACAGCGTTCTAGCTAACATGTCATATCAAAATCTTATAAAATCCAAAACCAACCTTATTCCATCCCCAACCGTATAAACTTCCATTAGAGGTCACTGCCATTGTGTGTCTCCAACCACCTGATATCTGGAAAGTATAATGTCAAAACATGCAAGGAACGACGCACTAGATCTTCTTCAAGATAAGGATAGTTTTTCACCTGAGAAACAGATCGATTACGCATTTCCTCCACCCTATGAGGAACAAGATGATCTTCATAATCCCCATGACCAAGCTGCCCGTACTTGTTCCATCCATATGTATACAACAAACCACCTGTAGTAACCGATATTGTATGCCGCCATCCACATGCAACCAGTGTAACCTTTTCCCCCTGTAGTTGTTTTTAAGTATAGATTTGAAATTACACAGCGGTTTTGCCTTATATGTACGACAAGAAGGCTATTCTTAGTAGAGGATGAATAATTAAAATAATTATTTGAATAGAAAGAATAGTTTCAAATATTGGCATACATCAATAGATGAAACTTTCACAGGTAACAGTCGATCACATCTATCGCCGAGACCCAAGTTTCCAAATTTACCCCATCCCCAAACATACAAATCCCCAGCTTCTGTAACAGCAGCACTGTGCTCGGCACCAGCTGCAACCATTTTGACAAATATTCCCTAGGATGGAAAGATAAAAATGTGTAAGGGTGTTAGAATTCATTTAGAACAGAATTAAAGAATTGAGAAACAAACCTCAAAAGCATCAATCTTATGAGGTTTAGAGCAATCTTCATTGTTTCCAATACCAAGCTGACCATATTGATTTCGCCCCCAACTACAATGGAATAGATATAACAATATAATTATCACATGAAAACCAAATTCAAAATTTTATTGTTGCTTATTATTAGAAAAGTTAATTTAACCACCCTTCTCGACAAACTATCAAATACATGAGTCAAGAATATGTGAATCGGCTACAAACCTGGCAACCTCTCCCTCCACTGTTATTGCTAAACAATGACTCTCACCACAAGCAATTTGTTTTATTTTCAATCCGTCAAAGTATTTGATGGGGTGTGGAATAAACATGTCACCGGAGTCTCCATGCCCCAACCTCCCAAAATCACCACTAAAGAACGTACAAAGTTAGATTGCATGAGATACACAGTCGAATAAACCAGAAACTAAAATTCAACCAATATAAGTAGAGCCTTAATTTGCTTGAGGAAAGGAGATGGATGGAATTTAAGTAATAAATCTAGTACGTCTTTTGGGACCGAAGAATTAAGATGAATAATGGTTTAAACAGAAACACATTGTTCAGACAATTGATTTAACCATTATCTGCATAGACTGCAATATGATTGGAGTAAATGTATTGGCATTTCTGGTACATTCTAGGACATCAAAATCTGGACAGATTAAATTTGCAGTATAGGACATACCATCCCCAACTGTACACTTGCTTGCGGGCATGAGAGTACGCAATTGTATGATCAGCCCCGCAAATGAGAGACACGACTTGATGGCCAGCCAATGCACGTACGTGTACAGGAACAAGACAATCTTCAGCATTCCCGGTTCCTAGTTTTCCTTCCTCTCCTTCTCCCCATGAGCAAACATAACTGCTTACTGTTAAAAGACATCATTCAGATTACCACTTTTACTAAAATGCGATAGATATTTGTGATCCAAAGAAGCAAAAAGAGTGTGCTGAGGTTGATTGGAAACCAATGGTCAAAAATGTAAATGTTAAAGTGATTGAAGCATATTTCCGTCTACAACCATTCGTGTATATCAAGAATGGGTGAGGCACCATTTAAGTTCGCTTGAAGTTACAATCAAGATCCAAAGACAAATTTTCAATACTTCTTGCAATACACAGAACATATAAAACCTCTGAAAAATACAAGTTATTTTTATTAATATTAAAATGGGGAAACAAAGAGAAAACATCGAAGCCATGTCTGACTAACCACAACAAGAAACATGACCCGTGCCATTTTTTAGTATATTCATCATTAGGTTGTCTCTACTTAGAATATAATTTATTATGTTAGAAATTGGACTGTTTCTCCAGCAGATACAGGATGAAGCTGATGAGAATGAGCTTACAAATAAGAGCAACTGAGTGACTGGCGCCAGCAGAGATGATCATAGACTTTGGAAATTCGCGCTGTTCTTCCTTGACCGCCGTTTCTCTCTCTTTAGGTTCCATTGAACTTTTCACTCCTAATCCTTCAAATCGGTCATCAAACGAAACAATTGACAGTTCATATTGAAAGGAGAAGCACATGAATGAACAAAAATTAGTAGGGCATATACCTAGGAGAAAGTAGGAAGAAGACGAAAGAATGCAACAGTTGAAGAGTAATGTGATGTCGACTTCCTTGTTCTTGAATCTTGGTTGGATAATATTGAAAAGAGAGAGTCAAAGAGAAATCGGATGACATTGACCCTCCTTCTAGGTCCGTTGTTGTCATTTTGTTTGTTTGTTTTTTAGAAAAGTCCGGTCGTTACCCTCTACATTCTACAATTTTGGTTATTGCCCCAATTTGTTTTCTTTTTTGAGATTTTACCCTAAGCTAACACATGTACATAGGTGGGTCTTTGTAAAAAGGTCTTAACCTCCCCCCCTGCAACTTATAAAATTCAATTTATTTCTTAACTCTCTCTCTCTACACATTATTTTCAATATTTATAATTTTATTTAGTTTAAATAATGAAAAAATATAGTAAATGTATTACTAAAGCATGATTTAAAGGCATAATTCATAGACGATTTTTATTTTGGTATTTTCATTTTAGATTTCATTTTTGAATTAAATATCTTGTGTTAGTTATGTATTATAATATATTAACAATGGACATAAAAAGATATGATGACAGTAATAACGGAAAGAAGGAGAAAGGGAAGAAGGTGAAGAAAGCGAGTTTTCTTCTTCTTCTTCTTCCATAAAAGGTGTGATCTTGAGCATTCTCGGTTGCCCTCTTTTCCCTGTGAATTCGGTTAGTTTCTCATCTGGATTTTCACAATCGCTTCATCTTTTGCTGTCTTTTTGTTGTTTGTCCTTGTTTCGTCCATAAAAAATGTTCCTTTTCAACTTGTCAAATTTTGTACGACTATGAGACATCCCTTTGAATGTCCTTTTTTAATCTAGTTTAGCATGTGTATTAGTTAGTTTAGTGGGTTATTTTATTTGTGGGTCTTATATTTAAAGGCCATGTAAGTTAGTACAAGATTTTTTTTTTAATTATTATTGTATAATATATTTTAAATTTGTTTTTTTGAAGAAAAAAGTAGTATGTGTGTTTTTTTAATTAGTATTAGATAAATTAATAAGATTTTTTTATTAATAATATAACTTGGAGATTTACTAGTAATGTTGTTTCAAAGGTATAACCACAAACTAATAATTAAAAAATAGATACTTTTAATTATTATTGTATAATATATTTTAAATTTGTTTTTTTTAAGAAAAAATTAGTATGTGTGTTTTTTTAAATTAGTATAAGATAAATTAATAAGATTTTTTTCTTAATCATATAACTTGGAGATTTACTAGTAGTGTTGTTTCAAAGGTATAACCACAGACTAATAATTAAAAAATAGGTACTATATTTATTAAAAAACCAATTTAATTTTACATATCTTTATTTATTAAAAAATAGGCACTTTATGTATTTTATATTTGAAGATACTACTATTAGTATTATTTTTGTACAATAAAGTTTCATAAAAACATTTAAAAAGCTTTTTTTTGAATTTCCAAAAAGAGATTTTAAATTAAGTTTGAAGTAAGAAAGATATTATCGTTTTTAATTTTTTTTTTTTAAAGTTTCATAAAAAGGTTTTTTTTTGAATTTTCAAAAGAGATCTTAACTATTGCGTGATGATTATTTAGTAGTTAGGTTAGTATTATAATAGTTGTTAGTATAGTTAATTAACATTAATAATAAAAATAATTTTTATAGAATGATGATAATTTTAACCAATAAACGTACATAAATAATGGTTGTCTAAGGTGTAGGTCGAGCGTATTGTTGACGAAGAGTCTTAAACATCTTAATCTGGGGCTCGTACATCTTGTCTAATTCCTTCACTGTATCATCGTGCGACGGATACCAATATTCGAGAACAGGTGGGAGTGGGCAATTTGGTTTACATCGTAGCTGTAAACAAGAGAAAATTTTTGTTAAGTTAGCTGCAATTAATAATTTAAATTGATGAGAAAATATATTACTTACCGCAACAAAATGGTTACGATACATGTCTAAAGCTATGAATCCAATCGATCCCGGGGCCGGGCCACCAACGGGGGGCGTTTGTATGGTTAACGGGAGGCTTATATGAGCCACATTCCAATCCAAATACACAAGAGTGCATTGGAAGATCGTGGCAAACAATGCCCCGCATAAGGGCATTTCCATCCAATATTTGGATGGTGCCACAACATTTGGTTTTAGCCAATTGAGTCTCTCCAGCACCTCTTCATGATCGACCCCTTCATGATCTAGGAAAACATCGTATCATTCTGGGTGTTCTTCAAGCTCTGCAATCATGAGTTTGCGCATGGTAGGCCATTCATCCTCGTCGTTACCCAACAATACGGAAAGAGCTCGGAATCCACAATTCCCATCGCCTTGAACATTTACTAGCATCTCAACGTAGGGAACCATGAAATTTTCAAAATTGTTCGAGCCGAAGTTATATTTTTCTATAACAACCGGACGGTAAGTGAGAATCGGTGTTTCATTGGCCCCCACTTCCTCTACCTCATCTTCCTCTATCACTTCCTCTTCGGTTGTCTTCTTTCCCCTTTTCTCCCTTGCTTTGGCCGCGGCTTCTCTACTGTACTCAAAGCTTGATCGTCTACGGTCATTTGTATCCTTCTTCGGCCTTCCTCTCGGGTTCTGGATCGTTTCCGGAGGTTCTAGCATCAAGTTTTCTGTTATCTCTTGATCTTGCTGCAAGGTTTCTATTATTTTCGAATCTCTAAGTGTCCGCCATATGGTCCCAATTTGCAGAACCTCCTCATTTGTTAAGTCACGAGATGCTTCGAGGTCACTCACGCCCATGTTCCCAAGGTCACCTGATTCACTATCCTCATCATCGAACCAGTGAACCTGACGCCAAAAGATATCGACATCAGTTTCTTCAAATGGGCGGCCTTGATAAACCATCGTTGCCACTTCATGAATGCAAGGTATCCCATATGTACTCCTAGTGTAGCAATATGTACAATCGGGGTCATAAGTCCCTTTGCATACGACGTCGAACATGTCATGAAGCATGGATAGACAGTCATGAGACACATTCTGCACTACAAATCTAAACATTGGCAAATTTCGCAATTTATTTTGGATTTTGAAGCGCGATGTCTCTAAAGAACCCATAATTTGGCGGAATTCGTCCCTCAACATCCTATGGATATGCTCCAAACACGTGTCGAGACGATTGTTTCTAGAGTCCATCTCACTTTTGAACACCGCATGAGCGGATTCAACCTTGGAAATATGTTTGGAGGAGTCAAACTTAATTATGGGCAGACGTTAGTTAAAGAAATATGTGTTTAGGTTTTACCTGCTAGATGCTCTATTTCCAAGGTGCATGTTTTGATCAGTCATGAAGGTTACAATTTTTTCGGCATGACACAACCAAGTTCTCGTCAAATACTCCATCAACCCCCAACGATCCCCCCAAAGATCGTGCATTGTTTGGAGCCGATCCTCATACGACTCTCTTGAATCGGATCTAAACAAGGTGTAGCATTGAGCCAAGAATTCATTACGGACACTCACACTTCGACTCTTGCGGTAAGCGTAGTCTTCTATGTTGCGCTCAACGTACCATATGCACAACATGTGATATGCCTCTGGAATGGTATGCGGAAGGGCTTTTAGGAGACCAAGCTCCCTGTCCGTAATTATGACATTTGGCAATTGGTGACCGCACCAAGCCCGAACTTGTTGCAAAACCCAACGATATGTCTCTTCCGTTTCCCTTGCAAGGAACGCAAACCCAAAGTGAAAGTTTTTCTTTTGTCGGTGTTTCCCCTACAATCTCTAATAGGGGCATACCATACCTAGAAGATTAAAAATGTAATTATTATTGAAGGCGAGAACATATGATAGGAACATAACATGACCACTTACGTGTTTGTGTTGTAGGTTGTATCCATTATCATCACACAATTAAACTTCTCCCATAGTCGAAGAGACGCGGGGTTTGCAAATGCTATGTCTTGTAGTCGTCCCCCGCTCGTTTGTCGCCAACTATAGACGTATCTCCCTAGGCTCAACATTTTTAAGAGTAGTTGCATAGGGGTCGTACCTCCCTCCAACTTCGACTGTTGGAATTTTGCGCGTGCATTGTATATTTGTTGCCTTGAAGTCGCATTATCCTCGTATCGGCCCCTTAAGATTTCTACAGTAGGTTTCGGCCCGCAACCTGCCAACGTCAAGTCAACTACCTCGTTGTATTGTGAGGTTGACAACCGTCCTGCGTATGCATGTCCTTCAAAATGCTTGTTCAGCTTGTGTGTGTGGACGCCGTTGTTAACTTTCACCCGCCATACATTCTTCTCAGCCTCGTAACAATGCAACATAAATGGGCAATCACACTTCTTTGACGAACAATCTCGTTTCTTTATTGGTAGATTGTTATCGTCAACATCTCTCCCCTCATAGTGTCGCTTGAACCCATATTGTTCGCATGCGAGGTGTACCATCCCATACTTTCTCTTCTGCGTGGACTTCCATGATTTGGCAATTGTCCATACCATGCCTTTATGTTGACCGTGACTACGAGCCCAAGCAATACACGATTCTCTATCAGGCCACCATTCGTCTGTTGTAAAATATTTGGTGTAGTCATATTCAGGTTTAGTGACATCGGGTCTACTGACTCCCACCATGTGTGGTGTATATTCCTATAACAAGGTCAATAAAACATTAGTAAATATAACAAATTAATTTAATAATTAGTGAAGTTAGTAGCAAGTTATGTTAAGTTAAGTTAGCAACAAGTTAGTGGTACAACAATAAAAAATATAACAAATTAAGTTAATAATTAGTTAATTTAGTAACAAGTTATGTTACGTTAAGTTAGCAACAAGTTAGTGGTAAAAAAATAAGAAAATATAATAGATTAATTTAATAATTAGTTAAGTTAGTAACAAGTTATGTTACGTTAAGTTAGCAACAAGTTAGTGGTACAAAAATAAGAAAATATAACAATTTAATTTAATAATTAGTGAAGTTAGTAATAAGTTATGTTAAGTTAAGTTAGCAACAAGTTAGTGGTACAACAATAAGCAAATATAACAAATTAAGTTAATAATTAGTTAAGTTAGTAACAAGTTATGTTACGTTAAGTTAGCAACAAATTAGTGGTACAAAAATAAGAAAATATAACAAATTAATTTAATAATTAATTTAGTTAGACGTTAAGTTAAGTTAGCAACAAGTTAGTGGTGCAACAAATTTAATCGTCATGTTCAATACATGGGTTAAACGAGTTAAACAAATATAAAAAAGCTAAAAAAAAATGGGTTAAACGAGTTAAGCAAATATAAAATGAGTTAAACAAATTTAACAAGTTCAATACATAGGTTAAACGAGTTAAACAAATATAAAAAGCTAAAAAAAAAAATGGGTTAAACGAGTTAAGCAAATATAAAGCGAGTTAAACAAATTTAACAAGTTCAATACATAGGTTAAACGAGTTAAACAAATATAAAAAAACAAAAAAAAATGGGTTAAACGAGTTAAGCAAATATAAAGCGAGTTAAACAAATTTAACAAGTTCAATACATAGGTTAAACGAGTTAAACAAATATAAAAAAACAAAAAAAAAAGGGTTAAACGAGTTAAGCAAATATAAAACGAGTTAAACAAATTTAACAAGTTCAATACATAGGTTAAACGAGTTAAACAAATATAAAAAAGCTAAAAAAAAAAAATAGGTTAAACGAGTTAAGCAAATATAAAACGAGTTAAAAAAAATAAATGTGTTAAACGAGATAAAGAAAGTAAAATAAAATTTAAAACAGATGAAGAACTATCGGGATTGGAGGTGCGTTAAGGTCTATTCTTTGATTCCGAGACCCTCGTCGCCTACTTCCGAACATTGATCTTAAGCAAGACATAATATAGTTTTAATTTTTTTTTATAAACACACGTTGTGAATGTATAAAGAATATTTTAAATTCATATTATAAATCGATGCTTCAAAATTTACAAAGAGGTAGAAGGAAGACGGGCAACAAGTTGTGCCGCCAATCCTTTCTGGATAGCGAAACCGATCCTCCTAAAAACAACATCAGAAGACCTAGGAGACGTAACATTGCCATGCAAAACCCGCTGCACCCTCTTCAGAATTTCAATAGCATCGGGCGCAAGGAAACCAAAGGTGTCGAAAGCGAACGGAAGAAACACATGTTGATTTTCAATACAAGCTTTCTCATGTTTGGCCACCTTAGCAGAAGCTGCATTAAGCGCCGCCTTACCCACCGCAAAAGACCCACTACCCAGACAAACAAGTGGGGAAACTCTAGTCAAATCGATGCAAGCATGTTTTCCACCCACCCATCCAAACACCAAGATATCCGCCGGCCTCAAGGTGGACCTCCCCTCTCGTGGGTCCGTTAAGAAGGACACAGGCGCCTCCTTCTTAACCGAAACCCCCGCCCTCCTAAACACATCACACAACACATCACGGACCAAATCATGCCTATATTTGAAGCCAGGAAGCTCTTTACAATGAACCGCATGCTCCCCAAAAGAATCTAGAATTCTCCGACAATTGGGCATAGGACAAATCTCATCGACCGGGTATAGAGGAATCATAAGACGATACTTAAGAACCGAACGATACTCAACCGGGGACATACATTGCCCAAGTCCATCAATGGGTATGGCAAGAAGGAAATCTTGGCTATGTGTGGATTGAAGACACTTGAAAACCGCTTTTTGTCTTAGAGTCAAATCAAAAGTAACTTTCATCACCTGCACGGTCTTACTGAAAAGAGCACTCGCCAAAGCATGTTGGGCTTTAGAGGGGACGGTGTTCTTGACAGTAAAGACAGAAAGATCGAAACCAGGAATAGACAAAGCACCATAAAACTCAGAACACATTTCTACAACTCCACTGTCCCGCAAAATATGGTCTTGGAGCTCCCAAGACTGGGCCCTAGAGGCAACAAAAGCAAAGGAAGACGTCTCAATAGCAGAGTATAGCCCAAGCCCCCCAAATCAAATAGGCAAAGAAGCAAGTCGCCACTGAAGATCTCCAAAAAAAGGACCCCCACAAACCACAATATCCTCGACTAAGCTACGGAGCCCGACATCAAAATAAGCTGCTGCACTCTCCCAATGCTCCGGATGACAAGTCCTCAAGCCAAAATACAACTTAGCAACACCCATACAGGAACGAAGCAGGAGAAGCTCACTCCGCGGGTCCCTCAACTGTGGAAGAAGATGCATCAACTCAACCGCCTTAACAGCTCTCTTCATGACAAGCTCTCTAACAAACTCCTCATCTCTACTCACTGCCCCACCTAGCAACTTAACACCCAACGCTGGCCTTGCAATGTCATGTGGAAATAGTCCATCTCTAAGTTTAGACCCACCACATGAAGGCCAGAAGAGCTCAGTTTTGCGAACATTCAACATGAGGCCTAAACCTGGACCAAACTCACGAATGATATCAAGAGCTCTAGCCACCTCCTCAGATCGACCAATAATGGTTCCATCGTCAAGATACCAAGCATGTAGAATAGTCTTGCAACTGTCTCTGATCTTATGCAGAAGCGGGTGCAAGACAAGAGAGAAGAGGAGGGGCCCCAAAGGGTCTCCTTGTTGCACACCAGTAGCCGACCAGATGAACCTGTCCCTAATGTACAACCTGGCGGCCTGACCATACAAGAAATCAACCCATAAAGAGATAGACGGACATCTCTTTCTAACCTCCCTAAGCAAAATGGTCCTGTCAACCAAGTTGAAGGCATTGGAAAAATCCATTGTCAACATAGCTAGAGAACCATCGGTAAAACGATCACTCAGAACTCTATTAACACTATGTAGAATAGCCTCTGCACCACCTGAAACACCAACTCCAAACTGGAAATCTCCCAAATATCCTCCCATATCCTTACACACACTCTTCATAGCAACTTTAGACACCAACCGTCTCCATATAGTACCAACTGCAATGGGTCGGATCCCATTGTCAGGCTTCAACAGCGGCGTAAGAGGAGCTGAAGCCACAAACTCGGCCAAACTCAAGGGGCACCTGCCTCCCAACCATAGATTAACCACTGAGGTGATCGCTCTCAAAAGACTCGTGGCAACAGAGGAACCCTCACCACACATAGCGTCTAAGATGTGTTGTGCCCTCAAGCCATCTCTACCGCAAGAAGTACCTTTGGGAAAGGACTTGATGCATTTAAATACCGAATCGATGTCAACAATGAGGGGTGATTCATGAAAGGTAGTGCAAGACTTAGAAGGTGGAGGTTTGTGGGGATGTTTAGCCTCTAACACCTTCAAAGTCTCCTCACTGTAAGAAGCAACACCAGAAGAGCACAAAACCTTAACAGCAGCTGTAAAATGCCCATCCGAAACCTTGCGGAGGCATTTCTTGATATTAGGATTTCTCTCTAAACCCCCTCTATCTCCAGAGCCACCATCCACCATCCAAAAGGCCTATGCTCCGAAGGGTCTAACAAGGCTTCCACTAGACTCGAAACACCCTCAGCCTCACCCCAAATAGACAATGCCTGCAAAATCCGCTGATGTTGTATCGACTTTCTACTTCCCGATCTTCTGTCTCGCCTGCTCATAGGCCTGAACACCTGTAAAGTGCACCGAGGAAGTAAAAACAACATAACCCAAGCAGCAACACTCCCGGGCTCAGCTACCACCTTCAAGAGAACACTCAACAACGCTTGAGAGAACCTAAGACGACAACTATGAGGGATGCTTTTCACGGTAGAAATAGGAACTCGCATAACCCTCTCCAATAGATCTGCATCAAAACACATGCTAGCATCGTCCACCCCAACTTGATCTCCAGCAACCGGCCTTGAAATAGCCACAACCGGCCTCAAGATACCCACAATGTATCCACCCTCATCACCAAAGGAAGAAATAGAGTCATCTGGGTGACGGCATTCACGACTCAGAGCATGAAGACTCATACACCGGCCACACAACCACATCCTGAGCGCAGCCAACACCTCCACAAACGCCGTAAAAACATCAAGATCACACTCAAGTAAGGCCCGAACTTCATTCTTGCGTTCAACCGCAAAGAGATGTTGCCTTTTCAAATGACTTACTAGGCAAGAGAAACCTTTACTTCCCTCCCTTCCATCACCACACCCATGAAATGATCTAAGCGGACAATGACGGAAACCATTGCCCACCGGCGTCATAGAAAAATTCAGCTCACCAAAGGGAATTTTCTTTGGGACATAAAAAACAAACACTTGGTGGGCATCATCCTTGTATCCCTAAAATTCCAAACCCCTGCTTGATTTCCAGCAAAATCAACTCTTTGCTAGCTTCCAAAATGAGTGATAGGAGAAAACCACTCCCCACTGTTACAACTCACAAAGAATCACAGCTCCCCCATCTTCAACGGGCCCAGCAATTGCATAGCTCACCTCACCACCTGATACCGAACTACCAAACTCCACATTCTCCAATGGAGCGCGATTGAAAACTCCTTCCCTTCTCGTGTAGAAATTGGACGAAGTTTTCCAAGATCAAACCTTTAGGAGCTACGTGAAAGATATTTACGAGACTCCTTCGATCTTAAGCAAAAACCCTTTCGATCCAAAGCTTTACAAATCAAACATTCTTTTGATCTGTCATTCATTCTTCTCGATTCAAGCGAACGCGCTAGAGAAGCTTGGCTAAAACTAATTTCTTCATGTTTAGGCACAAAATTACCAGGAATTGGGACTGTACGTAATCAATTGCTTCATGTTTAGGTGAAGAGCCCGCAAATTGCTTGTGTTTGATGAATTCCGACAAAAAATAATTTGAAACGAACGGCTGGGAAGTAACGGGGTGAAGATCGAGCCCGGCTAAGATTCTCAACAGACTGACAGTTTGCACGCACCTGTTGTGCGTGTACACTGTCGGGTGGGGGCAAATTTCCAGTTTTGCCCCCACCTTTCTACTGCTCCCACAACCCATCTACCCCCCCTTTACCCACTAATTTCACCTACATATACGTAACCCCCCCCAAACCTTTACCCCATTCCCTCACAACCCATCTACCCACCGCCTCCCTACTGCTGTCACCCCCCCCACCCCACCCACAAAAGACACACACATTTCGTCACTAATCTCACAGCCCCTCACCTAACCCCATTATACCCCATTTCCTCTTGTAAACATTATACCCCATTTCCTCAAAAAATTTTAGAAGAGCTAATTTTGACGAAAACTACTGTGTCGATAATAGATCGTCAAAATTATAATGAAGATAACTGGGTAATAATCTTTTCTCTCTAATTTCTATATTTTTTCGTTATATTTAATTTTTTTAGATTTATATATATATATATATATATATATATATATATATAGATATAGATATAGATTAGTGTTTTCTAACAAATTCGAATTATAAATATAAAAGAATTAGTTCGAAATGTTGTTATATAATGTTTGCTTATCTCTTTTCGTTACATTTAATCGTCATGGATCGTTCCCGACGTTTTTTTTTGTTATATTTAATATTTTTAATTCTTATTTATATACATATATATACATATATATATATATATATATATATATATATATATATATATATATATATATATATATATATATATATATATATAGATTAGTGTATTCTAACAAATTCGAATTATAAAATATAATAGATTAATTGTTGTTATATAATGTTTGCTTATCTCTTTTTGTTATATTTAATCGTCATGGATCGTCCCTATACTTTTTCGTTATATTTAATATTTTGTAATTCTTATATATGTATATAGATTAGTGTTTTCTAACAAATTCAAATTATAAAATATAATAGATTAATTAAAGTCAAATAACTTATTTTAGTCAAATTTAGTTTAATATTTGACTTTAATTAATATATTATAAAATATAATAGATTAATTCGAATTGTTGTTATATAATCTATGCTTATCTCTTTCGTTATATTTAACCATCATGGATCGTCCCTATATTTTTTCGTTATATTTAATATTTTTTAGTTCTTACTTATTTATTTATAATTCAGAACTATCAAAATGAAGAACAAGTTCCACAAACGCTCGATTTTATGAACCTCTTTTCACAACTCACACAAGATGTATATCAATATGGATGTTCAATACCCCCGTTAACACTGGGTAGGAGCAACCCGCACATGGGTGAAACCTCTTTTCACAACCCGCACATGGGTGGAAGCAATGAAAACATTGACATTGAGCAAGGATCTGGTAAGAATTGAAGCATGAACTATTATTTTCTAAAACTTTTTGTTATTATGCTCTTATCATATTACTTTATTGACATACAAATAAATTTTTTCTCTTATTAGGATTCTATCACGACCAACAATTTTCAATTCCACCGTACATCAACACAGACGGTGTTTCCCGCGATCCATTTCCAAGTAGGATTGAAGCATCCAGTAACCGGTCAACGTCTCACAATAACGCCGAGGAATCAAGCCAAAACATGCAGTTTCAATATAACCCAAACGACGCCGGCCCCAGCAATGTAAATGATTACACGAACATCGCGGGCCCAAGCAATACATACCATCAAGTAAGTTCTTAAGAAATGCACTCGGTTTTCCACATGTTATATTTGAATTGATGAATTCACGACACTATTAACCGTTAATCCATAGTCATACGGGGGTAATTATTACCAAGATTCCATGGCTGAACCGGTTCAACAACAAGAAGAAGCTCCCGCCCAAAACAATGACGATGACGGGTTTCTAGACCAAATTGTTGATAGAGAAACCGGACAACCATTGTCCAGCAATGTCCTTGTAACGTACAATGGTCATAAGGCAATTAAGATATGGCAAAGCCCTGATTGGGTACGATAATTAGTTCATTCCTACATTTTCATTCAACTTTTTTTTAAATAAATTACAAACTATTTGCTATTTGCCAAAACAGGCCGTAATATGTAGAGTACGTCGTCGTGATACATGTGTGCGTGACCTTTTGGGAATTTACAATAACACGCATCCACAAACACTTTGGCGACGTATGGTGGACGTATCCGGGTCACAAAGGATGTTATCTGTTCATCTTACAAACGTTGATCGCACACTCGTGAACGCGTTTGTAGAGCGATGGCAACCGGATACAAACACATTCCACCTCCCCTTCGGTGAAATGACGATAACGCTTCATGACGTTTACCAAATCACCGGCTTATCAATTGAGGGTCGCGACATGCACGTCATTCCTACGGAGTTCGATATCCAGCAACGAGGGACAAACTTATTTGGATTCTGGGATGACGACGATTGGCATCTGATCCATCGGAAGGGCGGGTTTGTGACGGCAGAACTCAGAGCACGGATGGAGTTTCTGATGATTAACAATGGTAACTGATAACACGATTTATGACTTAGATTTAGGCACTCATTTAGATAGTTTTTCCGCTCATTCATGCATGGTTTAGCACTAGTTCACGACGTTTGCACTCAATTCATGTATTTTCTCGAGATAGACGTCTACACGGACTTTTGCATGCTTTGTAGGTATTTTGGGAGATTTAGGAGCTTAATCAATACATTTGAAGATCATTCCTCGAGATGACACACCTTCGGACTCATTGGGAAGCAAGCTAGGAGCTAAGGAGGACACATGGGACCTTGTTGGTGCATGCCATGCACCAAATTGTGGCTTGACGATCCATAGAGTGCAGAAGCACCAAAACCACGGCCACTAGGACTTCCACGGGCGTGGAAATAGGCCGTGGTTTTCCTCAGACAGCTGTGACAGCTGTCCCACGATCTTCATGGCCGACTCTTGCAAATTTGGAGGATAAAAGGTGGTCCTGCAAGGCTGTTAGGAGAGACTCCTCACTCCCATTCTCTCCCACATTCTCAACAACAATATTCTCTCATTGGAAGTTTGGATTGGAACTACTCTTGGAGGAGAAGAAAAGGTTCCATTGGAGAAGAAGAGAAGAACACACCATTCTTAGTCTTTTTGATAGTTTTGAGTGAGTTTTGTGAAGACATTTTGCAAGGTTTTGTAAGAATCGATTGAACCTTCTTTTGAAGGGTTGTAAGTATTTCTTAAACTCATATTCAGCTTGGATTTCTTGTTCACTTGCTTCATCTCTTTGTCATTTCACCCTCTTGACATGGATTCCATGATTTTATGCTTGATGATTTTGATTGTGATGATGCATGTTGTTGGCTAAATAGATGCGATTCTAGGGTAAGGAAAAGATGGTTATGTCTTGGACTATGATAGAGTAGACTTAAATGTATGCTTGGATGACTCGCTTGATTGAACCTAGTCACTGTCGAAAACCACGGTTTGATCTTGCCTTTCCACGGCTGTGGAAAGGGAGGAACACCCCGTAATTTTGATTAACTTGCTTGTATTGATAAATCTAAGTGTTAGGTTGTTGATTTGTTGAAATCCTAGTGTTAGTTGAGCTAAATCTATCCTAGGGTGACCTAGTGTTAGCAACTAAGAGTTAGAAGAGACCTACCCGGTGATTCTTGCTCTTAGATACCGATGATGACGAACTCTAGGTAGTAGTGAGCCTCATAAGCCGCTATTGGACTGAGTGTGCTAGGATTGATGTTTAGGACTTGCCTTCCCGAGACTTACCCGGTAAGGGGAGGATAGATCCCTAGATAACCATCCGGTTTGTGTAGAATTCCTATCCTTAGGCTCTTTGAGACTTACACGGTGATGAGACCTTAGGAACGGACTAGTGGACCATGAGACCTACCCAGTGATTGATCCCAATCTAGAAACGCTCACTCCCAACATATTATAGTTGATCCAAGGAATGATTAGATAGCTTGAGTCCTATGCCATAACCGGAATTTCCAACCCCTAGAATCCGCTTTTCTCTCTTTGATCACATATTTCGTGTTTGCTTTGTTTATTTGTGTTTTAGCTTGATCCTTAGTTTGTTTTGCTATATTATATCATTGTGATCCTTGATTGATCACCACACAAAACCAAACCCAAAAATATTAAGATTTTCATTTATTTGTTTCTTTCTCTTTTCTTAGCCTAGATCAACACTATCAGTTGGCACTAATCGATTCAATCTCACCTCAGTCTTTGTGTTCGACCTCGGAATACTATCCCTACTACAAAATTTCATCCCGTACACTGCGGATTCACTAGGAGTTAGGAAAAATAATTCGAGTTATAAATTTAAAGCTTTTGCGTGTGTCACGTTCTTAGCGTAACAAGTTTTTGGCGCCGTTGCCGGGGACTAGGTTAAGATTGAGTAATTGTTTGTGATTGTTTATAGTGTAGGTCTTTCTTATTGCTTTTGATCTCGTTTGGTTTGTGTCTTTGCTTTTCAGGACATCTCTCACTCTTTAGGTGCATGCGTAGATCTCGTGGCAAGGATTTAGCTCCATTCGATCCCGAACCGGAGAAAACCCTTAGATCTAGATACAAGAGCATTAGAAAGGGAAAAGAGATGGCTGGAAGAGATCTCCAAGCTGAGTTAGATGAAGCTTTAGAGCAAATTAGGCTAAGGGATGAAGCCTTGGAGAATGAGAGGAGAGTTGCCAATGAGAGTCAAGAAGCAACTAGGAGGGAAATTGAAGAGATTAGGCAAGCTCTTGTGCAAAGAGAGCTTAATCGTCAACAACCTCCACCTCCACCACAACCGCAGCCGGCAGTTAATAGTCGGGTTGTGCCCATTGCTATTGAAGAGCCACAAACGTTAGGGCAACGCATGGATCCGGCACAAAGAGCACACCGTCCGGGTGTGAACTTAGGAGATCCCGCAGCCCATGATTACGAGCTCCGCCCTCAAGTTCTACAAATGATCCGGCATAATCAGTTTGAAGGGATGGAAGGTGAGTCTCCTCATCAACACTTGATGAACTATGAGATCTTGATGGAGACTCTAAGACCGCCTAGATTGGAGAGCAACAACCATAAGCTTAAGGCTTTTTCCTTCTCACTTAAGGATAAAGCCTTGGCTTGGTATCAATCTATTCCACAAGGGCGATTAAGTACTTGGGAGGAAATGACAACCGAGTTCTTGACTAAGTTCTTCCCACCTTCCAAGACTACCGAGCTAAGAGGGAAGATCAATGCCTTTGTAATGAAGGATAGAGAAAGCTTATTTAAGTCTTGGGAGAGGTTCAAAGACCTTCTCCTAGATTGTCCACACCATGGTATACCGAAAATTGAGCTATTGGAGATCTACTTTAAAGGACTTGATGAAGATAGCCAATTCAAGCTTCAATCTCTTTCCGGTGGGACTTTCATGGAAAAGAATGTGGATGAAGCTTGAGAGTTTGTAGAGAAACAAGCTTTGGTGATTGAGAAGTACTCCCATAGGAAGAGTGATGGGAGGAAAGCGGGAGCATATGAGGTGAGTGAAGTCACCATGAGTAACTTCAAGCTTGATGCAATCAACAATGAGCTGAAATCTTTGAGGGAGTTGTGTGCTATAAATTTGAAGAATCAAGCAAGCCCTCAAGTGCAAGTGCAAGCAAACTTGTCTTCAAAGGAGGAAGATGTGAACTACATGGGAAGGGGCAATTACAACAACTATCAAGGCCCAAGGAACTTCAACAACAACCGGCAACTCAACAATTACCGGCCTAACCACAACCATCCCGGGTTTTCCTATTCTAACCCGGATGGAGCCTTGAACCCTCCCGTTTCCACAAGCGCAACTCCTTCACCAAAGGTTTTACAAGAACCTCCACCCGGATTCACTCAACCTCCAGAGGATAGAACCGAGATGATGTTTGAGCAATTGCTTGGAAGGTTGAGTGGTCTTGAGAGCACGGTGACTTCCATTTCTAAGGCTCAAAAGGTGTTGGAAGCACAAGCGTTCCAAAAGGCGGGTGAAGCTCATAGAGATCCGGGAAAGCTTCCCGGAAGAACCGAGGACAACCCAAGAGGCCAAGTGTTGGCCATCACAACAAGGAGCGGGTTGAGCATGAAGGATCCCTTACCTAAGGGAAGTGACAAGGGGAAGCAAGTAGTGGTAGAGGAAGAGACCTTGCAAGAAGAAGGAGGCAAGAGCAAGGATGATGAGCTAACGCATGTGGCACCACCTTCATACAAGCCACCACTACCGTTCCCACAATCACGAGCAAGAGCTCGCTTGGACAAACACTTCGATAAATTCCTTGAACTTATGTCTAAATTGCATATTAACATTCCGTTCATGGATGCTATTCTAGGTATGCCGGCCTATGGAAAATTCTTGAAGGAGATACTCTCCAACAAAAGGAAGTTGGAGGAGTATGGGGAAGTGAGGATGACAAAGAGGTTCTCGGAATTGATTCAAACCATGAAGGAGGAGATGCCTCCTAAGCTAAGAGATCCGGGATCCTTTTGTGTGCCAATCGGAGTGGGAGAAGTGAAGTATGAAGCCCTATGTGATCTTGGGGCAAGTGTAAGCATCTTCCCGCTTGCACTTTGCAACAAGGTTGGGCTAGGAGAGCCAAAGCCGGTCAAGATGACCCTTTACATGGCGGACCGTTCGATCACTCACCCGGTTGGAATATTGGAAGACATACCGGTGCAACTAGGGAAGTTCTCTGTGCCCATAGACTTCGTTGTTTTGGACATCCTGGCGGACTATGCGGTTCCTATCATCTTGGGGAGACCTTTCTTAGCCACTTCGGGATGTTTGGTGGATTGCAAAAATGGGATTCTCTCCTTCAACATTGGACAAGAGAATATTAAGTTCAAACTATCCACAATGATGAAAAGGCCAGCCCTTGGTGAAGATGTGTTCAACATTGTCGAGCAAGAGGAGTCTAGAGAAGTTGTGAGCTCGATCTTGATCAAGGACCCCTTGGAGAAGGTTATTAGCTTAACTTTGATGGAGGAAGAAGTTGAGGAGGCCTGCAATGAAGAAATCAAGGCTTTGGAAGCATTGGAAAAGGAGACAAGAGCTGAATTTGAAGAACACGAAGGTGTGCTGAATTTCTGCAAGAACCACGGCCAGGGACCAAGAACCACGCCCGTGGTTTCTCCCGTGGAACTCTCTGGAATGCTCAAAAAGGCTAGCTTTGCAAGTTCCACGGCCGTGGTTGTGCCAGAGCCCGTAATTTTGCCCGTGGTTTCTCCAGAACATGCATTGGTTGTTGATCAAGCTTCAAGGAGCTTTGGGGAGTCTTCCATGGCTTTGGATTCATCTCAACCAACATTATATGGATCGCCTCCACTCGATAAAGGTCCTCCTAAACTTGAACTCAAACACCTCCCCTCTCATTTGAAGTATGTTTTTCTTGGTGAGAATTCTACATATCCGGTTATTGTGAATGCATACTTGAATGATGATAAACTTGCTAGATTGTTGCATGAGTTGAGATTGCATAGGAAAGCAATTGGCTATACCATTGATGATTTAGTTGGCATTAAATCTTCTTTGTGCATGCATAAGATCTTAATAGAAGACAACCATAAACCTTCAATTGAACCTTAAAGAAGACTAAACCCAATCATGAAAGAAGTAGTAAAGAAGGAGATCCTTAAATTGCTAGATGCGGGAATCATTTTCCCGATTTCGGATAGTAAATGGGTTAGTCCCGTGCATGTGGTTCCTAAGAAGGGTGGGATGACCGTAGTAACCAATGAGAATAATGAACTAATTCCAACTAGAACGGTTACGGGATGGAGGATGTGTATAGACTATAGGAAACTAAATGTGGCCTCTAGGAAAGATCACTTCCCTCTTCCCTTTATTGACCAAATGCTAGAGAGATTAGCTCAACATTCCCATTTTTTTTACTTAGATGACTATAGTGGATTCTTCCAAATCCCTATCCACCCCGATGACCAAGAGAAGACTACATTCACATGTCCTTGGGGTACTTTTGTATATAAGAGAATGCCATTTGGGTTGTGTAATGCACCCGCCACCTTTCAAAGGTGTATGATGGCTATCTTTTCTGAATACATTGAAAACATCATGGAAGTGTTTATGGATGATTTCTCTGTTTATGGATCTTCATTTGATAATTGTTTGGATAACTTGTCCTTGGTGCTTAAAAGATGTGAGGAGACTAATCTAGTCTTGAATTGGGAGAAATGCCACTTCATGGTAAGTGAAGGCATTGTGTTGGGACACTTGGTGTCCAACCGTGGCATTGAGGTTGATAGGGCTAAGATAGAGACGATAGAGAAGTTGCCACCACCTACCTCGGTAAAGGGGGTAAGAAGTTTTCTAGGGCATGCCGGTTTTTACCGGAGATTCATTAAAGATTTCTCTAAGATTTCTAAGCCTCTTACTAACCTACTAATGAAAGATGTTGAGTTTGTTTTCTCCAAGGATTGCCTTGAGGCTTTTTGTAGGTTGAAGAATGCTTTGATCTCCGCACCCATCATGCAACCGCCGGATTGGAGTCTACCGTTTGAGATCATGTGCGACGCGAGTGATGTAGCCGTTGGGGCTGTTTTGGGACAAAGGAAAGATGGGCTTACACATGCCATCTATTATGCTAGCAAAATGCTAGATGATGCCCAACTCAATTATGCTACCACCGAGAAGGAATTGCTAGCGGTGGTGTATGCATTTGAAAAGTTCCGCTCATACCTTGTTGGAGCGAAGGTCGTTGTGTATACGGATCATGCTGCAATCCGTTATCTCCTTACAAAGAAGGATGCCAAGCTTCGTTTGATTCGGTGGATCCTTCTTCTTCAAGAGTTTGATTTGGAAATCCGGGATAAGAAGGGGTCCGAAAATTCTGTGGCGGATCACCTTAGTAGACTCCCACCATTGGAGATTGAGAGAGATGACATCCCGATTGATGACTCATTCCGGGATGAGCAATTGCAAATGGTGGAGGAGTGCTTGCTTCTAGTGTCAAGGAGTGAGCCATGGTACGCCGACATAGTGAACTATCTCGTTTGTGAGGAGGTGCCACCCGGTTTATCCTATGCCCAAAGGAAAAAGTTCTTCAAGGATGTGAGACACTACTATTGGAGCGAGCCTCTTTTGTTCAAAAGAGGGCCGGATGAAGTCTTTAGGAGATGCATACCGGAAGATGAGGTGGAAAATGTGATCCGCCATTGTCATTCCTTGCCATGTGAAGGCCATGCTAGCTCGCACAAGACATGTGCGAATGTGTTGCAATCGGGTTTCTTTTGGCCAAGTTTGTTCAAGGATGTGCAAAATTTTATGGTAGCATGTGATGCTTGCCAAAGGACGGGGAACATCTCAAGGAGGAATGAGATGCCCTTGAACAACATACAAGAAGTGGAGATATTTGATGTGTGGGGTGTGGACTTCATGGGACCATTCCCCTCTTCTTGTGGCAACCTCTACATCCTATTGGCGGTAGACTATGTTTCGAGATGGATGGAGGCAATCGCCTCTCCCACAAATGATGCCAAGGTTGGGGTGCGGTTCTTTAACCGAGTGATCTTCCCTAGGTTTGGGACACCAAGGGTGATCATAAGTGATGGAGGGAAGCAGTTCACCAATAGGAACTTTGGGGCACTTTTGGATAAGTATGGGGTGACTCATAAGGTGGCAACACCTTACCACCCCCAAACTAGTGGCCAAGTGGAGATCTCCAACCGGGAGATAAAGGGAGTTCTTGAGAAGACGGTTTCTAGGACGAGAAAGGATTGGGCTATGAAGCTCGATGATGCCTTGTGGGCTTATAGAACCGCTTTCAAGACACCGATTGGCACCACTCCTTACAAGCTAGTCTATGGCAAGTCTTGCCACCTTCCGGTAGAGATGGAGCATAGAGCATATTGGGCTATAAGGTGGTTGAATTTTGACCTCAAGGAGGCCGGTGAGAAGAGGTTGCTTGATATGAACGCTCTTGAGGAGATCCGGTTGGATGCCTATGAAAACGCCCGGATCTACAAAGAAAGGACCAAACGTTGGCATGATAAGCGTCTCATCCCGAAAGAGTTAAGTGAAGGCGACCTTGTCCTTCTCTTCAACTCAAGGTTGCGGCTCTTCCCCGGAAAGCTAAAGTCAAGATGGACGGGTCCTTATGTGGTGAAGAAGATCTTTCCCCATGGAGCGGTTGAGATAGGAGGGGAGCATTGTGGAGATTTTAAGGTGAATGGGCACCGGTTGAAGAAGTATATCCCGGGAACTCCGGTGGATATGATTGCCCCACTTCACCTTGAGTGAGACACCCCCGAATTTGGTTAAGCTAATGACCTTAAAGAAGCGCTTGGTGGGAGGCAACCCATTGGTAATCGTTTTTCCCTTTTTGTTTTTATTTTGTTTTCCATTTTTCTGTTTTTGTGTGTTTGGTGTGCTTTGTGTGTGTGCTAGAGTCTTGGTAGCATGAAAGCCTTGCATGGCATGTGGATGATGATGATGAGTCCTTCATCAATTGTGGGTGGAGCGGATGCGGGATTTGGACGGCTAGCGGTGCCTAGCGCGGATTCCGATGCCATAACGAACACTTTGAGCTCTCTACCATCGTTGATAGGATCATCCAACATCACTCCACTTAAGTGATCCCAAATACCAAAGCAAACCATTTTTACATTGTGAGAACCCTCTTTCACTCTTCTTTACTTCATTTACACATTGGGGACAATGTGTTTCTAAGTATGGGGTGGGGTTTGCATGATCTTTTGCATGATTAGCATCTAGGATAGTTTAATATTGTCACATGTCTTGCATTGTACATAGATATTTCGAAATATCCAAAAATCAGAAAATTTAATATCCAAAAATCAGAGAATTTAAAATATTTTAGTGCTTCTAAGCTTGGGAATGACCCTTATGATGAAATTGTCTTGTGAATTGGCTATGGATGGCCTTATGTGTTGAATTGATGAATGCATATGTGGACTTGAAGTACTTATCTTGAAACCCATGAATGGATTGTGATCATGATGTTTGTCTTGATTAGATTGAGGATTGAAAATCGAAATTACATGCTAGTTCTTGCACATCATCTAGGAGTGATTAAGGCAATTCATCTTTCTCTACTTCTCATCTTGATCATGTTGCTTGAACACCTCAATTGATATAAATTTGACCTCTTTTGACCCATCCGGGAATTGGAGGATGCTAGTGTGTTGATGTGTGTGAAAAGCAAGTGTGGGGTGAAGTTGTTGATGAAAGAATGTTATGAATGAAGTGCTGAATTTGTTGTGAAAGTGTAGACAAAAATATAGGTTTGGGGACGTTGGTTTAAATGACGAGTAACTCGGCACCATTCACATAATCGGGTGTTTGTGCCTTGCCAAAGTCAAATAAACCGATAGTCCTAACGAGCTTTGGTATGTGTGCCCGGTGTGGATGCACCTTGAAAAATAAAAAAAACCCGAGGACGGCTAATTACCAAGGTTTCGGCTTTTGTACACCAATGCCATTGTCTCAAAAATAAGTGAAAGAAAAAGAAAAGAAAAGAAAGAAAAGATGGAGAAAATATACACTTGTGGGAAGTTGATAAAAATGTGAAGTTGTGAAGTTAGTTCCATTCCCGGATTAGCATCACATGACCTAGAAAAATTCCCACCTAATCACAACGTTTCTTAGCCTCTTATTTCCTAAGCCCTTGTGACCTATTTGCATGTGTGTAAGACTTAGTGATCTAGATTGGATATGCTCATGATCATCTTGACTTCTTCATTTTTACATTTCATGCATGCTTTTGAGTTAAGTATAATTGCCTTTCCGTGCCTTCATTTATTCGATGCATGATTGCTTGTCCATTGCTATGAAACATGACTATGAAGGTGATCCAATATTAGAAGCACAACTCCAAAAAGATTTTGTCGTTTTTCTGCATGCATAAATCATGTCATCTCTTAGTCTATAGTTGGGACTTGCTCGGGGACGAGCAAACCTTAAGTATGGGGTATTTTTGATAACACGATTTATGACTTAGGTTTAGGCACTCATTTAGATAGTTTTTCCGCTCATTCATGCATGGTTTAGCACTAGTTCACGACGTTTGCACTCAATTCATGTATTTTCTCGAGATAGACGTCTACACGGACTTTTGCATGCTTTGTAGGTATTTTGGGAGATTTAGGAGCTTAATCGATACATTTGAAGATCATTCCTCGAGATGACACACCTTCGGACTCCTTGGGAAGCAAGCTAGGAGCTAAGGAGGACACATGGGACCTTGTTGGTGCATGCTATGCACCAAATTGTGGCTTGACGATCCATAGAGTGCAGAAGCACCAAAACCACGGCCATTGGGACTTCCACGGGCGTGGAAATAGGCCGTGGTTTTCCCTAGACAGCTGTGACAGCTGTCCCACGATCTTCATGGCCGACTCTTGCAAATTTGGAGGATAAAAGGTGGTCCTGCAAGGCTGTTAGGAGAGACCCCTCACTCCCATTCCCTACCACATTCTCAACAACAATATTCTCTCATTGGAAGATTGGATTGGAGCTACTATTGGAGGAGAAGAAAAGGTTTCATTGGAGAAGAAGAGAAGAACACACCATTCTTAGTCTTTTTGATAGTTTTGAGTGAGTTTTGTGAAGACGTTTTGTAAGGTTTTGTAAGAATCGATTGAACCTTCTTTTGAAGGGTTGTAAGTCTTTCTTAAACTCATATTCAGCTTGGATTTCTTGTTCACTTGCTTCACCTCTTTGTCATTTCACCCTCTTGACATGGATTCCATGATTTTATGCTTGATGATTTTGATTGTGATGATGCATGTTGTTGGCTAAATAGATGCGATTCTAGGGTAAGGAAAAGATGGTTATGGCTTGGACTATGATAGAATAGACTTAAATGTATGCTTGGATGACTCGCTTGATTGAACCTAGTCACTGTCGAAAACCACGGTTTGATCTTGCCTTTCCACGGCCGTGGAAAGGGAGGAACACCCCGTAATTTTGATTAGCTTGCTTGTATTGAAATCTAAGTGTTAGGTTGTTGATTTGTTGAAATCCTAGTGTTAGTTGAGCTAAATCTATCCTAAGGTGACCTAGTGTTAGCAACTAAGAGTTAGAAGAGACCTACCCGGTAATTCTTGCTCTTAGATACCGATGATGACGAACTCTAGGTAGTAGTGAGCCTCATAAGCCGCTATTGGACTGAGTGTGATAGGATTGATGTTTAAGACTTGCCTTCCCGAGACTTACCCAGTAAGGGGAGGATAGATCCCTAGATAACCATCCGGTTTGTGTAGAATTCCTATCCTTAGGCTCTTTGAGACTTACCCGGTGATGAGACCTTAGGAACGGACTAGTGGACCATGAGACCTACCCGGTGATTGATCCCAATCTAGAAACGCTCACTCCCAACATATTATAGTTGATCCAAGGAATGATTAAATAGCTTGAGTCCTATGCCATAACCGGAATTTCCAACCCCTAGAATCCGCTTTTCTCTCTTTGATCACATATTTCGTGTTTGCTTTGTTTATTTGTGTTTTAGCTTGATCCTTAGTTTGTTTTGCTATATTATATCATTGTGATCCTTGATTGATCACCACACAAAACCAAACCCAAAAATATTGAGATTTTCATTTTTTTGTTCCTTTCTCTTTTCTTAGCCTAGATCAACACTATCCTTAGTCACTAATCGATTCAATCTCACCTCAGTCTTTGTGTTCGACCTCGGAATACTATCCCTACTACAAAACTTCGTCCCGTACACTGCGGGTTCGCTAGAAGTTAGGAAAAATAATTCGAGTTATAAATTTAAAGCTTTTGCGTGTGTCACGTTCTTAGCGTAATAGTAACCCCGCAGCAATTGCTTCTGCATGGATATTACAGCTTTTGGGCTTGACAATATTTCAGGACAAGTCCGGTAACAAGGTTCGGTCACACTACTTGGACCTTGTTCACGATCACTGTCAGACAGGGGAGACGGCTTGGGGGACGCTCACTCTTGCCTACCTATACCGACAATTGGGTGAGGCTACTCAGGAAGCAACACATCAAATGGCTAGGTTTACCGCCCTTCTCGGGGTAATTAAAATACTTATTTATAATTTCACTATAATTAACACTAATATTTCATTCATGTTTAACACATACAATGTTAAATATTCATATGCAGCACTGGATTTCTTTGCATTTTCCGTGTTTTTAAGCAAGAGTCCAGGGAGTGAGTATAGGTCAAGACGTACCCATTGGAGCCCACTTCGAGGCGGACAGGACATTGCGGGTGTCAGAAGACCGTTTGCGTCGTTATTGGGCACAAATTGAGGGTTTAGATGCGAGCGAGGTCGTGTGGTTCCCATACGACCTAGCTGCATTGGACCCGATATCTATGTACAGGGGCACAATCCAGTTAGGTCCATTCATTGAGCCATATCATCCAAACAGGGTTGCCTGTCAATTTAGGCGAGTTCAGCAGATTCCCGTGGAACCCATTCGCCCGTTGCGTTTGGAGAGAAGCCGAAACTCGCGACATTATAACTTGGAATTTGATTCTGTATGGCACAAGTGGAACCTCCGTTTGGAGGCAATATCCGAACAATTGCGTGATGCATTATTTGTGGTAGTTCCTTGACAAGATGAAGAAGGATACATGCTTTGGTACATAACAAACTGTCACCCGTATGTCCTCAAGTCGTCTTGGATTCTTCCGGATCTACAAACGACTTCTTTCGCCACAAATCGTGTCCAACGACACATGCAAATAGGAAGCAGGGTGTCACAAATCCAAAGTCGGGGATATCCACCTACAATGGATGAAGTTCAAGAATTGTTTAACATGTTCCTTTCTCGTGCACCCGCACCCCCAGTTACACAATCATGGAGACAAGCACAACAAAGAGATCGTTTTTGATTTTTATTTGTTCATGTTATTTCATATTTCCAACTTGTAATGTAATTTCTAATTGTAAGCCGGATCTTATTTAAGTTGTTTGTTCTTATTATTTTCGGTCCAATGAATAATTGTTAACTATTATATATATACTTAATAATCAATCCGCTACCGAGATTTTAGAAAAACGATTCATCGATACCGTTAAAGAGATTTTAAAAAAGTTATATAACTTTAAAAAAAATTAAAAAAAAATTAAAAAAAAAATATATATATATATATATATATATATATATATATATATATAGGGTGTGGTTCCAATGAGAACACCCCTAACGTGAGAACATGAGAACAATCGTACACCGTTGGATGTGAGTATTAAGGGTTGAGATTTAGAGTAGATATCAAAAATAATAATAACTACGAATAATAATAATTAGGAATCCAACAATATCTACGAATAATTCACTCAACCAACAATAACTACGAATAATATATTAAACGATATGGCACATTCGTAACAAAATTGATAATAATTATGAATCTGTTCTCATGTTCTCACGTTAGGGGGTGTTCTCATAAGATCTATACTCTCTCTCTATATATATATATATATATATATATATATATATATATATATAGGGTTAGGATCCGGTGAGAACTTATATTACAGTAAGAAATAAGAACACATATAAATCGTTAGATCATAATGGATGACTGAGATTTATCGTTTGATTAAGACAATATTCAATTGGTATTAACTCACACTCGAGTATATGATCACATAAATATATGCGTATATGTAATTATGGAAATAAAATATTTTTTTTCTAAGGTACACGATTCTTTTTTATTTTGTTTACTCCACAAATAGATCATATTTTATATAACACAACTACATGTATGATGTATCACCCTTAATTGCTGGCAACATCGATTATATTAGGATTATACATATGCATGAATGGTGCTAAGTGCAAACTAAAGTAAACGTGCAATTCACATGCATGAATGGTGCTAAGTGCAAACTAAAGTAAACGTGAAATGCACAATTAATAGTGTTGCACTAGTTGTACCAAATGCACGAGTGGTGGCAAATTTCAGTGCAACACGGGTGGTGTTAAATGGAGCCAATAAGTTGAAAAACTGCATGCACGAATACATACCTTCCCCCTCTTCTATTTCGAGTAAACGAGTAAAATGAAATAATAGGTTAAACGTGTCAATTTAGTAAAAGATTAATAAGATAAAGTTGAAAATTTCATGCACGACTACGTACGGCCACCTTATTCACCTTCAACCATGGCGGTTTAAAATTCAATGGATGACACCGGCACGAGTACATATACAATATTGGGTAATAGGTTACGTTATATGGTAGTAAATAATTTTAAATTTTAAAAGGTAACAATATATTACTATCCTTACATGCACACCGATGTAATTAATATACAAAAATAAAACCGAATCATCAACGTCGATTTAATTTAAATGTGTGGTCGATGTTTGTTCTTATTTCTTACCGTAAGTTATGTTCTTACCTGATCCTCTATATATATATATATATATATATATATATATATATATATATACACACACGTTATCCCAACTCTAAACATATAACAACAACAAACAATTTCATTACCCCATCATTACCGAACCATCATCATTAATTAAGTTTATCACTTTGATTTGCCAATTTTAGGGCGCAAATAGCAAGCCTCATTTGAATTCACATTCTCTGATCAAGTTCCAAAATCAGAAGGCACTGTAGAGCATTTTTTTTTCCTCCCACTTGTCATTCTCACCCTCTTTGTTGCAAAACTACTGACATTTTAACCAACTTGGTTGAGGCCTAAATTCTGTGATCAGTGTGTTCAAACTTCGTTATTTTCTCTGCATATTCAGTTTGGATTTGGTAACATTCAAAATGTCCTTGTTTGGTCTATAAATTGGTCTTTTACCGACTTGATCAAATTCTGTGTTCAATTAGGAAATAAGTCATCTTGTGATTTACTACGAACCCCTATGAAGGAAGAAGTTTTGAAAGAAGGAAAAGTAGACATTTCACCCAACTTGATTGAGGCCTAAACATTGTTTTCATTGGTGGGTACTGGGTAGTTAAACTGCTAAGATTGTTTAAATTTTGTGTAGGTATCATCTTCAGCAAGGTACATAATAGAACATTTCAGGGCAGCAACAGGATGCATGACCATGGTGGAAGAGCCCAGTTCGAACAATTCACCGGTTTTGGCTCCCAGATCGTCAACACAAAGGTTGCTTTGTCATGTGGGAAATGGTCCCTAACAAGTGCTTGGTTGAGCTGATTGTTGGTTCCATGGCTCGGCTCTCATGCTGCGAAAGGTGGTGTTCGCCCTCTAAGGCGCTTTCTTACATAGATGTTTTACCCTGTTGCTCCCCATCATATCTCACATGCTAACTCTTCCTTCTCCATTAAATTTATGTGTGATGAGGATAACAGGCATCATACAACTTAGTGTTACTAGTAATATATTTTAATGAAATGATGCAAGAATTAGTCAGAAGGCAAGGGGGCCTTCCTCTTTGACATGAGAATATTGTAAGACTGTCAGCATTGTCTTTCTTGATTATAATATGCAAACAAAAACAAAACCCTCTCTTCTTTGCTGATTCTCATGTTTTAATTCATCAAAACTTGACCGTCTTGTTGAACAATAAGCATCAAGGGCCTAATCCAACAGACCTGGATTTGGACTCACCTTAGTGAGTGCCAAGCTGCTCGTACACATCCCACATGTTTGTTTAATGGACTGAATCATGGGTTCATCTACTTGTTGTTTAGTCTTTGATTTCTTCCATGAAGCCTCTAAGACTGAGATTCCTCTTTGTTCTATGCAGTGGAGAATATTATATGCCTTTACAACATTAATTTATGATGAAATCTTAAAAAATTCTAGGGGCTTGATCCCATGTTAGTATCCCAAGTGTTCTCTCAAGCTCAATATGTAGGGGAGAAGGAAATGATGGGTGTTGATTGTTTCGTCCTCAAGCTATCTCCTGACCTCAGTGACCTGGCAGAACAAAGCGACAGCACGGCTGAGACGATCAAGCACGTGACCTTCGGTTACTTCAGCCAGAAGAGCAGGCTTCTTGTTTACTTAGAAGACTCTTACTTGACCAGGATACACTCTCCGGTGACTTCCCCATGTATTGGGAGACGACCATGGGGTCAAAAATTGAGGACTACCGTTTGATTGAAGATGTGATGATTGCGCATTCGGGTCAGACCCATGTCGTCATTACGAGGTTTGGAGAGGATGGAAGAGGCTTGGGCCATTGATGATCTCTCGTTTAACGTGCCCGGTCTTTCACTTGATTGCTTCATACCCCCCAGGAAGTGCACCGGAGTCATCTTAAGGATGGAACTGATCACCACCAATACTCACCATTGGATCACTAATGGAGATCACATGGCAGATACAAGTACTAACAAAGATTCATATTTTGCAATGTCAAGTACTAACAAAGATTCTTAATGTGAGCTGTCACAGACAGCATGAGGTTTCAACTTTCAACTAAAATTGTGAAACGAAGCACTTTCTGGAATAGAGGCTATATCATAGAATGAAAGAGTCAGGAGCAAATCAGTTTCAAAGAGCGGGGGAAATTGAGTTCAACAAATTAAGAATATCATCATCCTCTGAAAGTATATCATGATCTGCTATACTTTTTCCCTGATTCATCATCTCTCTCTGTGTTGTAAATAAGTTTCTTGTCCATAGTATTCTCATGGCAATCAAATATTCAGATTGAACAGAGAAATTATAAGTGTTTACTACTGTGCAGTTCTCTGGAGCTATTAGTGCTCTTGTCATTACTCTCTTTCTCCTTGAAACATACTCAGCAAGCTTGTCGAGTACCTGAGAATGCCACATAAAAAGAACCTTTCAGTTTGTCCTAAGAGGTTCTCTAGGAGCCTGCTAAGATTACGATTGAATCTAGGTTAGTCAAGCAGGAAGGCAAACCGAAACATCAAAATTACATACTTGATTCTTTTTTTATTGTTCAAGGTAAAGGACCCTTTACACACATGATGACATCCACAGAGGAAAATATCCGAGTAAGATGAATCGAAAATCATAATTGTGTCATTCAACATGTAATCAAAGCTTTCAAATGAACTTGTTGTAAGAGATCTCAACATGCTGGTATTCAAGCTTCAGTTTATGTCTTCCTAGAAGGCTAGAAGCATTGCAAAGGTACTATAGCAGGATCATGTTTTTGTTATGAGTGATAAAACTCAACTTGAAGAAAATAGAAATAGGACACCAAGAAAGAGCTTCAGTTTATGAGTGATAAAGCCGTGGTACATTGTTGATGCCACTGACAACTTGTTTCATCATACTTGTCTAACTCTTTCTCACACAAAATTTGTGATTCTTCTGTCAAGTGTGACTATGAACAAGTGATTCTTGGTTGTTTCCAAATATACATATATATACATATTTCCGCCCCTCTGCCAATATTATGTTCCACGGTGTCAGAATTTCTCTTTTGACGCATTCCATGAAGCATCTTTCACAAAAACCTTACTAGAGAACATATTGATCTATATGTATCCTAAGAAAGCCTATCACATTGTTTTAGCTCATATTTATTGCAGTGATTTTCGATTATTTATGTGAAATCTATTCTCCAATCATTCTTGGTTTGTATGTATTGTGAATATCTTGGTTTTCTTGTATAATTTGTGAAATGTATACAACTTCTTTGGACAAGAAAAAGCTGGTTTCAAATGGATGTAATATAATAGTGCCTGTAATCAGACTAATTTGGCGTGTTGTGATAAAAGTTTGCCCAGCTTCAACAAAGAATCCCCGAGAGGATCATTGAACATGCAGTTCAAGGCATGCTTCCTAGGGGAAGGGTAAGCATTTTCAACATAAATGAAGCCATTTTTGAGTAGATGAATTTCATCTTCTCTAATATTAGTCCTGTGTGCAGCTGGGTACGAGACTCAGAGGCCCATTGAACTTCCAGAAGCAGTAAAGGACTCGAAACCATTTGCAGCTCTTTATTTCTTGTGTTACTTATTTTTGTTTCACCTCAAGATCTTAGGAGGTAATTTTGTTGCCACATATTCTACACTAGGCCGGCTCATATGAATTATCATGCCAAACAAACAGACTTTTTGCTAACTTGTTACATGACCAAATCTTTATCACTGTCTATCACAGCAGGTCAAGTCTCAGTAAAACCTGAAACAAACCTTGGATTCCACCTCATCTATGGGATGGGAGTCTTCCAATTCCTCCTCCTCTAATGTTGTGTCATCATCCTGAACACAAATACAGTAACAATCAAATACGGTATGGCCGGTGTAGTTGTTACCATGCATCCATCTCAAAATCTGTGTAACTCTTATTACCCCTTCTTTTTTCAAAGCCTAGCAGATAAATCGCACGCAGACACGTCTGTCGTCGACTTCTATCTTCACCTGTACCGTTCCTTGCCCAGTCACCTGCACACATTAAGCATCATCATGTGGAACTTTCCGGATTCAACAATCAGCTCGGATGGAGGAACCTACACTTTCATCTGCACATCAATGACAACATGAGACACTAAGCTAATTATGGATTACTTACAGTACAGTACCTCCAACAAAAATATATACCTGATGATGAGGAATATCTTCTTCTGTCCCTGCTCAAGGCCTCTATTATTGTAGGTTCATGCCGATCCATGTAATCCCCATGACCAAGCTGCCCATCAATACCTCTTCCCCAAGAATAGACATTCTTCTTTTCTGTAACTGCCACTGTGTGTCTCCATCCACAACATACCTCTACTACTTCCTGCCATCACAACCTTATCATCATCATCATCATCGCCCTATTATGCACCTTCGGAATAAACGGACTTTGACAAATGTACCTCATCATCTGGAAATGCAACTCCCACTGGATAGCAGTGATCGACACTGCCACGTACTCCTACCTGTCCAAACTGTTGCACACAAGAACCGACTTTGAATTGGCAGCGTTCTAGCTAACATGTCATAACAAAATCTTATAAAATCCAACACCAACCTTATTCCATCCCCAACCGTATAAACTTCCGTCATAGGTCAGTGCCATTGTGTGTCTCCAACCACCTGATATCTGGAAAGTATAATGTCAAAACATGCAAGGAACGACGCACTAGATCTTCTTCAAGATAAGAATAGTTTCTCACCTGAGAAACAAATTGATTACGCAGTTCCTCCACCCTATGAGGAACAAGATGATCTTCATAATCCCCATGACCAAGCTGCCCGTACTTGTTCCATCCATATGTATACACGTAACCACCTCTAGTAGCCGATACTGTATGCCGCCATCCACATGCAACAAGTGACCTCTTTTCCCCCTGTAATTGTTTTTAAGTACAGATTTGAAAAAACAATTTGAATAGAAAGGATAGTTTCTGAAATGGTTTAATTATTGTTGCTTTTGATAATAAACATACAAAAATTGGCATACATGAATAGAAAAAACTTTCTCAGGTAACAGTCGATCATATCTGTCACCGAGACCCAAACTTCCATATTTACCCCATCCCCAACCATACAAATCACCAGCTTCTGTAACAGCAGCACTGTGCTCGGCACCAGCTGCAACCATTTTTACGAATATTCCCTGGAAAGTAAAAATGTTAAGGGTGTTGCAACTCATTTAGAACAGACTTAAATAATTGAGAAACACACCTCAAAAGCATCAATTTTATGAGGTATAGAGCATTCTTTGTGGTTTCCAATACCAAGCTGACCATTTTGATTCCGCCCCCAACTACAATAGAATAAATATAAGAAATATACCCTTCTCGACAAACTATCAAATACATGAGTCAAGAATATGGGAATCGGCTACCAACCTGGCAACCTCTCCTTCCACTGTTATTGCTAAACAATGACTGTCACCACAAGCAATTTGTTTTATTTTCAATCCGTCAAAGTATTTGATGGGGTGTGGAATAAACATGTCACTGGAGTCTCCATGACCCAACCTCCCAAAATCACCGCTAAAAAATGTACAAAGTTAGATTGCATGAGATACACAGTCGAATAAACAGAAACTAAAATTAAACCAATATAAGTAGAGTCTTGATTTACTTGAGGAAAGGAGATGGATGGAATTAAAGTAATAAAATCTAGTATGAAGAACCATCAAGATGAATAATGGTTTAAACAGAAACACATTGTTCAGGCAATGAACTTAACCATTAACAGCACAGACTACAATATGATTGGAGTAAATGTATTGGCATTTGTCGTACATTCTAGGAGATCAAAATCTGGGCAGATTAAATTTGCAGTATAGGACATACCATCCCCAACTGTACACTTGCTTGCGGGCATGAGAGTACGCAATTGTATGATCCGCCCCGCAAATGAGAGACACGACTTGATGGCCAGCCAATGCACTTACGTGTACAGGAACAAGACAATCTTCAGCATTCCCGGTTCCTAGTTTTCCTTCCTCTCCTTCTCCCCATGAGCAAACAACATCGCTTACTGTTAAAAGACATCATTCAGATTGCCACTTTTACTGATAAGTGATAGATTTTTGATCTAAAGAAGCAAAAATCTTAAGGTTAAAGTGATTGAAGCATATCTCCGTCTACAACCATTCATGTATAATATCAAGAATGAGTGAGGCACCATTTAAGTTCGCTTGAAGTTACAATCAAGATCCAACGACAAATTTTCAATACTTGTTGCAATACACAAAACATATAAAACCTCTGAAAATTACAAGTTATTTTTATTAATATTAAAATGGGGAAGAGAAAACATCGAAGCCATGTCTGACTAACCACAACAAGAAACACGACCCGTGTCATTTTTTTAGTATATTCGTTTATTTAGAATATAATTTATTATGTTAGAAATTGGATTGTTTCTCCAGCAGATACAAGATGAAGATGAAGCTGATGAGAGTGAGCTTACAAATAAGAGCAACTGAGTGACTGGCACCAGCAGAGATGAGAAGAAACTTTTGAAATTCGCGCTGTTCTTCCTTCGCCGCCATCTCTCTCTAAATTGGTCATCAAACGAAACAATTGACAGTTCATATTAAAAGGAGAAGCACATGAATGAACAAAAATTAGTAGGGCATATACCTAGGAGAAAATACGAAGAAGAAGAAGACGAAAGAATGCAACAGTTGAAGAGTAATGTGATGTCGACTTCGTTGTTCTTGAATCTTGGTTGGATGAGATTGAAAAGAGAGAGGGAAAGAGAAATCGGAGAAGAGACAAGTGACAAAGTGTAGTTTGTTTGTTTGCTTTTTAGAAAAAAATGTCTTAACCTTTCCCCCTGCAACTTATAAAATTTAATTTATTTCTTTCACTACATCCATAATATTTTTGGTTTGATTTCTTAAGTCTATATTTATTTACATAATATAGAGTTACTGAAGCATGATTTTCAATATTGTTTCTTATAAAAATTCAATTTATTTCAATAACTCTATATTTCACTGCATCCATAATATATATATATATATATATATATATATATATATATATATATATATATATATATTATTCAAAGCATGATTTTAATGTATAATTCATAGACGGTTTTTTTGGTATTTTCATTTTCGATTTCATTTTTTTAAAGTAAATATCTTGTGTTAGTTATTTAATATAATATATTAAATTTAAGTTTGTGTAATGCATTGTAATATATTAATTTTTTTATGTCAAATTTTACAATACTATATTTTTAGCTTTTAAGGGGCATTAAATGATTCATATTAAGGGTGTTGTTTAGGTAAGACACATTATTCCGGTACGGGCGTGCGGCTGAACGTACAACCGACACGTGTCCCAAATTTTTTTTTTTCCAGAAACGAGTGAAAGTAATAGTTCAAAACTTATTAAGAAATAGTTTATAACTTATAAAAGGATAGTTCATGAATTATAATAGAATAGTTCAAAGTGCAAAATTTATAAAGGAGTGAAAGTAACAGTTCAAAACTTATTATGGGATAGTTCATGAATTATAATAGAATAGTTCATGAATTATAATAGAATAGTTCAAAGTGTAAAATTTATAAAGGATAGTGCATAACTTATAAAATGATAGTTCATGAATTACAATTGAGTAGTTCATAACATATAAACGGTTAATTTATAAATAATTTGATATAATATATTAAAAAGTAATAGTTCATGGATTATGTGGGAATAATTCAAAGTTTATAGGAGAATAGTGCATAAATTATAACACGGTAGTTCAAACAAATTTTCATTCGTTTCCGAAAAAAAAAATAAAAAAAATTCCGGTACACGTGTCGGCCGCACGGCCGTACCGCATTAATTGAACCGTACCTGAACAAAAGCCTTCATATTAAAGCCTTATTTTGCCACATACTATTCAATTAACTCTCTCAATTTTTTTTTGGTACTTTCTATTTTTTATCTTCACAAAATAAAAATATATTTTATTTATGTGTACACTTTGTATATTGATAAATGTATAGCCTATTAATATTAAATCTATAAAAAAATTATATTTTATTAAAGTATACAATTTTTTTGTTCTCACGAGTTTTTGGCATGGTAGCGGCCCTTCTATAAACGTTAGAAAATGTTTGAGGCAGAAGTTGTTGACCCACAAAATTTTGAGCGACGGTCGAGAGATTTACAGGATTGTGTTGAATTGTTAGATATTGTATATTACATTGTTATCAACGCACTCCTTGGTTATTGATTCTAAACTTGAATATGCTGGTTAAATTCTGCAGCAAAGCCTATAGCTTGTGTGAATGAGTTTACAACTCAGTTGCAGATCCTAGAGTTGCTTGATAACATATGTACATTTTCCTCCTTCCAGTATTGTTCAAAAGCATTTTCTACAAGTAATTTTGAGTAGAGATCAACCGCAAGAATTCTATATATTGTACAGAGTTTTCCCTCACCCTCAATCAGTTACATATGTTGGATTTTAATTTGTGATGTTAGGCTATTTTTACTGCTAGGTACAAGGCAATCTTGCATATTCACTTTGTTTTGGAGGAGTGTGAGATTGTTGAATTGCTACATCAAATTGACCCGAAGACGAAGATACCAACGAAAAATTAAGTTCTATTTGTGAAGAACGGAGCTGTTGTTATGTGTTGTGTTCAGGTTCATATCTCTTATCGTTTTATTCACTTGAGAACTTTCAAACTCAAGCATGTTCTTTCCTCAATAGAATGTTTTATGCTAATTCCTGTATAAAACGGATAAATTAAAAAAATTGTCAAGAATCGATTGATATTGAATCTAAACTATTATGTATAAAATCTAAAACATAAACTTAATAGAAAAATAGATAGGTGGGAGAATGGGAAAATTAATGATAGTACTTTCATGATACATAACTAAATAGAAATTTGTAATTCCTTTCTAAAAAGACATGACAATTAGATTGTGTTACTATAGTGCCGTGTAGATCATGGAATAATTTTGTATATAAACTATAAGATTTGTGTCGTTGCAATGCTTTGTACTTGTAGATCATGGAATAATTTTAAAAAATAGATATTTTTCCATTACCTCCTATTGTGTTCCCAAGTTGTTAAATGCTTCCTTGAACACAATGTTTCTTGTTCTATTGTTTGGTTGTGTTGCTTCTTGTAACATGACTATCTTCAATCCTTTTGGGCTTGTAACTCGCGATATTGCAACATACAATTGCTCATGACTAAATACCGGCTTTGGTAAATAGAGACCCATATAACTTGGAGACTGACCTTGGCTTTTATTGATTGTCATTGCATAGCATGACTTAATTGAGAATTGACGCCGCTTCATGACAATTGGTCATTCGGTCTTCGTAAAGGTTAATGATATTCTTGGTATTAGCACCATCTTCCCTAGATTGCTACCCGCAATTATCATAGTCTTTATAACCCATTCTCCTAGATGAGAGATGATAAGTCTTGTTCCGTTACACAAACCTTGAGCGGGATTTACATTGCGAAGGAGCATGACGGGCAATCCTTCCTTCAGATTAAGGCAATGGGTGGCATGCCTAGGAATCGTAGACTACTGAGGAATTCCATTGGATACATCTGCTCTTGTTCAAACATATCAGTCGATGCTATGCAAATTTCATCAAAGCTCCTATATGTTTTAACCGTTCTATGAAGTATTTTGAACATATAGTTGTTAATTGCATCATCATCTTCATTTAGAAGCGTCAAAATTGCTCTTTCCTCAAGATAATTTCCATCAGTTTGATTTTCGATGAAATTTGGAAATGCATGCTGCACAATTTGCTCTATTCTAGAGGTTTTGTGTTCAAGAATGAATTCCTTTGGAATTTCAACTCAACTCGGTTGATCTTCTCCGTCTTTTGTTGTAGCGGGAACATCTCCATCGCCAATCTTTAACACTCATTGGTTGAACTTTTTTCTGTTGACATCAACCATACCATTAACATCTAGTTCATTAACTCTCATGCTTTGTGTTAGACATAACACTTGACAATTTGCCAATAAAGGAGAGTTATTAATGCATGCTTGCACGATCTCTTGCCTTTTTCCTTTTGGTATCACTAGAAGGGTTTGTCTAAAATCTCATCCTAGTAAATCTGTAATTCCTCCAAATAATTTTCCCCTGCTTGCTTCCACTTTAAAACCACGGATGTCTCTAAGGGTTCTGTCTAACGCTTCAAATGCAAATTTTTTGAGTCATTGGAGCTTCATCTCATATAATCAGTTTTGCCTCATTCATCAATTCTGCAAGATGTGTGTTTTGCTTGATTCCACAAGTGGTGTTCTCCATCAGTTCTATTGGGATGACAAATTTATTGTGTGATGTTCTACCTCCTGGTAGCAAGAGTGATGTTATACCTGACATTTAGATGAACCAGTTTGTAAAGGGAAATAATAAAAGAAAATTATATCCAAATGATTGTGTACATGTGTAAATATGTTGTTCTTAAATTGCTAATGTATATATTGTTTACCTAACGATGCAACTGCTATCACAATGTTTCTCTAATTTGAGCCGTACAATTAAAGTTTGATATAAGTATATTTTTCCTGTACCACTTGGACCGTATACAAAATAAAATCCCTCTTTCTGCTGCTCTATTGATTAAAGTATCTTGTCATAGATCAGTCATTGTTCCAAATTCAAGCCGTTGTGAAGCTTTTGATGCTCAAAAGTTAATTCTTCACAATTATAACTCATTTCTTCTTGAATAAACTGATTATCAATGCTTGTCAAGAGGGTTTTGTCCGGCATAGGAAAGTTTGTGTTGTCTGCTAACGATTTACTGTTGAGGATCTCTTGAATTTGCAACAAAAAATAGTTTCTGATCTGGTCTTCCGTCAAATCCAAAGTCGGGAACTTGAATTGATTGTGTTTTTGGTATACAATATCTTCGGATAATGTTTCCTAATTTTCTTCCCGAAACTGTTTTGCGTTGTTAACTTCACAGAATAACAATATTGTGACAAATAACTCGCGCAACTGAACTGCAGTAGCCCAAATTCTTGCCTCGGTAACAACATCGGTCCATTCTCTGTCATCATTAATCATTCCTAAAGCGTAGCAAGCTTTCTTAAACGTCTTATATAATCATTCGTTTACCATTTTGATTTCTTGTAATGAACTTGGACTTTTGACAACATTTAGAACATTCTTAAATACTATCTTTCTCCAGAAGCTGGATGTGAGTATATAATTCATCCAACAGTCCTTCCTTGTTGTCTTTTCTTCCAATACTTTTCATCGGCATCCCATACATAATGTTTAGGAATTTCTGCATAACATAAATTCCTTGCGTCTGCATCAACTTTGTTTAAGTTGAAACATTCTATGAACATTATGTCTTTAATACCTTTTCGTCTTAGCAATCCAGGAAGGCTCTGCGAGTCTCGAACTATGACGGGATTGTGATTCGGAAAATGGAAAGCTAGACTCCTTACTGATGGGGTGTAGTGGTGAATATCAAAAGCAAATATGCGCCATGACGCTTCTTACGGAGATAGATACCGACAATCTAGAAATTGTTTGATCTCATCCACTTCAATAACGTTTTGCATACCTCAAGCTTTAGAGATTGTGACATTTTCTCGTATTATTGCGGTAGTACTATCCGGACTCTTATTCAAGTACTTGAATAAATACTTGATTGCTCTAGATCTATTACACCACTCAATCTTAATATGTGCTCGATACTTGATTAATAAATATCAATTATAGGGAAATACATATATGTTGTCATACCGTACATTACCCTTCATGACGTGCACCCCATTGTTCCTTCTTTGATAAACTAGGAACCCACACCATCAAGAGTTGTTTCCTCATAATACGGATTTGGGAAATACTTGGTCCATGCTCCATCACGCATGCATTGAGCATTTTGTTTGCCTTACCACACGGGCCATGTAACATGAATTTTGTGACAATTTCATAAGCAAGCGGATCTTGTTCCTTACACAGGATCTCTGCACAAATAATGTTGTTGATGTCACTTGTTGTTTAACATTTACTTTTATCATCTAACCGTATTAGAATGTGTGCATGTGGTAATCCCCTCTTTTGAAATTCGATGGTGTACACCACTGCAATATTTATATGTAAAATAGGGTCATTTTCATAATTATAAGACCTAATCATAGAATTTTGTAGGTGGTTAGAAACATATCAGCGTTGCACTCCCCGAATATGCCGCCATTTTGAATATCTGACATAAGATTGTCAGTTTGAGCTTGAAAATTCTTGTCATTATATCAGGTCGATCAATTGGTTGTTGCCTAGGGATCTTTGATAAAAGTTCAACGACTTCAGGCCACTTTATATTTGCAGTGAATGCGATAAATAACACTGGATTTCCAAACTTGCGACAAAGTGCCACTGCGTCTTAGTAATTTTGCACTGTGTATCTTGGACTACCGGTAAAAGACGAAGGTAGTACTATTCTCTTTCCCACTACAGTAGCCTTTGTATCACCTCTTGTTACTACATCACATATGTTTTGATACAAATCTTCCCTTATATCATCTTGATTGAGGCTAATATATCTCAATCGTTGTTCCTCAATTGTAATGAAGGCATCAACTAAGTATTGTTGGAATAGTCTACCCCTTTTATCAATGTCATATACCCTCATCTATTCGCTGTTGGATTCTATATGAGTAAAACTCCCTCGTTGTGACAAACAATCTTTTAGTTTTCCTTCTTCTTGTGTTGTTTTGATATAGAATCTTTTCATGGTATCCATCTTCATCGAAAGGAAAAAGTAGGGGATATTGTAATGCCATGTATAAAGGATGCAATTCAGATATTCTCTGCAACCCACTTGTTTTGCTCTCAATGATTACATCTTTAGCTTTATTGTTATGTCCAAAGTCCCCAACAATCAACATCACAATTTCTGTCACTCATAGTGTGTTGTATTGTCTTTGTGTTGGTTGCCTCTCTCCTATAATTTTCATCTTGAAATCATAGGAATTATGTTGCATAGCCCAATCTCTTGCCATCCTAAAAGCCTTTGCAACACAACTATGTCTGTATAACATATTCAACAACTCAGTCACTGTTGATTGATCAAGATTTGTTGGATCACCGACTATGCAACGTATTTTGTTGGTGACTTCATTTTCCAGGTCACAAAAGTATGTTTGAGCATATTTTGGTTGTACTCCATCCGCCCGCAAAAGAGACCCAATCTTGTGGTAATTCTGACCAGAAGTTTTGAATGTGTAAGGACCCCGAGATTTGTTGACTGAGCGGTCAACCCGAGTTCCAAAAGATGTGAAACAAAACATCCCATTATAAACTCTTATCTTTTGTTGAAATTACGTTTCCTTTGGGCTACTTGAAAGCTCAAGAATGTCTTTCAAGGGTGGTGGTGTTTCTTTCAGATTTTGCAATCGTACTTTCCATTCTTGGCAACAAATAGTAAACGTAGGGTTAGTTTCAGTTGATCTTGAGTTCTTCTCATTTGGACCATACAGTTGCATTGTAGAATTTACATTTTTTTGCCACTGATTTTTCTACAAATCATTTTTTTATCTCAATGTCAGTATAACGTTGTATTAACTTATGCTATAATTTGAGTTGGTCAATTTACTTACTACATGTTTTGAATGCTTCACCGAGCTTAGGAAGTTTAGGAATCTTCGATGCATATGTTGCGTTGCATTACAAATGACCTTCATGTTGCCTTATTTTTGTAGTTGTTTCATAACATATAATGCATTATTGACATTGTTGTAGATATGAAGATATCATTCAAAAATAATTATTTGGAACAAAGCCATACTAAACAAAAGTAAAAAACCTTCTTTTTTTTTTTTTTTTGATGTGTGAGTTTCAAGCCGCCAAAAATTTGTTTGACACCTTCCTTTGTCACATGAATCTGGGTAACTATTGATAAAAATGTATTCATATCGGTCTAAATTGGACATGACGTGAATCTGATGAACAAATCTGCATAATTTTGGAATGCATATATAATAATTAATATATAGTTATTCTAGATTTTTGAACTCAAATTGAAAAAATATTTTCAAACTATTTATCACAAAGTATGCACCTTCATCCATTTGGCATGTGATATTTTCCTACATTGTCCATGAGATTAAATATAAGAAAATAGAAGTAAGAATTATTAGTTTACTTAAGATTAAATTAAATAAGATACCTTTAGGCTGAAATTTTTTTTTATGAAATGAACACAACTTGTGATTTGAACAACTTTTTCTTTCTTTTTGGTAGTTTATGAGATGAATACAAGAGCTTTATAGTAAAGGTGTTAGAAATATATTGTTTTAAATGTTTGTATCTTTTGAGTTTTTGATATAATTACGATGATTTCATTTTTTTTTATCTCCACCCATATTAATGATGGTAGTTAATGCGATATGATAATTCTTAAAGGTGTGTACATATATTTAGGAAAGAAAAGATATGTAATAATTACCGCATTTGCTAACAATCTAAACAAACTAAATATAGGAAAGGAAATCATAAATCTCCTAATTTTTAAAGGTGTCCACTTATGTATATTGGACAGAGATAGAAACATAAGTTCCTCCCTTTGACATGTGAAAGAATCTTTGAATTTCAAATCCAAGTACAACAAAGATGGAAGTGTAGAAAAGGCTTAATATGTCCAAATCTATCTCTTGTGTTCATTACCACCACATACACATGCACTAAATGGAATAAATCTCTAACTTGATGAGTGTGCCCTTGTTCTGTCACTAATAACTATAATGTCATTCCTCCTTAATACAAATGAGTTCCTTTTGGGTGCTTTTATAGGACTTGTGGTTTCTAATCATTATGGAAGCCTAAAATGGTCATTTCCTAAGGCTGATTTCTTCATACATAACAAAGCTGCAAACCCATAATTGTAGAGCTTGTTAATGTTCAAGTGGATATGAGGATTTAAAAAGTATGTACCTTCATCCATTTGGTATGTGATATTTTCCTACATTGTCCATGAGATTAAATATAAGAAAATAGAAGTAAGAATTATTAGTTTACCGAAGATTAAATAAATAAGATCTATTTCTCTGATTAGACGGAGTTGCACCAAGAGCTAAAATGAATCGGCAACGTTCTCGGCGTTTACGAGCTGCAAAAGATGCAGCTGAAGCTAGGGGTGGGCATGAGACGGGACACGACAGGATTTATGATTTTTTTTCTTCATCCCGCGCGGGACTTGTCTCATGTGAGACGGGACAAATCCCGCGTAAATTATGCACCGATTATATTCAATATGTATACTTATTTTCTCTCAAGTTTAAAGACACAAATGATCGGGGGAAAAACTCGATACTTAATTATCGATTCATGACGCCTACATTAGTAGTTAATACATTGAAAATAGAGTTACATCAAAGTGTCTTACCGATTCACATTCAAAAAATAAAACAAATAGTTTACAGAAAATTACATTTATTTAATTATCGATTACAATTGTGGGAATCCACAAATACAAGGGCGATGGAACGGACTAAAGCAAGGGCGGTGATAGAACGGACCAAAGCAAGGCGGTGAACGGACTAAATCAAGGGAGAGCATAACCTCTAGTATTTTAGATCCAACCAAATGAGTCGTATAGAATGAGTGAATGACTGATGAAAAATTATCGAACTAATAATTTTGAAAATATAAAAATATTTTAAAAAAATTATAATTTATGTATGATATTTATCTATATAATATATATAATATATGTAAAAATATAAAATATTATTTTTATATATATGCAGGACGGGACGAGATTAACCGGGCTGGAAAGTCTTCGCCCCGTGTCCTGTCCCGCAAATTTTTCACGGGACAGACGGGACGGGATACACATTTTTTTTTTCCAAATCCCGCCGGGATCAGGACGAGATCGGGACGGGACCGGGACAAGACGAGATTAAGCGGGATTTATGCCCACCCCTAGCTGAAGCTGTAAGATTTCCCTATTTCACATTATTGTTTTGATCATACACTTTATTATCCGGGTGTTTTTTGACGGCATTAGTCATGCATTGCTTTGTAGGAAACGGAAGAAGAGACATTTAACTACACAACAAGATAAATGTTTTACTTGTGGTCAAGTTGACCATTTTTGCTGTAGATTGTAGTGGTATCCATGAAACTGCAACTTCAAACAGAACTTTTGTGAATGATACTCTAGTTTACTAGAAAAATATCAGGTCGGAACTTTTATCTTTTTTTCTTACCTTTTTTTTTTTAATTATTAATGTGTTTGGTAAGGGCATTTCTGTGTTCTTTTCTTACTTTTTAAGTTAATTGTATTATTAACTTTTAGTTTGAGGTTGTATGGTTACTTGAGCAATTCATAAGAAAGGGTAGAAAACAATTAAGCAAACAAAATAAATTATGTGAAACTTGATTTCTGATTAGTTAATGACACTAAAATGTGTGAACTTTACGTCGAAGGTGTCAACAAATATTTTTAGCAGCTAAAATAAAAAAAAACACCAAACAAATTAATTAAAAGAAAAAACATAGGGGAAGTTGTGTTGCATCTTATTGAGTTTGACAAAGACCGGTGCAATCCTTTCTATCCACGTCATCAAGCATCGTGTGGTTTGAATTTTGGTACACTACCCTCCACGTTCTCATCCACAGGGGTTGGAAGACAAGCTTTCAGGATCGGTGAATGTTCCACTTCCACCCACACTATTAATCACTGAGTTGTCCGACTGAATGAGCTGAATACATCTGTAAAACCGAAAAAAGTATGAACATAATGCCACCACAAATATATATTAAAAAAATAGAGTAATTTTGAATTTAAAAATTAGGAGGGATTTTAAATAAAAATGCACTCAGTGGAGCTTTGTGGTTTGAATATCATCTGCCTCTGTTGAGCCTACTATGGTTGCTTCTGTTGAGCCTACTACGGTGGCTTCTCTTAGGCGCTTTCTAGAAGAGGGAACCGTTTCAATGATGTTGGTACATGTGAAGCTCTCAAATGTACCATGCTCGTAATAGGTATGAGATTTAATCTCTAAGGTGTGTTCACTATTTTTCAAGCTACATATAACACTTGGAAGAATGTCTTCATCACCTTGAGCCTAATAAGAAAGGACCAAAGTGTTAAGTGTTAAAATAAAGGGTGAGTTGGTTAAGTAGGTACATAACGTATTTTTGTGTACATAGTAGGTATGTTTTGACCCTCTCTCCCACCCACCCTTATAGTAGTTGGACTAATTAAACTTTGTGTATTCTTTTGATGATACACAATATTAATACACAATTTCAATTACACAATAGTAATACATAATTTCAAATACACAATGTTAATAAATAAAAGACTTGTGTAACCAAAAACTTTGTGTACGAAATACTCGAGCGATATAAAATGACTCGAGCATACATAATGTACCTACATATTATTCAAGAAAGAAATTCAGTGAAAGGTATTTCGTACACAAGGTTTTGGTTACACAAGTCTTTTATTTATTAATATTGTGTATGTAACATTATGTATAAATATTGTGTAATTGAAATCGTGTATTAATATTGTGTATAATCAAAAGCCTAGTAAACCAAATTGTTTCAAGTTTAATTAGTCCAAAATACAAAATCGATTCAACAAAATACAAAATTTAATTGATTATTAATAGGAGAGAGAAAAATTTAAATTCTTCCTCTTTTAATAATTATCCAACTCATTTATCTTTATTTTTTATTGGTAAAATTAGGGTGCCTAGTTTGTATCTAAGATACAAAAAATACCTTATTTCACCAATCTTCTCTAAAATAAAAGTATTTGTTAGGACATACTTCAATATCCTTTCGCAAAGTATCAACATTAGCCTTCAATGTCATCGAACATTGTAACTATAGTATTACCGGTTTGATCTTTAATTTCAAGCTGCAACTTGTACATGTGTAAGCATTAAGGAAAGATGTTAGATGTAAGATGGAACAAAACATGTATTTTTGATGCACATTGCACTTTTTCATATCCTTAAAAATAGTAATGAATAAAAATATACCGAGTCTTGGGAAAAACAATCTACGTATCACAAGATTCACACCAAACTGTCCGGAACGGTGTGAAACACCTTTCTTATATTCCCACTACTGCATGAAAAATAATATCAATTGCTTTGTGTTCGACTGCTTTTTATCCTTACAAGACACGCAAAAGTTGCATCCTGATTTCCATTTGCAGAATTTAAAATAAGTTGGACTTCTTTACCAAAAGATAACCATAATTTGGATTGCTTGGTACATGAGAAATACCTCTTTTTTTCTCAGGGCTACTATTCGGGCGGACATCCGCCTTGATAGAGGCGGATTCCACCCGCGCGCCAAAGAAGGCAGAGGCGGACTCCGTCTCCGCCTCCTTCTGCCCGTTATCACTTTTAAAAATCGGCCGTTGGAGATTATAGCCGTTAAATTATAGCCGTTGTAGATTTTTTCGAGCCTATATAATAACATGTGAAGTCATTGTATCATTCACTTACATCCAAACCTCAACAACGTAAACAAAAAAATCCGTTAAAATGTCGTCGTTTTCCAAAGAAGTAGATGTAGAATCCGATGGTGAAAGCTCTATTAGGCCGTTCGATATTGAAAAATACAGTGATCCGGAAGAAATTCTCGCACAACTTGAAGTAAGTGTACAAACTGTAATATCCGGAATTTTTTCATTTCATTTAATTCCGTAGCAAACCGGAGTTTAATCCGTTGATTTCCTCTATCTACCTAGTAGTACACTATCTCAAAAACTTTCATCATTTTATGTAACCTCACTTCACATAAAATGATAGAATTTTATATATCAAACCCTAATCTATCAAACCCTAGTTTTATTATGACATGTCCCTGACAGAGTCATGACACCCCTTTTTCGAGACCATGACGAGTTTTGACGAGATCAAGACAAGTTGATGACAAGGCCATGCATGGGCTTGGCAAGGTAACGACAAGTTTTGACAAGGCCTTGACGAGGCCTTGACCACATAAGCCTTCTTGTTTCAGCCCACTTCTTCTTCCTTTCAGCCCATTGTTTTGAATTCAATTATCCAGCCTTTCATTGTCTACTTGCTGGCGGATTGTTGCAGCCCATTTTGTCCCTCTTTTACTTCAGCCCACTCACCTCCTTATTCCTTCATCCATACCGCACCAGCCCAACACATCCTTGCTTTCCGCCAGCCCATCAGGAAGAAACCACTGCAGCACCTTGGGGAGCCCTCTCGTCTACGTAGGCTGAGCTGGAATGGGAGTTACGCTGAGGAAACAACGACCCCTATAATCACGCTACACAATCTCTTCCAGAATAGCCCAGATTCATCGATGGCCTCCTTCCTCTCCTTTCTCGGCACAGATTCAACCATCACTCTCTCTCCCCCTCACACCAACAGTCAGCCCACTGTATCGATTCCCTCTATCACCGTCTGAGTAGAGCCGAGATGCAACCAACCGCTATGGATGGGACGAGCATACTGCGTACACAGACAGGTTTGTATACGCTGGAGCCGCACGACGTTGGACCGCAAGTGCCAGACCCTCCCCTCCAGTGCGGCAATTCACAAGTATGATGATCTCCCCCTCTACCCAGCCTGCATCGACCTACCACCTGTGACTCATCTATCGCCTTCACCCGATGCAGCCCGGGTGAGACAAGAACAACGCTTCTTCATCGATAAGCAAGGGAGACGACGCACTCTACCTTCTGTCATCAACCTAGGATCTGAGTCGAGTCTCGACTTGTAGTTGCTGAAGACCCTCTGGTAGTCGCTGGTGAAGATCATCCTAGCCGGATCGCCCTCAGCATCTTCAAGCACACAACAGGCGATCGGAATACCCTCGGCGGCTTCCGATACCAAACCAGACCAGCCTGCCTTCCTGTGTTACAGAATCTGCACGTTGATTGAGCCAGTCACGTGAGTTCTCTTCTTCCTTCTTATCCTGTATACTTATGTTAGTTGTAGCCTGTACGAGATAGCTAGTGGTGAGACTGTAGGTTAGTTGTGGTAAGGGAAAGAGAGGCCAAGAGTCTGGAGTGAATGGGTGTGGTTGGGTAAGGTGCTTGAGTTCAGCACGGCAATCCGCAAGTTGATAGACTAGGACACTCAGAGGTGTGTGAACAATAGTCTAGGGTAGGCTGAAATTCTATAGATGTCCTTTAAGAGGTTCGAACTCATGACCTTTAGATAGTTTAAATGAGAGATATGCTAACAGCAGGATTCGAAGTGGAGACCTGTTGTTTACCTTATTCTACAGCCCTGAACTACTGACTTTAGGAGCTACTTTCGACACATTAGATCGAACATCCACCGTTGAATTTTTGATATGTGGTAGGTGAATATATCTAGTTTATGGTGTTAAAATTCGGGAACGATTCAACGGCTGGATTTGAAGTTATTATGCCTCAAAGTATAGTGGTTACACAGTTTTAGAAAGAACTCAGATTTTGACTAAGTATAGAGCTTTTGGAATTTTGGAACCTTCTTTAGAAATGTTATATGGAGAGTTTGGTTGAGAATTTTAGAGAGATCTTTGGCCTAATGATTAGTATGTATATCATAGAAGCCTTGGGTATTTTCTTTAGAATAATTAGTTTTTATTCGGTTCTTATATCTTAAGCCAAAGTCGGACCTTGACGACTTTTTATGAAAGTCAAGAATGTAGTTAACTCTTCTAAATCTTCAGCAAACTCTCCTCTGAGAGTTTGAGTGTGGTTTTGAGTTCCAAGGAATAGTTTGGAACTTTGTTATGGAATTTTATAAAGTTTCGGGACCAGGGGTAAAACAGTCAATTATCCGTATAAGGGTATTTTGGTAATTTATCTGAGGATAGAGTTAAATATCTTAGAAGTCAGAGACTTCTAATTAAGTGGGATATATTATTGATCCACTTGCCTTTTATAACAGGCGGTTGAGTTCCTGCGGTTACAGACCGAGTCGAGATAACGAGATTATGTTTGAATTCAGGTAAGTCCTTTGGGCTTACTTAGCTGACTTCTAAATATGAGTATAAATGATGATGGTGGTGTGTGATTGAAATGTTTATGGAGATAGGTTGTGATATATAATTACCGACCTATATTTTGGCCTAAGAGTAACGGGCGGTGGCATTCTGCTCAGTAGCTTGCGGGCGCTGGGGGTTTCTTTCGGGACTAGTCCATACTTGGTTTGTAGTGATGCTACCAGTGGAAGTCAGCTAGACCTACACCAGTTGGATAAGGAACGGAGGCGAGAACTAATAATAATTCTCGTGCCACAATTTAAATTGAATAATGTGAATCATTTAAATAATAGATAATAAACGGTTGAGTGCCAGCATGATGTTTGTTTATTTTTGTTTCTGCGTGTGTTTGTGCTGTTATCATTTTGCTTATATTTGAATAGTTAGCTAACGATTTATCCGTGTTGTAGATTTGTAGAGATAGACAGTTACAGAGTGATCCGGAACGGATGGTCAGCCGGGTCCACGTACTCATTAGATGGGGACGGGGGAGTCTTCCATACGTCATGCATGTTATGTATCTGTATATATGTTTGTAAGGCTGTCACATGTGTACTTTCATACCATTAAAAATATTATGTTTTAGAAATTGTTTTAAATACATTTGTGCCTTGTTGTAAGATCCTAGTAAAGTTGTTGTTAAACCAAGGTCGGGACCCATTGTGAGGTCCCAACCAATAGCTCCCCGAGTTCCGAGAATTTGGGGTGTTACAACATGGTATCAGAGCTCTGGGTTGGCAACAATGGCACTTGAAATCTTCTAAAAGACCGAATGTATAAAATGACTAGAACCCGAAAGGGGTCTAAGATTTTCAAAACGGATTTCTGTTTTTACACACGTGCATAGTCGGGTTGTTGGGTTAGTAGTACGTCGGACCACCATCGTTCTCCGTGGATCTCTGCAGCTTAGTAGATAAGAAATAGTTTGTGGACTTATAGTATTGTATGTTTATGTAAGTTATATGTATATCTATACGCATGTAACTTTTTAGTACCTTAAAGGATAGGAAATATACTTTAGTTGAGTTAATATCATGCGATCATCGCCTTATGATAAAATTTTAGTAGATCGTAAAGAGTATCTCTATAGGAAAATAATGGACTCCGACCTCGGAGTAAAGTAATGTGTCCCGACGTACATTCTGGCGATTCCTACAGTCAATTGAAGAACGAGTTGACATAAAGTGAAGATTAAAAGATGATTCTTAACCACGAGAATAATTAGATAAGAACGAATATCAAATAAACTCAGATAGAAGTGATAGAAGTCCATACAAGGAATTTAGCGGTGGGAAGACGAGAGATGAAACTCAAGAATATACGTAAGGACTGATAAGAAGCGCAAATTGAAGCGGACAAAATCGGAATACAAATTAAGTGGTGTCGAGTACAACTACACGTGGCGGGTTAAATGACAGTGCAACAAAGGTGGACGGCGCCATAGGCAAGTATGGGCCTGAGAGTACAAAGAAGATATGGTGTTGACCCCGATGTGAAGAATTAAAGAAGTACAAAGACAGAAATTGAAAAAAAAAAAAGTTACAGACGAGAAATAAATTTCTTCATCATAGAGATGGCTTGACTTCCTTAAAGATTCAAGAATTTTGAAAGAAATCATGAAACAAGTATCAAATACAATCGAAGTTTGAAATTTCGACAACATATTTCTATAAAGGTGGAATCACAGAACTACACCTACCAATTCGGAAGAATGTGAGAAAATGAGATTGGTGGACTCAAGGGTCCGCAATAATTTCTCATTTACAAAGAGATTTAAGTTACCAACACTAACGGTTCATACCAGAGAAACGCAAACAGATGATGACTAAAGTAAGGAGAATCGCGAAGACACGCTTACAAGCTAATGTGGAAGACTTGATGAACTCATTGACGACAGATGAATGCTAGGACTAGACTCAGAAGAGTATAGTGACCTCATAAGAGAACAAGAGAAGTGCAGACTGTGGAAGAAACTAAAAGAGTATTAACAAAGAAACTAGAAGAGATAGATTTTCACCAAGTCTATCAAACTTCAAAGGAGATAGAAGAACAATAAGTCTGTGATCTTATGGAAGGTCAACTACATACCAGTCAGTAATAATTGAGACATAACACGTGCGGGTCAACTAGTGGTAACTGGTTATCAGATAAGGAGGATAACCATAGAATGATGAAAGAATTTTATAGACGTCTAGAGGACCCTTCAAGAGATCAACAACGACAAATGTGAAGCTAAATCGATCCGCGTGCTAGCACCTTAATAATAACATGGAGTGAGTTCGAGCAAGGATCCCTAATTAAGAACTTAAGAAGAAAGACTAGACGGTCAGAAAGGACCCCCTTTATGTCATTGAAGACCAAGGGAAGCGTGTGAGGGATTTACTACCTACTGACTAGGAAAAGGGTGCATACCATAGTTAGTACAGATGGATTATAAAAGAAGAACTAGAGGAGTAAGGAGTATATGATTTTGATAAGGTTCTATGTCAATCAAGACAGAGTGTGTGTAGCATTCTCTACTAGATAAACCGCAAGTAGAGGGAAGTTAAGGTCATGAGAGTCGCATAGACATGCTTACAAGCTATAGTAGAAGATCTAGAAAGGACCATTGATATCGGATGGATGACACAGTTGGACTCGAGAAATGGAGTCAGTTCACGGGGGAACTGGAAGTTTGTAATGTAGAATGAGCTAAAGGAGTATAAATTGATGAACTCGAGTAAGTAGTGCCCGCTAGGAAATTCAACGGCAAAAGAGGTATGAGAAAAGTAAGTCCCGGAAATGGAGATAAGTCAACTATTGACTGACCGACATCAACTGAGGACGTGCAAGAGTTATTTGGGGATTGACGAGCTATGTACAGTTAAGAAGAGATATCTGTGATTGAGGATTATTGAATTAACTATACCGATGCTTTGGAGGAGTTCCTCAAGTAGACAACGAAAATCTACTTAGACAACTAAAGGTATAGAGAGAATCGTGTTAGAGGTTACTTATCGGTTGGTTAAGATCAAACTTCAGTCGAGTCAGGAAGTTTGGATCCGTGTAGAAGAATTCCAAAAGTAAACGAAAGTGGTCGTCCTCCAACCGTTATCTTAGTCCCTTAAGGCAAGTAAGAAAGGTACTTGGTATTTTATCCGGATAGGACTTATGGTGTAATTGAGAGGGAGAGTTTTGGGTCCATCAATTTGGACTCACGGGAAATGTCCTTACGATTAGCAGGTGACAACATAATTATCAAAGTAGCGCAGCGACAGCGTGATGAGTCCTAACTCACAGAACCGGAAACTCGAGAGTACAACAAATGACGTGTCGAGTTTAAGACGATGATAATTGGTGAAATGCGTTTCGTTTAGAAGGAACGTGAAATAGGCTACGTGGAGTGACAAGAAATTTTGTAGAGGAACTGTATCACCAACTAGATAGACGAGAAAGTATGTGCACGCAGAAGTATAGAAAGAGAGTGGTACCCCATTATAGATTCAAGTGAAGCATGCCGACCTAGTCACCTGTTGGCAGACTAGTAAATTTGGAATTTAATACCTAGCATGGTACTGTAGAACGAGTTTCTTGATGAAATGAGAAAGGAAGTAACGAAGTAATAAAGGTGTTGTGTAGGGCCTGTACTAACAAGCTCAAGGTGAGTAACTATCAAGTTGAATCGAAAGACAGATAAGAAAAGGAAGCTACGGGAGTATACTTACAGACCAGTACTCGTACATATAGAAAACATAATCTCAAGAGTGGAGTATAAGAAGAATTTTATCTCAGAACGGAGTCGAGTTGCGTTTTGAGTAAGAGGGATATTATAGGACACAATGCAATGTTAACAACTACTGAGTAGTGTGAGCAAATGACGGTGATGCAAGATCACCTTTATCTAATACCGTCATTCCGGACATATTGTATGTCACTCAAGACCTTGAAAAATAAGTGAGAAGCCTAAGGTTGAGCCAACAATATATTAGATATCCATAAATATTATAATAATGCCAAGTGAATACAGATGATGACCACTAGATTGTGTCTCCACTACTAGACCGGAAAAGGGGTAAAGGGATGATTCCTTACCTGAGGAATAAGATGACTGAGTCATATTGAAAGACAAGTGTGTCGTGATACAAAGAGCATTAGGCACTTGGTGAAGTGCTGGCGGAGGTCCAAGACCTTTGGCCTGAGTGTGTAGTCAAGTAAACATAACGAAGGGAAGAAAGTTGACTAGGTTATTTTCTGTACGGTCATCAAAGGACCTGGAGGTGAGTTGCAAAATGTGACCACTTGAGGCTGTAAAATGGTTTATTAGTGATTGATGGACTAGTAATCCTCACCCTATTGGAGAGTGTAACCCTAGTTTGGTACGGATTCAGTTTGAGGGATACTTACCAGACAAAGGTTAGGACATCGGCTTAGAGGATCAGGCAATTAAGCCGGATGATACCGGTAAATATCAGGTAACTACGCTAGAACGTAGTAGCAGGCACTTGTCAGGTCTACACCTGAAAAGATTTCAGAGTTAGTGGTTTTACGAAAAGCCGACGAGGCTACCAAGAATACTATGGATAGTATGAGACATAACCTTTCAGAGACCTTTGTGGAGATAGTTGTAATCTAGGGAACGACGAGTTAGGGCTTGACCCTATATCTGTGTTATGTTGTCTGACTACTTGTTTATTTCATGCTTGAGTGCTTAGTCAAGATGTGTGTTATTGATGACTTTTGTGCGATAACAAGTTGATACATTAGATTCGTACCCTGAGAGCTGACCTTCTGACTGGCGTACTTTAAGTTTCGGGGCGAAACTTATTCTAAGGGGGGATTGATGTAATACCCGGAAATATTTTGTTTGAGTCTTCGGAAACAAATTAGAACTTGACCGTTGTGACCTCTTTCCGGCGCTTTAGTTCTTTTGTATGGCCTCTAATGTTACGAGTCTTATTTTAAGTTTCGGGACGAAACTTATTTTAAGGGGGCACTGATGTAATATCCGGAATTTTTTCATTTCATTTAATTCCGTAGCAAACCGGAGTTTAATCCGTTGATTTCCTCTATCTACCTAGTAGTACACTATCTCAAAAAATTTCATCATTTTATGTAACCTCACTTCACATAAAATGATAGAATTTTATATATCAAACCCTAATCTATCAAACCCTAGTTTTATTATGACATGTCCCTGACAAAGTCATGACACCCCTTTTTCGAGACCATGACGAGTTTTGACGAGATCAAGACAAGTTGATGACAAGGCCATGCATGGGCTTGGCAAGGTAACGACAAGTTTTGACAAGGCCTTGACGAGGCCTTGACCACATAAGCGTTCTTGTTTCAGCCCACTTCTTCTTCTTTTTTAGCCCATTGTTTTGAATTCAATTATCCAGCCTTTCATTGTCTACTTGCTGGCGGATTGTTGCAGCCCATTTTGTCCCTCTTTTACTTCATCCCACTCACCTCCTTATTCCTTCATCCATACCGCACCAGCCCAACACATCCTTGCTTTCCGCCAGCCCATCAGGAAGAAACCACTGCAGCACCTTGGGGAGCCCTCTCGTCTACGTAGGCTGAGCTGGAATGGGAGTTACGCTGAGGAAACAACGACCCCTATAATCACGCTACACAATCTCTTCCAGAATAGCCCAGATTCATCGATGGCCTCCTTCCTCTCCTTTCTTGGCACATATTCAACCATCACTCTCTCTCCCCCTCACACCAACAGTCAGCCCACTGTATCGATTCCCTCTATCACCGTCTGAGTAGAGCCGAGATGCAACCAACCGCTATGGATGGGACGAGCATACTGCGTACACAGACAGGTTTGTATACGCTGGAGCCGCACGACGTTGGACCGCAAGTGCCAGACCCTCCCCTCCAGTGCGGCAATTCACAAGTATGATGATCTCCCCCTCTACCCAGCCTGCATCGACCTACCACCTGTGACTCATCTATCGCCTTCACCCGATGCAGCCCGGGTGAGACAAGAACAACGCTTCTTCATCGATAAGCAAGGAAGACGACGCACTCTACCTTCTGTCATCAACCTAGGATCTGAGTCGAGTCTCGACTTGCAGTTGCTAAAGACCCTCTGGTAGTCGCTGGTGAAGATCATCCTAGCCGGATCGCCCTCAGCATCTTCAAGCACACAACAGGCGATCGGAATACCCTCGGCGGCTTCCGATACCAAACCAGACCAGCCTGCCTTCCTGTGTTACAGAATCTGCACGTTGATTGAGCCAGTCACGTGAGTTCTCTTCTTCCTTCTTATCCTGTATACTTATGTTAGTTGTAGCCTGTACGAGATAGCTAGTGGTGAGACTGTAGGTTAGTTGTGGTAAGGGAAAGAGAGGCCAAGAGTCTGGAGTGAATGGGTGTGGTTGGGTAAGGTGCTTAAGTTTAGCACGGCAATCCGCAAGTTGATAGACTAGGACACTCAGAGGTGTGTGAACAATAGTCTAGGGTAGGCTGAAATTCTATAGATGTCCTTTAAGAGGTTCGAACTCATGACCTATAGATAGTTTAAATGAGAGATATGCTAACAGCAGGATTCGAAGTGGAGACCTGTTGTTTACCTTATTCTACAGCCCTGAACTACTGACTTTAGGAGCTACTTTCGACACATTAGATCGAACATCCACCGTTGAATTTTTGATATGTGGTAGGTGGATATATCTAGTTTATGGTGTTAAAATTCGGGAACGATTCAACGGCTGGATTTGAAGTTATTATGCCTCAAAGTATAGTGGTTACACAGTTTTAGAAAGAACTCAGATTTTGACTAAGTATAGAGCTTTTGGAATTTTGGAACCTTCTTTAGAAATGTTATATGGAGAGTTTGGTTGAGAATTTTAGAGAGATCTTTGGCCTAATGATTAGTATGTATATCATAGAAGCCTTGGGTATTTTCTTTAGAATAATTAGTTTTTATTCGGTTCTTATATCTTAAGCCAAAGTCGGACCTTGACGACTTTTTATGAAAGTCAAGAATGTAGTTAACTCTTCTAAATCTTCAGCAAACTCTCCTCTGAGAGTTTGAGTGTGCTTTTGAGTTCCAAGGAATAGTTTGGAACTTTGTTATGGAATTTTATAAAGTTTCGGGACCAGGGGTAAAACAGTCAATTATCTGTATAAGGGTATTTTGGTAATTTATCTGAGGATAGAGTTAAATATCTTAGAAGTCAGAGACTTCTAATTAAGTGGGATATATTATTGATCCACTTGCCTTTTATAACAGGCGGTTGAGTTCCTGCGGTTACAGACCGAGTCGAGATAACGAGATTATGTTTGAATTCAGGTAAGTCCTTTGGGCTTATTTAGCTGACTTCTAAATATGAGTATAAATGATGATGGTGGTGTGTGATTAAAATGTTTATGGAGATAGGTTGTGATATATAATTACCGACCTATATTTTGGCCTAAGAGTAACGGGCGGTGGCATTCTGCTCAGTAGCTTGCGGGCGCTGGGGGTTTCTTTCGGGACTAGTCCATACTTGGTTTGTAGTGATGCTACCAGTGGAAGTCAGCTAGACCTACACCAGTTGGATAAGGAACGGAGGCGAGAACTAATAATAATTTTCGTGCCACAATTTAAATTGAATAATGTGAATCATTTAAATAATAGATAATAAACGGTTGAGTGCCAGCATGATGTTTGTTTATTTTTGTTTCTGCGTGTGTTTGTGCTGTTATCATTTTGCTTATATTTGGATAGTTAGCTAACGGTTTATCCGTGTTGTAGATTTGTAGAGATAGTCAGTTACAGAGTGATCCGGAACGGATGGTCAGCCGGGTCCACATACTCATTAGATGGGGACGGGGGAGTCTTCCATACGTCATGCATGTTATGTATCTGTATATATGTTTGTAAGGCTGTCACATGTGTACTTTCATACCATTAAAAATATTATGTTTTAGAAATTGTTTTAAATACATTTGTGCCTTGTTGTAAGATCCTAGTAAAGTTGTTGTTAAACCAAGGTCGGGACCCATTGTGAGGTCCCAACCAGTAGCTCCCCGAGTTCCGAGAATTTGGGGTGTTACACAAACTCCTTTATATTTTACTTTATGTTATTTTATTTAGTCGCAATTGTAGAATTAGCAATGTTAGAATAAAGAATCAAAATTATAGAATTAACAATGTTAGAATAGAGAATCGGAATTGTAGTTTTAGACATTTAAGAATAGAGAATCGGAATTGTAGTTTAGACATTTAAGAATAGAGAATCGGAATTGTAGTTTAGGCATTTTAGAATAGAGAATCGGAATTGTAGTTTAGACATTTAAGAATAGAGAATCGGAATTGTAGTTTAGACATTTAAGAATAAAATGATGTGTATTTTTAAAATAATACTCTATGTTATTTTTATTTAGGATCTTATGGAATATTCTCCTGCTCTCGGTACTGATTATTCGTCAAAATTTGAGCTTCATGGATATTTTGCGGATAGAGAGAACTTATTGGAGTGGGCTCGGTATGTGGCAAACGCAATGAATATGGTGTTGGTCATTGAAATATCATGGTTGGATAGAAGGGGTTTTCGTATCCTACAATTGGGTTTTGATAGACATGGAGGACCTAGAAAAGAAAAAGACGTAGATCCCGATCATGTTCCAAGTTTTAGCCGGAAAAAAAACTCGAAGAAGTGTATGTGTTTGTTTGAGCTTGTAGGAACTACCCAAATTGAAGAGGAAAAATGGACGGTGAGGGTTGTATGTGGAATCCACAACCATATAATTCCTTCGGTGTTAAGAAGTCATGCATATGTTGGACGTATGACTCCCAAGCAAAGCCGAAAGGTGGAGCATGAATTGAATTATGGCATAAAACCGAGACATATATTAAAATCCGTGCAATTAGAGGATCTTGACAATGTCACCTCCAACCGTAAAGTTTACAACACCGGTTTGAAGATTAGAATGGAACAAGCCGAAGGAAGAGGTTCATTACAACAAGCACTTCACACGTTGAGGGAACGTGGATATTATGTAAACACTCAGAAAAGTCAAGATTCCGATGAGGTGTTTGATTTCTTTATCTCACATCCCGACTCAAGGCATTTGCTCAGCATGTTTCCCTATGTTATTGTGATGGACTCGACATATAAGACTAACAAGTAAGTTTCAATTCAAGGCACATTTTTACTTTATTTCCTACATTCAATCATATTTTCCTTAGAAATTGTAACTCAATCGTTGTTTTGTATTACTTTTAGATAGAATATGCCATTGTTGGAGATCGTAGGCATCACTAGCACAAAGAAGACATTCACAATTGCTTTTGTGTTCATGGCACAGGAGAATAGAGATCACTACAAGTGGGCTTTGAGGAGGGTCCGTTACTTGTTATACGGAAAGACGCCGGAGGTGATTGCCACTGATCGTGAGCTTGGTCTTATAAGCGCCCTGGGTGTATTATTTCCCGATGTGAAGCATATATTGTGCACGTTTCACATAAAGTACAACATAGTTAATAGAGCGGCCCTTATTTTGCGCAATAAGGAAGCGGAAGCCGTCTTTATATCCCATTGCCATGCCTTGTTTGAGTTGAGATCCAATGGAAGTTACCAAGATCGTGTGCTGGAAATGATAGACTATTGGCAATCATCTCCGAGGTTAATGACCTATCTCGAGACGACTTGGCTTGACCCGTACAAGGAGGCAATCGTTCGAGTATGGACTGACCTACATCATCATTTCGGCACACGAACGACAAATGCGTAAGTTATTTAAACATTCACTACATTGTTTAACATTTCTTCGTTTTTTGTAATAAACCTTTCTTTTTAGGTGTGAGTCCACGCACAAGTTGTTGAAGCAAACACTAGATTCTAGTGTTGGAGGATTTCAGCTGGTTTGTGATAGCATACATTTGATGGTCATGGATCAAGTCCAGAAGTTACAAGCTTCTCTAGAGATGTCACGGGAGAGGATTCCACGAGAGGTTGGTATACCAAAATTTAAATTGATGTAAACATTGTTAAACATTTATTCGTTATGTAATAAACCTTTTTTTGTAGGTGCGTATACTGATATTTGACTTGCTCCACGACTAGGTAACAAATGAGTGTTTCACGCTCTTGTGGAATAATTACACCAAGGCTCGACATACAAGAGATGATGAAGGGTGTCGGGATAGTTATTGGAGAGAGGTTCATGGAGTGTCATGTTTGCATGACTTTAGGCTAGCAATCAGGGCTCGTACACCTATCTATTTGTCTCAGATACACCCATTTTTTAAGCAAGTTCACTGGATTCCGGTTCATTTTTCCGATGGTGATATTGGTGATGATGATCGTTCGAACCCGAGTCAAGCGACGCTAAACAAGTTTAGAGAAAGAATGGACTCAAATATGTTAAGCCCAGATGAGCAAGATAAGATTGCATCTTTTTTGGAGGATATGGAAAACCCCGGGGGTACGACTATGAGGGAGCCGACACAAAAGGTCAAGGCAAAGGGACGACCTCAAATCCCGAGATCAACAAGAAGAGAGCCCAGTTCTTTTGAGCATTCTGCAACACGTGGTCCATGGCGGTCAAAAGAGAAGAAAGCTAAAGATGTAGATTCTACACCGGAGTTGACTCCTACGAGTAGGGCGCGTCGTAAAGGAAAACAACCCGCGCAAGCCGGATTTTGTTTGAGAGAAGAAGATTTCCCAAAGTTCATGGAGCCTTATGTATCGAGAGTAAGGGATGTACAAGGAGATGGCCATTGTGGATATAGAGCAATTTCCCCGATTTTGGGATTCTCGGATGAAGATTACTTGATAATACGGCGGGATATGGTTATGGAGTTAAATTCGAGAAGAGCATTGTATTCGAAGGTAATTATTATTCCGGTTATAATTACGTTTTAATTACAATCCATGATTTAACATAATCTTACTTGTTAATCTTTGCAGTGTATCATCCTCAATCAGTTTGACCAAGTCATTCAAAACGTTTATTGGACGAGTAAGTCTCCGTGTCCAGAACAACATTGGATGGAAATACCGATTATCGCATGTGCAGCAACCACCTACTATAAGATTGCATTGGTTGTTCTAGAGAACATTCCAGCGACATTCCTACCTATGACTACCACCACTCCCAACCAAGAGGCCCCTACAGTCATTTGTTCAATAGCGTTTATATATAACAACACACACTTTGTGCCGGTAGGTCGACGTTTTACTTTCATTCAATTTATTGTATTTAAACTCAATGTTCACTAACCATTTTCTGTAATTTTATTTTTGTAGGTATGGTTAAAAGATGATGCCCCGTCACCGTTGTTGAGTGAATATTGGAAACAATACCACGACCCAAGTGTTGATGGATGGGATGCGCCGTTCATTGCAATGATAGCACATTATGAGGAGCTTTGTCGGACATCGGGAGTTGAAGACACTACTATAGGATATCTTTATCCGTTTCAGAATTTGGCTTGTAATCATGTTTTAGACGTTATCATATGTTGTTGACATCATGTTTTAGCCGTTTTGATATATTGGTTGTCATCATGTTTTAGTCGTTTTATATTGTTGATTGAAACTTAGGTGTAATAAAAACAAAATAAACATACTCTCAAGTGTAATAAAAAAAACATACACTCAAGTGTAATAAAAACAAAATAAACACAACCCATGTGTAATATCCATCCAAAATAAACATAAAAACATCAAACTACAACTACAAATGTCCTGGAGCATGCTGTGAAGCCCGAACCTGAGATGGAGCCACATGAGACCTACGTCTAACGGGCCTCCTCTATCATGGAATCTACCTCCTCAATAGAATACGGAAGACCGCGAGACTGCATCTCTCGTAGACGACCTACAAGAATGTGAAGACGCTGCAATACAGAAAATAGAATGTTAAAATAATTATAAATAAAATAAAGTGTAAATTAAGAGTTACAAACAAACGTACTCTTGCATATGAAACCGGAACAGGTGGGGGACGGTCTATAGGTAACTGGAGTGCAATGGACGTCGGCAAGATGTACGGATGACAATGGACCGTATACCAAGACATGTACGCATCATCGACGAGCCACAAAGAGGTAGCTGATATCAATCCAACTAGTGAAAATCGGGTCTCCTCCAGATGGCGGGCTGCCCAACGATCATATGTGAGAGGATATGAAAGCCTAAATCCACGTCCGTTCGCTGGACATACCTCATGAATGTGTAAGACCCGGGGTAGAGGCACGGTCTGTAGGTACCCAAACTGTCGCAAGAACCGGTCCGGCATGTACGCCTCCTCTATGTCGGATATCCGTATGATACATCGATACCGAGAAACACCGAACTCTACCCAAAATCAAGCACACGATCATCATACGGGGTAAAACACACATCCTCCGCCCTCATCTGGTCCATCTGAGCTCGTAATGCGTGTAGCCTCTCTACGCTAATAGACGGAGTCTTTGGGACAGAAAGTCTCGAAGACCACCATGCATGACCTAGCAAATCCGGATCCTCCACAGCTGCACGTCCCAATGATGGAAAATGTGCGTAAATCCAAAAATGTACAAATTTTTTTATTAATTTTAATCTTAACAATAAAGTTACGTTTTGTAAAGGAAAATATTTATAAAACCACACTTGTAAAAGTGTAGTACATCCTGCCATCGCCGTCACCTTCTTCTTGGTGGCGTCCCCCAAACATCTGTAAAGTAAAGCAAGGGTCCCGGTGCCCCAAGCATACGCCTCTGTCCTCACATGATCTCGTATTAGATCAATAAGCCATCCTCGCATCCTGTTGGTAGACTTGTTGACTACCAAAGTCGACGATATGAACAATAACAGATAAGCAGATGCAATAGCTGTAACACCCCAAATCCACGGGACTTGGAGTGTTGCATTGGGATAGGATCTCACAATGGATCCTGACTTTAACCTGACAACAAGTTCAATGGATCTTACAACAAAGCACGGGTATATTAAAACCAAATACATAAAAGCTGTATATGATACATCAAAAGAGTTTACAAACTCCAAGCCGAGTACAAAACAACATCATAAACTATAACCACAAAAGATACCCCATCCCACACATCCTAATGTACAGAAGTCCTCGGGTGGTCACACCATCTGGCTCACCCTGTAGTCTTCCTAACCTGCAGATCATCTACAATACGGTATGAAACTGTTATCTATAGCAATGAAAAGCATGAAGGTAATAACACAACCAGACATCAACATCTCATACATGCAATGCCACACACATTCATTTATAATCTTTCATTACGTTATTCCATTACTAATTCAACTTCTTTTGTAACATGAGGAACCTAAAGAACCTCGTCCCTTTCCCCGTTAACACAGGGGTTTGCATTGGGGGTGATCGTCACTCCCCCCCCGTGTGTTACTGGCTTCCAGGCACCTCCTCCTAACCAGCAGGCGGAGACCGGTGGTTACCGCCCGTTATAATACACTTAAGCCAAATAAATGTAATAAATGGTCATCCTAGTCCGGATTAGGTTATAAATGCACAATCATATGAACACACACAACCATCACAATCATACAATCCACAACTACACGCTAAGTAAGTCCTATAGACTTACCTGATATACTCGTAACCTGTACCACGTCACAGCTTCCCCTTGGGGAAGTAATCAACGCATGCAATAGCAAGGCACACACAATCACATACTGCAAAGGTTAGGAGACTCGTCTCACTAACCACAACCAACCTATATCTCAAATCTAAACCTCAGATCCTCAACACATTCATAAATGCCTAAGGCATATCCTCAACATAACATCTCATCATACTCGTACACATACTAAACCTTAAAGTCATAACCGATATCCATAACATCATCATGATCCTCAACTCATTCTGACACCTAGCATGCATCTAATCAGTAGTCCTCAATCTCAAATTTAATCCTAATTTAATTAATTAACCTTTAATTAATTAATTAAATTTTACCAGAATAACGTTTTGCCCGAAGGCCATTTCTAAATCCACCTGTCATCAGATTTCATCAAACAAACAACCCATAAACACCAAAATAATATAATGATCATAATGGAATTTATAATTATCCATTTTGAAAAGCCTAAGGTCAATTTAGGTCAAATCGCAGTACGAAAAACGAATAAATCCATAACTTATTCGTTACTAACCTGATTGACGATCTGAAAGAAAATTCGGAATCACAACGACGCAGGCTACGCATGTACAACATCAAATTCACCGGAATATGAGCGACGGAACTGTCCTAGTGACATATATACTCGACCAGGTCTTTATCTGCTCGGAAATGCAGAAACTTGGTACCGATATGAAGAGAATGAAGAGAGGAACCCAAAAACTCAAACGGAATTGAAATCGGATTAGAAACGGAGAGTAGATCTGAGTTTGAAGTTTGAGAGAAATGAGAGCTTTTACGAGGAAACATGAAAGGATATGAATTAATAAACGATTTTCCGCTATTTATAGTGAAGTCGATAATTATCCTTTAGCGAAGTCGATAATTATTCTTTAACCGATCAAATGGCGGGTTGAACCCCCTTCTCTAAACTTCTCGAAATTGGAACAATAAATCTTGAATATTGTGGGGATAATTATTCCACAATTTCCTCGAAAAACGTGTATTCCTAAGCCGTCTTTCTTAGCCGTTAAGAAACGAAATAGCGACTCTTTTGGCCGTTTTGCCTTTCCATGTTGTTTCATATCTAGGACATGTCCGATGTCCTGATCATTTCTCTCAACTGCATTTTTATTAATTGGAGCTTCCAAATGCTCCAAATAATACCGGAGGGTAAAAATAATTACACGGGGGAAAAAGTGAAAATTTCACCATAAGCCCAAAATTACGCCAGGAACATAACGGTGAGACTTATACTCAACACTTACGCAATCTTCGTGAGTTATATATCAATTACTATCACTGATTAAGTTAATCAACATTAATTAGAATTCGGAAATCCTAGCTATTACATCACACGCCCCTTAAGAAAAAGTTTCGTCCCGAAACTTGAACAATTCTCAAATCCTCTTGGACCCATGCGCCGAGGTATAGACACTCTCTCTATCGGAGGTATCACATATCCGTTCAAACGTATCAACCTATAACACTCTATAACCTCAAAACACAGCATGGAGGAATCACCAACTCCAGCAACAAGATCATAACGCTATCCAAAGGCATAGAGGAAAAATCATCTCTAGCCAACTACTAACCACGTCACAAGGCATGGAGGAAAGCCGTCTCCAGCCAATCGTACTCGTAACACAACTATGTGGAGGAAAACCGTCTCCACTCACACTATGTCCATCAATAATAGCATGGAGGAAAGAACCATCTCCAGCTAATCCTAAACATATTACAATAGCATGGAGGAAAGAACCATCTCCAACTATACCTATGTCGTGCTAGCAAACAAGATCTAACAGATCAGATGCACATATCAAAGCTAGCACGAAAACACATCATATCACATAAGCACATTGCATATAAGCACTCACCAAAAAGGCACTAAGATCTACGCGTGGATCCTACGGGTGCCTCTAACTCCGCATAGAACTCTGGATAGTTCCTTTGGAAACTATCCTTTGTCTCCCAGGTAGCCTCATTTGGTCCTCGTCTCGACCACTGTATCCTCATCATAGGAATGTCCTTCGAACCCAGGCGTCTCACACCTCGCTCTAGGATTGCAAAAGGTTGTTTTGCAAAAGTGTGGTCCGGCTCAACTACTAGATCATCATAACTCACAATGTGCCTCAGGTGTGTTATGTACTCCCTCAGCTGAGACACATGAAACGTAGGGTGAACACCCTCTACCTTCGGTGGAAAAGCCAATCTGTGCATTGCTCTCCCAACTCTATCCAGTATCTCGAAAGGATTGACATATCGGAGACTCAGCTTCCCCTTTATGCCATAACGTCTGACGCCTCGCGTCAGAGTTACTCTCAACCAGACATGAGCTCCTACCTTGAAATCTAGAGGTCAACGCCTCCTATCTGCATACAACTTCTGGCGACTCTGTACAACCAGCATCCTCTCTCTAATCAGTGTTACTCGAGCCATAGCATCCTGAATTTGTTCTGGCGCTATCCTACTGGTACTGCTAGGCTCCTCCCAACATAAAGGTGTATGACACCTATGTCTACAAAACACCTCATAGGGGCCATCCCTATAAACGCATACCAACGGTGGCGGTATAAGAACTCAACGAGTGAGAGATAAACAGATCGTCCCTGTTCTCAATCCATCTCACAAGCTCACAACATGTCCTCTACGTTCCGGAGGGTTCTCTCAGACTGACCGTCTGTCTAAGGTAAAACTCAATCATGATATGTGGACGCATTCCTCAAGCAGTCTGAATATGCTATCAAAACCTCAAAGTAAACCGTCTACTACAATCATAGTCGATCGTCCTCGGTACACTTATGGAGTCCCACCATCTGTCTAGTGTACTCCTTTGTTACTTCATTCACTGGCCACGTCTCTCTGTAGAGATGGAACGTGCCGACTTCGTAAATCTGTTACTAATAATCTGGATAACACCAAAACTCTTACTGGGTTTCAATCCCATCACAAGACCACAAAAAAGTCCCCTCACTTCCACTACATCACTGGTAGTGGATGAGCTCATCTCTAGGTCAGTAACACTTTAACCTGATTTACTACTTCATGACACCTCTTATTCGTACATGGATGTACTAAAGAAGGTGTACTATGAGTGTACTGTAATCTTCTCCACTCGACTCCACATAAGCGGTTATACTAACGTAGTTGCGGCGCCTCATACTCCTTCTGTTCCATTAAAGAATTGTGGTGCCTCACCATGAGGCATCCTTCCATCAAGTTCCCTCAGGGTCAGGCAAGTCCCCTGTTTTTGTTGGACCTCATCCAACAAACCAGGTAAAATCCCTAAACATGAAACTAACGTCCTTATCAGCAGTTGTAGGTCCAACTCTAACCAAGTTAGATCATTTTGAAACCGAGACTGTACAGCAATTCCAACAATCGCCTTCTCTCTAGGCGTCTTCTTATTCAAGGCATCAGTGACCACATTCTCCTTACCAGAATGGTACAAATCTCAAGGTCAGCGTCCTTGATCAACTCAAACCATCGACGCTGACAGTTATTCAACCTTTATTGTATAAAAATATGCTTCAACCTCCTATGATCTGTGAAACTCTGACACGAAATGTCACACAGGTATTGTCTTCAAATCTTGGAACTTGAACTACCACCACTAACTCGAAATCATGAGTCGGGTAGTTCTCCTCATACGTTCTCAGCACCGTAGTCACGTGATTCCCAGAATCTTCTGATTATACCGTATAGAAGCAGAGGTCAAATGCTTCCTCTACTCTTTAGAGCTTTGACATACTACTTCAACCACACAATTATGGTGGTCTTCCTCAAAAGACTCGTAAATGGATGCACAATCACATAGAATCCTTCCTCAAAGCGTTGGTAGCAATCGGCTGGGCTGAGAACTACGCATTCCCTTAACGTTCATCAGTATCATCCATAAGACTTCATACTTACTCCTCGTCACATCAATCATGATCCTACTGGCGGAACAACATGACCTTAAAGGTTACTTCTGGCATCTCAATTCACATTTAGGGAGCATAGCACACTGGCTTCTATCCCTCGGATTCTGCAAAACTGTCCTAAAATAACCGGTATGTTCCTCTCCATTGTGAGAGTACACCAAACGTCATCAATAAGGTCTACCACCAAATGATCAAGGAAGTAGATGAAGACACTGTTCATCAACTCCTATAACGACTACTAGGACGTTCCTCAACTTAGATGACAACACTACAACTCGTAGTGTCCATAACGGGTATGGAATGTTGTCCTATGCCCACATTGCTCTCTCATCCTTAGGTGATGATATCCTAAGCATACAGAAATCTTAAAAACACAATTGCTTCTCTTAGTTGATCCAACAAGTCGTCCATACGTAGCAATGAACGTGCTAAGGCGAACGGAGCTCGTCTAAAACCACTCTTCAAATTGCTTCTTCAATTTCTAACAACTCAACAAGCCATATACCTCATAGGCCTTCTCCCAACCAGTCTCGTACCATACTTCAACGCAATATCAAAGTCCTCATTCCGTTGAGGCTATAGATTAGACGGTTCAGTAACATGTTTATAAGATCATATACCATTGGAATACTCTTCAGCGTGGAACTATCTCTTTCCTTCATGGCACAACATTAAAAAAAACATCACCCTCTGGTGTTATCAACCTCACTGCAAATACGGTACTGTCGGCAACTTGCCTCTTCAAGGTTCATAACCTTGAAAAACCTCTACCAAGTCGATCTCAATAGAGACTATAATAGTCCTCCTACTGCTATCTAAACCAACATGATATCTATTCGTCCACCACACACATAAAGACCTTCTCATGCACCTAAGGCATGACAAAGAAGTCTTCAAGCCATACACAAGTCCCTGAACAAAGGGAACAACCACAAATTTTCACGGGTACCTAAGACCCGTAACTCGTAATCCTATAAAAAAGAAGATCTATCTTCTACTGTATCCACAGTTAACTATTAACACATGCATCGAAAGACAAGAGGTGCATAACACTCACAACAAACAAAACTCCACTAGGTAAACCATTAACAAGAATGGTACATGTAACAGCTAACGCCCGAAGCTCTACTGCATATCATTATTCATTCTCAGACCTATGCTCCTCAGGTATCACTGAGGTCATCGTCATAGCCTCCACTTCCACTCTTTCTGCATCGGAAAGAGGAAGGTCTTGATGAGAAGAAACACTACCTTGTTGACAGAAAGGGGCCAGATGGCCTAGTTCACCACAGGTGAAGCAAGCTATTGGTGCCATGGGGCACTCAGAGCACACATGATTTGGATAAGCACAGTTGAGACATATACGTCTCATCCCTGCCACTAGTACGGGTGGCTCCTCTGCACTACCCAGCTCAAAGGCTCTACCTTGAGCTCTTCTAGTATCCGTGGTACTCCTACCACGACCCTTAACTCTACTCAGCCTGGGAATGGATCCCTGAGTAAAAGGATGATCTGGGACTCTCTGCTGTCCCCGCATCTGTTGCTGAGGTGTCTTATGACCACCTCCCATCATACTAGCAGAAGTAAAACCCTGTCGCGATGCCACTTTAGTTTGCTTACAGAAGACAGCTCTATGACCCTGTCTACCACAGGTAAAGCAAGTCACAGACGGTCTTGGACACTGTGGTCGTATATGTCCAGGCTTCCCACAATTGTAACAGGTCCTCGTCTCACCAGAAGTCCGTGTTAAACAAGAAGTACTCGGACGTCCACAAGTCGGGCTGGGTTTGCAACCCGGATTTCCAACCTCATCTTTCACTGATTCAACCCGTTGTTTCTTCTCTAATCCAGAAGCTTCAGTCGATCTCACAGATGTTGGTAAATCCGGTGTAGATCTACCTGCTATCACCACCTCATATACTTACTGCATATACTCTTGAAACTTGAATCTACTCATGGAGACACGATCAGCCTCTTCAAACTCGTTCTCTGCCATAGGCAACACAACAACGGATATTGGTCCCTGACTTGACGCTACTGGAGGAAGAGGGGGTGTACCCCTATATCGTCCCACTACAGATATTGCTATAGTTTGAGCCATCTGTAGAATATACGCTCCTAACTTATAAGGCTATATATATATATGCCATATGTATATATATATATATATATATATATATATATATATATATATATATATAATACTCATTATTACATGTATACACATCAGCACATAAAAGATATCTATATATATATATATATATATATATATATATATATATATATATATATATATATATATCTACACTGTCGAGATCCTCAGATGGGTGACGACTTATGTACATACTATCTCAAAACATCTGTACTCGCTTTAAAACCAAAATCCTTTAAAAAGTCAAACCCCATGTGGGTTCTGTTTATTTATCCACTCTACCTTTATTGCAGATAGCAAGTACCATTATTGTCAACCTATGACTCTGATACCAACTCTGTAACACCCCAAATTCACGGGACTTGGAGTGTCATATTGGGCTAGGATCTCACAATGGATCCTGACCCTAGCCTGACAACAAGTTCACTGGATCTTACAACAAGGCACAGGTTAATTAAAACCAAATACATAAAAGCTGTATATGATACATCAAAAGAGTTTACAAACTCCAAGCCGAGTACAAAACAACATCATAAACCATAACCACAAAAGATACCCCATCCCACGCATCCTAATGTACAGAAGTCCTCGGCTGGTCACACCATCTGGCTCACCCTGCAGTCTTCCTAACTTGTAGATCATCTACAACACGGTATGAAACCGTTAGCTACAGCAATGAAAAACATGAAGGTAATAGCACAACCACACATCAACATCTCATACATGCAATGCAACACACATTTATTTATTATCTTTCATTACATTATTCCATTACTAATTCAACTTCTTTTGTAAGACGAGGAACCTAAAGAACCTCGTCCCTTTCCCCGTTAACACAGGGGTTTGCATTGGGGGTGATCGTCACTCGTCCCCCCGCGTTACTGGCTTCTAGGCACCTCCTCGTAACCTGTACCACGTCACAGCTTCCCCTTGGAGAAGTAATCACAGCTTCCCCTCAGATCCTCAACACATTCATAAATGACTAAGGCATATCCTCAACATAACATCTCATCATACTCGTACACATACTAAACCTTAAAGCCATAACCGATATCCATAACATCATCATGTTCCTCAACTTATTCTGACACCTAGCATGCATCTAATCAGTAGTCCTCAATCTCAAGTTTAATCCTAATTTAATTAATTAACCTTTAATTAATTAATTAAATTTTACCAAAATAACGTTTTGCCTGCAGACCATTTCTAAACCCACCTGTCATCAGATTTCATCAAACAAACAACCCATAAACACCAGAATAATATAATGATCATAATGGAATTTATAATTATCCATTTTGAAAGCCTAAGGTCAATTTAGGCCAAATCGCAGTACGAAAAACGAATAAATTCATAACTTATTTGTTACTAACCCGATTGACGATCTGAAAGAAGATTCGGAATCACAACGACGCAGGTTACGCATGTACAACATCAAATTCACTGGCATCTGAGCGACGGAACTGTCCTGGTGACATATATGCTCGACCAGGTCTTCATCTGCTCGGAAATGCAGAAACTTGGTACCGATATGAAGAGAATGAAGAGAGGAATCCAAAAACTCAAACGGAATTGAAATCGGTTTGGAAACGGAGAGTAGATACGAGTTTGAAGTTTGAGAGAAATCAGAGCTTTTACGAGGAAACGTGAAAGGAAATGAATTAATAAACGATTTTCCGCTATTTATAGTGAAGTCGATAATTATCCTTTAGCGAATTCGATAATTATCCTTTAACTGATTCAATGGCGGGTTGAACCCCCCTTCTCCAAACATCTCAAAATTGGAACAATAAATCTTGAATATTGTGGGGATAATTATTCCACAATTGCCTTGGAAAACGTATATTCCTAAGCCGTCTTTCTTAGTCGTTAAGAAACGAAATAGCGACTCTTTTGGCCGTTTTGCCTTTCCATGCTATTTCATATCTAGGACATGTCCGACGTCCTGATCATTTCTCTCAACTATATTTTTATTAATTGGAGCTCCCAAATGCTTCGAATAATACCGGAGGGTAAAAATAATTACCTGGGGGAAAAAGTGAAAATTTCACCAAAAGCCCAAAATTACGCCAGGAACATAACGGTGGGACTTATACTCAACACTTACGCAATCTTCGTGAGTTATATGTCAAATACTATCACTGATTAAGTTAATCAACATTAATTAGAATTCGGAAATCCTAGCTATTACAATAGCTTCATGTGGAGGCTTTGGAAGGTCCAACATCTGAGCAGCTCTACTCCTAACAATCTCGCAAAATAGCTGTCTAGTCTGACGTCTAGCCTCTGCTGGTGATAACCCAAGACGATGAACCAGCCAATCATTTCGGACACTATTATCGACGAAAGTCGGTAATGCATCTCCATCAACTAGTAGTCCCATAATAACGTGAACATCGTGTAGCGCTATACTCATCTCCTCCCACGGCATGTGAAATGTGTTTGTCTCTGGGTGCCACCTCTCGAAAAACACCGTAATCAAACAATGATCGACGCCGCCAAATTGTACGTTCTCCAAATTCGTGAGTCCGCTGCGTCTAGCCAAGCCAAACCATGAAAATGGGTCATCTAGATCTCGCCGCCACTCACGTAATCTACTAAATGTCTCGAGTCTCCTAACAACTCTAATCACGGAGGAATCCATACCGACCCATATAGCGCTAGCTCTATGGTCAGCATAGCCTGTCAATAAAGGAGGTACGTCCTCCTCTACTTGCTCCTCAACAGGTACATGCTCACGTAAGTCGTCCTACTTCCTCTCAAAAGGTACATGCTCCTGTTGTGGTATGTCCCGCTATTGCTGCTCTATCTCAACTGATATCTGCTCAGGTACATCCTCTGCATGAGCAAGTATCTCCTCATGCTCATCCTCCAGTATATCATCCAAATGAGACATACTGTGCGATGATTCCTCCGTGTCGTAATCAGCAGTAAGTCAAACAGGTACGTCATCCTTCTCGCAAGAAGCCTCTGTGGGTGCATGAACTGATGCATGAACTGATGCATCTATATGTGCATGAGTTGATGCCTCTATAGGTGCATCCACAAGTGCATGAACTAATGCCTCTACAGGTGCATCTACAGGTGCCTGAACGGATGCTAAGGCAAGTCTAACTCGTCGAGTTGTAGCCTCTCGACGGGCGGATGTTGTGACAAGTTTCGTCGCCCTCTTCCTCTTCTCTCTAATGTTTATCATCGCAAGCTGAATTTTTTTTAAACTCAAATTTTTATTTTTTCTATTATAATATTATAATATATATATATATATATATATATATATTAAATTGTGCTATTATTATAATCATAAAATCGATAACAAACCTAGTAACTCTCGGAATAATCAAATTTCAATTATTCCTAACAAACCGCATCTAACAAAAATATAAATTTACATCTTTATTTTTTCTATTATAATATTATATATATACATATATATTACATTGTGTTATTATAACAATCATAAGATCGATAACAATACTAGTAACTCTCGAAAATAATCCAATTTCAATTATTCCTAACTAACCGAACCTAACTAAACTAACTAGTTTCAAATCTAATGCAAAAAATAAATAAACGATAAAAAAATATTAACTAACCTCAAATAGATCCACAAGTAGTCTACTCCTAGAACTCCCGATATCTGAATCTCTCTCCATTGTTGGACGTATCGAAGAAGAGAAGAAATGGATCGAAGAAGACAAGAAACAACGAGGGCAAGGGAAGGAATGCGCGGCGGCTGCAAAAAAACGAGGGTAAGGGAAAGGATGCAGCCCGCCTCCGCGCGCCTTGCCCATATATAGGGCTGGCGCACAGGCCCACTGTGCGCTTGCACGCGCAGGCGGGTTGCGCCTGCGCGTGGGCCTCGCGCCAGCCCGCAGGCGCCTTGCGAGTGCGCGAGAGCCCATGCGCACTCGCAAGGCGCCTCCTCCGCGTCGGGGTCCGTCTTCGATTAACATCACTCTTTTTTCTTCTACTTAATTGTAACAATTCATCAATTGTTCCCTGTTTTGCTCCTTAGAGCCCCTTGTTTTTAGCACTTCGGAAGATGTGCGCCGCTGAAGTGTAAACAAAAATATAAGGATCGGCTATTGTTATGAAGGTATTTTTTGATAATGCATTACTTTATGAAAGAAATTGTGGGTTACATTAGTTTTTTGAAATCTATTAGGTGTGGAATCTTATTTGTAGTATAAATGTGCGTCGAATAAGAGCTTGAGAGGTACACTTCATCTAAAAATATTTGAGGTTACATAGGAATAAAATTAGGTATAACCACATTATAACTTTAAAGAAATAAAAATAGGTATAAGCACATTATAGTCAATGATCATGTACGGTAAATAAATAATGCATACCTTTAAATTCCTTGACATTTATTGCTACTAATATGAAGACGACCTCTGTTTCTTGTTTAAATTTCTTAAGTAGTAGCTCATCCCTCAAATCTCCCCACAAGGTCACCCTTAGGATTTGTCCCTTGTATATTAATCACATTATTTTATGTATAGTTTATAGATTAAAAACATTACTTTGTGTAAAAATTTAGACAATAAGAAGATACAATAGAGGACATAAACCTATTATTCACTAAGTCGAAATCAAGTGTCCTTGAAGAGCGTGTTGTCTTTGTTGCCTTTCCGATATTAGTCACACATCCAATAACATCTATTTTTTTGGTCAAATGAGAGGAATAATTAATAGTAAGACATGAGTAAACGAATATACAAATTGAATGCTTATTACCGATAAGTGTTTTGTTTTGAGTTGGTTGGACGTTGTGAAATTCCATCATCTGAAAAGAAAGGGAAACGAACAAATCCAGTAGCATCGATGTCCACTTGATTCACAATCGTATATCTATCAAGCTCAGGCATATGAGGTTTATTGTGAACAACTTGAAATTCAGTCTTGTTAGGCGCAATAATGAATTTCTTGATGTTGTAGATGAGCCCTTCTTTTAGCTTATTGATAAATCTATGTATATAATTACTTTTGATTGCTGCATGCACAATATTTTCCTACAAAAAGAAACATCAACTTATATTCTTTACACAAATAAATAAAAAAAGACTGAGTAAACAATATACAAACCATGTTATCGGAGAGGATCAAATCAGTGCTAAGGTATCTCCCAAAAACATTAAATACATCCTATTTACGACACACTATGACCTGTATTTCAGTATTAACACCTTCAACCGATTGATCGATGCTAGCATATTTTGATTGTTTTGTCACTGTATTGGTTTGCTTGCAGGGAGGACGGCAGGTACACCTTCAGCAATTGATCCATGGTAACACTATTTGGTTGTTTTGTCATTATAATGGTGTTATGATCGGGAATAAATGTAATTAGAAATTTTGAGATGTGGTTCGGATGTGGGATGAAGTCCATTTATATAAGGTAGGAGTTGTATGTTTTTAAAAGCAATCTTATTATTATTATTATTATTATTATTATTATTATTATTATTATTGCGACATTATTATCTTATAAAGTTCATATTTAATGCAAAAAAAAAAACTGTCAAAAGAGTTTATTAGTGTTAAAATACTATCATCAAAGGAGTTTATTAGGTCTTTAATACCATATTATGTGAGCTGATTTCATATTTTAAGAAAAATTGTTGTAAAAGATTTTATTATGTTATTAAATCCATAGCTTTTGTAACTTGTATTATTTTTTAATGGGTAAAAACATGTAGGGAATCAAAGTGTATGTACATGTGTCAAATGAGTTTATTACCTTATTAAGTCCATAATTATTGCGTAAGAAAACTGTCAAAAGAATTTATTATGCAATTAAGTTCATATTTTTTTCCTTTGCTAGCTGGCAGATCTTCAATTGGATTCATTTTTGAGTCGGCATGGCCAAATTTTATGATTAACCTGTTGACTTTTGTACTGGTCAGCCATTTTATGGTACCTTTATGGTATCTTTTTGGCCTACAGGTAAACTCGTAATTTTGAGCAGGAATATTCTTTTTCTACTCTTCTTTCTGCCCCTTGCGTTCTTTCATGCCAAGTTGCCATGTATAACATAGTTTCGACAATAAACTGTGATGGGAAACCAAAGATAGAATATTTTCAAGATTTTGAACAAATTATTCCTTCTCTCACACAAGCGCACGCACACGTAAACACTCGAGTTTAAGGAATTAGTACCACATATGCCTCTAGAATATGTCAACTTCTAGTTTTCTCATCTGATCTGATCACTACGCTTAATTCTTCCTATGATCTTTGAATTTCAAATTTGCATGCAAATTGCTTATTACACCGGCCAACAAGTAGTTTTTCTGATTGACTTGTGCTCCAACTTCAAAATACGGATTTTACGTTGTCATTAATTCCATATTTTTAAAAAAATTGTTCGAAAGGATTTTATTATCTCATTAAGTCCATATTTAATGTGTAAAAAATCTGCAAGGAATCAAAGTTTATGCACATGAGTCAAATGAGTTGCATAAAAAATGATTGAAAGAAGTTTATTATGTAATTAAGTCTATATATATATATATATATATATATATATATATATATATATATATATATATATATATATATATATATATATATATATATATATATATATATATATATATATATATATATATATATATATATATATATATATATATATATATATATATGGTAATCATCCCTTTAGAATCTGCTTTGGTAAACACTATTATTTCAGACTTGACAACATACACCAACAAGAGTAACTGAAAACCACTCATCATAAGATCATGACATTATTAAGCAACAATTAGACATAACTAATAACTAATAAGGGCTGGATTAGCAGATTCACCTAGGCTATGGGGCCATTAATCCCGCCGACCAACACATGAGACTTGTTAAGCCTACAAAAGTGACCACAATTATGCATAAAAACAGTTTGCTTTGAGCTTGCTTGGACTTACTCCTCTTGTTGAGCGTGTGAGCTTTTTGACAGAGTAAGAGTCTTTACTTTCTATGCATTGCTTGATAAAGTTTATTCTCAATTTTTCTTAATTTATATGCCTCTGATCTTTGAATTCTAGATTTGCGGGCAAATTGTCTATTACACCGGTCCAACATGTAGTTTTTTTGATTGAATTTGCTCGAGTTTGGTCTCCATATCTAGATATCACAACTATCAATATGACATTTTTACCAGATTGTGTCTATACAATGGGAGGAGTTCTCAATGCAACATTCGGAAATACAACATAGCTCATAATAACAATACTCGCCTTTACACAAAACAAGACCGATGGTGACAAGTCTCGGTTCGATTCTCTTGGACCTCTTTTAGTCCTCAACACTTCTCTCTATTTTATGGTGGTCTAGCCAACCTTTGGAAAGAGCAGAATTTCGGCAAGGTAAAGAAACCGAACTTTTGTTTTGTTACCAATGTTGAGTAGTTTTTGTAATATCCGGAATTTTTATTCCGTTTAATTCCGTATCAAACCGGATTTTGATCCGTTGATCCTTATATGCCTACCTAGTCGGACACAATATATCAAATATTTTATCATTTTATGTAACCTTACTTCACATAAAATGATAAGATTTTTATACCAAACCCTAATTTATATTATGACATGTTCTTGACAAAGTCGTGACGTCCTTGTGACGAGATCAAGTCGAGACCATGAAGAGTTATGACGAGACCGTGACAAGATCATGACAAAGCCATGACATGTTTTGACAAAGCCTTGACAAGGCCTTGACACTTCAGCCACTCCTTTTAGCCTTTGTTCTTCAGCCCAACCTTCTTGTTTTTTTTTTCAGCCCATCCCCTTGCTGCTGGCCCAGCTACCCATAGTTCTCCCAAGATACCCAGCCTGGTTTCAGCCCACTCCCTTGATCGCACCAGCCCAATGACGAGAAACCTAGGAGCAGTTGTGACAGCAAGATCCACCTCCCAGCTCCTCACGTAACAGTTGTGTAAATGAGGCAAGAGAATCCTTGTAACGGCTCCTGATTTTACGTCAAAAGAGAGAAGAGTATCTGCAACGCTCATGTTCCCATTTCCCGTCTACATTCACACTGCGTGTGCCTTCCTTCTGCAGGAGAAATTTTTTTGGCCTTGCTCCCCTCTTCACGTCCAGCCAGTGCAGACAACTCACTCCCTCACTCTTCTTTTCGATTTCCCAGCCCAGGCACAAGAAGCGACGCCCCTCTTCGACCTTCTGAACGCCGCTGTCGTTGATCTTCTGCGCCCACAGTGAAGACCGTAGGTAAGCCTTCTACTCTCCTCTCTTTGCTGTCTATGAGGCGTGCCTGACTGGTGAACTCAACATCGAGCTAAGGAAGCTGCCCATCTAACCGCCACGCAGAGGACGTATAACTGCCACCGCCCCGTCATCGAGTAGTCACCAGGGACCCTCACCAAATGCACAACACTATCTTCCCAAAAACCCTTGCGTTGCCCGACCCCAGCCTTGACTCTGAGCACCTATCTCTGATCCATAACCCACACCTTCCCTTCAGGGATCTAGTAGGAAGAAAACACTGTCGATCATCAACAAGACCCTCCTTGGTTCATCGGATCCGCTGCAGACAGAAGGTGACAACAATGGAAGAAGACGCGGCTAGACAACAGATAGGTGATGGAATCACTATCATTTAGGTTAGTTTTTAGAGTCTTTTTAGCACAATAGTGTCGTTTTATGCTACTAACTCCTTGATCCAAAAGAAGAAGACGAAAAGAAGATAAAAGAGGAGTTATAAGCACTTGGGAGTTGAAGACCATTCACTAAGCAAAGCTTCTTGTGCCTCACCGCCCCCGCGGAGCATTGTCACCGCCCCAGCGGGTAAAACTGCACTCCGGAACGCAGCATGCGCCTTCGCAAGCGCCCGGAACCAAGACTATCACCGCCCCTGCGCCCCTCCTTGGCGCCCCTGCGGTGACTTATCCTGAAGAAGCGAAGACCGGTGCCCCTGCGCCTCTGCCTGCGTCTCACCCTGCGGAGCTGTGAAGCCAAAGAGTCAGTGTCACCGCCCCTGCGTTGACACTGGGTCGCCCTTGCGGCTCGACATCAGAAGCGACAGAAAGATGAAGAGTTAGGCGTTTGAAGAACATTAAAGATCCGCCCCTGCGGTTCGACGACAGAGAATTTACTCCGGCTGTTTGCACCACCTTTATGGCATTAAAGGTGGCTGTTTTGGCCGGCCATTTACTCCGATTTAGTGTCATTTGTAATATAAATAGACCCATGGATGATTGCTAGGATCATCCATCATTTTTCCATTTTTATTCTCTCTTTTTTCTTGCTTCCTTTGTAATGAGCTTCTAGTTTTCTTACTACATTGGGTTGGTTTGAAGCTGCTTTATTACTTTGGTTGTAAGTACCTTTCTAATATAAGTTTTATTCAGTAATGCTTTATATTTCTTAATCTTTATTTGTCTAATTGCGTGTTTTATTATCACTTAAGATTGATCACCTTAGGTTCTAAAGTATATGCAAAGAACTAGGATTAATAGATTCCGGGTTCGGGTCTTTAATCTAGTAGTAACCTTCGAGTAATAACGGGTTGTAATTGCTTAAAGGAAAAGAAACACAAATATAAAGATTAGTTTAATGGTTTTAATCTTCTCTTTATATCCCTTAGTCTTTGTTTGAAAGCTAACTTGTGACTTGTTCTTGTAGGTTTACGGAACACTAACTTGTTAAGTTGTGTTGATGCCGGTTGGCTCAACACATACATATGATCAAGACGGGAACATTACTTGAAAACTTGTAAAAAGGAACTCACCAAAGTAGTAATCGCATGCTAAGAATCAACCTAGTGTAGATTCACTCATCATCATCATATTCATTTTATTACTTGTTTTCTAGTTTTGTGTGCATCAATTCATCCAACCCCCCCCCCCCTTATTACTTTGTTCTATAGTCAATAATTGAATTTAATAAAAATATCACCCAACTCTCTTGGGTTCAACCCTTACTTAACCGCTATACTTGTTCTAGTGTTAAGTTGGGACTTATTTTGATAAGATATAAACGACCTAAGGAAAAGTTCTTGTCAAATTTTGGCGCCGTTGCCGGGGAGTTTAGTTTTATTTTTATTTCATTTTTTATTATTAATTATTGATTATTGGTTTAGACCGTTTTTATGGTTCAAACCCGTGCTACTAACTCTTGCATTGTTCCCTTTGATCCAGAAATTAAGGGGACGCACATCCGGCTACGTAGACAACAACAACTCCAACAAGAAATGGCTGATCGTACTTTTCGTCAACTCACTCAGCCGACTTTAGCTCAACACCCTCTTGCGGTTACTATACCGGCATTAGGGGAAGGAATCAACTTCGAGCTCAAGCCGGGTCTCATTCACTTGCTCACATCCTTCCATGGATTAAGTGGTGAAGACCCCATCAAACACCTTGGGAAGTTCCATACCGTGTGTATGAGCATGAAGCCGGCCAACATCACCGAAGAACAAATCAAGATGAGGGCATTAGGTTTTATACTCAAGGATGTGACGGATGATTGGTATTACCACCTTCCATCCGGGAGCATCGACACTTGGGAGAATCTCCGCAAGGAGTTTTTGGAGAAATACTTCCCAGCCAAGAAGGCCAATAGTTTGAAGAAAGCTATAAGCAACATCGAGCAAGAGGCGGACGAGACTGTCTATGAGTACTTTGAGCGGTTTGCACGCCTCCGATCCAACTGTCCTTTCCATGGATATTCAACTCAGGATCTAGTCTTGTACTTGTACAATGGCTTGCTTGACAACGAAAGGAGGATCGTCGATGCGGCTTGTGGAGGTAACATTCTTAACTCTACCCCTAACCTTGCTTTGGAAAAGATGCAGGAACTAGCGGAAGGAACCCGGAACTTTGGAAGGACTTCTTCCAAGAGAGGTGTTCTTGCTGTGAATTCCGAGAAGAGTGAGATCTCAAATGAGCTTGCTGAACTAATGGAGATGGTGAAGAGATTAACGTTTATGGGAACCCCACAATAGCTAAAGGCATGTGGAGTTTGTGCTGACCCATATCACCCAACGAACATGTGTCCCCAAGTGCAGGATGACGATGCAGAGGTGAATGCAGTAGGTTATGGACAACCACAACAGCAAAGGCCTAGGAATGATCCTTATGCGCAGAATTTCATGCCAAACTGGGGTGATCAATAGAACTTTCATTGGAGGGATCAACAAAACCAACAACAGCAGCTCCGACAAGGTAAGTATCAATCAACTGAGAATATGTTGCAGGTTTTGACTAAGCATTTTTCTACTCATGTCCAAACAACAGAATCCAACATCAAGAACCTTGAAAAACAAGTTGGGCAAATGGCGGAAGCCATAACAAGGATCGAAGCTAGATCCTCCGGAGGATTGCCTTCCTAGACAGTTATAAACCCCAAGGAGAATGTTAGTGCCCTAACATTAAGGAGAGGGAAGCAAATCCAACAAAAACCAGCAAAAGAATTACAAGACAAACCCTCTAACAAGTTTGCCACACCCACAGCCGCCCCTGCGACTGCAACTGCGCCCAACTCTAAGCAGACGCCGCCCCTGCGGCTGGATGTCACCGCCCCTGCGGTGACATCCCCTGAGTCGCCCCTGCGCCTGCAATCTGGCGCCCCTGCGGAAAACTCGACAGAGATTTCTACTGAGAAGGATTCTTACATCCGACCTGAGTTTCCGCCACTGTACTCTGAGAAACTACCAGCTCCTTTTCCTGAGGCACTAAAGGAGAGAAGAATCATTGAGGACAAGAATCTCTTTGAGACCTTCTCCAAATGCGAGGTAAACATCCCTCTCCTTAAGTTAGTGAAGAGTCTTCCTAAATATGCTCGTTTCTTGAAGGAACTTTGCACTATTAAGAGGAATCAGAAGCTGAAGGGGAAACAAAAAGTACAAGTAAGTGAGCATGTCTCCGCCGTTTTCCAACGTAGGATGCCCAAAAAGTGCAGCGATCCGGGCATGGTAAGTATCCCTTGTGTCATAGGGGAAGCCCGTTTTGACAAATCCATGCTTGACCTTGGTGCTTCTATAAATGTTTTGTCATATTCTATTTACAAATCACTTGGCCTTGGGCCATTAACGGAAACTAGGATTGTAGTACAACTTGCTGATAATGTGTACCCGAAAGGGTTAATTGAAGATGTATTAGTAATGGTAGACAACCTAATTTTTCCTGCTGATTTCTTTGTAATGGAGATGGAAAATGACTCGCATGCTGCACCAATATTGTTAGGTAGACCATTCCTGAAAACTGCTAGGACTAAAATTGATTATGTTAGTGGCAAACTAACCATGGAGTTTGATGGTAAAGTAGTGGAATTTGACATCTATGATGCAATGAAATTTCCTAGTGATGATCATTCTTTATGTGCTGTTGACATTGTTGAACCTTTTGTGCAAGATGTGTTTGATATTTCTGACATTGACGAATTAAAAAATATAATTGAGCATGACATTGATGATTAAAATTCAGAATATGCATTAACATCCAGCATGAAAGAGGTCCTAGCCTAGTTGGATGGATATAAGAGGTTACCTATCTCAACTTTGGCCATTGGGCCCACTTTACTAACCCCAAGCGAGAAGCTTGTTCCATCTATAGTGCAGGCACTGGAAATAGAGTTGAAAGACCTTCCATCCCACCTCAAGTACGTCTTCCTTGGAGACAACAATACCTTGCCGGTAGAGCTGTCAAAAGTTGACCCAACCCGTGAAACCGACCCGACAAACCCGAGCCCGAACCCGACCTGGCCCCGAAAATTTTTAAAAAAAGAAAATACCCGGAACCGACCCGCTTGATATAGATTTAACCCGAAATAATAAATAACCCGAACGGTCGAACCCGAAAATGACCCGGACCCGATAAAACCCGAGTAGAATAACCCGATAACGACCCGACAACCCGAAGTAACCCGACTCGAAATGACCCGATAGCCCGAAGTAACCCGACCCGAAATGACCCGATAGCCCGAAGTAACCCGACCCGAAATGACCCGATAGCCCAAAGTAACCCGACTTGAAATGAGCCACTAGCCCAAAATAACCCGGCCCTAGATAACCTTGATAATGTGAAGTAAAATGATGTGATAGTATGAACTATAAACTATGAAGAAGTCCAAGCCAATATGACATGTTAATTCAGAGTAAATTGATAAAAAATAAAATAAAATTACACATTTAAACCTAAAATTTTAAAACAATAATACTCTTACATGTATCATAAGTTCATTACTCTTACATGTATCATAAGTTCATAATTTGACATGATTTATCAAGAAAGAAAATAGATAGTATTTATCCCGGTCCGGCTCTAGTGAAGCTCAAAAACAACTTCATGGTGAAGTTGTATGGATCTAAACCGTTGATTAAGTTTAAAGGTTGAAATCATCTTGATAATTATGGCCAGTAATAATTGAGATCATCTTGATAATTATGGCTAGTAAATAAGAAAGATAATTTATGAAAATTTAAGAAATTTAATAGTACTAAAAGGAAAGCTAATATTGATAAAATAAAAATCTAATATTTCTATATAAGTATTGTCTCCTCCTTTGCTAGTCACTAACATTTATGGATGTTTTGTACCGATATTTTTATTTAATCTAATTGTGTAATAATTAAACTTTTTGTATTATTATTTTAATGACATTTAAAATATCATTTTGCTTCATTTAGATAATTGTCGATCAAAGGTTAATATTAACAAAGAATATATTCAATACATTATTTTTATCTTAATAAATCAAAGTAATTTATGTTTATTTTATCAAAATAATCTAAAAAAAACTGAGAACAATTATAACCAATATTAAATGGATTTAAAAATACTAAATAAATGTGTTTATTATTGTATTTCCTATTTAATAGCATTACTTTTTTATATTCATAAAATTTAAATGTCAAGATCTTTCAGCAAATTGCAAATTAAGGTTATAAAATAAGAAATATAATTGTAAGTATTGAGATCTCCCGGTAAATTAAGGTTAGAGAATAAGAAAGATAATTTTAGTAATTTTTAATCCATTCAATATTAGTTACATTTGTTCTCACACCCTAATATTATATTTTGTTTATTATTAGATTACTTTGATTAATTGAATAAACATATATTACTTTTATTTCTTAAGATAAAAATAATGTAATGAAATATTTTTTGTTAATATTAACCCTTGGTCGACAATTAGCTAAATGATGTAGAAGATAATTTTGAATGTCATTATTATAATAATAATAATAATAATAATAATAATAATAATAAAGACATTTTAATGAATATTAAATTAGATCAATTAAAAATATCAATATAAAAGCATCTATAAATGTTAGTGATTAACAAAGGAAGAAGATAAACGGCTTATATCAAAATACTAATAAATGTGTTTTGTTTTTCAATATTATCTTTCCTTTTTAGTACCAGTAAATTTCTTATATTTTCATAAATTATCTTTCTTCACTAGCAATAATTATCGAGATAATTGTAATGATCACTCGTGTTAAATATCTCCCGGTTTTAAATTCGGATATCCATTCCGATCCGTATTTGGTTGGATATCCGGCATTTTTCCCATGATCGGATCGGATAATTATCCGGATGTCCTGTTGATCTGGAATCCAAAATATAGTATGCGAAATGATTTGGTTGGATCGGATCGGATTATTATCCACGGATATCCGGATGATCCGAATGAATTTTGTTTGACCCGATTGATCCGGATATCCTCTTGATCTAAATATGCAAAAATGATTTAGCCGGATCCGATATCCGATTGATCTGAACATCCGTTTGATCCGGATATATATTTGCTACTTTGTTTATCACAAAATGTAATGAAAAAACAATTAAAAGGCACAAAACAAATCAAAGTAAAAATTATAAGTATATAGATGATAAAAAAATATAGAATATTAAAGTACGTTATAATAAGAAAATAAAAATAAGGTTTTAAAATAATAGATATCTATATCTTTACATTTTATAACTATATTTGAAAACAAGAGTACGAGACTAACTTATAATTAAAGATTATTATAGACATTCGTTCATTTAAATGAGACCAACTTCTATTAAAAGATTATTATTAAGACCAAATTATAATCATATTTATAAGGATTAATATTTTAAAATCATACCCACTTATAGTAAAAGATTATTATGAACTTATAAAGTAACCAAGTGTGCATAAGTTATTAAGTTGTAACAAATTAACATTATTAATTCATTGTTTTGGCTAACTCAAATATTTTCCCATTAAATACATATATTTTTTTAAATATAAATATTAGTACATACAATGTTGATTTATCCTTCATGAAACAAAACGGGTACTCGGATGCCTAAGACGATCTGGTGAGGCGATGAATCCGATGATCCACGGATATTTGGATATTCGATTATCCGTGGATATCCGGTGAGCCACTGATCCATGAGTATCCGGATAGGCGGATATCCATGATTATTCAAATATCCATGATTATTCGGATATACGTGGATATTCGGATGCCTAAAACCTTGATCCGTATCCGATCCGGTGATTCAGGAAGATCTCCCGTATCGGATTCTAACCGGATCAAAACGGATACTAAAATATCGGGGTTTTTTGGATCGAGTCAACGAAATTTTCAGACCGGATTGGCGGATAAAATTGGTTTTGCCGCCCATACGAATCATATTGACGAATAATTATCCAATCCAACTAAAATTATTTGCGAATTCCATATTTTATTAGATCAAAATATTCACATAACTAGCTAATTTTTATTTAACTCGAAAATTGCACCATCCAAAACCGACCTGAATAAAGATGTTAGAAATCATATCATCTTTGAGCAAACCAAACTTGACCCGCCTTAATTGGCACCTCTCGAAACATTAAAAAACAAAAATAATCCAGCCCGAAGTGACCCGAGAACCAACTAAACCGATTTGTTATGGCCCAAGAACCAAGTCTACCCGATAACCCGTTCCAACCCGAATAACTAGTACCCGACCCAAATTGACCCGATCCGAAACAACCCGCTAAGAAAAACAAACCTATTTATACCCGACTCGATTTCAACCCGACCCAGTTTGACCCGACTCGAACTCGACCCGCGGACCCATTTGACCCAACCCGAAATCGACCCGCCAACCCCGTTTGGCACCACGAAAAGAACCGATGCTACCCGATAACCCGTTCTAACCCGAACATTTGGTACCCGACCCAAACCGACCCGACCCGAAACAACCCGTTTAAAAACCAAGCCTACTTTTTACCCGACCCAATTCCAACCCGATCTTGTTATAACCCGACCCGAACCCGACCTGTCAGCCCCGTTTGACAGCTCTACTTGCCGGTGATCATCTCCAACAAATTGACTACCGGTCAAGAGGGCAAGTTGGTAAAAGTGTTGAAAGAACACAAGACGGCCCTTGGATGGACCATTGCGGACATCAAGGGGATAAGTCCATCCATTTGTATGCATAGAATCTTACTTGAGGAGGATGCTAAACCATCTAGGCAACCGCAACGAAAGTTGAATCCGCCGATGATGGATGTGGTCAAGAAGGAGGTGTTGAAGCTCCTCCAAGCGGATATGATCTTTCCTATTTCGGATAACACTTGGGTCAGTCCAACCCAAGTAGTTCCAAGAAAAGGAGGTATCACAATGGTGGAAAATCAACATGGAGAGATGGTCCCGAGTAAAACGCAAACCGGATAGAGAGTTTGCATTGGCTACCGCAAACTCAACAAGGTAACACGTAAAGACCATTTCCCATTACCTTTTATTGACGAAATGTTGGAACGTGTTGCAGTTCATCCATACTACTGCTTCCTTGATGGATATTCGGGATACTTCCAAATAGCCATTGCGCCAGAAGATCAAGAAAAGACGACATTCACTTGCCCATTTGGCACTTTTGCTTACCGCAGAATGCCATTTGGACTTTGCAACGCCCCCGACACCTTCCAACGGTTCATGATAAGTATTTTCTCCGAATACATAGAAAGTTTTATTGAAGTCTTCATGGATGATTTTACCGTCCATGGGGACAGTTTTGATGCATGTCTAGGACATTTGAAACTAGTTCTTGAAAAATGTGTTGAAACCAATTTAGTTCTTAATTCGGAAAAATGTCATTTCATGGTAGAACAAGGAATTGTGCTAGGACATGTAATATCCTCAAAAGGGATAGAGGTAGATAAGGCAAAGGTTGATGTAATTCAAAGTTTACCTTATCCTACTAACATTCGGAATATCCGATCTTTTCTTGGTCATGCAGGTTTCTACCGGCGGTTTATCAAAGACTTCTAAAAGATCTCGGTACCCTTATGTGAATTGCTCAAGAAAGACGTCACCTTCATAGTGGATGAAAGTTGCAAGAAAGCTTTCGACACTTTGAAGGCATGTCTCACTAGCGCACCAATCATCCGTTCTCCGGATTGGGAGAAACCTTTCGAAATCATGTGTGACGCCAACGACCACGCGGTAGGAGCTGTCTTAGGACAGAAGGATGGGCGAGCCTCACACGTGATCCATTATGCGTCTATGACACTCAATGGAGCGCAAAGAAATTACTCTACTACCGAGAAGGAGATGCTGACGGTGGTTTTTTCTCTTGAGAAATTCAGACAGTACCTTCTTGGAGTGAAGGTAATTATTTTTACTGACCTTGCAGCTCTTAGGTACCTCATGGCGAAGAAGGAGGCAAAGCCACGATTGATTAAGTGGGTGCTCCTTCTAAGTGAGTTCAACCTAGAGATACGGGACAAGAAGGGGGCTGAGAACTTGTTGGCCGATCATTTGAGCAGGCTAGTGAAGGAAGAGGAAGATCCAACCAAAGGAAAGGAGATAGCTGAAAGTTTTCCAGACGACACCTTCTACACAACCCTCTGTTGTGTAACCGCCCCCGCGCCTCAAGCGTCCCGCCCCTGCGGTCAGCTGCCTCTGCGGCTCAACCTAGGCGCCCCTGCGGAATTGATGACAGAGGTTTGTCTTAAGCTCCAATCTTGTAAACCTTGGTTTGCTGACTTTGTGAACTTCATTGTTAGAAATGATTACCCTCTAGACTTCACCAAGGCACAACGAGAGAAGGTGAAGGCTGAATCTTGACACTATGTTTGGGACGACCCCTACCTTTGGAAGCATTGTAGTGACCAAGTAATCCGCCGTTGCATTCCGGATAATGAGGTACAATATGTCTTAACTTTCTGTCATTCCGAAGCATGTGGGGGGCATTTTGGGGCCAACAAAACTGCAAGAAAAGTTTTGGATGCCGGTTTCTTTTGGCCATACATTTTTAGAGACGCTTTTGTGTTTTGCAAAGTGTGTGATAGGTGCCAAAGGGTAGGAAACATTTCAAGGAGACATGAAATGCCCCAAACCTCTCTTATATTATGCGAAATATTTGATGTTTGGGGAATTGATTTCATGGGGCCTTTTCCTACTTAATTTGGGCATACATATATGTTACTTGCGGTGGACTATGTTTCCAAGTGGGTGGAAGCAAATGCCACCAAAACTAATGATTCAAAAGTGGTTGCAGCCTTCCTTAAGGAAAATATTTTTGCAAGATTTGGAATTCCGAAAGCCTTAATCAGTGATAGGGGTACACATTTCTCCAACAAGACGATCACGGCCCTCCTTAAGAAGTACCACGTCCACCAACGAGTGTCAACAACTTATCATCCACAAACAAATGGCCAAGCTGAGGTATCCAACCGGGAAATTAAGACCATCCTCGAAAAGACGGTCTCTCTCGGAAGGAAGGATTGGAGTGCAAGGCTAAACGACGCTCTATGGGCATATCGGACAGCCTACAAGACTCCTATAGGGATGTCTCCCTTCAGGCTCGTGTTTGGGAAAGCTTGTCACCTTCCGGTGGAGCTAGAGCACAAAGCTTGGTGGGCGGTAAAGAAGTGCAACATGAACATAAAGGAAGTAGGAGAATTCTGGAAACTCCAATTGCAAGAGTTGGAGGAATTGAGATTAGATGCTTATGACCATGCCACTGCATACAAAGAAACAACCAAAGTATGGCATGACCGAAATATTCTCAGGAAGGACTTCAAGGTAGTTAATAAGGTACTTCTCTTTCAATCACGTTTGAAACTTTTTGCAGGTAAGCTGCGTTCAAGGTGGACGGGGCCGTTCTTGATAGCCGAAGTATACCCTCACGGCGCTGTGGATCTCTATGATCCCCAAACGCACAAGGTGTTCAAGGTAAACGGACAAAGCCTAAAGCCCTACCTTGAAGGAGTAAAGAACGATCCGATTGACGAGATGGTGCTGGAGGAGGCCCAATCAGAGAGGTAGAGTCCTTACGTCGAGCCAACGACGTAAAACAAAGGCGCTGCTCGGGAGGCAACCCGAAGGAATAAGAAGAAGAGCCTCAGTCAAGCCAACCGCCCCTGCGGCTAAGTGTCTCCGCCCCTGCGGTGACACACTTGCCCAGTGCCGCCCCCGGCACTGGGCCTACGTCTGCAAAACCCTTGTCACCGCCCCCGCGGTGACATCCATGTGCCCCTGCGGAGGCCACCCTTGAAACGCATTCCCAGCGTCGTCCCCAACGCTGAGCCTGCGCCTTCCTCTTCCTTGTCACCGCCCCCGTGGTGACAAATCCCCGCCCCTGCGGTTTTACCCAAAAAAGAAAAAAATAAAGATCCAAAAATACCCTACACCTACCCTACCAACCTCTCTCTCTCACCTCACCTACCACTCGTCTCTCCCAAATCTCTCCCTCTCACAAACGCCCCTGTGCCCTAAACCTCTCACCATCACCACCCTTGCTCACGCCTCCTGCGCCACCCTCTGCCTTCTCACAACCATCACTACCCTCAATCTCTAAAACCTTCAACCTTCACCATACTTTACTCCCCATCACCAACAACCCCCTTGCACCACTCCTCACCACCTCCGGCGACATCTCCACCCACCAAAAGCCACCGGAAAGCTCCCCCAGCTCCTCCACCTTCGCAGCTGTCAAGAATCGCCTCCAAGAGTTCTCCCGCCCCTGCGCCTGCAAGCTTATGCCCTATGCCTCTCCGCCCCTGCGCCTGCAAGTGCCGCTCCTGCGGAAATAGCAACAGAGGGTTCGTCTCTTTCTCCAATTTCTGAACTTTCTAATTCCTTTACTTGATCAATTATAAGAAATGGAACCCTAGAGAAAATACAAGATGTCGGAGGCTGAGAAGACCCGGTATAGGATTGTGCAAGATCGGGTTGTGTATGCAACTTGGTTTTTGCACGTTCTTACATTGGAAAAATTGGGCATGTTGGAGAGCATGCAGTCATTTCTCACCAACGCTGGGCTTGGTTAATTTCTGAAGAAAAGTGCTCCAACGTACCCCGAGCTCAGCCGCCAATTTATCGCCACCTTCACCATGGAGAAGGAGGACCATGTTTGTGTGGGACTTTCATTCAAGTTCAACAAGAAGAAGTATCAACTGGATTACTCTCAGCTGCAGGAAGCATTTGGGGTGACTCTTTGTGCATCAGATAACTGGTGGGAACCCGTTCCGACACCGGACCTATGTGAGTTTTGGCAGGTTGCCACAGGTTCCGAGTTTCATGTCTGGGGTGAGTATTCCAACAAACTCACTCACGCCTACTTGAGGCTCCTCTCAAAGATCATAATGAGTGTCTTCTGCGGACACAAAGAGGAGAACAAGGTTGCTCTCAAGGACCTTCCATTGCTCTACGCTTGCCTTCCGATGAGCGAGAAGGTACCGGATTGGCCGTACCTCTTCCTTACCGCCTTGAAGCGGATTAGGAAGGACGAGCCAAGGGACATTATTGGCGGGGGTGTGATCTTTTTGATCACCCAGCAGGTGATGGACCTTTCCGGACTTGAGGATGGGTTGGAGGCCCCACTCTACACGGAGGGGATACTGAGGAGGTGCAAGCTCCTCAAGAGGGACGGGGAGAACCTTTTTTGACTTTCATTTGCAGATGGGAGCCACATCACATACCTCCCCCGGCCGCTTCCATTTGGAGACAAGCTCTCCGAGCTATACATCCCGACTGACCCTTTCGTGCCGAGACGGCCTCAGGTGGCCATTGTTTAGAGACATGTTGCGAGCTCCAGCCAGGCTCATTTTGATGACCACATGCCCATACCGGATGATGAGGAGATGTCCACTGCAGCACCAGATGATGGTACAGCTATGGAGAGCCTCCAGGCTCAGATGGAAGCCCTGACTACTCAGCATCAGGCATGGCAGACCGAGCACCCGCGGACCATGCTTGAGCAGCAGCAGGCGTGGCAGTCCAGTTTCGCCTCCTCTATGACCACCCATTTTGACCGCCGACAGGATGCTTGGCAGGCGGCTCAGCAGCATACGCTCGAGGCTCAGCAGTTGGCTTGGCAAGCCAACTTTAAGACCTCTTTTGGCAGCCGGATGGATGCTCAGCAGGCCCGCATCGACACACTCTACCGCCGGCAGGAGCACTTCTTCAGCCACTTTCCGTACCCACCGGAGGAGGGTCCGGATGGTCCAGCTGGACCATCCCACTAGTGGTATCATCATTTCTTCATTTCCCATATTTATCTTTGCTTCATTTTCCACTTTGAGGGCAAAGTGTGCTTCAAGTATGGGGGAGGGAATTATCATTGCTTGTGTAGTTTGTTTAAGTTATTTTGAGTGTGTTTGCTTTGAGTTTTAATTCAGCTTGAAATTCATATAAAAAAAAGAAGAAAAATCCAAAGAAAATGGAAAAAGGCATGAAAATCCTTGGATAAACCCAAAACCCGAAAGGGCGGTTTAGGCAAAAAGAAGGTAGTCCGACCAACCTTAGGTTGGTGCAAAATTGGACTTGAGGGATGTTAGTTCCAAGTGAGATCATCAAAGAAAAGAAGAAGAGTGGTAAGGTGAAAACCCGAAAGGGCACCTTGGCAAAATGAGCGGCACTGAGTGTAAGTTTCCCTTCCGACGTTTGGCGGCATAAGAAGTGGAGTCATAAGGAGGTTGTCCGGGTAGGTCACTCCTGGAGCAATAAGGATGGTAGCTTTCTCACCTTTTTCTAACATTTTCTCTCTTTTTCTTCTTTCTTTCTTGGTTTTTCTTTTCCATTGTCTATGCCTCTTACCCATGCTTTCTGAGGCCTTTGAGTCTAAAACTGTTGTCATCTCGGGACGAGTAAAAGGTCTAAGTATGGGGGATTTTGATAGGTGTTACGCTAATTAGGTAGCACAAAAAGCTTTACATTTATAAACTCGAACTAAAATCCTAAACTACCTAGCGAAACCCGCAGTGTACGGATCGTTATGTAGGAAGGAAAGTATTCCGAGGTCGAACACAAGGACTGAGGTGAAATCAAGTCATTCAATGATCGAAGATAATGCAAATCTAAACTAAGATGAGATGAGGAATAAATAAAATGCAAAACACAATATTTTTGGAGGGTTTTGGGTGATCAAACAACGATCACAAATATATCAACAGAAACAAGTAACACAAACACACAAACACAAAGATAAGAGATAAGAGGTAAGAAAGCAGATTCTAGAGATTCGGAATTCCGATTATGACAATGGACTCATGCTTCTAAAGATCAAAGGAAGGTTGTGGTTGTTCGGAGTTGGGTGTTTCTCTAATGGGAGCAATTACCGGGTAAGTCTCATGCATCCACTAGTCTCGCACCTAAGGTCCTATTGCCGGGTAAGTCTCAAGGAACCTAAGGACGGGAATTCTACACAAACCGGCCACTACCTAAGGGTTAAACCATCCTTACCGGGTAAGTCTCGGAAAAGGTAAGTCTTAGGCAACGATCCTAGCACACTCAATCCAATAGCGGCTTTTTTGGCTCACTACTACCTAGAGTTCATCATCTTATGTATCTAAGAGAGGAAATTACCGGGTAAGTCTCATCCCTCAAAAAGGTTGCTAACATTAGGTCACCCTAAGCTAGATTAAGCTCAACAAACACTAGGATTTCAACACATCTACATCCTAACATTCAGATTCATCAATACAAGCACAACAGAGAGAACCACGGGTGGATCATGGAAACCACGGCCGTGGAACCATGAAGAACAGGCCGTGATTCTCCACTGAGTTGGGGTTTCGAACACAAATTGATCCTAAGCTAACATGGAAGTCCATACAATCATAGTCCAAAGCATAAATATCATTCCTTTACCCTAGAATCACAACTATTCAGCCAACAACATACATTCCAAGATCAAACTTCACAAATAGAGCATGCTTGCAAGTCATGGCTAGATAATGAAGAATAATCCAAAGAAAAGACATTAAAAGCTAGAATAGAAGTTACCAAATCTTACAAAGGCTCCAAGAGCTGTTCCAAGTTGTCAACAATGGAAACCTCACTGAAAACCATTCTAATATCACTTTAAAATGAAAATCTACACTAATCTCTTCCAAGAACACCCACAATGGGTGCTTCGATGAGAGGCTACAATGAAGAAGTGTTTTGGGGAAGAAGCTAGGTCAGATTGGGAAGAGAGAGAGATCTCAATATCTGCCCCCTCACATCCTGCAAAGATCACTTAAATACCCACCAAGAGCAAGAGTCGGCCAAAGAGATCGTGGGACACGTGTCAAGGTGGTCCAGACAGAAACCACGGCCAAAACCACGGGCGTGGTTTTGCTCCAGAAACTCTCCTTGGATCATCAAGCAATGAGTTGGTGCAAGGCATGCACCAACAAGGTCCTATGTGTTCTCCTTTGCTCCTAACTTGCTCCTTAAAGAGTCCAGAAGTGTGCCATCACGAGGAATGATCCTCGAATGTGTCGATTAAGTCCAAAAGCTCCCCAAAATACCTACAAAACCGACAAAAGTCCGTGTAGACGTCTATCTCGACAATATGCATGAATTAAGCGCAAACGTCATGAACTAATGCGCAAACATGCATGAATGGAAAGGAAAACTATCTAAAAGAGTGCCTAAACTAGTATCATAAATCATGTCATCAAAATACCCCATACTTAGCACCTGCTCGTCCCCGAGCAAGGTCCAACTATAGGCTACGAGATGGCATGATTTATGAATGCAGAAAAACAGAAAAATATTTTTGAAATTGTGCTTCTAAAGATGGATCACCTTCATAGTGATGTTTCATGGCAATGGACAAGCAATCATGTATTAAATTAATGAAGGCACAGAAAAACAATCATACTTAACTCGAAAGCATGCATGAAAGGTAAAAATGATGAAGTCAAGATGATCATGAGAATATCCAATCTAGATCACTAAGTCATACACATAAGCAAATAGGTCTTAAGGACTTGGGAAAGAAGAGGCCAAGAAACGTGATGATAAGGTGGGAATTTTCTAAGGTCATGTGGTGCGAATCCGGGAAAGGAACTAAACAACCACAACTTCACATTTATATTTCATCCACCAAAGTGTATTTTTCTCCTTCTTTTCTTTCTTTTCTTTTCTTTTTCTTTTTCATTTTCTTTCACTTATTTTTGAGACAATGGCATTGGTGTACAAAAGCCGAAACCTTGGTGATTAGCGGACCTCGGGATTTTTCCGAGGTGCCTCACACCGGGCACACATACCAAGGCTCGTTAGGACATTCGGTTTATCTGACTTTGGCAAGGCACAAACACCCGATTATGTGAATGGTGCCGAGTTACTTGTCATCAAAACCAAAGTCCCCAAACCTATATTTTTTCTACACTTTTCACAACACATTTTCAACAACTTCATTCACAAAATTCACCACCCCATACTTGCTTTTCACACACTCAACACAATAGCATGCTCCTATTCCCGGATGGGTCAAAAGAGGTCAAATTTTTAATCAAGTGAGGTGTTCAAACAACATGATCAAGATAAGAAGAAGAGAGATGAATTGCCTTAATCATTCCTAGATGATGTGCAAGAACTAGAATGTAATTTCGACCATCAATCCTCAATCCAATCAAGGCAAACATCATAATAACAATTCATACATAGGATTCGAGAGAAGTATTTCAAGTCCACATATGCATAAATCCATTCAACACACAAGGTTATCCATAGCCAATTCACAAAACAATCTCATCATAAGGGTCATATCCAAACTAGGAAGCACAAAATTTTAAATTTTTTCGATTTTTTTGAATTTTTGAAATATATATGTACAATGCAAAAACATGATAAGGAACGTGTGAAAATAAATGAAACTATCCTAGACGCGATCATGCCATGCTAAGAGTTATGAAAACCCCACCCCATACTTAAAAACACATTGTCCCAATGTGCAAATCAAGTAAAGAAGAGTGAAAGAAGTCCTCACAATGTAAAAATGTAGTGTCTTCGGTATTTGGGTTAACTCGTGTGGAGTGGTGGTGTGGATGATCGATCAAGTATGGTAGAGAGCTCTTCATAGTCATTCCAGCGTCGAGACCCGCACCAAGGTGTATGCGAGATGGGAGATCTTCCATTCAACAAAGACACCTCAAGCCGTCCAAGTCTCACGTCTGCTCCACCCATGGTTGAAAACGGGATCATCATCATCAACTCGCCTTCCAAGGCTTCCTCATTACCTAAAATCCACCACACAAACACAAAACACAAAAACACACAAAAACGAAAACAAAAGCAAAAACGAAAACGAAAGAGAAAAGGGAAAGAGTTGTACCAATGGGTTGCCTCCTATTAAGCGTGGTTCCGGGGTTGACGACAGAGCTTTCCACGGGCAAAACCACGGGCGTGGTTATGCCAGATAGGCCGTGGAAATCTCAGTTTTCTTCTTCCCTCGTGAGCTCTTCAAGTGTGGTTCTGGGGTTGATGGCAAGGATGTCCAGGGGTAAGAGCACTTCATTGCACTCCTCCAAAGGTGAAGGAGGTGGAGTTAAGTCTTGAAGGATGGTAGGATCTCCTAGCATAAGAGCATTCCTAATCTCCTCGATCTCCCTCCTCATTTGTTCCTCTCTCTCGAAATTCAATCTTCTTTCATCCTTCAGGGCCAAATCCCTTAGTCTCACTTGCTCCCAAGCTTCATCCAACTGTTCTTGAAGTTCCTTAATGATCATGGTTGATTCGGACAATTCTTGGATCTCCTCATGGTGAAACTTTTCTTGTTGTAATACTTCCGCTTCAAGCTCCATGTGGGAACTCACAATGGAAGCAAGGTTACTCTCTAGATCATCCATCTTTCTCAACATTTCTTCTAGCATTGATTCCAATCGATCTTCATGAAGTTGATGGTGAGGTTCCTCATGAGGTAATGTAGTCATGTGAGCTTGATCATGGGACTCATGATATGTATTAAACTCCTCCCAATACTCAAACTCATCATGGAGAGGTCCTAGATTTTGGCTTTCCATCCATCCCTCACACTCCATGTCGTCAAGGTTGTCTTGGAAGTACAATCCGTCCATGGCAAACATGAAAAGGCAAAGACAAAAACAACACAAGATCAAAAGTAACAAGAAAGAAAAACACTAAAAGCAATCAAAATCAAATGACTTAATCTAGACCTATTCCCCGGTAACGGCGCCAAAAACTTTTTACGCTAATTAGGTAGCACAAAAAGCTTTACATTTATAAACTCGAACTAAAATCCTAAACTACCTAGCGAAACCCACAGTGTACGAATCGTTATATAGGAAGGAAAGTATTTCGAGGTCGAACATAAGGACTGAGGTGAAATCAAGTCATTCAATGATCGAAGATAATGTAAATCTAAACTAAGATGAGATGAGGAATAAATAAAATGCAAAACACAATATTTTTGGAGGGTTTTAGGTGATCAAACAAAGATCACAAATATATCAACACAAACAAGTAACACAAACACACAAACACAAAGATAAGAGATAAGAGGTAAGAAAGCGGATTCTAGAGGTTCGGAAGTTACCAAATCTTACAAAGGCTCCTAGAACTGTTCCAAGTTGTCAACAATGGAAACCTCACTCAAAACCATTCTAATCTCACTTTAAAATGAAAATCTACACTAATCTCATCCAAGAATACCCTCAATGGGTGCTTGAAAGAGAGGCTACAATGGAGAAGTGTTTTGGGGAAGAAGCTAGGTCAAAAAGGGAAGAGAGAGATCTCAATATCTACCCCATCACAACCTGCAAAGATCACTTAAATACCCCACCAAGAGCAAGAGTCGGCCAAAGAGATCGTGGGACACGTGTCAAGGTAGTCCAGACAGAAACCACGGCCAAAACCACGGGCATGGTTCTGCCAGATAGGCCGTGGTTTTGCTCCAAAAACTCTCCTTGGATCATCTAGCAATGAGTTGGTGTAAGGCATGCACCAACAAGGTCCTATGTGTTCTCCTTTGCTCCTAACTTGTTCCTTAAAGAGTCCGGAAGTGTGCCATCACGAGGAATGATCCTCAAATGTGTCGATTAAGTCCAAAATCTCCCCAAAATACCTACAAAACTGACAAAAGTCCGTGTAGACGTCTATCTCGACAATATGCATGAATTAAGCGCAAACGTCATGAACTAATGCGGAAACATGCATGAATGGAAAGGAAAACTATCTAAAAGAGTGCCTAAACTAGTGTCATAAATCATGTCATCAATAGGTGATGGAATCACTATCATTTAGGTTAGTTTTTAGAGTCTTTTTAGCACAATAGTGTCGTTTTATGCTACTAACTCCTTGGTCCAGAAGAAGAAGATGAAAAGAAGATAAAAGAGGAGTTATAAGCACTTAGGAGTTGAAGACCATTTGCGAAGCAAAGCTTCTGGTGCCTCACCGCCCCCGCGGAGCATTGTCACCGCCCCAGCGGGTGACACTGCACTCCGGAACGCAACCTGCGCCTTCGCCAACGCCCGGAACCAAGACTGTCACCACCCCTGTGCCCCTCCTTGGCGCCCCTGCGGTGACTTATTCTGAAGAAGCAAAGACCGGCGCCCCTGCCCCTCTTCCTGCGTCTCACCCTGTGGAGTTGTGAAGCCAAAGAGTTAGTGTTACCGCCCCTGCGTTGACACTGGGCCGCCCCTACGGCTCGACATTAGAAGCGACAAAAAGATAAAGAGTCAGGCGTTTGAAGAACATTAAAGATTTGCCCCTGCGGAATTGCCAGGCTGCCGCTGCCGCCACGAAGAACTTCAAGCGTTTCTGCCTAAACCGCCCCTGCGGTCTTGAAGGCCGCCCTTGCGGTTCGACGACAGAGACTTTACTCCGGTTGTTTGCACCACCCTTATGGCATTAAAGGTGACTGTTTTGGCCGGCCATTTACTCCCATTTGGTGCCATTTGTAGTATAAATAGACTCATGGTTGATTGCTAGGATCATCCATCATTTTCCCATTTTTATTCTCTATTTTCTCTTGCTTCCTTTGTAATGAGCTTCTAGTTTCCTTGCTACATTGGGTTGGTTTGAAGCTGCTTTATTACTTTGGTTGTAAGTACCTTTCTAATATAAGTTTTATTCAGTAATGCTTTGTTTTCCTTAATATTTATTTGTCTAATTGTATGTTTTATTATCACTTAAGATTGATCACCTTAGGTTCTAAAGTACATGCAACGAACTAGGATTAATAGATTCCGGGTTCGGGTCTTTAATCTAGTAGTAACCTTCGAGTAATAACGGGTTGTAATTTCTTAAAGAAAAAAAAACACAAATATAAAGATTATTTTAATGGTTTTAATCTTTTCTTTATATTCCTTAGTCTTTGTTTGAAAGCTAACTTGTGACTTGTTCTTGTAGGTTTACGGAACACTAACTTGTTAAGTTGTGTTGATGCCGGTTGGCTCAACACATACATATGATCAAGACGGGAACATTACTTGAAAACTTGTAAAAAGGAACTCACCAAAGTAGTAATCGCATGCTAAGAATCAACCTAGTGTAGATTCACTCATCATCATCATATTCATTTTATTGCTTGCTTTGTAGTTTTGTGTGCATCAATTCATCCAACCCCCCCCCTTTGTTAGTTTGTTCTATAATCAATAATTGAATTTAATAAAAATATCACCAAACTCTCTTGGGTTTGACCCTTACTTAACCGCTATACTTGTTCTAGTGTTAAGTTAGGACTTATTTTGATAAGATAAAAACGACCTAAGGAAAAGTTCTTGTCAACAACCTACCCGTACGAAGGAGGGGATCGAACCTTGGCATCGGACTGCAGTGCTCCACATAGCTTCTACTCCTAGGTAAGCAAGTCTTATTGTGCCCTCTTGAACCATTGATATGTAGGGCTTAGTTCTTGATGTGAGGATAGATTAGAGAGAAACATTGTTGTTGTTGTTGGGTATAGAACCTTTGATCAGTAGGTAAGTATAATCAAAAGAGACTGTTGTCCAGAGGAATCAAAGTAACGACCTAGTTAGAGCTGTTTGGTTCCAGAAATTTGTGTGAAACTGCTGACTTTAGGATCTAATTTTGATGTCTTAGATCGAGAATTCACCGTTGAAATTTTGATATGTTGTAGATAGAAATATGTAGTTTATTGTGTTAAAATTTGGGAGAGAGTTAACGGTTGGATTAGAATTTATAAGGTCCCAAAGTAGAGTACTTGGGTTGTTTTTCCAGCAGAGGAAAAATTGGTTAAGTATAGCATTTCTAGATGTTTTAACCAACTTTAGGAATTTATGTAAGAATAGTGGTTGGATAGTTTTGAGAGATCTTTGCTCCTATGAGTAGCATGTATATTATAGAGGACCTAGAGAATTATTTCGTAATTTTTACTCGAGCCTTATATCTTAAGCCAAAGTCGGACCTTAACGACTTTATGAATATCTAGAATTTTTGGTTAACTTTTATAAATCTATAGCAAACTATCTCTTGAGAATTAGATTATGGAAATAGGTTCCAAAGGAGAATTTAGAACTAGATTATAGGCTATTTTGGAGTTTTCAGGATCAGGGATAAAATAGTCATTTTACCTTAAGAGAGCCTTTTTAGTAAATTCTTTTCATGAGATGGTACATCTTAGAAGTTTATAACTTCTAAGCATAGGAGATGTAATTTTGATCCACGTGCCTTGTATAACAGGCGGTTGCGTTTCTACGTTTAAAGACCGAGTCGAGATAACGGGAATCGAGTTTCGATTCAGGTAAGTCATTTGGGCTTACTTAGCTAGCTGTCAGATATGAGTGTGAATGATGATACTGGTGTTTGAATGGTGTGTGTATTAGTGCATTTCATAGTAATCATCGACCGGCTTACATATCTGGCCTAAGAGTAACGGGCGGTGGCATTCTGCTCAGTTAGCCCGAGGGCGCTGGGGTTTCTTTCGGGACTAGTCCATACTTGGTTTGCGGGGACGCCACCGGCGGAGGTGTGCCAAACCATCACCAGTTGGATAAGGAACGGAGGCGAGAATCTTAAGATCTCTCGTGCTACAATTTTAAATGGGATGAAGTGAATCATATAAGTTATCACATAATAACCGGTTTGTGTGCCATCATGATGATTGTTTTACGTTATCTTGGTTGTGTTTGTGCTATCTTTATTCTTCTTATATTTTAGATTGTTAGCTAACAATTTATCCGTGTTGTAGATTTTGTAGAGATAAACAGTTGCAGAGAGATTCGGGACGGATGGTCAGCCGGGTCCACGTACTCATTAGATGGGGACGGGGGAGTCTTCCATACGACATGCATGTTATGTATCTATATATATGTTTGTAAGGTTGTCACATGTGTACACTCATACCATAAAAATATTACGTTTTGAAATTGTTTTAAATACATTTGTGCCTTGTTGTAAGATCCTAGTAAAGTTGTTGTTAAACCAAGGTCGGGACCCATTGTGAGGTCCTAACTAGTAGCTCCCCGAGTTCCAAGAACTTGGGGTGTTACAACATGGTTTCAGAGCTCTGGGTTGGCAACAATGACACTTGGAATATTTTGAAAGACCGAATGTAGAAATAACCAGAACCCGAAAGGGATCTAATATTTTCAAAATGAAGTTTCATTTTAAAATCATGTGCATAGTCGGGTTGTTGGGATAGTAGCACGTCGGACCACCATCGCTCTCCGTGGATCTCTGCAACTTAGTATGACAGTAAATAGTATACGGACTTATATAATATTGTATAATTAGGTAGGTTGTATAAATATGTGTATATATATGTATATGTAGCATGTTAATACCCTAATGGATAAGACATCCTTAAGTTGAGTTATCATGATGTGAGTATCGCTGCATGATAAAACGTTAGTAGATCTTATAGAGTATCTATGTGAAGATAGGGTACACCCACCCGGATTTGAAAATTACGTTCTCGAGGCTACCCTGGTAATTCCTGCAATTTTCCGAAGAACGAGTGGACAGAAGGTGAAGACTATGAAATGATTCTTAAGAACAAGAACAATCGGACGAGGAAGAATATCAAATCCACTTAGATAGAAGTAATAGAAAGTCGTGCAAGGAATGTAGCAGTATGAAGACGAGAGATAAAACTCCAGGATGCATGTAAGGACTGATAAGACCATAGATTAGGGAGTATAACACAAGAACACAAATCAAACAGGGTAGATTACTACTACACTTGCTGGGCTAAAGGACACTACAACCAAGGTGGATGCCACCCTAAACAAGTATGAGTTTGAGAGTACAAAGAAAACAGAGAGTTGACCCAGATGTGAAGTATTACAAGAGTACAAAAAACAAACATTACAATCGAATCTAAAGACGAAAAATAAAGTTCATACCCATGGAGACAGGTTGACTCCCTCAGAGACACGAGAATGTTGAAGGAAATCATGACACATGTATCAAAGAGATAAGAAGTCTGAAACTGAGACAACAGATTTCCATGAAGGCAAGGTTAATATTAACCAAAGAATAAGAATGTGCGGGAATGACCTTGATGAACTTGAGGGACCATAATAAGTACTCAACCACCAAGGGACTTAAGTTGACCACACTAGCGAGTCACAAGAAAGAGCCACAAGTAGCCGATAACTTAGGCAAAAAAAAGAACCGCAGAGACGCGTCTGCAAGTTATCAAGTAAGGTTTGATAAACCGTAGATGGTATGTGAAAAAAAAAGAATCGAGTAAAGTAATCTTCAAAAGAAAAAGAAACGTGTAAATTGAGGAAGGAGCTAAAGGTGTATGGACCGATAACCTGGGAGAGATAACTTTCACCTAGTATGTCCACATCAAAAGAGATAGAAGAAAAGTAAGTCTATGATCTGGTAGAAGACCAACTACAGCCTACGGGTAATAACTGAGACTCTACACGTGCGGGTTAACTAGTGGTGACTGGTTGGCAGATAAGAACAATATCCACATATTTATAAAAGGAATTTTTCGAAATTTGAAGAAATCCTTCAAGAGATCAACGGCAAAAACGGTGAAGTAAATCAATACAAGTACCATCACCCTCGAAAATAACATGGAATGGGTTCAAGCTAGTAACTCTGATTAAGATTTTAGGGAAAAGATTTTGACGGCCGGAAATGACCCCCTTAGGTCATTAAAGAGATATAGGAAATGGTGGTGAGTGGTCGCTTACCTACTGGATGAGGAAAGTTTTACATATCACACTTAGTACAAATGGATCCGTATAAGAAGAACTAGACGAGTAAGAAGGAGCAGATGATTTTGACCAAATCATACGTCAGTCTAGACAGAGGGTACGTACTTAGTAGACCACATAAATGAGATTGATGGTGCACTTTCGAGAAAGAGTTGGGGTCAATTTTTTAGATTTACAAAGGAAGCCGTATGACTAAAGATGTGACACTATATAATTGGAACTATAGAGATGGCTCAAACATAGAGATTATGATTTAATACTTGGATGAAAGGTCGTATCAAGTTGTGAGGTGATTGTAGATGAAATCTACATCTTGTTGGAACAAACATGAGAAAGAGTAAAGTTGAATGACTGAAGTATGTTATACGGATCCGTATCACCCCAATTAGATGATTACCGAAAAGAGTTTATATAAGAGTTTACTGAGAAATGGTAGCACTCCAAACAACCAATCTTGAGAAACGGCCATAGGTAGATTGAGGAGTAGTCTTGGAACCGCGTACAAATGGTATGCTTTGGAGTCTTCTCTCGATTGATGAGAGAAGAATTGATGAAAACACCAAGTTTAATCAACATAATTCATAAAGGTGGTACGAGAAAGCGTAAGGAGATTTAATTACCATACTTATGGTAAGGATTTAGAAGATGGTAAGGAGACATGAGTATAAGAACAACATAATAAATGCGAGTCAGGAAATTTGATTTTTGAGAAAAATCACATGCATCGGAGGTTTCTTATCCAAATGGTCCCGGTAGATGTTTAATAAAAGTCATAATATCAGACCGATAACACTATGATTGATAAAGTGTAAACCAAGAGAATAACTTAACCAGTGCGAAGGAAATTCATGTATTAAAAGGCGGGTTATACTAAATTTAAATAAAGTGTTGAGATGAGTATGTCTTTATAAAATCCGTGCAAGAGTACAACGTAACTCAGATTCCAACACGGAATGGGTAGTAATGATCAATTGACAGTTAGAGACTAATTCAGAGAAGGAAAATGTTATAAGATGAGTCACCTAGTAGAAGAGTTAACAAGACAAGCATGAGAGACCATCATGTGGTTAACATTATTGTATCGGTGTAGACTTATCATCACACCTCGAGAATTTGGAGTTAAGTGTACGTCAAGACTGTAAATAGATCAAGGTAAGGACTTGTAGGTCAATGTGAGGTGCCTTACCTTAGAGATCGAAGGAGATGGTGGAAGGAAAACCCCATTAAGTAGTTCTGATGGGTAGTAAGTAGAGTTCTGAAGATACCTAAGTGAATCCCGGGAAATTTTAAGACCGCACGTCCAATCCCTCCAATGAGGCGTGATCGGTGAGTGATTTTGAGGAATTCCTAGACTGATTATGGAACCCAATGGGGGTCGAGGACCATAGTTAACAGCTATGGACGGTTTATCTCGAGGTCTCGAATAGCCGGTACTCACGGCTAGAGTACAAGTCTTCTCTTTACTATAGTAAATCATCTCTAGACGAACGGCCTGTTTGAAGAGAATCTTGTTGTTATACAAGGGAAGTTACAGGCGAGAGTTGGGAAATATCCTAACTAACAGAGGACGCCAGTACGAGTAATGGGTAGCGACAAAGTGAACAGAGTGGCGCAGCGGAAGCGTGGGGCCCCATGTAACACGGTGTTATGTCAACGATGACCCAAGTTAAGGAACTATAAATAAATATTGACATCTTCCCCTGGAGTGTGAGTTTGGGTATAACAAGTTGAAAGCCTAACCAAAGGGAGGTGATAATTCATCAATGGAGAGGCGGTCCGACCGAGTCATATTATGGGAACGAGACCAAGTAAGGGGTCTTATAAAGAGCATTAGGCACTTAGTAAATTGCAGAGTTATGGCTAAATCATTGTTTCAGAGTTGATAGTCGGGATTTTCCGAAAGGTAGAAGCAAGTGGGTCCAGCGGAAGGAATAAAGTTTTTCAGTTATTTTACAGTAGAGTTATCAACAAAGATGGAAAGGGGTTTAGAATAGAAAACCGTTGAAATCTTAAGGAGGATTGGGACGTTAATTATCGACCATCACTCCTACCCATACTAGAAGGGGTACACATAGTGTTCACGAGTAACAGTTAAGGGAATATATACTAGACCCGGGACATGTCATCAGCTATGAGAACTTGATAGTTGAGCTAGATCATATTTTTGAGGAGAACTAGTAGCCGTCCTAGAGCGCAATACTAGACGTCTACAGTCTAAGGATATACCGATATTGAGGATTCAGTGGTCTAGACAAGAAGCCGAGGAGGCTACATGGGAGACAGAGGAGAGCATTAGGTGTAGCTACCATAAGTTCTTTGCGGGGGTGGCCGCTACTGCAGTATCGACGAGTTAGTACTCGGATGTTGTTCTGTGTGACCTACATGATTATGTTTTGATTTTGAGTTTTGTGATTTCATGTGCTACTTGACTATGATATTTGAGTAGATCTTACATGTTAGAAAGTTAAAGTAAAAATTTAGTAGAAACCGACTTAGATTCTCCTATTAAGGGAAGTCATTTGATTAGATGCCCTTATTCTAAGTTTCGGGATGAAACTTATTTTAAGGGGGTACTGATGCAATATCCGAAATTTTTATTCCGTTTAATTCCGTAACAAACCGAATTTTGATCCGTTGATCCTTATATGACTACCTAGTCGGACACAATATATCAAAAATTTTATCATTTTATGTAACCTTACTTCACATAAAATGATAAGATTTTTATACCAAACCCTAATTTATTTTATGACATGTTCTTGACAAAGCCGTGACGTCCTTGTGACGAGATCAAGACGAGACCATGACGAGTTATGACGAGACCGTGACAAGATCATGACAAAGCCATGCATGGGCTTGACAAAGCCATGGCATGTTTTGACAAAGCCTTGACACTTCAGCCACTCCTTTTAGCCTTTGTTCTTCAGCTCAACCTTCTTATTTTTTTTTTCAACCCATCCCCTTGCTGCTGGCCCAGCTACCCATAGCTCTCCCATGATACCCAGCCTGGTTTCAGCCCACTCCCTTGATCGCACCAGCCCAATGACGAGAAACCTAGAAGCAGTTGTGATAGCAGGATCCACCTCCCAGCTCCTCACGTGACAGTTGTGTAAATGAGGCAAGAGAATCCTTGTAACAGCTCCTGATTTTACGCCAGAAGAGAGAAGAGTATCTGCAACGCTCATGTTCCCATTTCCCGTCTACATTCACACTGCGCCTGTCTTCCTTCTGTAGCAGAATTTTTTTGGCCTCGCTCCCCTCTTCACGTCCAACCAGTGTAGACAACTCACTCCCTCACCCTTCTCTTCGATCTCCCAGCCCAGGCACAGGAAGCGACGCCCCTCTTCGACCTTCTGAACGATGTTGTCGTCGATCTTCTGCGCCCACAATGAAGACCGTAGGTAAGCCTTCTACTCTCCTCTCTTTGATGTCTGTGAGGCGTGCCTGATTGGTGAACTCAACAACGGGCTAAGGAAGCTGCCCATCTAACCGCCACGCAAAGGACGTATACCTGCCACCAACCCGTCATCGAGTAGTCACCAGGGACCCTGACCAAACACACAACACTATCTTCCCGGAAACCCTTGTGTTGCCCGACCCCGGCCTTGACTCTGAGCACCTATATCTGATCCACAACCCACACCTTCCCTTCAGGGATCCAGTAGGAAGAAAACATTGTCGATCATCAACAAGACCATCCTTGGTTCATCGGATCTGCTGCAAACAGAAGGTAACAACAGTAGAAGAAGACGCGGCTGGACAACCTACCCGTACGAAGGAGGGGATCGAACCTTGGCCTCGGACTGCAGTGCTCCACATAGCTTCTACTCCTAGGTAAGCAAGTCTTACTCTGCCCTCTTAAACCATTGATATGTAGGGCTTAGTTCTTGATGTGAGGATAGATTAGAGAGAAACATTGTTGTTGTTGTTGGGTATAGAACCTTTGATCAGTAGGTAAGTATAATCAAAAGAGACTCATGTCCAGAGGAATCGAAGTAAAGACCTAGTTAGAGCTGTTTGGTTCCAGAAATTTGTGTGAAACTGCTGACTTTAGAATCTAATTTCGATGTTTTAGACCGAGAATTCACCGTTGAATTTTTGATATGTTGTAGATAGAAATATGTAGTTTACTGTGTTAAAATTTTGGAGAGAGTTAACGGTCGGAATAGAATTTATAAGGTCCCAAAGTAGAGTACTTGGGTTGTCTTTCCAGCAGAGGAAAAATTGGCTAAGTATAGAATTTCTAGATATTTTAACCAACTTTAAGAATTTATGTAAGAATAGTGGTTGGATAGTTTTGAGAGATCTTTGCTCCTATGAGTAGCATGTATATTATAGAGGACCTAGATAATTATTTCGTAGTTTTTATATTTTTATTTGAGCCTCATATCTTAAGCCAAAGTCGGACCTTAACGACTCTTTGGAATATCTAGAATTTTTGGTTAACTTTTATAAATCTATAGCAAACTATCTCTTGAGAATTAGATTATGGAAATAGGTTGAAAAGGAGAATTTAGAACTAGATTATAGACAATTTTGGAGTTTTCAGGATCAGGGATAAAATAGTCATTTTACCTTAAGAGAGCCGATAACACGATTTATGACTTAGGTTTAGGCACTCATTTAGATAGTTTTTCCGCTCATTCATGCGTGGTTTGCACTAGTTCGTAACGACTTGTGCTCAATTCATGTATTTTGTCGAGATAGACGTCTACACAGACTTTTGCAAGCTTTGTAGGTATTTTGGGAGCTTTAGGAGCTTAATCGATACATTTGAGGATCGTTCCTCGAGATGACACACCTTTGGACTCATTGGGATGCAAGCTAGGGGCTAAGAAGGACACATGGGACCTTGTTGGTGCATGCCATGCACCAAATTATGGCTTGATGATCCATATAGTGCAGAAGCACCAAAACCACGAACACTAGAAGAACCACGCCCATGGAAATAGGCCGTGGTTTTCCCCAGACAGCTGTGACAGCTGTCCCACGATCTTCATGGCCGACTCTTGCAAATTTGGAGGATAAAAGGTGGTCCTGCAAGGCTGTTAGAGGAGACCCCATCACTCCATTCTCTCCCACACTCTCAACAAGAATATTCTCTCATTGGAAGGTTGGATTGGAGCTACCATTGGAGAAGAAGAAAGGCTTCCATTGGAGAAGAAGAAGAAGCACACTAGTTCATAGTTCCATAGTCTTTTTAAGTGATTTTGAGTTAGCTTTGTGAAACGTTTTGCAAGGGTTTGTAAGAAACGATTCGAACCTTCTTTTGAAGGGTTGTAAGTCCTTCTTAAACCTTGATTTAGCTTGTTTTACTTGTTTCATTTGCTTAATCCATCTTTCATTTCATCTTCTTGCCATGGATTCTATGATTTTATGCTTATTGAGTTTGATTGTTAAGATGCATGTTGTTGGCTAAATAGATGCGATTCTAGGGTAAGGAAAAGATGGTTATGGCTTGGACTATGATAGAATAGACTTAAATGAATACTTGGATGACTCGCTTGATTGAACCTAGTCACTGTTTAAAACCACGGTAGGATCATGCCCTTCCACGGCCGTGGAAAGGGATGAACAGCCCGTAATTCTGACTAACTCGTTTGATTTGATAAAACTAAGTGCTACGATGTTAGATGGTTCAAATCCTAGTGTTATTTGAGCTAAATCTATCCTAGGGTGACCTAGTGTTAGCAACTAAGTGTTAGAAGAGACCTACCCGGTGATTCTTGCTCTTAGATACCAAAGATGACAAACTCTAGGTAGTAGTGAGCCTCACAAGCCGCTATTGGACTGAATGTGCTAGGATAATTGTTTAGGACTTGCCTTCCCGAGACTTACCCGGTAAGGAGAGGTTAGATCCCTAGATAACCATCCGGTTTGTGTAGATATCCCTACCTTAGGCCCCTAGAGACTTACCCGGTAATAGGATCTTAGAAACGGGACTAGTGGATCATGAGACCTACCCGGTAGTTGACCCCACTTGAGAACATTCACTCCCAACAAACTATAGTTAATCCAAGGAATGATTAGATAGCTTGAGTCCTATGCCATAATCGGAATTTCCAACCCCTAAAATCCGCTTTTCTCTTTTTAATCTCATATCTCGTGTTTCTCTTGCTTGTTTGTGTTTATTTGCTAGATTGTTAGTTTTTTTGCATTCTTATATCGTTGTGATTCTTGATTGATCACTACATAAAACCAAACCCAAAAATATTGAGATTTTCATTTATTTGTTTCTTTCTCTTTTCTTAGCCTAGATCAACACTATCCTTAGTCACTAATCGATTCAATTTCACCTCAGTCTTTGTGTTCGACCTCGGAATACTATCCCTACTACAAAACGTCCCGTACACTGCGGGTTCGCTAGGAGTTAGGAGAAATATATCGAGTATAAATTTAAGACTTTTGCGTGCATCACTTCCTAGACGTAACAAGTTTTTGGCGCCGCTGCCGGGGACTAGGTTAAAATTGAGTCGTAGTTTGTGTTTGTTTATAGTGTAGGTCTTTCTTGTTGCTTTTGATCTCCTTTGGTTTGTATCTTTGCTTTTCAGGACATCTCTTACTCTTTAGGTGTATGCGAAGATCTCGTGGAAAGGATTTAGCTCCATTCGATCCCAAACCGGAGAAAACCCTTAGATCAAGATCCAAGAGCATTAGAAAAGGAAAAGAGATGGCCGGAAGAGATCTCCAAGCTGAGTTAGATGAGGCTTTAGAGCAAATAAGGCTAAGGTACGAAGCCTTGGAGAATGAAAGGAGACTTGCCAATGAGAGGCAAGAAGCAACTAGGAGGGAGATTGAAGAGATTAGGCAAGCTCTTGTACAAAGAGAGCTTAACCGTCAACGACCTCCACCTCCACCACAACCGCAGCCGGCGGCGGTTAATATTCAGGTTGTGCCCATTGCTATTGAAGAGCCACAAACGTTGGGGCAACGTATGGATCCGGCACAAAGAGCACACCGTCCGGGTGTGAACTTAGGAGATCCCGCAGCCCATGATTACGAGTTCCGCCCTCAAGTTCTACAAATGATCCGGCATAATCAATTTGGAGGGATGGAAGGAGAGTCTCCCCATCAACACTTGATGAACTATGAGATCTTGATGGAGACTCTAAGGCCGCCTAGATTGGAGAGCAACAACCATAAGCTTAGGGTTTTCTCCTTCTCACTTAAGGATAAAGCCTTGGCTTGGTATCAATCTATTCCACAAGGGCGAGTGAGTACTTGGGAGGAGATGACAACCGAGTTTTTAACTAAGTTCTTCCCACCTTCCAAGACTACCGAGCTAAGAGGGAAGATCAATGCCTTTGTAATGAAGGATAGAGAAAGCCTATTCAAGTCTTGAGAGAGGTTCAAAGACCTTCTCCTAGATTGTCCGCACCATGGTATACCGAAAATAGAGCTTTTGGAGATCTACTTCAAGGGACTTGATGAAGATAGCCAATTCAAGCTTCAATCTCTTTCCGGTGGGACTTTCATGGAAAATAATGTGGATGAAGCTTGGGAATTTGTAGAGAAACAAGCTTTTGTGATTGAGAAGTACTCCCATAGGAAGAGTGATGGGAGGAAAGCGGGAGCATATGAGGTGAGTGAAGTCACCATGAGTAACTTCAAGCTTGATGCAATCAACAATGAGCTGAAATCTTTGAGGGAGTTGTGTGCTACAACTTTGAAGAATCAAGCAACCCCTCAAGTGCAAGTGCAAGCAAACTTGTCTTCCAAGGAGGAAGATGTGAACTACATGGGAAGGGGCAACTACAACAACTATCAAGGCCCAAGGAACTTCAACAACAACCGGCAATTCAACAATTACCGGCCTAACAACAACCATCCCGGGTTTTCCTATTCTAACCCGGATGGAGCCTTGAACCCTCCCGCTTCCACAAGCGCAGCTCCACCACCAAAAGCTTCACAAGAACCTCCACCCGGATTCACTCAACCTCCAAAAGATAGAACCGAGATGATGCTTGAGCAATTGCTTGGGAGATTGAGCGGACTTGAGAGCACGGTGACTTCTATTTCTAAGGCTCAAAAGGTCTTGAAAGCACAAGTGTTCCAAAAGGCGGTTCAAGCTCATATAGATCCGGGAAAGCTTCCCGGAAGAACCGAAGACAACCCGAGAGGCCAAGTGTTGGCCATCACAACAAGGAGCGGGCTGAGCATGAAGGATCCCTTACCTAAGGGAAATAATAAGGGGAAGCAAGTGGTGATAGAGGAAGAGACATTGCAAGAAGAAGGAGGAAAGGACAAGGAAGATGAGCCAACATATGTGGCACCACCTCCATACAAGCCACCACTAACATTCCCACAATCACGAGCAAGAGCTCGCTTGGACAAGCACTTCGGTAAATTCCTTGAACTTATGTCTAAATTGCATATTAACATTCCATTCATGGATGCTATTCTAGGTATGCCGGCATATGGCAAGTTTTTGAAAGAAATACTCTCCAACAAGAGGGAGGAAGTTGGAAGAGTATGGAGAAGTGAGGATGACAAAGAGGTCCTCGGAATTGATCCAAACAATGAAGGAGGAGATGCCTCCTAAGCTAAGAGATCCGGGATTCTTTTGTGTGCCAATTGGAGTGGGAGAAGTGAAGTATGAAGCTCTTTGTGATCTTGGGGCAAGTGTAAGCATCATACCGCTTGCACTTTGCAACAAGGTTGGGCTAGGAGAGCCAAAGCCGTCAAGATGACTCTTTACATGGCGGACCGTTCGATAACCCATCCTGTTGGAATCTTAGAAGACATACCGGTGCAGCTCGGGAAGTTCTATGTGCCAATAGACTTTGTTGTTTTGGACATCCCGGCGGACTACCCGGTTCCCATCATCTTAGGGAGACCTTTCTTGGCTACATCTGGATGCTTGGTGGATTGTAAAAATGGAATTCTCTCCTTCAACATTGGAGAAGAGAATATCAAGTTCAAGCTGTCCACAATGATGAAGGGGTCAGCCCTTGGTGAAGACGTGTTCAACATTGTCGAGCAAGAGGAGTCTAGAGAAGTTGTGAGCTCGATCTTGATCAAGGACCCCTTGGAGAAGGTTCTTAGCTTAATTTTGATGGAGGAAGGAGTTGAGGAGGCTTGCAATGAAGAAATCAAGGCTTTGGAATCATTGGAAAAGGAGACAAGAGCTGAATTTGAAGCACACAAAGATGTGCTGAATTTTTACAAGAACCACGGCCAGGGACCAAGAACCACGCCCGTGGTTTCTCCCGTGGAACTCTCTGGAATGCTCAAAAAGGCTAGCTTTGCAAGTTCCACGGCCGTGGTTGTGCCAGAGCCCGTAATTTTGCCCGTGGTTTCTCCAGAAACTGCATTGGTTGTTGATCAAGCTTCAAGGAGCCTTGAGGAGTCTTCCATGGCTTTGGATTCATCTCAACCAACATTATACGGATTGTCTCCACTCGATAAAGGTCCTTCTAAACTTGAACTCAAACCCCTCCCCTCTCATTTGAAGTATGCTTTTCTTGGTGAGAATTCTACATATCCGGTTATTGTGAATGCATGCTTGAATGATGATGAACTTGCTAGATTGTTGCATGAGCTAAGATTGCATAGGAAAGCTATAGGCTATACCATTGATGATTTAGTTGGCATTAAACATTCTTTATGCATGCATAAGATCTTAATGGAAGATAATCATAAACCTTCAATTGAACCTCAAAGAAGACTAAACCCTATCATGAAAGAAGTAGTGAAGAAAGAGATCCTTAAATTGCTAGATGCGGGAATCATTTTCCCGATTTCGGATAGTAAGTGGGTTAGTCCCGTGCATGTGGTTCCTAAGAAGGGTGGGATGACCGTAGTAACCAATGAGAATAATGAACTAATCCCAACTAGAACGGTTACGGGGTGGAGGATGTGCATAGACTATAGGAAACTAAATGTTGCCTCTAGGAAAGATTACTTCCCTCTTCCTTTCATTGACCAAATGCTAGAGAGATTAGCTCAACATTCCCATTTTTGTTACTTAGATGGCTATAGCGGATTCTTCCAAATCCCTATTCACCCCGATGATCAAGAGAAAACTACATTCACATGTCCCTGGGGTACATTTGCATATAGGAGAATGCCATTTGGGTTGTGTAATGCACGTGCCACCTTTCAAAGGTGTATGATGGCTATCTTTTCTGAGTATATTGAAAACATCATGGAAGTGTTTATGGATGATTTTTCTGTTTATGGATCTTCCTTTGATGATTGTTTAGCTAACTTGTCTCTAGTGCTAAAAAGATGTGAGGAGACTAATCTAGTCTTGAATTGGGAGAAATGCCACTTCATGGTAAGTGAAGGTATTGTGTTGGGACACTTGGTGTCCAACCGTGGTATTGAGGTTGATAGGGCTAAGATAGAGATAGAGAAGTTGTCACCACCTACCTCGGTGAAGGGGGTAAGGAGTTTTATAGGGCATGCCGGTTTTTACCGAAGATTCATTAAAGATTTCTCTAAAATTTCTAAGCCTCTTACTAACCTACTAATGAAAGATGTTGAGTTTGTTTTCTCCAAGGATTGCCTTGAGACTTTTTGTAGGTTGAAGAATGCTTTGATCTCCGCACCCATCATGCAACCTCCGGATTGGAGTTTACCGTTTGAGATCATGTGCGACGCAAGTGATGTAGCCGTTGGGGCTGTTTTAGGGCAAAGGAAGGATGGGCTTACACATGCTATCTATTATGCTAGCAAGACGCTAGATGATGCCCAACTTAATTATGCTACCACCGAGAAGGAGTTGCTAGCGGTTGTGTATGCATTTGAGAAGTTCCGCTCGTATCTTGTTGGAGCGAAGGTCATTGTGTATACGGATCATGTTGTGATCCGTTATCTCCTTACAAAGAAGGATGCCAAGCCTCGGTTGATTCGGTGGATCCTTCTTCTTCAAGAATTTGACTTGGAAATCCGGGATAAGAAAGGGTCCGAAAATTCTGTGGCGGACCATCTTAGTAGACTACCTCCATTGGAGATTGGAAAAGATGACATCTAATGACTCATTCCGGGATGAGCAGTTGCAAATGATGGAGGAGTGTCTACTTCAAGTGTCTAGAGGAAGTGAGCCATGGTATGCCGACATTGTGAACTATCTTGTGTGCGAGGAAGTGCCTCCCGGTTTGTCATATGCCCAGTGCAAAAAGTTCTTCAAGGATGTGAGGTATTACTATTGGAGTGAGCCGCTTTTGTTTAAGAGAGGGCCGGATGGAGTCTTTAGGAGATGCATACCGGAGGATGAGGTGGAGAGTGTCATCCGCCATTGTCATTCCTTGCCATGTGGAGGACATGCTAGCTCACACAAGACATGTGCTAAGGTGTTGTAATCGGGTTTCTTTTGGCCGAGTTTGTTCAAGGATGTGCAGAATTTTGTGGTAGCTTGTGATGCTTGCCAAAGGACGGGCAACATCTCAAGGAGGAATGAGATGCCCTTGAACAACATACAAGAGGTGGAGATATTTGATGTTTGGGGTGTGGACTTCATGGGACCATTCCCCTCTTCTTGTGGCAACCTCTACATCCTATTGGCGGTGGACTATGTGTCGAGATGGGTGGAGGCAATCGCCTCTCCTACAAATGACGCCAAAGTTGTGGTGCGGTTCTTCAACCGAGTGATCTTTCCTAGGTTTGAAACACCAAGGGTGATCATAAGTGATGGAGGAAAGCACTTCACAAATAGGAACTTCGGAACACTTTTGGCTAAGTATGGGGTGACTCATAAGGTGGCAACACCTTACCATCCCCAAACTAGTGGCCAAGTGGAGATCTCCAACCGGGAGATAAAAGGGATCCTTGAGAAGACGGTTTCTAGGACGAGAAAGGATTGGGCTATGAAGCTCGATGATGCCTTGTGGGCTTATAGAACCGCTTTCAAGACACCGATTGACACCACTCCTTACAAGCTAGTCTATGGCAAGTCTTGCCACCTTCTGGTAGAGATGGAGCATAGAGCATATTGGGCTATAAGGTGGCTGAATTTTGACCTCAAGGAGGCCGGAGAGAAAAGGTTGCTAGACATGAATGCTCTTGAGGAGATCCGGTTGGATGCCTATGAAAACGCCCGGATCTACAAAGAAAGGACCAAACGTTGGCATGATAAGCGTCTCATCCCGAAAGAGTTGAGTGAAGGCGACCTTGTCCTTCTCTTCAACTCAAGGCTGCGGCTCTTCCCCGGAAAGCTTAAGTCAAGATGGACGGGTCCTTATGTGGTGAAGAAGATCTTTCCCCATGGAGCGGTTGAGAAAGGAGGGGAGCATTGTGGAGATTTTAAGGTGAATGGGCATCGTTTGAAGAAGTATATCCCGGGAGCTCCGGTGGATATGATTGACCCACTTCACCTAGAGTGAGATGCCCCCGAGTTTGGTCAAGCTAATGACCTTAAAGAAGCGCTTGATGGGAGGCAACCCATTGGTAGACATCTTTCCCTTTTTCGTTTTTGTTTTTGTTTTGATTTTTCTGTTTTTGTGTGTTTGGTGTGCTTTGTGTGTGTGCTAGAGTCTTGGTAGCATGGAAGCCTTGCATGGCATGTGGATGATGATGATGAGCCCTTCATCAATCGTGGGTGGAGCGGACGCGGGACTTGGACGGCTAGCGGCGCCTAGCGCGAATCCCGACGCCATAACGAACACTTTGAGCTCTCTATCATCGTTGATTGGATCATCCTACATCACTCCATTTGAGTAATCCTAAATACCAAAGCGAACCACTTTTACATTGTGAGAACCCTCTTTCGCTCTTCTTTACTTCATTTACACATTGAGGACAATGTGTTTCTAAGTATGGGGTGGGGTTTGCATGATCTTTTGCATGATTAGCATCTAGGGTAGTTTCTTTTAGTCACATGTTTCATTATGTCTTGCATTGTACATACATATTTCAAAAATTCTAAAAAAATCAGAAAATTTTAAAAAAATTTTAGTGCTTCTAAGCTTGTGGAATGAGCCTTATGATGAAATTGTCTTGTGAATTGGTTATGGATGGCCTTATGTGTTGAATTGATGAATGCATATGTGGACTTGAAGTACTTATCTTGAATCCCATGAATGGATTGTGATCATGATGTTTGTCTTGATTGGATTGAGGATTGAAAGTCGAAATTACATGCTAATTCTTGCACATCATCTAGGAATGATTAAGGTAATTCATCTTTCTCTACTTCTCATCTTGATCATGTTGTTTGAGCACCTCAATTAATATAAATTTGACCTCTTTTGACCCATCCGGAAATAGGAGCATGTTAGTGTGTTGAGTGTGTGAAAAGCAAGTGTGGGGTGAAGTTGTTGAATGTTATGAATGAAGTGCTGAATTTGTTGTGAAAGTGTAGACAAAAATATAGGTTTGGGGACGTTGGTTTGATTGACAAGTAACTCGGCACCATTCACATAATCGGGTGTTTGTGCCTTGCCAAAGTCAAATAAACCGATAGTCCTAACGAGCTTTGGTATGTGTGCCCGGTGTGGATGCATCTCGAAAAATAAAAAACCCGGGGACCGCTAATCACCAAGGTTTAGGCTTTTGTACACCAATGTCATTGTCTCAAAAATAAGTTAAAGAAAAAGAAAAGAAAAGAAAAGAAGAAAAGATGGAGAAAATATACACTTGTGGGAAGTTGATAAAAAATGTGAAGTTGAAGTTAGTTCCATTCCCGGATTAGCATCACATAACCTAGAAAAATTCCCACCTAATCACAACGTTTCTTGGCCTTTTATTTCACAAGCCCTTGTGACCTATTTGCATGTGTGTAAGACTTAGTGATCTAGATTGAATATGCTCGTGATCATCTTGACTTCTTCATTTTTACATTTCATGCATGCCTTCGAGTTAAGTATAATTGTCTTTCCGTGCCTTCGTTTATTTGACACATGATTGCTTGTCCATTGCCATGAAACATGACTATGAAGGTGATCCAATATTAGAAGCACAACTCCAAAAAGATTTTGTTGTTTTTCTGCATGCATAAATCATGGCATCTCTTAGTCTATAGTTGGGGACTTGCTTAGGGACGAGCAAACCTTAAGTATGGGGTATTTTTGATAACACAATTTATGACTTAGGTTTAGGCACTCATTTAGATAGTTTTTCCGCTCATTCATGCGTGGTTTGCACTAGTTCGTAACGATTTGCACTCAATTCATGTATTTTGTCGAGATAGATGTCTACACAGACTTTTGCATGCTTTGTAGGTATTTTGGGTGCTTTAGGAGCTTAATCGATACATTTGAGGATCGTTCCTCGAGATGACAAACCTTCGGACTCATTGGGATGCAAGCTAGGGGCTAAGAAGGACACATGGGACCTTGTTGGTGCATGTCATGCACCAAATTGTGGCTTGATGATCCATGTAGTGCAGAAGCACCAAAACCACGGTCACTGGAAGAACCACGCCCATGGAAATAGGCCGTGGTTTTCCCCAGACAGCTGTGACAGTTGTCCCACGATCTTCATGGCCGACTCTTGCAAATTTGGAGGATAAAAGGTGGTCCTGCAAGGCTGTTAGAGGAGGCCCCATCACTCCATTCTCTCCCACACTCTCAACAAGAATATTCTCTCATTGGAAGGTTGGATTGGAGCTACCATTGGAGAAGAAGAAAGGCTTCCATTGGAGAAGAAGAAGAAGCACACTAGTTCATAGTTCTATAGTCTTTTTGAGTGATTTTGAGTGAGCTTTGTGAAACGTTTTGCAAGGGTTTGTAAGAAACGATTCGAACCTTCTTTTGAAGGGTTGTAAGTCCTTCTTGAACCTTGATTTAGCTTGTTTTACTTGTTTCATTTGCTTAATCCATCTTTCATTTCATCTTCTTGCCATGGATTCTATGATTTTATGCTTATTGAGTTTGATTGTTAAGATGCATGTTGTTGGCTAAATAGATGCGATTCTAGGGTAAGGAAAAGATGGTTATGGCTTGGACTATGATAGAATAGACTTAAATGAATACTTGGATGACTCGCTTGATTGAACCTAGTCACTGTTTAAAACCACGGTTGGATCATGCCCTTCCACGGCCGTGGAAAGGGATTAACAACCCGTAATTCTGACTAACTCGTTTGATTTGATAAAACTAAGTGCTAGGATGTTAGATGGTTGAAATCCTAGTGTTTGTTGAGCTAAATCTATCCTAGGGTGACCTAGTGTTAGCAACTAAGTGTTAGAAGAGACCTACCCGGTGATTCTTGCTCTTAGATACCAAAGATGACAAACTCTAGGTAGTAGTGAGCCTCACAAGCCGCTATTGGACTGAATGTGCTAGGATAAGTGTTTAGGACTTGCCTTCCTGAGACTTACCCGTTAAGGAGAGGCTAGATCCCTAGATAACCATCCGGTTTGTGTAGATATCCCTACCTTAGGCCCCTAGAGACTTACCCGGTAATAGGATCTTAGGAACGGGACTAGTGGATCATGAGACCTACCCGGTAATTGACCCCACTTGAGAACATTCACGCCCAACAAACTATAGTTAATCCAAGAAATGATTAGATAGCTTGAGTCCTATGCCATAACCGGAATTTCCAACCCCTAGAATCCGCTTTTCTCTCTTTGATCTCATATCTCGTGTTTCTCTTGCTTGTTTGTGTTTATTTGCTAGATTGTTAGTTTGTTTTGCATTCTTATATCGTTGTGATTCTTGATTGATCACTACACAAAACCAAATCCAAAATATTGAGATTTTCATTTATTTGTTTCTTTCTCTTTTCTTAGCCTAGATCAACACTATCCTTAGTCACTAATCGATTCAATTTCACCTCAGTCTTTGTGTTCGACCTCGGAATACTATCCCTACTACAAAACGTCCCGTACACTGCGGGTTCGCTAGGAGTTAGAAGAAATATATCGAGTATAAATTTAAGACTTTTGCGTGCATCACTTCCTAGACGTAACAAGAGCCTTTTTAGTAAATTCTCTTCATGAGATGGTACATCTTAGAAGTTTATAGCTTCTAAGCATAGGGGATGTAATTTTGATCCACGTACCTTGTATAATAGGCGGTTGCGTTTCTATGGTTACAGACCGAGTCGAGATAACGGGAATCGAGTTTCGATTCAGGTAAGTCCTTTGGGCTTACTTAGCTAGCTGATATGAGTGTGAATGATGATAGTGTTGTTTGAATGATGTGTGTATTGGTTTACGGGGTGATAACATGATTTATGACGTTAGTTTAGGCATTTATTTAGATAGTTTTTCCCTCCATTCATGCATGATTGTACGTTAGTTCGTGACGTTTATTTCTTAATTGAGTCATATTTCTAGAAAAGACGTCTACACATGCTTTTGTCGGTTTTGTAGGTATTTCGGGGATCTTTTGGACATTAATCTTCGAAGGTCAAGCCTCATGGTGGTACATATCCAAGGCTTTGAAGGAACACAATTGGAGCAATGAAGGACACAAGGACCCTTATTGGTGCAAGACTTGGGACAACTCATGACTAGATGATCATAACAAGCTTCTGTTGAAGAAAATCGACCTAACACTCAGGAAAATCGGACAATTTTTCTGTCTGGGTCGATTTTTTGGCCCTTTGACAGCTTGTGCCACGTGTCCCACGATCTCTTTGCCCGGCCCTTTCTCTTGATGGAGAATATAAGTGGTCCTGCATGCTGTTGCTAGAGAACACTTCTCACATTCTCTCACACACACATCATTCCATTGGTGGATAGAGTTGGAAAAGAAGAAAACTCTCTCATTTGGGGAAGAAGAAGAACAACATCAAACTTAGAGTGAGAGTGAGCTTTTGAGGGATTTTTAGGGATTTTGGTTGAAGAACTTAATAAAGCATTGTAATGAACGTTTTGGACTTTCTTTTGAAGGGTTGTAAGTCTTGCTTAAACTCATATTCAACTAAGATTTCTTGCTTTTACTTGCTTCTCTTTCACCATCTAGCTATGAAAACCATGTATGCTTGTGTGATGATTTTAGATCTTGAAATGCACGTTATTGGCTAGTTTATTGTGATTCTGGAGTGATGGATTGATTGATATGGCTTGGGTGATGATAGAATGGACTTGTATGTTAGTTTAGGACGATTCGTATGCACAAAACCTAATCCAGACGGAAAAATCGACCTGTTCATAGCTCAGATCATCCGATTTATCTTATGATCCACCCGATTTTTCTCTTTGTTGTTCTTTCATTGATGAATCTGTATGTTAGGATGTTTGGTTGTTAAAATCCTAGTGTATGTTAAGCATAATATAGCTTAGGGTGACCTAATGCTAGCAAACTAAGTGAGGAAAGAGACCTACCCGGTGATTTCCGATCTTAGATACCTAAGATGATGAACTCTAGGTAGTAGTGAGCCTCATAAGCCGCTATTGGACTGAGTGTGCTAGGATTGTTGCTTGAGACTTGCCTTTTCCGAGACTTACCCGGTGAGGAGAGGTTTGCCCCTTAAGTGGTGTCCGGTTTATGTAGAATTCTCAACTTTAGCTCCTTGAGACTTACCCGGTAATAGGAGTTTGGTGTAGGATTAGTGGAGCATGAGACTTACCCGGTAATTGCTTCCATTAGAGAAACACCCTTTCCCAACACCGCAGCCTAGTCCTTAGATCCTTAGAAGCTTGAGTCCAATGCCATAACCGGAAATCTTGATCTCTAGAATCCGCTTTTCTCTCTTTGATTACATATCTTGTGTTTGTATTACTTGTTTCATTTATAATCTTGCATGATTTGTGATCTTTGTTTGATCACCACAAAAACCCAACCAAAAATATCATGATTTTCATTTCTTTATTTCTTTCTCTTTTCTTAGACTAGATTCGCACTATCTATGATCACTTGTTTGATTTGATTTCACCTTAGTCTTCGTGTTCGACCTTGAAATACTATCCTTGCTACAAAACGACCCATACACTGTGGGTTCGCTAGGAGTTAGGAAATTATATCGAGTTATAAATTGTAAGACTTTTGCGTGGTACGATTCTAGCGTACTAAGTTTTTGGCGCCGTTGCCGGGGACTAGGTCTAGATTGAATCATTTTGTGTGATTGTGTGTAGGTCTTTCTTGTTGCTTTTGATCTTGTTTGGTTTGTGTCTTTGAATTTTTCAGGACATCTCTCACTCTTTAGGTGCATGCGAAGATCTCATGGCAAGGATTTAGCTCCATTCGATCCCGAACCGGAGAAAACCCTTAAGACTAGATCCAAAAGCATTAAGAAGAAGAAGGAGATGGCCGGAAGAGATCTTCAAGCTGAGTTGGATGATGTCTTAGAGCAAATTAGGCTAAGGGATGAACTCTTGGAGAATGAGAGGAGACTTGCAAATGAGAGGAAGAAGCAACTAGGAGGGATATTGAAGAGATTAGGCAAGCTCTTGTGCAAAGGGATCTTAATCGTCAACAACCTCCACCACCACCATCACCACAGCCGGCGGTCAATGTTCGGGTTGAGCCGATCATCATTGAGGAGCCAAAAACGTTAGGGAAACGTATGGATCCAGCCCAAAGAGTGCACCGTCCGGGTGTAAACTTAGGAGATCCCGCAGCCCATGACTACGAGCTCCGCCCTCAAGTTCTACAAATGATCCGGCACAATCAATTTGGAGTGATGAAAGGAGAGTCTCCTCATCAACACTTGATGAATTATGAGATCTTGATGGAGACTCTAAAGCCACCTAGATTGGAGAGAAACAACCACAAGCTTAGGGCTTTTTCTTTCTCACTTAAGGACAAAGCCTTGGCTTAGTACCAATCCATTCCACTAGGACGTGTGGGTACTTGGGAGGAGATGACAACCGAGTTCTTAACAAAGTTCTTCCCACCTTCCAAGACAACCGAGCTAAGAGGGAAGATCAATGTCTTCATGATGAAGGATAGAGAGAGCCTATTCAAATCTTGGGAGAGGTTCAAGGACCTCCTCCTAGATTGTCCACACCATGGGATACCGAAGATAGAGCTATTTGAGATTTATTTCAAGGGGCTTGATGAGGATAGTCAATTCAAGCTCCAATCACTTTTCGGAGGAACATTCATGGAGAAGAATGTGGATAAGGCTTGGGAGTTTGTAGAGAATCAAGCCTTGGTGATAGAGAAGTACTCTCATATGAAGAGTGATGGGAGGAAACCGGGAGTATATGAAGTAAGTGAAGTCACCATGAGCAACTACAAACTTGATGCAATCAACAATGAGCTTAAGTCTTTGATGGAGTTGTGTACCACAACCTTGAAGAGTCAAGCAAGCCCTCAAGTGCAAGTGCAAGCCAACTTGGCTTCCAAAGAGGAGGATGTTAACACATGGGAAGGGGCAATTTCAACAACTACCAAGGTCCTAGGAACTTCAACAACAACAGCCGGCACTTCAACAATTACCGGCCTAATCACAACCATCCCGGGTTCTCCTATTCTAACCCGGATGGTGCCTTGAACCCTCCCGCTTCCACAAGCGCAGCCCCACCACCTAAGGCTTCACAAGAGCCTCCACCCGGTTTTGCTCAACCTCCAAAGGATAGGACCGAAATGATGTTTGAACAATTGCTAGGGAGGTTGAGTGGACTTGAGAGCACGGTGACATCCATTTCCAAGGCTCAAAAAGTGCTAGAAGCACAAGTGTTCCAAAAGATGGGTGAGGCACAAAGGGATCCGGGAAAGCTTCCCGGAAGGACCGAGGACAATCCAAGAGGTCAAGTGTTGGCCATTACCACAAGGAGTGGGTTGAGCATGAAAGATCCCTTACCCAAGGAGAATGACAAGGGCAAGCAAGTGATGGTGGAAGAAGAAACATTGCAAGAAGAAGGAGGAAAGAGCAAAGATGATGAGCCAACATATGTGGCACCTCCTCCATACAAGCCACCACTACCATTCCTACAATCACGAGCAAGAGCTCGTTTGGATAAACATTTCGGTAAATTCCTTGAACTCATGTCTAAATTACATATTAATATTCCGTTCATGGATGCAATTCTAGGTATGTCGGCCTATGGAAAGTTTTTGAAAGAGATACTCTCCAACAAGAGGAAGTTGGAAGAGTATGGAGAAGTTAGAATGACAAAGAGGTCTTCCGAGTTTATTCAAATCATGAAGGAGGAGATGCCTCCTATATAAGTTGCGGGATCTGGGGTCTTTTTGTGTGCCAATTGGAGTGGGAGAAGTACAATACGAAGCCCTTTGTGACCTTGTTGTTAGTGTAAGCATAATCCCGCTTGCACTTTGCAAAAAGGTTGGGCTAGGAGAACCGAAGCCGGTCAAGATGACCCTCTACATGGCGGAACGATCCATTACTCACCCCGTGGGAATCCTATAGGACATACCGTTTCAGCTTGGGAAGTTCTATGTGCCAATCGATTTCGTTGTTTTGGACATTCCGGCGGACTACCCGGTCCTTATCATTTTGGGAATACCTTTCTTAGCCACCTCGGGATGCTTGGTGGACTGTAAAAATGAAACCCTCTCATTCAACATTGGAGAGGAGAACATCAAGTTTAATTTGTCCACAATGGTGAAGGGGCCAGCCCTAGGTGAATGTCTTCAACATTGTTGAGAAAGAAGAGTCTAGAGAAGTTGTGAGCTCGATCTTGATCAAGGATCCACTTGAGAAGGTTCTTAGCTTGAGTTTGATGGAGGAAGGAGTTGAGGAGAGTATCAATGAAGTGATCAAGGCTTTGGATGCATTGGAAGAGCTACCAAGTGTTGGATTTGAAGTACTAGAAGAAGGGACAAATTCCTGTAGAAAAATCGGACCAGAGGGCCAAAAATCGGCCGATTTCAGCATTAATGCTAAATTTTCATCCGATTTTGCAAATGTCGTAGCTGAAATCGACCCACAGATCGACCGATTTTCTTCACCGGGGGGCGATTTTCCTGAGTCTTTAGGGCATCATCCAAGTGTTTTTGAGAAATCATCAAGGGACTTAGGTGAGGCTTCCATGGCTTTGGGATCATCTCAACCTACATTGTATGGATCATCTCCAACCGATAAAGGTCTTCCTAAACTTGATCTAAAGCCTCTTCCTTCTCATTTAAAGTATGCTTTCCTTGGTTCAAATTCTACTTATCTGGTGATTGTGAATGTATCTTTGAAGGATGATGAGCTTGATAGATTGTTGACTGAATTGAAACTACATAAAAAGGCAATAGGATACACCATTGATGACCTTGTTGGCATTAAGCCCTCTTTGTGCATGCATAAGATATTGATGGAAGATGACCATAAACCCTCTATTGAACATCAAAGAAGATTGAATCCTATAATAAAAGAGGTAGTAAAGAAAGAGATCCTTAAGTTGCTAGATGCGGGAATCATTTTCCCGATTTCGGATAGAAAATGGGTTAGTCCCGTACATGTGGTTCCTAAGAAGGGTGGTATGACCGTAGTAACTAATGAGAACAATGAACTAATCCCTACTAGGACGGTTACGGAGTGGAGAATGTGTATTGACTATAGGAAACTTAATGTGGCCTCTAGGATAGATCACTTCCTCTCCCCTCTATTGACCAAATGCTAGAAAGGTTAGCTCAACATTCACATTTGTGTTACCTTGATGGATATAGCGGGTTCTTTCAAATCCCAATTCACCCGGATGACCAAGAGAAAACCACATTTACTTGTCCTTGGGGAACATTTGCATATAGGAGGATGCCATTTGGGTTGTGTAATGCACCCGTCACCTTTCAAAGGTGTATGATGGCTATTTTTTTTGAATATATTGAGAATATCATGAAAGTGTTTATGGATGACTTCTCGGTGTAAGGCTCTTTATTTGATAATTGCTTGGCTAACTTGTCTTTGGTGTTGAAGAGATGTGAGGAAACTAATCTTGTATTGAATTGGGAGAAATGCCACTTCATTGTTAGTGAAGGGATAGTAATGGGACACTTGGTTTCCCACCATGGAATCGAGGTTGATAGAGCAAAGATAGAAACGATAGAGAAGTTTCCACCACCTACCTCGGTGAAAGGGGTAAGGAGTTTCTTAGGGCATGCCGGTTTTTACCGGAGGTTTATAAAAGATTTCTCTAAAATTTATAAGCCTCTCACTAACCTACTAATGAAGGATGTTGAGTTTGTTTTCTCCAAGTATTGTCTTGAAGCATTTTGTAGGTTAACGGATGCTTTGATCTCCGCCCCTATCGTGCAACCTCCGGATTGGAGCTTACCATTTGAAGTAATGTGTGATGCGAGTGATGTGGCTATAGGGGCTGTTTTAGGACAAAAGAAAGATGGGCTTGCACATGTCATCTACTACGCTAGCAAGACGCTAGATGATGCCCAACTCAACTATGCCACAACCAAGAAGGAGTTGCTAGCGGTGGTGTATGCCTTTGAGAAGTTCCGGTCATATCTTGTTGGAGCAAAGGTTATTGTGTACACGGATCATGTTGCAATCCGTTATCTCCTCACAAAGAAAGATGCCAAGCCTCGCCTCATTCGGTGGATCCTTCTCCTCCAAGAATTCGACTTGGAGATTCGGGACAAGAAAGGTTCCGAAAATTCAGTAGCGGACCACCTTAGTAGGCTACCACCATTGGAGATTGGAAGAGATGACATCCCGATTGATGACTCATTCTGGGATGAACAATTGCAAGTGATGGAGGAGTGCTTACTTCAAGTGTCTAGAGGGAGTGAGCCATGGTATGCTGATATAGTGAACTACCTTGTGTGTGAAGAGGTGCCACCCGGTTTATCATATGCCCAAAGGAAAAAGTTTTTCAAGGATGTGAGGCATTATTATTGGAGTGAGCCTCTCTTGTTCAAGAGAGGACCGGATGGAGTCTTTAGGAGGTACATTCCGGAGGATGAGATGGAGAGTGTGATCCGCCATTGCCACTCCTTGCCATGTGGAGGCCATGCTAGCTCACACAAAACGTGTGCAAAGGTATTGCAATCCGGTTTTTATTGGCCTAACTTGTTTAAGGATGTGCAGAATTTTGTAGTAGCTTGTGACGCTTGCCAAAGGACGGGCAACATCTCAAGAAGGAATGAGATGCCCTTAAACAATATCCAAGAGGTTGAAGTCTTTGATGTTTGGGGTGTGGACTTCATGGGCCATTACCCTCTTCATGTGGCAACCTCTACATTCTATTGGCGGTGGATTATGTGTCAAGATAGGTGGAGGCAATCGCCTCTCCCACAAATGATGCCAAGGTGGTGGTGCGGTTCTTCAACCGAGTCATCTTCCCTAGGTTTGGAACACCAAGAGTGATCATAAGTGATGGAGGGAAGCATTTCACCAATAGGAACTTTGGGACACTTTTGGCTAAGTATGGGGTGACTCATAAGGTGGCCACACCTTAACACCCCCAAACTAGTGGCCAAGTGAAGATCTCCAACCGGGAGATAAAAGGAATACTTGAGAAGACGGTTTCTAGGACAAGAAAAGATTGGGCCATGAAGCTTGATGATGCTTTGTGGGCATATAGAACCGCCTTCAAGACACCAATTGGCACCACTCCCTACAAGCTAGTTTATGGCAAGTCTTGCCACCTTCCGGTGGAGATGTAGCATAGGACGTATTGGGCCATAAGGTGGCTGAATTTTGACCTCAAGGAAGCTGGTGAGAAGAGGTTGCTAGACATGAATGCTCTTGAGGAGATCCGGTTGGATGCTTATGAAAATGCCCGGATTTACAAAGAAAGGACCAAGCGTTGGCATGACAAACGTCTCATCCCAAAGGAGTTAAGTGAAGGTGACTTAGTGCTTCTCTTCAACTCAAGGTCGCGGCTCTTCCCCGGAAAGCTCAAGTCAAGATGGACGGGTCCTTATGTTGTGAAGAAGATTTTTCCCCATGGAGCGGTTGAGATAGGTGGGGAACATTGTGGATATTTCAAGGTGAATGGACACCGTTTGAAGAAGTACATCCCGGAAGCTCCGGTGGAAGTGATTGCCCCACTTCACCTTGAGTGAAACGCTCCCGGATTTGGTCAAGCTAATGACATTAAAGAAGCACTTAATGGGAGGCAACCCATTGGTACATATCTTTCCCTTTTATTTTTCTTGTTTTTGTTTGATTTTATTCTTGGTGTGCTTTGCTTTTCTTTTGTGTTTTTTGGGTGCTAGATCTTGTTGTTGTCATGTGTGATAAGATGTTGGAGGTCATGTGAAAACCTCATGAAACTGTTGAGAAGAAAGTACAATATCCGAGAACATGGACAAGGAAGAAAGCACCCAGGAAAATCGGATTGTTCTTACACAAAAATCGCCCGATTTTCCTGGGCTTGTGGTCCGATTTTTCCTTCTGTCAAGCAAAGTGATGATCCCCAATCAAGCATGGGTGGAGCGGACGTGGAACTTTGACGGCTTGCGGTGCCAAGCACGGGTTCCGACACCATAATGAATATCAAGTGCTCTCTACCATCCTTGATCGATCATCCACCATCATCGTTCGATGTGAACCGAAATACCAAAGCATCACCATTTTTACATTGTGAGGACTCTCTTTCACTTCCTTATTTAATTTGCACATTGGGGACAATGTGGTTTTAAGTATGGGGTGGGGTTTTCATAATTATTTGCATGATTGCATCTAGGATACTTTCATATTATTGTCACATGCTTCATTATGTTTTGCATTGTACATATTTATCTCAAAAATTCCAAAAAATTAGAAAATTTTAAAAAAAATTTGTGCTTCCTAGTTTGGATATGACCCTTATGATGAGATTGTTTTGTGAATTGGCTATGGATGGCCTTGTGTGTTGAATGGATCTATGCATATGTGGACTTAAAATACTTCTCTTGAATCCTATGTATGAATTGTGATTATGATGCTTGCCTTGATTGGATTGAGAATTGATAGTCGAAATTACATGCTAGTTCTTGCACATCATCTAGGAATGATTAAGGCAAAACATCTCTCTTCTTCTCATCTTGATCATGTTGTTTGAGCACCTCACTTAATTAAAAATTTGACCTCTTTTGACTCATCCGGGAATAGGAGCATGCTAGTGTGTTGAGTGTGTGAAAAGACAAGTGTGGGGTGAAGTTGTTGATGAATGAATGTTGTGAATGAAGTGTTGAATTTGTTGTGAAAGTGTAGAAAAAAATATAGGTTTGGGGACTTTGGTTTTGATGACGAGTAACTCGGCACCATTCACATAATCGGGTGTTTGTGCCTTGCCAAAGTAGGATAAACCGAATGTCCTAATGAGCCTTGGTATGTGTGTCCGGTGTGAGGCACCTCGGAAAAATCCCGAGGTCCGCTAATCACCAAGGTTTCGGCTTTTGTACACCAATGCCATTGTCTCAAAAATAAGTGAAAGAAAAAGAAAATGAAAAAGAAAAGAAAAGAAAGAAAAGATGAGAAAAATATACACTGGTGGGGAAGTTGATCAAAAATGAAATTGTGGAGTTAGTTCCTTTCCCGGATTAGCATCACATGACCTAAAAAAGTTCCCACCTATAACAACGTTTCTTGGCCTCTTCTTTCCTAAGTCCTTGTGACCTATTTGCATATGTGTATGCCTTAGTAATCTAGATTGGACATTCTCATGATCATCTTGACTTCTTCATTTTCACCTTTCATGCATGCTTTCGAGTTAAGTATAATTGTCTTTCCGCGCCTTCATTCATTTAATACATGCGTGCTTTCGAGTTAAATATAGGAGTTATAAAAATAAAAGTTTAATTGATACATTATTATGAAATCAATATTAAGAGTTATAACCATAAGAATCAATATTAGGAGTTATAACCATAGGAATTAAATGTATTGGGGCAAAATTATAAAGCAAAATATAGACATTTTTAGTATGCTCAAAAGCTGAAATTATAGTATAATAAGATAAGATAAGATAAGATTAATTATATGAATATTAATATTCATGTACAATTGTAATAATTAGATTTTGACATGACAATTTATATTATATATGTCTACCCAAAATATCAACAACATTCTTAAGTTGAACATTAATTATATTGACTACTAGTTTATTTTGTGCCTTGCACAAATATTTATTAAAAAATGATTTGAAAGTTGTGTATGCTAGTGATATAAATCAAAAATTACTTTATGTATATAATTGATTTGATTCAAGGATATAAAAATATTTAGCGACCCAAAAAACAGTTGATAAACGACCAACAAAACCGTAGATCAATGACCCATATAACGGATAATTCGCAAACTATCAGCATTACTTGATGTATAACAGATATTAATCCGTTATGATTAAAAATTATTGTTCAACTTAATCAAAAGGCTAAGAAATCTAAGATCTGTTTAATCTTCGAACCCTCTAATTATACAAGTTATCAAACTATCTACCTTGATAATCAAGGTGAGATAACAAAATCGCGGAAAATATTCAGCAACCCATAAAATAGTAGGTCAACGACCATATAACGGATAATCAACGTGGGATAGCTAAATCGCGACAAAACTTTCGAATTTTCAACGATTTTTCTATCTCACCGAGGAGGGACACTCAATTAATCGATAGTTTTGCAATCACCGAGGAGAGACTCATATCTTTTGATTAATTGCGGTGATTGCAAAACTTTTGAATTTGAGGGGAGTTTGGTTCACCCGATACAAGTCTCTGCTACATTTTGCTTCCGTTTTTTCAGATGAACTCATCTTCGAATTTGTATCCCACTCGCACGAACAATTCACTCGAGTTCAACCCCCCCCCCCCCCAAATAGGTCAGTAACACTAGCGTTCACAATTTTCACTTACACACAAGGTATCGACCACGGTGGAACCAAAACCAAATGAAAGAAGGAAAACAACACAATCCGGAAATTATTGAAATTTATACCAATACCGAAAGCAAGCTTACCAACGACTCGGTTGGAATAAAATGGAGGCTTAGCCGTCGTGCACTAGTGGCAAGCGATGGTCATTGGAAGAGAGAGAGGAGGAAGATAAAATTAGGAAGAACCGTTAATTTTGGGAATTAAACGGATGTTGTGAGAAAATCCCAGGATTTTTTTTGATCAAGAAGGTAAGATGCTCGACAACACCAAACATACTTGGTGTGTCGAGAGGCCAAAAACCGGCAAACGGACAAATTGTCATGCAAATAGCGAAAATAAGAGAATATCACAAGCAAATAACCAAAAAGTCATAATAAACAAACCATGAGAGAAGGTGAGGAACACTCGAGACATGAAAAACATGGAGATGACACGGGATAGATGAACTAACGCGGTGTCTCGATGTTGGGAAGTAGGATAGTAGAAACCCTTTTCAAGGGGATGTCATACCATGTGTGAAAATGTCGATCCCACGATCTCAAACACAACCACAATCAACACGATCAATATGGGCATGTGATTACAACATCTTCGGGAACATTTGCTTGTACGACACTCGAGAAATATCTTCAAAAGGAAAGTCATCCCGACTAAGCAAGATTATATACTTCTTTTCTCAGTTTTCTTAAGTGGTTGGGCTACCGGTTCGGCCCGTATGTACCCGACTGTGCGTTTCCCCCGGATTTATTATACAAAACAAAGTAATATAATGTATTTAACACATATTTTCAATACCATTATACATGCATAGTGCATTACCAACGAGTTCAACAACAATCAACACGCAAAAAAAAATTAAATACGTGAAAACAACAAGTACAATTGTAGTAAAATTATCCTTGTAATCTTGTACTACCAACGAGTATAACTCGTCAAAATACTCAAAACAAACTGAATTATATATACACATATAACTATACATATAACTATATACAAGCTTACCCATACCCGTCCGATTAAAAAAACGGTTGGGCCGGCCATACCCATGTTTTTTTATGGACGGGCGGGTCCATATTTGTACAGGTCTAATCATCATGATATGTGCATGCAACAAGAGTGACTATCCTTCTTTGGGGAATCTAGTGTGCGCGAAATGGACGGTTGTTTGAAGGAGCTAAAGATGATCATGATAGGATGGTTGATTTCAACATGGAGGCCTTGGAACATTTCAAAAATACGAGAGCCCGTCACTGGTCATATAGAGCACTCCACCCGCCACCACATATGTAGAAAAAGGAGCGGATGTATCAGTCTAAAGGCTCTAGTGAGGATGGAAGAAAGATTGGGTGATAGGTTTGGAGGTGATAAATGGCGTCTATTAAGGAAGGAATGATCAAGATCAACCGTGCTGCTTGTGCCACAACCGTTGATGTGGACGGAGTGGCGGGATTAGAGTATGCGGGCCATAATCATGTGAGATCCATATGTTTGTTGGTGCTAAGAGAATTCAAATGAGATGGCGAGACTTAATCGTTCTTTACTACTATGAAGATGACGTTACATTGTGGGTTTACGAGAATGATTTTTGAGTTTGATTGCTAGACTTTAATTGCCAAGATAAAGAGAAAAGTTTATCCTCGTAGCATGACGTGACGGATTGTGGAAATGATAATTGATTTGGTGGAAAGATTTGAGATGTGCTTTTGGAACCATGTGCGACGTAATGAAAATAAAACAACGGGCTATCTCGCACATCTTTATTCCTTTTTTGTTGTTTTAGTTGTCTAGTTCTAAATCCTTTGTTTTATTTTATTTTGTACGAAGGCATTTTCATTAAGTTTATAATATGTTTCTCATTCTCAAAACAAAGAGACGATATGGATTTATTTATCTTTAACTTTACACTTTAATTAATGTTAGATTGAAGTTTGGTAGTTTCATTACGATTACACCCTCTATAAATTTTACTTCCGTTAGAATTGTAAAATAAAATAAAATTTTACTTCCAATTATAATAACAACTTGATTGATTATCATTAAACAACTTATTTTATTTTCTTATACCGAAAATAAACTAGTACAACCTTAATCTAAAAAAATGTATATCGGGGAGATGGTGCCACGTGGAAGGGGAGATTGGGCTTTCCAACCAATCACATACCGCTGAAGAGGGGAATGGCCTCATAACATAACCCACCCACTTGCTAACTTCAACGGGTCGTCCCGATTTCGATCTTTCTCCCATATCCTCTCTGCATATTCCCAAGCCTCCTTCTCCGTATCTTCGATATTCACACCTTCTTCTAGCAATCGATAATCATCCTTCAACCTTTTATCTCTCATCGATTTATCTGCTGCTTCTGTTTTTTAAGTTTTATTTCGCCCCTTAGGCGTCGTATCAAATTCGATCATCATCGGATTTGATACCGATCTTGAGAGGAGAATCAACAGGGGGCCGGATCGGTGACGCAGGGGCTAGGGTTTTTGCTTCACCTGCCTGGCTTTTAATTTTCGAAATTGGTTGTTAGTTGACGCACAATTATGCCCCAAGAAGGGTCTTCCGAACAAGAGGTGGACGATCCCGATGTCGAAGCATTCGTTGAGGTTGATCCAACTAGTCGCTACGGTCGGGTCAGTTTTTATTTATTGTACCGTGGTGTGAAATTCTAGATCCCTACGTGGCTGCAATTGGCCGATTTCGATCAGATTTTGTAAATGGATTGTCCGTTTTAATGTTTGTTTTCTAATGCGCCCAGTGTTAGATTACCGCCTTCGTTTCGTTGACATTGGTATTATAATGACTTGAGATTTTGGGTTTGATGGTTGTTTACGTTGTCATTGCAGTACAAGGAAGTTCTCGGGAAAGGAGCTTTCAAAAAAGTGTATCCTTATATCAATTTTCTTTTCGGCTTCTGTTTCGATATGAGGCAGGGGACTCGTGATATTCTTACGTTTTTTTATTGTTTCTTGTCCTCCTTGATCATTTTGGGGTTTATCAGATATAGAGCTTTTGATGAAATGGAAGGGATAGAGGTAGCTTGGAATCAAGTTAAGGTGACTGAATTAGTTGGAAGCCCAGAAGACTTGGAGAGGCTCTATTCAGAGGTTCATCTGCTTAAGACCCTGAAGCACAAGAACATTATCAAGTTCTATAATTCTTGGGTTGACACCAAAAATGAGCATATAAATTTCATTACCGAGATCTTCACCTCCGGCACTCTACGCCAGTATGCCCGTCGACCTACTTAACTTTCTGGATTTACGTGAACTGAATGTTCAGGTGTTGAGTGTTTTTTGTTACCTGGACTGTGTTAGGTATCGGAAAAAGCATAAACGTGTGGATTTAAGGGCGCTCAAGAAGTGGTCTAGACAGATACTAGAGGGTCTTGTGTACCTTCACAGCCATGATCCTCCCATAATTCACAGAGATCTTAAATGTGACAATATTTTTGTTAATGGGAATCACGGTGAGGTGAAAATTGGGGACCTGGGATTTGCAGCGATTCTTCGCCATGCAAAAGCAGCTCATAGTGTCATTGGTGAGTACGTAATTCTACTTCATTATCAAGGTTTCCCTTTACTATTGGCTCCTAACCCGTGTGGCTTCAGTTGGAAATCATGGTTATTGCTGCTGTCTGTCTAGGTACACCTGAGTTCATGGCTCCAGAACTTTATGAGGAAGATTACAATGAGCTTGTTGACATTTATGCCTTCGGTATGTGTGTCCTGGAGCTTGTAACTTTTGAGTACCCCTATATTGAATGCAGTAACGCAGCTCAGATATACAGAAAAGTGACGTCCGTAAGGCACTCTTCACTCGGTCTTCTAAACTGCTTCAGCATTTTGTATTATCTTTTTTCTTATGTTGGCTGGGAAATTTATGCACATGTACCTATATGGCTGTGTGCCATCTTACGCTTCTCTTCACTTCCTATATTACTATATTAGTATCAAATAAGGCCAAGCATTAGTTCCTTAAACCTGTTGTATGTGTAATTTGTACTCCAATACAACTTGTTGGTTTTTAGTTGTAGAATCCCAACTATGTCTTGTAGTAGACAGATTCTGCATTTTTCTTGACTTCTAGTGCTGATATATGAACTTTTGGTCACTCTATGATGTTTAGACAATTATGTGAGTTATTTTCTGATTTGCTGTTATCTATGTCACCTTGTTGCTTGACTTAAGTTCCATGCTCTTTGTCAATATTGCATTTTACATTTCAAGTCTGCATTAAAGCCTAAGACAAGTACAATGTTAATTTTCAGCTGAATCCAGTTATTGATTATTAATTAAGAGAATACAGATTTCGTAAAACATGCGATCATCACGAAAAATATATCTTCTCATTATGTAGGGTGTGAAGCCTGCATCCTTGGCAAAAGTTAAAGATCCTTCGGTTAAAACATTCATAGAGAAATGTATTGCTGATGTGTCACAGAGGATGTCAGCAGCAGATCTCTTGAATGATCCTTTTCTGTTATCAGATGAGGATCATGAAAGTTTTGGTCGTACTTTACGCATTAATCCGGTCCCTTCAGGTACAATTGGAGAGAACCTGAATTATTTCAATGCTTTTTGACAACTTGTCTCATGGCATCTTGTTTTCACAACTACAGGAGTAGTTGACCAACCTGAGGAAGGTAGAAGGGTTTTGCACCATGAGGATTCTGAACCAAGCAGAGACTATATGGTGGAAGGTGAAAGAAAGGATGTAAATACTATATTTATTAAATTGAGGATAGCAGATTCTGCAGGTTCTCTCTCTCCCCCCACCTTTTGCACAATTAGTATATTCGATTTGTGAATACTTTGTCTGTCTGTTTCGTCAATTGCCTTCATATTCTAATACAACCTGTGTTTTCTCATTTAACTTTATACTTAAGAAAGCTTGCATGTTTTATAATCTGCAGGTAATTTTCGAAATATCCATTTTCCGTTTGACATAGAAGCAGATACATCAATTGCGGTTGCTAGTGAAATGGTTCATGAGTTGGACTTGACGGACCAGGATGTTACGATCATCGCTGACAGGATTGATTCTGAAATTAGATCTCATATTCCAGAATGGTCTCCTAGAGAATCATTTGCTGATGAATCTGTTTTTGATAGTCATGCGTCTGAGATGAAGGATGATGCATCTCCCTTTGCAACCACTTCAGTCCTCTCAGGGGGTAGTCTTATTCTGGAGCAGATGCCTTCGGGGCGTAAGTTCTGGCTAGAGTCTCCAAAGACGGCCGGGGGACAAGCTCTATCTCCTGTGAAGCCAAGCCCTTTAAGCTCCCTTCACTCACTATCAGGAGAAGATAGTGAACAGACTCCTGGGGCTGAAAATACACCAGAGAATCATGGAATTGTTTGCCAGGAGGATGAACAGACCCCTGGGGACGAAAATACACCAGAGACTCATGGAATTGTTTCCGAGGAGGATGAATGGCTGGATCCTGAACTTGGAGGAGAACAGCAACAGGCCACAATCAATGACACGGGTTCTGTAGGTAATGTTTCTTGTTCCGAGTCACAGCAAGAAGATATCGTCGCAGCACAAAATGGGGATTTCAATGAAGAGAAACAGGTACAAGTGCTTGCTTTCAGCGGGACAGACACGTCGGAGGATAATGATGTGGTGTTAGGCTGTATTGAATCAGAAGAAGTACGGGTTGTAGCAAACAAACTGGAACGTTTGTTGGAGCAGCAACAAAAGGAGCTGGACAAGCTGAGGTTGAAGCATGAATTAGCAGTATCTGATCTGTTGAAAGAACTTCCTCATAAAGTACGTTGCAAAGTATTCAAGCTATGCAGGTATAAAATTCCAGATTACAGGATGCACTGTGAGAGGCATCTTTACGCTGAGAATGCTTCCATCGTCATTGCAGCAGCAGATGTTGTGGACGAGAATTCATCAGAGATCAACTCAAGTTCAGTGGTGGTAGATGTTAGTTCTCCAAGTTTCAGAATAGGTACATATGTCCCTGCAACTGATTCGGATACCATCCACTTGAGTAAAGTCAAGAATCCAGCAACCGGAGCCGAGGGGTTTGTGGTTGGGCCCATCATCAGAGGATTAAGTAGCCTCAAGAGGGGATCCAAACCTGATCTCGGAATTGCTGTAATTTTGAACGATGATGCTGAGAAATCTTAGTACATGCCTGGGGGGGCTTCCGATTCAATTGCTAAAAGAGGATCATCACAGTTTCAATGCTTTATTCAAATCATTCTTCTTCCAGGCATGACCGTTACAGTTTATGGGGCAGGAAATATACGCATGTACATAAGAGAGAGAAGAGGATTTTATTTATTTTCCCATCTAGTCTGTATGGGTCATTTTACAGTTGAAAGTTGTGGGTGTTGTGTAGCTGTGTAGACTCAAATTCTGAGTTTCTCTCTTTGTAAATGAGATGTCTGTTTTTCTTTTTCCCTTTTTTTTTTTGAAGTGAGAAGAATGTTTTTGGTCATAGTTTCATACTCTCCTCTGGGAAAGGAAATGTTTGTCTGGATACATGTTAGCTACAAGCATTGGTGTGCTTGTTTGCGTTAATGCACAGGATTTCAGATTCCCTTGTTTTTCCAATTTCCACACAATTATATGGGAACTAATCTAATATCATGCATTGGAGTAGAATGTATGTATGTCTAATCAACAGAAAAGGATATTATGTACACGAGAGTAGATTATATCTGTCTAATCAACAGAATATTATGTTTATGTTAAGATATCAGTTTTATAATTTATTTGTTAAATAACAGCCTATGTATGTAGTCCTTTGAATGAAATAAAGTGTTACACAAAGTTTTCATAAGAACGTGATTACACGGTAAGAGAGAAAGATTGTCCAGGACAAGTCTTCCCCGCCTATCTCTCTTTCTCATTCATGATAGGTTCCAGGCAAGAATAGTCACGACCTGTGACTATATCCTACACTAGGGGTCATCCTATTCTAGTAGCATGTAACATCTTGGTAATAGAGAGCATAGTCAAATATGACACACAAAGCCTTGAAACTAAGTTAGAAGACTTCATGGAACAAACGACCACAAGCATCGTGCTTTGGAAGAACTGTAGACTTTGGTATGAGTGAAACGAAAAAAGTTCTGAAAACCTCAACACAAAGGACCAAAACAACAATCTTCGGGGCAGAAATGCGAGACTAGGGTCAAGAAACATACACAAACTATAGCTGGGAGGAACTATGATACCTCTTTATTAAAAGATGAAATTATCTGCATATGATGGATTAATGATCCTTTAGGCTGACTAAAACGGTTTGAGAATTTTTTGCAAACAAAAGGAACATTTTAGAAGATAGGTGGATTTAGCCGCATTCTACCTATTGGGCGAGAAACAATTGTGGTTCGATAAATGGAACAAGAGGAGCCATATTTAGTCTGAGAGCACTTCGGGGAATAAAAGGAGTTTGATAAAATGTTTTGCAGCGTGCACCTTGTAGATTGTTGTCTTTCCCCAAAGCAATTTCGTTCAAAAAATCAGGATTAAAAGAAAGCCTACTTACCTCTTTTACTCTAAAAAAGAAAGATAAAAAGAAAAAACGGTATTTGGTGAAAAGAAAGGATGATATCAACTTTTGGTAAAAACTTAAATATAAAAAAGTAAACAAATTCTTCTTTATAAACCAAAAGGCAAAAAAAATGACAAAATAATATTGGATAAAATAAATAACATCAAATATGAGAACAAAAAAATATATGACTTTTTTGAGAAAATTAAAGATAAAATTGGACACAAGGAGTTCATATGTCCTGCTACTATTTGGTGCGGTATTTGGTTCTCTAGAAACAAATTATTTTCAATGAGTCTTTTGGCTCAATGAATAACACAATTGCTTTCATTAAATAACAAATCGAATGGCAAAAACCGTCAAAGATGAGGATGCCTATGACATTATGCCACCATCAAGAATCAACAACAACCCCAAACGAAGAAAAAAAACATAAAATGGGATAAACCACATCTTGGATTCCACAAACTTAATTTTGGTGGCTCTAAACATGATTATAGGGTTACTTCCACCGGGTTTATTATTCGGAACCACAATAACGGGGTTATTAATTTTGGTGCAAAAAAAAACCTTAATTCGGTACTAAAAGTGGAAGCTTATGCTTTAAAACTGGGCTTGCAAGAAGCTATCATATTGCAAACTAAAAATCAAAAGCGAGGGTGACAATTTGTGTATCGTCAAGACACTCCAAGGTCTTTGTAGTTGTCATTGGGAGGTCGAGATGATTTTATCCGACTCCAGATTGAATCTTCGTTTGTTTGATGAAGTTCATATCACACACATTTTTTTTTTGAAATTAACTATATTGCTAAGCGGTTGACCCATTTGGGAATCTCGACACCCAACACCAATTTTTCTTATGATCTCAAACTTTATGTTTTCATCCGTAAAAATGCTTTAAGTTGGACTACCTCTAGGAGGTAGACCAACCTAACCGTTTTTCGTTATTAAAAAATGAGAAAAAAACTATGTCACGGTCTACACCACAAGATATCCAAGTACTAAAGTGTTAAATTGGCGTCCATAGTACGGTAGTTTTAAATTTAGATTATAATCTTTCCAAAAAAAATTTTGTTCTTTTCGGTATCAAATGACAAATTTGAATATCATGTGAAATCTCTTGTTGCTCTTTTGAGTTGCATTTGTTGGTGATTATATTGGAGAACGGATCGCGTTTGTCTGTTTGGAGCGGTCGTAGATGTATGATTGAAATCCAACGATTCGAGAACGAGTCTAAATTTGAGGTTTTCATCATTGTTCCCTATGACTTTATTCTACTTTATTTCAGGTTGATGCGTTCTCACCGCTTTCTTTACTCCAATTTCCTTCATTTTTTCTTTTGTTTTTCTCTTCGGCCAGATATTTGTTTCTCATTTTCTCTTCCTTTGATGTTTTATCTTTATAATTTTATCTTTTAAAGCATGACGATCAATATGACTAATTTTTAAATTCACTAAGTTTGCTTGTGTAGTAAATACCTACACATGGGAAAGTCGGGCCGGCCTGGCTGTCCGGATAAACAGTATGGACAAGGGTGTAGGCCCGTCCGGACAAAAAATTCCGACACAGACGGGTACTGGCAAGGGTACGATGCCCGTATGGGCCTATGCTCCGGCCCAAAAGCCCTTTTATATTATTTTTTATTTAAATTAAAATATAGGAGTAAATGATAGGATTCGAACCCGAGAACTCAAGCTAATGTTCAAGTGTGCACAATTAAGAATGACAATCTCACCCCCAATCGATGGTTATTCTATAACTCGAACCAATCGAATGGTTGAAATCCGATAAAATGAGGTTGGAATGCAGGTGATGGTTGATGGTTCGGTTACGGTATAGGGTGAGAATATTAAAAATCATCACCCGAACCACTATCCGACCCGACATTCACCCTATGTTCACCCGAGACACATCCGAACTATAATTGAATTAAAATTAAAATTAAAATATACTTTTAAGTTTTTAATTTGCAAACTCTAGGTTAGAATTACACGATATTGCTTTTACTAATTTTCATTTGCCGACTTCATCCTCCGGATTATAAAGGGTAAAGCCGTTCAAACTCTAATCGCTCCTTTCGGCTTTTACTAATTTCCATTATGCAATTGTTGATGGTACTTAAAATAGTATAATCCTACTACATGATGTATCATGACTACCATACCTCTTGTTTTTGTTTTCTAAATTCTAACAAGTTTTCTTACGAAACCATGGTATTCATCACTAATAAAAATGTTTAAGGCGTGTTTGACTTTAATTTCATGGAATCAGGAATGAAATGAGAATGAACCATTCCGATACTCGTTTTTGGTAAAGATTGGAATGAGAATCGAAATATTTTGAGAAATGAGTAATTGCAGGCCTAATTTGTAGGGTGAATCCGAAAAAACCCCAACTCACCCGAACAACCTCGGTTATGGTTTAGGGTGAAGGAGAGTTTGGGTGGGTGATGATTCGGGTGAACGGTTTTGTAGCATGAGTCGGTTGATGGTCCACCACCCGACCCATTGACATCTCTATCCACAACCATTAAACTACTTTGTTTTTTGTGTAATGATTTTTTTAAATACTAGTTGGAGCCGTGCACGCCTTGCGTAGGGATTTTTTTTCTTTGCATATATGCGTTGAATATAAGTTATAGTACGGTGGAGCAAAAGTGTTGTAAAAGAAATCTAGTGTATAAATACTTGTACAAAAACGATAAACTGAAATTACAGGGGTAACTATATGTTACAGACACGAAAGTAGAAAAAATATACACGTACGTACTATACATTACTCTGTCTCCTAAATACTTGAAAAGAAACGCTAATTTAAAATTACAGTGTGGTTATTATATGCTACAAAGGGAAAAAAACAAACAGTGTAAAGGTATGCGTTATATGGTACCCGGACGTATGTTTGATTTTTCCAAAATTTTGAGCGATACTATATTTTTCACATAATTGTTTTCTTTGAAATGCAAACGGGTAATTATTGTTTGAAGGACGTGGTGTAATGCGGTGTAATGCGGCGTATTAAAACATCAGTGCCTTTGTAATACCTAGTTGTTATCTAGCATTGAATTGGATTCTTATGAAAAGATATACAGATTAATCCCGTGTCATTACAAAGTCCATTAGATGGATCTAATATATGTTTGACATTCTCAAGTATTCTAGCAGTTAATACGGCTTCTAACACAAGAAGCTAGTAAACCGTACTATAACTTTTTCTATTACATCTCTTGAATGCAGTTACAATGAAGCTGAAAAAGAAGACCCCACCATAGTTCCATTCCTTATTTCTATTGCTAAAATTCATTTTTTTTGAGCTCTCGGGATGCTTAACTCCATCCTCTTGGGGAGTATAAGCTGTTGGACGGCTTTTCACTAGCACCGATGAAGCCGCACCTGTAGAATAAATAGTGTTAGGAAGGCTTTAACATCATTACTGAATTATGTCAAATAAATGAGATGTTTTGAAATAGATAACAATCACAAAAATGATATACCATATTGTGAATCAGGTCGTTGTTTGACATTCTTTTTGTGCCTTGAAAGATTGTTCTGGTATATGATGATGAATTACTAAATGGAGTCAAAATTTAGGCTTACACCTCAAAACAAGAGCAAAATGATACCTTGGCAGATACTGTAAGTATTTGAGTATGTATCCAATCAACAATTTACAAGAGAAGTCTACAACTTTGAGATTGGGCAAATGGAAAAGGCCAACAACATTTCTTGAAGATGAGTACCTAAACGTACCAACAACAATTGATAAGGAAGCAAGATTTAAGACCAACCTTAGAAATACAAAACGTAGTAAGTATTTGACTATTTGTAATGTTTTGTGTTACCTTATAATATTATTTGGACTTCCTAAAGGACTGATTGTTTTTTAATTTTCCAATAAACTATACATACATGAAATTAATTGAAAGGCCTACAAGTTACAATTTACATTAATACCAATTGTACATAAAGATTCACTCTTTCACTTCAAAATAACATTTTCTAAGTACTAAAATTTTATCATTTTCGTTCTAATTTCACATGGCATGCTAAAATTGAAGGAAGAGAGAGAGAGAGAGAGAGTAAGTGATGTGGGACCATCCATGATAGCGCCTACAATACATAGACCCATAAGCCAAGAGCAGGAGATAATTAAGGAAGGGTTGCTAACAAGTTGCATCCATGGGAGGATCCGAGAGAATGGAGGATTACTTGGAAGATGCAAAATCTCGGCCAACACTCAGGAATCTCGGCCGAGATTTCATCCAATATTTCGCCTCTGGCGCAACCTAGAAGATCCGGTCATGGATCTTTTAATTTTGGCACCTATCTTTTATATTTTATTTCTTTGAAACTCTCAAACTATCTTGAGATAATTGGTGAAATATGGCCCTTTTTGTTTAGTGTAGATTAACTAGGCCCCTCTATTTTTAGACTAAAATTTTAAATGTATAAATAAATAATTAGAGGGACATAAGAGTAAAACGTAATTTATAAAGCCTATAAAATCATCCTAAATCCCACATAAAGCAATTAGGGTTTCTCGATTCCAGATCTGAACTTCATCAACCTCCTTCAGCCTAGATCCGCCTCCAACGAAAGATGTACTCTGACTCGCGACAATGAATGTCCTCCGGCCAGCCCAGTCACGAAGCGGACTGGAAGAAGCGTCGCGCCACTGGGGACTCAACGCGACCGAGCTACACCAACGAATTGGAGGAGGGCGAACCTGCACGATCCCGGAGTCGTGAATCGAAGTCGGCTTGCAGTCTTGCGCAACCAGTCCAGCCGTTCCTCCACCAACGTTGACTCCAACATCAGCCTCCACACCGCAACCCAGCCCAGATCCGATCCGTCGCCCAACCCCTTCGACAACGACCGCCTCGCGCACCACAGCACGTACAACCCAGATCCGATCTGTTGCCCAGCCACAACACACCCAACCCCTTCGACAACGACCGCCTCGCGCCGCACAGCCCGCCCACCCCAGATCCGCCGCCAGCCCGCCTCGCGCCGCACAGCCCCGCCCAGCCCAGTTCCGCCGCCAACCCCATTCAGCAATGAACGCCCTCCGTCATTGTGCCGCACAGCCCCGCCCTGCCAATCACGTGCATCGACCAACGGAGCCACCACTGTGCAGTACCGGAGCCGCAACTGTGCACTCCTGGAGGCGGATCTGGGCAGTCTTGGAGGCGGATCTGGACAGTTCTCGTTGCAGCCGCTGTGCAATCCCAAGAAACCCTAATGTTGGCATATTTACAAAAAAGCTCACAGGAAACCCTAATTTCAATTTTAAAATGCTGTGCAATCCCAGGATATTGACTACATATTTTATAAATACGGGATATTGCCTACATATTTTATAAATACGGGATATTGACTACATATTTTACCGTTATAATTGAGCTTGTGTAACTCGAATGGGCTTGAAACAAAGACGGGCTTGTATAAACGACAAGCTTGTGTAAACGGCGGACTTGTGTAAATAAAAATTATGTATTAACATTATGTAATTGAACTTGTGTATTAAAATTGTGTATTAAGCATTATGTACTAATACCGTGTATTAAGCATTATGTAACTCGGAATGGGCCTACCGATCTGCAATTGAACTTGGGCTTGGACTCATTTAAATTAAAATTACTAATTAACCCTTTCAATTAATCTTTATTAACAAATGAGAGGGGTCTAGTTTGTCTACAAGATACAAAAAGGGCCTACTCTATACTACAATAGACAAAAAGTGCCTACTTAGCCAACTCATCCAACTATCTTAAGAAAATTGTTATATTTTGATCCAATCTTCTAGGATTATTTTTAGATTATCTTTTAAGGATATTTTTCTTAGATTATCTTTAAAGATATCTTTCCTAGTTTATAGGATATCTCCCTTATAAATAGTCTTAGAGGGGGAGATCATTAGATAGATTAGACTTGATATTATTCCACATATTGTGTGAACTTGCATCTTCGTTTGTGAAGTTTGTATTTTATTCATTCCTAATCAATCAAAGAGATGGACCTTGATTGAATCGTTGTGAAGTCCTTGCTAGATTGTGGTTGTGTGTTAATCTTTTTTAAGGTTGGTCCTCTTGGTCAGTACTAGTCCCTCCTTGTGCTTCTCTTATCTAGGAGGCTTGTGTAAGGTTAAAGAAGGAAAGGTGAAAGTTAATTCTTTGTTAAGGGTTTTGATCCAATTTAGGTCAAGATTCTTTGCAAGTCTAAACATAGTCCTGTCTTTCTATATTTATCATATTTCATTCCATTAACCATCTTCTTATTTATCCATATCATTCGTACTTCCGTATTCTGAGTTCTAACATATCTCGGGTTGTTAATGAGTAATTCTTGGCGGAGATTTTCTTCGATTCATCTGAGATTTCTTTTTGTTATTCGATTTAAGAGTTACCGAAGACTTACATTTGATGATGAGTATTCGACTTCTTAGTGCCATTACCACCTGGAACTGTCCCCTGAAGCTTATTCCTATGTAAACGAAGTTCCTGAAGGTTTTTCAAGTTGACGAGTTCGAGTGGAATAGGTTATGTTAGACAATTGGACTCAAGGTTGCTGTCAATGAATAAAAAGACAATAAGATAACTAATAATTGAAGACAAACTATTAGAATGCCTGAAATTTTAAAATAATTTTTCATACATTTTGGTGGCATTTTTCACATTCCCTAACTCAAAAGGAATTGGTCCAGTTAACTAGTTTTGTCTAAGATACAAGACTTTGAGGTGCTTTAGCATACTCATTTCTTTGGGAATGGTACCAATCAAAGTGTTACCGTGCAATCTTGTGTGATGCAAGAACAAATTATTAAGAATGCAACACAAACAATAAGCATATAGATAACAAACATCTGTATATTATTTACAACAATAGAGTTAATATTATATACAACAATAGAGAGAAATTCATGTGTGAAAAATTCAAATTAAGAACATTTGCAAGTTCTTCACACTCCTTGAATGTTAGCTTGGCGTATTCTTTTGATCCTTATTGTAGACTAACCTATCCATATAATATTCAAATCCAAGACCAACTCAAATATGATATGCAAGCTACATATTGTTGCTGCTTCATATGAATTAACATTTCAATACCTGTCAGTGCAAACTAGGAACAAGGATTCTTTGTCAGAACGAGATTCTCAATATGGTAAAGTCGGTGACAAAGTTTATACCTTATTACAAAAGACAATGGTCTTTGCAACCGGACTTTGCTCCACAAGCTGCAAGTGGGCCGTCTTTTTATTAGAAAATGCTGGCTCAGGTGTTTTCTCAACTACATCCCCACTGCAATGTATAAAAACTTATGGCACAAAATCACGAACCAAAGTTAAAAAATAATGGAATTTGAGAATTAAGTCTTATATTGGTATTGATTTTGGGGCCAACTAAATTGGTCAATTGTTGCTTTTGTATAATTTCTTCTCTCACGGTGTTCATAGTCTAGACAAATTGAAATTTTATTGGCATGATTAAGTGTAATAAAAGATACTTCATAGGGAGCTGTTGATAAACATCATATTATGATGAGACCAGTAAAATGCTACTTAGGTAGGAATGAAAATGACCGAACTCTTCAAGTCCATATCTCATTCGATAAACACCATGTTCCATAACCATCTCACAATTTGTGTTTGATGCAACAAAGATGTCAGTACACATGAACGCTTATGCTCGTTGCCTCCTGCTGGTTGGATCATCCTGCTTTCCCTTACAGACTTTTTTTTTGTTTTCGGTTTTATTTTGATGTATTTTTGTGTATTTCTTTTCTTCTATATTTGTAATCCTTCAAGACAATTGTCCGTCTGCCAATTTTTTCGACCCAGTTGACGACGCCGTCTAATGGTTTCGAACCGCCTTTTATTTTCAAAAAAAAAACTATTGATAAGGGGAAGCGTCCCATTAAAATATAGTAAGGATTCAGTAATTTCCACCAAAAAAAGTAAGGATTTAGCAGTAATAATTTCTTTTATAAAAAAAATCTAGATTTCGCACGGCTAGAAGTCTGACACGAACGTTTACAGATAAGACCTTAAACCCGAATTTCGAGCTCGGTCCGAAAAACGAACAATTTTTATGAAAAGTTCGGACCGAGTCCGGATTTATCAAAATCTAACCTACCATAAAAATATAGGATACAAGAAATAACATAGACAAAAACACAAATAGGAACATCAGTAGGTGTCAATTTGTCATATCTTCCTTTGGCAGATCCGTCTAGACAGTAGACTCTAGAGTATATATTTGTAAGCACCTAAAAATAGAAAAATAAAAATGCGAAATGCCGTCCTCGTCGTCGTTGCATCTCATCTTTGCGTGCGGTTGCCGCTATCGTGCGCCTTATAAGCACCTCTCACTTTGGCCAACACCCACTCCTTTTCCTCCTCCTCGTCGCCACCGCCATCTTCTCCCCTTCTCTGCTCGCCACGCGTTCTCCCCCGTCTTCACTTTCCTCTACACGGGAAACCCTCTCTTCTCTCGCATGGAGGTACCTCCACTCTCTCTCTCTCCTGGCTCTAGTCTTATTGTACTACAGTCTGATAGCTATGGAAGGTGTTTCTCTTCATCGGTCTTCTCTCGCTTATACGCCTCTTGATGTTAATTTGTTTTGCTCTATTCATGAAGATTTCAAATGTTTTCATTTACTCGTGCGAAATTGCGATTGGTCTTCGGTCAATTGATTCAGCGATCGTTAATTTCGAGTTGCGTTGGCTTGTTTTGAATTGTGGCATCATCCATCGGACGAGTATCCTCTTTTTATTTCTCTAATTTCTACAAGTCGATAATCCTTAAGTCTTATTCTGTCATTCTGATGGCTTAGGGTGAGCTCGTATTGAAAGAACAAAAATGGAGGAAAAAAGGAAATTCTTCAGCAAATGATTCATTATATGCTACATTATTATCTGGTTGCAACTTGGAACGGATTTAATTGAAACCTGAAACGTGAGAGGAATATGAAGCATTGCTGATTTGATAGGAATTGTTTATTCAGGCGCCTACACAAAGGAAGGAATAAGTTAGTAAGATGAGCAGCTAATATTGATCTCATACTGCCAGGCAAATTTAATTTCTGTTTGGGAATCTGAAGCAAAAAAGTAAGAGGAGCAGCTCATGTTCACATTTAAGGGGAATGTTGTCCAATATAATTAAGGGCCCGTTTGGTTTTAACTCCGGAATCGGAAATGGAATGGAAACGAATATAGTCCATACGTATATCCTTGTTCATGAAAGTTTTTGGAATAATTTCTTGTGGTTTAAAGTAATTGGAATAGAATTTGATTACTTTTGATACCCTATGGGGAAACAAAATGTGGGGAACAAGTGCATCTTGCATTATACCACGAGGAATGATTCCATAAAATTTCATAAATAAGGATATACATATGGACTAAATTCGTTTCCATTATGTTTCCGTTTCCGGAGTTGGAACCAAACGGGCCAATTGTTTGTAGGAATGTTGAAATCTACAAGAACATGTGAACTTCCACATGATCAATTTGTGCGTTACTGTTGAAATTTCTGGCACAACTGTAATGCTTATAGGAAGATGAGTGCTCTGGCTTTTGATTCTTTATCTTTGTTGTAAGGTCTCAAGAATAAAGAATTATAGGATCTTAAATCATTTCTTCCGAAGGATGGTGCATGAGCAGGGAGTCAATTTCCTAAAGATTCTTTGGTGACTTGCAGCGATTCCTTACTGGAGGAAACATCACCAGAAACAAGGGTCTGGTGGAGTATCTCAAACGCTATGGGATGATCAAATCCAACAAGGTAGGAGAAGTCATGGAGACCATTGATAGGGGTTTGTTTGTACCTGAAGGTCCTGCATACGAGGATAGCCCCATGGCTATTGGTTTTAATGCAACTATATCTGCCCCGCACATGCACGCTATGTGCCTTGAACTTTTGGAAAAAAATTTGCAACCTGGCATGCGGGTGTTAGATGTCGGCTCAGGTGATCTTCTACATTCGCACGAGTGACTGAGTAATGGATTGGCTTCTTGTATGTTATTTTATCTTACCGTGCTTGGTAGTTGGTATAGGTGTGACTGAGTAATGGATTGGGTTGTTAAGGGGAAAGTAGTTTGTAGTTTTCTATTGGAGCAGTTTATAGTTTGTGATTGTTCTTCTCACGGTCAGCTGTAATCTGAACACTTTGCTGATTTTTTTTTTTATTGTAGTATAGATGGTTTGGTTGCTGATTATTGACTTGTTGCTTTGACCACTGTGTTTCTTCATTCAGATGAATATCTCATTGTTGCCTTATCCTTTTCTTTTTTTGAATGTATGTATGTTTAGGAACGGGATACTTGACAGCATGCTTTGCGATCATGGTTGGAGCCGAAGGTCGTGCTATTGGTATAGAACACATTCCCGAGCTGGCTGCTACATCAGTGAAGAACATAGAGAAGAGTGCTGCTGCTCCATTGCTGAAGGAGGGTTCTCTTTCAATTCATGTTGGTGGTATGTCCTGGCCACTTTAATTTTTGAAGAAAATATTCTTTAATAGGAGCGGGTACTGGACTGCATGTTTTTGAAAATATGCCATATATTATGGCAGATGGAAGGTTAGGATGGCCTGATTCGGCACCGTATGACGCCATACATGTTGGGGCAGCAGCTTCAGAAATCCCACAAGCACTGATCGACCAGCTGAAGCCTGGGGGAAGACTCGTTATTCCAGTCGGGAAGATGTTCCAGGAACTGAAGGTCATTGACAAGAACCCAGACGGATCGCTTAGTGCTAGAGATGAAACTTCAGTACGGTATGTTCCTCTGACGAGCAGGGAAGATCAGATTCGTGGGGTTTGAAATCTCGAGTTCAATAATATGTTCTCAGTTTCATGTTATTATAAACTTCTTTGCTTGCCTCGCTTGACTTAACCAAATTATTACTAATGCCCACGACAATTGTTAAGATTGCGTTTTTAGGTTTGCTGCGTCTGCCCACTGTATAGTATGTATGCCTCTTATCAGTCTATAATTGTCAATAATGATGTGACATACAGCTTTGAAATAACGGGAGACTGATGTACAGATTAGCTTGTATTGTTCTTCAAAAATCGGCAGCTGAGAGAAATTTTTAGAAGTCTCAAGTATTCATCTAATAGTAGCAAGCAACTATTGATCTAATGATAGCAAACACGTGGATTGTAAATTCCCTGAACTGGTCAACAGATATAATACCTGCATTGCTGCTTGTATAGCAAGACGTCTCCTTGGGAAAAAAAATTTGCTCAAAATCTATACATCAGCTTAAGATGGTCTAAAGAACCTAATATCCTTTGTAACCGACAGAATAAAATCTTTTCAAGCACAGGGCACCAACTCCAGGGTTCACTCGCCCACACTCGCGCCACTGACTGATCAGAAGTTGCGCCTCGGTCTTTCTTCAGCTATATTTACTCTCACCGTTCTTCCGTCCACAGCCTACAACAATTTACAAGCAAAAATTTTAGTCAATAACTGCGTGTTCACAGTTTTGGCTCAAGAGTAGGGCCTTAAGACATGGGCAAGAAGATTTAGAACCCTGAATTCAATGAAAAATGGTATACATGCCAAATCTATTTCCTGCTACTTCATCATAAGCTCCTATATATACAAGTGGCTAGATGCTCAACAGGACTAATCCTCTTGGTTGGTTCGTGTTTAGGAAAGGAATAATTAAACAAATGAGAAGCAGGAAGAGGGGAAGAAAGGAGATAACCTGTCCATCAAGAGCTGCAATTGCATCATTTATCTCTTTCTCAGATGACATTGTGACAAAGCCAAAACCACGGGAACGTCCAGTTTCCCTGTCAAATACTACTCGGGCACTCACTACCTCTCCGTATTGACTGAAAATTTCCTCTAGGCGACTGTTATCCACATCCCATGGCAGGTTACCCACATAGGCTCTGAAAGAGGGTTCAAATGTGCGGATTGGGCGTTCCGGTCTCTCTCCCCTTGGGGCAGCCTTGTTCACTGTCAAGGACCTCCCGTTTATATCCTGTTCAGAGTACAGACAGATACTTTCATGTCATTTTGAGTGAAATATCAAATCAAAGCTGATTCAAAATACATCAAAAAAGAAACTGTTCCATTTGAACAAGCTCATTTTGTGACTTCATTTTTACACATGATTACAAGGTGGCAGCATCCATTCAAATTTTAGACTTCACATGACCTACTTATATGACTTCCACTGCCCAGAGCAACAGAATGAAGTTTCAAGTCTCATCTATTATAGAACTTCAAGTAGGAATGTGAACCCCTTATGTATGTAGCACGGACACCTGAGGACACAGAGAAGTACCAATCCCCAAAAAAACGGACACGGTTACAGCTAGGATAGGCTAACATGAATAATATGTTGGTTTACAGGTCTTGGAAACAACATTGCTGAAATGACAATAAGAGTCATATCAGGGATAACACCAACAACATAGAAGTAGATAACACTGTTGAGTCACCTATACCGATACATAGATTAGCAGTTGAGCTACTTGGAGTGGAAGACAGAAGCCAGAAAGAGGAGAGAAAATACACTGCAGCAGAGAGAGGGAGAGGAAGGAAGATAAAATTTGAAAGATATCAGCAATCTCGTGAGAAAGGGAGGAACATGACACTGCACCACAATAGAGACTGAGAGAAAATGTCCCTAAACAGAGAGGAGATGTGCTAGTGGCTTAGAAGGATTAAGAAGCTTGTAAACTTCAACTACAAATTTGAAAAGGTCAGCAATGAAAAAAATGAATGACCGCATCTTGACCAGACATGGCTGGTGTCTCTGTGTATGCAGTCCGTGTCCCCTTATACTGACCACTTCCCGGTGTGCTATTGGGCTTCCAAGTTTCCGTGCACACAGGCAAGGGATCCGTCTTAACAGCTCCTCATTAACCCAAATGGCAACCAGGAAAAGCCGCACACAAAAGGAGAGCAGAAGCTATCAAGGTAATGCACCATCATTCTCCTCAAGTCACAGTTTTCACTTTTCACTAGCTAAGTTTCGATATGGTTTAAAAGCAATAAATAATTGACTTACATATCGATTTAACATTTCCACAGCCTTCTCAGCTTCCTCCACGGTGCTCATAGTGACAAATCCAAACCCTCTGCTCTGGTCCGTTTCTCTGTTGTAAATAACCTAGAAAATGACAGCGCAGATTCATGAATAACCCAACAATTTATATGTCCGTTTCAAGTTTTATGAATGTCCACCACATCACAGGACTGCATTTTCATCACATCGACGCTCAGTTAATTAAATCAAACAACTAAGCCCCCATAAGCAAAATTAGATTAGTCATATTGCTTCGGAGGAGCACATCAATTGCTCCACGAGAAAATCAAAGAACAAGTTTAAACACATTAGTGATTTCCAAACTAGAGTATACGCGCAAAAACATTGAAGTAAACAAACAATAAGTGGTAGAATTATTGTGATACTGTTGAATTAAAGAAGAAGAAGAGGCATACAAACCTCAGCAATCTCAACGATGCCAGCAGGCTCGAATAGCTGAGCCAACTTCTCACTATCAACATCATATGGTAAATTGCCGACAAAGAGTTTGGCGTCCTCAGGCGGCTCAGAGAACTCTCCTTCGTCGCCGTCCTCCTCACCTTCGTCCTCCTCAGTCTGCTCCTCCTGCAAAGCCACCGTATCGCCGCCACTGACCTCCCAGTCGGACAAATTCTGTTGAGAATTCTCGAATTGGGAATCGTCCCAAGTCAAATCCTCCTGGACAGCTAATGGCGAGGGGGAATCGTCGCCTTGTTGAGCCCAAACGGAGGTCTGAGCGGCACGGGAGGGAAAGAGGAACCTGTTATTTGTGAAGCTGCTGGTTTGGACAAGGACAATGGAGGAAGAGTGGAGCTTGATGGATCTGGAGCGGATGAGTGGAAGGCATGGTGTGACAGTTGAGGGGAAGTATGTGATGGGTAGTGAAAGGGCATTGCAGATAGTGTTAGCCGCCATTATCAGTTGTGTAGGGAGAGGGAGGATGAGGATAAGCTTGGGGTTTATGGCGAGACGAGAATCGAAGATGTTGAGTTCTTCATAAATAAGCAAAAGTAAACTAGGGTCACCAATATACCCGACTGCTGCAAATCCAAGTAGGGATAAGAAACCCAAGGGCCAAGAAAACACACTAGATAATAATATGGACGGATATCCGGTCTACTCTATGCAAATGAAGATGTATGGACGGATATCCGGTCCACCCGCCTGAAAATTCCATGAAATATCACGTTAGTTAAAAACTCCGCATTATTTTGTCTCTGTATTTCTAATTTTATAATTTATTAACCTTATATTTATTTACACAAAATATATATTTATACCTTTTTTATATATATTTTTTTGTTATGTTTATATATATATGTTAGCACATATTTATTATAAAAATCTCTTAATTAAAATACCTTAAAAAAACAAACGTAACAAAGTCAAGCAAAACATATCTTATGTCTTATATATAATATAAGAAAGAGTTGCCCCTTTTTACAGTACCAGACAAATATCCTTAGGGTCGACACGCTAGGTATTTGATAGTTTTTTTAAGTTCGACACGCTAGGTATTTGATAGTTTTTTTAAGTTGTTCAAAGTGGGACTTTGTCACTATGTTTACTATCTTGAGGGGTTAATATCCTTACGGTCGACATACTAGGTATTTGATAGTGCTTTAAGTTGTTCAAAGTGGGCCTCTGTCATTGCGTTTACTTGTGCCCTTGTCGCTTAGCTTTGCCTTCACCTTCTTCTCCAACCGTTCGTATCCCTAGATTCTCCTCGCCTCTTTTGTGAGCTCCCACGCGTCATTTCCCCGACACTATTGGCAGCATATTCAGCGAGCCATTGGCACGTGGTGATAGCATGTTTCCTTATGGATATGTCACCGCCGGCTTATGCATTGTATCTAAATTTGGTTTCCCAACAGATTCGCTTTAAATGGGGTCATATATCTGTTCTAAAGGGCATCCGCTCCTCAATTGCGAATGCGCAATTGTGTGTCTTGAGAAGGTCTGAGAATTATTATAGTATTCCCTCCCTATACTCGTTTCAAACGTTTTGACTTTTCGTTTGAAGCTCATTTAAACCCTTTTATTTCAGTTACTCTTTGTTTTTTTTCCAACGTCACACCTCCTTCATGCATGGTCTTTTACTGGTCCCTTATCTTCGTTATGCTTTCGATTTCTTCGTGTTTTTCCAACAGTTGTTTACTTCGTTTTTGTTTGCTTACTATTCCTTTCATTTCTATAGAGAGAACTTTCCATTTTCGGCTCTCAATGAAATGTAGTTAGCCTCACTATCTCGACTGTATGCTTTGTCATTTTAAACATTATAGTATCGACGTTTCATTTGTCCTTTTTCAGAGCCTTTAGGCTCTCATTTTCGTTCTTTACGGTGTATGTCACGAGCTCGATGACAACCATGCGTGGTTAGAAGAGCTTACTTTGTTTTCCCACTTACTTGTTCGGCTTCGTTAACTACACTTGTTTACTATGTCTTCAACTGAAACACCGCTTAACACGGTGACACCCAATAAGAAGTGACATTATGTCACCCTTTTTGGGATGCGGCAAACATAGTGTCCGTTTCGCTTCTTCTCGCGATTTTTTTATTGTTAAAATTGCATATGCATGTACACCAAACTCTTTTCATACTGTTGAATGTTCTTTGCAGGGATCTTGTCATTTGTTTGCATGTCACCTTCCTTGTTAAGGCCAAACCGTGCATATGTCCTCCCTACCTTCATTTACACTCGCGAACGGCCATATAATAATATATATATATGTGTACACATTTTTATTGTCGCCTCTCTAGATGTTTGCAGGTGTGTTCGACTTGCTCACTTCAACTTTCAAACAGGCCGTCCTTGGAAATTGTGCCTTTGCTCAATCTTTTTCAAGTGGCCTAATCTTCCCTGCTGCTCCTCATCTCTTAATGTTGTCAGCGTCATGCATCCTTTGCCCACCTACCGCACACTGTTTTTCTTTTCCCTGCCTTCCCATCTTCGTGTTTGTATGTTTTTTTGATCTTTACGTTAATTAGCGGCACAATTGAAAATGAGTTTCCCACATTAAACTGCATATTTTTATTTTGAAGCTTTGCCATAAACATAAACGATCTGTCATACATTTTATATGCCGGGCAGTATGTCTAAATTGTCAACAAGTTTAGTTAAGCTTACAAACAAAGGCCGGTCGGACATAGTTAGAAGTTGTGGATAAGTAGCCAAAGCAAGAGAGTGTTTCAAAAGTGAGTTACCAATGCATGGTATTTTCCGACCAGGAGGTATATATTGCCTCTATTCCAATGAACTTCTTCCTCTCCTGTTTTATTTGTTAGTGTTTTCTCGTGTTTCTATCTGATATTGTACTTCATACAAGGCACCAAACTTACTACTACCTTGTTTGGGGTTTACATCAATGCTTATGACAACATTCTAAAAAGCCGTGTCGACGAAGGAAGTCCCTCCACGCTTTATACAAAGCCAATTGTGTGATATTAAGAACATGATAATGAAGGAAGTCCCTCCACGCTTTGCATCCTATGAGGGAGAAAAACAATTTTACTTTACTAATTCAACTGAAGTCATTCCCGTTGTCGACGAAGGATGCGGTAGCAAAGCCGTGTCACCATACACCTCGATTAAGGGGATTCCAATCGACTCTTCGTTGATGACCATTTCGGTAAGTACAGATTAGCGCTTTGTTGATAACCCGATTACCTGATTCTTTATTTGACATCCGCATTTTGTTTGACTGTATACTGTAGACATGGTCATGCTCGTACTCCACATCCATGCAGAAAAATGGTAGCTAAAGAGGCTTCTCCGCTTCCTGTCCATGAAATGTCTGCCATAAACTAAAGGTACTATTTCGGTTGTCTATTTACGATGTGCTCAACTTGTAGAAGTCTTCATTTTTCACTTCCCTTTTGTAGTTTTTATATTATGAACCTGATTGTTACATCCCTCTTGGACAGCGTTGAAGACGTTATCATTGCGTCAACATGGAACAAGAAGATGGATGATTTCTTCATAGCAATCGAGTTGATACTTGATGACGATCTAGTGGTCGAGTTTGTAGGCTTGAAAATTAGCCGATTTGTAGGATTCTCTCTTGCAATGTCCCTCTCTATTGAAGTAAAAGTTCATCCAACCTGTGATGAAGTAGTCACTCTAAGGAAATGGTATGCCCCTATTTCCATTTGCAATTTATTCCCCTTTGTTATTGCCTGTAGCGAATTCAACTACGTAGTAAAGGACAAATACTTTGACGGTTGTCCAGTCTACGAATTCTGACGTCATAACATTTACTACTTATTTGCGTCTTGCAGAGCAAAGGACAATCTAGAGATTGTACGCTCTCGTATCCTGTGTAGTCTTCACAGTTAATCTCCAAGATATCCGAAAGACGTCATGCTTATTGCGGTTGCACTGTCAATGTACGCTCTCGTATTCTGACGTCATAACATTTACTACTTATTTACGCTTAATTCATCCACATTGTCGAAATAGACGTCTACACGAGCTTTTGTCGGTTTTGTAGGTATTTTGGGAGCTTTAGGACTTAATCGACACATTCGAGGATCATTCCTCATGGTGGCACGCTTCCGAACTCTCTAAGGAGCAAGTTAGGAGCAAAGGGGAACACAAAAGACCTTGTTGGTGCATGCCTTGCACCAACTCATGACTTTGTGAATTAAGGACGGCTGAGCTGTAGAAACCACGGCCTAGAGGCCCTTTCCACGCCCGTGGAATCATATGTTTTGCCCGTGGTTTCTGTCTGGACAGCCTTGACACTTGTCACACGATTTCTTTGCCCGACCTTTGCTTTTCTTGGTTCAGTGTGGACTTGGGAAAGCCTGCAGGCTGGCTAGAGGACTCTATCTCATCATCCATTCTTGGGAGGAAAAGAAGACTTGGAAGAAACACAAAAACACTCACATTTGAGAGAAGAACAACTTCACAAAAACTTAGATCTAGAATGAGACTTTGAGTGGTTTTTACTAATTTTTGTTGAGAATTTTTTGGAAGTGTTGTAAGGAACTATTTGAAGCTGCATTTGAATGGTTGTAAGTCTTGTTTAAACTCATATTCAACCAAGATTTCTTGCTTTTACTTGCTTTCATTCACCATCTAGCTATGAAACCCATGTATGCTTGTATGATGATTCTAGATCTTGAGATGCATATTATTGGCTATGTAATTGTGATTCTAGGGTGATGGACAGAAGGTTATGGCTTGGATAATGATAGAATAGACTTGAATGTACCTTTTGATGACTTGCATGCTCGAAACCTAACCCCCGATCAAAACCACGGCTTGTTCCTCCTAAACCACGGCCGTGGTTGTGTATGATCAGCCCGTGATTTTGCTCTGTTGTGCTTATATTGATAAATCTGACGAAGAGGACCGGTGCACCCCAAAGGGAAACGCTCGGGCGTATAAAACCCCTCTTAGCTAACTCCTCGAGCTGCTTCTTCAGCTCCAACAACTCAGATCAGCGCAATGCGGTATGGAGCCTTGGAGATCGGCCTCGTGCCGGGCTCCAACTCAATATAAAATCAACGCTCCTCTACGGTGGTAATCCGGGTGGATCCCCAAATACGCTCTCAAACTCACACGCCACGGGAATCTCCTCCAGCAATGGTCTCGTCTCTTCCTTCATGGCATAGCACCAGAAGGCCTCGCATCCCTGCCCGATAAGTCTCGCGGCTCGGACCGCACTAATGATTGTACCGGTCTTCCCGAGGTCCCAACCTCGGAAAATCACCTCGTGTCCTGTCTTCATGGTAACTACACGGTCCTCCGGCTGATGTCCAAAACGGCTCGATGGTGGTCCATCCAATCTATGCCAAGGATGACTTCTTCATGCACTAAGTGCATGACATAGAAGTCGGGTAACCAATCTCGGTTTCCCAAACGTATGGGACAACCGCGTACCTCTCGGGTACCACTAACCCTACCCCCATCGGGTAACCCCACAATGAAGGGTCTCCCCTCTACCGTAACTAAGGACAACCTAGTTACACAGTTATCAGATATAAAAGAGTGCGTGGCACCCGTATCAAATAAAACTCGGACCGGAAGTCTATGGATCTGAATAGTACCTGTAGCTGCCGGTGCTGCTGGACCCACAACGGTCCTCAACTCAAACACCCTGGCCTGTGTGCCACGGGTGTCCTGTGTACCTCCACTACGGCCTCTACCACGGCTCTAACCTTGAGCTGACCCCTATGTACGTGTTTGACTCTATTCCCTCTGTTGAAAACCCTGAGCCAGAACCTGAGGTGGCCTCTGCCTCCACCTGCCTTGCTAGCAGGTGAAGACCCCTGCTGTGACGGCGCCCCGCCTTGTTTGCAATAAACTGACTTCTGGCCCATCTGACCGCAAGAGAAACACATCACTAGAGGCTTCGTACAATCAGGCCTTAGATGATCATTTCCTCCGCATTTATAACGCTGCCTCCCTCTGTCTGGAACCTGAGTAGCAGGCGGATGTCCTGTACGTCCTTGGGCAGGAATACGGCCCTGTCGTGAGGCTCTTGCCCCTAAACTAGTGGGTCCCGTCCTCTGACGCTTGTCCGGTCCTCCGGACTGTGCCACTCTCCTAGTTCCTGTTTTGTCTCTCTCATATGCCGAGGCTCGGTCCTGGTACTTGGCCAGGGAATCACACCGGAATCCTGCAAGGTATGCACGGGTAGACTCCCTCAATCTCCTAGAAAAGAGATACACATGCTGGTCCACCGGAGGTGCTCAAACCCAACTTCTAAGAAATCCTGGACTCGGTCTCTCCTCAAAGAATCTGGACAGAAAGTCTCTCTAACAAGTCTCACCAGCTGATCCATCCTAGTCACGCCTCCTCGTACCGACCTCCACCAGTAGTGGGCCTACTCTCTAAACAACGTCTGAACCACCTCCATCCGCCTCTCCTCTAGGCAACAGATCGCCTCCAGTGCTGTCTCCACGTGCCCGATCCAATGCTCGACCTCTAACCCTACCTTTCCGTCGAAGTAAGGTACATGCTACTGGTTGAAAGCCTTCAACCATGAATCAGGTCCAGGAGACCTTAGCCCGTCTCAATCCCTAGCAATCTCCACAACCGGCGCGGGTGCAACTACTGTCGGGGCAACAATCTCTAGTACGACTCTAGTCTGTGTAACCCTCTGTGAGACCTCAACCGATCTTGCGGGTGCAGGTACAGGCACCGGCACCGGTGGTGCTGGAGGTGGTGCTCCAGTCCTATACGCCTCCTCAACTTGACGTACATAGTCCTCAAGCACGGTAGCACCAATCGATGCTCCCCTAGTCCTAGCAGATGAGGAACTACGCGCTCCAGACCTCACAACTGTCCTTTCCCTTCCATCGGGAACGACACTCTCCGCCACATCCTCTACAGGAACCTCAGCTGCTGGCGGATCCACAACTGGTGGGTCCGCAATGGGGATACGTCCCCGACCTCTCGCGCCTGGAGGTCTCCCTACTCGTCCCCGTCTCGGGACGGTAGGAGGAAGTGGTGCTCTACCCCGGGCGGGTCCTACTGTTTGGGGGTAAAATTTTGCAAATCTTAAATTTGATGAAATTAAAAAAACAATCGATTGATTACTCAAAATATCCCATGAAGCTAAAATTTTATCATCAAAGTTACGGACATTTTTTTTTATGTATAACAAAAAATGTGTCTTAAACATTAAGTCTTAATCGAAATCGTTAAATATTATAGTTCAAACTTAGCCTACTCCTAATATGTATCAATTTAGTATGAAAGCTAATTATATTAATTAGCTGATAATATACTAAATTAATAAAAAGATTAAAATATAAAAAAAGTCATTCTCTGTCAAGTTGAATACAAATATACTTGATGAAGAAAAAGTTATATAAAAGAAAAAGTTATATAAAAGAAAAAGGTTAGTGAGAGGTTAATGAGTATAACTTCTCTAAACTACCGTAACTTTTCTTCAACTGAAGTTAAGTGGAGAAGAGGACTTTTAAAATAAAAAAAGGGGAGGCTAACCTGAAGCAAGAAAAAGAAGAAAGAGCAAAACTAAATACAGAGAGAGAAGACTCCATTTTTTGTCAGAAGATGAGCCTCCAATTCTCAAACTAGCCTTCTTTCAATTTGTACATGGAGAGTAAGAAACAATGAGGGTTTTCTTTTTAGCCATCTACAAAAAGAGGAACAACGGAAAAGAAGAACATCAACCGGAAATGAAGTACCCGGAAGGAGACGAAGAAGCCTTAACATCTCAAAATAAAGGTTTCGATCGAAATCAAATCGCATATTAGTTTGAAATCAAATGGTTTCACTATTGCGACAAGGATCGTAGTGGGATTGAAAGAGAATTCTTTTACCCCTATAATCACATGTAGATCGAAATCAACTTCGATTTGATTTCGGTCTTAGTTTAAATATATATAACGGAATTTCCGTTCTTCTTCTCCACAAATACAAACACAAAACAACGGTCTAACAAAGATCCAAACTCTAGGAACGATCTCAAAATCGATTCAAGCCCAAACACGAAGTTCTTACACTCCGATTCTTTTTCATCGGAGCCGAGAGCGAATCTTCACCATCTCGCACTTCACTTCTTTAGATCTTGCGATATCGGGTTAAAGCTTTTCCTTTTCATATTTGCTCCGGTCTCTTGCTGCAAGAGACAAGGATATGAAGAGAGTATTAAGTTTTACAGAGAAATGAAAAGAAGTGATTAAAGAAGAAGAGAAAGAAAACAAATGATCAGAAGGAAACAAAGAAAAGAACAAATAAAAGAAGATAAGAAGTAAATGGGTAAAAAATGTGTCAGACGTGTAAAATGTGGAAGGTGGAGAAGCTTTAGGGGTTATTAATTACTTTATTTTTTTTAGCTCCTATTTTCTTTGGCTATAAAACAACAAGAAAGAGGTCTTTTTCTTCCTTCATTTTACTAAGTTGCAAACATACGTTACTGCAACAACAACAAAAGAAGGAAAGATTCAATTTGGGAGTTAGGAGGAACTACATTATGCTAATAAAGGGCAAATGAAAGAAGTCAAACACCATCTTTACATGATTAAAACTCTTGAGGTTTGGTTCTTTGATTATGCCAAGTCACGTTTGGGGTTGACAAAAAAAACCCAAGAAAAATTGTTTTGTTCATTATCACCTCCAAGTTGAAGGATCAAATAGACGCTAATTGCTGCAATTGGACCGAAAGTTTCTACTTTCGATCACTACATTGACTCGTAGTTGGATCGAAAGTGCTTACTTTCGACCACTACACCGACTTGTAATCATATCGAAAGTAACTACTTTCGATTGTTGCAATCTTCCCAAATGTTGCTACAAAAATGCGTTTTATATCTATGGCCTTCTTCCTTGGTTTTCTCCAACAATCTTAATCCATTTGTAAATGGACTCCCATACTTTTTCAAATTTGTCTTTCAAAAGACTTCAAGTATAGCTTTTTGTCAATGATGCCTATAAAATGCTTTCTTGTGGAAGACAACAAAGAAGAAGAAACAAAGGAAAGAAGAAAGTAGGAGAGAGAATAATCAAATGAATACTGGGACCCATATCATTTTTCTTTAAAAAAACAAAAAAAGAAGAAAAGAAAAACAAAGCAAATTAATGTTGTAAAATTGATTTACGTGGAAAGTTGTCCCTTCCAATTCAACTATTGATTTATTTACAAAATAAACCCACAAAAATTAACTTTTATAAAAGATAACCCATAAATATGTTATTTTACAAAAATGACCCCATTAAGACGAAATCTTATAAGTTGGATCATAAATTTACGATTATGTATCGTAATTAAACATGGTTTTGTAGAACTACGTCATGACTTGATGCTCGTTCTGAGCTACGTAGGAAATCCGATATGAAATTAAATTGGATTTAGTCGCCACGTCTAAGTAAAAGAATTTTTGAATCAAATCTTGGACGTAAAATTAAAAAAAACTCCAAATAATCTAAACTCGATATAAAGCATCCGCTCGTCGAGTTTAACCACGAAAAAAAATCCAATCACAAATGAACTACGAGTGATTTGATGTCTTGAAACTAAAAAAGACTACGTAGGAAACTCGGTTTCTAAATTATCGAGTTCAATCACACTTTATATATGTCAAAACAAAGCCAAAATATTAAATCAAAAGTAGTTCGGTAGAACTACGTTATGACTTGATATTCGTTTTGAGTTACGTAGGAAATCCGATCTCAAATTAAATTGCATTCAGTCGATCTGTCCAAGTAAAGTATAATTAAACTCAAACCTTGGACTTAAACAATCAAAATTCGTCTAACGATATTAAGTTTAAATTATATCGGGTACAGTTGCAAATCAAATTCAAATATTATAAAATTCTCAAATATTCATAAACTCGATATAAAGCATCCGCTCGTCGAGTTTAACCACAAAAAAACCTAATTTCATTAAGAACTACGTACGACTTGATTCCTAATAAAGGATACGCAGGAAATTTGGTAAACTAAGGACCAAATTCAGTCACAAAAAAAAATAAAAATAAAACAATAAACAATCTCTCACTAATCTTGATCATGCGCGTGATAGTGGGATGAATTAAGCAACTCTTCCTAGAAGGTGGGTTTAATTTAATCTTATGATGCATGGTCGAGATATAAATACCATGCAAATGATAGTTGAATCATCGACTAGGCAACCCTTCCTAGAAGGTGGGTTTGGACTTTGATTCTCTGATGCATGAAAACACCGCACTGAACTACGTGAGGCTTGATCCTCTTTAACGAGGTACGTAGGCAACCCGTCCAAAAACGGGTGCAACCCAAATCACTAAAACAAACCACATATCAGTATTTATATAAGTTAGAATCAAAACGTCAAAAAGAGAGGGTCGAACTCAAATTATAAAAAATAAATAAAATGTGTTTTGTAAATCTGTATTCGAATACAACATAAAATGAGTTTTGTAAATTTGTGTATATTTTTACTCAACACCTACATAAGTGGCCGCTCTCGTACGTGCCATCTGGTATCGTTCGCGTTTATTTAGGTGTAATTAATTCGATATGTATGTCGTACTTATAAAAGTATTTATAAAAGAAGACTTATTAAAGCATGGTAAGTAAGAAGCTGAAATCCAAAGTACAACCAAGGCATAAAAGCCCAATCATCCTAAGGTCACATGCATATCTAAGTACATATAAGTCCACAATCATCCTAAGGCCATATACATACATACATATATATATATATATATATATATATATATATATATATATATATATATATATATATATATATATATATATATATATATATATATATATATATATATATAACTAGGCAATTATATAAACATCAAATCCAGGAATTCTACGTCGCCGAGGTTTGTGTGAAAATCTACGTCGCCGAGGTTTGTGTGAGGAGTGGAGGCCCCGTACAATCTAACCCAATCCCGACTCATGCATATGAATTTTGAAAATGAAAAGTCAGAATCCGTGGGGTTTTGTTTATTTCTCATTCGGTCTTTAGAAGGTTGCGAGTGCCATTGTTGTCAACCTAGGGCTCTGATACTACTTTGTAACGCCCCAAATCCGCGGGATATCGGAATGCTACGGGCGAGACCACACAATGGGCCCCGACCCTTATCTTGACAACAATCTCACCGGACCTTTTCAACATGGAACAAATAAAGGAAAAAATCTCCAAATAGTTTATAATGTATGCAAGAAAAGAAAGGAAGGATACAAGTTAGAAACTCAGCCGAGTCCTCAAAACGACACAAAACATAAAGGAATCCAAAACGTACAACATGACATAATCCAACAAACAAGGAAAACCCCAAAAACGCACCCGTCCTATAATGTACGGAGACCACTCGGCTGTCCACTCCTCCACCTCACTCGGCGGCATCCCTAACGTGCAAGGCATCTACACAAAACGGTTTGAAACTGTTAGCTCACATTCTAGGCATTATATGAATAATATGGCACAAACACACATGAGAACACAAAACACACAACATACACATTCATTACATAATATCTTTTTAGGTTATTCCATATCTAATCCATTCGTTCACGTGTGACACGAGAGTCTTATAACTCTAGCCTCTGTCCCCGTGTAACCAACATGAGTGTGGCGGCGCTCAACCCGTATACCTTGAGAGAGTGATAAAGAAGCCCGCCCGTATACCATGTATGGTCTGGTCGCAAAGATCCTCCCAGTCTCCCTCGGGAGCTAGGCAGTGATGTCACCGCCCGATAATAATAGTAACGATGGGACGATAATAAATAAGGTCAAGTAGATCTTAATCCGTTTTCATGCTCAAAAGCGATAAACACACACCACCATAATATATCCAAATAAGGCATAAACGCGGCTAAGTAAGTCCGGGGACTTACCTCGAATCAAGCTAATCAAACCAACGATCTCACTTTCCGAAAAGGAAAACCAAACCCTGATCACCAAGATATATATGTCAACTTCAAACTCACAATAACTCTAAGACTCTCCAAAGCCAAAACCAAACATGGGGTTCAACAACTAGAAGCTAGGAAGGCTCTCTTGAACCTTTAAGAGGTCAAGAACATGGTAAGCAAGGGGAAGAGGGAACAACAACCCACAACCCATAAGAGATCAAGCACAAAACAAAGCTGAACTAAGAAGGTAAGATGGAAGAGAGATCACAAGGTCTTCACACACACAAGATCACTAAAGATTCAAGGGCACCTAGGTTCAAGCCACTTAATGGAATTCTCATAAGTCCTAGGTCCACCCTAAGCATGCTTCTAACTAGGTAACAACATAAGGTCTAAGGAAGGAACAAAGAGGAAGGGAGGAAGGAACCTACTAGTGAAGAAAACGCAGCCGCGGAAGCAAGCTAGCGCTCTTGGCGGACCCTGTCGCCGCCCCTGCGGACCTTTGGCACTGCCCCTGCGCCTGGTGGCCGCCCCTGCGGTGGCCTTGATCAGCCCCTGCGCCTCTGGTGGTCCGCCCCCGCGATTGAACAGTAGAAACTCCGTCTTCTTCATTTCTTCGACTGGTTCTTTGCTCCTAGTGCCTCCTTCTCTTGTTGGGCATTCTCCAAACTCTTACCACAGGACTTAGCTTCCTCACCACAATCTAAAAGAGCTAAAGAAAGGACATGTAAGGGTTTACTAGACCTCCCTTCAAAAGCTTCCTCCATAGCCATGGAGGTGAAGAAAAGAGGAAGAAGGTAAAACTAGCAACAAGAGGAAGAGGGAAAGAGACCACTTACCACATCACATCCGGAATACCCAAGCTACAGCTCCTACCCAGCTCTTCCAAGGCAAAAGAAGATGAGAGCAAGCAAGAAGGAAGAGAGGAGTGGAAGGAAGTGAAATGAACGTAAGAGGAGAAGTGGGGAAGTGGGGAGAGAGTAATGAGGCTAACAAAAGGGGTGGGGATATCCAAGGGTCAGCAGCCCCCTTGTCCCCTCACTCCTCTTCCCAAGGTCGGAAAGTAAAAGGATGTCCCCATCCCGTGTTAAAAACCCGTACTCAGCAAACGTGCCTGCGGGAAATAAGCCGCAGACGCGGAAAGGTCGGAAACATCTCAACTTCCGGAAATAAAATTTCCGGATGTTACAATATATTCCCTCGCGGGGCATATAACTCACAAAATCACACAAGCATAAGCACAACTCAACAAAGGAAACTAAAACTCAAACATCTACGTTATAGGTACATCCAACTCACATAAAACTCCGGATAGTTCCTTTGGATACGATCCTCTGTCTCCCAAGTCGCCTCATCATCTCCTCGCATCGATCACTAAATCTTTATCATCGGTATTGTTAGATCTAGTTTTGGCCTTCACCGCCCCCGCGGTGAAGGGAGCTGCTCCTGCAGCAAGCCGTCCCAGCGGCAGGGTCATCCGCCCCTGTAGCTGACTGCAAATCACGCCCGATCTGATTTTATTCCGTTTTATTTCCTTCCATAGATAGAAGATCCGATCTTCTATCTTATAAGCTGGTTTTACTATCTTGTTCCTAACCCTAGAACGTCCTTCCTTCTATCTTTCCAACCCTTTTCTATAAATTCCCTCTTTCTCCTCTTTTTTCGCATATCTTGCATGCGTTTTCCTTCAACCTCGAAAGCTATAACCTTCTTCCCTTGTGATCTTGTTGAACGTGCAAGTCTCATTCTATGTGATTCTCTCTCACGTTCTTGAGCTTGCTTCATGACGTTGTCTTTTGTTTCTTCTCCTTCTTTCATTCTTCCTTTTCTTCTTCTCCAAGAATCAAGTTTGAACCTTGATTCTTGTTGGCCTTCCCATGGTTGATATGTTAATGCTTACAGGCTCCCTTGGTTGAGTTGTGACGTGTGTGTGTGTTGAAAGAGACAAGCTTTGGCCTTTGCTAGATTCCTTGTTGTCGAAGGAGTCGACAACAGCTTCTGCACCGTACCCACCCCTGCGCCTCTATTGTGCCGCCCACATGGTTTATGCCTAGCGCCGCCCCTGAGGTGTTGTCTATCGCCCTTGTAGTTTGTCCCCACTGGCTCCCGTCTTTAGTGAGCTGCTTCCTTCCTTACTTCCCTCATTCCTTCCCTTGGCTTATGATATAGTTGTTGACCCTTGGTGTTCTGTAAGACTAAGGTTGATACCTTAGCTTGTGAAGATCTCTTAGAGATCATTTAGACTAGAAGTTATAAACTTCTAGCAATCGTATCATTCCTGATTCGTGATGTCTTGTGTGAACAGGCTGTCCTTCCTCCTTTCTTGCGGGAAACTGAGTTGTTATTTGATCTACGACTTACCTTCGAGTGAGGTAAATCCCTTGGATTGACTTAGCTTTATTCCGTATATTGGTTTGAGTGTATATGGCTTGTTTGTGTTGTTATTTTTGTTAACGGATAACCGGACTAGGATTGACCTTTATAACCGTAATTGGTCCTAGTGTATGATAACCGGGCGGTGACCACTTGTCTAGTTCTACAAGAGACTAGGAGGTGCTCTTGTAACCCAGGCCTGTTAGTAATGGATAATACTGATATATTCTTGTTGGTAGACGGAAGCGGAGGCGAGTTTTGGGAGATTCTCGTGTGACAAAAGAATTTGAATTAGTAATGGATAATTTAATGTAAGATAATAACCAATTGAGTGCGAGCATGCTATATGTTTATATTACCTTACGTGTGTTTGTGCCTTTACAGTCTTTCTGATATCTAGAATGTTTGCTAACGGTTAATACCGATGTTGTAGATACCCTGCAGGATATAGCTGATGTTGAGTGATCCGGACGGTGTGGTCAGTAGGGGTTCCTGTACATTATAAGACGGGATTGAGTTTATATTCCTGTTGTTGTTTTCCCATTTGTTTTGAACTCAGTTGCGAGTCCATTACAATTCCATTGTTTAAACCTTTGGTTTTATATTGTGTTTTGTTTTTCATTTATTTGTGCCTTGTTGCAAGATCCGTTGTGTCGTTGCTAATTTGAGGGTCGAGACCCATTGTGAGGTTCTAGCCCGTAACGCTTCGAGTTCCCAAAACTTGGGATGTTACAATATGGTATCAAAGCTCTAGGTTGGCAACACAATCGACGGAGTCCGGTCGAGTGTCTATAGGAGCTTCTGCATACCGCGACTATGTGCAGAGAGTTGAGGAAGCTATTAGGACTGGAGGGCCTGCACCAGCGCCGCCAGTACCCGCGAGATCAGCTAAGGTTTCGCAAAGAGTTATGCAGGTTATGGATGCACCTGCTAGAGTTGTTGAGGCTGTTAGAGCACCGGACGAGGCGAGAGAGCCTAGACCCGACTGTTGGTTGAAGGCTTACAACCAGCTGAAGGTTCCTTCTTTGACGGGAAAGACTGGATTTGAGGTGGAGTTGTGGCTAAGACAGTTAGATTCTGCTATGGAGGCTATCGGTTTCCCAGAGGGACATCGAGTCGACATAGCACAGACGTTGTTAAAGTATCAGACTCATTATTGATGGAGGACTGCTCGTAATAAGGTCAGGAGTTACGAGTAAATGAAGACGTGATCAGGGATCGCTATTGCCCTGCAACTATGAGGAGAGATCATCTTCAGGATATTCTCGAGGCTGGATTCGAGGATATCCCGATTGTTAAGATTATCAGCAAGTTTCATGAGAAGTTGTCTTTGTTGGGTCCATCTGCACCACATAAGGATCAGCATGTTATCTTTTTTTCTCGAAGGTTGAGAGAGTCTACACGCTCTTATCTTGCTGGGTTCCGTTGTGATTCCTTGATGGACTATCAAGATAGAGCATTTGCTTATGAGAGAGACCGACAGAGTCAAAGGAGAGCTTATTAGACAGGAGGTCCTGAGAAGAGGCAGAGGACTGGACCAGCCAGTATTGGAGATGGAGTAGCAGGGTTCGGGCGTAGTAGACGCCGGGATGCTCCGGTTTCCAATAGATGATTTAGAGTTCCGACAAAGAACGGCATTGTCATAACTGCGGAGGGGTCAGACATATCCGAGCTGATTGTAAGAAGATCCCACTGACTTGCTTTTCCTGTGGCAAGCGAGGACACAAAGCTGCGTTCTGCCGTCAGGGCAAAGCGCTATCACGGCAGGGATCTTCACTTGTCAGTGTTGCAAGAGGTAGACAAAGCCCTCAGTATCAACAATAACGACAGTAGAGAGCTCTTGGTTTTACCGCTCCTCAAGGTTCCGCTCCGGGACAAAGGAGAGGTAGGAAACGAGTTGGTGTGCCTGCAGACGCCAAAGATGCATCAGCGAGAGTTTATGAGTTGAGGAGTATTGTAGAGACGACAACGCTAACGACCACAAGTACCATTTATATTAATGGTTTTCCTGTCAGAGTTCTTTTCGATACCGGTGCTACGCATTCTTTTAAATCTGATGCATGTGTAGATAGATTGGCCTTAGTTACCATAGAGGAGAGATCCTTCTTTATAGGATTACCCGATGGGGGTAAGATTAGAGGTACACGAGAGGTTCGCGATTGCCCTATGAGACTAGGAGGTCGTGATTGGACGGATGACTTCTTTCTCATGTACTTAGTACATGTAGCGGTTATTTTGGGCATGGATTGGATGGATCGTCATCGAGCAGTTCTGGACATCAGCAAGAGGAGAGTGACGGTAACTACAAAGTCAGGCCATGTGGATATTTTCCGAGGATGGGATCTCGGGAAGACCGGTACAATCATCAATGCAGTCCGAGGCGCGAGACTTATCGGTCAGGGTTGCGAGGCTTCTGGTGCTACGCCATGAAGGATAGTACGAGTCCAACGTTGCAGGAGATTCCGGTAGCTTGCGAGTTTACCGACATTTTTGAAGAGCCATCAAGTTTACCTCCACAAAGGAGTATACAATTTAGCGTCAATCTAGAGCCCGGGACGAGAGCAATCTCGAAGGCTCTTTAGTATGGAGCCTATCGAGATGCTTGAGCTTAAGAAGCAACTCGAGGAGTAAGTTGAGAAGGGCTTCATCCGCCCCAGTGTATCTCCTTGGGGCGCACCAGTACTCTTTGTCAGGAAGCAAGACCGGTCAATGAGGTTATGTATTGAATACTGAGAGCTTAACAAGGTGACTATCAAGAATAAGTATCCATTTCCCCGTATCGACGATCTTTTGGATCAACTGCATGGAGTTTCAGTGTTTTCACGGATCAATATGATATCCAGATATCACCAGTTGAGGGTGAGAGAGCGGGACATAGCCAAGACAATATTTTGGATCAGGTATGGCTACTACGAGTTTGTAGTGAGGCTATTCGGGCTCACGAAAGCGCCCGCAGTTTTCATGAAATTGATGAGCAACATCTTCATTGACTTTCTAGACCAGTTTGTAGTTGTCTTCATAGATGACATTCGGGTATACTCTCACAGTAGAGAGGAGCATGCAAGACACTTGAGGATCGTACTCCAAGTTTTGCACGATAAAGAGCTTTACGCCAAGCTCTCTAAATGTGAGTTTTGGATGTCCGAGGTAGTATTCCTTGGTCACATTGTTTCAGCTCAAGGGATCAAGGTAGATCCGGCGAAGATCGAGTCAGCATCATGACCTCCTCCTAGGAACATCAAGGAGGTACGCATCTTCCTAGGATTGGCGGGCTACTACCATCATCTCATGAAGGGCTTTTCAGTTATCGCCCGACCACTTACTTCCTTGCTATGGAAGTCTACGAGATTCGTGTGGTCCGAGCCGTGCCTGCAGAGCTTTCAGGAGTTGAAGAGGAGGTTGACCTCCACTCCTATCTTAGCTCAGCTAGAGGGCATTTAGGACTTTGTGGTTTACAGCGATGCATCCAAGCTTGGCTTAGGATGTGTTCTGATGTAGAGGGGTAAGGTGATTGCTTACGCGTTGTTATGCTAAAAAGTGTGCACGCAATAAGCCTTAAATTTATACTCGTTATAATTATCCTAACTTCTAGCGCACCCGCAGTGTACGGGACGTTTGTAGCATGGATAGTATTCCGAGGTCGAACATAAAGACTAAGGTGAAATTGATTCGGTTTTGTGATTAAGTTTAGTGAAGGTCTAAGGTTAGAAAAGAGGGAAACAAAGAAATGAAAATCTAAATTGTTTTTGGTCGGTTTTGGTGATCAATCAAAGATCTCAATTCATGCAAAGTAAACAATCAAACTAGACTAAAAATCAGCACAAATGAACAAACCAAACAAGATAATGATCAAGGAAAGAAAAGACGGATTCTAGGGGTCGGAAGTTCCGGTTATGGCATAGAACTCAAGTTATCTATTCATTCTTTGGATTAACTATGATATGTTGGGATTAAGTGTATCTAATTTGGGATCAATTACCGGGTAGGTCTCATGGTCCAACTAGTCCACACCTAAGGTCTTATTACCGGGTAAGTCTCTAAGAGCCTAAGGATAGGAATTCTACACAAACCGGATTGTAAATTAGGGTCTAACCTATCCTTACCGGGTAGGTCTTGGAAAGAGAAATCCTAAGCAACTATCCTAGCACATCTAATCCAATGGCGGCTTATTAGGCTCACCACTACCTAAGGGTTGCTATTTTAGATTCTAAGGGCAAGGATTACCGGGTAAGTCTCTCCTAACACTTAGTCACTACACTAGGTAGGTTAAACTCAGCAAGCACTTAGGGTTTCAACATTTTATAGGTCTAAGGCAAGATCCTTCAAACCAGGGAAAATCACGGGCTGTTCTTCCTAAACCACGGCCGTGGTTCTTCAAGAACTACCCGTGATTTCTAACAGTAACTACGTTCATAAGCAAAAGTCATCCAAAGGTAAATCTAAGTCCATCCTATCATAGTTCTAGCCATAACCATCCTTTCCTTACCCTAGAACCACATCAATTTAGCCTACAACATTCATAATGGAAATCGAAGCAAACAAATATAAAATCAAAACATCCATTGCAAGATAATGAAAGAAGAGAGGTGAACAAGTGAACTTAATTCAAAACTAAGCTGAAGATTAGAATAGAGCCACTTACAACCCTTCCAAAAGAAGGTTCAAAGGTTCATACAATCTCTAGAAAACGAAATCCGAAATACAAGAAAGCTATGGTGTGTGTTCTCCTCCTCCTCTCCAATGGAACTCTCCTTCTTCTTTTTTGACACTTTCCTTCCTAGAAAATCCTCTTGTTCTTGAGAATATATTTGTTAGAGAGAAATGGATAATGGATGAGCTGCTCCCAAACTACCCCAGCTGCCTCAAACAACCCATGAAGGACCACTTTTATAACAAATCCTTCATGAGCTGGCCATGAGAGTCGTGGCACAGCTGTCACGAGAATCTGGCAAAATCCACGGTCATTTCCACGGCCGTGGTTCGTCAGAGAACCGTGATTCTATGCAGAAACTCCGCCTTGAATCATTAAGCTGTGATTTGGTGCATGGCTTGTGTTGACAAGGTTCCATGAGTCCTCCTCAGCCCTTGGCTTGTGTCCTAATGAGTCCGAGGGTGTGTCATCTAAATGAACGATCCTCAAACGCATCGTTTAAGCTCCTAAACTTCCCGTAATACCTACAAAACGCGCACAAGTCCGTGTAGACGTCTATCTCGACAAAATATGTGAATTGGGTGCAAAACGTCTTGAACTAATGCTAGATCATGCATGAATGAGCGAGAATTCTACCTAAATGTACACCTAAAACTATGTTATAAATCGTATTATCAAAATACCCCATACTTAAGGTTTGCTCGTCTCCGAGCAAATTCCCAACTATAGACTAGAAGATGACATGATTTATGTATGCAGAAAAATGGCAAAATCTTTTTGGGTTTTGTGCTTCTACTATTGGATCACCTTCATAGTCATGATCAATGGCAATTGGATAAGCAATTATGTATCAAACAATAAGGGCATGGAAAGACAATTGTACTTAACTCAAAAGCATGCATGAGATGTGAGGATGAAGAGGTCAAGAAGATCAAGAGTCTATCCAATCTAGATTACTAAGTCTTACAAACATGCAAGTAGGTCATAAGGGCTTGTGACATAAAAGGCCAAGAAACGTTGCAATTGGGCGGGGGATTCTCTAGGTTATGTGATGCTAATCCGGGAATGGAACTAACTCCACATCCTTGTCCTCGATCAACTTCCCCCAAGTGTATATTTTTCCCTATCTTGCTTTCTTTTCTTTTTCTTTAACTCATTTTTGAGACAATGGCGTTGGTGTACAATAGCCGAAACCTCGGTGATTAGCCATCCTCGGGCTTTTTCTCTTTTTCTAGGTGCATCCACACCGGGCACACATACCAAAGCTCGTTAGAGCTATTGGTTCATTTGACTTTGGCAAGGCACCAACACCCGATTATGTGAAGTGTACCGAGTTACTTGTCATTTAAACCAACGCCCCCAAACCTATATTTTGGCCACACTTCCACAATAATTTCAGCATTTCATTCACGACATTCTTTTCATTACATCTTCACCCCGCACTTGCCTTTCACACATTTCCACACACTAGCGTGCTCCTATTCCCGGATGGGTTTAAAGGAGGTTGATTTTATATTAATTGAGGTGCTCAAGCAATCATGATCAAGATGAGAAGTAGAGAAAGATGAAATGCCTCATTCATTCCTAGATGGTATGCAAGAACTATCATGTAATTTCGATTTTCAATACTCAATCCATTCTAGGCAATCATCATGATCACAAGTCATTCATAGAATTTAAGAGAAGTAGTTCAAGTCCACATATGCATTTATCAATTCAACACATAAGGCCATCCATAGCCAATCACAAGACAAGTTTTATCATTAGGGTCATATCCAAGCCTAGAAAGCACAAAATTTTTTTAAATTTTCTGATTTTTTTTTTTTTGGAATTTTTGGAATATGTATGTACAATGCAAGACATGTGCAAATATTAACCTATCCTAGATGCTCTTCATGCAAAGGATCATGCAAACCCCACCCCGTACTTAGAAACACATTGTCCCCAATGTGTAAATGAAGTAGAGAGAGTGAAAGAAGGTTCTCACAATGTAAAATTGTTTGCTATGGTATTTGGGAATTCTCAAGTGAATTGATGTTGGATGATTTCTTCAACCATGGTAGAGAGCTCTAAGCATCCTTCAAAGCTTCGGAACCCGCGCTAGGCACCGCTAGCCGTCCAAGTTCCGCGTCCGCTCCACCCATAATTGGTGAGGGTTTCATCATCATCATTTTCATCGCCAAGAAAGGCTTCCAATGCCACTAATGCTCTAGCACACACACGAAGGTAGACAAAACACACACAAAGCACACAAAAACAGAAAAATCTAAGCAAAAGTGAAAAGGAAAAAATGTTACCAATGGGTTGCCTCCCACCAAGCGCTTCTTTAAGGTCATTAGCTTGACCAAACTCGGGAGCGTCTATTCGAGGTGAAGCGGGGCAATCATGTTTACCGGGGCTCCCGGAATATACTTCTTCAAGCGATGCCCATTCACCTTGAAATTTCCACAATGCTCCCCTCCTATTTCAATAGCTCCATGGGGAAAGATCTTCTTCACCACATATGGCCCGGTCCATCTTGATTTGAGCTTTCCGGGAAAGAGCCTTAGCCTTGAGTTGAAGAGAAGGACAAGATCTCCTTCACTCAACTCCTTTGGAATGATCCTCTTGTCATGCCACCTTTTGGTTCTCTCCTTGTAGATCCGGGCATTCTCATAAGCTTCCAACCGGAGCTCCTCAAGGGCATTGATATCAAGCAACCTCTTTTCTCCCGCTTCCTTAAGGTCAAAATTTAGCCACTTAATGGCCCAATAAGCTCTATGCTCCATTTCCACCGGGAGATGGCAAGACTTGCCATAGACCAACTTGTAGGGAGTGGTTCCAATTGGTGTCTTGAAGGCGGTTCTATATGCCCATAGTGCGTCATTGAGCTTCATAGCCCAATCCTTCCTTGTCCTAGACACCGTCTTCTCGAGGATGGCCTTGATCTCTCGGTTGGAGATCTCCACTTGACCACTAGTTTGGGGATGGTAGGGTGTTGCCACCTTATGAGTCACCCCATACTTGGCCAAAAAAGCTCCAAAGTTCCTATTTGTGAAGTGCTTCCCTCCATCACTAATGATTACCCTTGGTGTTCCGAACCTAGGGAAGATCACCCGGTTGAAGAATCGCACTACCACCTTGACATCATTCGTAGGAGAAGCGATCGCTTCTACCCATCTTGACACATAGTCCACCGCCAATAGGATGTAGAGATTGCCACATGAAGAAGGGAATGGTCCCATAAAGTCTACACCCCACACATCAAAAATCTCAACTTCTTGGATGTTATTCAAAGGCATTTCATTCCTCCTCGAGATGTTGCCCGTCCTTTGGCAAGCATCACATGCCGCTACAAAACCTTGCACATCTCTAAACAAGTTAGGCCAATAAAAACCGGATTGCAATACCTTTGCACACGTCTTGTGTGAGCTAGCATGGCCTCCGCATGGTAAGGAGTGGCAATGCCGGATCACACTCTCCATTTCATCCTCCGGTATGCATCTTCTAAGCACCCCATCCGGGCCTCTCTTGAATAGAAGTGGCTCACTCCAATAGTAATGCCTTACATCGTTGAAGAACTTCTTCCTTTGTGCATACGTAAATCCGGGAGGCACTTCCTCACACACTAAGTAGTTCACGATGTCGGCGTACCATGGCTCACTTCCTCTAGCCACTTGGAACAAGCATTCCTCCACCATTTGCAATTGTTCATCCCGGAATGAATCATCTATCGGGATGTTGTCTTTCCCAAGCTCCGATGGTGGGAGTCTACTAAGGTGATCTGCCACGGAGTTCTCGGATCCCTTCTTATCTCGTATTTCCAAATCAAACTCTTGAAGAAGAAGGATCCACCGAATCAACCTTGGTTTGGCATCCTTCTTTGTAAGTAGATAACGGATCGCTGCATGATCCGTATAAACTATGAGCTTCGCTCCAACAAGGTATGAGCGGAACTTCTCAAATGCATACACCACCGCCAACAACTCCTTCTCGGTGGTAGCATAATTGAGTTGGGCGTCATCTAGCGTCTTGCTAGCATAGTAAATAGCATGAGTGCGCCCTTCTTTCCTTTGCCCTAAAACGGCCCCAATGGCCACATCACTTGCATCGCACATGATCTCAAATGGTAGACTCCAATCCGGAGGTTGCATGATAGGTGCGGAGATCAAGGCGTTCTTCAACCTACAAAAAGCTTCAAGACAATCCTTGGAAAAGACAAAATCAACATCTTTCATTAGTAGGTTAGTGAGAGGCTTAGAAATTTTAGAGAAGTCTTGAATAAATCTCCGGTAAAAACCGGCATGCCCTAAGAAACTCCTTACCCCCTTCACCGAGGTAGGTGGTGGCAACTTCTCTATCATTTCAATCTTAGCCCTATCAACCTCAATGCCACGGTTAGACACCAAGTGTCCTAACACAATCCCTTCACTTACCATGAAGTGGCATTTTTCCCAATTTAAGACAAGATTTGGCTCCTTACATCTTTGCAACACTAATGACAAGTTAGCCAAGCAATCATCGAAAGAAGAACCATAAACAGAGAAATCATCCATGAACACTTCCATGATATTTTCTATGTATTCCGAAAAGATAGCCATCATACACCTTTGGAAGGTGGCGGGTGCATTACATAACCCAAATGGCATTCTCCTATATGCAAAGGTACCCCATGGACATGTAAAAGTCGTTTTCTCTTGGTCATCGGGGTGGATAGGGATTTGGAAGAATCCACTATACCCATCTAAATAGCAAAAATGAGAGTGTTGAGCTAACCTTTCTAGCATTTGGTCAATGAAGGGGAGGGGGAAGTGATCTTTCCTAGAGGCCATGTTCAATTTCCTATAATCAATGCACATCCTCCACCCCGTAACTGTCCTAGTCGGTATTAGTTCGTTGTTCTCATTAGTTACTACCGTCATCCCACCCTTCTTAGGTACTACATGAACGGGGCTAACCCACTTACTATCCGAGATAGGGTAGATAATTCCCGCATCTAGCAACTTAATGATTTCCTTTTTGACCACCTCTTTCATTATAGGGTTCAATCTCCTTTGATGTTCAATAGAGGGTTTGTGGTTATCTTCCATCATTATCTTATGCATGCACAAAGATGGCTTAATACCGACCAAATCATCAATAGTATAACCAATGACTTTCCTATGTAATCTTAGTTCATGCAGCAATTTAGCAAGTTCATCATCACTCAAGCATGCATTAACAATCACAGGATATGTAGAATTATCACCAAGAAATGCATACTTTAAATGAGAGGGAAGGGGTTTAAGTTCAAGTGAGGGAGGACCTCTATCGGTTGAAGACGATCCAAATAAGGTTGGATGAGATGAATCCAAAGCAAAGGAAGACTCCTCATGGCTCCTAGAAGCTTGATCATCAGGAGCTGATTCAGGAAAAACCACGGTTGGAAACACGGGTTGCTCATCTTCCACGGCCGTGGTTCTTGCCAAGCTTGCTTCTCGGAGTTGTCCAGAAAGTTTGACGGCCGTGGAACATAAATCTCGACCGTGGAACTTGCAGCTGTTCACCACCTCTTCGTGGCTTTCAAATCCAACTCTTGGCTCCTCATCCAAGGCTTCCAAGGCTTTGATCTTTTCATTGCAGTCCTCTTCAACACCTTCCTCCATCATACTTAAGGTGTGAACCTTTTCCAAGGGATCCTTGATCAAGATCGAGCTCACAATTTCTCTAGATTCTTCTTGCTCGACTATGTTGAAGATATCTTCATCAAGGGTTGGCCCTTTCATCATTGTGGAAAGCTTGAACTTGATGTTCTCTTCCCCGATGTTGTAGGAGAGAGTCCCATTCTTGCAATCCACTAAGCAACCGGAAGTGGCTAGGAAAGGTCTTCCTAAGATGATAGGAACCGGATAATCCGCCGGAATGTCCAACACTACAAAATCAATAGGCACGTAGAATCCTCCTAGCTGCACCGGAATGTCCTCTAGAATCCCAACCGGATGAGTGATAGAACGGTCCGCCATATAGAGGGTCATCTTGACCGGCTTTGGCTCTCCTAACCCGACCTTGTTGCTAAGTGCAAGCGGTATGATGCTTACACTCGCCCCAAGATCACAAAGGGCCTCGTACTTCACATCTCCCACTCCTATTGGGACGCAAAAGGAGCCCGGATCCCTTAGCTTGGGAGGCATTTCTTCCTTCATGGTTTGGATCAATTCCGAGGATCTCTTGGTCATCCTTATCTCCCCATACTCCTCCAACTTCCTTTTGTTGGAGAGTATTTCTTTCAAAAATTTCCCATATGCCGGCATTCCTAAGATGGCATCCATGAACGGAATGTTAATATGTAACTTGGACATTAGTTCAAGGAACTTACCAAAGTGATTGTCCAAACGAGCTCTTGCTCTTGATTGTGGGAACGGTAGTGGTGGCTTGTATGGAGGCGGTGCCACATAAGTTGGCTCTACATCCTTGCTCTTGCCTTCATCTTCTTGCCTTCTTCCCTCTTCTACCACTACTTGCTTTCCCTTAGCTTGGTCCTTGGGCATAAGATCCTTCATACTCAACCCACTCCTTGTTGTGATAGCCGACACTTGGCCTCTTGGGTTGTCTTCGGTTCTTCCGGGAAGCTTTCCCGGATCTCTATGTGCTTCACCCACCTTTTGAAAGACTTGTGCTTCCAAGACCTTTTGAGCTTTAGAAATTGAAGTCACGGTGCTCTCAAGTCCACTCAACCTTCCTAGCAATTGCTCAAACATGACTTTGGTTCTATCCTTTGAAGGTTGAGAAAAACCGGGTGGAGGTTCTTGTGAAGCTCTTTATGGTGGAGTTGTGCTTGTGGAGGCGGGAGGGTTCAAGGCTCCATCCGGGTTAGAGTAAGAAAATCCGGGATGGTTGTGGTTGGGCCGGTAATTGTTGAATTGCCGGTTGTTGTTGAAATTTCTTGGGCCTTGGTAATTGTTGAAGTTGCCCCTTCCCATATAATTCACATCCTCCTCCTTGGAAGACAAGTTAGCTTGTGGAAGCACTTGAGGAGTTGCTTGGCTCTTCAAGGTTGTAGTACACAACTCTCTCAAGGATTTCAACTCGTTGTTGATGGCGTCAAGCTTGAAATTGCTCATGGTGACTTCGCTCACCTCATATGCTCCCGCCTTTCTTCCTTCACTCTTCCTATGAGATTACTTCTCAATCACTAGAGCTTGCTTCTCCACAAACTCCCAAGCATCATCTACATGTTTCTCCATAAATGTCCCACCGGAGAGAGATTGAAGCTTGAATTGGCTATCCTCATCAAGTCCCTTAAAATAGATCTCTAATAGCTCAATTTTCGGTATGCCATGGTGTGGACAATCTAGGAGAAGGTCTTTGAATCTCTCCCAAGACTTGAACAAACTTTCTCTATCCCTCATCACGAAGGCATTGATCTTCCCTCTTAATTCGGTGGTCTTGGAAGGTGGGAAGAACTTGGTCAAGAACTCGGTTGTCATCTCCTCCCAAGTACCAACTCGCCCTTGTGGAATAGATTGATACCAAGCCAAGGCTTTATCCTTAAGAGAGAAGGAAAAAGCCCTAAGCTTATGGTTGTTGCTCTCCAATCTTGGCGGCCTAAGAGTCTCCATCAAAATCTCGTAGTTCATCAAATGTTGGTGAGGAGACTCTCCTTCCATCCCTCCAAATTGATTGTGCCGGATCATTTGTAGAACTTGAGGGCGGAGCTCATAGTTGTGGGTTGCGGGATCTCCTAGATTCACACCCGGTCGGTGTGCTCTTTGTGCCGGATCCATACATCTCCCTAGGGTTTGTGGCTCCTCGATAGCAATGGGAACAACCCTCACATTGGCCGCCGGCTGCGGTTGTACCACCGGTGGTGGAGGAGGTGGAGGTTGTCGGCGATTAAGCTCTCCTTGAACAAGGGCTTGCCTAATCTCCTCAATCTCCCTCCTTGTTTCCTCTTGCCTCTCATTGGCAAGTCTCCTTTCTTCCTCCAAGAGCTCATCTTAGCCTTATTTGCTCTAAGGCTTCATCTAACTCAGCTTGAAGATTTCTACCGGCCATCTCTCTCTCCTTTCGGATGTTCTTAGATCTAGATCGAAGGGTTTTCTCCGGTTCGGGATCGAATGGAGCTAAATCCTTACCACGAGATCTTCGCATACACCTAAAGAGTAATAGATGTCCTGAAAAGCAAAGACACCAACCAAAGAGAGATCAAAAGCAACAAGAAAGATCTACACTAGAAACAATCACAAAATAGACTCAATCTAGACCTAGTCCCCGGCAACGGCGCCAAAAACTTGTTACGCTAAAAAGTGTGCACGCAATAAGCCTTAAATTTATACTCGTTATAATTATCCTAACTTCTAGCGCACCCGCAGTGTACGGGACGTTTGTAGCATGGATAGTATTCCGAGGTCGAACACAAAGACTAAGGTGAAATTGATTCGGTTTTGTGATTAAGTTTAGTGAAGGTCTAAGGTTAGAAAAGAGAGAAACAAAGAAATGAAAATCTAAATTGTTTTTGGTCGGTTTTGGTGATCAATCAAAGATCACAATTCATGCAAAGTAAACAATCAAACTAGACTAAAAATCAGCACAAATGAACAAACCAAACAAGATAATGATCAAGGAAAGAAAAGACGGATTCTAGGGGTCGGAAGTTCCGGTTATGGCATAGAACTCAAGTTATCTATTCATTCTTTGGATTAACTATGATATGTTGGGATTAAGTGTATCTAATTTGGGATCAATTACCGGGTAGGTCTCATGGTCCAACTAGTCCACACCTAAGGTCTTATTACCGGGTAAGTCTCTAAGAGCCTAAGGATAGGAATTCTACACAAACCGGATTGTAAATTAGGGTCTAACCTATCCTTACCGGGTAGGTCTTGGAAAGGGAAATCCTAAGCAACTATCCTAGCACATCTAATCCAATGGCGGCTTATTAGGCTCACCACTACCTAAGGGTTGCTATTTTAGATTCTAAGGGCAAGGATTACCGGGTAAGTCTCTCCTAACACTTAGTCACTACACTAGGTAGGTTAAACTCAGCAAGCACTTAGGGTTTCAACATTTTATAGGTCTAAGGCAAGATCCTTCAAACCAGGGAAAATCACGGGCTGTTCTTCCTAAACCACGGCCGTGGTTCTTCAAGAACTACCCGTGATTTCTAACAGCAACTACGTTCATAAGCAAAAGTCATCCAAAGGTAAATCTAAGTCCATCCTATCATAGTTCTAGCCATAACCATCCTTTCCTTACCCTAGAACCACATGAATTTAGCCTACAACATTCATAATGGAAATCGAAGCAAACAAATATAAAATCAAAACATCCATTGCAAGATAATGAAAGAAGAGAGGTGAACAAGTGAACTTAATTCAAAACTAAGCTGAAGATTAGAATAGAGCCACTTACAACCCTTCCAAAAGAAGGTTCAAAGGTTCATACAATCTCTAGAAAACGAAATCCGAAATACAAGAAAGCTATGGTGTGTGTTCTCCTCCTCCTCTCCAATGGAACTCTCCTTCTTCTTTTTTGACACTTTCCTTCCTAGAAAATCCTCTTGTTCTTGAGAATATATTTGTTAGAGAGAAATGGATAATGGATGAGCTGCTCCCAAACTACCCCAGCTGCCTCAAACAACCCATGAAGGACCACTTTTATAACAAATCCTTCATGAGCTGGCCATGAGAGTCGTGGCACAGCTGTCACAAGAATCTGGCAAAATCCACGGTCATTTCCACGGCCGTGGTTCGTCAGAGAACCGTGATTCTATGCAGAAACTCCGCCTTGAATCATTAAGCTGTGATTTGGTGCATGGCTTGTGTTGGCAAGGTTCCATGAGTCCTCCTCAGCCCTTGGCTTGTGTCCTAATGAGTCCGAGGGTGTGTCATCTAAATGAACGATCCTCAAACGCATCGTTTAAGCTCCTAAACTTCCCGTAATACCTACAAAACGCGCACAAGTCCGTGTAGACGTCTATCTCGACAAAATATGTGAATTGGGTGCAAAACGTCTTGAACTAATGCTAGATCATGCATGAATGAGCGAGAGTTCTACCTAAATGTACACCTAAAACTATGTTATAAATCGTGTTATCACGCGTCGAGACAGTTGATGACGTACGAGGAGAATTACCCTACCCATGATATGGAGTTGGTTGCAGTTGTTCATGCTTTGAAGATTTGGAGGCATTATCTATACAAAGCTATGTGTCAGATTTTCACATACATAAGAGTTTGAAGTACATATTCACTCAGCTGGAGTTGAATAACCGCCAGCGCAGATGGTTGGAGTTGATCAAGGACTTTGATCTTGAGATCTTATACCACCCGGGGAAGGCGAATGTGGTAGCTGATGACCTTAGTAGGAAGACTCCCTGGGAGATGGCAATCGCTCGACTAACAGCTCAGCCTCAATTACAATGAGATTTGGCATGGATAGAGATGGATATCCACTTTCCGGATTCCGACAGCCATTTATCCACCTTGAGGTGTTATTGGATTTGTTGGTTGAAATTCGATAGAAGCAGGAGAGTTACCCAGCTTTGACTCGGATCCGAGACAAGATGTCTCGAGGAGAGGCGCCATAGTTTGCAATCGGTGCTGATGGAGTTTTGAGACGTGAGGAGCGCGTTTGTGTGCCCTCAGATCGAGAGCTGAGACAACGGATCCTACAAGAGGCTCACTCTACACCTTACTTAGTGCATCCCGGCGCGAGTAAGATGTATCAAGATATCAGACGCTCCTACTGGTGGGGAGGTCTGAATCCAGACATCGCGAGATATGTAGCTTAGTGTGCGACATGTCATTAGGTTAAGATCGAGCATCATCGACCAGGAGGCGAGCTACACCCACTTCTTGTCCCTCAGTGGAAGTAGGAGGACATCTCGATGGATTTTGTGACCTGTTTGAGACCGAGTCGAGGTTTTGATGCCCTCTGGGTCATCGTAGATCGACTGACGAAGACCGCACACTTCATTTCCTTCAAGGAAACGTTGTCGGTAAGTCGATTGGCAAAGGAGTTTACTAGACTGACAGTGAGACTTCATGGAGTACTTAAGACTATAGTCTTTGACAAAGACGGACGGTTCACATCGAGGTTTTGGCAGCAAGTGCATGCAACCCTAAGTACGAGTCTGCAGTCCACAACTGCTTGTCATCCTCAGACCGATGGTCAGTCGGAGAGGACCATCTAGACTTTGGAGGATATGCTCTGAGAGCCTGTGTGTTGGACTGGGGACGGTGTGACCAGATCACCTTCCCTTAGTGGAGTTTCGTATAACAACAGTTGGCACGCTTCGATTAGGATGGCTCCTTATGAGGCTTTATACGGACAAAGATGTCGAACTCCGTTGTGCTGGGACGAGCCGAGTAGTGTAAGATGTGTAGCACCTGAGCAAATATAGGATGATATGGCTAGAGTAGCGGTGATCCGAGAGTGGATGTTAGTAGCACAGAGTCGCCAAAAGTCTTATGTAGATAAGAGGCTCAAACCTCTAGAGTGCAGAGTTGAGCTCAGGTTTGGCTGAGAGTATCCACGACACGAGGCGCTAGACGTTTTGACATAAAGGGCAAGCTGAGCCCCAGATATGTCGGACCTTTGAAAATTCTTGAGCGAGTTGGAGAGGTAGCATACAAACTTACTTTGCCACCGAGGCTTGAGGGTGTTCACCCCGTCTTCCATGTGTCTCTGTTACGGGAGTATGTACCAGATCTGAGACACATCGTCAATCATGAGGATTTAGTGGTCTAGCCAGACCATACGTTGGTAGAGCATCCGGTAGCTGTCTTAGAGCGTAGGACGAGACACTTGTGATCGAAGGACATACGGATGATGAAGATTCAGTGGTTGATAAGAGGAGCTGATGATGCGACTTGGGAGACAATAGGATGGTAACCAAGGGAACTATCCAGAGTTTTATGCTGAGTTGGATGTACCTATAATGTAGATGTTGGAATTTTTAGTTTTCATTGTTGAGTTGTGCACGCTTTTGTGACGTTTTGAGTTTTGTGCCCCGATTGGGAATATCTGAGCCGAGTTCAATTTTTTTGTGTTGTCATGTGATCTTATGGTTCGTTGCAAGTTTTGGGATGAAACTTCTTTTTAGGGGGATCTAATGTAGAATCCAGTTTTGACCTTCACCACCCCGTGGTGAAGGGAGCCACTTCTGCGGCAAGCCGCCCCCGCGACAAGGTTAGCCGCCCCCGCGGTAGGGTCAGCCGCCCTTGCGGCTGATTGTAGATCACGCCCGATCTGATATTATTTCGTTTTATTTTCTTTCATAGATAGAAGATCCGATCTTCTATCTTATGAGCCGGTTTTCCTATCTTGTTTCTAACCCTAGAACGTCCTTCCTTCTATCTTTTCAACCTTTTTCTATAAATTTCCTCTTTCTCCTCTTTTTCGCGTTTCTTGCATATGTTTTCCTTCAACCTCAAAAGATGCATCCTTCTTCCCCTGTGATATTGTTGAATGTGTAAGTCTCCTTCTCTGTGATTCTCTCTCACGTTCTTGAGCTTGCTGCATGCCGTTCTCTTCTGTTTTGTTTCCTTCTTTCGTTCTTCCTTTTCTTCTTCTCCAAGAATCAAGTTTGAACCTTGATTCTTGTTAGCCTTCCCGTGGTTGATATATTGATGTTCACAAGCTTCCTTTTGTTGAGTTGTGACGTGTGTGTGTGTGTTGAAAGAGACAAGCTTTGGCCTTTGCTAGATTCCTTGATGTCGAAGGAGTCGACAACAGCTTCTGCACCGTACCTGTCTCCGTGCCTCTGCCGTGCCTCCCCCACGGTTTCTGCCCAGCGCCGCCCCTGCGATGCTGTCTTCTGCCCCTGTAGTTTGTTCCCGGTGGCTCCCGTCTTTGGTGAGCTGCTTCCTTTCTTGCTTCCCTCATTCCTTTCTTGGCTTATGATGCTGTTTACCCTTGGTGTTCTGTAAGACTAAGATTGAGACCTTAGCTTGTGGAGATCTCTTAGAGATGATTGAGACTTGAAGTTATAGACTTCTAGCAATCGTATCGTTCCTGATTTGTGATGCCTTGTGTGATCAGGTTGTCCTTCCTCCTTTCTTGCGGGAAGCTGAGTTGCTGTTTGATCTTCGAGTTACCTTCAAGTGAGGTAAGTCCCTTGAACTTACTTAGCTTCATTTTGTGTATTGGTTTGAGTGTATTTGGCTTGTTTGCGTTGTTATTTTTGTTAACGGATAACTGGACTAGGATTGACCTTTATAACCGTAATTGGCCCAAGTGTATGACAACCGGGCGGTGACCACTTGTCTAGTTCTACAGGAGACTAGGAGGTGCTCTTGAAACCCCGGCCTTCAGGTAACGGATAGTACTGATCTATTCCTGTTGGCAGACGGAAGCGGAGGCGAGTTTTGGGAGATTCTCGTGTAACAAAAGAATTTGAATTAGTAATGGATAATTTAAGGAAAGATAATAACCGGTTGAGTGCGAACATGCTATATGTATAGATTACCTTATGTGTGTTTGTGCTTTTGCAGTCTTTCTGATATCTAGAATGTTAGCTAACGGTTTATAACAATGTTGTAGATGCCCTGCACGATATAGGTGTTGTTGAGTGATTCGGATAGTGTGGTCAGCCGGGGTTCCCATACATTATAGGACGGGATCGGGTTTATATTCCTATTGTTGTTTTCCCTTTGTTTTGAACTCGGTTGCGAGTCTTTTACGCTTTCTTTGTTTAAACCTTTGGTTTTATATTGAGTTTTGGTTTTCATTTATTTGTGTTTTGTTGTAAGATCTGTTGTGTTGTTGCTACTCTAAGGGTCGGGACCCATTGTGAGGTCCTAGCCCGTAACGCTGTAAGTTCCCAGAATTTGGGGTGTTACAGGTATGTCCTTCGATCGCAAGCGTCTCGCACTACGCTCTAAGAAAGCTACCGGGTGCTCTATGTACGTGTGGTCTGACTCGACCACTAGATCCTCTTGACTGACGATGTGTCTCGGGTCTGGTACATACTCCCGTAATTGAGACACATGGAAGACGGGGTGGACACCCTCTAGTCTCGGTGGCAAAGCAAGTCTGTATGTTGCCTCTCTAACTCGCTCAAAGATCTCAAAAGGTCCGACATATCTGGGACTCAACTTCCCCTTGATGCCGAAACGTCTAACTCCTCATGTCGGAGATACTCTCAACCATACTTGAGCTCCAACTCGGAACTCTAGAGATTTGCGCCTCTTATCCGCCTAGGACTTCTGACGACTCAATGTTGCTAGCATCCGCTCTCGGATCATCGCTACTCAAGCCATATCGTCTTGTATTTTCTCAGGTTCTATGTTAGCATGAAATATTGTGATATTTTAGGCACGTTTTCTAAACGTATTTGATTCATATTGATAGTCTTTGATTGAACTTTGTGCATATGTGAGCTAGTATTACCTATATTGTCGATATGGATGTCTACACTAGTTCTATGTTGATTATAGGTGATTTGGAGCTATTTCCGAACGGAATCGAGCAAAGGAGAGTTGAGTTGATATGTCCATGAATTGAGGACATTCTTTGGAAGCAATTTGGAGTCTTAGCTTGAGGAATGCACGAGTTTAGGGAAGAATCACGTTCTTGCCCTAAATTACGCCCTAAATACGGCCGTATCACAAACCACGTTCAGAATTACGGCCGTGGATTTGGAGTCAGAAATTCATGTTCATTCCAGGGGATTACACGGCCGTGGAACATATGTTGCAAACCGTATTTATTTCCACGCTCTAAATTACGGTTGTGGAACACTTCCATGACCGTGATCTTGGCGAATCTTTTCGCCACACTTTGAAGCCACGATCTTTTAAAGATTGGGCCGGGCCGACATTTTGCCCTACACTATAAAAAGACGGACGAAGCAAGATTCCGTCACCTTCGCTTACCCCCGTTTACCCTCATTCATCATCGCTTAGACAAGCTTACACTTCGCTTAGCTTGCTTGGAATTATTGACATCTCTTTGAAGAGATCAAAGTTCGTGTTTGGCAATTCCTCTAATCTCGCACTTTTGGTGGAGATTGCTGTTGAGATCTCCGGATTGGCGGAAGATCGAAGTTCTTGGAAGATTTTGCAAGAAGATCTCTCTTCTTGATTAGGTTTGATTTGGAAAACGGATTGACATCCCGTTTTCTCTTTTCTTTCCTAGGATTACGATTGTTTGTTCTATTGTGAATCTTTTGACATTGCTTATTCTCTTTGTGACTTTGAGATTGAATTGAAGATTATTGAAAGTTCTTGAAAGTTTTCATCTTTTTATCTTTTAATTCTTGAATTGATATCAACATGACTGTTATTGGCTAAAAACCCTTAACAATTCTAAAGTGAAGGGTTGATAGTTGTGGCTTAGATGATGATAGATCGATCGCAAACAGATTAGACCCTGAGAGTTAGAGAAATATCGCCGACAACCCTAAATTACGGCCTGTTCTTGAGTCCACGGCCGTGGAACCTCAAGAACTAACCGTGATTTCCCTTAAGTCTACGAATCTGCTTTTACTTTAATCTAAAGTTAAAGATTTGCTTTAGCTTAGTTCAGACTTGTCTTTTCTAGGTGGTAGTGAAGCCTCAACAACCTCTACCTCGATTATGAGTGTCACAACCTCAATAGGTTAAGTTAGTCTTGATCCTTGGGTTATAAGTTTGGGTATTTGACACTAATTCTCGCCTCTAGAATCCTTCTATATTGAGCCTCAACAACCTGTATAGAGAGTGCCTTGTAGGTGAGTTATATAAGGTTTTTTGAACTTCACCGTACGATTACCTTACATTAGTATACCTTTGCATATCTCAACTCTGTCTTTACATCATTAAGTATATCTTGAATCGATTGCCACAGCTGGATACTTGGATCTTTAGGATTGTTGTTTTCCCAATAAATTGCAAAGCTCTTACATTTACTCGCTTGATAACCTACAACTGGATATAACCCCCCAAATCCGTGTGTTCGATACTCTGGAATTCTTGCTTAACTATATCGATCCGTACACTGCGGGTTCGCTGCTTGATTCTAGTTTTATAAATTTAAAGCTTATTTGCACACACCTCTAGGGGCGAACAAGTTTTTGGCGCCGTTGCCGGGGATTTGGTTTAGGCCGAATCCGGTATCGGTTGTCAAGCTTGGGAGCTTGCTCTCGTTATTTGATATCTCTTTGAGTGCATGCGCAGGTCTAGGAACACCGCAGATCTCTTACCTCTTGATCAAGAGCTAGAGAAAACCTTGAGGCAAAAGCGCAAGGAAAAGAAGATGGCCGAAGAACACGAACGTGATCTTCAAACGGAGTTGGCGGAGAAGGAAGCTCAACTCCGATGGAATGAGACTCTCCGCCAGGATGAGATGGATCGTCATCAATCTCAAGTTAACGGTCTACAAGACATGATCTTCCAAATGAGGATAAAGATGAGCAACCTTGAGAATAAGGGAAGCAAGAAGTCCTCAAGAAGGAGATCAAGGTCTAGAAGAAAAAGCCACTCATCCGCCGATGATAGTGACTCTTCCATGCCACCGTTAGAAGAGATTGATCCCACGATCAATATGAATCCTTTCCATCCACAAGGAGCTGCTAATCGCCGCATTCTACCTAGGAATGTGAGAGTCGACCGTGTGGATAATGAGCCAAGAACTCTTGGCCAGCGGATGGATCCAACACAACAACCACGCCGCTTGGGTGTGAATTTTGATGCTGAAGATATGCAAGGGTTTAGCTTTAACCCTCAAGTTATCACTCTTGTTCGCCAAAGCCAATTTGGCGGTACAAGCGCTGAATCTCCACACCAACACTTGCAAAACTTTGAGTGTATGATGGAGATGATGAGACCGAAGAACGCTACTACCAACAGCTATAAGCTCAAACCTTTCTTTTTCTCTTTGAAAGGGAAAGCGTTGTCATGGTATCAAGCTCTTCCCAATGGGAAACTAGAGACGTGGGAAGACCTTTCCGCGGAGTTTCTCACCAAATTCTTTCCGCCTTCCAAAACAACGGAACTTAGAGGTAAGATTAATGCTTTTTCCATGAGACCTAACGAAAGTTTGTTTCAATCTTGGGAAAGGTTTCAGGATTTACTCTTGGATTGCCCTCATCATGGCATATCCAAGCTTGCCTTGCTGGAAATCTACTACAAAGGGCTGGATGCGGGAACGCAATTCAACCTCCAATCCCTCTCATGCGGAACATTCATGGACATGAGAGAAGATGACGCTTGGGACTTCATTGAGAAGCAAGCAAGAGTCATAGAGAAGTATTCCCACCGGAAAGCGGAGGGAAATCGTGTAGAGCAAGGAGCGAAGCTCACACATGAAGCTCAAAATCAAATCTTCTCCCTCAACAATGAGATCAAAGAGTTGAAGGAGACTATCAAGACCAACTTCCCAAAGCAACAAGAGAAGGATGTTGGCTATTTGGGCAACAACAATGGCGGTGATAACACCAACCGCAACAACAATAACCGGAACAATAACCGGAATAACAATTGGAATGGAAACAACAACAACCGGAACAACAACAATTGGAACAACAATAGGGGTTCAAACAACAACAATTGGCGCTCCAATCAACAAAATTCCGGTAACTCCTATCCTTCCAATTCTAATTCGCTAACTCCACCTTCCTCTTCCTCTACTCCTTTGAAAAGCCAGGGGCAATCATCTAATGGAGGAAACAATACGGGAAAGGAGAAGTCCGATCCCATGTTGGAGACAATCTTGGGAAAGCTTCAAGGGTTGGAGAACCGCCTCATCAAGGTTCATGATCAAGTCTCTAAGGTTGACAAAGCTCAAAAAGTTTTGGAAAACCAATTGTTCAACCACGCGGAGGAAGTTCCTAGAAATCAAGGGAAACTTCCACGAAAGACGGAGGACAACCCTAAGGGAAGGATAATGGCGATTACAACTAGGAGCGGAGTGACTACCACCGATCCGCAACCTACGTTCGTTGAAGTCCCCGTAGAGAAGGACAAAGGAAAGGGGAAGGAGAAGGAAGATGTCTATGTTCCTCCTCCAGCTTACAAACCTCCCCTACCGTTCCCTCAATCTAGAGTGCGAGCGCGCCTAGACAAACAATTCGGTAAGTTTATAGAACTCATGAGCAAACTGCATATTAATATACCCTTCATTGATGCTATTGTAGGTATGCCGGCTTATGGCAAGTTCTTGAAGGAGCTTCTCTCTAACAAGAGGAAGCTAGAAGATTTCGGTGAGGTCAAGATGAGTTCGGATTCTTCGGATCTCATCAAGACTATGAAGGAGAAAATGCCCCCAAAGTTGAAGGACCCGGGGTCATTTTGCATTCCCATTGGAGTGGGAGATGTCACATATGACGCTTTATGTGACTTGGGAGCGAGTGTGAGCATCATACCACTTGCATTATGTAGGAAGATCGGTTTAGGCGATCCTAAACCGGTCAAGATGACGTTATACATGGCGGATCGATCCATCACTCGCCCCGTCGGTATTGTAGAAGACGTCCCGGTCAAGCTAGGTAAATTCTTTGTCCCCATTGATTTTGTCGTGCTTGACATTCCTGCAGATAGTCCGGTCCCGATCATACTCGGAAGACCGTTTCTTGCAACTTCCGGCTGCATGGTCGATTGCAAGAATGGGAGACTCGCTTTTGATATTGGAGAAGAGAAAGTAGAGTTCGTTCTTTCCACTCTAGTAAAGGAGCCAATCTTTGATGAGGATATTTACGATATCCAAGATGAAGAAGGTTTGTCTAGGGAGGAGGTAAGTGCGATTCTCTTTAACGATCCTTTACAAAAGGTTATCACTATGAGTCTAACCAATGTAGGGGAAGAAGAAGAGTGCAAAGAGGAAATTGAAGCCTTAGAAGCACAAGAAGAGATGCATGAAGTGGAGTTTGAAAAACTCCACGATGAGGCTGAGAATGTAAGAATCCACGGTCATACCCTGTATTCCACGACCGTGGATTTCACAACCAAAATCGACCTCCATTCCAGGGGATTACACGGCCGTGGAACACATGGAGAGGCCGTAATTCTGACCGTGGAAGAGGGTGATCGGCTTACTTCTCCAACTTCTTTTGATTCTTCTCCAAACCACTCAACAACCTTAGAAACTTCTAAGGAAACGTCGGATGCCCCTCAAGGACCATTGGAAGCTCCGAAAATGATGGAACTCAAACCACTTCCTACTCATCTAAGGTACGCTTTTCTTGGATCTAATTCTACCTTTCCGGTCATTGTTAGCTCCGAACTAAGCGTAGATGAACATGAACAGCTCATGATAGTCCTTAGGAAACATAGAAAAGCCATAGGCTACACTATCGAGGACTTAGTAGGAATTAAACCCTCCCTATGTATGCATAAGATACTAATGGAGGAGGATTTTAGAACTTCAAGACAACCTCAAAGGCGGTTGAATCCGACCATGAAGGAGGTTGTCAAGAAGGAAATTCTTAAACTTCTTGATGCAGGTATCATCTATCCTATCTCCGATAGCAAATGGGTGAGTCCAGTTCAAGTAGTTCCGAAGAAGGGAGGAATGACGGTCATCACCAACAAGAACAACGAACTCATTCCTACCCGAACCGTGACTAGATGGCGAATGTGCATAGACTACCGCAAGCTCAACAACGCAACGCGGAAGGATCACTTTCCCTTACCATTCATCGATCAAATGCTTGAAAGGTTAGCACAACATTCACATTTTTGCTACCTTGACGGTTATAGTGGTTTCTTTCAGATTCCGATACATCCGGACGATCAGGAGAAGACCACATTCACATGCCCTTGGGGTACGTTCGCTTATAGGAGAATGCCGTTCGGGCTTTGCAACGCCCCAGCCACCTTTCAACGGTGCATGATGGCCATCTTCTCCGAGTACGTAGAGGAAATCATGGAAGTCTTCATGGACGACTTCTCCGTATACGGTTCCTCTTTTAACGATTGCCTTTCTAACCTTTCTCTTGTTTTACACCGTTGTGAAGACACTAACCTAGTTCTTAATTGGGAGAAGTGTCAATTCATGGTTAAGGAAGGAATCATATTAGGTCACTTAGTCTCTAGTAGAGGGATAGAGGTAGACAAGGCTAAGATAGAGACCATAGAGAAACTTCCTCCCCCAATTTCGGTAAAAGGGATAAGAAGTTTCCTAGGACATGCTGGATTTTATAGACGCTTCATTAAGGACTTTTCTAAGATATCAAAACCTCTCACTAATCTATTGATGAAGGATGCGGTTTTTGAGTTTTCACAGGAATGTTTAGATGCGTTTAACACCATTCGGCAAGCTCTAATTTCAGCACCTATTATCCAACCCCCGGATTGGACTCTCCCCTTCGAGATTATGTGCGATGCTAGTGACGTAGCCATTGGAGCTGTTCTTGGACAACGAAAGGAAGGGCGAACCCATGCCATATACTACGCTAGCAAGACGCTAGACGAAGCTCAGCTCAACTACGCCACTACAGAAAAAGAGTTTCTAGCCATTGTCTACGCTATTGACAAGTTTCGCTCTTATCTTGTAGGTGCAAAGGTGATTGTCTACACGGATCATGCTGCGATCCGGTACCTCCTTGCGAAGAAAGACGCGAAGTCAAGACTAATTAGATGGATTCTTCTCCTACAAGAATTCGATCTTGAGATCCGCGACAAGAAAGGTTCAGAAAATTCTGTTGCGGATCATTTGAGTCGCCTCACACATCTAGAGGACGACCATCTACCCATTGATGACTCCTTTCCGGACGAACACCTACACATCATAGAGGAGTGCATCAACGAGATCTCCAAAGGTAATGAACCATGGTTTGCTGATTTTGTTAACTATTTGGTTTGCCAGGAGATACCGCCCGGACTATCCTACGCACAAAGGAAGAAGTTCTTTAAGGACGTCCGGGAATACTATTGGAACGAGCCTCTCCTCTTTAAGAGAGGTCCGGATGGCATCATCCGGCGATGTGTGCCGGAAGATGAGATGCAAAGTGTCATCCGCCATTGTCATTCACTACCTTGTGGAGGACATGCTAGTTCGAACAAGACTAGCGCAAAGGTATTGCAATCTGGATTCTATTGGCCTACTTTATTTAGAGATGTGCAATCCTTTGTCTCTTGCTGCGATGCTTGTCAAAGAACAGGCAATATTTCTAGAAGGAACGAGATGCCCCTCAACAACATCCAAGAGGTGGAGATTTTCGACGTTTAGGGAGTCGATTTCATGGGACCATTCCCATCTTCTTGTGGAAACCAATACATACTATTGGCGGTAGACTACGTTTCTAGATGGGTGGAAGCAATTGCCTCTCCCACAAATGATGCCATGGTGGTGGTTAAGTTCTTCAACAAGACCATCTTTCCGCGATTTAGAACACCAAGGACAATCATTAGTGATGGAGGTTCTCACTTCATAGCCCGTCGCTTTGAAGCTCTTCTAGCTAAGTATGGGGTTACTCACAAGATCGCTACCCCTTACCATCCACAAACGAGTGGACAAGTTGAGATCTCAAATAGGGAGATCAAGGGAATTCTAGAGAAGACGGTTTCAAGGACTAGGAAGGATTGGTCCTTGAAACTAGATGATGCATTATGGGCGTACCGGACTGCGTACAAGACTCCCATAGGAACCACACCATACAACCTTGTGTATGGGAAGTCTTGTCATTTGCCGGTAGAGCTGGAGCACAAAGCGTTTTGGGCTATCAAGTGGCTGAATTTCGGCATGAAGGAAGCGGGAGAGAAGCGTCTCCTAGACATCAACAAGCTGGATGAACTTCGCTTGAACGACTATGAAAACGCTAAGATCTACAAGGAAAGAGCAAAATGTTGGCATGATAAGAATATCATTCCAAAGGACTTCAAAGAAGGGGATCAAGTTCTCCTCTTCAATTCAAGACTTCGCCTCTTTCCAGGTAAGCTTAAATCCCGTTGGACCGGACCTTTTCTAATCAAACGTATTTTCTCCCATGGTGCAGTTGAAGTATGGGGTGAAGCTAGCGGAAGTTTTAAGGTGAACGGTCAACGACTCAAGAAGTACACACCGGAACTCCAAGCTGAGGAGTTCGCGCCTACCGCACTCGAATAAGTGCGAGATTGGTCTAGCTACGGACCTTAAACAAAGCGCTTCTTGGGAGGCAACCCAAGGTATTGCATACTTGTTTTTGTTTTCGATTCATAGTTTAGCTTAGAATAGACGTTTTCGCTTTATTTTGCCTCGATTTCTTCCGGTATGTTCGTGTTTTTGGTTGTAGGATCGATGGAAAAGGAGAAAGGGAGAATAATGTCGAAGAAGAGCAACGAAATTTGGACTTTGAAGCTTTACAGAAGGTTCCACGGTCTAAATCACGGTCGTCATAGCTACAGTGGCCGTAATTCTCAAAAGCCTTTGAAAAATCACAAAAACCACGGGTCCGTACACTTCCACGGCCGTGGAACACCCCGACAAACCGTGATTTTCAAAATTTTGCCTGCGACTATATAAGCCACGCTCTTCACAAAATTACCCAAAAACTTACCCCTTTCCACGCCCTAAACGCCGAAATCTCACGACCTTCTCCAATTCCTCGTTTTCTAATCGTTTTCAACGATTCTTCATCCTAAACTGCAGCAAATCCAACCACGAACAAGATCCAAGCGACAAACCGAGCGGAAATCCATCAACAAACGTGCATTTCGGGTTTTTCAATCCGAAAAAGAGGTTTATTCTTTCTTCTTCAATTTCGCGGATTTGGTTCGTTTTTGCTATAGATTTTTAGGAAGAACTGACAAAGACTGGAAGGAATTAGATTAGGACTGCTTGTTGTGGTGATTGTTGGTGAATTTGCTGAGATTCGCAAGATTTTGAGACGAATCACGGTCTCTGGGTAAACCACGGCCGTGGAACCTGAAGAACAGACCGTAATTTTGGTGAAAAATGGACTTTGTAAGGAGAATGTCGGGAAGGATAAAAGAGAAGAAGGGAGAGCAAAACAAGAAAAGAAAGGGCAACCCCTCCACCTCTAGGGCACCACCACCCTCATCTCCCTCACTACCATCCTCACCTTCACCTCCATCTTCACCTCCTCACCCTAGCATTCCAACCATACATGAGAACCACCTTGTTGCACTTGACCGGATCAAGGAGAGGACAGTGATAGGTCCTAGGTATTTGTTGTTGGAGGATCTACATCCTCTCAACATTGTTGATGATCTTACATGGCTCTTGGATAGAGCCGGATTGCTTGTCTTCACGAACATTCGTGAAGACGCCTATGAGGAGATCACCCGGGAGGTTGTGACGTCCTTCGAGCACAGCCACGTAGATAGGACCGTCTCCTTCCGTCTCATGGAACAAGACTATCACTTGAGTATTGTTGAGTTTGGGATCATTTTCGGGTTCCATGAGACCTATAATGGTCGATTTCCGAGTGGAGTTTACCCCAAGGACTTTTGGGAGGAAGTAGCTATGATTTACGCCGACGAGGACCGTTGGCAACCCGCCGATACCAAGGCTAGATTGATGTACCATCTAGCCTTGAAGATAGCACACCGCGTTCTTTCGGAGTGTCTCTTTCCTAGGACGGAGACGCCCCAAAAGATCAAGACGGATGAGCTATTCTTGCTCTATAGTATGCTATACGGTCGCCGTGCAGATTGTGCCACTCTTTTGGCGGCTACGATGAGTAAACTCAAGAACAAGAAGAAGGGGAATATTGGATATGGTGGGATAGTGACCCACATTGCTAGGACGTTTGGTGTAGATTTTTCCTCTTGCACCCGTATACCGGCGGTTCCCTTAGGGCTGCATGCTTTTATGGTTAGGGGACTCATCTTCCCCACACATGGAGGTCCGCCTTATGCGGGCATGCCTTGGGAGACTAGGACGGGTAGGGGGATTGAGTGGCTGCCGGAGTATTCCATTGTGGCGGGACGCCACAATTGGAAGGAGATGTTCGCTGCGATGCATACGAACATGCTAGTAGCTCCCCCTTACGTTCCACCACCGGTTGTGGAGGAGGAGGACATGGGAGATCAGTACGAGAGTGGTGGAGGAGCGGAGCAGGAGTTTGGCACGTTTCCGGATCAGCCGGAGGCGGCCCCGGATGTACCTAGACGCTCTCCACGTCCAGCTAGAGCTTCAGGCTCGTCATCTCGCCGCGCTAGCGTGAGTGAGAGGCCCACGTGGATGACTACACCTCCCACTTGGTATGACACACCCCCTCCTTGGTCCACGGCGCAGCCAGCAGCAGCACCACCACCACCAGCACCAGCACCAACCGATGCTCCATCATGGTACAGTCACGCCCCGGGATGGTACGAGCAGATGCCGGATTGGGCTACCGGACTTTCGGAGAGAGTTGGAGCACTAGAGATCCGGGCGGATGCTAGAGACGGACGCTTAGACGACCTTGACCACATGATGAGGGACGTCTACCGCCAGCAGTTTGGGCGGTTTTATGATCCGAGTTTCTCTCCATTCCCACCTCCGCCGGCGCCGCAGTGATTGATGCATGATCGTTGTTTTAGACATTCCCGCCACCACTTGTGAGTTTCTTTTTCTTTTCTTTCTTTTGTTTTTTCTTTTGAACATTAGGGACAATGTTCGTCCTAAGTATGGGGTGGGATGTACTAAAAGTTTGTAATAACTCTACTCTCTATGTTGCTTTCATTCGAGACTATCGTTGCATCTTCATTATGTGCTACACGTTTCCTTATTGCATTGCATGAAAAATGACTTGAAAAACCCATAAAAATTGAAAAATTTTGAAAATTTTGTGCTTCTAATGAATTGAGATGATTTCCATGATAATCACTACTTGTGAATTGAGTTTGATGACAATTGCATACTTAAAAGGATTGTGAATTGAAAAGAATTTGAATGAATGAATTTTACCTCTTTTGCAAGTTTTATAATGTGAAAATGTTACCTAAATCATGCTAGAAAATTGAAGTTGAAATCACGTTATAAGTTCCTATACTTCTTATTGAAATGATTAAGGCAATTCAATACTTTCTTTCTTCTTTCTTTGATCATCTAGCTCCTCATTGAAATATTAGCCTCCTTTACCTATCCGGGAATTTGGAGAAGTGAATGAGAAAAAGGCATGTTTGATGTGGGAGATCCATGAGAGCAATTATTTGCAATCAATTGAATAGAAAGAAATTATAGGTTTGGGGAAGTCAATCATGACGATGAGTAACTCGGCACCATTCACATAGCCGGGTGTTTGTGTCTTGCCAAAGTCGGATTGAGCGATATTCCTAGCGGATTATGGTATGTGCGCTAAGGGTTTGAGGCATCTCTTGAAAAATTTGAGAAACGCCGATCTCCTAGGCTTCGGTTTTTGTGCACCTCTATCCATAACTCCAAAAGTAAAGTCGAAAAGTGAAAAGAAGAGAGCGAAGTTCTAAGTTGAAGTGTTGCGGAAACCGCATAAGAAGAAGAAGGTAGTTGTCCACTTTCCCGGATTTATGCACCACTTTCCCTAAAATTTTCCCCTCCCTTCCATATTCTAGACCTTTTCTTTGAAAGTCCTTAAGATCAAAAGAATGTTGTATGACTTGGTGATCTAAATTGAAGTTTCTTGTGATTGATTTTGATAATGTTTGAAGGTTATAATGCTTGTTTAGAAGTTAAGATTGGTTCATGAATTTTCTTTGCCTTTTACTCTTTGATTAAGTGTGTGAAAGTTTGAAAAACGATTGAAGCAAGGTTTGAGAATGATCTATTCTTTAGAAGTCACATTCATCCAAAAGAAGGTACACATATTTCATCCTAACTCTTGTTTAAAGCTTTTTGAAAGACCTTGCTTAGGGACAAGCAAGTGTTAAGTATGGGGTTATTTGTTAGCATGAAATATTGTGATATTTTAGGCACGTTTTCTAAACGTATTTGATTCATATTGATAGTCTTTGATTGAACTTTGTGCATATGTGAGCTAGTATTACCTATATTGTCGATATGGATGTCTACACTAGTTCTATGTTGATTATAGGTGATTTGGAGCTATTTCCGAACGGAATCGAGCAAAGGAGAGTTGAGTTGATATGTCCATGAATTGAGGACATTCTTTGGAAGCAATTTGGAGTCTTAGCTTGAGGAATGCACGAGTTTAGGGAAGAATCACGTTCTTGCCCTAAATTACGCCCTAAATACGGCCGTATCACAAACCACGTTCAGAATTACGGCCGTGGATTTGGAGTCAGAAATTCATGTTCATTCCAGGGGATTACACGGCCGTGGAACATATGTTGCAAACCGTATTTATTTCCACGCTCTAAATTACGGTCGTGGAACACTTCCACGACCGTGATCTTGGCGAATCTTTTCGCCACACTTTGAAGCCACGATCTTTTAAAGATTGGGCCGGGCCGACATTTTGCCCTACACTATAAAAAGACGGACGAAGCAAGATTCCGTCACCTTCGCTTACCCCCGTTTACCCTCATTCATCATCGCTTAGACAAGCTTACACTTCTCTTAGCTTGCTTGGAATTATTGACATCTCTTTGAAGAGATCAAAGTTCGTGTTTGGCAATTCCTCTAATCTCGCACTTTTGGTGGAGATTGTTGTTGAGATCTCCGGATTGGCGGAAGATCGAAGTTCTTGGAAGATTTTGCAAGAAGATCTCTCTTCTTGATTAGGTTTGATTTGGAAAACGGATTGACATCCCGTTTTCTCTTTTCTTTCCTAGGATTACGATTGTTTGTTCTATTGTGAATCTTTTGACATTGCTTATTCTCTTTGTGACTTTGAGATTGAATTAAAGATTATTGAAAGTTCTTGAAAGTTTTCATCTTTTTATCTTTTAATTCTTGAATTGATATCAACATGACTGTTATTGGCTAAAAACCCTTAACAATTCTAAAGTGAAGGGTTGATAGTTGTGGCTTAGATGATGATAGATCGATCGCAAACAGATTAGACCCTGAGAGTTAGAGAAATATCGCCGACAACCCTAAATTATGGCCTGTTCTTGAGTCCACGGCCGTGGAACCTCAAGAACTAACCGTGATTTCCCTTAAGTCTACGAATCTGCTTTTACTTTAATCTAAAGTTAAAGATTTGCTTTAGCTTAGTTCAGACTTGTCTTTTCTAGGTGGTAGTGAAGCCTCAACAACCTCTACCTCGATTGTGAGTGTCACAACCTCAATCGGTTAAGTTAGTCTTGATCCTTGGGTTATAAGTTTGGGTATTTGACACTAATTCTCGCCTCTAGAATCCTTCTATATTGAGCCTCAACAACCTGTATAGAGAGTGCCTTGTAGGTGAGTTATATAAGGTTTTTGGAACTTCACCGTACGATTACCTTACATTAGTATACCTTTGCATATCTCAACTCTGTCTTTACATCATTAAGTATATCTTGAATCGATTGCCACAGCTGGATACTTGGATCTTTAGGATTGTTGTTTTCCCAATAAATTGCAAAGCTCTTACATTTACTCGCTTGATAACCTACAACTGGATTTAACCCCCCAAATCCCTGTGTTCGATACTCTGGAATTCTTGCTTAACTATATCGATCCGTACACTGCGGGTTCGCTGCTTGATTCTAGTTTTATAAATTTAAAGCTTATTTGCACACACCTCTAGGGGCGAACAAGTTTTTGAACTTGTTCGATGCTTTAAATTTATCCCCAAATCACAAGTTTTTGAACTTGTGATATTTTAGGCACGTTTAGAAAACGTGCCTAAAATATCACAATATTTCATGCTAACATTCTACTCCACTAGCACTGCTCGGCTCGTCTCAACACAGCGGAGTACGGAATCTTTGTTCGTATAAAGCCTCGTAAGGAGCCATCTTGTTCGATGCGTGCCAACTATTATTATACGAGAACTCTACTAAGGGAAGGTGATCTGGCCACACCTGTCCCCAGTCTAACACACAGGCTCTCAACATACCCTCCAAAGTCTAAATGGTCCACTCCGACTGACCATCGTTGTGAGAATGATAAGTAGTCGTGAACTGCATACTCGTACCTTGGGTGGCATGCACTTGCTGCTAAAACCTCGAGGTGAACCGTCTGTGTTTGTCAGAGACTATAGTCCTAGGTACTCCATGAAGTTACACTATCTGTCTAGTGAACTCCTCTGCAAATCGACTTACCGGCCACGTCTCCTTGATAGGAATGAAACGTGCAGTCTTCGTCACTCGATCTACTATAACCCATATGGCATCAGATTTCCGACTCAATCTCAGACCGGTGACAAAATCCATCAAGATGTCCTCCCACTTCCATTAAGGAATGGGAAGTGGGTGTAGCTCTCCTTCTGGTCGATGATGCTCCATCTTGATCTGCTGACAGGTCAAACACTAAGATACATATCTCGCCACATCCGGCTTCAGACCTCCTTACCAGAAGGAGCGTATGATATCCTGATACATCTTACTCGCACCGGGATGCACTAAGTAAGGTGTAGAGTAAGCTTCTTGTAAGATCATCTGTCTCAGCTCTCAATCTGAGGGAATACATACGCGCTCATGACGTCTCAAAACTCCATCAAGACAGAAGGAAAACTGTGACGCCTCTCCTCAAGACATCCTATCTCGGATCCGTGTCAAAGCTGGGCAACTCTTTTTCTTCTGTCGGATTTCTACCAATAGATCAAGTAATACTTCTATGGTGGATAAATGGATGTCGGAATCCAAAAAGTGATATCCATCTCTAGCCTAGCTAGGTCTCGCTGTAACTGAGGCTGAACTGTCAGCCGAGCGATCTCCATCTCTCGGGAGTCTTCCTACTAAGGGTATCAGCTACCACATTTGCCTTCCCCGGGTGATACAAGATTCTAGATCGAAGTCCTTGATCAACTCCAACCATCTTCTATGGCGGTTATTCAACTCCCGCTGAGTGAATATGTACTTCAGACTCTTATGGTTTGTGAACATCTGACACTTAGCCCGTACATATAATGCCACCAGATCTTCAAAGCTTGAACAACAGTAGCTAACTCGAGATTGTGGGTAGGGTAATTCTCCTCATACGTCTTCAGTTGTCTAGACGCGTATGCTATAACCTTAGCCCTCTATATCAGAACACATCCCAAGCCGAGCTTGGATACATCGATGTAAACCACAAAGTTCTCAATGCCCTCTAGTTGAGCTAAGATAGGAGCGGAGGTCAACCTCCTCTTCAGCTCCTCAAAGCTGTGCAGGCACGGCTCGGACCACATGAATCTCGTAGACTTCCTTAGCAAGGACGTAAGTGGTCGGGCGATAACTAAAAATCCCCCCACGAAACGACGGTAGTATCCCGCCAATCTAGGAAGTTGCTTACCTCCTTGATGTTCCTAGGAGGCGGCCAAGATTCTACAGACTCGATCATCGCCGGATCTTCCTTGATCCCTTATGCGGAAATGATATGACCAAGGAATGCCACCTCAGACATCTGATAGCATGAATTATTGTCTATATTTTGGGACTTGTTTAGACGTTTTATCTTTGATAATCTGCATGTTTGGATGTATATTATGAGATCATATTGTCGTTTCATCTACCTTTGCGGGAATCGAGGTCTACACCTAGTTTTGTTGTAAACGTAGGTAAAATGGCACATTTTGGACTAAAATGGAGCAAAAGGAGCTAAGGAGTCATTGGAGCTACATTCAGGAGCTTAAGGAAGAATCCAGGAATCATGGAATTGGATTAGAGATTCACTTTGGACCAGATTTGAGAGATTTCACATTCAGTTGTGATTCACCTCGGTTGATTAAGGAGTCACCTCGACCGAGGTGATCTAGAGGAGTTGACTCGACCGAAACGAACACCTGGGACGCGGCAAGGATATTTTATTCTTGGCTGAGATCTTTTATCTTTGGAAAGAGGATCTTATATTTTTGGGCTGGATTCCTGGAAGGAAGAAGATAAATTAGCCCATATATTTTATCTATTTTGATGGGAAAAGATCTTTCTAAGATATCTTATATTTGGAGGGTAATTTTCCTATAAAAAGGGTTGGATTTTCCACAAATCGAGAGCAGGCTATACCACCGATCGTGCCTAGAGCAGCCGTTTTATCCCGCTAGAGGAGGGAGAGTTGAAGAACCTTTTTGAAGGTTGAAGGAAGAAAGTTTATAGCTTTTATAGCTTTTGTGAAGGGTTTTGTAAGATTCTCTTAGATTCCCTTTTTTGTTGATTGTCTTGTTGGATTTTGATCCAAGGAACGCTTGTTGTTTGATAATTGATTCAGTTATTGAAGCCTTTCTCTTAAGGTTTTCTTGTTCAATTATTCTCTTACTTCCCATATATTTGATTATTACTTTCATGATGATGAGTGGCTAATTTCCTTGTGTGATTCTAGGGTGATTGTATGAAGGTTGTGGGAAAAACAATGATAGAATAATCTTAATCACAGTAGGACCCTGAAAGCTCGAGTCTTTATCCTTAACCCTAAAGCATCTCGCTCAGTCGATGAACATCTCGGCCGGGGTGGAATTCTTCTGACCGAGGTGACTTATCTGATCCGAAACTGAGAGTTAAGTGTTAGAGTTTTCCAAATCCTATTCTTATTATACCTTTCCTGGTTCAATGCAAGCCTAGGATGAGACTTACCCGGTAATTCCTTTGTTTGTTTACCAAAGATCATAAGTGTAGGTAATAAAGGTTTATCCTTTATTGGGGTTTGAGTGTGCTTTCATCCCATCTTTGTGAGTTAGCCTGAGACTTACCCGGTAAAGGTTGATTCTATTCCCTTATGTGGTATGTTGGTTTGAGGTTATAGTTCTTTTCCTTAATTTCTTGAGACTTACCCGGTAATAGGAGTTACGGTTTGGGATTAGTGAGTAGTGAGACTTACCCGGTGATCTATTCCACTTTAGTAACACCTTCCCTATGCAAATATCTCATCTTTGTCCGCTTATCTTTAGATCTTGAGTTGAAACCACAACTAGATGCTTTAATCCCTAGAATTGCATATTTCCTTAATTGACTTTTTATCCTCCTTGATTGTTTTAATCGCTTTTGTGGTTAGTAATTACATAGCTTACCTATTCCGACTTTGTTTCACTAAGTCCCTGTGATCAACCCCTGGAATTCCTTGCTTTTACTACGATTGACCTGTACACAGCGGGTTCGCATCCTTGTTTTAAGCTTACATCTAGGGTTATAAATTTAAAGCTTGCACACACTGTTTAGAGCGAACAACATCCAAAATTCACACTTAGAGAGCATAACGTAAAGCTCTCTATCTTGCAGGACTTGGAGTACGATCCTTAAATGTTGTGTGTGCTCCTCTCTGCTGCGAGAGTATACCAGAATATCATCGATGAAGGCCACCACGAACTGGTCTAGGAAATCGATGAAGATGTTGTTCATCAACTCCATGAACATTGAGGGCGCATTCGTGAGCCGGAAAGGCATCACTACAAACTCGTAGTGACCGTATCTAGTCCAAAATGCCGTCTTGGCTATGTCTTGCTCTCTCACCCTCAGCTGGTGATATCCGGATCTCAAATTGATCAGCAAAAACACGGAAGCTCCATGCAATTGGTCCAAAAGATCGTTCATACGGGGCAATGGGTACTTATTCTTGATTGTCACCTTGTTAAGCTCTCAATTGTTAATACATAACCTCATCGAACCGTCTTTCTTCCTAATGAAGAGTACTGGTGTACCCCAAGAGATACACTAGGGTGGATGAATCCCTTGTCATCTAAGTCCTCGAGTTGCTTCAAGCATCTCGATAAGCACCATGCGGTAAGGATCCTTCGAGATTGGTCTCATCACGGGCTCTAGATCAATGCCAAAGTCTACACTCCTTTGTGGAGGTAAACCTAATGGCTCTCCAAAAATGTTTATAAACTCGCATGCTACTGGAATCTCCTCCAACACTGGACTCGTACTATCCTTCATGGCATAGCACCAAAAAGCCTTGCAACCCTGACCGATAAGTCTCGCATCTCGCACTGCACTGATGATTGTACCAGCCTTTCGGAGATCCCATCCTCGGAAAATCTCTGCATGGTTTGACTCCATAGTTACCATCACCATCCTTTTGCCGATGTCCAAGATAGCCTGATGTCAATCCATCCAGTCCATGGCCAGAATGACTTCTTCATGTACTAAGTACATGACGAAGAAGTCAGCTGGCCAATCGCGACCTCCCAATCTAATAGGGCAGTCGCGAACCTCCCGTGTACCTCTAATCTTACCCCCATCGGGTAATCCTGAAAAGAAGGGTCTTTCCTCTATGGTAAATAAGGCCAATCTATCTACACATGCATCAGATTTAAAAGAATGCATAACACCGGTATCGAAAAGAACTCTGATAGGAAAACCATTAATATGAATGGTACCTTTGATCGCTGGAGTTGCCGGCTCCACTACACGCCTCAACTCTTAGACTCTAGTTGAAGCGTCTCTAGTTCCTGACGTACCACCAACTCGTCCTCTACCTTTCCCTTGTCCTTGAGCTGAACCCTGAGGAGAGGTAAAACTAGGTGCTCGCTAGGGATGGCAACTTCATCCGAACCCGACGGACACCCGATCCATAATAAAAGGGTGAAAACCTGACATGAAGCAGGAGTAAGTAGATGGCGGATGAAGCGGGTGATGGATCGGGTCGGATTCGGATGGACCTTTCATCCATCCCTCACCCGATCCATCATCTATCCACCCACCCGACCCGTTTCATCCGCTTACACCCGTTATAAATTTTTAATAATTTGATAAATTTTTAATTTTAACAAAACCCTAAAAAAAGTCGGATCCCTAAAAAAGTCAGATCCCCAAACCTACTCGCAAGGTCTGCTTGCTTGAGAGTCGACTACTTCGCACTAGACTCACCACTTCGCCAGGTCTCTTCTCAGTCTTTTCCGACTACATCCGTTGGTGATCGGCTTTAACTCGCAAGGTTTGTGTCTTCAACCTTCAAACTCACAAGGGTGGTGTAAGAGCCTTAGTCTTTGGAGCCTAGATGAGCTAGAGTGTGTTTAGCTTGACCCAGACAGCCGCCTCAGCAGACTAGGGAGGCCGCCCCTGCGTCCAGGCGCCCTTGCGCCTGGCTAGTGCAGCCGCTTTTGTTGACTCTTGACCGTGCTTTGCGGATGCTTCTCTTATAAGCTTCCTTAGACTTCAGATGAAGGGTTTGCTACCTCATTCCAACTTCTTCATCCCCTCCACATTCTTCCTCTTCTCCTTTCTTCTCCTTTGATCTTATTTGATCTCTCCTTGCTTGTGTGAGTAAGTTCTTGAGAGTTTGGAGGTGTTCTTGGCCTTGGATGCTCTTGTGGATGTTGCTGAGAGTTGTTGTTGTTGTGTTAAGACTATGAGATGTATTGATGCTCCATAGTTACAGCCTAGGCTCGTGTGGTAAGCTTTCTCTTCATCTTTCTTTCTTCCTTCTCCTTTGCTTCTTACCTTTCTCTTTAGCTTAGGGATCACAAGTTTGGACTTGTGTTGGATCTTTCCTACCTTGTGATGATCATGTGTGTGTATATATTCATATGTGTTGCTGTGGTTTGTTGAAGACGTGAAGGGAATCGAGAAAGGGGTCGAAGAGAAGTCGGGACCAACTCTCTACACAGTTGGCCGCCCTTGCACCTGTCCTGAGCCGCACTTGTGCCTGGTATGGAGCCGCCCCTGCGCCTTTGGTTAGCCGCCTCTGCGCCTCACTGGACCAGCTGGGTGTTCTTGCTTCTGTTAGTGCATACCTTGTTGGTATGTCCTCCAACCCTCCTTTCCTTTGACCTTGACTTAGCTGATAGCTAGGTTAGGATGGTTAGGATAAGTTGTATGATAGAGATGTGCCTTAGGCACTTGTGTTAATGTTGAGAGTATGCTATAGACATATGTGATCTTGCTATGATCTTGAGGTTGTAGGTTGGTTCTGGTTATGGAGACGAGTCTCCTAACCCTCTCAGGTTGTGATGTTGTGTGCCTTGCTCTTGCAGGCATTAGTTTCTTCCCCAAGGGGAAACTGTGACGTGGTAGAGGATACGAGTGTATCAGGTAAGTCCATAGGACTTACTTAGCGTTCAGTTATGGATTTGTATGATTGTGATGGTTGTGTGTGTTCATATGATTATGCATTTATAACCTAAACCGGATTAGGACGACCATATATTACATTTATTTGGCCCAAGTGTATTATAACGGGCGGTAACCACTTGTCTGAAGCTCGCCGAGAGTGGAAGGAGGTGCTTGGAAGCCAGTAGCTCAGGGGGTAGATCCACATGTAACACCTGGGTTAAAGGGGGAAGAGACGGGGTTCTTTAGGCTCCTCGTGTTACAAAAGAAGTTGAATTAGTAATGGAATAACATAATTAAAGATAATAAATAAATTGTGTGTGACATTGCATGTATGAGATGCTGATATGTGTTTGTGCTATTACTTCATGCTTATCTGTTGCTGTAGCTAACGGTGTATACTGTGTTGTAGATGATCTGCAGGTTAGGAAGACTGTAGAGTGAGCCAGATGGTATGACCAGCCGAGGACTTCCGTACATTAGGATGCGTGGGTTGGGGATCTTTTGTATGAGATGTTGTTGTTGTTATGGTTTTGTACTCCACTTTGAGTTTGTAAACCCTTTGTGTATCATACAACTTTTATGTATTTGTCTTTACTCTACTTGTGCCTTGTTGTAAGATCCAGTAAATTTGTTGTCAGGCTAGGGTCAAGATCCATTGTGAGATCCTAGCCCAATGTAGCATCCCGAGTCTCGTGGATTAAGGGTGTTACAGAGTTGGTATCAGAGCCTTAGGTTGACAACAATGGCACTCACTATCTGCAATAAAGGTAGAGTGGATAAATAAACAGAACTCACATGGGGTCTGACTTTTAAAAGGTTTTGGTTTTAAAGCGAGTACATATGTTTTGGGATAGTGTGTACAGAAGTCGTCACCCATATGAGGATCTCGACAGTATAGATATATATATATATATATATATATATATATATATATATATATATATATATATATAGATACCTCTTATGTGATGTATGTGTGCATGTGTTATTAAGTATATATATATATATATATAGAGAGTATAGATCCTATGAGAACACCCCCTAACGTGAGAACATGAGAACAGATTCGTAATTATTATTAGTTTTGTTACGAATGTACCATATCGTTTAATGTATTATTCGTAGTTATTGTTGGTTGAGTGGATTATTCGTAGTTATTGTTGGATTCCTAGTTATTATTATTCGTAGTTATTATTATTTTTGATATCTACTCTAAATCTCAACCCTTTATATTCACATCCAACGGTGTACGATTGTTCTCATGTTTTCACGTTAGGGGTGTTCTCATGGGAACCACACCCTATATATATATATATACATATACATATGGCCTATATAGAGCCTTATACGTTAGGTGTGCATAGCCTGCAGATGGCTCGGACTAGAGCTACTGCTGCTGCAGGCAGAGGTAGAGGTAGACCAGCTCCCGTTGTAGATCCACCAATTGTGGAGGAGGTTCATGAGAAAGTTGCTGAGAGCGTAGTACCAGCTACGAGGAGTGGTGGGTCCAAGGGACAACAGACCCATCCAGGCTAGTTTGATGGCTCAGACCGTGTTTCTATGGGCGGATAAGAGTTCAGAGATTATCTTCGGCATTTTGAGGAGGCCATTAGAGCGGGCAGACGAGCACTAGATCTGTCAGGGCATGAGGGATCATCTGGGAGATCTCATGGAGCTACTCAGGTGCCAGCTGCACCAGTTCGTGTAGTTGAGCCAGCTCGAGTTGTGGAAGAGACTAGAGGGCCTCGACCAGATACCTGGTTGAAGGCATTCCACCAGTAGGGAGTACCACACTTGTCTGGGGAGATCGGCCTAGAGACTGAGGTATGGATTGGGCATGTAGACTCAGCTTTAGAGTCTATTTGTTGCCCAGAGGACAGACGGATAGAGCTAGTACAATCTCTATTCCGTGACCTAGAACATCAGTGGTGGAGGATAGTTAGAGCACGAGTCACCACCTATGAGGAGATAAGGACTATGTTGAGAGAGCAGTTCTGCCTGCCTCACTAAGGAGGGAGAAACTGTAGGACTTTATGGAGGCGGTTTTGAGGATGTACCCATTACTGACGCCATTTGCCGCTTCCAGACTGAGCTAGCATTGTTGGGTCCAGCTGCACCATCTGAGGACCAGCATGTGTACCTATTCGCCCGTCGTCTGAGGGAGAGTACACGCTCATACATGGCGGGATTTCACTGTGACTCATTGGCACTACCAGGATCGGGCATCTGCCTATGAGAGAGAGAGAGAGCTAGCCAGAGGAGGACTTCTCAGACATGACGGTCTGAGAAGAGACAGCGTACCGCACCTACTGCTGCAGGAGCATATGGATACGGGCGAGGTCAGACAGGGTCGCTTGAGTGTTCTAGTGTCTGCACAGACAGCTGAGAGAGGCCGGTAGTGTTACAACTGCGGGGCATATGGGCATGTGAAGACTGATTGCCCCAAAGCACCACTGACTTGCTTCTCGTGTGGGAAGCCAGGACATAGAGCTATGTTTTGCCGTTAGGGCAAGACGTCATCACAGCAGGGTTCTTCACATGCAGGTGTAGTAGGAGGTGGGTAGAGACCGCCTCAGCATCATACACAGGGACATCAGAGAGTTCCAGACACGCCTGCTACTCAAGGGTCAGCTCTAGGACCGAGTAGAGGTAGAGGTAGAGAGGTTGGTACCAGTGATGCCCGAGGAGCTCGTGGTAGAGTTTTTGAGTTGAGGAGCCGCCAACACCAGCTGCTGCAGGTACCATTTTGTTATATGGTTTACCTGTTAGAGTTTTCTTTGATACGGGTGCTACACATTCATTTATTTCTACTTCTTGTGTTGAGCGTTGAGTTTGTCTACCATAGAGGGGGCACCCTTTACTATAGGGTTACCTTATGGTAGTAGGGTCAGAGGTACCCAGGAGATACGTAGTTGTCCCCTACGCTTAGGGACTCGTGTACTACATGTTGACTTCTTAGTCATGCCTTTGATGCATGAAGAAGTCATATTAGGTATGGATTGGATGCGTAGACACCGTGCGGTGTTAGATGTGGGTAAGAGAATTGTTACAGTCTCTACCGACTTAGGTCCGATAGAGGTCTTCCAGGGTTGGGACCTTGGGAAGACAGGATCTGTCATCAGTGCTGTACGAGCAGCTAGACTGATTGCACAGGGATGTGATGCCTTCTAGTGCTACGCCATGAAGGATGGAGAGAGTCCAGCTTTGGAGGAAATACCGGTGGTCTGTGAGTTCACAGACATATTTGCAGAGCCATCTAGCTTGCCACCTCAAAGGAGCGTAGATTTTGGCATTGACTTAGAGCCTGGCACGAGACCCATCTCGAAGGCCCCATACCGTATTACACCTGTCGAGATGTTGAAGCTGAAGAAGCAATTCGAGGAGTTGGCTGAGAAGGGCTTCATACGCCCTAGCGTTTCACCATGGGGTGCACCGGTCCTCTTCGTACGGAAGAAGGACGGATCATTGAGACTGTGCATAGATTACAAAGAGCTGAACAAGGTGACCATCAAGAACAGGTATCCACTACCTCGTATTGATGATCTTCTTGATCAGCTGCAGGGAGCGACAGTCTTCTCCAGGATTGACTTGCGTTCCGGATATCACCAGCTGAGGGTGAGAGAGCAGGTTGCGCACAGGACGACATTTTGTACCCGTTATGGACACTACGAGTTTGTAGTGATTCTATTTGGGCTGACGAATGCCCCAACAGTTTTCATGGAGTTGATGAACAACATCTTCATTGACTTCCTGGATCAGTTTGTGGTGGTCTTCATTGATGACATTCTGGTGTATTCTAATATTAGAGAGGAGAATGCGGGACACTTGAGGACAGTTTTGCAGATTTTGAGAGATAGAGAGTTGTATGCCAAGCTCTCTAAGTGTGAGTTCTGGATGTTTGAGGTTGCTTTCCTTGGGCACATCGTCTCCGCCGACGGGATTATGGTTCATCCGGCACAGATTGAGTCTGTTGCTACATGGACGACACCGACGAACGTCAAGGAAGTGCGTAGCTTTCTTGGCTTAGCCGGTTATTACAAACGCTTTGTGGAGGGATTTTCTGTGATTGCCCGTCCACTGACGAGTCTTCTGAGGAAGACTACCAGATTTGTATGGACCGACTAGTGTGCTTAGAGTTTTGAGGAGTTGAAGAGGCATTTGACTTCTGCTCTTGTCTTGGCACAACCAAAGGGTTCTGATGATTTTGTGGTCTATAGTGATGCATCCAAGCTAGGTTTGGGATGTGTGCTGATGCAGAGGGGCAGAGTGATTACATATGCGTCTCGACAGTTGAAGACGTATGAAGAGAACTACCCGACTCATGATCTAGAGTTGGCAGCGGTAGTTCATGCTTTGAAGATCTGGAGACATTACCTATACGGTGCTACATGCCATATCTTCACAGACCACAAGAGTCTAAAGTATATTTTCACGCAGCGGGAATTGAATAACCGCCAGCGCCGATGGCTTGAGTTGATCAAGGACTTTGACCTCGAGATTTTGTATCATCCTGGCAAGGCAAATGTGGTAGCTGATGCCTTGAGTAGGAAGACGCCTCGAGAGAAGGTGATTGCCAGACTTACTGTACAACCTCAGCTTCAGAGAGATCTAGCATGGCTAGATATGGACATCCAGTTTCCTGATGAGGATGCCCAGTTGTTTACTTTAGAGGTTCTATCTGGTTTGTTGGATGAAATCCAACAGAAGCAGGGGACCTGCCCGACCTTGGCGAGGATCAGAGATAGAATGTCTCGTGGAGAGGCACCCCAGTTCATTATTGGGGCAGATGGAGTTATGAGGCGACATGATCGTATATGTGTTCTTGCAGATGCAGAGTTGAGACTGCGGATATTATAGGAGGCTCATTGTACACCTTACTCAGTACACCCTAGTACGAGTAAGATGTACCATGATATGAGACGTTCATTTTGGTGGCGAGGGCTGAAGCCCAATGTAGCCAGATTTTTGACTCAGTGTCTGACCTGTCAGCAGGTCAAGATAGAGCATTTTAGGCCTGGAGGTGAGCTCCATCCACTGCCTGTACCGCAGTGGAAGTGGGAGGACGTCTCTATTGATTTTGTGACTGGGTTGAGGACCAGTAGGAGCTTTGATGCTATCTGGGTGGCCGTTGATAGATTGGCAAAGACGACACGTTTCATTTCCATCAAAGAGACGTGGCCCGTGAGCAGATAGTTGAGGAGTACAATAGACAGATAGTGAGACTCCATGGGGTACCGAGGACGATCGTTTCTGATCGTGATGGACGATTCACATCGAGATTCTGGCAGCAGATTCAGACTGCTTTGGGGACGAGTCTACACTTCACGACTGCGTTTCACCCATAGACAGATGGTCAGTCAGAGAGGACCATCCAGACTTTAGAGGACATGTTGCAAGCATGTGTGTTGGATTGGGGACAGGGATGGTCATATTACCTCCCACTCGTTCAGTTCTCATACAACAACAGCTAACATGCATCTATAGGGATGGCTCCTTACGAGGCACTGTATGGACGTAGATGCCATACACCTTTATGTTGGGACGAGCCTAGCAGTATCAGTGGGATAGCGCCAGAGCAGATTCAGGATGATATGGCTTGAGTAGCGCTGATCAGAGAGAGGATGTTGGCTGCACAGAGTCGCCAGAAGTCGTATGCAGACAAGAGGCGTCGACCTTTAGAGTTCAGAGTAGGAGCTCATGTTTGGTTAAGAGTATCTCCGACGCGAGGCGTCAGACATTTTGGCATAAAGGGGAAGTTGAGTCCCCGATATGTCGGTCCTTTCGAGATACTAGATAGAGTTGGACGAGCAGCTTACAGCTTAGCTTTGCCTCCGAGGCTAGAGGGTGTTCACCCCATATTTCATGTATCTCAGCTGCGGGAGTACATACCAGATCCGAGGCACATTGTGAGTTATGACGATCTGGTGGTTGAGCCGGACCACACGTTTGTAGAGCACCCTATTGTATTCCTAGAGCGAGGTGTGAGACGCCTGCGTTCGAAGGACATTCCTATGTTGAGGATACAGTGGTCGAGACGAGGACCAGATGAGGCTACCTAGGAGACAGAGGATAGTATCCAGAGGAACTATCCAGAGTTTTATGCTGAGTTAGATGCACCCATAGGATCCACGAGTAGATCTTAGCGCCTTCTTGGTGAGTGCATGTTATATGTTTGTGTGATATACTGTGCTTTCGTGCTAGCTGTGATATGTGCATATGATTTGTTAGATCTGGTTGCAAGTACGAGATAGGTATAGTTGGAGATGGTTCTTTCCTCCATGCTTTGGTATGTGTGTTAGGATTAGCTGGAGATGGTTCTTTCCTCCACGCTATCTTCGATGGACATAGTGTGAGTGGAGATGGTTTTTCCTCCACATAGTAGTGATATGTGTACGTTGTGGCTGGAGACGGTTTTCCTCCATGCTAGTGTTATGTGGTTAGTGTTTGGCTAGAGATGATCTTCCTCTAGGCCTTATGTAGAGTTGTTATGCTGGAGATGTGATTCCTCCATGCTGTGTTGAGGATATAGAATGTTATAGGTTATGACCTGCCGTTCTTGAGGAGAGTGTTTTACCTCGGCTTACAAGTCCGAGAGGCTTTGGGATTCTGCAAGTTTCAGGACAAAACTTGTTTTTAGGGGGGTGAGATGTAAGAGCCTTAGTCTTTGGAGCCTAAATGAGCTAGAGTGTGTTTAGCTTGACCCAGTCAACCGCCCCAGCGGACCAGGGAGGCCGCCCCTGCGTCCAGGCGCCCCTGCGCCTTAGGCTAGCCGCCCCTGCGGCCCTGTGGCTAGTGCAACTTCTTTTGTTGACTCTTGACCGTGCTTTGCGGCTGGCTTCTCTTTAAGCTTCCTTAGACTTCAGATGGAGGGTTTGCTACCTCATTCCAGCTTCTTCATCCCCTCCACGTTCTTCATCTTCTCCTTTCTTCTCCTTTGATCTTCTTTGATATCTCCTTGCTTGTGTGAGTGAATTCTTGAGAGTTTGGAGGTGTTCTTGGCCTTGGATGCTCTTGTGGATGTTGTCGAGAGTTGTTGCTGTTGTGTTAAGACTGTGAGATGTGTTGATGCTCCATAGTTGCAGCCTAGGCTTGTGTGGTAAGCTTTTCTCTTCATCTTTCTTTCTTCCTTCTCCTTTGCTTCTTACCTTTCTCTTTAGCTTAGGGATCACAAGTTTGGACTTGTTTTGGATCTTTCCTAGCCTTGTGATGATCATGTGTGTGTATATATGCATATGTGTTGCTGTGGTTTCTTGAAGACGTGAGGGGAATCGAGAAAGGGATCGAAGAGAAGTCGGGACCAACTCTCTGCATAGTTGGCCGCCCCTGCGCCTGTCCTGAGCCACACCTGCGCCTGGTGTGGAGCCGCCCCTGTGCCTTTGGTGAGCCGCCTCTGCGCCTCACTGGACCAGCCGGGTGTTCTTGCTTTTGTTTGTGCATACCTTGTTGGTATGTCTTCCTACCCTCTTTTCCTTTGACCTTGGCTTAGCTGATAGATAGGTTAGGATGGTTAGGATGACTTGTATGATAGAGATGTGCCTTAGGCACTGTTCGCCACTTAGCGTGCGTGCAATCAAGCTTTAAAATTATAAAACTAGAATAAAAGCAAGCGAACCCGCAGTGTACGGATCGGTGTAGATTAGCAAGTGTTCCAGAGTATCGAACACAGGGATTTGGGGGGAACAAATTCAGTTGTAAAGTTGTCAAGCAAGTAAATGTATGAAGCTTTTCAAATTATTGGGAAAACAACAATCCAAAAGATCCAGGAATCCAGTTGTGGCAATCGATTCAAGATATACTTAAAGATATAAGGACAGAGTTGAGGTATGCAAAGGCATACGAATGTAAGATAATCGTACGGTGAAGTTCCAAAAACCTTATATGACCCACCTAAAAGACACTCTCTTTAAAGATTGTTGAGGCTTCAATATAGAAAAGATCTAAAGGCAAGAATTAACGTCAAATACCCAAACTTGTAACCCAAGGATCAAGACTAACTAAACCGATTAAGGTTGTGACACTCACAATCGAGGTAGAGGTTGTTGAGGCTTCACTACCACCTAGAAAAGGCAAGCCAAGAATAAGTTAAAGCAAATCTTTAACTTTAGATTAAAGTAAAAGCAAGTTCGTAAACTTACACAAAATTGCGGGTAGTTCTTGAGTTCCACGGCCGTGGAAGCTCAAGAACAGACCGTGGATTAGGTTCGTCGGCGATTCTCTCTAACTCTCAGGGTCCAATCTGTTTACAATCGATCTATCATCATCTAAGCCACAACTATCAACCCTTCACCTTAGAATTGCGAAAGGGTTTTAGCCAACAACAGTCATATTGATATCAAATTCAAGGTTTTAAAAGAATGAAAGATGAAAACTTCCGAAAACCTTTAATAACCTTCAAACTAATCTCAAATCCACAAATCAAGAACAATAATGTCAATGGTTTCGGAATAGTGCAAACAATCACAATCTTAGATAAGAACGAAGAACGGGATGTCAATCCGCCTTTATATCAAACCTAAATAAGAAACGAAATCTTCTTATGAACAATCTTCCGGATCTTCAACTCTTCCGTCAATCCGGAAATCTCAATAGCAAAGCGCAAATCTCTCAATCACAATCTCCGCAAGATGTGAAATTAGGGCAAGTCCAAGCGTAAGCGAAAATGCGTCTAAGCAGAGGTGACGGAAACTCTCTTCTCCCGTCCTTTTATAGTGTAAGATAAAATATAAGCCCGACCCAATTGCGTAGAAGATCGTTGCTTAAAGTATGGCGTAAAAGATCGCCAAGATCACGGTCGTGGAAGGGTTCCACGACCGTAATTTAGAGCGTGGAAATTGTCACGGTTTGTTTCAATCCTTCCACGGCCGTAGAAGTTGCTGGAATGAACCACGCTTCCCTTGCCAAGGTTCCACGGCCGTGGACTTGAACGTGGAATGTAGTACGGCCGTATTTTAGAGCGTGGTTTAGGGCTAAACCGTAATTCTTCCTTTCCTCGTGCATATTCTTCAAGTTAGAACCTTCCTTAGCTCCTAGAGATGTCCTCAATCCTTGGACATACTCAATCAAACTCCATTCTCGCTTAATCCGTTCGTAAATAGCTCTTAATTGCCTAGAATCAACATAAAGCTTGTGTAGATCTCTATTTCGACATTATAGACAAACTAGCTCATAATTGCATCAATGCTTAATCAATGACTATCAATATGAATGAAATACACTTAGAAAACGTGCCTAAAATATCACAATATTTCATGCTAACAAATAACCCCATACTTGCCACTTGCTTGTCCCTAAGCAAGGTCTTTCAAAAGCTTTAAAACACAAGTTAGGATGAAATATGTGTACCTTCTCAAAGCAAAACTTCTTTTGGATTAATGTGCCTTCTAATCAATAGATCATTCTCAAATCTTGCTTCATTCGTTTATAAGACTTTCATACACTTAATCAAAGAGTAAAGAGTAAAGAAAGCTCATGAATTAATCAAACTTCCATGTAAACATCATAACCTTCAAACATTATCGAAATCAATCATAAGAAACTTCAATTTAGATCACCAAGTCATATAACATTCTTTTGATCTTAAGGACTTTCAAACAAGGTCTAGAATGTGGAAAGGGAAGGAAAACTTTAAGGAATGTGGTGCATGAATCCGGGAAAGTGGATAACTACTCTTTTCTTCTTCTCTTGCGGTTTCCGCAGCACTTTCAACTTAGAGCTTCGCTCTCTTCTTTTCATTTTTCGACTTTACTTTTGGAGTTATGGATAGAGGTGTACAAAAACCGAAGCCTAGGAGATTGGCGTTTCTCAATTTTCATGAGATGCCTCAAACCCTTAGCGCACATACCATAATCCGCTAGGAATATCGCTCAATCCGACTTTGGCAAGACACAAACACCCGGCTATGTGAATGGTGCCGAGTTACTCATCATCATGATTGACTTCCCCAAACCTACAATTTCTTTCTATTCTTTTGATTGCAAATAATTGCTTTCAAGGCCCTCCCACATCAAACATGCCAATATCAATCAACTCCTCCAAATTCCCAGATAGGTAAAGGAGGTCATTATTTCAATGAGGGGCTAAATGATCAAAGAAAGAAGAAAGAAAATCGAATTGCCTTAATCATCTCAACAAGAAGTATAAGAACTTATAGTGTGATTTCAACTTTATTTTCTCAACATGATTTAAGTAACATTCATCACATTATGAAATTTGCAAAAGAGGTATAATCAACTCATTCAATTTCTTTTCAATTCACTATTCGTTTAAGCATGCGAATGTCATCAAAACTCAATTCACAAGTAGTGATTATCATAGAAATCATCTTTACCCTTAGAAGCACAAAATTTTCAAAATTTTTCAATTTTTATGGGTTTTTCAAACTCTTTTTTCATGCAATGCAATAATGAAACGTGTAACAATATAATGAAACAGGCAAGATAGTCTCGATAGAAGCAATCAAAGTGAGTAAGAGTTATTACAGACGATTAGTCACACCCCACCCCATACTTGGAACAAACATTGTCCCTAATGTTCAAAGAAAAGAAAAAGAAGAAAAGAAAGAAAGAAAAAGAACTCACAAAATGGCGGTGGAGCGGCTAAAGTTGTCGGTCATCATCGTCATCACTGCGGTGGAGGTGGAAATGGAGAGAAGCTAGGATTGTAGTACCGCCCGAACTGCTGGCGGTAGACATCCCTCATCATATGGTCGGGGTCGTTCATACGTGCATCTCTAGTGTCGGCTCGAATCTCCAATGCTCCCACCCTATCAGAAAGGTCGGTGGCCAACTCCGGCAGCTGCTCATACCAACCAGGCGGCTGGCTGTACCACCCCGGTGCATCTGAAGGTGCTGGTGCTGGTGGCGGCGGTGCCTGTGTAGACCATGGTGGTGGAGCTCCGTACCACGCAGGAGGAGTCTCCATCCAAGTGGGTCTCTCGCTCACGCTGGCGCGGCGAGAAGATGATCCTGAAGCTCTGGCGGGACGTAGAGAACGTCTAGGCATGTCAGGAGCTATGTCCAGCTGATCCGGAAATGTGCCAAAATCCTGCTCAGCTTCTCCTCCTCCCTCATACTCATCTCTCATCTCCTCCTCCCCAACTACAGGTGGTGGTGGGACATATGGAGGGGCTGCAATCTTGTTTGCATGCATAGCAGCGAACGTCTCCTTCCAGTTATGGCGTCCTGCCATAATGGAATACTCTGGGAGCCACTCAATGCCTCTCCCCGTCCTGCTCTCCCATGGCATAGCAACGTAAGGTGGGCCTCTATGGGTAGGGAAGATGATGCCTCTAGTCATAAAGGCCTGGAGTCCTAGGGGTACAACAGGAATGCGTGTGTAGGCGGAGAAATCTACCCCTAATATCCTAGCAAGGTGGGTGACTATCCCACCATATCGAATGTTGCCAGCCCTCTTGTTCTTTAGCTTGCTCATGGTAGCAGCTAAGAGGGTGGCACAGTCAGCAGGCCGTCCATACAACATGGAGTAGAGGAGAAAGAGCTCATCCGTCTTGATCTTCTGAGGTGTCTCTGTCCTAGGGAAGAGACACTCAGAAAGTACCCGGTGAGCAATCTTCAAGGCTAAGTGATACATCAACTTAGCCTTGGTGTCAGCTGGTTGCCAGCGGTCCTCGCTGGCATAGATCATAGCGACCTCTTCCCAGAAATCCTTGGCGTACACGCCGCTGGGGAAACGACCATTGAAGGTCTCATGGAACCCAAAGAAGGCTCCAAACTCCCGGATGGAGAAATTATAGTTTCTTTCCATCAGCCGGAAAGAAACTGTCCTATCAACATGGCTGTGCTCAAAAGATGTTACAACCTCTCTCGTGATCTCCTCATATGCGTCTTCTCGGATAGCCGAAAAGACGATAAGACCGGCTCTATCTAAGAGCCAAGTAAGGTCATCTATCACATGTAGAGGAGCTAAATCCTCCAACAGTAGGTACCTAGGTCCTATAACAGCCCTCTTATGGATCCTCTCTAAGGCGTCAAGATGATCCTCGTGAATGGTAGGGACCCTAGGGCTAGGAGGTGATGGTGATGAAGGTGATGATGGAGGTGAAAGGGATGAAGGTGGTGGTGCTCTAGAGGAGGAAAAGAAAGAGGGGTTGCCCTTCCTCTTTTTATTCTTATTCTTCTCTTTGTTCTTGTCCTTATTTCTCCTGGACACTCTCCTCACAAAATCCATTTTCTGGCAGAAACCACGGTCTGTTCTTGGTGTTCCACGGCCGTGGAAGTGACAAAGACCGTGGTTTGTCTCGACTTTTCTCAAAACTCAGCAAACAATCACCAAACTCAGCAATCAATCAGTCCTAGACTAATTTCTTCCAATTCCAATCAGTTCTCCTACAAATTCTATCAAAATTAAGGCCGAATCGACAAAGATAGAGAAGAGCGAAAAAAACCTAGGTTTCGGATTTTAAAATCCGAATTCTGCTTTCCTTGGTGATTTGCCGCTCGAATCGTTGCTTGGATCTCGTTGGTGGTTGGATTTGCTTCAGTTTGGGTCGAAGAATCGTTGAAAACGATTAACGAACGAAGAATTGAGGTGAGGGGCGTGATTTCGGCGAAATAGGGCGTGGAATTGGGTTTGTGATGTTGTGTTTTTTTTGAAGAACGTGGTTTATATAGTGACCGGCAAAATTTTTGAAAACCACGGTCTATCGGGGGGTTCCACAGTCGTGGATATGTACGGAACCGTGGTTTTGGTGTTTTTTCAAAGGCTTTTGGAAATTACGGTCACTGTAGCTGTCACGGCCGTGGTTTAGGCCGTGGAACTCTCTGTAATGCTCCAAAGTCCAAGTTTCATCACTTTTCTTCAAACTTTCTCTTCCCCTTCCCTTTTCCACTGTTCCTACATCCAAAAACACGAACATACCGGAAGCAATCGAAGGCAAAACAAAGCAAAAACGTCTAAACTAAGCTAAACTATGAATCAAAACAAAAACGTAAATGCAATACCTTGGGTTGCCTCCCAAGAAGCGCTTTGTTTAAGGTCCGTAGCTAGACCAAATTCGCACTTATTCGAGTGCGGTGGGCACGAACTCTTCAGCTTGGAGTTCCGGCGTATACTTTTTGAGTCGTTGACCGTTCACCTTAAAGCTTTCGCCCGCTTCAACCCATACTTCAACTGCACCATGGGGGAAAATACGTTTGATTAGAAAAAGTCCGGTCCAACGAGATTTAAGCTTACCTGGAAAGAGACAAAGCCTTGAATTGAAGAGGAGAACTTGATCTCCTTCTTTGAAGTCCTTTGGAATGATATGCTTATCATGCCAACGCTTTGCTCTTTCTTTGTAAATCTTAGCGTTTTCATAAGCGTTCAAGCGGAGTTCTTCAAGCTCATTAAGGTTCAAGAGACGCTTCTCTCCCGCTTCCTTCATGCTGAAATTCAACCACTTGATGGCCCAAAATGCCTTGTGCTCCAACTCTACCGGTAAGTGACAAGACTTCCCATACACAAGGTTGTATGGTGTGGTTCCTATGGGAGTCTTATACGCAGTCCGGTATGCCCATAATGCATCATCAAGCTTCAAGGACCAATCCTTCCTAGTCCTTGAAACCGTCTTCTCTAGGATTCCTTTGATCTCCCGGTTTGAGATCTTAACTTGTCCACTAGTTTGTGGATGATAAGGGGTGGCGATCTTGTGAGTAACCCCATACTTAGCTAGAAGTGCTTCAAAGCGCCGGGCAATGAAGTGAGAACCTCCATCACTAATGATAGTCCTTGGTGTCCCAAATCGTGGGAAGATGGTCTTGTTAAAGAACTTGACCACCACCATGGCATCATTGGTGGGAGAGGCAATTGCTTCCACCCATCTAGAAACGTAATCCACCGCCAAGAGTATGTATTGGTTTCCACAAGATGATGGGAACGGTCCCATAAAATCAACTCCCCAAACGTCGAAAATCTCCACCTCTTGGATGTTATTGAGAGGCATCTCATTCCTCCTAGAGATATTTCCTGTTCTTTGACAAGCATCGCAGCAGGAAACAAAGGTTTGCACATCTCTAAATAAAGTAGGCCAAAAGAATCCAGATTATAATACCTTAGCGCTAGTTTTGTTTGAACTAGCGTGTCCTCCACATGGTAGTGAATGACAATGGCGGATGACGCTTTGCATCTCATCTTCCGGCACACATCGCCGAATGATGCCATCCGGACCTCTCTTAAAGAGGAGAGGTTCATTCCAAAAGTATTCCCGAACATCCTTAAATAACTTCTTTCTTTGTGCGTAGGATAATCCGGGTGGTATCTCCTGACAAACCAAATAGTTAACAAAATCAGCAAACCATGGTTCGTTACCTTTGGAGATCACATCGATGCACTCCTCTATAATGTGTAAGTGTTCGTCCGGGAAGGAGTCATCTATAGGTAGATGGTCGTCCTCTAGATGTGTTAGGCGACTCAAATGATCCGCAACAGAATTTTCCGAACCCTTTTTGTCGCGGATCTCTAGATCGAATTCTTGTAGGAGAAGAATCCATCTAATTAGCCTTGGCTTCGCATCCTTCTTTGCAAGGAGATACCGGATCGCAGCATGATCCGTGTACACAATCACCTTTGCACCTACAAGATAAGAGCGAAATTTGTCAATAGCATAAACAATGGCTAAAAATTCCTTTTCCGTAGTGGCATAGTTGATCTGCGCTTCGTCTAGCGTCTTGCTAGCGTAGTAGATAGCGTGGGTTCGCCCTTCCTTTCTTTGTCCAAGAACAACTCCTATAGCTACGTCACTAGCATCGCATATAACCTCAAAGGGAAGGCTCCAATCCGGAGGTTGGATGATAGGTGCTGAAATTAGAGCTTCCCGGATCATGTTAAACCCATCCAAGCATTCCTGCGAAAACTCAAAAACTGCATCCTTCTTCAATAGATTAGTGAGCGGTTTTGATATTTTAGAGAAGTCTTTTATGAAGTGTCTATAGAATCCAGCATGTCCTAGGAAACTTCTTATCCCTTTCACCGAAGTTGGGGGAGGAAGCTTCTCTATGGTCTCTATTTTAGCTTTATCTACCTCTATCCCTCTACTAGAGATTAAGTGTCCTAGTACAATTCCTTCCTTTACCATAAATTGACACTTCTCCCAAATAAGAACTAGGTTAGTGTCTTCACACCTTTGTAATACAAGAGAAAGGTTAGAAAGGCAATTGTCAAAAGAGGAACCGTATACGGAGAAGTCATCCATGAAGACCTCCATGATTTCCTCAATGTATTCGGAGAAGATGGCCATCATACACCTTTGAAAGGTGGCTGGGGCGTTGCAAAGCCCGAATGGCATCCTCCTATAGGCAAACGTACCCCATGGGCACGTGAACATGGTCTTCTCTTGATCATCTAGGTGTATCGGAAGTAGAAGGTTTGGGGGAAGAATCAAGAGAAGTTGAAGAAGTGGCACATTTGCCTTCGTCCACGGCCAAAATTACGGTTTCTCTGGCTTCTCCACGGCCGTGGTTTTGGGCGTGGAAAGGGAATACGGTTGCTCTATTCTCTCCACGACCGTGTAACCCTCTGGAGTGAGCCACGCTTTGGTTGGTGAAATCCACGGCCGTGGAATATAGTGTATGGCCGTGGATTCTCACGTTTTCCGCTTCGTCGTGGAGTTTCTCAAACTCCTCTTCACATACTTCTTCTTGTGCTTCTAAGGCTTCAATTGCCTCATTACACTCCTCTTCTTCCCCTACATCCATTAGACTCATAGTAATAACCTTTTGCAAAGGATCTTTGAAGAGAATAGCACTTACCTCCTCTCTAGACAACCCTTCTTCATCTTGGATATTGAATATATCCTCATCAAAGATTAGTTCCTTCACTAGAGTGGAAAGAACGAACTCTACCTTCTCCTCTCCTATGTCAAAGGCGAGCCTAGCATTCTTGCAATCGACTATGCAGCTGGAAGTTGCAAGAAACGGTCTTCCGAGTATGATCGGGACAGGACTATTTGTAGGAATGTCAAGCACAACAAAATCAATGGGTACAAAGAATTTACCTAGCTTGACCGGGACGTCTTCTACAATACCGACGGGACGAGTGATGGATCGATCCGCCATGTACAACGTCATCTTCACCGGTTTAGGGTCTCCTAAACCGATCTTCCTACATAATGCAAGTGGTATGATGCTCACACTTGCTCCCAAGTCACATAATGCATCATATGTGACATCTCCCACTCCTATGGGAATACAAAATGACCCTAGATCCTTTAGCTTTGGGGGCATCTTCTCCTTCATGGTCTTGATGAGATCCGAAGAATCCGAACTCATCTTAACCTCTCCAAAATCCTCTAACTTTCTCTTATTAGAGAGGATCTCCTTTAAGAACTTGCCATAAGCCGGCATACCTACAAAAGCATCAATGAAAGGTATATTAATATGCAGCTTGCTCATGAGTTCTATAAACTTACCGAATTGTTTATCTAGACGCGCTCTTGCTCTAGATTGAGGGAATGGTAGGGGAGGTTTGTAAGCTGGAGGAGGAACGTATACATCTTCCTTCTCCTTCCCCTTTTCTTTCTCTCTCTCAACGGGGACTTCTACAAACTTAGGCTGCGGATCGGTAGTTGTCACCCCGCTCCTAGTTGTGATTGCCATCACCCTTCCCTTTGGGTTGTCCTCCGTTTTTCCTGGAAGTTTCCCTTGATTCCTAGGAACTTCCTCTACATGAGTAAACATTTGGTTTTCTAAAACCTTTTGGGCTTTATCAACCTTAGTTATGTGATCATCAACCTTGATGATGCGAGTCTCTAACCCTTGAAGCTTTCCCAAAATTGTCTCCAACATGGGATCGGGCTTCTCCTTCCCCGAAGTGCTTCCTCCATTAGATGTTTGCCCCTGGCTTTTCAAAGGAGTAGAGGAAGAGGAAGGTGGAGTTAGTGAATTTGAATTGGAAGGATAAGAGTTACCGGAGTTTTGTTGATTGGAGCGCCAATTGTTGTTGTTTGAACCCCTATTGTTGTTCCAATTATTGTTCCGGTTGTTGTTGTTGCCGTTCCAATTATTCCGGTTGTTGTTCCGGTTGTTGTTGTTGTTGCGGTTTGTATTCTCACCACCGTTGTTGTTGTTGCCCAAGTAGCCAACATCTTTTCCTTGTTGCTTTGGAAAGTTGGTCTTGATAGCTTCCTTCAACTCTTTGATCTCATTGTTGAGGGAGAAAATTTGATTTTGAGCTTCATGTGTGAGCTTTGCTCCTTGCTCCACACGATTTCCCTCTACTTCCCGGTGAGAATACTTCTCTATGACCCTTGCTTGCTTCTCAATGAAGTCCCAAGCGTCATCTTCCCTCATGTCCATGAATGTACCATATGAGAGGGATTGGAGCTTGAATTGTGTCTCCACATCCAGCCCCTTATAGTATATCTCCAAAAGTGCAAGCTTGGATATGCCATGATGAGGGCAATCCAAGAGCAAATCTTGAAACCTTTCCCAAGATTGAAACAAACTTTCGTTAGATCTCATGGAAAATGCATTAATCTTACCTCTTAGCTCCGCCGTTTTGGATGGCGGAAAGAACTTAGTGAGGAACTCTGCGGAAAGGTCTTCCCACGTATCTAGTTTCCCACTAGGAAGAGCTTGATACCACGACAATGCTTTCCCCTTCAAGGAGAAGAAGAAAGGCTTGAGCTTATAGTTGTTGGTAGTCGCGTTCTTCGGCCTCATCGTCTCCATCATACACTCAAAATTTTGTAGATGTTGGTGTGGAGATTCAGCACTTGTTCCACCAAATTGGTTTTGGCGAACAAGAGTAATAACCTGCGGGTTGAAGCTAAACCCTTGTACATCGTCAGCATTGAAGTTCACACCTAAACGGCGTGGTTGCTGCGTTGGACCCATCCTTTGGCCAAGAGTCCTTGGCTCCTCATCCACACGTTCGATCCTCGCATTCCTAGGTGGAATACGGCGATTTGTAGCTGCCCGTGGATGGAATGGATTCACATTGATCGTTGGATCAATTTCCTCTAGCAGTGGCATGGAGGAGTCGCTATCCTCATTAGATGAGTTGGCTCTAACCGATCTTCCCGGTCTCCTCCTTTTCTTTTTCTCCTTAAGGTTGTTTATTTCCAACCTCATTTGGAACATCATGTCCGATAGATCATCAACCTTTGATTGATGACGATCCATCTCTTCCCTACGAGTTTTCTCACTCCATTGGAGTTGAGCTTCCTTTTCCGCTAACTCCGATTGGAGATCAGGTTCTCTTTCTTCAGCCATTTGTTTCTCCTTACGCTTTCTCCTTAAAGTCTTCTCAAGCTCTTGATCAAGAGGTAAGAGGTCTTCGGTGTTCCTAGACCTGCGCATGCACTTGAAAAGATATCAAATAACAAGGGAAGAGCTCCCAAGCTTGACAACCGAAAACCGAATTCGGCCTAAACCAAATCCCCGGCAACGGCGCCAAAAACTTGTTCGCCACTTAGCGTGCGTGCAATCAAGCTTTAAAATTATAAAACTAGAATAAAAGCAAGCAAACCCGCAGTGTACGGATCGGTGTAGATTAGCAAGTGTTCCAGAGTATCGAACACAGGGATTTGGGGGGAACAAATTCAGTTGTAAAGTTGTCAAGCAAGTAAATGTATGAAGCTTTTCAAATTATTGGGAAAACAACAATCCAAAAGATCCAGGAAACCAGTTGTGGCAATCGATTCAAGATATACTTAAAGATATAAGGACAGAGTTGAGGTATGCAAAGGCATACGAATGTAAGATAATCGTACGGTGAAGTTCCAAAAACCTTATATGACCCACCTAAAAGACACTCTCTTTAAAGATTGTTGAGGCTTCAATATAGAAAAGATCTAAAGGCAAGAATTAACGTCAAATACCCAAACTTGTAACCCAAGGATCAAGACTAACTAAACCGATTAAGGTTGTGACACTCACAATCGAGGTAGAGGTTGTTGAGGCTTCACTACCACCTAGAAAAGGCAAGCCAAGACTAAGTTAAAGCAAATCTTTAACTTTAGATTAAAGTAAAAGCAAGTTCGTAAACTTACACAAAATTGCGGGTAGTTCTTGAGTTCCACGGCCGTGGAAGCTCAAGAACAGACCGTGGATTAGGTTCGTCGGCGATTCTCTCTAACTCTCAGGGTCCAATCTGTTTACGATCGATCTATCATCATCTAAGCCACAACTATCAACCCTTCACCTTAGAATTGCTAAAGGGTTTTATCCAACAACAGTCATATTGATATCAAATTCAAGGTTTTAAAAGAATGAAAGATGAAAACTTCCGAAAACCTTTAATAACCTTCAAACTAATCTCAAATCCACAAATCAAGAACAATAATGTCAATGGTTTCGGAATAGTGCAAACAATCACAATCTTAGATAAGAACGAAGAACGGGATGTCAATCCGCCTTCAAATCAAACCTAAATAAGAAGCGAAATCTTCTTATGAACAATCTTCCGGATCTTCAACTCTTCCGTCAATCCGGAAATCTCAATAGCAAAGCGCAAATCTCTCAATCACAATCTCCGCAAGATGTGAAATTAGGGCAAGTCTAAGCGTAAGCGAAAATGCGTCTAAGTAGAGGTGATGAAATCTCTCTTCTCCCGTCATTTTATAGTGTAAGATAAAATATAAGCCCGGCCCAATTGCGTAGAAGATCGTGGCTTAAAGTATGGCGTAAAAGATCGCCAAGATCACGGTCGTGGAAGGGTTCCACGACCGTAATTTAGAGCGTGGTAATTGTCACGGTTTGTTTCAATCCTTCCACGGCCGTAGAAGTTGCTGGAATGAACCACACTTCCCTTGCCAAGGTTCCACGGCCGTGGACTTGAACGTGGAATGTAGTACGGCCGTATTTTAGAGCGTGGTTTAGGGCTAAACCATAATTCTTCCTTCCTCGTGCATATTCTTCAAGTTAGCACCTTCCTTAGCTCCTAGAGATGTCCTCAATCCTTGGACATACTCAATCAAACTCCATTCTCGCTCAATCCGTTCGGAAATAGCTCTTAATTGCCTACAATTAACATAAAGCTTGTGTAGATCTCTATTTCGACATTATAGACAAACTAGCTCACAATTGCATCAATGCGTAATCAATGACTATCAATATGAATGAAATACACTTAGAAAACGTGCCTAAAATATCACAATATTTCATGCTAACAGGCACTTGTGTTGATGTTGAGAGTATGCTATAGGCATATGTGATCTTGTTATGATCTTGAGGTTGTACGTTGGTTCTAGTTATGGAGACGAGTATTCTAACCCTTTCAGGTTGTGATGTTGTGTGCCTTGCTCTTGTAGGCGTTGGTTTCTTCCCCAAGGGGAAGCTGTGACGTGGTAGAGGATACGAGTGTATCAGGTAAGTCCATAGGACTTACTTAGCGTTCAGTTATGGATTTGTATGATTGTGATGGTTGTGTGTGTTCATATGATTGCGCATTTATAACCTAAACCGGACTAGGACGACCATATATTACATTTATTTGGCCCAAGTGTATTATAATGGGCGGTAACCACTTGTCTGAAGCTCGCCGAGAGTGGAAGGAGGTGCTCGGAAGCCAATAGCTCAGGGGGGAGGTAGATCCCCATGCAACACCTGGGTTAAAGGGGGAAGAGACGGGGTTCTTTAGGCTCCTCGTGTTACAAAAGAAGTTGAATTAGTAATGGAATAACGTAATTAAAGATAATAAATGAATGTGTGTGACATTGCATGTATGAGATGCTGATATGTGTTTGTGCTATTACTTCATGCTTATCTATTGTTTTAGCTATCGGTGTATACCGTGTTGTAGATGATCTGCAAGTTAGGAAGACTGCAGAGTGAACCAGATGGTGTGACCAGCCGAGGAATTCTGTACATTAGGATGCGTGGGTTGGGGATTTTTGTATCAGATGTTGTTGTTGTTATGGTTTTGTACTCGGCTTTGAGTTTGTAAACCCTTTGTGTATAATACAACTTTTATGTATTTGTCTTTACTCTACGTTTGCCTTGTTGTAAGATCCAGTGAACTTGTTGTCAGGCTAGGGTCAGGATCCATTGTGAGATCTTAGCCCAATGTAGCATCCTGAGTCCCGCGGATTAGGGGTGTTACAGGCGGTTGGCTCCAGTTTCCATTCGCACGTGACATGCATCGCTTAGACTTCTTGTTTTATTGTACGTTACCTTTTCAAACCCGAAGGTCATTTCTCTTTTTTTTTCAGAATTTGGATGATTTGTGTTGACTTCATATTTTTCTTGTTTTTATGGATAAAACGTTTTTGGGTTGAATTTATTTTTATCTTTATTATTATTTATTTTCCGTATTCGAATCCGAGTTTAATATCAATTTAAAGGAAATGCGCAGAACACCCGAAACTCACCCGATCCACCCGCTTCATCCATTGGATGCGGGTGGATCGGATGCGGGTGGTATGTTAGGCGGGTGGCGGGTCGGGTGGGGTGGATGAAATTTGCTAGTGTTTCGGGTGGTGGATTGGGTCATCCACCTACCACCCGATCCATTGTCATCCCTAGTGCTCGCTGCTACTACTGCTTATATTGAGGCGGTCTCTGCCCACCTCCGGCAACGTTAGCAGGTGATGAACCCTGCTATGATGGTGCCATGCTCTGACGGAAAACGGAGCTTTGTGTCCGGGCTTGCCACTAGAAAAGCAAGTCACTGCAGTCTTCTTACAACCAGCTCTCATATGCCCGACACCTCCGCAGTTAAAGCATTGTCGTCCTCTATCGGAACTCTGCATAAACTATTGGAAACCAGAACGTCCCGGTGTCTTACTAAGCCCAAAACCAGAAGCTCCAGCTCCAACATTGGCCGGTTCAGTCCTCTGCCTCTTCTGAGGACCTCCTGTCTGAGAAATTCTCCTCTGACCTGGTCGGTCTTTCTCGTATGCGGATGCTCTATCCTGGTAGTCTGTCAAGGAGTCGCATCGGAATCCGGCAAGGTAAGAACGTGTCGACTCTCTCAACCACCGAGAGAAAAGATAAACATGTTGATCCTCGGGTGGTGCAGATGGACCTAGCAACAATAACTCCTCCTGAAACTTGTTGACAATCTCAACAATAGGGATATCCTCGAATCCAGCCTCAAGGAAATATTGTAGTCGATCTCTCGTCATAGCTGCATGACAGTAGCGATCCCTAATCACCGTCTTCATCTGCTCATAGTTGGTGACCTTACTGCGCATGGTCCTCCACCAATGATGAGCCTGATCCTGCAACAACGTTTGTGCTATGTCGACTCGACGACCCTTTGGGCAATAGATCGCCTCCATAGCAGAATCCAACTGCCTAGCCACAACTCTACCTCTAATCTGGTCTTTCTTTGAAGGAAGGAACCTTCAGTTGGTTGAATGAATTCAACCAACAGTCAGGTCTCGGCTCTCTCGCCTCGTCTGGAACTCTAGCAACCTCAACAGCTCTAGCAGGTGCAACAACCACCTGTGTCACTCTCTGCGAAACCTCAGCTGATCTCGTGGGTACTAGCGGTGCTGGTGCAGGTCCTCCAGTCCTGATAGCCTCCTCGACTCTCTGCACGTAGTCGCGGTATGTAGAAGCTCCGATGAATACTCGACCAGACTCGATCGACTGCGCTCTTTGTGCTCCGGACCTAGCGGCGGTCTCGTTCCTAGCCTCGGGAACAACACTTTCAGCAACCTCTTCAACGAACGCCTTAGTTATAGACTGATTAGCAACTAGGGCTTGGCCCTGGCCTCTAGCTAGTGGAGGTGGTCGCCCCCTTCCTCGCCCCATAGCAAATGTAGCTCTAGTACGCGTCATCTACTACAAGGATATATATATATATATATATATATATATATATATATATATATATACATGTATATATATATATACATGTATATATATGTATACATACATACATATGTATGTATACATACATATATATGTATACATATATATAAGGCCATGCTATCAACTAAAGCACAAATCCAGAAAAAGAACATAAAGGCCAACATAAAAGAAAAACTAACTGCTGAGATCCGCAGAGGTAGTGGTGGTCACCCGTACATCTATCCTAGACCGACAAGTTTAAAACAAAACCCCCTTTTGAAAACGTAGACCCTTTGCGGGTTCTGTTTATTTATATATTCGACCTTTAGAAGAATACGAGTGTCATTGTTGCCAACCTAGAGCTCTGATACCATATTGTAACACCCCAAGTTTTGGGAACTCAAAACGTTACGGGATAGGACCTCACAATGGGTCCCGACCCTCAAAGTAGCAACAAGAACATCGAATCTTACAGGAAGGCACAAATAAATGAAAACCAAAACTATAATAAAAACCAACGGTAAAACAAAGGAAAGTGTCAAAGACTCGCAGTCAAGTTCAAAACAAAGGGAAAGAACAACAACAAAAATATAAATTATGATCCTGTCCTATAATGTACGGGAACCCCGGCTGACCACACCATCCGGATCACTCGGCAGTATCTTTAACATGCCGGGCATCTACAACGTCGGTATAAACCGTTAGCTAACATTCTAGATCTCAGAAAGATAGTAAAGGTACAAACACACAAAAGGTAATATAAACATATAGCATGCTCGCACTCAATCGGCTATTATCTTTCATTAAGTTAATATCTTTATTAATTCAACTTATGTTGTCATACGAGAATCGCTATGATCTCGCCTCTGTCTCCTTTCACCAACAAGAATAGAGCGGATGCATCCCTCTGTCACCTGCTGGACTGGTCGCAAGAGCACCTCCCAATTTCCCCATTTTGAACTGAACAAGCGGTCACCGCCCGATTATAATACACATTGGCCAATTAAGGTAGAAAAGGTCAATCCTATTCCGGTTATCCGTTATCACAATAAACAACAACATAAGCAAGGCAAAACAATCAAACTAATATTCGGAATGCAGCTATGTAAGTCCAAGGGACTTACCTCACTTGAAGGTAAACTCAAAGGTCAACAACAACTCAGTTTCCCGGAAGAAAGGAAAGAATGCCTGCTCAAACAAGGCATAATGCATCAGGAACGAAACGATTGCTAGAAGTCTATAACTTCTAGTCTACATGATCTCTAAGAGATCTCTACAAAAAGGGGGCACAAACCCTAGTCTAATAGATCACCAAGGGTCAACAACATCCAACACAACTCAAAGAAGGAACGAGAAAACAAGGAAAGGAAGCAGCTCTACAAAAAGGGGCGGCACTGCGCAGAACCGCGAGGGCGGGAAGGAGGAGGCGCGGGGGTGGTCTTTTGACAAAAGCAACTGTCGTAACTCTTTTGACAGCAAACGCACAATAGGGAATCCAAAGCTCAATTCTTTGATCCACACACGTCAAAACTCAACCAAGGGAGCCTGAGAACATCAACGTATCAACAACGGAAAGGCCAACAAGAATCAAGGCTCAAACTTGATTCATGTGAAGAGGAAGAAGAAGAACAAAAAGAGAAACATAAATAGAACGAAGAAACATGCAGCAAGCTCATGAACGTGTAGAATAATCACTTACACGTTTTATATAAGATCACAAGGGAAAGGCTGCAGCTTTGCTCGAGGTTGAAGAAATGTAAGGAAGAAACGAGAAAAGAAAGAGAAAGCAAGAATTTATAGGAAACGGTTGGAAAAGATAGAAGGACTGACGTCTCTATGGTTAGAAGATCAAAGGAAAGTCAACCCATAAGATACAAGATCGGATCTTCTATCTACGGAAAGAAATAAAGCGGAATAAAAATCAGATCGGGCACGATCTGTAGTTAGCCGCAGGGGCGGCTGACCCTTCCGCGTGGAGGTTGGCCGCAAGGGCGGCCTTCTTCACCGCGGGGGCGGTGAAGGAAAAAACTAGGGTATTACAGTTTTCATATTGAATCATGTTAGGTCATATCTCGTCGAGTCTTACCTTTTGCTGTCATAATCTCTTTTTTTTGTGTTTATGGAGATTGTTGGAATCCTCGACTAATGCCTTGGAATATGATTCTTGAACAATTGATGATTAAGAAACAATGATATTTTGAATGAAAGAGTTACATAGGACCTTTAGTTCTCTTGTAACGACAGTTTTGAGTGAAATGTTTTTTGCCCTTTCATCCTTTAAAGTTTTCGTGTGTTAATATTTACATATTCGGGTGCAACTGTAGTTTATATGTATCTTCTCTAATTTTCATCTATGTGACACTGATTTTTCCGGTATAAAACTAAAAAAAATTATGTATTCACGTAAGGACATTTACGTCTTTTATCATGTTCAAAACCCCACTGATATAGGGGAAATTGTAGGATATCTCAATCTTCGGCATCAAAGACCCTAAATGTAGAAAGGTACTGGAAAACAAGGAAAACAAAGGAAATGATAGGTAAATGATAGAAAATAGGTCAAACCAATTGAAACAACACAGATAACCTTGATCTCGAATGACCAAAACCCAATGCGAACGATCAATCAACCCTTCCCATAAACTCTTATACAACCAACGAACTATGTCAAACAAGCGTCATAAAGAGGTTTGTGGAAGTCTACATCACCCTTTTCCACTACAATATTAAAAAAAAAAACTTAATTTTAAAACCAATACCATAAACCTAAACGACAACTACAAATATTCAAATTAAAAAATCTAAAGGTTAGGAATGGACATGAGGCCGGATTGATGTCATTTCCACACTTCCCATTCCGACTACTATATATGAGACAAGATTGGACGGACATTGAAGTTTGTAGATTGAATCTTCTTAGGTCATATCCCAGTTAAGATCAGGATGAGACATGAACAATTCAAATTAAACCCATAATTTGTTTAGAATTTATGCTATATAGTTTACACATGAAAAAACAAAGAAGCGGAAGGCCGGAAATGGTAAAATAGATGAAGAACAATGATGGTGAGAGTAGAACTAAGAGCGTGATCACCGGCTTATAGTTAAAAACAAGATTGTGAAGAAATCAAAAGAACGATGAAATCATGATCGCCTATTTTGAGAAGTCAAGAAAAAGGAAACTAGATTTGATTTTTGATCATACGACTTATGCCTTACTCCTTAGGCTATATTTTTAAATTAAAAATATTACTTATATACGCATCTAGCGGGACAAAGGAGTTAATTCTCTCATCACGCCCTAATTTTTTTTATATATAAAGGTAAGAGAGCAAGAAGGGTTAACATCTAGAAGTTGACCGTCCTAGAGCATCCTTTAGGATGAGGTCTTCAACGTCCCGCAAAATGTTCCCGTCACCAGTATCCGAGCAATGTCCAAGAGATGCGAGCTTATCAGCGACGACCTTGGTTTCCCTAAAGACATGTTGGACTCTAACTTGTGTACACCTTGAATTTCAAATAGAGATCTCATAAATGATCATATCCGCTTATCATGGCGGTTTTCAGATCTAATTGATTGAGTTAATGAGTTTAAGTTTATCTCCCTCGATTTCAATGGTGTTGAGTCCTAAACGTATGGAATTTTGAAGGCCCTCTCTTAAAGCAAAAGCTTCCACTTGAAGGATAGTTTTTGCTCCACATTGACTCATTCCATTAGCAAGCGTTAAATCATTGTGGTCTCGAATGATGAAGTCAAATACACATTGATCATTAGAGTTTTTAGCAGTTTTAAATTAATTTTGACTGAGTTCAAACTTGGTCTCTTCCATTTGAAGTTTTTTTTTTGGTTTTTTGTGTTTGTTTTCGAGGTCAAGTGTTATAGCTTGGTGTTTTTGAAGTAGTCTCATCCCAGTCTTTGATTTGTTTTTGGATCAATTGATTTAAATCAATTGGTATTTTTTCTTGTTAGAAGTTGTTTGGTTTCCCGTTAGCTAGATCAGTCAATCGCGGCTTTAACCCCGCATAAAGATGTCTTGTGTTTTATTTTAAGGTAGGTTGTAAATGTTTAACTTTCTAATAATGTCATGGTGTAATAGACTCTGTAATATCCGGAATTTTAATTCCGTTTATTTCTTAGTCAAACCGGATTTCGACAGCAAATCTTTGTTTATGATACCTAGTGTTAATTACCCTCACAAATCCTATCATTTTATGCAAGTATAAACTCACATAACATGATGAATTATTTAACCAAACCCTAATCATGCAAACCCTAAATTGTATCTCTATGTCTTTGACAAGGTCATGACACTCTTTTGACAAGGTCATGGCATGTACTTGACAAACCCATAACAAGGCCAAGACAAGGCCTTGACAAGTTCCAGCCTATCTCTTCGCCTTGGTTCAGCCCACATCTTCATGCCTTGCTTGACCTTGGACTTTTCTTCCCTCAAACCGTGTTGCACCTCCAGCCCGTTAGCTACAAGAAGCCCTGCACAGGAAGCCCAACAGCATGCCTTGCCCTGATGGCACGCCGGCCTAGCAGTGAAGCCCAGCCCTCACGCCCGTCCAAAAGCCAATGGAGAAGCCGGCCCATCAGTGACGCTCACCCTATTCTGTGTGTGTGTGTGTGTGTGTGTGTGTGTGTGCTGAGTTGGAGAGCAGATCTTCTTACTTTTACTCACCCGAGAATCACGTAGCAACTCTCTCCATACCAAAAGACGTCCAGATTCACTCACCTATCTCCTCTTGTGTGCAGTTTTGTAACAGCTGGAACCCTAGCATTTCTTCTCAAGCCTCTCATCCTACACGTGAGTAGTAGATGTACGACGTTCTCGTTCTGCTCAAGAGACAATAGTCTTCTACACGCAGTGATCTCTTCACTAAGGTAAGCCATGTCGTCCCTCTTCCATCCTTGTGTCTCCTTCAACTGCACCATCCTAATATGTTGCTTCCTGGAACAATAGAACCACTTCTGGGCAAGCATCACAACAGCCCAATCTGTTACCAGACGCAGTAACAGCAAGGTGATTCCCTTGCCTCCTCTTTCCCTTCGTCTCATCTCTTCACGTAGCGGATAGAACTGGAACACAAGCAGCCTAGTCTTCACTTCATGTGTTCCTGTCACAAACTACAACACAGCAACAACAAGCATATTGTCATGAAAAACAGCCAGCCTGAAAGAGTTGCCCGTCCGCTTTGTGTCCTCTTCCCTCTCTCTTTCGAGTCTTGGAATCGGGTAAGATTCATAACCCTTCATTCATTGCACCCCCTCTATGAATTTCATGCCTAATGGGTGAATTTTATGCCTCCTAAACATACTCTGAACATCATAGAGGAGCAGAGCAGATCCAGTCATTTTCTGAGCTTTTAAAACTGTGTCGAGCAACCAAGTTTGGGACCAGATTTAGGTATGATAGACTCATTATTTTTGGCTGAATTTTTGATATGATATAGTTGACATATTATTGTACAACATATCAAATTTGAGAGGAATCCAGCGAGTAGTTTAGGAGTTATGATTTTTCAAAATTGGGACCTTGAAAAGTTTTTTTTTCTGTTGTTGCTGAAATATTCTAAGTGTTGGAAAAACTGTGTGTTAAAGCCGTTTTTGGAGCTAGATTTGAATAAGTTAGATAATTTAGATGAACATGAAATTTTGATGGATTAGAGTTCATATATTGTAGTTTATCATGTAAAGTTTTGAGGATGATCCAACAGTTAGTTTCGGACTTATGATGTTCCAAAGTAGGCTAGTAGCACAGTTTTTGGGAAAAGAAGTGATTATTTGGCTAAGTATGCAACTTCTGGATTTTGGAACCATCTTTGAAGATTTGTGTAGGAGTTTTGGTTGGGTAGTTTTGGGAATTGTTTGCTTTTATGAGTAAAGTCGATAGCATAGAAGATCTTGAATATTTTTGTGGAATTTTTATATTTTTATTTGAGCTTCATATCTTAAGCCAAAGTTGGACCCTAGTGACTTTGCTTGAAAGTCAATAATTTTGGTAAATCTTCTAGTTTCTACCTAAACTTCCTCTTTAGAGTTAGGTTGTGCTTATAGGTTCCAGAGGAGAGTTTGGAACTATGTTATAGAATTTTCTAGAGTTTCGGGAGCAGGGGTAAAATGGTCTATTTACCTTAGAAGGGTATTTTAGTAATTTTCCTTATGATGAGTGATAGCATGAATTATAGTCTATATTTTGGGACCTGTTTAGACATTTTATCTTTAATAATCTACATGTTTGGATGTATATTATGTGATTATATTGTCGTTTCATCTACCTTTGCGGGAATCGAGGTCTACACCAAGTTTCGTTGTAATCGTAGGTAAAATGGCACGTTTTGCATCAAAAAGGAGCTAAAGGAGCTAAGGAGTCATTGGAGCTACATTCAGGAGCTTAAGGAAGAATCCAGGAAGCATGGAAATGGATTAAAGATTCACTTTGGACCAGATTTTTGAGATTTCACATTCAGTTTAGAGCCACCTCGGTCAGCTACAGTACCATCTCGACCGAGGTGATCCAGAGGAGCATCCCGACCGAGGCGAACACCTTGGACGCGGCGAGATATATTTTATTCTTGGCTGAGATCTTTTATTTTTGGAAGGAAGGATCTTATATTTTTAAGTTGGATTTTTGAAAGGAAGATCATATATTTTTAGGCTGGATTTCTGGAAGGAAGATCATATATTTTAGGGATTTATTTATGAGAGATAGATATATTTTATTAGGAAAATATATTTTTAAGATATTTTATCTTTGGAGGGTAGTTTTCCTATATAAAGGGTTGGATTTTCCACAAATCACAACCGGCGCATCACCGGGAACATCCGCTAACGGCAAGAGGCCGCATCCAACAGTTAGGGTGATTGGCTAAAGGTTGTGGGAAAAACAATGATAGAATAATCTTTAAATCCCAGTAGGACCTTGAAAGCTCAAGTCTTTATCCTTAACCCTAGAGTATCTCGCTCAGTCGATGAACATCTCGGCCAGGGTGGAATTCGTCTGACCGAGGTGACCTTTCTGATCCGTAACTGAGAGTTAAGTGTTAGAGTTCGCCAAATCCTATTCTTATTACACCTTTCCTGGTTCACTGCAAGCTTAGGATGAGACTTGCCCGTTAATTCCTTTGTTTGTTTACCCATGATCATAAGTATAGGTAATAAAGGTTTATCCTTTATTGGGGTTTGAGTGTGCTTTCATCCCATCTTTGTGAGTTAGCCTGAGACTTATTGGGTAAAGGTTGATTCTATTCCCTTAGTTGGAGTGTTAGTTTGAGGTTATAGTTCTTTTCCTTAATTCCTTGAGACTTACCCAGTAATAGGAGTTACGGTTTGGGATTAGTGAGTAGTGAGACTTACCCGTTGATCTATTCCACTTTAGTAACACCTTCCCTTGCAAAATCTCAGCTTTGTCCGCTTATCTTGAGATCTTGAGTTGGAACCACAACTAGATGCTTTAATCCCTAGAATTGCATATTCCTTTAATTGACTTTTTATCATCTTGATTGCTTTAATTGCTTTTGTGGTTAGTTGCAATATTGAAAACCTATACTTGCTTTGTTTCACCTATGTCCCTGAGATCGACACCCCGGAATTTCTTGCTTTTACTACGATTGACCCGTACACTGCGGGTTCGCATCCTTGTTTTTAGCATACATCTTGGGTTATAAATTTAAAGCTTGCACACACCGTTTGGAGTGAACAATGAGATTGTACATCTTAGAAGTTATAGATTACTAAGAATATGGGATGTATTTTGATCCCCTTGCCTCCTATGACAGGCAATTGAGTTTCTACGGTTGCACATCGAGTTGTGATTAAGAGAGTTGAGATTTGATTCAGGTAAGTCCTTTGGCCTTACTTAGCTAGCTTCTGGATATGAGTGTGAATAATGATAGTGGTGTTTGAATGATGTGTTTATAGTTGTACTTATTATTAATTATCGACCGACCTACACATTTGGCCTAAGAGTAACGGGCGGTGGCATTCTGCTCGGTTAGCGTGAGGGCATTGGGGTTTCTTTAGGGACTAGTCCCCACTTGGTTTGCAGGGACGCCACCGGCGGAGGTGTGTCAAACCATCACTAGTTGGATAAGGAACGGAGGTGAGAAATCTTAAGATATCTCGTGCCACAACTTTAAAAACGGAATAAGTTAATCACCTAAGTTATCAGATAATAAACGGTTTGTGTGCCAGCATGATGATTTTTTATTTTGCCTGAGTTGTGCTTATGCTATTTTTATTCTACTTATATTTGGATTGTTAGCTAACGGTTTATCCGAGTTGTAGATTTTGTAGAGATAAGTAGTTGTAGAGAGATCCGGGGCGGATGGTCAGCTGGGTGCACGTACTCATTAGATGGGGACGGGGAATCTTCCGTTCAGGATACATGTTATTAATATATTTATGTTTTTTAAGGCTGTCATGTGTTGATCATTCATGTAAATACTATTTGATGTTTTTCAGAAAGGTTTTAAATACGTTTTTGTCTTGTTGCAAGATCCTAGTAAAGTTGTTGCCAAACTAAGGTCGGGACCCATTGTGAGGTCCTAACCAGTAGCTCCCCGAGTTCTGAGAATTTGAGGTGTTACAATATGGTATCAGAGCTCTGGGTTGAGAATAGTAACACTTGGAATCTTCTGAAAGACCGAATGTAGAAATAACCAAAACCCGAAAGGGGTCTAAAATTTTCAAAATGAAGTTTTACTTTAAAATCATGTGCATAGTCGGGTTGTTGGGATAGTAGTACGTCGGACCATCATCGCTCTCCGTGGATCTCTGCAGCTTAGTAGATAGGATATAGTATGTGGACTTATAGTATTCTACGTTTATATAGGTTATATGTATATCTATATACATGTAACATATTAGTACCCTAAAGGATAGGAAATATCCTCTACTTGAGTTATCATGATGTGATCATCGCCTCATGACAAATGGTTAGTAGATCTTAAAGAGTATCCCTATAGGAAGATAATGGACTCCGAACTCAGAGTAGAGTAATCTGTTCTGGTAGACACTTTGGCGATTCATACAATCTTTCGAAGAACGAGTGAACATAAGGTGAAGATTGCAAGATGATTCTTAACCACAAGAACAATCAGACAGGAAAGAATATCAAATAAATTCAGATAGTAGTGATAGAAGTCATGAATTTAGCGGTGTGAAGACGAGAGAGGAAACTCAAGGATTCATATAAGGACTGATAAGAAGCGCACATTGAAGAGGACAATATCGGAATACAAATAAAGTGGGGTAGAGTACAACTACACTTGGTGGGTTAAATGACAGTGCAACCAAGGGGGATGACTCCATAGGCAAGTATGGGCCTGAGAGTACAAAGAAGATATGGTCTTGACCCCGATATGAAGAATTAAGGGATACAAAGACATACATTGACAAATGAGTTTAAAGACGAGAAATAAATTGCATCATCATAGAGACGGGTTGACTTCCTCAGAGATTGAGGAATTTTGACAGAAATTATGACGCAAGTATCAAATACAATAGAAGTCTGAAATTAAGACAACGGATTTTTATAAAGGTGGCATTATAGAACTACACCAACCAAGGAGGAAGAATGTGAGAGAATGATATTGGTGGACTCGAGGGTCCACAATAACTTCTCATTCATAGAGAGATTTAAGTTACCAACATTAACGGTTCATACCAGAGAACCGCCAACAGATGATGACTAATGTAAGAGGAATCGCGACGATGCGCTTACAAGCTATTGTGAAAGAATTGATAAGTTCATCGACGATAAAGGAATGATATAGCCAGACTTGGAAGAGTGTAAGTGAGCTTATAGTGAAAACTGTAGGAGGAGCCAAAGGAGTATAAACCGAGGGGATAGCTCTTTACCAAGTACATCCACATTGAAGGAGATCTAAGAAACTTAAGTCTAAGGTCTTGTAGAAGATCGACTATAGACTAAATAGTAACAACTGAGAATTTACACGTATGTACCGACTAGTGATGACTAGTTGGCACGTAAGAAGAATAACAATGGATCCATAGAAGAATTTTATCGACATATGGAGAAATCCTTCAAGAGATCAACGACGACAATGGTGAAGTTAAATTGACAAAAGTACTAGAACCCTAGACAATAACATGGAATGAGGGCCAAATACTCTAATCGAGAATTTAAGAAGGGGATGTTGACGGCCAGAGACGGCCCCTTTATGCCATTTAAGATGCCAAGGAAATTATGTGAGTAGTTGCTTACCTACTAGAAAAAAAAGGTACATATCACAGTGGTACGAATGGATTGTATAAAAGAAGTCGATGAGTAAGAAGAAGTAGATGATTTTGATCAAGTGCTGCATTAATCAAGACGGAGGGTGCTTAACATTCCACACATGTGAAACTAATGGTGCTCTTCCAAGCAAAAGTTAGGGTTAACGTCCCAGATTGACAAGGGAAGTGACTAAAGATGTGACACAGGATAATTGGAATTATAGAGGTTGCACAAACATAGAGAGTTGATTAATGCCTTGGTAAAATGTCTTATTGAGTTGTGAGGTGATTATAGATGGAATCTACATCTTGGTTGGAACGGACATGAGGAAGAGTAAGGTTGCATGACTGAAAGTTGTTATACAGATCTTGTATCACCCCAATAAGATCATTACCGAAAAGTGGTTATATAAGAGTCTAATAAGGAATAGTGGTACTCCGATGAAAATTCAAGTTAATCCTGATAACCAACAATACATAGATGGAGGAGTGGTAGTGAGACTACGTACAAATAGTGTGTTAGAAATCCATGCTTGACTGATGATATAAGAGTTGATGAAAGTAATAAGACCAATCAACGTGGTTTGTAGGCGTATACGAGAAAACTCAAAGGGATGTAACTATCCTATTGGGTGTACAGATTTAAAGAAGGTAAAACGACATGAGTATAAGAAAAACATTATAAATGCGATGCGAGGAATTTTATTTTTGAGAAAATCATATGCATCTGACGTTTCTTATACAAATAGTACCGGTAGATGTTTAATAAAAGTCATACTATCGGACCGATAACACTATGATTGATAAAGTTTAAACCAAGCGAATAGCTTAACTAGTGAGAAGGAAAGTCATGTATCAAAAGGCGGGCTTTGCTAAATTTAAATAAAGTGTTGAGATGAGGATGCCTTTATGGAATCTATGCAAGAGTATAACGTAACTGAGGTTCCAACACGGAATGGGTAGTAATGCTCAATTGATTCGGAGAAGGAAAATGTTATAAGATGAGTCACCTAGTAGAAGAGTTTACAAGACAAGCATGAGAGACCATCATGTGGTTTTTATTATTGTCTTGGTGTAGACTTATTGCCGTCCTCGAGAATTAGGAGCTAAATAGAAAACTCTATGTAAAGATGGTAAATAAGTCATGGTAATGACTTGTAGGTCAACGCGATGTACTCCTAAGTTGGAGGTCAGAAGGACTGCAGAAGGATAACCACATTGAGTAGTCCTGACAAGTAGTAAGTAGAGTTTTGATGAGACCTATGTGAATTCCAAGAAATTCTAAGACTACACGTTACAATCCCTCCAATGAGGTGTAACCGGTGAGTTATTCTGCTGAGGAGTTGCTAGAGCAATTGTGAAACCCAATGAAGGTCGTGGACCAGAGTTTCGACAAATATGGACAATTTATCTCAAGGTTTGGACAGCCAATACACACGGCTTAGAGTACGAGCTTTTATTGTACTATCGTGAATCATCCTTAGAATGACGGTCGGTTTGAGAGGACCTTACCGTTACAAGAAAGGAATTTATGGGAGAAAGTCTGGTAAATCATCTGGACTCACGGAGGACGCCATTATGGGTATGGGCGGTAACAGATTTCTCAGGATACCGCAACGGAAGTGTGGTGGGCCCATAACCCGTAGATTAAGAAGCTCAATGATATTATATCTATGACCTCAAGTTAAGGAATTAGAGATCTTTATGACAACCTCCACTGGGGGTGTGACTTTGGATTTCAACAAGTTGAAAGCCTAACAAGATGTAGGTGTTGAGTCATTATTTGAGGAACGGTCCGACTGAGTTATATTAGGGAGACAAAACCAAGTGAGGGATCTTAAAAGGAGCATTAGACTTAGTAAAGTGTCGGGAGATGTTTCATATCATTGTTTCGGAAGCAATAGTCGGGATCTTCCAAAAAGTCAGGAACAGTTGGATTTAATAAAAGGGAGTAAAGTATTGTGGTCATTTTTGGAAAGTCACCAAGATTAACTGAAAGTAAGTCAAGGAATGCAAGCTTGCGAGATCGTAAAGAAAATTTGGGAAGTTAGTAACCGACTAGCACTCATAACCAAACTAGAGGGTGTACACCCAGTATTCACGTGCAATAGTTGGGCCAGATCATACTTGGTAGAGCTCCTAGTGGTCTAGAAGAGGAGTTGATAAGGCTACTTGGGAGGCAGAGGAGAGCATTAGACGTAGTTATTCCGATTTCTTTGCGGAGTTAGCCGCTACTTCTTTACCGACGAGATAGTACTCGGATGTTATTTTGTGTGAATTTGATGATTATACATTGGATTGAGTGAGTCTGTTTTTATGTGTTACTTGGGTATGATGATTGAGTAGTTCTTGCATGTTAGGAAGTGGGAGTGAAAATTTAGTAGAAACAGAGTTAGATACCTCTTTTTATGGAAGTCATTTGCTTAGATGCTCTTATTCTAAGTTTCGGGACGAAACTTATTTTTAGAGGGTATTGATGTAATATCCGAAATTTTAATTACTTTTATTACTGAGTCAAACCGGATTTCGACAGCAAATCTTTGTTTATGATACCTAGTGTTAATTACCCTCACAAATCCTATCATTTTATGCAAGTAGAAACTCACATAAAATGATGGATTATTTAACCAAACCTTAATCATGCAAACCCTAAATTGTATCTCTATGTCTTTGACAAGGTCATGACACTCTTTTGACAAGGTCATGGCATGTACTTAACAAACCCATGAAGGCCAAGACAAGGCCTTGACAAGTTTCAGCCCATCTCTTCCCCTTGGTTCAGCCCACATCTTCATACCTATCTTGACCTTGGACTTTGCTTCCCTCAAACCTTGTTGTACCTCCAGCCCGTTGTTCGCCTCGAAAGTGTGTGCGTCAAAGTCTTAAATTTATAAAATTGAAATAAGCAAAAGTGAACCTGCAGTGTACGGATCGGCGTAGTAAAGCAAGAATTTCAAAGTATCGAACTCAGGGATTTGGGGGGGACAAATTCAATTTATAAAGATCGTCAGGCAAATAAAAGCTTTTGTAAAGATGATAAGGAAAACAACGATTCTAAAGATTCGGGTATCCAATTATGGCAATCGATTCAAGATATTCTAAAGATATAAGGAGAGAGTCGGGATTGCAAAGGTATATCTAAGGTAAGGTAATGTACAGTGAAGTTTCAAACCCCATATGACTCACCCAAAGGCTCTCTCTATAAAGGTTGTTGAGGTTGTAGTATAGAAAGGATCAAGGGATAAGATTTACTCTCAAATACACATGCCCAAACCCAAGGGAATCAAAGATAGGCCAAAACAGTTAAGGTAGTGACACTCGAAACCGAAGTAGAGGATGTTGAATCTCACTACTACCTAGAAAGGTAAGTCAAGGCTAGGTTAAAGCAAATCTTTGACTTTGGATCAAAGCAAAATCAAAAGTCATACGACAGAGGAAATCACAGTTGGATCTTGAAGAACCACAACCGTGGAACTCAAGAACAGACCATGGAAAAGGTCGATGATGAGGTTTCTCGCAACTCTCAAGGTCCAATCTGTTTTGGTTCAATCATCTATGCCACAACTATCAACCCTTCAACTTAGAATCGCTAAAGCTTTTTAGCCAACAATCATCATTGTAAAATCAACAACAAAATAAGAAAGGAATAAAAGATAGAACTTTGAAACTTTAATGAAAAACACTGTTAGCATGAAATATTGTGATATTTTAGGCACGTTTTCTAAGTTTATTTGATTCATATTGATAGTCTTTGATTTAGCATTGTTGCATTTGTGAGCTAGTGGTACGCTAAGATTGTGATGCGCAATTGGGTTTTAAATTTATACTCGTTATAATTATCCTAACTCCTAGCGAAACCCGCAGTGTATGGGACGTTTGTAGTAGGGATAGTATTCCGAGGTCGAACAAAAAGACTAAAGTGAAATTGATTCGATTTGTGATTGAGTTTAGTAAAGACCTAGGGTGCAAGAAAAGAAAGAAATAAAGAAATGAAAATCTCAAATGTTTTTGGTTGATTTTTTTTGGGTGATCAATCAAAGATCACAACACATGCAAAACAATCAATCAACTAAACTATGAATAAACACGAATGAACAACTAAACAAGATATAGATCAAAGAAAGAAAAGATGGATTCTAGGGGTTGGAAGTTCCGGTCATGGCATAAGACTCAAGCTATCTATTCAATTCTTGGATTAACTATGTTGGGGATTAAGCATTTCTAGATTGGGATCAATCACCGAGTAGGTCTCAAGATCCGCTAGTCCATTTCCTAGGTCTCATTACCGGGTAAGTCTCTAAGAACCTAAGGAGCGGAATTCTACTCAAACCGGATTGTTTACTCAAGGATCTAACCTATCCTCACCGGGTAAGTCTCGGAAGGGCTAGTCTCAAGCTACTATCCAGCACACTTAATCCAATGGCGGCTTATTAGGCTCACCACTACCTAAGGGTTGTTACCTTTGGAATCTAAGAGTGAGGATTACCGGGTAAGTCTCTCCTAACACTTAGTTGCTAACTCTAGGTTACCCTAGGATAGATTTAACTCAACAAACACTTAGGATTTCAACATTCTACCAATCTAAATCAAGATCCATCGAACCAGGAAAATCACGGGTTGTTCTACCTAAACCACGGCCGTGGTTTGACAAGATCCACCCGTAATTCCTAACAGAGAGTACGTTCAAGCACACAAGTCATCCAAAGATAAATCTAAGTTCATCCTATCATAGCCTTAGCCATAACCATCCTTTTCTTACCCTAGAACCACATCTATTTAGCCTACAACATTCATAATAGAAATCGAAACAAACAAACACAAAATCATAACATTCAATTGCAAGAGAATGAAAGAAAGAGATGAACAAGAGTACTAGGATTAAACCAAGCTGAAAATAGAATTTGGGAGACTTACAATCCTTCCAAAAGAAGGTTCAAATGGTTCTTAGAACTAGAAAATAGAATCCATAAATCTAGCAACAATAGCAATGTTGTATGTCCTTCTTCTTCCCTTCAATGGAGCTCTTCTTCTTCCTTTTGACACTTTCCTTCCTAGAAAATCTTCTTCTTAAGAGGATATTTTTGTTAGAGAAATGGGAAATGGATGAGCTGCTCCAAGATGCTCCCAGCTGCCCCTCACAACCCATGAAGGACCACTTTTATAACAAACTTTGCATGAGCTGGCCATGAGAGTCGTGGCACAGCTGTCACAAGAATCTGGCAAAAACCACGGTTGATTCCACGGCCGTGATCTGTCAGAGAACCGTGATTCTGTGCAGAAACTTTGCCTTGGATCATTAAGCTGTGATTTGGGGCATGGCTAGTGTTGGCAAGGTTCCATGAGTCCTCCTTAGCCTATAGCTTGTGTCCTAATGAGTCCGAGGGTGTGTCGTCTAGATGTACGATCCTCAAACGCATCGTTTTAGCTCCTAAATTTCCCAAATTACCTATAAAACACGCACAAGTCCGTGTAGACATCTATCTCGACAAAATACATGAATTGAGTGCAAAATGCCTCGAACCAATGCTAAACCATGCATGAATGAGCGAGAATTCTATCTAAATGATTGCCTAAAACTAACCCATAAATCGTGTTATCAAAATACCCCATACTTAAGGTTTGCTCGTCCCCGAGCAAATTCCCAACTATAGATTTAGAGATGACATGATTTATGTATGCAGAAAAATGGCAAAAATCTTTTTGGGTTTGTGCTTCTACTATTGGATCACCTTCAAAGTCATGTTTCATGGCTAAGGACAAGTAATCATGTATCAAACAAATGAAAGCATGGGAAGACAATTGTACTTAACTCAAAAGTATGCATGAAGTGTAAAGATGAAGAAGTCAAGAAGATCAAGAGTACATCCAATCTAAACTACTAAGTCTTACAAACATGCAAATAGGTCATAAGGTCTTGTGAGATAAAAGGGCCAAGAAATGTAGTGATTGGGTGGGGGTTTCTAGGTTATGTGATGCTAATCCGGGAACGGAACTAACTTCACATCCTTGTCCTCGATCAACTTCCCCCAAGTGTATATTTTCCTCTATCTTTTCTTTTTTTTCTTTTTCTTTAACTTCTTTTTGAGACAATGGCATTGGTGTACAAGAGCCGAAACCTTGGTGATTAGCCGTCCTCGGGTTTTTTCTTAGTTTTCGAGGTGCATCCACACCGGGCACACATACCAAAGCTCGTTAGGACTATTGGTTCATTTGACTTTGGCAAGGTACCAACACCCGATTATGTGAAGTGTACCGAGTTACTTGTCATTTAAACCAATGTCCCCAAACTTATATTTTGGCTACACTTTCACAACAAATTCAGCATTTTATGCATGATATTCTTTTCATCAACAACTTCACCCCACACTTGCTTTTTGCACACATCAACACACTAGCATGCTCCTATTCCCGGATGGGTTAAAAGAGGTCAAATTTTTCTCAATTGAGGTGCTCAAGCAATCATGATTAAGATGAGAAGTAGAGAAAGATCGAATTGCCTCATTCATTCCTAGATGGTATGCAAGAACTATCATGTAATTTCGATTTTCACTACTCAATCCTTTCTAGGCAAACATCATGGTCACAAATCATTCATAGAATTTCAAGAGAAGTAGTTCAAGTCCACACATGCGTTCATTAATCCAAACACATGAGGCCATCCATAGCCAATTCACAAGACACGTTTCATCATTAGGATCATATCCAAGCCTAGAAAGCACAAAAAAATTTTAAAATTTTCTGATTTTTATGGAATTTTCGTTTTAAGTATGTACAATGCAAGACATGTGCAAATATTAAACTATCCTAGATGCTCATCATGCAAAGGATCATGCAAACCCCACCCCATACTTAGAAACACATTGTCCCCAATGTGGTATTCAAGTAAAGAGAGTGAAAGAAGGTTCTCACAATGTAAAAGTGGTTTGCTATGGTAATTGGGATTTCTCAAATGAATTGATGTTGGATGATCCTATCAACCATGGTAGAGAGCTCTAAGCATCCATCAAAGCTTCGGAACCCGCGCTAGGCACCGCTAGCCGTCCAAGTCCCGCGTCCGCTCCACCCATAATTGGTGAGGAGTTCATCATCATCATTCATATGCCAAGAAAGGCTTCCAATGCTACTAATGCTCTAGCACACACGAAGTAGACAAAACACGCACAAAGATAGAAAAATCTAAAAAACTAAAACAAAACAAGAAAAAGAAAAACGTTACCAATGGGTTGCCTCCCACCAAGCGCTTCTTTAAGGTCATTAGCTTGACCAAACTCGGGGGAGTCTATTCAAGGTGAAGTGGGGCAATCATGTCCACCGGAGCTCCCGGAATATATTTCTTCAAGCGGTGCCCATTCACTTTGAAATTCCCACAATGCTCCCCTCCTATCTCAATAGCTCCATGGGAGAAGATCTTCTTCACTACATATGGCCCGGTCCATCTTGATTTGAGCTTTCCGGGGAAAAGCCTTAGCCTTGAGTTGAAAAGAAGGACAAGATCTCCTTCATTCAACTCCTTGGGGATGATCTTCTTGTCATGCCATCTTTTGGTTCGTTCCTTGTAAATCCGGGCATTCTCATAAGCGTCCAACCAGATCTCCTCAAGGGCGTTTAGATCAAGCAACCTCTTTTCTCCCGCTTCCTTGAGGTCAAAATTTAGCCACTTAATGGCCCAATAAGCTCTATGCTCCATTTCCACCGGAAGATGGCAAGACTTGCCATAGACTAACTTGTAAGGAGTGGTGCCAATCGGTGTCTTGAAGGCGGTTCTATATGCCCATAATGCGTCATTGAGCTTCATAGCCCAATCCTTTCTAGTTCTAGACACCGTCTTCTCAAGGATGGCCTTTATCTCTCGGTTGGAGATCTCCACTTGGCCACTAGTTTGGGGATGGTAAGGTGTCGCCACCTTATGAGTCACCCCATACTTAGCCAAAAGCGCTCCAAAGTTCCTGTTTGTGAAGTGCTTTCCTCCATCACTAATGATCACCCTTGGCGTTCCAAACCTAGGGAAGATCACCCGGTTGAAGAACCGCACCACTACCTTGGCATCATTTGTAGGAGAGGCGATTGCCTCCACCCATCTTGATACATAATCCACCGTCAATAGGATATAGAGATTGCCACATGAGGAAGGGAATGGTCCCATGAAGTCCACACCCCACACATCAAAAATCTCCACTTCTTGGATGTTGTTCAAGGGCATTTCATTCCTCCTTGAGATGTTGCCCGTCCTTTGGCAAGCATCACATCCAGCTACAAAACCTTGCACATCTCTAAACAAGTTAGGCCAATAAAAACCGGATTGCAATACCTTTGCACACGTCTTGTGTGAGCTAGCATGGCCTCCACATGGTAAGGAGTGACAATGCCGGATCACACTCTCCACTTCATCTTCCGGTATGCATCTTCTAAACATCCCATCCGGTCTTCTCTTGAACAAGAGTGGCTCACTCCAATAGTAATGCCTCACATCGTTGAAGAACTTCTTTCTCTGTGCATATGTCAATTCGGGAGGCACTTCCTCACATACTAAGTAATTCGCAATGTCGGCATACCATGGCTCATTTCCCCTAGAAACTTGGAACAAGCATTCCTCTACCATTTGCAATTGCTCATCTCGGAATGAGTCATCAATTGGAATGTCATCTCTTCCAAGCTCTAATGGAGGCAATCTACTAAGGTGATCCGCCACGGAGTTCTCGGATCCCTTCTTATCTCTTATCTCTAAGTCAAACTCTTGGAGAAGAAGGATCCACCGAATCAACCTTGGTTTGGCATCCTTCTTTGTAAGTAGATAACGGATCGCCGCATGATCCGTATAAACTACGACCTTTGCTCCAACAAGGTATGAGCGGAACTTCTCAAATGCATACACCACCGCCAACAACTCCTTCTCGGTGGTAGCATAATTGAGTTGGGCATCATCTAGCGTCTTGCTAGCATAATAAATAGCATGAGTACGCCCTTCTTTCCTTTGCCCTAAAACGGCCCCAACGGCCACATCGATTGCATCGCACATGATCTCAAATGGTAGACCCCAATCCGGAGGTTGCATTATAGGCGCAGAGATCAAGGCGTTCTTCAACCTACAAAAAGCTTCAAGACAATCCTTGGAAAAGACAAAATCAACATCCTTCATTAGTAGGTTAGTGAGAGGCTTAGAAATTTTAGAGAAGTCTTGAATAAACCTCCGGTAAAAACCGGCATGCCCTAAGAAACTCCTTACCCCCTTCACCGAGGTAGGTGGCGGCAACTTCTCTATCGTCTCAATTTTGGCCCTATCAACCTCAATGCCACGGTTGGACACCAAGTGTCCTAACACAATGCCTTCACTTACCATGAAGTGGCATTTTTCCCAATTCAAGACAAGATTTGTCTCCTCACATCTTTGCAATACTAATGACAGGTTAGCCAAGCAATTATCAAAAGAAGAACCATAAACAGAGAAATTATCCATAAACACTTCCATGATATTTTCTATGTATTCCAAAAAGATAGCCATCATACACCTTTGGAAGGTGGCGGGTGCATTACACAACCCAAATGGCATTCTCCTATATGCAAAAGTACCCCATGGACATGTAAAGGTTGTTTTCTCTTGGTCATCGGGGTGGATAGGGATTTGGAAGAATCCGCTATAGCCATCTAGATAGCAAAAATGAGAGTGTTGAGCTAACCTTTCTAGCATTTGGTCAATGAAGGGGAGAGGGAAGTGATCTTTCCTAGAGGCCATATTCAATTTCCTATAATCAATGCACATCCTCCACCCCGTAACCGTCCTAGTCGGGATTAGTTCATTGTTCTCGTTGGTCACTACGGTCATCCCACCCTTCTTAGGAACTACATGAACGGGACTAACCCACTTACTATCCGAGATAGGGTAGATAATTCCCGCATCTAGCAACTTAATGATTTCCTTTTTGACTACCTCTTTCATTATAGGATTCAATCTCCTTTGATGTTCAATAGAGGGTTTGTGGTTATCTTCCATCATTATCTTATGCATGCACAAAGAGGGCTTAATGCCAACCAAGTCATCAATAGTATAACCAATGGCCTTTCTATGCAATCTCAGTTCATGCAACAACTTAGCAAGTTCATTATCACTCAAGCATGCATTAACAATCACCGGATATGAAGAATTTTCACCAAGAAATGCATACTTTAAATGAGAGGGAAGGGGTTTAAGTTCAAGTTGAGGGGGACCTTTATCGGTTGAAGACGATCCAAATAAGGTTGGATTAGATGAGTCCAAAGCAAATGAAGAATCATCATGCCTCCTAAAAGCGTGATCATCATCAAGGACTGGTTCAGGGAAATCCACGGTTGAAATCACGGCTTGCCCAACTTCCACGGCCGTGGTTCTTGCCAAGCTTGCTTCTCGGAGTTGTCCAGAAAGTTTGACGGCCGTGGAACATAAATCTCGACCGTGGATTTTGCAGCTGTTCAACACCTCTTCGTGGCTTTCAAATCCAACTCTTGGCTCCTCTTCCAAGCTCTCCAAGGCCTTGATCTCTTCATTGCAAGCCTCTTCAACACCTTCTTTCATCATACTCAAGGTAAGAACCTTCTCCAAGGGATCTTTGATTAAGATCGAGCTCACAACTTCTCTATATTCTTCTTGCTCGACTATGTTGAAGACATCCTCATCAAGGGTAGGCCCTTTCATCATGGTGGACAGCTTGAACTGGATGTTCTCTTCTCCAATGTTGAAGGAGAGAGTCCCGTTCTTGCAATCCACTAGGCATCCGGAGGTGGCTAGGAAAGGTCTTCCTAAGATGATGGGAACCGGATAATCCGCCGGAATGTCCAAGACGACAAAGTCAATTGGCACATAGAATCCTCCTAGTTGCACAGGAATGTCTTCTAGAATCCCAACCGGATGAGTTATAGAACGGTCCGCCATGTAGAGGGTCATCTTGACCGGCTTTGGCTCTCCTAGTCCGACCTTTTTGCAAAGTGCAAGCGGTATGATGCTTACACTCGCTCCAAGGTCACAAAGGGCCTCGTACTTCACATCTCCCACTCCTATTGGGACGCAAAAAGAGCCCGGATCCCTTAGCTTGGGAGGCATCTCTTCCTTCATGGTTTGGATCAATTCCGAGGATCTCTTGGTCATTCTTATCTCCCCATACTCCTCCAACTTCCTTTTGTTGGAGAGTATTTTCTTCAAAAACTTGCCATATGCCGGCATTCCTAAAATGGCATCCATGAACGGAATGTTAATATGCAACTTAGACATTAGTTCAAGGAACTTACCAAAGTGATTGTCCAAACGAGCTCTTGCTCTTGATTGTGGAAACGGTAGTGGTGGCTTGTATGGAGGTGGTGCCACATAGGTTGGCTCTACATCCTTGCTCTTGCCTCCATCTTCTTGCATTCTTCCCTCTTCTACCACTACTTGCTTTCCCTTAGCTTGGTCCTTGGGCAAAGGATCCTTCATACCCAACCCACTCCTTGTTGTGATAGCCAACACTTGGCCTCTTGGGTTGTCTTCGGTTCTTCCGGGAAGCTTTCCCGGATCTCTATGGGCTTCACCCGCCTTTTGGAACACTTGTGCTTCCAAGACTTTTTGAGCCTTAGAGATTGAAGTCACGGTGCTCTCAAGACCACTCAACCTTCCTAGCAATTGCTCAAACATCATTTCGGTTCTATCCTTGGGAGGTTGAGTAAATCCGGGTGGAGGTTCTTGTGAAGCTCTTGGTGGTGGAGTTGAGCTTGTGGAAGCGGGAGGGTTCAAGGCTCCATCCGGGTTAGAGTAAGAAAACCCGGGATGGTTGTGGTTGGGCCGGTAATTGTTGAATTGCCGGTTGTTGTTGAAACTCATTGGGCCTTGGTAATTGTTGAAGTTGCCCCTTCCCATATAATTGACATCCTCCTCCTTGGAAGACAAGTTGGCTTGTGGAAGCACTTGAGGGGTTGCTTGGTTCTTCAAAGTAGTAGCACACAACTCCCTCAAGGATTTCAACTCATTGTTGATGGCGTCAAGCTTGAAATTGCTCATGGTGACCTCACTCACCTCATATGCTCCCGCCTTTCTTCCTTCACTCTTCCTATGGGAGTATTTCTCAATCACTAGAACTTGCTTCTCCACAAACTCCCAAGCATCATCTACATGTTTCTCCATGAATGTCCCACCGGAAAGAGATTGGAGCTTGAATTAGCTATCTTCGTCAAGTCCCTTGAAGTAGATCTCCAATAGCTCAATTTTCGGTATGCCATGGTGTGGACAATCAAGGAGAAGGTCTTTGAACCTCTCCCAAGACTTGAACAAACTCTCTCTATCCTTCATCACGAAGGCATTGATCTTCCCTCTTAACTCGGTAGTCTTGGAAGGTGGGAAGAACTTAGTCAAAAACTCGGTGGTCATCTCCTCCCAAGTACCTACTCGCCCTTGTGGAATAGATTGATACCAAGCCAAGGCTTTATCCTTAAGGGAGAAGGAAAAAGCCCTAAGCTTATGGTTGTTGCTCTCCAATCTTGGCGGTCTAAGAGTCTCTATCAAGATCTCATAATTCATCAAGTGTTGATGGGGAGACTCTCCTTCCATCCCTCCAAATTGATTATGCCGGATCATTTGTAGAACTTGAGGGCGGAGCTCATAGTTGTGGGTCGCGGGATCTCCTAAGTTCACACCCGGTCGGTGTGCTCTTTGTGCCGGATCCATACGTCTCCCTAGGGTTTGTGGCTCCTCAATAGCAATGGGGACAACCCTAACATTAGCTGCCGGCTGCGGTTGTGGTGGAGGAGGTGGAGGTTGTCGGCGATTAAGCTCTCCTTGAACAAGGGCTTGCCTAATCTCCTCAATCTCCCTCCTAGTTTCCTCTTGCCTCTCATTGGCAAGTCTCCTTTCTTCCTCCAAGAGCTCATCTCTTAGCCTTATTTGCTCTAAGGCTTCATCTAACTCAGCTTGGAGGTTTCTTCCGGCCATCTCCTTCTCTTTTCGGATGTTCTTGGATCTAGATCGAAGGGTTTTCTCCGGTTCGGGATCGAATGGAGCTAAATCCTTGCCACGGGATCTTCGCATACACCTAAAGAGAGAGAGATGATGTCCTGAAAAGCAAAGACACAAACCAAAAAGAGATCAAAAGCAACAAGAAAGATCTACACTAGAAACAATCACAAAATAGACTCAATCTAGACCTAGCCCCCGGCAACGGCGCCAAAAACTTGTTACGCTAAGATTGTGATGCGCAATTGGGTTTTAAATTTATACTCGTTATAATTATCCTAACTCCTAGCGAAATCCGCAGTGTACGGGACGTTTGTAGTAGGGATAGTATTCCGAGGTCGAACACAAAGACTAAAGTGAAATTGATTCGATTTGTGATTGAGTTTAGTAAAGACCTAGGGTGCAAGAAAAGAAAGAAATAAAGAAATGAAAATCTCAAATGTTTTTGGTTGATTTTTTTTTAAGTGATCAATCAAAGATCACAACACATGCAAAACAATCAATCAACTAAACTATGAATAAACACGAATGAACAACTAAACAAGATATAGATCAATGAAGAGTTGATTGAGTATGTCCATGGATTGAGGGCATTCTTAAGAGCAAAATGGAGTTCAACTTGAGGAGTGCACGAGGCTAGGGAAGAATCACGTTCTTGCCCTAAACCACGCTCTAAAATACGGCCGTACTACAAACCACGTTCAGTTCCACGGCCGTGGAATCTTGCAAGAGAGGCGTGATGCATTCCAGTAACTATTACGGTCGTGGAATCCATGGTTCAAACCGTGACACTTTCCACGCTCTAAATTACGGTCGTGGAACCTTCCACGACCGTGATCTTGGCGATCTTTTTCGCCACATTTTGAAGCCACGATCTTTTGAAGATTGGGCCGGGCCGATATTTTATATTGCCCTATAAAAAGACGGACGAAGAGAAATTCCGTCACCTCGCTTTAGACCTTGGCTTACACCTTCGCTTAGCGGCACTTATCCACGCTTATTCCCGCTTACGCTCGATTACCCTCGCTTAGAAGCATTTACATCTCGTTGGAGATCGACGTTCGTGCTTGGATTTGCCATAATCTCGCACTTTTGGTGGAGATTGCTGTTGAGATTTCCGGATTGGTGGAAGATCGAAGTTTTTGGAAGATTGTTGCAAGAAGAACTCTCTTCTTGTTTAGGTTTGATTTGGAAGACGGATTGACATCCCGTTCTTCTTTCTTTCCTAAGATTGTGTTTGTTTGCCTCATTCTGAATCTATTGACAATATTCGTTCTTGATTGTGACTTTGAGATTGGTTTGAAGTTTATTGAAAGTTTTCGGAAGTTTTCATCTTTCAATCTTTTAAATCTTTGAATTTGATATCAATATGACTGTTATTGGCTAAAAACCCTTAACAATTCTAGGGTGAAGGGTTGATAGTTGTGGCTTAGATGATGATAGATCGATCGTAAACAGATTAGACCCTGAGAGTTTGAGAGAATAGTCGACGAACCCTAAATCACGGTTTGTTCTTGAGTTCCACGACCGTGGAATCTCAAGATCCAACCGTAATTTCCCTTAAGTTTACGAATCTGCTCTTACTTTAATCCAAAGTTAAAGATTTGCTTTAACTTAGTTCAGGCTTGCCTTTTCTAGGTGGTAGTGAAGCCTCAACAACCTCTACCTCGATTGTGAGTGTCACAACCTTAATCGGTTAAGTTAGTCTTGATCCTTGGATTACAAGTTTGGGTATTTGACATTAATTCTTGCCTTTAGAACCTTTCTATATTGAAGCCTCAACAACCTTTATAGAGAGTGTCTTGTAGGTGAGTCATATAAGGTTTTTGGAACTTCACCGTACGATTACCTTACATTAGCATACCTTTGCATGTCTCAACTCTGTCTTTATATCAATAGTAAATCTTGAATCGATTGCCACAGCTGGATACTTGGATCTTTAGGATTGTTGTTTTCCCAATATTTGCAAAAACTCTCATATTTACTCGCTTGATAATCTGCAATTGAATTTGTTCCCACCCAAATCCCTGTGTTCGATACTCTAGAATCCTTGCTTAACTATATCGATCCGTACACTGCGGGTTCGCTTGCTTGATTCTAGTTTTATAATTAAAACTTATTTGCATGCACGTTTAGGGGCGAACAAGTTTTTGGCGCCGTTGCCGGGGATTTGGTTTCGGCCGAATTTGGTAGCCGGTTGTCAAGCTTGGGAGCTTGCTCTTGTTATTTGATATTACTTTGAGTTCATGCGCAGGTCTAGTAACACCGAAGATCTCTTACCTCTTGATCAAGAGCTAGAGAAAACTTTAAGGCAAAAGCGCAAGGAAAAGAAGATGGCTGAAGAACACGAACGTGATCTTCAAGCGGAGTTGGCGGAGAAGGAAGCTCAACTCCAATGGAATGAGACCCTCCGCCAAGATGAAATGGACCGTCTTCAATCTCAAGTTAACAATCTACAAGACATGATCTTCCAAATGAGGATAGAACTAAGCGACCTTAAGAATAAGGGAAGCAAGAAATCCTCAAGAAGGGCATCAAGGTCTAGAAGAAAAGGTCACTCATCCGCTGATGATAGTGATTCTTCCATGCCACCGCTAGAGGAGATTGATCCCAAGATCAATGTGAATCCTTTCCATCCACGGGGAGCTGCTAATCGTCGTGTTCCACCAAGGAATGCGAGGATTGAACGTGTAGATGAAGAGCCAAGAACTCTTGGCCAGCGGATGGATCCAACACAACAACCGCGCCGTTTGGGCGTGAACTTTGATGCTGATGATGTGCAAGGGTTTAGCTTCAACCCTCAAGTCATTACTCTTGTTCACCAAAACCAATTTGGCGGGACAAGCGCTAAATCTCCACACCAACACTTGCAGAACTTTGAGTGTATGATGGAGACAATGAGACCAAAGAGCGCTACTACCAACAACTATAAGCTCAAGCCTTTCTTCTTCTCCTTGAAGGGGAAAGCATTGTCTTGGTACCAAGCTCTTCCTAGGGGGAAACTAGACACGTGGGAAGACCTTTCCGCGGAGTTCCTCACCAAATTCTTTCCGCCATCCAAAACGGCGGAACTTAGAGGTAAAATCAATGCATTTTCCATGAGGTCTAACGAAAGTTTGTTTCAATCATGGGAGAGGTTTCAGGACTTGTTATTGGATTGCCCTCATCATGGCATATCCAAGCTTGCATTGCTAGAGATCTACTACAAGGGGCTGGATGCGGGAACGCAATTCAACCTCCAATCCCTCTCATGTGGAACATTCATGGACATGAGAGAAGATGACGCTTGGGACTTCATTGAGAAGCAAGCAAGGGTCATAGAGAAGTATTCCCACCGGAAAGTGGAGGGAAATCGTGTGGAGCAAGGAGCAAAGCTCACACATGAAGCTCAAAATCAGATTTTCTCCCTCAACAATGAGATCAAGGAGTTAAAGGAGGCTATCAAGACCAAATTCCCAAAGCAACAAGAGAAGGATGTTGGCTATTTGGGCAACAACAATGGCGGTGATAACACCAACCGCAACAACAACAACAATAACCGGAACAACAACCGGAATAACAATTGGAATGGAAACAACAACAACCGGAACAATAATTGGAACAACAATAGGGGTTCAAACAACAACAATTGACGCTCCAATCAACAAAATTCCGGTAACTCTTATCCTTCCAATTCTAATTCACTAACTCCACCTTCCTCTTCCTCTACTCCTTTGAAAAGCCAGGGGCAAACATCAAATGGAGGAAACACTTCGGGGAAGGAGAAGCCCGATCCCATGTTGGAAACGATTTTGGGAAAACTACAAGGGTTGGAGAACCGCATCATTAAGGTTGATGATCAAATTTCTAAGGTTGACAAAGCTCAAAAGGTTTTGGAAAACCAAATGTTCAACCATGCGGAGGAAGTTCCTAGGAATCAAGGGAAGCTTCCAGGAAAGACGGAGGACAACCCTAAGGGAAGGGTTATGGCAATCACAACTAGGAGCGGAGTGACTACCACCGATCCGCAGCCTAAGTTCGTTGAAGTCCCCGTAGAGAAAGACAAAGAGAAGGGGAAGGAGAAGGAAGATGTCTACGTTCCTCCTCCAGCTTATAAACCTCCCCTACCATTCCCTCAATCTAGGGCGAGAGCGCGCCTAGATAAACAGTTTGGTAAGTTCATAGAACTCATGAGCAAGCTGTATATTAATATACCATTTATTGATGCTATTGTAGGTATGCCGGCTTATGGCAAGTTCTTGAAGGAGCTCCTCTCTAACAAGAGGAAGCTAGAAGACTTCGGAGAGGTTAAGATGAGTTCGGATTCTTCGGATCTCATCAAAACCATGAAGGAGAAAATGCCCCCAAAGCTAAAGGATCCTGGGTCATTTTGCATTCCCATAGGAGTGGGAGATGTCACATATGACGCTTTATGTGACTTGGGAGCAAGTGTGAGCATCATACCACTTGCATTGTGTAGGAAGATCGGTTTAGGCGACCCTAAACCGGTGAAGATGACGTTGTACATGGCGGATCGATCCATCACTCGCCCCGTCGGTATTGTAGAAGACGTCCCGGTCAAGCTAGGTAAATTCTTTGTTCCCATTGATTTTGTCGTGCTTGATATTCCTGCAGATAGTCCGGTCCCGATCATACTCGGAAGACCGTTTCTTGCAACTTCCGGCTGCATAGTCGATTGCAAGAATGGTAGACTCGCTTTTGATATAGGAGAAGAGAAAGTAGAGTTTGTTCTTTCCACTCTAGTGAAGGAGCCAATCTTTGATGAGGATATTTTCGATATCCAAGATGAAGAGGGTTTGTCTAGGGAGGAGGTAAGTGCGATTCTCTTTAACGATCCTTTACAAAAGGTTATCACTATGAGTCTAACCAATGTAGGGGAAGAAGAAGAGTGCAATGAGGCAATTGAAGCCTTAGAAGCACAGGAAGAGATGGGTGAAGTGGAGTTCGAAAAACTCCACAATGAGGCAGAAAACGTGAGAATCCTCTGTCATACTCTGTATTCCACGGCCGTGGATTTCACAACCAAAACCGTGTCTCACTCCAGGGAGTTATACGGTCGTGGAGAAGATGTGACAACCGTATTTCCCTTCCACGCCCTAAACCACGGCCGTGGAGGCCATGAGGAACCCGTAATTTTGGGCGTGGAAAGGAGTGATCGAGACACTTCTTCAACTTCTTCTGATTCTTCTCCTACACACTCATCACCCTTAGAAACTTCTAAGGAGACATCGAATGCTTCTCAAGGATCATTGGAAGCTCTGAAAGCAATGGAACTCAAACCACTTCCTACTCATCTAAGGTACGCTTTTCTAGGATCTAATTCTACCTTCCCAGTTATTGTTAGTTCCGATCTAAGCATAGATGAACATAATCAGCTCATGATGGTCCTTAGGAAACATAGGAAAGCTTTAGGCTATACGATTGAGGACTTAGTAGGAATTAAACCCTCCCTATGCATGCATACAATACTAATGGAGGAAGATTTTAGAACTTCAAGACAACCTCAAAGGCGGTTGAATCCGACCATGAAGGAGGTTGTCAAGAAGGAAATTCTTAAGCTTCTTGATGCACGTATCATCTACCCTATCTCCGATAGTAAGTGGGTGAGTCCGGTTCAAGTAGTTCCGAAGAAGGGAGGAATGACGGTCATCACCAACAAAAACAACGAACTCATTCCTACCCGAACTGTGACGGGATGGCGGATGTGCATAGACTACCGCAAGCTTAACAACGCAACGCGGAAGGATCATTTTCCATTACCATTCATTGATCAAATGCTTGAAAGGTTAGCACAACATTCACATTTTTGCTACCTTGACGGTTATAGTGGTTTCTTTCAGATTCCGATACACCCGGATGATCAAGAGAAGACCACATTCACGTGCCCATGGGGTACGTTTGCTTATAGGAGAATGCCGTTCGGGCTTTGCAACGCCCCAGCCACCTTCCAATGGTGCATGACGGCCATCTTCTCCGAATACGTAGAGGAAATCATGGAAGTCTTCATGGACGACTTCTCTGTATACGGTTCCTCTTTTAACGATTGTCTTTCTAACCTTTCTCTTGTTTTGCAAAGGTGTGAAGACACTAACCTAATTCTTAATTGGGAGAAGTGTCAATTTATGGTTAAGGAAGGAATTGTATTAGGCCACTTAGTCTCTAGTAGAGGGATAGAAGTAGACAAGGCTAAGATAGAGACCATAGAGAAGCTTCCTCCCCCAATTTCGGTGAAAGGGATAAGAAGTTTCCTAGGACATGCTGGATTTTATAGACGTTTCATTAAGGACTTTTCTAAGATATCAAAACCTCTCACTAATCTATTGATGAAGGATGCGGTTTTTGAGTTTTCGCAGGAATGTTTGGATGTGTTTAACACCATTCGGCAAGCTCTAATTTCAGCACCTATTATCCAACCCCCGGATTGGACTCTTCCCTTTGAGATTATGTGCGATGCGAGTGACGTAGCTATTGGAGCTGTTCTTGGACAACGAAAGGAAGGGCGAACCCATGCCATATACTATGCTAGCAAGACGCTAGATGAAGCGCATCTCAACTACGCCACTACCGAAAAAGAGTTTTTAGCCATTGTCTATGCTATTGACAAGTTTCGCTCTTATCTTGTAGGTGCAAAGGTGATTGTCTACACGGATCATGCTGCGATCCGGTACCTCCTTGCGAAGAAAGATGCGAAGCCAAGGCTAATTAGATGGATTCTTCTCCTACAAGAATTCGATCTTGAGATCCGCGACAAGAAAGGTTCAGAAAATTCTGTTGCGGATCATTTGAGTCGCCTAACACATCTAGAGGACGACCATTTACCCATCGACGACTCCTTCCCGGACGAACACCTACACCTTATTGAGGAGTGCATCGATGTGATCTCCAAAGGTAACGAACCATGGTTTGCTGATTTTGTTAACTATTTGGTTTGTCAGGAGATACCACCCGGACTATCCTACGCACAAAGGAAGAAGTTCTTTAAGGACGTCCGGGAATACTATTGGAACGAGCCTCTCCTCTTTAAGAGAGGTCCGGATGGCATCATTCGGCGATGTGTGCCGGAAGATGAGACGCAAAGTGTCATCCGCCATTGTCATTCACTACCTTGTGGGGGACACGCTAGTTCGAACAAGACTAGCGCAAAGGTATTGCAATCTGGATTCTTTTGGCCTACTTTGTTTAGAGATGTGCAATCCTTTGTTTCTTGCTGCGATGCTTGTCAAAGAACAGGCAATATCTCTAGAAGGAATGAGATGCCCCTCAACAACATCCAAGAGGTGGAGATTTTCGACGTTTGGGGAGTTGATTTCATGGGACCATTCCCATCCTCTTGTGGAAACCAATACATACTATTAGCGGTGGATTACGTTTCTAGATGGGTGGAAGCAATTGCCTCTCCCACCAATGATGCCATGGTGGTGGTTAAGTTCTTCAACAAGACCATCTTCCCGCGATTTGGGATGCCAAGGACGATCATTAGTGATGGAGGTTCTCACTTCATTGCCCGGCGCTTTGAAGCTCTTCTAGCTAAGTATGGGGTTACTCACAAGATTGCTACCCCTTACCATCCACAAACAAGTGGACAAGTTGAGATCTCAAATAGGGAGATCAAAGGAATCTTAGAGAAGACAGTTTCAAGGACTAGGAAGGATTGGTCCTTGAAGCTTGACGATGCATTATGGGCATACCGGACTGCATACAAGACTCCCATAGGAACCACACCATACAACCTTGTGTATGGGAAGTCTTGTCACTTGCCGGTAGAGTTGGAGCACAAAGCGTTTTGGGCTATCAAGTGGTTGAACTTCAGCATGAAGGAAGCGGGAGAGAAGCGTCTCCTAGACATCAATGACCTGGATGAACTCCGCTTGAATGCTTATGAAAACGCTAAGATCTATAAGGAGAGGGCGAAACGTTGGCATGATAAGCATATCATTCCAAAGGACTTCAAAGAAGGAGATCATGTTCTCCTCTTCAATTCAAGGCTTCGTCTCTTTCCAGGTAAGCTTAAATCTCGTTGGACCGGACCTTTTCTAATTAAGCGTATTTTCCCCCATGGTGCAGTTGAAGTATGGGGTGAAACGGGCGGAAGCTTTAAGGTGAACGGCCAACGACTCAAGAAGTATACGCCGGAACTCCAAGCTGAAGAGTTCGCGCCTATCGCACTCGAATAAGTGCGAGATTGGTCTAGCTACGGACCTTAAACAAAGCGCTTCTTGGGAGGCAACCCAAGGTATTGCATTCCGTTTTCGTTTTCGATTCATAGTTTAGCTTAGAATAGACGTTTTTGCTTTGTTTTTGCCTTCGATTCCATCCGGTATGTTCGTGTTTTTGGATGTAGGAACGATGGAAAAGGAAAAGGGGAGGATAATGTTGAAGAAAAGTGACGAAATCTGAACTTTGGAGCTTTACAGAGAGTTCCACGGCCTAAACCACGGTCGTGACAGCTACAGTACCCGTAATTTCCAAAAGCCTTTGAAAAATCACCAAAACCACGGTTCCGTACACTTCCACGGCCGTGGAACACCCCGACAGACCGTGATTTTCAAAAATTTTGCCTGTGACTATATAAACCACATTCTTCACAAAAATCATCCCAAAACCCCTCTTCCACGACCTAATAGCCGAAATCCACGACCCTCTCTCAAATCCTCGTTTCTTAATCGTTTTTAACGATTCTTCCTCCTAAACTGAAGCAAACTCGACCACCAACAAGATCCAAGCGACAAATCGAGAGGAAATTCACCAAGGAACGCGCAATTCGGATTCTTCAATCCGAAAAATAGGTTTTTCCTCTCTTCTTGATTCTTGTCGATTTGGTTCGTTTTTGTTAGAGATTTTAGGAAGAACTGATTGAGATTGGAAGAAATTAGATTAGGAATGCCTGTTTGTAGAGATTGATTGCTGATTTGCTGAGATTTGTGACTTTCTGAGACGAATCACGGTCTCTGGAGGAATTACGGCCGTGGTTTCTATAGAACAACCCGTAATTTTGAACAGAATGGATTTTGTGAGGAGAGTTTCGGGGAGAATCAAAGAGAAGAAGGATAACCAGAACAAGAAGAGGAAGGGTAATCCCTCCTCTTCCTCATCCTCTAGAGCACCACCACCCTCTTCCCCTTCACCTCCATCATCACCTTCCTCACCCTCACCCCCTAGCCCTAGAGTCCCGACCATACATGATGATCACCTCGATGCACTCGAGAGGATCAAGGAGAGGGCTGTGATTGGTCCTAGGTACTTGTTGTTGGAGGATCTAGCTCCTCTCAACATAGTTGATGACCTCACTTGGCTCTTGGATAGAGCCGGACTTATTGTCTTCTCGGCTATCCGAGAAGACGCTTATGAGGAGATTACACGGGAGGTTGTGACATCTTTTGAGCACAGCCATGTAGACAGGACCGTCTCTTTCCGTCTCATGGAAAGAGACTATCATTTTAGCATCCGTGAGTTTGGGACCATTTTCGGGTTTCAGGAGACCTTTAACGGTCGCTTTCCTAGTGGCGTTTACGCCAAGGATTTTTGGGAGGAGGTGGCGATGATTTACGCTAGCGAGGACCGCTGGCAGCCCGCTGACACCAAGGCTAGGTTGATGTACCACCTAGCCTTGAAGATTGCTCATCGTGTTCTTTCGGAGTGTCTCTTTCCTAGGACGGAGACGCCCCAAAAGATCAAGACGGATGAGCTCTTTTTGCTTTACTCCATGTTGTATGGACGCCGTGCTGATTGTGCTACTCTCTTGGCTGCTACTATGAGCAAGCTCAAGAACAAGAAGAAGGGCAACATCGGATATGGTGGGATAGTTACCCACATTGCCAGGAGCTTAGGTGTTGATTTTTCTGCTTGCACCCGTATACCGGCCGTACCTTTAGGGCTACATGCTTTCATGACTAGGGGTCTCATTTTCCCCACACATAGAGGTCCGCCTTATGCGGGCATGCCTTGGGAGAGCAGGACGGGTAGGGGTATAGAGTGGCTGCCGGAGTACTCCATTATGGCGGGACGCCATAATTGGAAGGAGACGTTCGCTGCTATGCATGCGAACAGGATAGCAGCTCCCCCATATGTCCCACCACCAGTTGTTGAGGAGGAGGAGATGGGAGATCAGTTTGAGGGTGGAGGAGGAGCTGAGGAGGAGTTTGGCACGTTTCCAGATCAGCCGGAGGCGGCCCCCGATGTACCGAGACGCTCTCCACGTCCAGCTAGAGCTTCAGGCTCGTCTTCTCGCCGCGCTAGTGTGAGTGAGAGGCCTACGTGGATGACCACACCTCCTGCATGGTACGGAGCTCCACCTCCTTGGTCTACAGAGCAGACAGCAGCACCAGCACCAGCACCAGCACCATCCGACGCTCCAGCATGGTATAGTCAGGCTCCGGGATGGTACGAGCAGATGCCGGATTGGGCTACCGGACTTTCAGAGAGAGTAGGAGCATTGGAGATCCGAGCCGATGCTAGAGATGGACGCTTAGACGACCTCGACCACATGATGAGAGACGTCTACCGCCAGCAGTTTGGGCGGTTTTATGATCCTAGCTTCTCTCCATTCCTGCCTCCACCAGCGCCGCAGTGATGAGGGTTTGATGATTGACCGTTCGCTTTAGACATTCCGCCACCACTTTGTGAGTTCTTTTTCTTTTCTTTCTTTTCTTTCTTTCTTTTGAACATTAGGGACAATGTTCGTCCTAAGTATGGGGTGGGATGTACTAAAAGTTTGTAATAACTTCTACTCACTATGCTTGCTTTTATTCGAGACTATCATTGCATGTTCATTATATTGTTGCACGTTTCATTATTGCATTGCATGAAAAAGAACTTGAAAAACCCATAAAAATTGAAAAATTTTGAAAATTTTGTGCTTCTAATGAATTGAGATGATTTCCATGATAATCACTACTTGTGAATTGAGTTTGATGACAATTGCATGCTTAAAAGAATAGTGAATTGAAAAGAATTTGAATGAATGATTTATACCTCTTTTGCAAGTTTCATAATGTGATGAATATTGTCTAAATCATGTTGAGAAATTGAAGTTGAAATCACACTATAAGTTCTTATACTTCTTGTTGAGATGATTAAGGCAATTCGATTTTTCTTTCTTCTTTCTTTGATCATTTTAGCTCCTCATTGAAATATTGACCTCCTTTACCTATCCGGGAATTTGGAGAAGTGAATGAAAAAGGCATGTTTGATGTGGGAGGGCCATGAGAGCAATTATTTGCAATCAAAAGAATAGAAAGAAATTCTAGGTTTGGGGAAGTCAATCATGATGATGAGTAACTCGGCACCATTCACATAGCCGGGTGTTTGGGTCTTGCCAAAGTCGGATTGAGCGATATTCCTAGCGGATTATGGTATGTGCGCTAAGGGTTTGAGGCATCTCATAAAAATTGAGAAACGCCAATCTCCTAGGCTTCGGTTTTTGTGCACTTCTATCCATAACTCCAAAAGTAAAGTCGAAAAATGAAAGGAAGAAGAGTGAAGCTCTAAGTTGAAGTGTTGCGGAAACCGCAAAAGAAGAAGAAGGGTAGTTGTCCACTTTCCCGGATTCATGCACCACATTCCTTAAAGTTTCCTTCCCTTTCCATATTCTAGACCTTTTTCTTTGAAAGTCCTTAAGATCAAAAGAATGTTATATGACTTGGTGATCTAAATTGAAGTTTCTTATGATTGATTTTGATAATGTTTGAAGGTTACGATGCTTGTTTAGAAGTTTAATTGATTCATGAGTTTTCTTTGCTTTTTACTCTTTGGATAAGTGTATGAAAGTCTTATAAACAATTGAAGCAAGGTTTGAGAATGATCTATTCTTTAGAAGGCACATTCCTCCAAAAGAAGTGTTGCTTTGAGAAGGTACACATATTTCATCCTAACTTTTGTTTAAAGCTTTTTGAAAGACCTTGCTTAGGGACAAGCAAGTGTTAAGTATAGGGTTATTTGTTAGCATGAAATATTGTGATATTTTAGGCACGTTTTCTAAGTGTATTTGATTCATATTGATAGTCTTTGATTTAGCATTGTTGCATTTGTGAGCTAGTTTGCCTATATTGTCGATATGGATGTCTACACTAGCTTTATGTTGATTATAGGTGATTGAGAGTCATTTCCGAACGGAATTTAGCAAAGAAGAGTTGATTGAGTATGTCCATGGATTGAGGGCATTCTTAAGAGCAAAATGGAGTTCAACTTGAGGAGTGCACGAGGCTAGGGAAGAATCACGTTCTTGCCCTAAACCACGCTCTAAAATACGGCCGTACTACAAACCACGTTCAGTTCCACGGCCGTGGAATCTTGCAAGAGAGGCGTGATGCATTCCAGTAACTATTACGGTCGTGGAATCCATGGTTCAAACCGTGACACTTTCCACGCTCTAAATTACGGTCGTGGAACCTTCCACGACCGTGATCTTGGCGATCTTTTTCGCCACATTTTGAAGCCACGATCTTTTGAAGATTGGGCCGGGCCGATATTTTATCTTGCCCTATAAAAAGACGGACGAAGAGAAATTCCGTCACCTCGCTTTAGACCTTGGCTTACACCTTCGCTTAGCGGCACTTATCCACGCTTATTCCCGCTTACGCTCGATTACCCTCGCTTAGAAGCATTTACATCTCGTTGGAGATCGACGTTCGTGCTTGGATTTGCCATAATCTCGCACTTTTGGTGGAGATTGCTGTTGAGATTTCCGGATTGGCGGAAGATCGAAGTTTTTGGAAGATTGTTGCAAGAAGAACTCTCTTCTTGTTTAGGTTTGATTTGGAAGACGGATTGACATCCCGTTCTTCTTTCTTTTCTAAGATTGTGTTTGTTTGCCTCATTCTGAATCTATTGACAATATTCGTTCTTGATTGTGACTTTGAGATTGGTTTGAAGTTTATTGAAAGTTTTCGGAAGTTTTCATCTTTCAATCTTTTAAATCTTTGAATTTGATATCAATATGATTGTTATTGGCTAAAAACCCTTAACAATTCTAGGGTGAAGGGTTGATAGTTGTGGCTTAGATGATGATAGATCGATCGTAAACAGATTAGACCCTGAGAGTTTGAGAGAATAGTCGACGAACCCTAAATCACGGTTTGTTCTTGAGTTCCACGACCGTGGAATCTCAAGATCCAACCGTAATTTCCCTTAAGTTTACGAATCTGCTCTTACTTTAATCCAAAGTTAAAGATTTGCTTTAACTTAGTTCAGGCTTGCCTTTTCTAGGTGGTAGTGAAGCCTCAACAACCTCTACCTCGATTGTGAGTGTCACAACCTTAATCGGTTAAGTTAGTCTTGATCCTTGGATTACAAGTTTGGGTATTTGACATTAATTCTTGCCTTTAGAACCTTTCTATATTGAAGCCTCAACAACCTTTATAGAGAGTGTCTTGTAGGTGAGTCATATAAGGTTTTTGGAACTTCACCGTACGATTACCTTACATTAGCATACCTTTGCATGTCTCAACTCTGTCTTTATATCAATAGTAAATCTTGAATCGATTGCCACAGCTGGATACTTGGATCTTTAGGATTGTTGTTTTCCCAATATTTGCAAAAACTCTCATATTTACTCGCTTGATAATCTACAATTGAATTTGTTCCCACCCAAATCCCTGTGTTCGATACTCTGGAATCCTTGCTTAACTATATCGATCCGTACACTGCGGGTTCGCTTGCTTGATTCTAGTTTTATAATTAAAACTTATTTACACGCACGTTTAGGGGCGAACAAACACCGAAATCAATCTCAATAAAACCAATAATCTGTCAATGTGTTCAATGTATAAGTAAAAGAATAAGAATCTCTCACAATACTCAAGGAACAAAGAAGAACGGGATGTTAATCCGCCTTCTATCAAAACCCTAAGATCTTTCTCCAAGTACGCAATCTTCAAAATGCGTCCTTCTCCGAATCTTCCTTGTACGCAGTATGATCTTCCCAAGCAATGCTTCATAAATTCCCTAAATGCGAGTGTCCGTTTTCCTCCTTTCATCAGCCTTCTTATAAGGAAAAATAGGGTTACGAAAGCCCAATAACTGCTACTAACGTGGCAAATATAACACGTGGCAACCGTCATAGAAACCACGGTCTAGTACAAATTTCCACGCCCGTGGAATGGGTCATGGAACATTTTTGTTGCTCTCGACCTTGTTTTCCACGCCCTCAATGCCTAAACCACGGTCGTGGTTTTCCATGTTTGGCCGTGGGAACTCCAATTCCTTTGCAAAAGCCTTTGTTTCGTAAAGCTCTCTAATCATGCTCCTTCCTTAGCTTCTCCAATGCATCTTCTTGATGTCTAGCATGATCAAATACTCCTACTCACTCATATATGATCCAATCCAAGCCTTTATTCACCTAAAAACACAAGAAAGCTTGTGTAGATCTCTATATCGACAAAATAGGTGAATGTGCTCATAAATACTTCAAACTCATATCCATGTACACAATAAAAAGGGGAAAAACAACCAAAACAAGTGCCTAGAATATGGTCATATTTCATGCTATCAAAATACCCCATACTTGTCTCTTGCTTGTCCCCAAGCAAGGTTTTCAAAAGCTTAGAACATAGGTAGGATGAAATATGAATGCAAAACAAGGTAAAAACAATCTTTTTGGTATTGTGCTTCTAATCAATTGATCATCCTCAAATCTTGCTTCATGTCTCCTTGAGAACTTCTATGCACATAAATCAAATCATGTCAAGCAAAGGAAACATCATATATTGCATAAACTTCAAAACAAACATCATAACCTTAAGCAATGTCAAAATCAATCACGTGAAACACCAATTTAGATCACCAAGTCAAACAACATTCCATAGATCTTAAGGACTTTCAAGTAAAGGTTAAGAAACGTGAATAGGTGGGAAACTTATAAGGGAATGTGGTGCACAAATCCGGGAAAAGGGAACAACACAAACTCTTTTCTTTTTGCAAACTTGAACTAACCACCTTTTTGAGAGCTTTGCTCTCCCTTTTCAGCACAAAATTTTTCGACTTTACTTTTTAGAAGTATGGACAGCGGTGCACAATAACCGAAGCCTAGGAGATTGGCGTTTCTCAATTTCGAGATGCCTCAAACCCTTGATGCACATACCATGATCTGTTAGGAATATCGCTCAATCCGACTTTGGCAAGACACAAACACCCGGCTATGTGAATGGTGCCGAGTTACTCATCATCATGATTGACTTCCCCAAACTTATTTTCTATACTTTGAATGCACAATTTTTATTTTTCATGACCCTCCCACATCAAACACGCAAAAATCAACTCTTCCTAATTCCCGGATAGTTAAAGGAGGCAAAAATTTCATTGAGGGGCTAAATGAACAAAGAAGAAGTAAGAAAAATCAAGGTGCCTTAATCATTTTAATAAGAAGTGTAAGAACTTATATTGTGATTTCAACCTTCATTCCTCAACATGATTTAGATAAAACTTTCACATTATGAAACTTGCAAGAAAGATTAAACAACATACTCAATTTCTTCACAATTCATAATTCAAATCAAGCACATAAATGTCATCAAAAATTCATTCCACAAATTGATTCCACAAATTGATTCATCATAGAATTCATCTCCGATCCTAGAAGCACAAAAATTTTCAAAAATTTTATGGGTTTTTCAAAGCTTTTTAATGCAATGCAATAAAGAAACGTGTGAAAATAATAGAAAGATGCAAGTGTTCATGGAATAAAGCGAAAAAAGTGTATCGAGTTATTACATAAAACGAGAGTCACACCCCACCCCATACTTAACATACACATTGTCCTCAGTGTTTAGGAAAAATGAAGAAAAGAAAAGAACTAAGAAAACTCACTAAGGTGGTGGAGTAGCTCGAACCAGCGGTCATCTCATCAATCACATAGAAGGCGGTGGATGAAAAGGGTAGAAGTTGGGGTCGAATGGACGCCCAAACAGCTGGCGGTAGACATCACGGAGGATCCTCGCATTCTCTTGACGCTCTTCATCACGCTCAATGAGGCAAGTGTCAAAGTCGTCCATCCTTCGTGTAAGATCGCTCACCTATCCCGGCTGCTATGTCATCCAAGCTGGAGGCTGTTGCATCCACTCCGGCAGCTGCTGTGTCCAAGTTTGAAAAGCATCCATCCAAGCCGGCTGCTGCCCGTACCAATTTGGTGGACTTGCCATCCATGTAGGACTCTTGCTCACACTAGCTCGGCGGGAGGAAGAAGAAGCGGAAGGTCGTTGCTGGTAAGTGGACCTCCTAAGTGGCTCCTGAAAATCTATTGGCTGCTTCAGGAATGCTCCAAAGTCCTGCTCTCCACCTCCTACATCTGGGAACTCATCTCCTCCCATATTCTCATCCTCATCACCTCCAACTACAACAGCATTCCTTGCCCTGATGGCACGCCGGCCCAGCAGTGAAGCCCAGCCCTCACGCCCGTCCAGAAGCCAATGAAGAAGCCGGCCCAGTAGTGACGCTCACCCTATTCTGCATGTGTGTGTGCGGAGTTGGAGAGCAGATCTTCTTACCTTCACTCACCTGAGAATAACGCAACAACTCTCGCCATACCAAAAGACGTCCAGATTCACTCACCTATCTTCTCCTGTGTGTAGTTTTATAATAGCCGGAACCCTAGCATTTCTTCTCAAGCCTCCCATCCTACACGTGAGTAGCAAATGTACGACGTTCTCGTTTTGCTCAAGAGACAATAGTCTTCTGCACGCGGTGATTGCTTCACTTAGGTAAGCCATGTCGTCCCTCTTCCATCCTTGCGTCTCCTTCAACTGCAGCATCCTAATATGTTGCTTCCTGGAACAGTAGAACCGCTTCTGGGCAAGCATCACAACAGCCCAATCTGTCACGAGATGTAGTAACAGCAAGGTGAGTCCCTTGCCTCCTCTTTCCCTTCGTCTCCTCTCTTCACGCAGCGGATAGAACTGGAACACAAGCAGCCTAGTCTTCACTTCATGTTCTCCTATCACAAACTACAACACAACAACAACAAGCATATTGTCACGAGAAACAGCCAGCCTGCAAAAGTTGCCCGTCCGCTTTGTGTCCTCTTCCCTCTCTCTTTCGAGTCTTGGAATCGGGTAAGATTCATAACCCTTCATTCCTTGCACCCCCTCTATGAATTTCATGCCTAATGGGTGCATTTTATGCCTCCTAAACATACTCAGAACATCCATAGAGGAGTAGTGCAGATCCAGTCATTTTCCGAGCTTTTAAAACTGTGTCGAGCAACCAAGTTTGGGACCAGATTTAGGTATGCTAGACTCATTATTTTTGGCTTAACTTTTGATATGATATAGTTGACATATTTTTGTAGAACATATTAAATTTGAGAGGAATCCAGCGAATGGTTTAGGAGTTATGATTTTTCGAAGTTGGGACCTTGAACAGTTTTTTTTCAGTTGTTGCTGAAATATTCTAAGTGTTGGAAATATTGTATGTGTTAAAGCCGTTTTTGGAGTTAGATTTGAATAAGTTAGATAATTCTGATGAACATGAAATTTTGATGGATTAGAGTTCATATACTGTAGTTTATCATGTAAAGTTTTGAGGATGATCCAAATGTTAGTTTCGGACTTATGATGTTCCGAAGTAGGGTAGTAGCATAGTTTTTGGGAAAAGAAGTGATTATTTGGCTAAGTATGGAACTTCTGGATTTTTGAACCATCTTTGGGATTTGTGTAGGAGTTGTGGTTGGGTAGTTTTGGAAATTCTTTGCTTTTATGAGTAAAGTCCATAACATAGAAGATCGTGAATATTTTTGTGGAAATTTTATATTTTTATTTTAGCTAATATCTTAAGCCAAAGTTGGACCCTAGTGACTTTGCTTGAAAGTCAATAATTTTGGTAATCTTCTAGTTTCTACCTAAACTTCCTCTTTAGAGTTATTTTGTGCTTATAGGTTCCAGAGGAGAGTTTGGAACTATGTTAAGAATTTTCTAGAGTTTTGGGAGCAGGGGTAAAATGGTCATTTTACCATAGGATGATATTTTAGTAATTTCCCTTATGATGATATTGTACATCTTAGAAGTTATGGACTTCTAATAATATGGGATGTATTTTGATCCCCTTGCCTCCTATGACAGGCAATTGAGTTTCTACGGTTGTAGATCGAGTTGTGATTAAGAGAGTCGAGATTTGATTCAGGTAAGTCATTTGGGCTTACTTAGCTAGCTTCTGGATATGAGTGTTAATAATGATAGTGGTGTTTGAATGATGTTTTTATAGTTGTACTTATTATTAATTATCGATCGACCTACACATTTGGCCTAAGAGTAACGGGCGGTGGCATTCTGCTCAGTTAGCCCGAGGACACTAGGGGTTTCTTTAGGGACTAGTTCACACTTGGTTTACGGGGACGCCACCGGCGGAGGTGTGCCAAACCATCACCAGTTGGATAAGGAACGGAGGCGAGAAATCTTAAGATATCTCGTGCCATAACTTTAAAAACGGAATAATAAGTTATCAAATAATAAACGGTTTGTGTGCCAACATGATGATTGTTTTATTTTGCCTGAGTTGTGCATGTACTATTTGTATTCTACTTATATCTGGATTGTTAGCTAACGGTTTATCCGTGTTGTAGATTTTGTAGAGATAGGCAGTTGTAGAGAGATTCGGGGCGGATGGTCAGCCGGGTCCACGTACTCATTAGATGGGCACGGGGAATCCTCCGTTCAACATGCATGTTATTAATATATTTATGTTTTGTAAGGCTTTCATGTGTTGATCATTCATGTAAATACTATTTGATGTTTTTCAGAAAGGTTTTAAATACGTTTGTGCTTTGTTGCAAGATCCTAGTAAAGTTGTTGTCAAACTATGGTCGAAACCCATTGTGAGGTCCTAACCAGTAGCTTCCCGTGTTCTGAGAATTTGGGGTGTTATAGACTCTCCAACTAAAGAGTTTCTTGTTGGTCCAATTGTTTATTTGTTGTAAAGTGGCTTACAACAACAACCGTATTGATCAATGTTTTGTCATGCACCAAGTTTTTTAAAAGTTGGTCGATTATCCATCGATCTTTCTAGAATCTAATGGTTTTTCCATCTCCTTGCCTCCATTTGAAACCTTTTTTCAAAGTCTTCTTATAAATTTATTAGTTTTTTCCATTGTGATGACGTGTTGTTTCTTGATTTGTAGTTCCATAAGCATGTTCCTTTGAGATATTTCTCTTCTACAATTTTAACCCAAATTTATTAGTATTTTCTTTTTAGGAGGAGAGATCCAGGTAAAGAGTTTGGGCGATTGAAACGTTCAAAGAGGTGTGGTTTGAATGTTGTGTGAGTAGAGGAACGGGTATACAGAGGTTGTTTAGAACAAGCATGTAAGAACGTTGACATAATCTACCATGGCGGCGTTTAGGGTTTTCTTGGGGTGCTTCATTGTTTTGCTCTTTTGAGGAAAGGAGGACCACACTTTCTTTTGAGGTAGTTTGGGATTTGGGATTCATTTATTTTTATTGAACTTACCCTAAAAAAATAGCACGGTCTCGTCTGGATATTTTTGTTGCCGAATATATATATATATATATATATATATATATAAATATATATATATACACTTTAAAACAAGCGACACTAATGTTGACGTGGCGTCCCTATAATTTTTCTCGAATTAAATATTTTACTAAATCACAAATTAAATCAATAAATATTTTTAACTAAAGCTAAAAAAAATTTTAAAACAACGAACGATTTGATCGATTAAATAGAAACTAGATCACGATATTATAAAAACTACCGGGATCATGGTCTGGATTATTGATTTTTAAAATAGTTTTTTTATCGATTAATTTTTAGCTATATAATCGGCTAAAAAATTTAAACAAACTAACGATTTGATCGATTAAACAAAAACTAGATCACGATAATTATAAAAACTACCAGTATTGTAACACCCCGAATCCGCGGGACTCGGGATGCTATGGGTTGGGACCTCACAATGGGTCCCGACCCTTAGCTTGACAACAATTTCACCGGACCTTTCCAATATGTCACAAATAAAGGCAAAGCTGAAATACATTTTTATGCAAATGATATGATCCCAAAAACAAACAAAAGACAACTTCAGCCGAGTTCTCAACTCCAAAGACTCGAACATCAAAATACATAATAATATACAAGAAACAATACCCAAACCCGACATCAACCAAACCCCTCCTAAAATGTACGGAACCCCGACTGCCCACTGTTCCGGATCTCTCTACATGGCAATCTACAACAATCGGTATAAAACCGTTAGCTAATATTCGAGGCATTAGAATCAATGGGAAAGGCACAAACACAAGTAAATCATCATAAACACACAACATACTCAAAAGAACACCAATCCGGTTTATTATCTTTATTATTATTAGGTCGTATCCCGTTCTATTTTAACTTAGTTTTGTGACACGAGACCACCGTGGTCCCGCCTCGGTCCCTACTTACCGGCATGGAACGGTACGGATGCCTCCGACCGTCTAACCAGCACGGGCTAGTCGCCAAGAACCTCCTAGACTCTCGCAAGAGCTAGGTAGATGATGTCACCGCCTGTTATCATACACTTAAAATAATATAAGGTTGGTGGTCCTATTACCGGTTTAGTTGTTATAAACAATAAAGAATAATCACACACCACCAAACACACATCAATGCTAATACAAGGAATACGAGCTAAGTAAGTCAAGAGACTTACCTCATCCCAAAGATAATCCCGCTAATCACAGCTATCAACTTCCCGTAGGGAGGCACTCAACGACTGGTCAAAATAAGGCACACAATTAACATCTCTCTCACCTGCTAGAAGTCCTTAGACTTCTAGTCCTAATGATCTCGCAAGATCATAAACCATACCCATACTAGGATAACAAACTCCTAGTCCTCACGATCTCACAAGGTCATAACCATCACAACATAGGCTAGGATACTCTCGTTCTCTTCTCCACAATCTCAACAATCATACAACTGTTACGCTAAGAACGTGACACGCAAAAGCTTTAAATTTATAACTTGTTATATTTCTCCTAACTCCTAGCGAACCCGCAGTGTACGGGACGTTTTGTAGTAGGGGTAGTATTCCGAGGTCGAACACAAAGACTGAGGTGAGATTGAATCAACTAGTGACTAAGGATAGTGAAGATCTAGGCTAAGAAAAGAGAAAGAAATAAAGAAATGAAAATCTCAATGTTTTTGGTTTGGTTTTAAGGTGATCGATCAAGGATCACAAATCATGCGAAATCAACAAACAACTAAGCTAACAACACGAATAAACAAGCAAACAAGAGATAGGCAATCAAAGAGAGAAAAGCGGATTCTAGGGGTTGGAAATTCTGGTTATGGCATTTGACTCAAGCCATCTAATCATTCCTTCGAGTAACTATAGTATGTTGGGAGTGAGTGTTTCTAGATTGGGATCAATCACCGGGTAAGTCTCATGGTCCACTAGTCCGTTCCTAAGGTCTCATCACCGGGTAAGTCTCAAAGAGCTTAAGGAATGGAATTCTACACAAACCGGATGGTATTCTAGGGATCTAACCTCTCTTTACCGGGTAAGTCTCGGAAAGGCAAGTCCTAAACACCTATCCTAGCACACTCAGTCCAATAGCGGCTTATGAGGCTCACTACTACCTAGAGTTTGTCATCTTCGGTATCTAAGAGCAAGAATTACCGGGTAGGTCTCTTCTAACACTTAGTTGCTAACACTAGGTCACCCTAGGATAGAATTAGCTCAACAAACACTAGGATTTCAACAATCTAACAACCTAACACTTGGATTTATCATTATAAGCAAATTCATCAAAATCACGGGGTGTTCATCAAGGTCCACGGCAGTGGTTTGTCTAGAACAAACCGTGGATTCTAATAGTGACTAGGTTCAAACAAACAAATCATCCAAGCATACATTTAAGTCTATTCTATCATTGTCCAAGCCATAACCATCCTTTCCTTACCCTAGAATCACATCTATTTAGCCAACAACATACATCATCAAAATCGAAATCATCAAGCATAAAATCATGGCATCCATTTGCAAGAAAATAAAGAGAAAAAGATGAACAAACAGAACAAGTAAAACCAAGCTGAATATGAGAATTAGAAAGACTCACAACCCTTCAAAAGAAGGTTTAATCGATTCTTACAACCCTAGAAAATGAATCCGATAGTCTTTTCTCTAAAATCTATCAAGCACTAACAATGGTGAGTTCTTCTCTTCTTTTCCAATGGAACTTTTCTTCTCCTCCAAGAGTAGCTCCAATCCAAGCTTCCAATTGAGAGAATCTTTCTTGTTGAGAGTGTGAGAGAGAATGGTGGTGAGAGTGGATGATGGGAGATGGGGGATGCCCCTAACAGCCTGCAGGACCACCTATTTATCCTACAAATTTGCAAGAGTCGGCCATGAAGATCGTGGCACAGCTGTCACAAACGTCTGGCAAAAACCACGGTCCAATTCCACGCCCGTGGAAGTCCCAGTGACCATGGTTTTGGTGCCTCAGCTTGTTTTGGATCATTAAGCTACGATTTGGTGCATGGCATGCACCAACAAGGTCTCAAGTGTCCTCCTTAGCTCCTAGCTTGCATCCCAATGAGTCCGAAGGTGTGTCATCTCGAGGAACGATCCTCAAATGTATCGATTAAGCTCCTAAATCTCCCAAAATACCTACAAAGCAATGCAAAAGTCCGTGTAGACGTCTATCTCGACAAAATACGTGAATTGAGTGCAAACGTCGTGAACTAGTGCTAAACCATGCATGAATGAGCGGAAAAACTATCTAAATGATTACCTAAACCTAAGTCATAAATCGTGTTATCAAAAATACCCCATACTTAAGGTTTGCTCGTCCCCGAGCAAGTCCCAACTATAGACTAAGAGATGACATGATTTATGCATGCAGAAAAACAACAAAACCTTTTTGGAGTTGTGCTTCTAATATTGGATCACCTTCATAGTCATGTTTCATAGCAATGGACAAGCAATCATGCATCGAATAAATGAAGGCACGGAAAGACAATTATACTTAACTCAAAAGCATGCATGAAATGTAAAAATGAAGAAGTCAAGATGATCATGAGCATATTCAATCTAGATCACTTAGTCTTACACACATGCAAATAGGTCACAAGGACTTGTGAAATAAAAGGCCAAGAAACGTTGTGATTAGGTGGGAATTTTTCTAGGCTATGTGATGCTAATCCGGGAATGGAACTAACTTCACATCTTCACATTTTTATCAACTTTCCACAAGTGTATATTTTCTCCATCTTTTCTTTCTTTTCTTTTCTTTTTCTTTCACTTATTTTTGAGACAATGGCATTGGTGTACAAAAGCCGAAACCTTGGTGATTAGCCGTCCTCGGGCTTTTTTTATTTTTCGAGGTGCATCCACACCGGGCACACATACCAAAGCTCGTTAGGACTATCGGTTTATTTGACTTTGGCAAGGCACAAACACCCGATTATGTGAATGGTGCCGAGTTACTCGTCATTTAAACCAACGTCCCCAAACCTATATTTTTGTCTACACTTTCACAACAAATTAAGCACTTCATTCATAAGTTCAAGGAATTTACCAAAGTGTTTGTCCAAACGAGCTCTTGCTCGTGATTATGGGAATGGTAGTGGTGGCTTGTATGGAGGTGGTGCCACATATGTTGGCTCATCATCCTTGCTCTTGCCTCCATCTTCTTGCAATGGCTCTTCTTCTACCACTACTTGCTTCCCCTTGTCACTTCCCTTAGGTAAGGATCCTTCATATTCAACCCACTCCTTGTTGTGATGGCCAGCACTTGGCCTCTTGGGTTGTCCTCGGTTCTTCCGGGAAGCTTTCCCGGATCTCTATGAGCTTCACCCGCCTTTTGGAACACTTGTGCTTCCAACACCTTTTGAGCCTTAGAAATTGAAGTCACCGTGCTCTCAAGACCACTCAACCTTCCAAGCAATTGCTCAAACATTATCTCAGTTCTATCCTTTGGGGGTTGAGTAAATCCGGGTGGAGGTTCTTGTGAAGCCTTTGGTTGTGGAGCTACACTTGTGGAACCGGGAGGGTTCAAGGCACCATCCGGGTTAGAATAGGAAAACCCGGGATGGTTGTGGTTAGGCCGGTAATTGTTGAATTGCCGGTTGTTGTTGAAGTTTCTTGGGCCTTGATAGTTGTTGTAGTTGCCCCTTCCCATGTAGTTCACATCTTCCTCCTTGGAAGACAAGTTTGCTTGCACTTGTACTTGAGGGGTTGCTTGATTCTTCAAAGTTGTAGCACACAACTCCCTCAAGGACTTAAGCTCGTTGTTGATTGCATCAAGCTTGAAGTTGCTCATGGTGACTTCACTCACCTCATATGCTCCCGCTTTCCTCCCATCACTCTTCCTATGGGAGTACTTCTCAATCACTAAAGCTTGTTTCTCTACAAATTCCCAAGCCTCATCCATATTCTTCTCCATAAAGGTTCCACCGGAAAGTGATTGAAGCTTGAATTGGCTATCTTCATCAAGTCCCTTGAAGTAGATCTCCAATAGCTCAATTTTTGGTATACCATGGTGTGGACAATCTAGGAGAAGGTCTTTGAACCTCTCCCAAGACTTGAATAAACTCTCTCTATCCTTCATTATGAAGGCATTGATCTTCCCTCTTAACTCGGTAGTCTTGGAAGGTGGGAAGAACTTAGTCAAAAACTCGGTTGTCATCTCCTCCCAAGTACTCACTCGCCCTTGTGGAATAGATTGATACCAAGCCAAGGCTTTATCCTTAAGTGAGAAGGAGAAAGCCCTAAGCTTATGGTTGTTGTTCTCCAATCTAGGCGGCCTTAGAGTCTCCATCAAGATCTTATAGTTCATCAAGTGTTGATGAGGAGACTCTCCTTCCATCCCTCCAAATTGATTATGCCGGATCATTTGTAGAACTTGAGGGCGGAGCTCGTAATCATGGGCTGCGGGATCTCCTAAGTTCACACCCGGGCGGTGTGCTCTTTGTGCCGGATCCATACGTTGTCCTAACGTTTGTGGCTCTTCAATAGCAATGGGCACAACCCGAATATTAACCGCCGCCGGCTGCGGTTGTGGTGGAGGTGGAGGTTGTTGACGATTAAGCTCTCTTTGCACAAGAGCTTGCCTAATCTCTTCAATCTCCCTCCTAGTTGCTTCTTGCCTCTCATTGGCAAGTCTCCTTTCATTCTCCAAAGCTTCAACCCTTAGCCTAATTTGCTCTAAAGCCTCATCCAACTCAGCTTGGAGATCTCTACCGGCCATCTCTTTCCCCTTTCTAATGCTCTTGGATCTAGATCTATGGGTTTTTTCCAGTTCGGGATCGAATGGAGCTAAATCCTTGCCACGAGATCTTCGCATACACCTAAAGAGTGAGAGATGTCCTGAAAAGCAAAGACACAAACCAAAGGAGATCAAAAGCAACAAGAAAGACCTACACTATAAACAATCACAAACGACGACTCAATCTTAACCTAGTCCCCGGCAACGGCGCCAAAAACTTGTTACGCTAAGAACGTGACACGCAAAAGCTTTAAATTTATAACTCGTTATATTTCTCCTAACTCCTAGCGAACCCGCAGTGTACGGGACGTTTTGTAGTAGGGGTAGTATTCCGAGATCGAACACAAAGACTGAGGTGAGATTGAATCAACTAGTGACTAAGGATAGTGAAGATCTAGGCTAAGAAAAGAGAAAGAAATAAAGAAATGAAAATCTCAATGTTTTTGGTTTGGTTTTAAGTTGATCGATCAAGGATCACAAATCATGCGAAATCAACAAACAACTAAGCTAACAACACGAATAAACAAGCAAACAAGAGATAGGCAATCAAAGAGAGAAAAGCGGATTCTAGGGGTTGGAAATTCTGGATATGGCATTTGACTCAAGCCATCTAATCATTCCTTGGATTAACTATAGTATGTTGGGAGTGAGTGTTTCTAGATTGGGATCAATCACCGGGTAGGTCTCATGGTCCACTAGTCCGTTCCTAAGGTCTCATCACCGGGTAAGTCTCAAAGAGCCTAAGGAATGGAATTCTACACAAACCGGATGGTATTCTAGGGATCTAACCTCTCTTTACCGGGTAAGTCTCGGAAAGGCAAGTCCTAAACACCTATCCTAGTACACTCAGTCCAATAGCGGCTTATGAGGCTCACTACTACCTAGAGTTTGTCATCTTCGGTATCTAAGAGCAAGAATTACCGGGTAGGTCTCTTCTAACACTTAGTTGCTAACACTAGGTCACCCTAGGATAGAATTAGCTCAACAAACACTAGGATTTCAACAATCTAACAACCTAACACTTGGATTTATCATTATAAGAAAATTCATCAAAATCACGGGGTGTTCATCAAGGTCCACGGCCGTGGTTTGTCTAGAACAAACCGTGGATTCTAATAGTGACTAGGTTCAAACAAACGAATCATCCAAGCATACATTTAAGTCTATTCTATCATAGTCCAAGCCATAACCATCCTTTCCTTACCCTAGAATCACATCTATTTAGCCAACAACATACATCATCAAAATCGAAATCATCAAGCATAAAATCATGGCATCCATTTGCAAGAAAATAAAGAGAAAAAGATGAACAAATAGAACAAGTAAAACCAAGCTGAATATGAGAATTAGAAAGACTCACAACCCTTCAAAAGAAGGTTTAATCGATTCTTACAACCCTAGAAAATGAATCCGATAGTCTTTTCTCTAAAATCTATCAAGCACTAACAATAGTGAGTTCTTCTCTTCTTTTCCAATGGAACTTTTCTTCTCCTCCAAGAGTAGCTCCAATCCAAGCTTCCAATTGAGAGAATCTTTCTTGTTGAGAGTGTGAGAGAGAATGGTGGTGAGAGTGGATGATGGGAGATGGGGGATGCCCCTAACAGCCTGCAGGACCACCTATTTATCCTACAAATTTGCAAGAGTCGGCCATGAAGATCGTGGCACAGCTGTCACAAACGTCTGGAAAAAACCACGGTCCAATTCCACGCCCGTGGAAGTCCCAGTGACCGTGGTTTTGGTGCCTCAGCTTTTTTTGGATCATTAAGCTACGATTTGGTGCATGGCATGCACCAACAAGGTCTCAAGTGTCCTCCTTATCTCCTAGCTTGCATCCCAATGAGTCCGAAGGTGTGTCATCTCGAGGAACGATCCTCAAATGTATCGATTAAGCTCCTAAATCTCCCAAATACCTACAAAGCAATGAAAAAGTCCGTGTAGACGTCTATCTCGACAAAATACGTGAATTGAGTGCAAACGTCGTGAACTAGTGCTAAACCATGTATGAATGAGCGGAAAAACTATCTAAATGATTACCTAAACCTAAGTCATAAATCGTGTTATCAACAACCTCAACTCGTAGATTCTCACAAGCTGAACATACAACTTAAATCCATAAACAACCTCACAAGACCGCAATACCACCTCAAGCTTAGAATCAACATTAATCCATCAAACAATATCAAATCTTCGAAACTCACCTAAGGTTCAAAGCCACTACTTGGCATTAACTCTAAGTTATGCTAGATCCACCCTAGCATGATACTACTACTACTAAACATAACTAGATCGAGAAAGGTACTCACACGAGGTCGAAGACGCAAGACGATCTACAAAATGTCGAATTTGGAATCGTTGGCCTTTATCGGGGCGCTTCCGGACCTTATACCAAAACTAAGCAAGTTTAGCTCATACGCTAAACTTGAACGGAATATATAATATAAATAAATTCTAAGGAAAACCCATTTTCAAAAGCCAACTTTAAAACCCGTAATAACCCTTAAATATTTTCCGGGACAAATAGTACAATTATATACACATGGGTCATAACATATATCAATTATAAACTATAAGAATAAAATTCATTATAAAACTTTGGTTGAAAGTCCGTAAAAACATTTTCCGGACAACTATACAACATCATAAACCCAAGCTAAAACTCATTTTCAAACCCGAGGACGAAACAAAATCGCTCAACCATTTTCCTGGCAAAATATACAATCTTGTAAATGCGGGCCATAAACCGTAAATAAATCTTGGGCCATTTCTGCAAATAAATACCAACAGGGCATATATGCAACTTCCAGAAATTAGGGCCAAAAATGTAAATCCAAAGTACAAGGTACATTTTGCAAATACACCAAAATAGAGGGGGCCGACTGCAAATAAAAAAAGAAGGGTTTTTAACCCTGTTCATCTTCAAACATCCAGAGGCGGTGGCAAGAGCAGGGCGGCGTAGGAACGTTTATGCAGGGCCTCCGGCGAATCGATGCAGGCAGCAAGCAAAACTACACTGGTGGCCCAGCAAATCGATGCAATCAGCGGACAGGGCTGCATTGGTGGTCTCGATCGAGGTTAAGGTGGAGCTCTGCACAGGTACTTCTTTGGCTTCGGGTGGCTTCAGGGCAAACAAACGCAGTGGAGAGGGGAAGAAGCTCCGGTGGATGAAGGCAGGCAGGCTCTCCGGTGGTGCAGTGCATCTAAGGCGGCACCCTCTACACTCGGCGGCTCGATTCAGATGAAGAAGAAGGTGAGGGCTGCTAGCGACTGACGAGAGGGAGATCGAGAAGAGGAGAGTGAGGGCGAGGCTAAGAAGGATGGGGTGACTTGCATAGGTCTTTGGCGATGGATCGAGCGCGATAGAGAGGAGGCTGGCATGAAGAGAGTGCCACGTCAAAAAAGGATAAGGATGAAAGAAATTAATTGTAACAAACTCTCATCTATATAAATAGATGCCTGTATTGTCACATGAAATACACAACAGAAAATACAGTCATCATTTTTCCTCCTCTCTCTTACTTTTCCTCTTCTATCTCGTTTTGCTCTTCTCTCTCTGTAATTCCCCATTGTAGATTGTGACATGGTATCAGAGCAAGAATGAGCTCTCAAAACGAAACAAATCCACTAATTGATTCTTCATTAGGTTCACTTAATGAAAACTTACAGAATTCAAACCGAAATGGTGAGAATTCATCCCAAACCACAACAGATCTTGATCGGTCAGATGAAATGTATCTTCATCACTCAGATCCACCGTCGCTTAAACTCTCAACCACTCTACTCAACAATTTCAACTACAGTCGCTGGAAAAGTTCTGTAGAAGTCGCTTTGATTGCCAAAAACAAACTCGGATTTGTGACTGGAGAATGCAACCGTCCAGTATCCGATGCCAAGCTCATCGCAAAATGGGAGCAATGCAACAGTATGCTAATCTCCTGGCTCTTGCATTTTATCGAAAAGGACATTGCAGAGTCCATTCTTTTCAGCAAATCCGCTGCACAGATTTGGAAGGAGTTAGGATCGAGGTATGGCAAATCGAATCGAACTAACTTGTTTCAGATTCAGAAAGAATTGAGTTGTATATCTCAAGGAAACTCATCCATTACTGTATATTTTACTCGTCTGAAGAAACTTTGAGATGAGTATTTGTTAGCAATCGAACATCACATCAATAGTTGTGGTTCTAATGAGGTTATCTTATCTCTGCTTAAAGATCAACAAGTAATACAGTTTTTGGTTGGACTCAATGATTCTTTTGCAATGGTGAGGTCTAAAATTCTTATGATGACTCCCTCACCAAGTCTCGATGAAGTTTACAAAATGATAATTCAGGATTAAGGACAAAGAGGACTAAGATCAATTGCTAGTGTTGATCAAGATTTTACAGCATTGTATTCTCAGCAACGAGGATTTTACCGAAGTCAGCAAGATTCCAAGAACTCTCCATCAACAAGCTCCCTTAATAAGCCTTTATTTTGTGACCATTGCAAACAAAAGAACCATACCATTGACAAGTGCTGGAAACTCAATGGTTATCCCACTGCTGCTGCACCAGGAGTCTCTTTCTGTGATCATTGCAAGATTGCTGGTCATGTTCGAGATCGCTGCTGGAAGTTACATGGATATCCAGCGGGACACAGACTGGCTGCTGTAACAACCGGTATTATTTGAAGCATTTGAGAGCTTCAATAAATAAATTTGCAGTTGAGAGATATGATCGGGACATCGAATATGTCCTAGATGTGAAATAGTATAAAAAGACGAAATGGACAAAAGAGTCGTTATTCCGATTCTTAGCGGTTAAGAAATGCGGCTTATGAATGCCCTTTTACGAGATAGTTATTGATTAATTATCCCGATAATATTCCGGAATTTCTATTCCAATTTGGTATAATTAAGAGACCAAAAATTTTAACCGCGTTTTAATTAAATGTTTTGGATATATATATATATATATATATATATATATATATATATATATATATATATATTAATTATATTATTCATATATGTATAATAGAGGTAATGGCGGCTAAGGATGCACCTTCTCTTTTACATTTCATTTCAACGAAGGTGGTCGAAGGAAGAGGACGAACGTACTCTCTCATATACACTTAACCTTATATCATTCATTTTTTATCCATTTTCAAATCCGTTTGTACCATCGAGTCCCTTATCTTGTTCTCTTCATCCTGGTACAAATCTATTTTCCACTTGATAGCTTTTTGGTAAAGCTTCCGTTTACCGCTATCGGAACGCCGACGGACCACCGCAAGTCATCAAATGTAAGGTTTCATACCGTGCTCTTACTCCCCGTATCGTCAGGAGTCCGTATCTTCTTCCGGATCGTATATCGGGTTAGTAATGGATAAGTTATGAATTTATTCGTTTTCCGTATTGCGGGTTAGTACAAATTGACATTAAGTTTGTTAAAATGGATAATTAGAAATTCCATTATGCTCGTTACATTATTCTAATAATTATGGGATTTTTAGTTTGATGATAATATCATGAGTTGGATATATGCCCTGATGTGGCTTTAAGGTTTAGCATGTAATTCAAGGTTATAGGATGTATATGATTCCTATGGATCCCTTTGGGTCTAGGTGTGACCCTTTGCTTTATAAGAGATGTGACATATCTTTATGCCTTGTCTATTGTAACACTCCAAGTTCTGGGAACTTGAAGCGCAACGGGTTAGGACCGCACAATGGGTCCCGACCCTCAGAGTATCAACAGCAAACAGATCTTACAACAAGGCATAGACGAATGAAAAACAAAACTTAATATAAAACCAAAGGTTCAAACAGAAGAAAACACAAAAGCTCCACAGCCGGGTCAAAACAAAAGGGAAACAACAACGAAACAAACACTCAATCCCGTCCTATAATGTACGGGAACCCCGGCTGACCACACCGTCCGGATCACTCAGCAGCATCCTGAACCTGCGGAACATCTACAACGACGCTATAAACCGTTAGCTAACATTCTAGGTATAAGCAAGAGTGTAAAGGCACAAACACATATAAGGTAAAGAAAACACATAGCATGCTCACACATCAACCGGTTATTATCTTTCATTAAGGTTATCCATTACTAATTCAACTTCTTTTGTCACACGAGAATCTCCCGAAACTCGCCTCCGCTTCCGTCTACCAATAGGAATAGATCAGTACTATCCGTTACCTACGGGTCTGGGTTGCCAGAGCACATTCTAGTCTCCTGTAGAACTAGACAAGTGGTCACCGCCCGGTTATAATACACTTGGGCCGGTTAAGGTAACAAAGGATGAATCCTAGTTCCAGTTATCCATTATAAACATGATAAACAACACAACCAAGCCAATACAATCCAACTAATATGGGGAATGAAGCTAAGAAAGTCCAAGGGACTTACCTCACACGAAGGTAACACAAGAGATCAACGAACAACTCAGAAAACACTCAAGGAAGCTCAGTTTTCCTCAGGAAAGGAGTAAGGAAAGCCTGTACGAACAAGCAACATGGATCAGGAATGAAACGGTTGCTAGAAGTCTATGACTTCTAGTCTCAACGATCTCTAAGAGATCAACACATGCTAAGGGCTCAACCTTAGTCTTACAACAACTCATGGGAACAAGGAACAACCATAAGGAACCAAGGAAGGAACGAGGAAAGGAAGGAAAGGAAGCAACTCACCAAAGACGGGAGCTACTGCAGAGAAACCGCTGGAGCGGTTAGACAGATGCGCAGGGGCGGCTGAACAGAGGCGCAGAGGCGGCTCTGTGCAGGCGTAGGGGCGGCGGCGTGACAAAAAGTGTTATCGGCTTTCTTCTTCGACAGAACTCACAGCAGGGGCAACCAAAGCTCGAACCATTGGTTCCAACACGTCGAGTCTCCACTCTAGAGAGCTTGAGAACAACGAAAGGTCAACAACAGAACACTCCACAAGAATCAAGGCTCATGCTTGATCCTTAGAGAAGAAGGAAGAAAAGAACGAAAGGAAGAAACCAAAACAGAAGAAAAGGCATGCAGCGCTTAAAGGAACGTGAGGAAGAACTAGAAAAGATGCACTTACACGTTCAGCGGGATTGCAGGAAGCAAGGACGGCTGCAGCTCTCTAGGGTTTGAAGACGATAGCAGGGAACGGGAAAAGGAGAGAAAGAAGAGAATATATAGGGACGGCTAGAAAGAAAAGAAGGAAGGGCGTCTAGGGTTTAGAAAGAAGATAAGGAAATCGGCCCATAAGATAAAATATCGGATATTCTATCTATGGAAGGAAGATAAAAGAACGAAAGAAAATATCGGCATGATCTGTCGTAAATCCGCAAGGGTGGATCTCACAGCCGCAGGGGCGGTTGGCCGCGGGAGCGGCCCTCTTCACCGCAGGGGCGGTGAAGGCAAAAACCTAGGATCTTACATCAAATCCTCCTAAAAAGAAGTTTCGTCCCGAAACTTGCAAAAGCTCACAAGCACAACACAAACAAAAACAGAACTGAACTCATATATTCCCACTCGGGGCACGTAACTCAAAACGTCACACAAAAGCGTATGCAACGCAACAAGAGAAAACCAAACAACTGACTATGCTAAAGGTGCATCCAGCCCAGCGTAAAACTCCGGATAGTTCTTCTGGATACTATCTTCTGTCTCCCAAGTCACCTCATCAACTCCTCACTTCGACCACTGAATCTTCATCATCGATATGTCCTTCGAACGCAAGCGTCTCGTACTACACTCTAAGACAGCCACCGGGTGCTCTACAAACGTGTGGTCTGGCTCGATCACTAGATCCTCATGACTGACGATGTGTCTCGGGTTAGGTACGTACTCCCGTAACTGAGACACATGGAAAACTGGGTGAACACCCTCGAGTCTCGGTGGCAACGCAAGTCTGTAAGCTGCCTCTCCAACTCGCTCAAGAATCTCGAATAGTCCAACATATCTAGGACTCAGCTTCCCTTTGACACCGAAACGTCTGACGCCTCGTGTCGGGGATACTCTCAACCAAACTTGAGCTCCAACTCTGAACTCCAAAGGTTTGCGCCTCTTATCAGCATAAGACTTCTGTCGACTCTGTGCTGCTAACATCTGTTCTCGGATTACTGCTACTCGAGTCATATCGTCCTGAATCTGCTCAGGTGCTACTCCGCTAGCACTACTAGGCTCGTCCCAACATAGCGGTGTACGACATCTCTGTCCATATAAAGCCTCATAAGGAGCCATCCTGATCGATGCGTACCAACTGTTGTTATACGAAAACTCCACTAAGGGAAGGTGATCTGGCCACACTTGTCCCCAGTCTAACACACAGGCTCGCAACATATCCTCCAAAGTCTGGATGGTCCGCTCAGACTGACCATCGGTCTGAGGATGATAAGCAGTCGTGAACTGTAGACTTGTTCGCTCCAAACGGTGTGTGCAAGCTTTAAATTTATAATCCTAGATGTAAGCTTAAAACAAGGATGCGAACCCGCAGTGTACGGGTCAATCGTAGTAAAAAGCAAGAGATTCCAGGGGTCGATCACAGGGACTTAGTGAAACAAAGTCCAATCACGGTATGCTTATGTAAATACTAACCACAAGAGCAATTAAAACAATCAAAGATGAATAAGAAGTTAATAAAGCAAACATGCAATTCTAGGGATTAAAGCATCTAGTTGTGGTTCCAACTCAAGATCTAAAGATAAGCGGACAAAGCTGAGATTTTTGCATAGGGAAGGTATTACTAAAGTAGAATAGATCACCGGGTAAGTCTCACTACTCACTAATCCTAAACCGTAACTCCTATTACCGGGTAAGTCTCAAGGAATTAAGATAAAGAACTATAACCTCAAACTAACACACCATCTAAGGGAATAGAATCAACCTTTACCGGGTAAGTCTCAGGCTAACTCACAAAGATGGGATGAAATCACACTCAAACCCCAATAAAGGATAAACCTTTATTACCTACACTTATGATCGTTGGTACACAAACAAAGGAATTACCGGGTAAGTCTCATCCTAAGCTTGCATTGAACCAGGAAAGGTGTAATAACAATAGGATTTGGCAAACTCTAACACTTAACTCTCAGTTAGGATCAGATAAGTCACCTCGGTCAGCCAAATTCCACCCCGGCCGAGATGTTCATCGACTGAGCGAGATGCTTAGGGTTAAGGTTAAAGACTCGAACTTTCAGGGTCTTACTGGAATCTAAGATTATTCTATCATTGTTTTTCCCACAACCTTCAGCCAATCACCCTAGAATCACACAAGGAATTTAGCCACTCATCATTATCATGAAAGTATTAATCAAATATATGGGAAGAAGGTGAATATTTGAACAAGAAGAATTTAATGAAAAGACTTCAATAACTGAATCAAATATCACAACAAAGCGTTCCTTGGATATAAATCCAACAAGCAAGACAACAAGGAAGAGAATCTAAGGTAATCTTACAAGAAAACCTTCCAAAAGCTATGAAAGCTACAATCTTCAATCTTCCTTCAACCTTCAAAAAGGTTCTTCAAATCTCCCCACTGGAGTATGGCTGCTGCGTACAATAGGTGTAAGCGAGATTTCCAAGTGTATGCGGATGATAGCCGGTCCGGATTTGTGGGAAATCCGACCCTTTTTATAGGAAAATAACCCTCCAAAGATAAGATATCTTAGAAAGATTTCTTCCCATAAAAATAAGTAAAATATATGATCTATAATATCTTCTTCCTTCCAGGAGCCAAGCCCAAAAATATAAGATCTCTTTCCAAAGATAAAAGATCTCAGCAAGAATAAAATATTCTCGCCGCGTCCCAGGTGTTCGCCTCGGTCGAGTCAGCTCCCCTGGATCACCTCGGTCGAGGCGAATCTGTGGTCAACCGAGGTGAGTCACAACTGAATGTGAAATCTCTCAAATCTGGTCCAAAGTGAATCTTAAATCCATGGCTATGCTTCCTGGATGTAGCTCCAATGACTCCATAGCTCCTTTTGCTCCTTTTTGATGCAAAACGTGCCATTTTACCTACGATTACAACAAAACTAGGTGTAGACCTCGATTCTTGCAAAGGTAGATGAAATGGTAATATAACCACATAATATACATACAAACATGCAGATTATGAAAGATAAAACGTCCAAACAAACCCCAAAATATAGACCATAATTCATGCTATCAAGACTCGTACCTAGGGCGGCATGAACTTGCTGCCAGAACCTCGAAGTGAACCGTCCGTCTCTGTCAGAGACTATAGTCCTAGGTACTCCATGAAGTCTCACTATCTGTCTCGTGAACTCCTTTGCTAATCGACTCACCGGCCATGTTTCCTTGATCGGAATGAAACGTGCGGTCTTCGTCAATCGATCTACTATGACCCATATAGCATCGAAACCACGACTCGGTCTCAAACCGGTCACAAAATTCATAGAGATGTCTTCCCACTTCCATTGAGGAACGGGAAGTGGGTGTAGCTCGCCTCCTGGTCTATGATGCTCGATCTTGACCTGCTGACAGGTTGCACACTGAGCTACATATCTCGTCACATCTGGCTTCAGACCTCCCCACCAGAAAGAACGTTTGATATCCTGATACATCTTACTCGCACCAGGGTGTACTGAGTAAGGTGAAGAGTGAGCCTCCTGAAGGATCCTCTGTCTCAACTCTCGATCTGACGGCACACAAACACGCTCCTGACGTCTCAGAACTCCGTCAGCACCAACTGCAAACTGTGGTGCCTCTCCTCGAGACATCCGGTCTCGGATCTGTGTCAAAGCTGGGCAACTTTCCTGTTTCTGTCGGATTTCGGCCAACAGATCAAGTACTATCTCCAAGGTGGACAACTGGCTGTCGGAATCTGGGAAGTAGATATCCATCTCTAGCCATGCCAAATCTCGTTGTAACTGTGGTTGAGTTTTCATCCTAGCGATCGCCATCTCCCGGGAAGTCTTCCTACTGAGAGCATTTGCTACCACGTTAGCCTTTCCCGGGTGGTATAAGATCTCAAGATCAAAGTCCTTTATCAACTCCAACCATCTACGCTGGCGGTTATTCAACTCCCACTGAGTGAATATGTACTTCAGACTCTTATGGTTTGTGAAAATTTGACATGTGGCTCCGTACAGATAATGTCTCCAAATCTTCATGGCATGAACAACAGCAGCTAACTCAAGATCATGGGTAGGGTAATTCTCCTCGTACGTCTTCAGCTGTCGAGATGCATAAGCAATCACCTTTCCCCTCTGCATCAAAACACATCCCAAGCCCAGCTTGGATGCGTCGCTGTAAACCACAAAATCCTCAATGCCCTCTGGCTGAGCTAAGATAGGAGCAGAGGTTAATCTTTTCTTCAGCTCCTCGAAACTCTGCAGGCACGACTCATACCATACGAACCTCGTAGACTTCCGCAACAAGGAAGTAAGCGGTCAGGCGATAACTGAAAAGCCCTCAACAAAACGCCTGTAGTAGCCTTCCAATCCTAAGAAGTTGCGAACCTCCTTGACGTTCATAGGTGGCGGCCAGGAAGATAATGACTCAATCTTCGCCGGATCTACTTTGATCCCTTCAGCTGAAACGATGTGACCAAGGAATGATACCTCGGACATCCAAAACTCGCACTTAGAGAGCTTGGCGTAGAGCTCTCTATCTTGTAAGACCTGAAGAACGATCCTCAAGTGTCCTGCATGCTCCTCTCTACTGCGAGAGTAAACCAGAATGTCGTCGATGAAGACAACTACAAACTGGTCTAGAAAGTCGATGAAGATGTTGTTCATCAACTCCATGAAGACTGCGGGCGCATTCGTGAGCCCAAATGGCATCACTACAAACTTGTAGTGTCCATATCTAGTCTGAAATGCCGTCTTGGCTACATCCTGCTCTCTCACCCTCAGCTGGTGATATCCTGATCTCAGATCGATCCTCGAAAACACTGAAGCTCCATGCAACTGATCCAAAAGATCATCGATACGGGGCAATGGGTACTTGTTCTTGATCGTCACCTTGTTTAGCTCTCGGTAGTCGATACATAACCTCATTGACCCATCTTTCTTCCTGACGAAGAGAACTGGTGCACCCCAAGGAGATACACTAGGGCGGATAAAGCCCTTCTCTACTAACTCCTCGAGCTGCTTCTTCAACTCAAGCATCTCGATAGGCGCCATACAATAAGGAGCCTTACCGATCGGTCTCGTACCGGGCTCTAGATCAATGCCAAAGTCTACACTCCGTTGTGGAGGTAAAATTGATGGCTCTCCAAAGATGTCAGCAAACTCGCAAGCTACTGGAATCTCCTCCAAAGCTGGACTAGTACTATCTTTCATGGCATAGCACCAAAAAACCTCACATCCCTGACTGATAAGCCTCGCAGCTCTAACTACATTGATGATTGTACCAGTCTTTCTGAGTTCCCATCCTCGGAAGATCTCAACATGGCCTGCATCTGTAGTTACTATCACTGTCCTCTTGCCGATGTCCAAAACTACTCGATGTCGATCCATCCAATACATGCCCAGAATAACTTCTTCATGTACTAAGTACATGACGAAGAAGTTAGCTGGCCAATCGCGACCTCCCAATCTAATAGGGCAATCGCGAACCTCTCGCGTACCTCGTATCTTACCCCCATCGGGTAATCCTATAAAGAAGGGCCTACCCTCTACAGTAACTAAGGCCAATATATCTACACATGCATCAGATATAAAAGAATGCGTAGCACCAGTATCGAAAAGAACTCTGACAGAAAAACCATTAATGTGAATGGTACATGTAGATGTTGGCGTTGTCGGCTCTACAGCACTCCTCAACTCATAAACCCTGGCTGGTGTGGTGTCTGTAGATCCACTAACACGTCCTCTACCTCTCCCCTGTCCCGGAGTGGAACCCTGAGGAGCGGCAAAACTTGAAACTCTCTGCTGCTGCTGGTGGTACTGAGATCTCTGTCCTCCACCAACAACATTGGCAGGTGAAGAACCCTGCTGAGATAGCGCCTTGCCCTGACGGCAAAACACAGCTCTGTGTCCGGGCTTACCACAAGAAAATCAAGTCACTGATGGATTCTTGCAGTCAGCTCGGATGTGTCCAACTACTCCGTAGTTATGTCACTGTCGTCCTCTATCAGAACTATGCTGGAAACTAGAACATCCAGGCGTCTGACTACGCCCAAAACCAGCTGCTCTAGCTCCAGCACTGGCAGATCCAGTCTTTTGTCTCTTCTCAGGACCTCCTGTCTGAGAAGCTTTCCTCTGACCCGGTCGGTCTCTCTCATAAGCAGAAGCTCTATCCTGATAGTCCGCCAAGGACTCACAACGGAATCCAGTAAGATAAGAGCGTGTCGATTCTCTCAACCTCCGAGAGAAATGGTAAACATGTTGATCCTCCGGTGGTGCGGGCGGATCTAGCAACGCCAACTCTTCCTGAAACTTGAGGATTATCTCAGCAATAGGCAAATCCTCGGATCCAGCCTCAAGGAAATCCTGAAGACGGTCTCTCCTCGTGGTTGTAGGGCAATAGCGATCCCTAATCACTGTCTTCATCTCCTCATAACTGGTGACTTTACTGCGAACGGTCCTCCACCAAGAATGAGCCTGATCCTTCAGCAATGTTTGTGCTATGTTGACCCAACGTCCCTCAGGGCAACCGATAGCCTCCATAACAGTATCCACCTGTCCTAGCCACTGCTCCACCTCCAAGCCAGTCCTTCCCACAAAGACGGGAACCTTCAGCTGATCGAAAGCCTTCAACCAACTATCAAGCTTTGGCTTTTTTCCCTCAGTCGGCGCTCTAACAACCTCAACAACTCCAGCAGGCGGGGCAACAGCTTGTGTATCTCTCTGCGAAACCCCAGCTGATCTCGCAGGAACTGGCGGCACTAGTGCTGGTCCTCCAATCCTGATAGCCTCCTCAACCCTCTGCACATAGTCGCGAAATGCAGAAGCTCTGATAGACACTCGTGCGGACTCTATTGATGGCGCTCTCTGTGCTCCAGATCTAGCAGTGGTCCTATCTCCAGCCTAAGGAACAATACTCTCAGCAACCTCTTCAACAAACGCCTCAGCGATAGGCGGATCAGCAACTGGGGCTTGGCCCCAACCTCTAGCTAATGGAGGTCTTCCTGCACGTCCTCGTCCACGGACAGCAGGTGGAAGTGGTGGTCGACCCCTTCCTCGCCCCATAGCAAATGTAGCTCTAGTACGCGCCATCTGTTATAAGGATAGATATATAAGACTACATATATAGATATAAGGCCACGCTACAGCTAAAGCATAAGTCCAGAAAAAGTACACATAAAGGCCAACGTAAAAGAAACTACACTGCTGAGATCCGCGGAGGTAGTGGTGGTCGCCCGTACATCTATCCCAGACCGAAATGTTAAAACAAAACCCCCTTTTGAAAACGTTAGGTCCCTTGCGGGTTCTATTTATTTATCCATCCGACCTGTAGAATATTTTGAGTGCCATTGTTGTAAACCTAGAGCTCTGATACCATATTGTAACACCCTAAGTTCTGGGAACTTGAAGCACTACGGGCTAGGACCACACAATGGGTCCCGACCCTCAGAGTAGCAACAACAAACGGATCTTACAACAAGGCACAGACGAATGAAAACCAAAACATAATATAAAACCAAAGGTTCAAACAGAAGAAAACACAAAAGCTCCACAGCCGGGTCAAAACAAAAGGGAAACAAAAACGAAACAAAAACCCAATCCCGTCCTATAATGTACGGGAACCCCGGCTTACCACACCGTCCGGATCACTCAATAGCATCCTGAACCTGCGGAACATCTACAACGACGGTATAAACCGCTAGCTAACATTCTAGGTATAAGCAAGAGTGTAAAGGCACAAACACATATAAAGTAAAGAAAACACATAGCATGCTCACACATCAACCGGTTATTATCTTTCATTAAGGTTATCCATTACTCATTCAACTTCTTTTGTCACACGAGAATCTCCCAAAACTCGCCTCCACTTCCGTCTACCAATAGGAATAGATCAGTACTATCCGTTACCTACGGGTCTGGGTTGCAAGAGCACATTCTAGTCTCCTGTAGAACTAGACAAGTGGTCACCGCCCGGTTATAATACACTTGGGCCAGTTAAGGTGACAAAGGGTGAATCCTAATTCCAGTTATCCGTTACAAACATGATAAACAACACAAGAAAGCCAATACAATCCAACTAATTCGCGGAATGAAGCTAAGTAAGTCCAAGGGACTTACCTCACACGAAGGTAACACAAGAGATCGACGAACAACTCAGAAAACACTCAAGGAAGCTCAGTTTCCCTCAGGAAAGGAGCAAAGAAAGCCTGTACGAACAAGCAACACGGATCAGGAATGAAACGGTTGCTAGAAGTCTATGACTTCTAGTCTCAACGATCTCTAAGAGATCAACACATGCTAAGGGCTCAACCTTAGTCTTACAACAACTCAGGGGAACAAGGAACAACAATAAGGAACCAAGGAAGGAACGAGCAAAGGAAGGAAAGGAAGAAACTCACCAAAGACAGGAGCTACTGCAGAGAAACCGCATGAGCGGTTAGACAAATGCGTAGGGGCGGCTTAACAGAGGCGCATGGGCTGCTCTGTGCAGGCGCAGGGGCGGCGGCGTGACAGAAAGTGTTGTCGGCCTTCTTCTTCGACAGAACTCATAGCAGGGGCAACCAAAGCTCGAACCTTTGGTTCCAACACGTCGAGTCTCCACTCTAAAGAGCTTGAGAACAACGAAAGGTCAACAACGGAACACTCCACAAGAATCAAGGCTCATGCTTGATCCTAGGAGAAGAAGGAAGAAAAGAACGAAAGGAAGAAACCAAAACAGAAGGGAAGGCATGCAGCGCTTAAAGGAACGTGAGGAAGACCAGAAAAGATGCACTTACACGTTCAGCAGGATTGCAGGAAGCAAGGACGGCTGCAGCTCTCTAGGGTTTGAAGACGATAGCAGGGAACGGGAAAAGGAGAGAAAGAAGAGAATATATAGGGACGGCTAGAAAGAAAAGAAGGAAGGGCGTCTAGGGTTTAGAAAGAAGATAAGGAAACCGGCCCATAAGATAAAATATCGGATATTCTATCTATGGAAGGGAGATAAAAGAACGAAAGAAAAGATCGGCATGATCTGTCGTAAATCCGCAGGGGCGGATTCACAGCCGCATGGGCGGCTGGCCGCGGGGGTGGCCCTCTTCACCGAAGGGGCGGTGAAGGCAAAAAACCTAGGATCTTACATCTATAGGTTGTGTTGTTCATCCAGTATTGAGGTGATCAAGTAGTGGTTGAGATTTATACGAGGTTAAGGTAAGTCCGTAGGACTTACTTAGCTGCCATCCTTATATTGGGTGTTTGCATGAGTGGTGTGTGTTTTATATGTTTGCTATGATAGCATGAGATGTCGTTTATACCGACCTATGTTTTATTGATTGCCCCGTATGCGTGGTTGTGATAACCTTTCCCTTTCATCCCGTCGTGGAGTCTGGGAGGTTCTTTGATGTCAGGCCTGACTGACTTTACAAGAAGGGCACAATCCACTCCCACAGGGTACACGGATTGTGTGACCGATACTTGTGCAGCTGGCTAGCAGGCTCAGAGGCGAGGATGTATCGGTTCTCGTGTCACATAGTTTCATATATATTTATATATACGATTTGAGTGAATGACCATTATATTGAGATGATGAAATGGTAAATGTGTGAAAGCATGCTGATGTGTTTATCTTTCCTTGATTGTGTTTGTGCTTATGCATTACTATATATATGTGTATAGATAGCTAATGGTTTATTACCATGTTGTAGATGCCCCACAGGATAGACATGATGTTGGGTGATCTAGCAGAGTGGCAGGCCGAGGACGTCTCGTACATAGGTTGTTGTGGGATTTTGGGTTTGTTTACCTTTTCCCTCTTGTGTGAGGATGATATTTTGTTACCTCCTGTGTGAGGATGTTGGTTTATATACTTGGCTATGTTGTCTTACCTTTTGGTTGTATAGTTTTACGTATTTGTTTTTATACCTGTCAGTGCCATATTGTAAGGTCCAGTGAACTTGTTGTCAGCCTAGGGTCAGGATCCATTGTGAGATCCTAGCCCAATGTGGCACTCCAAGTCCCGCGGATTTGGGGTGTTACAGAGTTGGTATCAGAGCCTTAGGTTGACAACAATGGCACTTGCTACCTGCAATGAGGTTTGATAGGTAAAAATAAACAAAACCCACGTGGGGTCTGACGTCTTAAAAAGGTTTTTGGTTTTAAATGTAGTTTTGGGTTAGATGTACGAGAAGTCGCCACTCCTGCTATGGATATCTGCAGTATAGTTATGTATATATGTATTGTGGTTTATGTATATATATGTGTTAAGTATATATATATATATATATATATATATATATATATATATATATATATATATATATTTATACTTATGGCTTATATAAAGCCTAATAAGTTAGGTGTGCATACCCCGCAGATGGCTCGGACTAGAGTTACTGCCGTTGTAGGTAGAGGTAGAGGTAGACCACCCCGTCCTCCGGGTGTGGTAGGTGAGGGACCAGTTCCCGCTACTGATCCACTAGTAGTGGAGGAGATACACGAGGAGGTTGCAGAGAGCGTTGTTCCAGAGACGATGAGTGGTGGATCTAGGAGACATCATTCACACCGAGCTCAGTCTGATGACGCTGACCGTGTCTCCATGGGCGGACCAGAGTTCAAGGAGTACCTCAGACGTTTTGAGGAGGACATCAGGGCTGGCAGACGAGCCCCAGACTTACCAGTACATGAGGGATCTTCTGAGAGATCTCAGGGAGCGACACAGGTGCCAGTTGCACCTACACGTGTTGCAGAGCCAGTTCGAGCTGTGAAGGAGACTCGAGGGCCTCGACCAGATGCCTGGTTGAAGGCATTTCACCAGCAGGGAGTGCCACACTTCTCAGGAGAGAGTGGTTTACAGACGGAGGTGTGGATAGGGCATGTAGACTCAGCTTTAGAGTCTATCAGGTGCCATGAGGATAGACGGATAGAGCTGGTGCAGTCTCTATTCCGTGACCTTGCACATCAGTGGTGGAGGACTATACGGCCTAGAGCCACTAGTTATGATCATATGAGGAGCATGATTAGGGAGCAGTTCTGCCCTGCCTCACTAAGGAGGGAGAAGCTGCAGGATTTTGTGGAGGCCGGCTTTGAGGACGTGCCTATTGCAGACGCCATCCACCGCTTCCAGACCGAGTTAGCTTTGCTGGGTCCAGCTGCACCATCTGAGGACCAGCATGTGTATATGTTCTCTCGTCGTCTGAGGGAGAGCACGCGTTCATACATGGCGGGATTTCATTACGAGTCCCTCGCTGATTATCAGGACAGGGCTTCTGCTTATGAGAGAGAGCGAGCCAGTCAGAGGAGAGCTTCTCAGATGGGACGGTCTGAGAAGAGGCAGCGCACTGGGCACACCAGTGGAGTTGGAGGAGCATATGGTTCTAGACGAGACCAAAGACGTCAAAGTTATCCCTCGTTTGTACTAACTGCAGATAAGGGATGACAGTGTTACAACTGTGGTGACCCTGGCCATTTGAGGCCAGATTGTCCCAGACCAGTTGTGACTTGCTTTACCTGTGGTAGACCAGGCCACAGAGCTGCCTTCTGTAGGCACGGTGGAGTTGCATCTCAGCAGGGTTCTTCCCCTGCTAGTGTAGTAGGAGGTGGTCAGAGGACACCTCAGCAGCAGACGCAGGGACATCAGAGATTCCCTGAGCGTCCATCTACTCAGGGTTCTGCTCTAGGACCGAGAAGAGACAGAGGTAGAGATGTGGGCAACAGTGATGCCAGAGGAGCCCGATGGCGAGCTTTTGAATTGAGGAGTGCAGAGGATCCACCTACACCGGCTGCTACAGGTACCATTCTGCTTCATGGTTTACCTGTTAGAGTTTTGTTTGATACTGGTGCTACGCATTCATTTATTTCTGATACATGTTTTGAGCGTCTGAGTTTAGCTACAATAGAGGGGATGCCCTTTACTATAGGGTTACCTGATGGTAGTCGGGTCAGAGGTGCCTGAGAGGTGATGGAATCACTATCTTATTAAGGTAGTTTAAGTATGTTTTTAGAGTCAAATGGTTGTATTTTGTTGCCGATTGTGTAAATCCAGCTGAAGAACTAAGCAACGAAGAAATCCAAAGATTTAGCAACAGTTGGAAGAAGAACGGAAGAAAAGAGAAGTCCAGAGAAACCCTGTCACGGCACCCGCGGCGACACTGTCCCGCCCCCACGGCAACACTGATTCCAGAGGAACCCTGTCACGGCACCCGCGGTAATACTGTCCCGCCCCCGAGGTGACACTGACTCCAGAGGAACCTTGTCACCGCCCCCGCGGTGACACTGTCCCGCCCCCGCGGCGACACTGTGCCGCCCCCGCGGTTTGACACCAGAAAGGTCAAGAAGATCAACAGTCAGCCGTTCCAAAGCATTAATGACCCGCCCCCGCGTCCCTGCCATGCCGCCCCCGCGGCTTAGTTGAAGATGGAGTGTTTTGCACTAAACCGCCCCGCGGCTCCAAGATCCGCGCCCGCGGTTATGCAACAGTCGTAATAAATTTGGTTGTTTAGACTCTCACTTTATGACATTTAAAGTGACGGTTTAGGCTGCCAATTTACTGCAATTTAGTGTCCTAATTAGTATAAATAGAGATGCTAGGATAGTGTTAGAACATCTCATTTTCACCTCATCACATCAAAAAACACCTTTATATTCTTTGTTTTATTTTGTTCTCTATGGAGGGCTAAGCACCTTTAGTTGTGCTTGACATTGGAAGCTCTCGACATAGATCTGGTTGTAAGTTTTATAATTAAAGTTGCTATTCCATAATGATTTGTGTTATGTTCTTGTGCTTAACTTCTTGATTGTATCTCTCCCTCTATCTAGCTTGATCATCTAGGTACTTGGGTCTTATCCAATGTGCTAGGAATTGTGGTTCCGGGTTCGGGTCATCTTTCTAGTAGCAAACACATTTACATAAGTGGGTTGCAAGTGTAATTCGTGAGTGGAACATAACCACATGATTTTAGTAACTGGTTGTTTCTAAATCTCATGTGTCTCTTTATCTTTATTTGAATGCTATTGTTAAAATCTGATTTTGTAGGTTTACGTGTTAGGATTAACAATAAGTAATATCGGGGCTGGTTGAACCGGTATTTAAACACGATCGAGATGAGAACAAACTTTGGAATAAACTTCATGAAAACAATGATCAACCATATCTTATGTTGAAGCGGATAATTGTCAAGTGCAACGTTTTCTTAAAATCATTGAAATTAACTTCTTGTTTGCTTTGCCTATTTATCACTTTAACAATCACAAACCCCCCTTGGTTACATATTGTTGATAGTTTAATCACATTTGTGCTTTAATTACTCTCTATCTCTCTTGGATTCGACCCTTACTTAATCACTATACTTGTTTAGTATTGAGTTCGGAAATTACTTTGATAGGATATAAATGACCTAAGAAAATATCCTTGTCAAATTTGGCGCCGTTGCCGGGGAGATTAGAGTTTTTAAGTACTTTGTTATTTTTATTGTCAATTATTGGTTTGAACCATTTGTATGGTTCAAACTCATGCTACTAATCGCTCTTTTGCACTAGAAGAGAGTGAGAAAACAAGTGGTTGGATCATGGATGGCATCAACGGGATAAGACCTCAACATCAACAAATTGATCCCGGAGGAGTCATACAAGCATGATCAAGGACTTACGTCGAGACAACGACGTAAAACAAAGGCGTTGCTCGGGAGGTAACCCGAGGAAGGAGGAATAAAATTCTTTATGTCGTCTATCCGCCCCCGCGGCTAGGAACGTCCGCGACCGCGGTGTTCGCCCCTAGAGGTGTGTGCAAATAAGTTTTAAATTTATAAAACTAGAATCAAGCAGCGAACCCGCAGTGTACGGATCGATATAGTTAAGCAAGAATTCCAGAGTATCGAACACAGGGATTTGGGGGGAACGAACTCGATTGCAGATTATCAAGCAAGTAAATATAAGAGCTTTGCAAATTATTGGGAAAACAACAATCCTAAAGATCCAAGTATCCAGCTGTGGCAATCGATTCAAGATATACTTAATGATATAAAGACAGAGTTGAGATATGCAAAGGTATACTAATGTAAGGTAATCGTACGGTGAAGTTCCAAAAACCTTATATAACCCACCTACAAGGCACTCTCTATACAGGTTGTTGAGGCTCAATATAGAAAGATTCTAGAGACGAGAATTAGTATCAAATACCCAAACTTATAACCCAAGGATCAAGACTAACTTAACCGATTGAGGTTGTGACACTCACAATCGAGGTAGAGGTTGTTGAGGCTTCACTACCACCTAGAAAAGACAAGTCTAAACTAAGCTAAAGCAAATCTTTAACTTTAGATTAAAGTAAAAGCAGGTTCGTAGACTTAAGGGAAATTACGGTTAGTTCTTGAGGTTCCACGGCCGTGGACTCAAGAACAGCCCGTAATTTAGGGTTTGTCGGCGATAATTCTCTAACTCTCAGGGTCTAATCTAATTGCGATCGATCTATCATCATCTAAGCCACAACTATCAACCCTTCACCTTAGAATTGTTAAGGGTTTTTAGCCAATAACAGTCATATTGATATCAATTTAAGAATTAAAAGATAAAAAGATGAAAACTTTCAAGAACTTTCAATAATCTTCAATTCAATCTCAAGGTCACAAAGAGAATAAGCAATGTCAAAAGATTCACAATAGAACAAACAATCGTAACCCTAGGAAAGAAAAGAAAACGGAATGTCAATCCGTTTTCCAAATCGAACCTAATCAAGAAGAGAGATCTTCTTGCAAAATCTTCCAAGAACTTCGATCTTCTGCAAATCCGGAGATCTCAACAGCAACCTCCACCAAAAGTGCGAGATTGGAGAAATTCCCAACACGAACTTCGATATCTTCAAAGAGATGTCAATTGCCTCCAAGCAAGAGATGCAAAACGTGCTCGTATCTAAGCGGCGATCAATGAGGGCAAACGGGTAGCGAAGGTAAATGCCGCTAAGCGAAGATGACGGAAACTTGCTTCGTCCGTCTTTTTATAGTGTAGGGCAAAATGTCGGCCCGGCCCAAATCTTTAAAAGATCGTGGCTTCAAAGTGTGGCGAAAAGATTCGCCAAGATCACGGTCGTGGAAGTGTTCCACGACCGTAATTTAGAGCGTGGAAACAAATACGGTTTGCAACGTATGTTCCACGGCCGTGTAATCCCCTGGAATGAACATGGATTTCTGACTCCAAATCCACGGCCGTAATTCTGAACGTGGTTTGTGATACGGCCGTATTTTAGGGCGTAATTTAGGGCAAGAACGTGATTCTTCCCTAAACTCGTGCATTCCTCAAACTAAGACTCCAAATTGCTTCCAAAAAGTGTCCTCAATCTATGGACATATCAACTCAACTCTCCTTTGCTCGATTCCGTTCGAAAATAGCTCCAAATCACCTATAATCAACATAGAACTAGTGTAGACATCCATATCGACAATATAGGTAATACTAGCTCACATATGCACAAAGTTAAATCAAAGACTATCAATATGAATCAAATACGTTTAGAAAACGTGCCTAAAATATCACAATATTTCATGCTAACAAATAACCCCATACTTAACACTTGCTTGTCCCTAAGAAAGGTCTTTCAAAAAGCTTTAAACAAGAGTTAGGATGAAATATGTGTACCTTCTTTTGGATGAATGTGACTTCTAAAGAATAGATCATTCTCAAACCTTGCTTCAATCGTTTTTCAAACTTTCACATACTTAATCAAAGAGTAAAAGGTAAAGAAAATTCATGAATCAACTCAACTTCTAAACAAGCATTATAACCTTCAAACATTAACAAAATCAATCTCAAAAAAAAACTTCAATTTAGATCACCAAGTCATATAACATTCTTTTGATCTTAAGGACTTTCAAAGAAAAGGTCTAGAATATGGAAGGAAAGGGAAAACTTTAAGGGAAAGTGGTGCATAAATCCGGGAAAGTGGACAACTACCTTCTTCTTCTTATGCGGTTCCCGCAACACTTCAACTTAGAGCTTCGCTCTCTTCTTTTTCGACTTTACTTTTGGAGTTATGGATAGAGGTGCACAAAAACCGAAGCCTAGGAGATCGGCGTTTCTCAAATTTTTCAAGAGATGCCTCAAACCCTTAGCGCACATACCATAATCCGCTAGGAATATCGCTCAATCCGACTTTGGCAAGACACAAACACCCGGCTATGTGAATGGTGCCGAGTTACTCATCGTCATGATTGACTTCCCCAAACCTATAATTTCTTTCTATTCAATTGATTGCAAATAATTGCTCTCATGGCCCTCCCACATCAAACATGCCTTTTTCTCATTCACTTCTCCAAATTCCCGGATAGGTAAGGGAGGCTAACATTTTAATGAGGAGCTAGATGATCAAAGAAAGAAGAAAGAAAGTATCGAATTGCCTTAATCATTTCAACAAGAAGTATAGGAACTTATGATGTGATTTCAACTTCAATTTTCTAGCATGATTTAGGTAACATCTTCACATTATAAAACTTGCAAAAGAGGTAAAATTCATTCATTCAAGTTCTTTTCAATTCACAATCCTTTTAAGCATGCAATTGTCATCAAACTCAATTCACAAGTAGTGATTATCATGGAAATCATCTCAATTCATTAGAAGCACAAAATTTTTCAAAATTTTTCAATTTTTATGGGTTTTTCAAGTTCTTTTTCATGCAATGCAATAAGGAAACGTGTAACACATAATGAAGATGCAACGATAGTCTCAAATGAAGCAAACATAGAGAGTAGAGTTATTACAGACTTTTTAGTACATCCCACCCCATACTTAGGACGAACATTGTCCCTAATGTTCAAAAGAAAGAACAAAAGAAAAAAAAGAAACTCACAAGTGGTGGCGGGAATGTCTAAAACAACGATCATGCATCAATCACTGCGGCGCCGGCGGAGGTGGGAATGGAGAGAAACTCGGATCATAGAACCGCCCAAACTGCTGGCGGTAGACGTCCCTCATCATGTGGTCAAGGTCGTCCAAGCGTCCGTCTCTAGCATCCGCCCGGATCTCTAGCGCTCCGACTCTCTCTGAAAGTCCGGTAGCCCAATCCGGCATCTGCTCGTACCATCCCGGGGCGTGACTGTACCATGTTGGAGCATCGGATGGTGCTGGTGCTGGTGGCGGTGGTGGTGCTGCTGGCTGCGCCGTGGACCATGGAGGGGGTGTGTCGTACCAAGTGGGAGGTGTAGTCATCCACGTGGGCCTCTCACTCACGCTGGCGCGGCGAGATGACGAGCCTGGAGCTCTAGCTGGACGTGGAGAGCGCCTAGGTACATCCTGGGCCGCCTCCGGCTGATCCGGAAACGTGCCGAACTCGTGCTCCGCTCCTCCACCGCTCTCGTACTGACCTCCCATGTCCTCCTCCTCCACAACCGGTGGTGGAACGTAGGGGGGAGCTACTAGCCTGTTCGCATGCATCGCAGCGAACGTCTCCTTCCAATTGTGGCGTCCCGCCACAATGGAATACTCCGGCAGCCACTCAATCCCTCTACCCGTCCTAGTCTCCCAAGGCATGCCCGCATAAGGCGGACCTCCATGTGTGGGGAAGATGAGTCCCCTAACCATAAAAGCATGTAGCCCTAAGGGAACCGCCGGTATACGGGTGCAAGCAGAAAAATCAACACCGAATGTCCTAGCAATGTGGGTCACTATCCCACCATATCCAATGTTCCCCTTCTTCTTATTCTTCAGTTTACTCATCGTAGCCGCCAAAAGAGTGGCACAATCTGCACGGCGACCGTAAAGCATACAATAGAGCAAGAATAGCTCATCCGTCTTGATCTTTTGGGGCGTCTCCGTCCTAGGAAAGAGACACTCCGAAAGAACACGGTGAGCTATCTTCAAGGCTAGATGGTACATCAATCTAGCCTTGGTATCGGCGGGTTGCCAACGGTCCTCGTCGGCGTAAATCATGGCTACTTCCTCCCAAAAATCCTTGGGGTAAACTCCGCTCGGAAATCGACCGTTATAGGTCTCATGGAACCCGAAAATGGTCCCAAACTCAACAATGCTCAACTGATAGTCCTGTTCCATGAGACGGAAGGAGACGGTCCTATCAACGTGGCTGTGCTCAAAGGATGTCACAACCTCTCTGGTAATCTCCTCATACGCGTCTTCACGAATGTTCGTGAAGACAAGCAACCCGGCTCTATCCAAGAGCCATGTAAGATCATCCACAATGTTGAGAGGATGTAGATCCTCCAACAACAAGTACCTAGGACCTATCACTGTCCTCTTTGTGATCCTCTCAAACGCAGCAAGGTGGTTTTCTGTGTATGGTCGGAATGCTAGGGTGAGGGGGTGAAGATGGAGGTGAGGGTGAGGATGGTAGTGAGGGAGATGAGGGTGGTGGTGCCCTAGAGGTGGAGGGATTTCCTTTCCTTTTCTTACTTTGCTCTCCTTTCTTCTCCTTTATCCTTCCCGACATTCTCCTCACAAAGTCCATTTTTCAGAAAAATTACGGTCTGTTCTTGGGAAATTACGGCCGTGGTTTACCCAGAGACCGTGGTTCGTCTCAGAAACTCGTGAATCTAAGCAAATTCACCAACAATCACCACAACAAGCAGTCCTAATCTAATTCCTTCCGGTCTTTATCAGTTCTTCCTAAAAAACTATAGCAAAAACGAACTAAATCCGCGAAATTCGAGAAGAAAGAAATAACCTCTTTTTCGGATTGAAAAATCCAAAATACGTGTTTGTTGATCGATTTTCACTCGATTTGATGCTTGGATTCTGTTCGTGGTTGGATTTGCTGCAGTTTAGGACGAAGAATCGTTGAAAACGATTAGAAAACGAGGAATTGAGAGATGTGGAGGGTTTTCGGTTTCTAGGTCGTGGAAATGGGGAAAATTTTGGTTAAGTTTGTGAAGAATGTGGGTTTTATAGTGGCCGGCAAAATTTCCAAAAATTACGGTCTGTCGGGGCATTCCACGGCCGTGGAAGTGTACGGAACCGTGGTTTTGGTGATTTTTCAAAGGCTTTTGAGAATTACGGCCACTGTAGCTATGACGACCGTAATTTAGACCGTGGAACCTTCTGTAAAGCTTCAAAGTCCAAATTTCGTCACTTTTCTTCGACATTATCCTCCCTTTCTCCTTTTCCATCGATCCTACAACCAAAAACACGAACATACCGGAAGAAATCGAGGCAAAATAAAGCAAAAACATCTATTCTAAACTAGTCTATGAATCGAAAACAAAAACAAAAATGCAATACCTTGGGTTGCCTCCCAAGAAGCGCTTTGTTTAAGGTCCGTAGCTAGACCAAACTCGCACTTATTCGAGTGCGGTAGGCGCAAACTCCTCAGCTTGGAGTTCCGGTGTGTACTTCTTGAGTCGTTGACCGTTCACCTTGAAACTTCCGCTAGCTTCACCCCATACTTCAACTGCACCATGGGAGAAAATGCGTTTGATTAGAAAAGGTCCGGTCCAACGGGATTTAAGCTTACTTGGAAAGAGGCGAAGTCTTGAATTGAAGAGGAGAACTTGATCTCCTTCTTTGAAGTCCTTTGGAATGATATGCTTATCATGCCAACGCTTTGCCCTTTCCTTGTAGATCCTAGCGTTCTCATAGGCGTTCAAGCGAAGTTCATCCAGCTTGTTGATGTCTAGGAGACGCTTCTCTCCCGCTTCTTTCATGCCGAAATTCAGCCACTTGATAGCCCAAAATGCCTTGTGCTCTAGCTCTACCGGCAAATGACAAGACTTCCCATACACAAGGTTGTATGGTGTGGTTCCTATGGGAGTCTTGTATGCAGTCCGGTACGCCGATAATGCATCATCTAGCTTCAAGGACCAATCCTTCCTAGTCCTTGAAACCGTCTTCTCTAGAATTCCCTTGATCTCCCTATTTGAGATCTCAACTTGTCCACTCGTTTGTGGATGGTAAGGGGTAGCGATCTTGTGAGTAACCCCATACTTAGCTAGAAGAGCTTCAAAGCGACGAGCTATGAAGTGAGAACCTCCATCACTAATGATTGTCCTTGGTGTTCCAAATCGCGGAAAGATGGTCTTGTTGAAGAACTTAACCACCACCATGGCATCATTTGTGGGAGAGGCAATTGCTTCCACCCATCTAGAAACGTAGTCTACCGCCAATAGTATGTATTGGTTTCCACAAGAAGATGGGAATGGTCCCATGAAATCGACTCCCCAAACGTCGAAAATCTCCACCTCTTGGATGTTGTTGAGGGGCATCTCGTTCCTTCTAGAAATATTGCCTGTTCTTTGACAAGCATCGCAGCAAGAGACAAAGGATTGCACATCTCTAAATAAGGTAGGCCAAAAAAATCCAGATTGCAATACCTTTGCGCTAGTCTTGTTCGAACTAGCGTGTCGTCCACAAGGTAGTGAATGACAATGGCGGATGACACTTTGCATCTCATCTTCCGGCACACATCGCCGAATGATGCCATCCGGACCTCTCTTGAAGAGGAGAGGCTCGTTCCAATAGTATTCCCGGACGTCCTTAAAGAACTTCTTCCTTTGTGCGTAGGATAGTCCGGGCGGTATCTCCTGGCAAACCAAATAGTTAACGAAATCAGCAAACCATGGTTCGTTACCTTTGGAGATCTCGTTGATGCACTCCTCTATGATGTATAGGTGTTCGTCCGGAAAGGAGTCATCAATGGGTAGATGGTCGTCCTCTAGATGTGTGAGGCGACTCAAATGATCCGCAACAGAATTTTCTGAACCTTTCTTGTCGCGGATCTCAAGATCGAATTCTTGTAGGAGAAGAATCCATCTAATCAGCCTTGGCTTCACGTCTTTCTTCGCAAGGAGGTACCGGATCGCAGCATGATCCGTGTAGACGATCACCTTTGCACCTACAAGATAAGAGCGAAACTTGTCAATAGCATAGACAATGGCTAGGAACTCTTTTTCTGTAGTGGCGTAGTTGAGTTGAGCTTCGTCTAGCGTCTTGCTAGCGTAATATATGGCATGGGTTCGCCCTTCCTTTCGTTGTCCAAGAACAGCCCCAATAGCTACGTCACTAGCATCGCACATAATCTCGAAGGGGAGAGTCCAATCCGGGGGTTGGATAATAGGTGCTGAAACTAGAGCTTGCCGAATGGTGTTAAATGCATCTAAACATTCCTGCGAAAACTCAAAAACCGCATCCTTCATCAATAGATTAGTGAGAGGTTTTGATATCTTAGAAAAGTCCTTAATGAAGCGCCTATAAAATCCAGCATGTCCTAGGAAACTTCTTATCCCTTTCACCGAAATTGGGGGAGGAAGTTTCTCTATGGTCTCTATCTTAGCTTTGTCTACCTCTATCCCTCTACTAGAGACTAAGTGGCCTAATACGATTCCTTCCTTAACCATGAATTGACACTTCTCCCAATTAAGAACTAGGTTAGTGTCTTCACAACGTTGTAAAACAAGAGAGAGGTTAGAAAGGCAATCGTTAAAAGAGGAACCGTGTACGGAGAAGTCGTCCATGAAGACTTCCATGATTTCCTCTACGTACTCGGAGAAGATGGCCATCATGCACCGTTGAAAGGTGGCTGGGGCGTTGCAAAGCCCGAACGGCATCCTCCTATAAGCGAACGTACCCCAAGGGCACGTGAATGTGGTCTTCTCTTGATCGTCCGGATGTATCGGAATCTGAAAGAAACCACTATAACCGTCAAGGTAGCAAAAATGTGAATGTTGTGCTAACCTTTCAAGCATTTGATCGATGAATGGCAATGGAAAGTGGTCCTTCCGCGTCGCGTTGTTGAGCTTGCGGTAGTCTATACACATTCGCCATCCAGTCACGGTTCGGGTAGGAATGAGTTCGTTGTTCTTGTTGGTGATGACCGTCATTCCTCCCTTCTTCGGAACTACTTGAACTGGACTCACCCATTTGCTATCGGAGATAGGATAGATGATACTTGCATCAAGAAGTTTAAGGATTTCCTTCTTGACAACCTCCTTCATGGTCGGATTCAACCGCCTTTGAGGTTGTCTTGAAGTTCTAAAATCCTCCTCCATTAGTATCTTATGCATACATAGGGAGGGTTTAATTCCTACTAAGTCCTCGATAGTGTAACCTATGGCTTTTCTATGTTTCCTAAGGACTGTCATGAGTTGTTCATGTTCATCTATGCTTAGTTCGGAACTAACAATGACCGGAAAGGTAGAATTAGATCCAAGAAAAGCGTACCTTAGATGAGTAGGAAGTGGTTTGAGATCCATCGCTTTCGGAGCTTCCAATGGTCCTTGAGGAGCATCCGACGTTTCCTTAGAAGTTTCTAAGGTTGTCGAGTGGTTTGAAGAAGAATCAAAAGAAGTTGAAGAAGTAAGCCGATCATCCTCTTCCACGGTCAGAATTACGGCCTCCCCATGTGTTCCACGGCCGTGTAATCCCCTGGAATGGAGGTCGATTTTGGTTGTGAAATCCACGGTCGTGGAATACAGGGTATGACCGTGGATTCTTATATTCTCAGCCTCATCGTGGAGTTTTTCAAATTCCACTTCATGCATCTCTTCTTGTGCTTCTAAGGCTTCAATTTCCTCTTTGCACTCTTCTTCTTCCCCTACATTGGTTAAACTCATAGTGATAACTTTTTGTAAAGGATCGTTGAAGAGAATCACACTTACTTCCTCCCTAGACAAACCTTCTTCATCTTGGATATCGTAAATATCCTCATCAAAGATTGGCTCCTTTACTAGAGTGGAAAGAACGAACTCTACTTTCTCTTCTCCAATATCAAAAGCGAGTCTCCCATTCTTGCAATCAACCATGCAGCCGGAAGTTGCAAGAAACGGTCTTCCGAGTATGATCGGGACCGGACTATCTGCAGGAATGTCAAGCACGACAAAATCAATAGGGACAAAGAATTTACCTAGCTTGACCGGGACGTCTTCTACAATACCGACGGGGCGAGTGATGGATCGATCCGCCATGTATAACGTCATCTTGACCGGTTTAGGATCGCCTAAACCGATCTTCCTACATAATGCAAGTGGTATGATGCTCACACTTGCTCCCAAGTCACATAAAGCGTCGTATGTGACATCTCCCACTCCAATGGGAATGCAAAATGACCCCGGATCCTTCAACTTTGGGGGCATTTTCTCCTTCATAGTCTTGATGAGATCCGAAGAATCTGAACTCATCTTGACCTCACCGAAATCTTCTAGCTTCCTCTTGTTAGAGAGAAGCTCCTTCAAGAACTTGCCATAAGCCGGCATACCTACAATAGCATCAATGAAAGGTATATTAATATGCAGCTTGCTCATGAGTTCTATGAACTTACCGAATTGCTTGTCTAGGCGCGCCCGCGCTCTAGATTGAGGGAACGGTAGGGGAGGTTTGTAAGCTGGAGGAGGAACATAAACATCTTCCTTCTCCTTCCCCTTTCCTTTGTCCTTCTCTACGGGGACTTCAACAAACGTAGGCTGCGGATCGGTGGTAGTCACTCCGCTCCTAGTTGTAATCGCCATTACCCTTCCCTTAGGGTTATCCTCCGTCTTTCCTGGAAATTTTCCTTGATTTCTAGGAACTTCCTCCGCGTGGTTGAACAATTGGTTCTCCAAAACCTTTTGAGCTTTGTCAACCTTAGAGACTTGATCATCAACCTTGATGAGGCGGTTCTCCAACCCTTGAAGCTTTCCCAAGATTGTCTCCAACATGGGATTGGACTTCTCCTTTCCCGTATTGTTTCCTCTATTAGATGATTGCCCCTGGCTTTTCAAAGGAGTAGAGGAAGAGGAGGGTGGAGTTGGTGAATTAGAATTGGAAGGATAGGAGTTACCGGAATTTTGTTGATTGGAGCGCCAATTGTTGTTGTTTGAACCCCGATTGTTGTTCCAATTGTTGTTGTTCCGGTTGTTGTTGTTTCCATTCCAATTATTGTTCCGGTTATTGTTCCGGTTATTGTTGTTGCGGTTGGTGTTGTCACCGCCATTGTTGTTGCCCAAATAGCCAACATCCTTCTCTTGTTGCTTTGGGAAGTTGGTTTTGATAGTCTCCTTCAACTCCTTGATCTCATTGTTGAGGGAGAAAATTTGATTTTGAGCTTCATGTGTGAGCTTTGCTCCTTGCTCCACACGATTTCCCTCCGCTTTCCGGTGGGAGTACTTCTCTATGACTCTTGCTTGCTTCTCAATGAAGTCCCAAGCGTCATCTTCTCTCATGTCCATGAATGTTCCACATGAGAGGGATTGGAGGTTGAATTGCGTTCCCGCATCCAGCCCTTTGTAGTAGATTTCCAGTAAGGCAAGCTTGGATATGCCATGATGAGGGCAATCCAAGAGCAAATCCTGAAACCTTTCCCACGATTGAAACAAACTTTCGTTAGGTCTCATGGAAAAAGCATTAATCTTACCTCTAAGTTCCGCCGTTTTGGAGGGCGGAAAGAATTTGGTGAGAAACTCCGCGGAAAGGTCTTCCCACGTGTCTAGTTTCCCATTGGGAAGAGCTTGATACCATGACAACGCTTTCCCTTTCAAAGAGAAAAAGAAAGGTTTGAGCTTATAGCTATTGGTAGTAGCGTTCTTCGGTCTTATTGTCTCCATCATACACTCAAAGTTTTGCAAGTGTTGGTGTGGAGATTCAGTGCTTGTACCGCCAAATTGGATTTGGCGAACAAGAGTGATAACTTGAGGGTTAAAGCTAAACCCTTGCACATCATCAGCATCAAATTTCACACCCAAGCGGCGTGGTTGTTGTGTTGGATCCATCCGCTGGCCAAGAGTTCTTGGCTCATCATCTACACGTTCGATCCTCGCATTCCTAGGTGGAATGCGGCGATTAGTAGCTCCTTGTGGATGAAAAGGATTCATATTGATCGTGGGATCAATCTCTTCTAACGGCGGCATGGAAGAGTCACTATCATCAGCGGATGAGTGGCTTTTTCTTCTAGACCTTGATCTTCTTTTTGAGGACTTCTTGCCTACCTTATTCTCAAGGTCGCTCATCTTTATCCTCATTTGGAAGATCATGTCTTGTAGACCATTAACTTGAGATTGATGACGATCCATCTCATCTTGGCAGAGAGTCTCATTCCATCGGAGTTGAGATTCCTTCTCCGCCAACTCCGTTTGAAGATCACGTTCGTGTTCTTCGGCCATCTTCTTTTCCTTGCGCTTTTGCCTCAAGGTTTTCTCTAGCTCTTGATCAAGAGGTAAGAGATCTGCGGTGTTCCTAGACCTGCGCATGCACTCAAAGAGATATCAAATAACGAGAGCAAGCTCCCAAGCTTGACAACCGGCTACCGGATTCGGCCTAAACCAAATCCCCGGCAACGGCGCCAAAAACTTGTTCGCCCCTAGAGGTGTGTGCAAATAAGTTTTAAATTTATAAAACTAGAATCAAGCAGCGAACCCGCAGTGTACGGATCGATATAGTTAAGCAAGAATTCCAGAGTATCGAACACAGGGATTTGGGGGGAACGAACTCGATTGCAGATTATCAAGCAAGTAAATATAAGAGCTTTGCAAATTATTGGGAAAACAACAATCCTAAAGATCCAAGTATCCAGCTGTGGCAATCGATTCAAGATATACTTAATGATATAAAGACAGAGTTGAGATATGCAAAGGTATACTAATGTAAGGTAATCGTACGGTGAAGTTCCAAAAACCTTATATAACCCACCTACAAGGCACTCTCTATACAGGTTGTTGAGGCTCAATATAGAAAGATTCTAGAGACGAGAATTAGTATCAAATACCCAAACTTATAACCCAAGGATCAAGACTAACTTAACCGATTGAGGTTGTGACACTCACAATCGAGGTAGAGGTTGTTGAGGCTTCACTACCACCTAGAAAAGACAAGTCTAAACTAAGCTAAAGCAAATCTTTAACTTTAGATTAAAGTAAAAGCAGGTTCGTAGACTTAAGGGAAATTACGGTTAGTTCTTGAGGTTCCACGGCCGTGGACTCAAGAACAGCCCGTAATTTAGGGTTTGTCGGCGATAATTCTCTAACTCTCAGGGTCTAATCTAATTGCGATCGATCTATCATCATCTAAGCCACAACTATCAACCCTTCACCTTAGAATTGTTAAGGGTTTTTAGCCAATAACAGTCATATTGATATCAATTTAAGAATTAAAAGATAAAAAGATGAAAACTTTCAAGAACTTTCAATAATCTTCAATTCAATCTCAAGGTCACAAAGAGAATAAGCAATGTCAAAAGATTCACAATAGAACAAACAATCGTAACCCTAGGAAAGAAAAGAAAACGGAATGTCAATCCGTTTTCCAAATCGAACCTAATCAAGAAGAGAGATCTTCTTGCAAAATCTTCCAAGAACTTCGATCTTCTGCAAATCCGGAGATCTCAACAGCAACCTCCACCAAAAGTGCGAGATTGGAGAAATTCCCAACACGAACTTCAATATCTTCAAAGAGATGTCAATTGCCTCCAAGCAAGAGATGCAAAACGTGCTCGTATCTAAGCGGCGATCAATGAGGGCAAACGGGTAGCGAAGGTAAATGCCGCTAAGCGAAGATGACGGAAACTTGCTTCGTCCGTCTTTTTATAGTGTAGGGCAAAATGTCGGCCCGGCCCAAATCTTTAAAAGATCGTGGCTTCAAAGTGTGGCGAAAAGATTCGCCAAGATCACGGTCGTGGAAGTGTTCCACGACCGTAATTTAGAGCGTGGAAACAAATACGGTTTGCAACGTATGTTCCACGGCCGTGTAATCCCCTGGAATGAACATGGATTTCTGACTCCAAATCCACGGCCGTAATTCTGAACGTGGTTTGTGATACGGCCGTATTTTAGGGCGTAATTTAGGGCAAGAACGTGATTCTTCCCTAAACTCGTGCATTCCTCAAACTAAGACTCCAAATTGCTTCCAAAAAGTGTCCTCAATCTATGGACATATCAACTCAACTCTCCTTTGCTCGATTCCGTTCGGAAATAGCTCCAAATCACCTATAATCAACATAGAACTAGTGTAGACATCCATATCGACAATATAGGTAATACTAGCTCACATATGCACAAAGTTAAATCAAAGACTATCAATATGAATCAAATACGTTTAGAAAACGTGCCTGAAATATCACAATATTTCATGCTAACACGCGGCTAACCCAACAGTGGCCGCACCCGCGGCAAAAAAGAACCGCGACCGCGATGGCCGTGATGACGGGTATGTAAAAAAAAAGAAAGAAAGAAAAAGAAAGGAAAAAAAAAAGAAAAAGAAAAAATTCACCTCCACTCAAATCTCCGACCACAATCCCCTCTTTCCCTCACCACTTACATTCACCATTCTTCTCCACTCAAAACCTATCTTCCACACTCACATCCACTTATCCACCAAGCCACCACCTGATCTCCACTAGTGGCAAGAGCTCTTCTTCTCATACTTCCCGTAGCAACAAGAGTACCCCGAATGTCCACCATCTCATCAGTAAGCTTGTTATTCATCCTTCTCCCTTTTTAGTTTTTTCCTTCATTTTCACACTTTGAGGGCAAAGTGATCTTCAAGTATGGGGGAGGGATCTATCTTTGTTATGTTTGATTATTGAATTGTAATGTTTTATATTCAGTCAAAAAAAAAAGAAAAGAAAAGAAAAAAGAGAAAAAGGCATGAAAAATCCTTGGATAAACCGAAAACCCGAAAGGGCGGTTTAGGCAAAAAGAAGGTAGTCCGACCAACATTAGGTTGTTGCAAAAATGGACTTGAGGGATGTGAGAAGTGGTGAGAGTATCTTTGAAAAAAGAAGAGTGGCAAGGTGAAAACCCGAAAGGGCTCCTTGGAAAAATGAGCGAAATCCGAGTCATAGGTTCCCTTTTTTTACGTTGGTAACATAAGAAGAGGAGATATAAAGAGGAACGGGTAGGCCACTCTTGTAGCAATAAGGATGGTAGTTTTTCTCTTTTCACATCACTTTGATAGATTTTTATTTTTGCTCTTTTGCAATCTTTGTCTCATTGTCTTTCTATATTCATCATGCTTCTTGAGGTTTTTTGTTTTCATTAGGTAGATTTTTAGTTTACTCGGGACGAGTAAGAGTCTAAGCATGGGGGAATTTGATAGGTGATGGAATCACTATCTTATTAAGGTAGTTTAAGTATGTTTTTAGAGTCAAATGGTTGTATTTTGTTGCCAATTGTGTAAATCCAGCTGAAGAACTAAGCAACGAAGATATCCAAAGATTTAGCAACAGTTGGAAAAAGAACAGAAGCAAAGAGAAGTCTAGAGAAACCTTGTCACGGCACCCGCGGCGACACTGTCCCGCCCCGCGGCGACACTGATTCCAGAGGAACCCTGTCACGGCACCCGCAGCGACACTGTCCCGCCCCCGCGGCGACACTGACTCCAGAGGAACCCTATCACCACCCCCACGGCGACACTGTCCTGCCCCCGCGGCGACACTGTGTCGCCCCCGCGGTTTGACACCAGAAAGGTCAAGAAGATCAACAGTCAGCCGTTCCAAAGCATTAATGACCCGCCCCCGCAGCCCTGCCATGCCGCCCCGCGGCTTAGTTGAAGATGGAGCGTTTTGCACTAAACCACCCCGCGGCTCCCAGATCCCCGCCCGCGGTTATGCAACAGTCGTAATAAATTTGGTTGTTTAGACTCTCACTTTATGACATTTAAAGTGACGGTTTAGGCTGCCTATTTACTGCAATTTAGTGTCCTAATTAGTATAAATAGAGATGCTAGGATAGTGTTAGAACATCTCATTTTCTCCTCATCACATCAAAAACACTTTTATTTTCTTTGTTTTATTTTGTTCTCTATGGAGGGCTAAGCACCTTTAGTTGTGCTTGACATTGGAAGCTCTCGACATAGATCTGGTTGTAAGTTTTATAATTAAAGTTGTTATTCCATAATGATTTGTATTATGTTCTTGTGCTTAACTTCTTGATTGTATCTCACCCTCTATCTAGCTTGATCATCTAGGTACTTGGGTCTTATCCAATGTGCTAGGAATTGTGGTTCCGGGTTCGGGTCATCTTTCTAGTAGCAAACACGTTTACATAAGCGGGTTGCAAGTGTAATTCGTGAGTGGAACATAACCACATGATTTTAGTAACTGGTTGTTTCTAAATCTCATGTGTCTCTTTATCTTTATTTGAATGCTATTGTTAAAATCTGATTTTGTAGGTTTACGAGTTAGGATTAACAATAAGTAATATTGGGGCTGGTTGAACCGGTATTTAAATACGATCGAGATGAGAACAAAATTTGGAATAAACTTCAAGAAAACAATGATCAACCATATCTTATGTAGAAGCGGATAATTGTCAAGTGCAACGTTTTCTTAAAATCATTGAAATCAACTTCTTGTTTGCTTTGCCTATTTGTCACTTTAACAATCACAAACCCCCCTTGGTTACATATAGTTGATAGTTTAATCACATTTGCGCTTTAATTACTCTCTATCTCTCTTGGGTTCGACCCTTACTTAATCACTATACTTGTTTTAGTATTGAGTTCGGAAATTACTTTGATAGGATATAAACGACCTAAGAAAATATCCTTGTCAAATTTGCCGCCGTTGCCGGGAAGATTAGAGTTTTTAAGTACTTTGTTATTTTTATTGTCAATTATTGGTTTGAACTATTTGTTTGGTTCAAACTCATGCTACTAATCTCTCTTTTGCACTAGAAGAGAGTGAGAAAACAAGTGGTTGGATCATGGATGGCATCAACGGGATAAGACCTCAACATCAACAAATTCATCCCGAAGGAGTCATACAAGCATGATCAAGGACTTACGTCGAGACAATGACGTAAAACAAAGGCGCTGCTCGGGAGGCAACCCGAGGAAGGAGGAATAAAAGTCTTTATGTCGTCTATCCGCCCCCGCGGCTAGAAAAGTCCGCGACCGCGGCGAACCCAATAGTGGCCGCACCCGCGGCAAAGAAGAACCGCGACCGCGGTGTCCATGATGACAGGTATGTAAAAAAAAAAGAAAGAAAGGAAAAAAAAAAAAGAAAAAATTCACCTCCACTCAAATCTCCGACCACCATCCCCTCTTTCCCTCACCACTTACATTCACCATTCTTCTCCACTCAAAACTTGTCTTCCACACTCACATCCACTTATCCACCAAGCCACCACCTGATCTCCACTAGTGGCAGGAGCTCTTCTTCTCATACTTCAGTACCCCGATTGTCCACCATCTCATCAGTAAGCTTGTTCTTCATCCTTCTCTCTTTTTAGTTTTTTCCTTCATTTTCACACTTTGAGGGCAAAGTGATCTTCAAGCATGGGGGAGGGATCTATCTTTGTTATGTTTGATTATTGAATTGTAATGTTTTATATTCAGTCAAAAAAAAAAAAAGAAAAGAAAAAAGAGAAAAAGCCAACAAAATTTAAAAAAAAAAAGGCATGAAAAATCCTTAGATAAACCGAAAACCCAAAAGGGCGATTTAGGCAAAAAGAAGGTAGTCCAACCAATATTAGGTTGTTGCAAAAATGGACTTGAGGGATGTGAGAAGTGGTGAGAGTATCTTTGAAAAAAGAAGAGTGGCAAGGTGAAAACCTGAAAGGGCTCCTTGGCAAAATGAGCGAAATCCGAGTCATAGGTTCCCTTTTTTTACGTTGGCGACATAAGAAGAGGAGATATAAGGAGGAACGGGTAGGCCACTCCTATAGCAATAAGGATGGTAGTTTTTCTCTTTTCACATCACTTTGATTGATTTTTTATTTTTGCTCTTTTGCATGCTTTGTCTCATTGCCTTTCTATATTCATCATGCTTCCTGAGGCTTTTTGTTTTCATTAGGTAGATTTTTAGTTTACTCGGGACGAGTAAGAGTCTAAGCATGGGGGAATTTGATATGTGATGGAATCACTATCTTATTAAGGTAGTTTAAGTATGTTTTTAGAGTCAAATGGTTGTATTTTGTTGCCAATTGTGTAAATCCAGCTGAAGAACTAAGCAACGAAGAAATCCAAAGATTTAGCAACAATTGGAAGAAGAACTGAAGCAAAGAGAAGTCCAGAGAAACCCTGTCACGGGACCCGCGGCGACACTGTCCCGCCCTGCGGCGACACTGATTCCAGAGGAACCCTGTCACGGCACCTGCGGCGACACTGTCCCGCCCCCGCGGCGATACTGACTCCAGAGGAACCCTGTCACCGCCTTCGCGGCGACACTGTCCCGCCCCCGCGGCGACACTGTCCCGCCCCCGCGGCGACACTGTCCCGCCCCCGCGGTTTGACACCAGAAAGGTCAAGTAGATCAATAGCCAGCCGTTCCAAAGTATTAATGACCCGCCCCCGCGGCTTAGTTGAAGATGGAGCGTTTTGCACTAAACCGCCCCGCGGCTCCCAGATCCGCGCCCGCGGTTATGCAACAGTCGTAATAAATTTGGCTGTTTAGACTCTCACTTTGTGACATTTAAAGTGACGGTTTAGGTTGCCTATTTACTGCAATTTAGTGTCCTAATTAGTATAAATAGAGATGTTAGGATAGTGTTAGAACATCTCATTTTCACCTCATCACATCAAAAACACTTTTATTTTCTTTGTTTTATTTTGTTCTTTATGGAGGGCTAAGCACCTTTAGTTGTGCTTGACATTGGAAGCTCTCGACATAGATCTGGTTGTAAGTTTTATAATTGAAGTTGTTATTCCATAATGATTTGTGTAATGTTCTTGTGCTTAACTTCTTGATTGTATCTCACCCTCTATCTAGCTTGATCATCTAGGTACTTGGGTCTTATCCAATGTGCTAGGAATTGTGGTTCCGGGTTCGGGTCATCTTTCTAGTAGCAAACCCGTTTACATAAGCGGGTTGCAAGTGTAATTCGTGAGTGGAACATAACCACATGATTTTAGTAACTGGTTGTTTCTAAATCTCATGTGTCTCTTTATCTTTATTTGAATGCTATTGTTAAAATCTGATTCTGTAGATTTACGAGTTAGGATTAACAATAAGTAATATCGGGGCTGGTTGAACCAGTATTTAAATACGATCGAGATGAGAACAAACTTTGGAATAAACTTCATGAAAACAATGATCAACCATATCTTATGTTGAAGCGGATAATTGTCAAGTGCAACGTTTTCTTAAAATCATTGAAATCAACTTCTTGTTTGCTTTGCCTATTTGTCACTTTAACAATCACAAACCCCCCTTGGTTATATATAGTTGATAGTTTAATCACATTTGTACTTTAATTACTCTCTATCTCTCTTGGGTTCGACCCTTACTTAATCACTATACTTGTTTTAGTATTGAGTTCGGAAATTACTTTGATAGGATATAAACGACCTAAGAAAATATCCTTGTCAAATTTGGCGCCGTTGCCGGGGAGATTAGAGTTTTTAAGTACTTTGTTATTTTTATTGTCAATTATTGGTTTGAACCATTTGTATGGTTCAAACTCATGCTACTAATCTCTCTTTTACACTAGAAGAGAGTGAGAAAACAAGTTATTGGATCATGGATGGCATCAATGGGATAAGACCTCAACATCAACAAATTGATCCCGGAGGAGTCATACAAGCATGATCAAGGACTTACGTCGAGCCAACGACATAAAACAAAGGCGCTGCTCCGGAGGCAACCCGGGGAAGGAGGAATAAAAGTCTTTTGTCGTCTATCCGCCCCCGCGGCTAGGAACGTCCGCGACTGCGGCTAACCCAACAGTGGCCGCACCCGCGGCAAAGAAGAACCGCGACCGCGGTGGCCATGATGACACATATGTAAAAAAAAAAGATAGAAACAAAAAGAAAGGAAAAAAAAAGAAAAAAATTCACCTCCACTCAAATCTCCGACCACCATCCCCTCTTTCCCTCACCACTTACATTCACCATTCTTCTCCAGTCAAAACCTATCTTTCACACTCACATCCACTTATCCACCAAGCCACCACCTGATCTCCACTAGTGGCAGGAAGTCTTCTTCTCATACTTCCCGTACCGACAAGAGTACCCCGAATATCCACCATCTCAACAGTAAGCTTGTTCTTCTTCCTTCTCCATTTTTAGTTTTTTCCTTCATTTTGACACTTTGAGGGCAAAGTGATCTCCAAGCATGGGGGAGGGATCTATCTTTTTTATGTTTAATTATTGAATTATAATGTTTTATATTCAGTCAAAAAAAAAAAAGAAAAGAAAAAAGAGAAAAAGCCAACTAAATTTAAAAAAAGGCATGAAAAATCCTTGGATAAACCGAAAACCCAAAAGGGCGGTTTAGGAAAAAAGAAGGTAGTCCGACCAACATTAGGTTGTTGCAAAAATGGACTTGAGGGATGTGAGAAGTGGTGAAGTATCTTTGAAAAAAGAAGAGTGGCAAGGTGAAAACCCGAAAGGGCTCCTTGGCAAAATGAGCGAAATCCGAGTCATAGGTTCCCTTTTTATACGTTGGTGACATAAGAAGAGGAGATATAAGGAGGAACGGGTAGGCCACTCTTGTAGCAATAAGGATGGTAGTTTTTCTCTTTTCACATCACTTTGATAGATTTTTGATTTTTGCTCTTTTGCATGCTTTGTGTCATTGCCTTTCTATATTCATCATACTTCCTAAGGCTTTTTGTTTTCATTAGGTAGATTTTTAGTTTACTCGGGACGAGTAAGAGTCTAAGCATGGGGGAATTTGATAGGTGATGGAATCACTATTTTATTAAGGTAGTTTAAGTATGTTTTTAGAGTCAAATGGTTGTATTTTGTTGCCAATTGTGTAAATCTAGCTGAAGAACTAAGCAACGAAGAAATCCAAAGATTTAGCAACAGTTGGAAGAAGAACGGAAGCAAAGACAAGTCCAGAGAAACCTTGTCACGGCACCCGCGGCGACACAGTCTCTACCGATAGGCAACAAAATACAACCATTTGAAAGAAGAACAGTTGTAAGAAGAACGGAAGCAAAGACAAGTCCAGAGAAACCTTGTCACGGCACCCGCGGCGACACAGTCTCTACCGAGGTTGGTCTGATTGAGGTCTTTCGGGGTTGGGACCTTAGGAAGACAGGTTCTGTCATCAGCGCCGTACGAGCAGCTAGACTGATTACACAGGGATGTGATGCCTTCTGGTGCTAGACCATAAAGGATGGAGAGAGTCCAGCTTTGGAGGACATTCTAGTGGTCTGTGAGTTTGTAGATGTGTTTATGGAGCCGTCGAGTTTGCCTCCTCAGAGTAGTGTGGATTTCAGTATAGAGTTGGAGCCAGGTACGAGACCCATCTCGAAGGCCCCATATCGTATGGCACCTGTCGAGATGTTGAAGCTGAAGAAGCAACTCGAGGAGTTGGCTGAGAAGGGCTTCATACGCCCTAGTGTTTCACCATGGGGTACACTTGTCCTCTTTGTCCGGAAGAAGGACAGATCTTTGAGGTTATCCATTGATTACAGAGAGCTAAACAAGGTGACCATCAAGAGCAGGTATCCACTGCCTCGTATTGATGATCTACTTGATCAGCTTCAGGAAGCTACAGTTTTCTCCCGGATTGATTTGCACTCAGGTTATCACCAACTGAGGGTGAGAGAGCAGGACGTACACAGGACGATATTTTGTACCCGTTATGGACACTACGAGTTTGTAGTGATGCCATTCGGGCTGACGAATGCCCCAACAGTCTTTATGGAGTTGATGAACAGTATATTCATCGACTTCCTTGATCAGTTTGTGGTGGTCTTTATTGACGATATTTTGGTATACTCTCGTAGCAGAGAGGAGCATGCCGGTCATTTGAGGACGGTTTTGTAGATTTTGAGGGATAGAGAGCTGTATGCCAAGCTCTCTAAGTGCGAGTTTTGGATGTCTGAGGTTGCTTTTCTTGGACACATCGTCTCCACCGATGGTATTATGGTTGACCCGGCAAAGATTGAGTCCATTATTGCATGGACGACACCGACAAATGTCAAGGAAGTGCGTAGCTTTCTTGGCCTAGCCGGTTATTACAGACGTTTTCTGGAGGGATTTTCTGTGATTGCCCGTCCACTGACGAGTCTTCTGAGGAAGACTACCAGGTTTGTGTGGACCGACCAGTGTGTCCAGAGTTTTAAAGAGTTGAAGAAACATTTGACTTCTACCCCTGTCCTGGCACACCTAGAGGGTTCTGATGATTTCGTGGTCTACAGTGATGCATTCAAGCTAGGCTTGGGATGTGTGTTGATGCAGAGAGGCAGAGTGATTGCTTATGTGTCTAGACAGCTGAAGACGTATGAGAAGAACTACCCGACTCATGATTTGGAGTTAGCAGCGGTAGTTCATGCTTAAAAGATCTGGAGACATTACCTGTATGGTGCTACATGTCAGATCTTCACAGACCATAAGAGTTTGAAGTATATTTTCACGCAGCGGGAGTTGAATAACCGTCAGCGTCGATGGCTTGAGTTGATCAAGAAATTTGACCTTGAGATTTTGTATCATCCTGACAAGGCGAATGTTATAGCTGACGCCTTGAGTAGGAAGACGCCTCGAGAGAAGGCGATTGCAAGATTGACAATTCAGCCTCAGCTTCAGTGGGATCTAGCCTGGCTAGAGATGGACATCCAATTTCCTGATGAGGATGCCCAGTTATATGCTTTAGAGGTTTTACCTGGTCTGTTGGATGAGATCTAGCAGAAGTAGGGGACCTGCCCGACCTTGATGAGGATCAGAGATAGGATGTCTCGTGGAGAGACACCACAGTTTTCCATTGGAGCTGATGGAGTAATGAGGCGACATGATCGTATCTGTGTTCCTGTCGATGTAGAGTTGAGGCAGAGGATCTTACAGGAGGCCCACTGTACACCTTACTCTGTACATCCAGGTACGAGTAAGATGTATCATGATGTGAGACGTTCATAATGGTGGGGAGGGCTGAAGCCCGATGTAGCCAGATTTGTGGCTCAATGTGCGACTTGTCAGCAGGTCAAGATACAGCATTGTAGACCTGGAGGTGAGCTCCATCCACTGCCAGTACCGCAGTGGAAGTGGGAGGACGTATCCATGGACTTTGTGACGGGATTGAGACCTAGTAGGAGTTTTGATGTCATATGGGTTGTTGTTGATAGACTAACGAAGACGGCATGTTTCATTCATATTAGAGAGACGTTGCCAGTGAGAAGATTAGCTGAGAAGTACACTAGACAGATAGTGAGACTCCATGGTGTACCGAGGACGATCATCTCTGATCGAGATGGACGGTTTACCTCGAGGTTTTGGTAGCAGATTCAGACTACTTTGGGGACGAGTCTACACTTTACGACTGCGTTTCACCCCCAAACAGATGGTCAGTCAGAGAGGACCATCCAGACCCTGAAGGATATGTTGCGAGCTTGTGTGTTGGATCGGGGACAGGGATGGTCTGATTACCTCCCACTAGTTGAGTTCTCATACAACAACAACTGGCATTCATCTATTGGGATGGCTCCTTATGAGGCTCTGTATGGACGGAGGTGCCGTACACCTTTATGCTGGGATGAGCCTAGCAGTACCAGTGGGATAGCGCCAGAGCAGATTCAGGATGATATGACTCGAGTAGCGTTGATTAGAGAGAGGATGTTGGCTGCACAGAGTCGCCAGAAGTCATATGTAGACAAGAGGCGTCGGCCTCTAGAGTTCAGGGTAGGAGCTCATGTCTGGTTGAGAGTATCTCCGACGCGAGGCGTCATACGTTTTGGCATAAAGGGGAAGCTCAGTCCCCGATATGTAGGTCCTTTCGAGATACTAGATAGAGTTGGGAGGGCAGCCTACATGTTAGCATTGCCTCCGAGGTTAGAGGGTGTTCACCCTGTGTTCCATGTGTCTCAGTTGAGGGAGTACATACCATACCCGAGACACATTGTGAGTTATGATGATTTGGTGGTGGAGCCAGACCACACCTTTACTGAGCATCCTATTGCAGTTTTAGAACGAGGTGTGAGACGCCTGCGTTCGAAGGACATTCCTATCATGAGGATACAGTGGTCGAGACGTGGACCTGAGGAGGCCACATGGGAGACTGAGGATAGTATCCAAAGGAACTATCCGGAGTTTTATGCTGAGATAGATGCAATTGTAGGATCACCGAGTAGATCTTAGTGCTATCTTGGTAAGTGTTGTGATTATGTGCTTATGTGCTTATATGCCTTGATGTGCTTAAATTCATGCTAGATATGATGTGATGTATGATCTTACTAGATCTTGATGTGCTAGTGTGATTTATGATCATAGTTGGAGATGGTTCGTTCCTCCATGCTATTTGAGTGTGATTAGGATTTAGCTGGAGATGGTTCTTTCCTCCACGCTATCTTGATGGACATAGTCCTATTGGAGATGTTTTTCCTCCATGTGTTGAGTATATGTATAAGTTGGCTAGAGATGTGCTTCCTCTATGCCTTCTGATGTGACTATGGCAAGAGATGTGATTCCTCTATGCCTTTGGGATAGCGTTATGATCCTGTTCTCTGGAGTTGGTGATTCCTCCATGCATGTGCTTGAGGTTATAGAATGATTTAGGTTGTGACCTTTTTAAACGGAGATGTGATACCTCCGATAGAGTGAGTGTTATACCTCGGCATTTGGGTCCGAGAGGATTTGGGTTTGTTCAAGTTTCGGGACGAAACTTGTTTTTAGGGGGAAATGATGTAACAACCGGTGTTATTTGAAGCATTTGAGAGCTCCAATAAATAAATTTACAGTTGAGATATATGATCGGGACATCGAAAATGTCCTAGATGTGAAATAATGTAAAAAGACAAAACGGACAAAAGAGTCGTTATTCCGATTCTTAGCGGTTAAGAAATGCGGCTTAGGAATGCCCTTTTACGAGATAGTTATGGGTTAATTATCCCGATAATATTACGGAATTTCTATTCCAATTTGGTAAAATTTAGAGACCGGAATTTTAACCGCGTTTTAATTAAATGTTTTGGATTAACATTATATATATATATATATATATATATATATATATATATATATATATATATATATATATATATTATTCATATATGTATAAGTATAAGAGAGGTAATGGCGGCTAAGGATGCACCTTCTCTTTTACATTTCATTTCAACGAAGGCGGTCGAAGGAAGAGGACGAACGTACTCTCTCATATACACTTAAACTTAGATCATTCATTTTCGATCCATTTTCAAATCCGTTTGTACCATCGAGTCTCTTATCTTGTTCTCTTCATCCTGGTACAAATCTATTTTCCGTTTGATAGCTTTTTGGTAAAGCTTCCGTTTACCGTTATCGGAACGCCGACGGACCACCGCAAGTCATCAAACGTAAGGTTTCATACCGTGCTCTTACTCCCCGTATCGTCAGGAGTCCGTATCTTCTTCCGGATCGTATATCGGTTAGTAATGGATAAGTTATGAATTTATTCGTTTTCCGTACTGCGGGTTAGTACAAATTGACATTAAGTTTGTTAAAATGGATAATTAGAAATTTCATTATGCTCGTTACATTATTCTGGTAATTATGGGATTTTTAGTTTGATGATAATATCATGAGTTGGATATATGCCCTAATGTGGCTTTAAGGTTTAGCATGTAATTCGAGGTTATAGGATGTATATGATCCCTATGGATCCCTTTGGGTCTAGGTGTGACCCTTTGCTTTATAAGAGATGTGACATCTCTTTATGCCTTGTCTATAGGTTGTATTGTTCCTCTAGTGTTGAGGTGATCGAGTTGTGGTTGAGCTTTATACGAGGTTGAGGTAAGTCCGTAGGACTTACTTAGCTGCCATCCTTATATTGGGTGTTTGCATGAGTGGTGTGTGTTTTATATGTTTGCTATGATAGCATGAGATGTCGTTTATACCGACCTATGTTTTATTGATTGCCCCGTATGCGTGGTTGTGATAACCTTTCCCTTTCATCCCGCCATGGAGTCTGGGAGGTTCTCTGATGTCAGGCCTGATTGACTTTACAAGAAGGGCACAATCCACTCCCACAAGGTACACGGATTGTGTGACCGATACTTGTGCAGCTGGCTAGCAGGCTCAGAGGCGAGGATGTATTGGTTCTCGTGTCACATAGTTTCATATATATTTATATATACGATTTGAGTGAATGACCATTATATTGAGATGATGAAATGGGTAAATGTGTGAAAGCATGCTGATGTGTTTATCTTTCCTTGATTGTGTTTGTGCTTATGCATTACTCTATATATGTGTATAGATAGCTAATAGTTTATTACCATGTTGTAGATGCCCCACAGGATAGACATGATGTTGGGTGATCTAGCAGAGTGGCAGGCCGAGGACGTCTCGTACATAGGTTGTTGTGGGATTTTGGGTTTGTTTACCTTTTCCCTCTTGTGTGAGGATGATCTTTTGTTACCTCCTGTGTGAGGATCTTGGTTTATATACTCGGCTATGTTGTCTTACCTTTTGGTTGTACAGTTTTACAGTTTTATGTATTTGTTTTTATATCTATCAGTGCCATGTTGTAAGGTCCAGTGAACTTGTTGTCAGGCTAGGGTCAGGATCCATTGTGAGATCCTAACCCAATGTGGCACTCCAAGTCCCGCGGATTTGGGGTGTTACAGCTGCTACGGCTCCAAGCAATATCTCTCCAAACCAATTGGCTCAACTATTGGCTCTATTAAGTAAATCTTCACCTCCAGATAGCAAGAAAGAAGATCATACAACTTTCTTGTCCGGTAAGCCTCTTTGCTTGTTCTCTACTACTCTTCAATCACAGTGGATTGTCGGCAGTGGAGCAACTGACCATATAACACCTCACCTCATTTTTTCTCTAAATATGAGCCTGTTTCTCAAGAAACTTTTATCACCATGCCTAATGGACGACGTGCACATGTTTCACATATTGGCACAGTTGATTTGAGTACAGACATTTGCTTAAAACGTGTCTTACATGTACCTGACTTTCAGTTCAATCGTTTGTCTGTGCACAAGCTATCTACAGAACTTCTTACTCCCATTACCTTCACTTCTAATCATTGTTTTCTTCAGGCCCCTTCGATGAAGCATCCATTGGTGATTGGTAATGCTTGCAAAGGCCTGTATGTGGTGGACAAAGTCTTCATACCTCCTCAAATTATTGCCTTACCCTCATGTAATAATACTTCATACACTGAGCATCCTATTTCTCACCTTTGTTCTACTATGAATCATGGCTTAAGTCTAGAAATTTGGCATTGTCGTTTAGGTCATTTGCCTTTCCCACAAATGTTGCATGTTAGTGATATTAATGTCAAAACTAAACAGCATGATGTTTGTTAAATATGTCCACAAGCTAGACAACACAAATAGTCTTTTCCTGTCTCTTCCACTCATGTTAATCGGGCCTTTGAGTTGATCTACATTGATACTTGGGGACCATACAAACATACCACATATAATGGCTTCAACTATTTTATGACTATTGTGGATGACTTCACACGATGTACATGGACTTATCTCATGCCCAATAAAAGCAATACTTTTACCTTATTACAGTCTTTTAATGCCCTTGTCAAAACACAATTTCACTCCAAAATACAAGTCATCAGATCTGATAATGCACTTGAGTTTTGTGGCACATTAGCTTCTGAATTTTATGCTAAAGAAGGCATTACTCATCAATCTTCATGTCCTTATACACCTCAACAGAATGGGGTTGTTGAAAGAAAGCAGAAACACGTTTTGGAGGTTGCAAGAGCTCTTTTTCATCAATCCAAAATACTACTTGATTATTGGGGAGAGTGTATTCTTACTGCCACTCACATAATAAATCAATGTCCTCTTCCCATTCTCAATAATATATCCCCCTTTGAGCTCTTATTCCACAAAACTCCTGATTACACACAACTTCGAGTCTTTGGTTGTCTATGTTTTGTTAGCACCACTAGACCTCATCGAGATAAGTTTTTTCCCAGGGCTCATGCTTGTATTTTTTTGGGATATCCATATGGCAAGAAAGGATATAAACTCCTTACTCTACAATCCAGAGAAATCATTATATCTTGACATGTTGTCTTTCATGAAACAGTTTTTCCATTTCATCATATATCTTCTACTTCTCCTGCCACACTTCCTATCCATTTGTCTTCCCCTTCATTTGATACTTCCATTTTTTACCAGTTGTCTCACCAGTTATTGTTCAAGTTACTAATCATTTGTCCTCTTCTTATCCTATACATTCTGCACAAGCTCAAGCATCTTGTGAGGATGTTTCTGTCTTGCCTTCCCCACAATGTCAAATACCTTCCACAAATCCTCCACGTCGATCCTCTCGTCCTCATCACCCTCCACATCATCTCAAAGACTTTATCTGCTCATATAGTCCTTGCACATTGGCAACACCAGGTTTGTTTCTTTCCTCTTCTTTACCAAATACTCACCATGCCTTTATATCATCTCTATCTTCATATATTGAGCCCATCTTCTATCGAGAAGCTTCTAAAGACCCTCACTGGATTGAAGCAATGCACAAAGAATATCAAGCCCTTCAGCACAATCATACATGGGATCTTGTGCCACTTCCACCTTGTAAGAAAGCAATTGGCTTCAAATGGGTTTTTAAGGTGAAACTCAAATCTGATGGGAGTCTAGAAAGGTACAAAGCACGCCTGGTTGCACGAGGCTTTACACAACAGCTTGGAATTGATTATCACGATACATTCTCTTCTGTGGTTAAAATGACTACCATTCGTAGCATAATTGCAGTGGCAGCTGTTCGTTTTTGGGTTTTGCATCAACTTGATGTCAATAACGCTTTTCTCCATGGAGATCTTCATGAGGATGTATATATGCAGCTTCCTCCTGGGATCCCTATTCCTCTTAACTTCGTTTGCAAACTTTGTAAATCTCTCTATGGTCTTAAGCAAGCATCAAGACAATGGTTTCATCGCCTTACTTCATCCCTTTTTGAACAAGGCTTTGTTCAGTCCAAGAATGACTACTCCTTATTCATCAAACGACAATCTCCTCATATCACTATTGTAGCATCTATGTTGATGATCTTTTGGTTACTGGTTCTAATCCAGATGAGATTAGTCGGTTTAAGGCATTTCTTGATGAAACATTCAGCATAAAGGATCTTGGTATCCTTCATTACTTTCTTGGTCTTGAGATTAGTTATGTGCCCACTGGAATTGTTGTACCTCAAAGGAAATTCACTATGGAGTTGTTGCGTGATGCTAACCTACCTTTTGCTAAATCTACAAGCACACCACTTCCCCTTAACCTCAAGTTGTTGCCTGATAATAGTCCACCTATTTCAGATCCTACAATTTACAGATGTCTTGTAGGTAAATTGAATTTCCTCACTCACTCTCGACCAGACCTTTGTTTTGTTGTTTAGTACCTAAGTCAGTATATGCAGACACCTTGCATTTCTCATCTGCAGGCTCTTCATTATACCCTTCGATATGTACAAGGTACCATTGGTGATGGAGTTCTACTTAATGGATGTGACAGTCCATCTCTTATTGCTTACACCGATTCGGATTGGGCTGCCTGTCTAGTTACACGCAGGTCTGTTGGTGGCTATTTCATTTTGCTAGGAAGATCTCCAGTGAGCTGGAAGTCTAAGAAACAAGGGACGGTTTCTCGCGGCTCAGTTGAGGCTGAGTATCACGCTATGGCTAGCGCTGCTGTTGAGGTAACCTGGCTGGTTCGTCTTCTCGATGATTTGGGTATCCCTTCACCTCAACCTATCCGTCTCATGTGTGATAATAGTGCAGCTATACAGATGGCTCGTAATCTTGTGTTTCACGAGCGTACAAAGCATATCGAAATAGATTGCCATTTTACTCGTGACAAAGTAATGGAAGGTCTATTACAACTCGTTTTTATTCCATCTGCTAACCAGCTTGTTGATGGTCTCACAAAGGTTATACCTTCACAACAACAGAATCAATTGTTGTCCAACGTGGGAATGATTCGTGCCTCACCATGTCCCAGCTTGCGCGCGGAGGGGGGGTGAAGAGAGTGCCACGTCAGAAAAGGATAAGGATGAAAGAAATTAATTGTAACAAACTCTCATCTATATAAATAGATGTCTGTACTGTCACATGAAATACACAACAGAAAATACAGTCATCATTTTTCCTCCCCTCTCTTGCTTTTCCTCTTCTATCTCGTTTTGCTCCTCTCTCTCTATAATTAACCATTGCAGATTGTGACATGGCAGCGGAACGACGTCAGCACTAGTTCTCCCTGGTCTCCGGTCGGCGGCAACAGAGGCTAAGGAAGGGAGTTTCTCTCTGGGCTCTTGTGTTTGAGCGTGAATGAAGGACCATTAGAAAATCCCGTGTGGTTGGCGTCTCCCATGTATCGAGAGAGAAAGGTGTATGGGAGAGATCCAGGGGCTGTTTGCTTGCAATCTGCGGGTGACGAAAGGTCGGTAGGCAGCAAGGCTGCAAGAGGGTGACAGAAGGAGTGAGCTACTGAGTTGGTTGCTTGTAGTGGTAGTCTTCAGCGGTGCACACGAAGGCTAAAAAAAGAGAAAAAGTATAGAAATAAATAAATAATATGATTGACCCAATTTCAAACATTCGGAACGGGATTTTCGGAACGGGAAATTTTCCGTAAAATAATAAACGGAAAAAAAAATATCTACAAAATATATATTCATAATAATATAGTTTTCCATATAGGAATTATTCTCATAAAATATGTAAGCTAATAAAATATTGATAAAAGCCGGAAAAAAAAATATCGCAAACGTGCCTAATATTGGAGTGTTACAAGTATCACGATCTGGATTACTGATTTAACAGTTTTTTCCGATTAATCTTTATCTATATATACTACTAAAGTACACTACATTGATGCTGGCTGTAATATCCGGAATTTTCACTTCACTTAATCTTATAGTAAACTGGATTTCGATCCGTTGATCCTTATATGTCTACCTAGGCGGATACAATATCTCAAAATTTTATCATTTTATGTAACCTCATTTCACATAAAATGATAAGATTTTTATAGCAAACCCTAATCCACCAAACCCTAATTTATATAAGGACATGTTCTTGACAAAGTCGCGACGCCCTTTTGACGAGACCAAGACGAGATCATGACGAGTTATGACGAGACCATGACAAGATCATGACAAAGCCATGCATGGGCTTGACAAGCCATGACATGTTTTTGACAAAGTCTTAACAAAACTCAGCCCACTTTGCCCTTTTGTTTCAGCCCACTTCTTGTATTTACTTTGTCCAGCCCTTGGCTTTGGCCCTTGCTGGCGGATTGGATCAGCCCAACAGTGAATCACCAGCCCACTAGTGAGAGTACTTGTTGCGACCTGGAGTAACGACCGCCTCTTCACGTGATGCTGAGGAGAAGGCCGTCTTCTACGTTCCCTGGAATCACGCTCTTCTGCAGCCTCCACCTCCCCATCTTCACGTCCAGATGCAAGTCCAGAATTCATGTACAACAGTTAAGATCCCGCCTAGAATGGTAAGCGTAGCAACCTGGGCCAACCTTCCTTCCCAGCCAGATTGTTTCCTTCCTCTCCTCACTACAACACAGACGCACATCCTTTTGCTTCCCTTAACTCACGCAGCCGGTGAGATCATGGTTCAGTCGAGCAACCTCAGCAACCCAGAAGCCGAGTACAGAAGTGGATCTAGTGCACACGACCACCGGAAGGCCATCGCCTCCCCATACGCTTCAACTAGTGCCGCTTGTGCTCTCGTAAGCAGATAACAGCAACAACAATAACCAAGGACCTCGCGCAGGGGATCAATTGTTCCTCCTCCCGACGAGCACGGCTTGCCTGTTCTTTCTGTCGATGACACACCAAGAGAGACAAGAAGCCATCATTTTTCCCTCCTACTTCTCACACAAGCAGCATCGTGGAAGACCACACACCTCCCCTCCTTGTCGTCGAGCCTAGCAGCCATGGAGGATTGTCTCTCTTCCCTCTCGTGCGACGGCGCTGAGCAACCGAGGCCTCTCCTCCTTCGTCCTCCACACGACAGAAGCTTATCGCTCTGCTCATACCTCTTCTGCATACCGGCACTAGCAGATTCACGCAGTGGTAAGATCTAGTCTCCTCTAACTTCTCTATTTGAACTGAGAGTGTATGGTGATGAATTGGAAGGTTTCCTTGTGCCTCTGTCCAGTCACCTTGTTGCTGTAGTGAGCCTGGTCGTCCTGTAGACAACAACCAACGCTGGAGCCTTACCGATCAACAACGAATGGCTTCAGTTCCTTCCTACTGGAAAGGGTAAGCAGTTCTTGTCCTCCTCATCCTTATGTATAAGATGTTCGATGCTTAGAATAGTGGGGTAGACTCAATCTGTTGAGGAGCATGGATGTGAGTATTAGTGCAGTGTATGCTTAAGGGAGTCTCGAACCCGGGATGTCTGTTTAGAGGTTTTGTTTTCAGAAAACATTGCCCGAGAGTATCGAACCCTCAACCTAGTTCATAAGCCTTCTAATTTTTTTTCAGAAAAACTGTGTTCGAAAACAATGTTTGAGCCCGTGTTTCGATATCTTAGATCGAACATCCACCATTGAAATTTGGATAGCTTGTAGAGAGATACGCTTAGTTAGATGTATCAAAAGTTTGGGTTGATCAAACGGTCGGATCTAAATTTATAAAGTCTCGAAGTAGGCTAGTTGGGCTGTTTGGAAAAGAACTCAAAAATTGGCTAAGTATAGATTTCTGAATTTTTGGAACCATCTTTGGAGATTTCTATAGGAGTTGTTGTCGAGTGTTTCCGAGAGATCTTTGCTCCTATGAGTAGTATATATATCATAGAGGACCTAGAGATTTTATTCGGAATTTTTATATGTTTATCCGAGCCTCGTATTTTAAGTAAAAGTCTGACCTTAGCGACTCTTTTAGAAATCTAGAATTTTGGGTTAATTTTATAAATCCTTAGCAAACCGTCTCGTGAGAACTAGACTATGGAAATAGGTTTCAAAGGAGAATTTGGAACTAAGTCATAGATATTTTTTGGAGTTTTCGGGACCAGGGGTAAAATAGTCATTTTACCTTAAGAGGGCATTTTAGTAATTTCTCTTCTTGAGATTGTACATTTTAGATGTTTATAACTTCTGAGAGATATAGGATGTGAGTTTGACACACTTGCCTTGTATAACAGGCAATGGAGTATTCCACGGTTGCAGACCGAATTGAGATTTAGTCAGTCGAGATTGATTCAGGTAAGTCCTTTGGGCTTACTTAGCTGACTTCTAAATATGAGCATGAATGATGATAGTGGTGTGTGATTGAGATGTTTAGAGTTATAGGTTGTGATAGATATTTACCGACCTATACTTGGCCTAAGAGTAACGGGCGGTGGCATTCTGCTCAGTTAGCTTGCGGGCGCTGGGGGTTTCTTTAGGAACTAGTCCATACTCGGTTTGTAGTGATGCTACCGGCGGAGGTCAGCTAGACCTACACCCAGTTGGATAAGGAACGGAGGCGAGAACTGTTAATAGCTCTCGTGCCACAACTGTAAAATTGAATAAGATGAATCACCTAAATAATAGATAATAAACGGTTGAGTGCCAGCATGATGTTTGTTTATAATTTTTCTGCGTGTGTTTGTGCTATTGTTATTCTGCTTATTTTTGGATTGTTAGCTAACGGTTTATCCGTGTTGTAGATCTGTAGAGATAGACAGTTGCAGAGAGATCCGGAACGGATGGTCAGCCGGGTCCACGTACTCATTAGATGGGGACGGGGGAGTCTCCCTTACAGCATGCATGTTATGTATATGTACATGTTTTGTAAGGCTGTCACATGTGTACATTCATATAGTAAAAATATTATGTTTTGAAATTGTTTCAAGTACATTTGTGCCTTGTTGTAAGATCCAAGTAAAATTGTTGTCAAACTATGGTCGGGACCCATTGTGAGGTCCTAACCAGTAGCTCTTCGAGTTCTCAGAATTTGGGGTGTTACACTGGCCCACAATTTTTCTCGGATTAAATCTTGTACTAAATCAAGAATCAAGCAAATAAATCTTTTTTTACTGAACAAAATCTAAAAAAAATCTATTTTTTACTAATCTTTTACAAAATTAATCCAAAACGTTAAGTATATCACGTTTGAGACTTCTCCGGTACGTTTTATCAAATTAAAAAATATCAAAATCTAACAAAATCTACTAATATATTACTACAGTACACTACACTAATGTTGACGTGACGCTCCCACAATCTTTCTCGGATTAAATCTTATACTAAATCAAGAATTAAACCAATAAATATTTTTTTAATAAAACAAATGCTAAAACAAATCTTTTTTTAACTAATCTTTTAAAAAATTAATCCAAAAAGTTAAGTATATCACGTTTGAGACTTCTCCGGTACGTTTTATCAAATTAAAAATATAAAAATCTAACAAAATCTACTAATTCCACAATTTACGTTGGTTGATCATAAAACCTAAACTTCTTTACGTTTTACTCTCCTCCACAATTTATTTCTCATGCTATATATGTAGATAATACCTCATCCTTTTTGTGACAGTTTTTGTCTTCCAATATTGATCATATTTCTTCATCTTTTTCAAGGTTGTGATTATTTGAAGATCAGATTTTTCAAAGCTGCTTCATCTAAATTTCTAGGTTATCCCCTACGTTTTCAATCATCATACTCATTCTGCTATTGTTTATTTATTCCTTAATTTATTTTCAATAACTGTTATTTCAACAACTTTGGTTTTTACTATTCCTTAGTTATGAAAGTCTCTCACATTCCGCCTTTCTTCTCACTTTCCTACTCGTAGACAAATCTTCCGAGATCCGCTTGTGAAGATCCATCAATATTTAAATATACCCGCACAAGGTGCGGGATATGAACTAGTATTTTACTAAAGTAGGCGACGTAAAGGTAACGTGGTGGCTCCATATTTTTTCTCAAAATAATTTTTTTCCAAATATCTAATAAATTATTTTTACCAAATTAATAATAAACCAATAATTTTTATTTTTAACGTAAATATTATCATAAGCAAGATCTCATATTCATCTTCTCCTAGAAGTCACCAAATATGTTCTCAACTAATTTCAGTTATCTTTTTAACGTAAAAAATAATATAGCAAGATCTCGTATTAATCTTCTCTCAAAAGTTGTCAAATCGGGTTCTAACTAACTCTAATTATCTTTTTAATGTAAAATTAATCATTTTTATATACGTTTTTTCTCGGAATAAATTGGATCACACAAAACTTCTCAGATACATCATCTCCAACCAGTTAATATCTTCAAATTTCACTATATATATCAAACATCAAACGTTCATTTGTTCATCAATCTCCCACATTTCTTTAAGCTAGAAACTAATTCCTTTATTCGAGGTAATCTATATATACTTCTAAAATACACTACACTAATGCTAAGGCCCCCACAATTTTTCTCGGATTAAATCTTATACTAAATCAAGAATTAAGCCAATAATTTTTTTTTTACTAAAACAAAATCTAAAACAAATCTTTTTTTAACTAATCTTTTAAAAAATTAATCCAAAAAGTTAAGTATATCACGTTTGAAAATTCTCCGGTACGTTTTATCAAATAAAAAAATATAAAAAAATCTAACAAAATCTACTAATCTATATATATATATACTACTAAAGTAAACTACACGAATGCTGACATGGCGCCCCCACAATTTTTTTCGGATTAAATCTTTTACTAAATTAATAATTAAGCCACTAAATCTTTTTTTACTAAACAAAATCTAAGAAAATCTTTTTTTAACTGATCTTTTAAAAAATTAATCCAAAAAGTTAAGTATATCACGTGTGAGACTTCACCGGTATGTTTTATCAAATTAAAAAATATCAAAATCTAATAAAATCTACTAATACATAATATATAACTACGGTACACTACACTAATGCTGACGTGACGCCCCCACAATTTTTCTCGGATTAAGTCTTATACTAAATTAAAAATTAAGTCAATAAATCTTTTTTTACTAAAATAAAATCTAAAACAAATATTTTTTTAACTAATCTTTTAAAAATTAATCCAAAAAGTTAAGTATATCACGTTTGAGACGTCTCCCGTACGTTTTATCAAATTAAAAAATATCAAAATCTAACAAAATCTACTAATTCCACAATTTGCGTTGGTTGATCATAGTGTAACGCCCCAAAATTTTGGCGCGTTTTCGTTTTTATTTTTATTTTTATTTTTTTTCGACTTCTATCGATATTTTATTAGATTGAATATTTTGTTATAGTATTTTAAGACGTAAAATATGTTTCCCGAGTATATTCATATTTTGGATACCGTATGGCTATTATTTTATGAAAGAATTCGAAAAGAATTTTCCGATTCAATAATTCCGTTCAGAATGTTTTTGATCGAGTGTATTCTATTATTTTTTTTATTTTTTTTTACTTTATTTTTTTTATTTTTTTTTCTTTCTTCCCTTCCCCAGCGTGATGATAGTTGTGCTCTGATACACGTCTTCGATTCTCTGTGAACCTGCAACCCAACTCCTTGTTTCCCTCACCTTCCCTCTCTCGTTTCCTTGCCTCACACCCCCTGCTACTCTCATCCTCAACTCTCAACCTCATGTGAGCCTTCAGCAACTCCCCTCTTCCCTTCTCATCACTCCACGCGTGAGCAGCTTCCTCTCTCTCACTTTCGAAGACTTTTCCGTCGCCTGGAGCTGCAATTACCGGACGGCCCCACCTCGCCTTGGCCTAGACCCGCCGACGCCAGAGAAGGGCCATTGCAGCCTCCCCCTTTCACGCTCTGCCGGAGAAGCCGTTCCTCCGCCTCCCTGTTGTTCCCCATCGAGCCTCTGTGGCACCTCCACGAGAAACCCAGGAGAGGAATTGCCGCCCTCTCTGCGCCACTTCCGTCTCGCCGCCGGAGAAAAGGCCCAGAAGGCCGCTGAGAAGCATTCCAATCGGACCGTTGACCCCCTCTGCCGTCTCGCTGCCAGGGATAGCCGAATCCACTCTCCCTTTCCAACTGGTGGTCGCCACCGACCGGAAACCTAGGAGTTCGGCCGCCATCGATGATCTGCTTCACCTCGCCCGCCCTAGCGCCAGGACTTGGAGCCGCCGCCAAGGACGCCGCCTGAGCTGGGTGTTGCGCCCTTTCTCTTCTCCAACCTGCACTCCAGCGGGAAGAAAACCCTTTAGGGTATTTGCAATTCGGGCCCCCTTGATTTTGTGATAATTGTAGAATGTATCCACATCTTTATAATTTCGGTTTTGACCCATAGTTTTGGAAGTTTGCATTTATACCCTCTACAAAATTTATTTAAAGAAAAGACCCAAGTTTTTGAAATTAACACTATTGCCCACTGCAGGATTATTTACTTATTATGGCCCAAGGTTTTCTTCTTAAAATATGACCAATGTTATGGAATTGCTCACATTTGCCCTAAAAATGCATTTGTCAATTTCAAACTCGGATTTCAATTATGGGATTATTCTTATCGTTGGTATATATTATGTGGTATGCCCAAATTTAGCGTTATGCTAAATTTGCTTAGCTTTGGTATTAGGTTTGGAAGCGTCCCGATAAAGGCCTAACGAGTCCGAGTTGACATCCGTTGAACGACTTCCGTCTTTTGACGACACGTGAGTACCCTCTTCCCCAAGATTATGATCTTAGCTCGACTTAGTTATGTTTAGTATTAGTATCATGCTAGGTCGGATATAGTATAACTTAGTGAGAATGCCAAGTAGTGGTTGTGGACCCTTAGGTGAGTTTTGAGGCTTTTTATATTGTTTGATGGATTGATATTGTTATGAGCTTGGGGTGGTATTGTTATCTTGTGAGTTTGTTTACGACTTTAGGTTGTATGTTGAGCTTGTGGGAATTTAAGGGTTGAGGTTGTATGATGTTGAGGTTGTGGACTAGAACGAGAGTATCCTAGTTGGTGTTGTGTTGGTTATGTCCTTGTGAGATCGTGAGGATTAGGAGTCATTATCCTATCATAGTTATGGTTTATGATCTTGCGAGATCATTGGGACTAGAAGTCTAAGGACTTCTAGCATGTGAGAGAGATGTTGATTGTGTGCCTTGTTTTGACCAGGCGTTGAGTGTCTTTCAACGGGAAGTTGAGAGCGGTGATTAGCGGGATTATCTTTGGGACGAGGTAAGTCTCCGGACTTACTTAGCTCGTATTCCTTGTATTAGCATTGATGTGTGTTTGGTGGTGTGTGTTTATTCCTTATCGTTTATAACAACTAAACCGGTAATAGGACCACCGACCTTATATTATTTTGGCCCAAGTGTATGATAACGGGCGGTGACATCATCTGCCTAGCTCTTGCGAGAGTCTAGGAGGTTCTTGGCGACTAGCCCGTGCTGGTTAGACGGTCGGAGGCATCCGCACCGTTCCATGCCGGTAAGTAGGGACCGAGGCGGGACCACAGTGGTCTCGTGTCACAAAACTAAGTTGAATTAGAACGGGATATGACTTAATAATAAAAACATAATAAACCGGAATTGTGTGCTTTGAGAATATTGTGTGTTTATGACGATTTACTTGTGTTTGTGCCTTTCCCATTGATTCTAATGCTTCGAATATGAGCTAACGGTTTTATACCGATTGTTGTAGATTGCATTGTAGGTTAGGATTGCGGCCGAGAGATCCGAAAGAGTGGGCAGCCGGGGTTCCGTACATTTTAGGATTGAGTTTTGGATGGAGTCGAGTTTGAGTATTGTATTTATTGTATGTTGTATGGCGTTTAGTCTTTGGGGTTGTATTTTCGGCTGAAGTCCTTTGTTGTATTCTTTTGGGTTTCTTTTCATTGCATAAAAATGTATTTCGGTTTTGGCCTTTATTTGTGCCTTGTTGCAAGATCCGGTGAAATTGTTGTCAAGCTAAGGGTCGGGACCCATTGTGAGGTCCTAACCCGTAGCATCCCGAGTCCCGCGGATTCGGGGTGTTACAAAAGTGGTATCAGAGCCCTAGGTTGACAACAATGGCACTCGCAATCTTCTAAAGGCCGAATAAGGAATAAACAGAACCCCGCGGGTTCTGAGTTTTCGTTTTCAAAATCACATGCATGAGTCGGGGCAGAATGTACGGACCACCACTCCTTCCGCGGATCTCGGCAGCTTAGTTTATTGAATTTTGATATGTATATATATATATATATATATATATATATATATGTATATATAGATATGAATATGAGGTTTGTAGTTATGCATGATGGAATTGATGTGTATCTTTGTGTATTGTAGTTGCATGATGGTCATGATATATGTGTATAGTTGTATATGTGGACGATTATATAGTTTGGACCTTGTTTTGTTGTAATGAATTACCGGATGTGTTATATTAGTAGTTATGTGGACATAGGATATATATATGCTTATATACGGACTTATATATATATATAGTATGAGACCTTATAGTTAGGACGACGGAAAGATAACATCACCTTTAAGACGACGTTGTTGGCTTAGGATAGCATTCATATGTGGAGGAGTACGCACAAGTATCGAGTTGAGCGTTTCGTGTTGATAAACACCATGGCGTTTCTCGGATTCCTATAAAAGGACATCGAAGAGGAGGAGCAGAGATGATGTAAACAAAGGACAACCAAGTAAAAGAAAATCGAGATGACTTAAGGGGGATCAAGATGGGAGCAATACAAGAAAAAGGGAGCAACATTAAAGTGTAGAAGCGGTTCTAAAGAGGCCATGATCGAACGACGACGAGACCAAGAGAGAGAACGAACTTAAGTTCTTCGAGAAGAAGCGTGGACAACTAAAGATGTAAATCGAGGAGGAGATGAGTACGTTCTAGCAAGGTTTAGGTGGGGTTCCATTAAGATGCAAAGCTTTCCTTAGACGTTTCTAAGCATTGGAGGGTAGAGGAGAAGAGTGAACGAAACATTTGGGAAGGGTTTAAATACCGTAAGTTAAACTTGCGAGGTACCAAGAAGTGACGAGTCAAAAATACGAGGGTTACGAGGAGGATCACATGGTCAAAGTTCACATAGTAGAATTACCTAGCGGAGTCAATCATTTTCCATCATTGAGATGAGACTGAGCAACGCTAAGAAGGAGGAAGAGTGTGTGGATGATGATCTTTTGAAGATGAAAGATAAAACAAGGAGTTTTGATTGAAAGACTCAAGTTACCAACCAAGAGAAGAGAGAGTAGTTACTAACCATAGAGAGGTGGGGAAGATGCACTTACAAGATATTATGAAGAACGGTTAAACCTATGAACGGGAGTTATGCGACATAACAAGGCCGAGAAGGTATAGTTACCTTATAGAAGAAGAAGGAAGCGTGGAGCAAAGAGTTAACGGAGTGTGTGAAAGGTGAAATGAGCAAGTGAAGTTTAAGACAGAGTGCCCTGAGAGGGTAGCCTTCAGAAGAATGGTAACATGGAGGGTAAGTAGAATGGTAAGTCATTGACATTGGATGAGAAGAGTAATTGATGACAACCAAGAACGCACGTGTGCGGGTTGGCTATTGATGAGCATAGATGAGAAGAGTAGGTAAGACAATGGCATGAAGAATCGGTAACAAGAGCTTGGAGGATTTCCGGTGGTTCGGTGTAAGTAGTGAGGAAGTATGTCAACTAAGTACAATTGTCTTAATCAAGTAATATTGCATGGGATCAAAGAAAGTGAATGTAACAGACCTCCTAGGGAGGGTTTGTAATGACCCTTTGCGACCTTCTTAGGTCATGAGAACGACATATGGGAGGACGACCCGGATTAGAAGTTTTAAGGTTTGATCATGGTAAAGGGAACCAGTAGATCAAGAGAAAGGTAAGATTTTCATTGTTTGTGGTGCGTAGACGGGAGTATAATAAGATGATGCATAATATGTTCGTTCTAATGAAATGGATAGTATGTTTTCGCGAGCAAAAGTTGAGTCAAATTTTTCAAACTCACACGGAAAGTCATGGTGGCTATAGTGTGAAAGGGAGAACCTAGATAAGGGCAACGCTGTAAGCTTAGAGTTATGATGTTAGTACTTGGTGAAGTACTGAGTGGATCTTTCAGTGATTGTGGATGAATTTGTTCTAGCGTTTTTCACAGGGCATACTGGTACGGTTGTGGAGTTGTTTATGGGATACCGAGAGATGTATAAGGTGAACAACCAAAGTAAGAGAAGACCGAAGTCTTGAATTTGGATGTCGACATGAGATGTACGAGAAGTATATGAAAGATTGAGGTTAGAACCTCTACGGTCGGATTGACGTTACGTAAGGAAATGAAGTAGTTCTACACCTACTCGAAGAAATGATGCAAGCTTAGGTGGAATCGAAGAACTCCCCAAACATGTCGGGGTGACTGGGAGAGCGAAGAAGATAAGATCGATTTGTTATAAGACATGGTTATGCCCTACAAATATAATGCTTATGGCAAAACATAAGTATGGGTTCTTAAAAGGTTATTACGACTAGACCTTCAAGGTGAAAAAGGATGGAACAGGACGGAATCAAGAAAAGGACCCTCTAAAGAGAACAGACACGGTCCTGGATGAAGATGGAACAATACACGAGTCTTAAAGACGTCACCTCAATAGATCGAGGAAGATCAATTGTGTCATGACCACTTGTAAAGTTTTAAGAGAAGGTTGTGTAGGTCCTACGTTATGGGACGAAAGAGGAAAAAACGAAAACCGAGATATCACGGATTCCAATACGTTAGAATGTGGATTTTTCCACTAGGTCGAGCTTGAATCAATCCCGATATCTAAGGTGCCGTATGGAATGACACTTGTGCATAGACATGTGTTGTGGAAACAAGTGAAGGAGCAATTGCAAGAACTTATTGATAAGATTTCACTAGAAATTTGTGAAATGCTATGGGGAACTCCGAATGTTATCTTGAGCTCTTGATTAGAATCTCATGTTTAATTATATCTTGAGCTTTTGATTGAAGTTATTATGAGAACACCGGAATTGTTGTGAAAAACACAAACAATTCTCTCCATTTGAACATCGATTACCGTGAGTCGAACAAGATAATGGTGAGAGACAAATATTTCTTACAACGAATGGATGATCTACTCGATCGGTCGCAAGGGTCGGTAGTCTCTTCTAAGAATAATTTAAGGTCTGGATGCCACCAATTGAGAATTCGAGACTCGGATATTGCAAATACGGCATTCCGGATAACTATGGTCACTCCGAGTTTTAGTGATTTCATATGGGCTTACTAGTGCCCGGATAAGATATTTTGATCTACCTTGAAAGAAGAGAGAAGTTGTATGACAAATTGTCTCAGAATGACAACCCTCGAAGGATGTGGAAGAAGTTACAAGTTTTTTTGGATATGCTAGTCATTACCGAATTTGTAAAGAGATTCTCCAAGTAACACCATTATGGTAACCTACTCCGGATGACAACGAAGTATTGAATGGGACGAAGGATTGACAATGGAGTTGTTTAGAGTTAAGAGGAGATTCATTGGTGCAACTGTGTTGAAATTTCCTCGAGGTATGATAGGTTGAAGTGTACAAATGATTCTCCAAGACAAGGTATTGATTGAGTATTGAGGAACGATGTAAAAATAATAGCATACATGTCGCGCTAGTAGGAACGGTGTGAAGTAAATTACTTCCTTCATTACATGGAACTTGCAACAAGAATTGAAGAAAACATAACATTAAAGTTTGGTTTAACAAGAACCAAAGTCAACAATGTAAATTGGAAGTTCAACCTTCTTTGATAGAGAAACCAAAGGCAAAATAATGGAGGTGTTGCATCGAAACCGAGAAGGAAGTTGAGTTCCGATATATTGACCTTTTTGAGATCTTAGCGCGAGTTGGAGAAGTGTCTTAAAAGTTGGCGTCACCGCCAAGAGTAGAGAGCGCTCACCCGGTGTTTCATTTGTAACAATCTAGGAAGTACATGTCTGACTCGAGAAGTTTTGCCGGTCTTGATGAGTTAGTGGCGTCGTAGAACCAATGAGGCTAATATAGGAAGTCGGAGGATAGTATCTTTGATTGAGTTTTACATTGAGCTAGTATCATCGATAGAATCGATGAGTTAGACCTAGTTCTTCCCTTAAGGGAGTTGTGTATATATATGTGATGCTATATGTGGTTTTGTGCCCCGTTCGGGAATGTGTTTTATGATTGGCTATGTATATTGCGTTGGTGATGTGAGTAGTTCGTGTATATAGATTAGAAGGTCTAGGCTTCTTTGTTTGAGAGTTTATATATCGGCCTTAGGGACCGAAGAGTTCGGCGTGTGGCAAGTTTCGGGACGAAACTTGTTTTTAGGGAGATCTAATGTAACGTCCCAAAATTTTGGCGCGTTTTCGTTTTTATTTTTATTTTTATTTTTTTCGACTTCTATCGATATTTTATTAGATTGAATATTTTGTTATAGTATTTTAAGACGTAAAATATGTTTCCCGAGTATATTCATATTTTGGATACCGTATGGCTATTATTTTATGAAAGAATTCGAAAAGAATTTTCCGATTCAATAATTCCATTCAGAATGCTTTTGATCGAGTGTATTCTATTATTTTTATTTTATTTTATTTTACTTTATTTTTTTATTTTTTTTCTTTCTTCCCTTCCCCAGCGTGATGATAGTTGTGCTCTGATACACGTCTTCGATTCTCTGTGAACCTGCAACCCTAACTCCTTGTTTTCCTCACCTTCGCTCTCTCGTTTCCTTGCCTCACACCCCTTGCTACTCTCATCCTCAGCTCTCAACCTCATGTGAGCCTTCAGCAACTCCCCTCTTCCCTTCTCATCACTCCACGCGTGAGCAGCTTCCTCTCTCTCACTCTCGAAGACTTTTCCGTCGCCTGGAGCTGCAAAGACCGGACGGCCCCACCTCGCCTTGGCCTAGACCCGCCGATGCCAGAGAAGGGCCATTGCAGCCTCCCCCTTTCACGCTCTGCCGGAGAAGCCGTTCCTCCGCCTCCCTGTTGTTCCCCATCGAGCCTCTGTGGCACCTCCACGAGAAACCCAGGAGAGGAATTGCCGCCCTCTCTGCGCCACTTCCGTCTCGCCGCCGGAGAAAAGGCCCAGAAGGCCGCTGAGAAGCATTCCAATCGGACCGTTGACCCCCTCTGCCGTCTCGCTGCCAAGGATAGCCGAATCCACTCTCCCTTTCCAACTGGTGGTCGTCACCGACCGGAAACCTAGGAGTTCGGCCGCCATCGATGATCTGCTTCGCCTCGCCCGCCCTAGCGCCAGGACTTGGAGCCGCCGCCAAGGACGCCGCCTGAGCTGGGTGCTGCGCCCTTTCTCTTCTCCAACCTGCACTCCAGCGGGAAGAAAACCCTTTAGGGTATTTGCAATTCGGGCCCCCTTGATTTTGTGATAATTGTAGAATGTATCCACATCTTTATAATTTCGGTTTTGACCCATAGTTTTGGAAGTTTGCATTTATACCCTCTACAAAATTTATTTAAAGAAAAGACCCAAGTTTTTGAAATTAACACTATTGCCCACTGCAGGATTATTTACTTATTATGGCCCAAGGTTTTCTTCTTAAAATATGACCAATGTTATGGAATTGCTCACATTTGCCCTAAAAATGCATTTGTCAATTTCAAACTCGGATTTCAATTATGGGATTATTCTTATCGTTGGTATATATTATGTGGTATGCCCAAATTTAGCGTTATGCTAAATTTGTTTAGCTTTGGTATTAGGTTTGGAAGCGTCCCGATAAAGGCCTAACGAGTCCGAGTTGACATCCGTTGAACGACTTCCATCTTTTGACGACACGTGAGTACCCTCTTCCCCAAGATTATGATCTTAGCTCGACTTAGTTATGTTTAGTATTAGTATCATGCTAGGTCGGATATAGTATAACTTAGTGAGAATGCCAAGTAGTGGTTGTGGACCCTTAGGTGAGTTTTGAGGCTTTTTATATTGTTTGATGGATTGATATTGTTATGAGCTTGGGGTGGTATTGTTATCTTGTGAGTTTGTTTACGACTTTAGGTTATATGTTGAGCTTGTGGGAATTTAAGGGTTGAGGTTATATGATGTTGAGGTTGTGGACTAGAACGAGAGTATCCTAGTTGGTGTTGTGTTGGTTATGTCTTTGTGAGATCGTGAGGATTAGGAGTCATTATCCTATCATAGTTATGGTTTATGATCTTGCGAGATCATTGGGACTAGAAGTCTAAGGACTTCTAGCATGTGACAGAGATGTTGATTGTGTGCCTTGTTTTGACCAGGCGTTGAGTGTCTTTCTACGGGAAGTTGAGAGCGGTGATTAGCGGGATTATCTTTGGGACGAGGTAAGTCTCCGGACTTACTTAGCTCGTATTCCTTGTATTAGCATTGATGTGTGTTTGGTGGTGTGTGTTTATTCCTTATCGTTTATAACAACTAAACCGGTAATAGGACCACCGACCTTATATTATTTTGGCCCAAGTGTATGATAACGGGCGGTGACATCATCTGCCTAGCTCTTGTGAGAGTCTAGGAGGTTCTTGGCGACTAGCCCGTGCTGGTTAGACGATCGGAGGCATCCGCACCGTTCCATGCCGGTAAGTAGGGACCGAGGCGGGACCACAGTGGTCTCGTGTCACAAAACTAAGTTGAATTAGAACGGGATATGACTTAATAATAAAAAGATAATAAACCGGAATTGTGTGCTTTGAGAATGTTGTGTGTTTATGACGATTTACTTGTGTTTGTGCCTTTCCCATTGATTCTAATGCTTCGAATATGAGCTAACGGTTTTATACCGACTGTTGTAGATTGCATTGTAGGTTAGGATTGCGGCCGAGAGATCCGGAAGAGTGGGCAGCCGGGGTTCCGTACATTTTAGGATTGAGTTTTGGATGGAGTCGAGTTTGAGTATTGTATTTATTGTATGTTGTATGGCGTTTAGTCTTTGGGGTTGTATTTTCGGCTGAAGTCCTTTGTTGTATTCTTTCGGGTTTCTTTTCATTGCATAAAAATGTATTTCGGTTTTGGCCTTTATTTGTGCCTTGTTGCAAGATCCGGTGAAATTGTTGTCAAGCTAAGGGTCGGGACCCATTGTGAGGTCCTAACCCGTAGCATCCCGAGTCCCGCGGATTCGGGGTGTTACACATAGAACGTTTTACTTCTCCTCCACAATTTATCTCTCACGCTATATATGTAGATAATACCTTCATCCTTTTTGTGACGGTTTTTGTCTTCCAATATTGATCATATTTCTTCATCTTTTTCAAGGTTGTGATAATTTGAAGATCGGATTTTTTAAAGCTGCTTTGCCAAAATTTCCAAATTATCCCCTACGTTTTCAATCATCACACTCATTCTGCTATTGTTTATTCTATCTTTAATTTGTTTTCAATAACTGTTATTTCAACAACTTTGGTTTTTACTGGTCTCTCCCCTTCCGCCTTTCTTCTCACTTTCCTACTCGTAGACAGATCTTCCAAGATCCGTCTGTAAAGATTCATTAATATTTAAATATACTCGCACAAGATGCGGGATATGAACTAGCCTTCTAATTAAAGTGATCCAGTTTTACATTTATTCTTTGATTATATAATAAACTTTTCAGGGTTTTAAATTTGCCTTTGATCAATTGCTTTGAAAGTTTGTTTACGAATCTACAAATGCATATGTTTTAACTCTTTGATCATTCTGATTTGATTTTTTCAAATTTCCAGTTTTGTTTCCAAGTTTGTTTGTTAACGAAATCTTTTTTTTTTAACTATTTGATCATATTTTAAACTATTCCGATTTTTTTATTTCATCTTTGATTGCCTTTCAATTTATTGAATACTTTACTTTTTTTACCTCCGCTTTTTTATCGAAATATTTTCAACCCCGTAAAACTTTTACTTCCAATATATTTTTTTGAATTCCGATTATTTTTCTTCCGATTTTTACTTCCGATACATTATTGCATACTATATTGTCTCTAATATATTATTTTGATTCAAAATTTCCTCTCTTTTTCCCCCTATTTTTAATCTTGATTTTTTGAAACCTAGTTTTTTTCCCATTTTCTGAAAATTTATGAAAACTATTCTAATTACATGGAATCCGGTAGATTTTTAATTCCGATTTCTAAAAATTTCCATTTTTTTTCTGAAATCTAACGGTTTCCATTTTTTTAATTGTAATCAAAGATTTTCCTATAATTGTAATCAACTAAAAAATTTGTGATTATCTTTTATAACCGAAAATTTCCATTTTTATTTTTCTTAAATTTTCTAAATATTACGTATATTTAGACCTTATATACCTTTTTTTCAAAGAATTATTTCATCAAGGATAATGTAAGAAAAATATTCCGATTATTTATGATTTTTATTTATATTGCGGTGTAAACGATAATTTTTTATTTTGTCATTTGATCTTCTTTAGAATTGTTAAAGTATGATTATTGATTTCGATATATGTACTATTTTGTAAACTTAATTTGTCCAGTTTTATTTTAAATTCTATATTGATTTTGTATTCCGATATATAATTTTGATTGAAAATTTCTTCTTTTTTTGTTTTCTGATTTTTAATTCCGTTTTTATGAAGCTATATGTTTTATTTTGATTGGAAACTATTCAAAATATTTGATTATCTCTATTATTGTAATCGATCGGAAAATATGGGAATATCTTCTATAACTGAAAATTTTCTTTTTTATTTTTCTTATATTTACGCAAATATCCTGATATATTCAATAGATTTATTTTTTGTCAAATTATTTGCAAATATTCCAATATACTCGGAATATATATATATAGATATATATAGAAAAATCTTTTACTCTGATATATAATTTTATTTCTAATTATTTCTGCCTTATTATGTACATGATTACTTATTTCGATATGTGTATTCTTTTTTTACTTATTTTAATTTAATTTGTCCGATTTAATTGAGTTTATATATATTGATTTATTGTATTTCGATATATTACTTTGATTAAAAATTTTCATTATTTTTTTCTGATTTTTAATGTAATACCCGGAAAATTTAATTTCTGTTTAATACCCGATCAAACCAGATTCCGATCCGCCGACTTTTATTCGTTTAAATAAAATAAAGCTTTATCAAATTCTATCATTTTATGTGACTCTATTTCACCTAAAATGATAAATAGGGAACCCGAATAAAATTATTACATAAATTAAAACCGAAAACCGAAGAGCGGTTCCGGGCAAGTAACGATTATTCATATCAGCCATTGGTTTTAATGGATGAGCAGGCCCAACAGTCCGGCCCAATTACATGTCAGCCCAGCCCATAGCCTAAATTAATCTAAACCCTAATCAGCTCCTTAATCATACTTAAACCTAAACCTAGATTACTAACCTACTGATACGTACCTTCTCTACCGAAAACACCTCCCCTCACACCCCTGAAGAACTGACGCCATCGCCGCACTGATGCCCAACATCTCGTCCTCACGGGAGACCTCCCATCCGGTTTCTGCAGCCCACGAACAACTGGAGCGCACCTTCTGCTGGCGAGTTGGACCTTCGTCTCGGGCGCCAGAAAACCGCAACAATCGCTCAGTCTCCTGTAGATGGACCTCCGGTAAGTCCGACTGACTACCTCTCTTCTCTCGTTCGTCTGAACCTTCTGCACGTATCTAACCAGCCGGCTACGGTGTGACGCCTCTTCTCGCGACTCAGGCAGCACCGCATCGACTATCACCGCTTGCCGACGTTTTCGAGTTGCCATCGCCGAAGGTGAGCCTCCTTGTCTTCTTCGTCTATTATCTTCGCACAGACTCGATCGGGATATGACCGTTGATCCTACTGTGGACTAGTCTTACGCAGGCTTTGCTTCGATCGACTTCGGCCTTAGTTTCTTCCCTGCGAATGCGTGATGAGAGTATGGGACGGGTTAGTTGCTCCTCCTGTTGTGTAGTGTACGTACTTATGTTTATGTATATGTAGAAGGATAAGGTATATATATAAATGTATATATAGATGTATAAAAGTGGAATAGAAAGAATGTAGGTGGGTTGGTTTCATGAAGAAGGTCGAGGCTTAGTTGGAAGTTTAGGAGAGGGAGGTGTGCGGTTTTGTGATGCTGGGTGGTTGTGGTCCGTATTAGCAGTGAATGTGGGAGTAGGGTAGGTTGTACTTTAGTTGCTGAGTGTGGTTTAGTTTGGGGTACATGGCTTTATATATAAATATATATATATATATATATATATATATATATATATATATATATATATATATATATATATAACCAGAAACCGAAATCCAAATCCGAACCCATATATATATATATATATATATATATATATATATATATTCGAGTAGATATAATTATATATGCGTCAGTGCAGTACGTAGACATACATATATAGAGGTATAGAACGGAGTATATATATAGGTATATATATATAAGTGCGAGTTTAGGAGATATGAAAGTATGAAGGAGGAGGAGTGTTGAGTTAACTCGAGTTTTGACCTTATAACCTATAAGTAGCTATCCGAGAGACACAATTTATGGAAGACAAGTTATAAAAGAAATTAGTGGAATTTAAGAATAAACTTTGAGAATTTTCGGCACTAAGGGTAAAATGGTCTTTTACCGTAAGAGAGCTTTTCCGTAATCCCTTCGCATGAGGTTGGACATCTAGATGGATTTTGACCCACATGCCTTATTTGACAGGCGTATGAGTTACCACGAGTATGGACCGATTTGAGACTTGTTAGAGTGTGATTTGACTCAGGTAAGTCCTTGCGACTTACTTAGCTGGTTTCTGGATATTAGTTGGATGATAATGGTTGTGTGTGTACAATGTGTGTTATAATAAATAACAACTTGTTAGGACGACCGTGGTTTATGTTTTAAGGCCCAAGTGTATGTATAACGGGCCGTGACATCACTGCCCAGCTCTGCCAGGAGACTGGGAGGTTCTCTATACCCAGACCATACAGGTACACGGTGAGATGCATCGGATCCACTCCTGATGGGTACACGGGGGCGGAGGCGAGGTTTGGGAATCCCTCGTGTCACAAAATAAGTATCATTAGAGTGAATGACTTAAATGAAGATAATAAATGGATTGTTTGAAAGCATGATGAGTGTTTATTATTTTATGTGTGTGTGTGCTATTATTATTCTCCTAATGTTTAGTAACTAGCTAATGGTTGTTTTGTTGTGTGTTTAGTTTTACTGCAGGTTAGAACAGCAACTGAGTGATCCGGAAGTAGTGGTCAGCCGGGTCTCCGTACTCTTTAGAGTGGGGGTTTGGGTTGTTGCTTGGTTGTCTTTTCCTTTGTTAAGACAATTAGTCTTTTCCGTTGTTTAAGTACGATAGGCTGTTAGATCTTGTTGCATTCATCCTTTTACAAATACATTTTCTGAATTTTGGTTTTTCTTATTTGTGTCTTGTTGCAAGATCCTAGTAATATTGTTGTCAAACTGAGGTCGGGACCCATTGTGAGGTCCTAACCAGTAATACTCCGAGTTCTGAGAATTTGGGGTGTTACAACATGGTATCAGAGCTCTAGGTTGGCAACAATGGCACTTGAAATCTTCTGAAAGACCGAATAAGTTTTAAGCAGAACCCGAAAAGGGGTCTGAGTTTTAAAAAGAGAATTTTGGTTTTAAATGCATGCATAATCTGGTTGGGGATAGAAAAGTACGGCTGACCACCACTACTACCGCGGATCTCAGTATGCTTAGTTTAGACTTATAGTATTGTACAATTATGTATGTTATATAAATATCTATATATATGTGTAGCATGTTGTTACCCTAGAGGATATGAAATATCCTTTAGTTGAGTTATCATGATGCGATCATCGCCTCATGATAAAACGTTTGAAGATCTTAAAGGGTATCTATAAGAAGATAGTGGACTCATACCCCAGATTGGAACATTACATTATGACGGACGCCCTGGTGGTTTCTACAATTGTCCGAAGAACGAGTGGTTAAAGAGTTGAGGATTACTAGAGGATGTTAACAACAAGAACAATCGGGCGAGAAAAGAATATCAAGCAATTCAAATAAAAGTAATCGAAAACCGTACAAGGATCTTAGCGGGATGACGATGAGAGGTGAAACTCAAGATGCATGTAAGGACTAGTAAGAGCGCGGATTGAAGAGGACAACATCAAAACACCATTCAAACAAAGTATAGCACAACTACACTTGGCGGGTTAAAGGACACTACAACCAAGGTGGAAGCCACCATAGACAAGTATGAGCATGAGAGTACAGAGAAAATAGAGTGTTGACCCAGATGTAAAAGATTAAAGGAGTACCAAGACAGAAATTTACGATCGAGTTTAAAAGACAAAAATTAAGAAATTTCATAACCATGGAGATGGGTTGACTCCTTTAGAGACACGAGAATGTTGAAGGAAAGCACGACACAAGTATCAAAGATAGTAGAAGTCTGAAATTGAGACAATGAATTTCCATGAAGGTAATGTTACAAAACAACATCCACCGAGGAAGAAGCATGTGCGGGAAGGATCATGATGGAATTGAGGGATCATAATAACTACTCAATCACCAAGAGACTTAAGTCAACCATACAGTGGTTCACTACAAAGAACTGCAGGTAGACGATAACTTAGGAAAAAGGAACCGCGAAGATGGGTTTGTAAGCTATCACGGAAGGTTTGATAAACCCATAGATGGCAGGTGAATAATGCAAGAGAAAAGTGTAAATTGTGGAAGGAGCTAAATGTGTATAAACGGATAACCTATAAGGATAAGTTTTCACCTTGTATGTCCGCATCGAAAGAGATAGAAGAAAAGTAAGTCTACGATCTGGTAGAAGACCAACTACAGACTAGCTAGTAATAACGGGGAACTCACACGTCTGAGTTGACCAGTGATGAGCGGTTGGTAGATAAGAAGAATAACATCAGATTTACTAAAGAATGTTACCGACATATGGAGAATCTCTACAAAAGATCAACGACGACAATTGTAAAGTTAAACCGATACAAGTACCAGTACCCTTAATAGTAACATGGAATGAGTTCGAGCCAAAATCTCTAATTAAGAATTTAAGGAGAAGATTTTGACGGCCGGGAATGACCCCGTAGGTCTTTAAAGAGATTAAGGAAATGGTTGTGAGCAGTTTCTTACCTTCTGGCTAAGAAAAAGGTACAGTTCACAGTAGTACTAATGGATTGCATAAGGAGAACTAGAGGAGTAAGAAGAAGTAGATGATTTTGATCATGTCCAACGTCAATCAAGACAGAAGGTGCTTAACAGGCCACACATATGAGAATGATGGTGCTCTCCCGAGGTTTACCGAGGAAGCCTTTTTGACTAAAGATGTCACACAGAATAACTACAGTTACAGAGGAGGCACAAACATAGAGAGTATGATTTAAAGTCTTAGTGAAACGTGTAGTCGAGTTGTGAGGTGATTTCAGATGGAATCTACATGTTGGCTAGAACAGACATGAGAAGGATCCGGTATTACCCCAATAAGAGGAGTATATGGATCCGGTATTAAACTAGACTGATGACGTAAGAGTTGATGAAAGTAATAAGACCAACTAACGCGGTTCGTAAAGCGAGCACGAGGAAACTCAAAGGGGTAACTATTCTACTGGGTAGTAAAGATTTAAAGAAGGTAAAGCGACATGAGCATAAGGACAACATAATAAATGCGAGTTAAGAATCTGGATTTTTGAGAAAATCATATACAACTGAGGTTTTGATGCAAATGGTACCGATAGGTGTTAAATAAAAGTCATACATATCGGACCGATAACGCTAGGATGGCTAAGGTGTAAACCAAAAGAGTAACTTAACCAGTGAGAAGAAAAGTCATGTATCAAAAGGCGGGTCTTGCTAAATTGGAATAAAGTGTTGAAATGAGGATGCCTTCGTAGACTCTATGTAAGAGTACAACGTAACTGGGTTCCAACATGAAATGGACAGTAATGATCAACTGAAAGTTTAGACCGATTCAGGGGAGGAAATTGTTATAAGATGAGTCACCTAGAAGAAGAGTTCACAAGACAAGCTTGTGAGAGCAAAAGAGATAAAATGTCGACCTGGATATGAGGGCCTAAGGTGCATGGTAGTGATACCTGCAATGGAGTGTAGAAGCAAAATGTAAACTTTACAAGTGCGGAGAGGTTTTGACCTCCTCAAAGATATAGGAATTTGAAGAAAATCGCAATGCCGGTATCAAAGAATTGAAGCCCTGTAGCGGAAATAACAGAGTTTCACGAAGGCAATATTGCCGGTAACACCAACGAAGGAATGTATATATGAGAACGGCTGTGGTGGACTCGAAAGTTCAAGGTAACCCCAATTATCATGGGACCTAAGTCATCAACACCGATGGTCCACGCAAGGGGAACTACAAGGGGATGATAATTAAAGTCATCAGAACTATCAAGACACTTAGCGGCTATCGTTGAAGACTTGGAATGACTATTTATGTCAAGATGAATGACCCAGTTGGGCTTGAGAAGTAGAGTTAGCCTAAGGAAAACAGAAGTGTGGAAGATAAAACGAATTAGCAAAACATGAAATGATTAATCGAGGAGATGAGGCGCACCAAGAAATTTAACACCAGTTTAGGTATGAGAAGAGTAAGTCCGGGATACGGAGATAAGTCAATTATAGACCGACCGACGTCAACTGAGGACGTGTAAGGGTTGGTTGGCATTGACGAGTAGGTACTATTAAGAAGAGAAATTAGTGACTGCGGATTTAAGAGGTAACTTTACCGATGCCTTGGAGGATTCCCCAAGTAAGCAACGACAACCTTATGGGATGATCTAATGATATGGAGAGAATCGGGTTAGAGGTTACTGACTGGTCGGTTAAGAACAGACTACGGTTGAGTAAGAGAGTAAAGGTGTGTTTGAAGAGGATCTTGCTAAAATTAGAAGGGAAGTATAGGCGGGAGTTGGGTAAATCATGTTGACCCTCAGAAAGACGCAATCGCAATTAATGGGTGTTACACCATAGGCGTGGTAGGCCCATAACCCACAGATGAAGAAAATTAATGTTATGTTAACTATGATTTCAAGTTAAGGAATTAGAGATCTATATGAAAAGGTCCACTTGGGGGTGTGATTTGTTTTGAGTTATATAAATTTGAAAGCTCGACAAGATGTTGGTGAAAACCCATTAATTAAGTAACGATCCGATTAGTTCATATTGAGGAAACCGGGTCAAGCAGTTTGTATTACAAAGAACATTAGGCACTTAGTAAAGTGCTGACAGAAGTTTAAGATCATTATTTCAGAATCGATAGTCGGGAACTTTCAAAAGGAAAAAGCAAGTGGGCCCAGTGGAAGGGAAAGTTTATGGGTTGGTAGAGTCATCAAGAGAGTTGGAGGTAAGTTTAGAAAACCAAACCGTTGAGAGAGTACCTACCGAATCCGAGACACGTCATTCGCTATGAAGATTAGAAAATTTAGCCGGTTCATACTTTTGTAGAGTTCCAGTGGTCTAGACGAGGAGCCGATGAGGCCACTTGGGAGATAGATGAGAGTATTAGACGTAATTACCCCAAGTTCTCTGCGGGGTTAGATGTTACTTCTGTATCTACGAGTTAGTACTCGGATGTGGTGTTGTTTGACCATTCATGTTTTTATCTTGGATTGAGTAATTATGTTTTATGTGATGTGTGTCTGTTTATGATGACTGAATAGTTGCATGTTAGAAAACGGGTTTTAATGAAACCAAGTTATACAAAGAAAGTCATTTGACTAGATACATTATTCTAAGTTTCGGGACGAAACTTATTTTAAGGGGGTACTGATGTAATACCCGAAAATTTTAATTTCTGTTTAATACCCGATCAAACCAGATTCCGATCCGCCGACTTTTATTCGTTTAAATAAAATAAAGCTTTATCAAATTCTATCATTTTATGTGACTCTATTTCACCTAAAATGATAAATAGGGAACCCGAATAAAATTATTACATAAATTAAAACCGAAAACCGAAGAGCGGTTCCGGGCAAGTAACGATTATTCATATCAGCCATTGGTTTTAATGGATGAGCAGGCCCAACAGTCCGGCCCAATTACATGTCAGCCCAGCCCATAGCCTAAATTAATCTAAACCCTAATCAGCTCCTTAATCATACTTAAACCTAAACCTAGATTACTAACCTACTGATACGTACCTTCTCTACCGAAAACACCTCCCCTCACACCCCTGAAGAACTGACGCCATCGCCGCACTGATGCCCAACATCTCGTCCTCACGGGAGACCTCCCATCCGGTTTCTGCAGCCCACGAACAACTGGAGCGCACCTTCTGCTGGCGAGTTGGACCTTCGTCTCGGGCGCCAGAAAACCGCAACAATCGCTCAGTCTCCTGTAGATGGACCTCCGGTAAGTCCGACTGACTACCTCTCTTCTCTCGTTCGTCTGAACCTTCTGCACGTATCTAACCAGCCGACTACGGTGTGACGCCTCTTCTCGCGACTCAGGCAGCACCGCATCGACTATCACCGCTTGCCGACGTTTTCGAGTTGCCATCGCCGAAGGTGAGCCTCCTTGTCTTCTTCGTCTATTATCTTCGCATAGACTCGATCGGGATATGACCGTTGATCCTACTGTGGACTAGTCTTACGCAGGCTTTGCTTCGATCGACTTCGGCCTTAGTTTCTTCCCTGCGAATGCGTGATGAGAGTATGGGACGGGTTAGTTGCTCCTCCTGTTGTGTAGTGTACGTACTTATGTTTATGTATATGTAGAAGGATAAGGTATATATATAAATGTATATATAGATGTATAAAAGTGGAATAGAAAGAATGTAGGTGGGTTGGTTTCATGAAGAAGGTCGAGGCTTAGTTGGAAGTTTAGGAGAGGGAGGTGTGCGGTTTTGTGATGCTGGGTGGTTGTGGTCCGTATTAGCAGTGAATGTGGGAGTAGGGTAGGTTGTACTTTAGTTGCTGAGTGTGGTTTAGTTTGGGGTACATGGCTTTATATATAAATATATATATATATATATATATATATATATATATATATATATATATATATAACCAGAAACCGAAATCCAAATCCGAACCCATATATATATATATATATATTCGAGTAGATATAATTATATATGCGTCAGTGCAGTACGTAGACATACATATATAGAGGTATAGAACGGAGTATATATATAGGTATATATATATAAGTGCGAGTTTAGGAGATATGAAAGTATGAAGGAGGAGGAGTGTTGAGTTAACTCGAGTTTTGACCTTATAACCTATAAGTAGCTATCCGAGAGACACAATTTATGGAAGACAAGTTATAAAAGAAATTAGTGGAATTTAAGAATAAACTTTGAGAATTTTCGGCACTAAGGGTAAAATGGTCTTTTACCGTAAGAGAGCTTTTCCGTAATCCCTTCGCATGAGGTTGGACATCTAGATGGATTTTGACCCACATGCCTTATTTGACAGGCGTATGAGTTACCACGAGTATGGACCGATTTGAGACTTGTTAGAGTGTGATTTGACTCAGGTAAGTCCTTGCGACTTACTTAGCTGGTTTCTGGATATTAGTTGGATGATAATGGTTGTGTGTGTACAATGTGTGTTATAATAAATAACAACTTGTTAGGACGACCGTGGTTTATGTTTTAAGGCCCAAGTGTATGTATAACGGGCCGTGACATCACTGCCCAGCTCTGCCAGGAGACTGGGAGGTTCTCTATACCCAGACCATACAGGTACACGGTGAGATGCATCGGATCCACTCCTGATGGGTACACGGGGGCGGAGGCGAGGTTTGGGAATCCCTCGTGTCACAAAATAAGTATCATTAGAGTGAATGACTTAAATGAAGATAATAAATGGATTGTTTGAAAGCATGATGAGTGTTTATTATTTTATGTGTGTGTGTGCTATTATTATTCTCCTAATGTTTAGTAACTAGCTAATGGTTGTTTTGTTGTGTGTTTAGTTTTACTGCAGGTTAGAACAGCAACTGAGTGATCCGGAAGTAGTGGTCAGCCGGGTCTCCGTACTCTTTAGAGTGGGGGTTTGGGTTGTTGCTTGGTTGTCTTTTCCTTTGTTAAGACAATTAGTCTTTTCCGTTGTTTAAGTACGATAGGCTGTTAGATCTTGTTGCATTCATCCTTTTACAAATACATTTTCTGAATTTTGGTTTTTCTTATTTGTGTCTTGTTGCAAGATCCTAGTAATATTGTTGTCAAACTGAGGTCGGGACCCATTGTGAGGTCCTAACCAGTAATACTCCGAGTTCTGAGAATTTGGGGTGTTACATTTAATTTCAATTTTTTGAATTCATATATTTTCTGTTGATTGAAAGTTATTATGCCAGAAAACCTTTGGTTATCTTCTAACAGAAAATTTTGTGATTATCTTTTATAACTGAAATTTTTAATTTTATTTTTCTTATATATACTAATATATGCAAATATCCCAATATATTCGGATCATATATAATTTTTTTTAAAATTATTTCTTCTAGGAAAATCTTTGCTATCATTCATTAAAAAAACTAGTATAATACACGCACCTTGTGCGGGTTTTGAAAAAAATGAGAAAGAATATTGTGAAATAGGTTTTTTTTACGAGCTTTTGTTTTGTATACTTCTCTAATCTAATCTTGCGTCCACAGCGCGCCACATCATCTTAGTTCCGTCTCGACTATTTTACATTGGACGGACGGTATCGAGACATGCCTTTTTTTTACTGAATCCACACGGCCTTATTTTGTTAGGGATCGGGATGGGCTCATTCCCGCTTGCCCGTTAATTTATTTACCGTGATTAAAATTTACACTTTATCCACAAAAATATATGTATATATCGTACTTAAAACGCAAGACAATACATTTTAAATATCCATAATAAATGAAAATATATAAAACATCCAAATAAAAAGCCCAACATCCTGAAAAAAATCAAAAAACATTACACGTCGATACATAAATAAGAAATGGTGTAGTTTTAGAGTTGATTAAATATGAAATTATTTTAAAACTTGTGTCATACTCTCGGATGTGATTGTTTAGATATTAGGTTTAGTAAATAAGATTAGAAGAAGATCGTTTAGGAAGATTTAAACATAAATAATATTCTTTTTTTGAATTTTGACTAACGTAAATATAAAATACCCATAATTATAATTAAGATTTGTTGCTTAGTAAAAAATAAAGATGGCTTAATTAGTTATTTAGTAATTAAAATTATTTCGACCAAAAAAATGTGAGGCCTCTACATCATCATCAACATCGCCTACCTTAGTAAAAATATACATTTATATCCCGTGCAGGGCACAAATTTTAGTAAATTATATTTTTATATCTCATGTAGGGCACAAACTTTAGTAAATTATATTTTATATCATGTGCAGACCTCGTACCCATGGATATTTGTTAAGAAATGGTGTGTAGATGAAGAAATTGAGAATGTTTATTTGAATGGATTGAGATGAATGTAATTCACATAAATACGAGAAGATATTATTAGCGCTAGATATGTTTTCTTACTAACTAATGTTTTATTTATGGAATATTGTTTTAGAAGGTGGACGGTTTTATATTAAGCTTCTCCGATAAGAAATTATGTTAGAAGAGTATGCACATATCAAATCGTCTACTTATTCATGTATCCGAAAAATATATCTATTTTATTTTAAAGAAAATTATACTTGTTAAATTCCCGTATTTCGAAATATTAAGTTAAAAGTTTGACAGATATAATATTTTATAAAATATAGTTTTAGTAAAATAAAAATTTGTATAGCTTTATTATGAATTTAGTAAAAATAATAAATACAATTCAAAAATAATGTTATATGGACTTATAAGTAGGAAAATAGATAAGAAACAAATACTAACACTTAGACTACGTGGAATCAATAAATACAATCCAAAAATAAAATAAAATCTTTATATACGATTTAGCCAAAATATGTAAGTAGTTGTAAAAGCCTTAGTCGTGTTCCTAAATCCTAAGTATAACCACTCTCTAACATATCGTATTTTTTTATACGTGGAATCAATAAATAAAAAAAAATCTTTATATACAACTGTGCAGACCTCGGCCCGATCCATGATGTTTACATGTAAATCCCTAACATATAGTATTTTTTTGCCCCGTACTACGCTTCCCCGCATAACGTCTCCAATGCACTCGTCATTCCTAATTGTAAATCATTTAAAAATAATAATTAATAGGTTCTATTATCAATTTTAAAAATATCAAATTTAAATTGAATTGATTACCAAGAGGTCAAAATCGAGGCTAACAATTACGTTAGCCATGGAGATGCCGGCGAGTTCAAGATCTCCAAGGTGGCCGGCAAAGGCTTGGGTGATGAGGAACATGGTGTAGGAAACCACTCGGATGAAGATGGGGAAGGACCCATTATGTGAGTTATAACTTCTTTGACTCAACCCATACTCTATCTACAATCCTTTCTTCATTGTTGATGTATGTTGCTTTCGAATCGCTGCCAAGATAGAAGCTCTGCTTCCTTTGCTCCATTCAAGAAGAGGTCAACCAATAGGAGTGTGTTATATCTATAAAAAACAGTCGGTAAAATCAAATATATACAATAAGAGGACCATGAAAGCAACCTTTTCTTGACTATCAAACAAAGAAGTAGCTTAAAATAGTTGCATATTTATATGGATTGCAAAACAAAGAGATTAACAATTAAAAGCAAAAGAGAAGAGAGTTATGTATAAAGGAGATTGTCCGCTATTCATAATCTTTGTCAGCTTCTTTCATTGACACAAGAATGCACATGCACCCTAAATCGTTTTACCGGAAAAAGGTACGACGCAACTGGATAGAAGATGACGGAACCTCAAAAAGAGAACGAAATATGATGGAAGACAATGGAAGTGATCCGTATATATAGAATGAGAATCTAAACGTATAAGAGAAGTTTAAAGATTGTTGATTTAGTAAATTTAGAGATCTCAAAATTAAAATTTAGATATTGTTTTAACTTATAAGAGAAGTTTTAGATATTTATTAGTTAAAAGAAATAAATCGTAAATTCTCAACTGTAAAAAATAAATATATATTATAATCGATTTCGATTATGATAGATACCTTAAGTAACAACCTCGAAAAAATAAAATTTTTAAAAACCTCCATAATTAATAATTAAAAAAGTGAAAAATAAAAGCACGTAACAAAAACAGCTTAAAATCTGATTTTTTTTTAATTAACAAAAATACTTATATAAAGAATTTTTGTTGGAAGAATGATCTTGTGTATTGAAAAATATTTTGTTTCCTAAAACTCCGGTTACAAATTTTTTTCCAGATTCGGGATTTTATTAAAAAAAAACAGTTTAGTAATTACTTTATATAATAGCTAAAGAATATACCACCAGCACAATATATATTGAAAATAAAAATCTACAAATATAAATCCCGGAAGTTAACAAAAAGATTCATTAACAAATTATTAATTAAAAAGTTATTTTGGTTAACAATTAATTTTAACACCAAAAATATTGTAACAAAATATAGATTAGCGTAAAATTTGGCCAACAAAATATTTCGGCAGTTAACAAAAGATTTCGGCAGTTAACAAAAATTTTGTAACAATATTTTTATTATAAAATTATAATAAAAATAATTAATAATAATAACAATTTACTAATTACTTTAAAGATTAATTAAAATGGCATTTTAGTAAATATTTCACAAAAAATTCTATGTGGCATACTCGTTGAACGACACGTGGCAGTAGCGTCCTTAGTTTTAGTAAGTAATATAGATTATTTTATCTAGGATAATCTTTGTTCTCGTTCGTTAATACCAAATCTAATTATTTATGCCTTTTATTTTTTTACTTTTAGTTTTACGTAAACATTTTGTTTTGAGGGGAATTTATACGGCATATTAATCGATTTTGTTATTAAATATGTATGTTTATTTTAGCATAATTCATCTTATTTATTCAAAATTTATATTGTTTATTATTTCATATGATAAATATGAATGCTTATATTTTATTTTTTCAGGTCGTGCTATTGGAAGTTCTTAATTACTTAATTTGTTCACAAGTACTATAGATTATATGAAAATCTCATTGATAGATAATTTATACTAATATATATATATATATATATATATATATATATATATATATATTAATGTAATACGTCGGTAAGAATTATTTGAAATGGTGAACATTATTTTTTATGTTTGATCAGTGGACTTTTTATTATTTCTATGTAACCTAATTGATTACTTACTTAGCGTAATTTTTTCTAATAAAAGTGTGCCCAAATTTGTCGATGATACCGAGTCTCCTTCCAACCAAAATTTTATAAAGTATCATCAATATTAGATATTAAAAAATATTTCTTAACAAATACTCATGCCCTCGGTTAAGAAATTGTAATAATATGATTCTCCTTCCGGACATATAATAATAATTCCTAAATGATTAAACAATCGGTTTAAAAATCATCTAAAAAAGTCGGATTTAATTTTATTCAAAATTAACAATTTAGAATCGGTTTTGTCAACTCAAGTTCAGATTACGTTTTTATATCTAAATATATATATAGATTAATAATTTTTTTTTATAAAAAAATAAATTGCATATTACTTTCCAAGTTAAAATTTTCATACTGTTTCTTTTTTGTTGATTTTTTTTCTTATAAAAACTGCAGATAAATAATTTATTTCTTTTTATAAAAATAAATTGCATATTACTGTCCAAGTTAATATTTTGTTACGGTTTGTTTGTAGGTTGATCTTTTTTGTTTCTATTTTCTTAAAGAAATTGCTGATAAATAATTTATCTCATTTTTGTAAAAAAAGTGTACGTGTATAAAGATCAATTTATGAAGGGTAGAATAATAAGAAATTCTTTCGTGATAAGTTTATCGTTTTGAGAATAATTAAATGAGAATTACTATTACAATATTTCATATATATCATTTAGTTCGCACGACTCATGTCATATTACTCAAAATATTCAACCTAAAAAGAAGTTTTAATATATAGATAAATATATATCCGTAATCTTCTTAACATATTTTTTAAAATTTATCTAAAATATCAGTATAATCTTAAATAATTAACATTTAGATTTGGGGTTTTATACGTGATCTCTTAAATAAAATTTAAAAATTAAAAGTATAAACTAATTACTGCGTGTTTTTAACAATATTAGTAATTAAAAATAAGTTTGATATTGAACAAATTTTGTTAATTCTAGCAATGGAAATGATTCTAAAAGATACGCAGGATTTTTTTTTTTTTTTTTTTTACAGCAATCAATCGTATCCCGCACAAAAAGTACATATTCTGAATTTGCTTGGATATATACAGATTTAAATTGATTTTAGTATCGTATTTATTATTTAATGTTTTTATCTAGATTATTTTTGTTTTGAAAAATGGTAACAAAAGATTCATCAAATCTTAACAAATTAAATCTCAATCTTTTTATCTCAAACACTATAAATAAGACTCATAATATTCAAATTATTCATCGTTATGACTTTTTCGATGGACCTCAAATGCGAGTTGTTTTGTATTGGACGGGTATTTTGCTCCTTCCTCTTTGACCCTATCAATTAAGGGTCCGTGTGGTTTTAACTCCAGAATTGGAAACGGAACGAATCTAGTCAATATGTATACTCTTATTCATTAAAAATTGTGAAATCAGTCCTTGTGGTTTGAAGTAATTGGAGTTAATTTGATTACTTTTGATACTTGTAGGGTAACAAAATGTGGGGAGACAAATGCATTTTGCATGAAATCAAAAGGAATGATTTCATAAATTTTCATGAATTAGATATACATATGGATTAAATTCGTTTACATTCTGTTTCCGTTTTCGGAGTTTGAACCAAACGGGCCCTAAGTATAGTATATTTTGTACTTAGTTTCAATCTTCCTTTATTAATTAGTTTGCTAGAAATATATTTGATAGAAAATAAATTAGTATTTTCATTGTTTTAATTGTTTCATTGGGCAGTTACTTTTTTGCTGGTTTGAGCATATTGTGTGGTTGTAACATTTATATATTGATATATGAGGTAATTGTCTACATTATTGAATCTCTTGAAATGCTAATATATGGAGAAATTGCAAATTCAATAAATTGGATTAATTCAGTTTTTTAATTTTTTTTTTCTCTGTCTTCATAATTCTCTTCTTTTCCAGACAGAAAATAAAGACTAAAATTTCGGTATTAAAAATCTTTGTATTCTCTTCGCTTTACAAGTGGATTTATTATTAATTTATTTGAAAATCTGATAAAATTTATTTTATTTAAAAAAATAAAAATTTGGTTAACCATTTTGCTAACTAATTATAGATCTGATTAGTTCGATTTATTTTAAAAACCAATTAATTAGGTGCACAGAGTAGAGACGATTCTTCTTATAAAAATCCTTTTTACTTTAATGAAATAATTTTCTCATCCCATTTTACGTAATCTTTGCAATCCTTTTTATTTTACTTTTATAATTATACTAATTTGCAGTTTTGTATATTTTTCAAGTAGGACCGACTCTAAAATTTTTAACCACATAACTTAAATCAATATTTTATAATTAGATATTTTAAAATATTATTCAGATCGTGTAACAAATCCCGAAAGCAATTTAAATATATATATTAAAATTGGAGCTTTAAAATTAAAAAAAATATTTTGTATCGAAAATTAAAAGCTAAAAATATTTAAATCATTTAACAAATTTAGAAAAAACAATCTTCATAGTCTTATTATTTTGATAATATGAAATCAAAACTAAAATCTCTTTCAAAAATAAATAAAAACAATAATCTTTTAAATTTTCTGTAATTGGAACTTTAAATAAAAATTCTTCAAATCACTGAACCGGATCAAAAAATAAATTTAAAATAATAAGATTAGTAGTAGTATTATTTAATAAGGAAATATATGTAAATACAAAATTTTTTTTTATTAGTTCAAAAAAATGTTAACTTTTATCAGTTTACTACTTTATTTTGAAGAAAGTATTCTGGCAATTTAAATTTTTATAGACTTTATAGTACATTGTTTACCCCCAACTACAACATTTTTACTGTGAACAATAATTAATATATTAAAATATTTATTTATTAAATAATGTTTTAAAATTTTATGTAAGCTTAAAGAAGATATCATTCTTATTATGATTTTTGTTTTGTTTTAACTATCTATAAATTGAATCTGTATTAATTTTGTAAGATTAAAAACAAGATTACATATTAATTCAAAACACGTGTCACTAAAATCCTATTCTTAATAGAATAAAAAATATTAACAAACAATAGTTTGTGATTTTAAAAGGTGACTTTAACTTCCTAAGTTCCTAGCGATTAACTATTAAGTTATCAAAGATTTTCCTGATTTCCGTTTCAATATTTTATTTAATGTGTTTATATGTTATAAAATATGATTAATCAAAATAAATGATCGTGTTAGTTTATAGTATTTTAAATTCGTCAATATATAAAGCTAAATATCAAAACTTATTCGTTAATTGAAAATTTTTCAAATCCTATCTCAACGATGTTGGAACTAATATCTTCGACAATAGTAAATAAAATTTACTTATTAAAAAATTTGAAATATTTGTTTTAAAAAAAAATGTTCATATTGATTTTAATTAATTTGGGTCATAATCTATACTCATTTTATCTCTCGAGTCTCGACTTTTATTGCTGGATAGGAAATTTTAGAAATTTTTATCTTGATCTATATTCTTCGGATTTGAATTTGATAAAATCGGTATAAAACTTTAAAGTTGAATTTATAAAAATCCTAACATAAATAGATGAGCACTAAACAGTCAAAGGGTACACTATTATATTTATATATATATATATATATATATAGAATCATACTCCCATGTAAACAGCCCTTATAGTGTACAATGAGAACAAATCGTAGCCCTTGATCTGATTAATCTAAAGGCTGAAAATTAACATAAATATTCAATGAAAAATTCAGCACACTCTCCTCATTGGAATGTGTAATACACTCTCCAAAATAAGGAAATTACAATATTTTTAAAAAATTATAAATGAGATCTTCTTCCACTATTTTAGGTAGTTACAATATACAGAATCTTCCAATTAATTTCAACAAAATCGATCAAAGCAATATCAATTATATGGATGATACGTTTTGCTGAAACGCCATACACTCCATTGTCGCCGGAAGAACTGAACATATTTTCGCCGGAATAGTCAAAAGTAAGTGTTTCTTGTTCAGTATACAATATTCTCGTCATCCAATAATCGGTTGATTTGTACTCAGATTGTTCGTTTTTCATCAATATATGTCCTCAATTGATCGGTTAATTTGTGTAGGGGATTCAGGCAAGAAACAGATCCGGAATCGATGGAAGAAGGTAACTGAGCGTGGAATAACATAAACAGTTAAAGTAATATGTTAACGGATATTTGGTTTCATAATAACGAATATAATTGAATATACCACTGAATACGATTCGGTGACGGTGAAGGTTTACCTAAATATCAACTATTAAACAACTCGTATTTAAATTATCATAATATAAATATTCATTGAATTTTTTACAGATTCCCCATGTGAAAGAGATTGGGATGTTGATGGATCCGGCATTGATGCTAACATGGAGGGTATGGATGAATTTTATGAAGCAGCGGCAAACGAAGAATTCAATGCCGGAATAGTCATGACGCAATCGCCGGGTAAAACGAAATATTGGACTCCGCATTATGATGAATCAAACCATCCACGTATTGGAATGTGTTTCAAGACGCCGGAGGAAGGTATAGATTTTTATAAGACGTATGCTAAAGAGGTCGGTTTTGATATTCGGTTGTCATCTTCACGTATATGCTCAAAAGATGGGACTTTATTGCATCGTCGCATATTGTGTAGTCGGGCAGGATTCAAGGGAAATATACCCACTACCGGAAAGCGTCATAGAGTTTCAAATCGGGTTGGTTGCAAAGCAATATTTGCTATTAAGTATGCCGGAAACGACGGGTACATTGTATCAAAATTTGAGGCTCAACATAATCATTCGCTACTTGAAGGAGTGTCGAAGAAATTCATGAAAACGAACAGGAAGCTTGATTACGGACATCAGAAGTTTCTTATAAACTGCGCAAAAGCTAATTTAGGTCCAGCTATGTCACACCGTTTGATGAATGAAATTATGGGAGGGTGCGGAGATGTGGGACCTATTGTAAAGGATTGTCGAAATTTCAAGAGGGATTTAATGGCATACATATCCGGTGCGGATGCACAAATGATTCTGGATACATTCCACAAGAAACAAGAGCGGTGCAGTGGTTTCTACTTTGCATATGATGTGGACGAACAAAAAAGACTCACAAGGTTGTTTTGGTGTGACCCAATTGCTAGGTCAAATTTTGCAGCGTTTGGCGATGTGGTATCTTTCGACTCTACGTATCGATCAAACAAGTAAGTTTAAATAGTTATTTTATATTCAATCAGCATAATTCATTAATTCGGTATAATTAAAACTATTTATTGTATCATGAACATATCATCGCACACTGCAGGTATAGTATGGTATTCGCTCCCTTTACAGGAATGGATAACCATCGTAAATCTGTCACATTTGGTGCCGGTCTACTTTTGAAAGAGGACGTAGATTCTTACAAATGGATTCTACGCCACTTTAAGGAAGCAATGTTCAGGGATCCCGCTGTTATCGTCACCGATCAAGATCCTGCCCTTAGGATTGCTGTGCCAGACGTATTCCCCGATACTAGACACCGCTTTTGTATGTGGCATATAATGATGAAATTGCCGCTTCACGTAAGGATCAAATTTTTATATTTGGTATACAAGTTTTAGATGTCGCATATATAATCGATTCATTGACGAATATATTATACTATTTCATTGCATATATTTAACAATTATCATTCTTTACGATCTGACAAGTGGACAAAGTTGTGCTGTTGAACAAGGATTTTAGGCTGAAGATTAACAAGGTTGTTTGGAGTTACGAGACTACAGTCACGGAGTTTGAACAACAATGGGGGGAAATGATCGATGAATTTGACTTGGGTGCAAACACTTGGCTTTCATTAATGTACTCTTTGCGGCAATTATGGATTCCTGCATATTTTAGGGACGTACTATTGGGTGGACTGATGCGTACAACTTTGATATCTGAATCAGCCAATAGCTTTTTCGGTAGATACAACAAGCGGAATTTCACACTCATAGAGCTCATGATGCAGTTTGATAGTGCTATGGATGCTCAAAGGCATGCCCAATCAAAGTTGGACATGGAATCTGCAACCATGACACCCAATTACAAAACACCGCATGAAATAGAGAGGTTTGCATCGTCTGTATACACTCTTAAGACATTTTTAAAGGTACAATATGAGATATACTTTGCGTGTGTTAACTGCAATGTCACTGAGGAGACTGTTGTGGATGGTTATAAGACACATGTTGTTCGTGACGAAGGGTTTGGATTATTCACTGTCCAACATGATTCGGATGTGAGAAAATCAACATGTACGTGCAACATGTTTAATAGGGTTGGTATCCCTTGCCTTCACATATTCTGCACCTACAAATATATGTATATGAAGGAGATCCCGAATGAGATGGTGTTACCTCGGTGGAGGAAGGATGCTAGACGGGTAGCCAGCACGAACATAGATCAGGTAGTTGTCCAACAGTGTATTGCATTGGAAGAGAAAAAAGAGTTAACAAATAAGGTATGGAGTGCAATATACTCGACAGTTGGAAGTGCAGTTGATGACACTGCAATGCTAGAAGATTTGTTGCAAACCCTCAATGCAAAAAGAGCCGAATACATGAAGTCTGATGATGTGTTACTCACTGTAAATCCATCAAAACAAGACATGGTTGAGAGTTTTGTTGGCATAAAAGTTCCACCAGATGTTACCATTCAGCCACCAGTGAAAGCAAAAAACAAAGGCACTCGTATAAAAAGTAGTCTCGAAACTGCAACTACGAAAGCAAACAAACCACTACGCAAGTGTGCAAGACGTGGTCAGCTCACTACACACGACAAGAGGAATTGCAAGGAGTCCCTCGAATGAGTACTATATGCTCATGAAGTTGCAATAAATTGTCTGTATTAGTTGACTCTTTATAACACTAAGACAGTATTATCGGATATATTCGAGAACTCAAATCTTTATATTCTACACTTTACATCGTCTGTATTCAATAGAAGAGATCATAAATATATAACCCACTAATATATTAGATATCAGTCAAATATACACTATCTATTATACAGAATTTAACATCATATACGGAAAAAAATGTAAAGGTTGTTATTATCAACATACTACATATTATATATGCGACAACTTGAACATATATATTCGTTACATATATTGACTACATTCAGTAACTTGATCATCAGCAAACAACATACTTATATTGTCTATATCGATTATATTCGGCAGTTCAATCCTTTATATTCAGTACATATTTCGCAGATATTCAAAGGTAATGGTCATTAACGTACAACACACTAACATATATTTAAAGGTAAGGGTCATTAATTGGAGTTAGCATACAAGAATCAAATCATACACGAACGGCTGTTGTAAATTAGTGAATTGACATTAATAAAGACAGTAGTGTCAAACACAATAATCCATTCATAAGTGGTCAAAATAGCAAAACACAAAAAGACACGTTAGAATATAGTTTGAGAGACTGTAGCGAAATTGTTTTACAAAGCAACATAATAAGACACCAGCTTGGTCCGTCTATTCATCATCATCTTTAGCGTTGTTCATCTCCAAAGCCCCTCTAGCAATCATACGCGGTATGTCATGCAACAATGTGTTCTCAGACCAATGGAGCAAAGTATATAAATATTTGACCCTCAATACCCCAATACTTTTCCTGGTTCCTCTTGCAAAGTTACACTCCCAGTTGACATCCCCCTTGTAAGTTTCCATGTGACGCATCACATATATACCGCTGTCTTGGCTAACACGCGTATCTCTCCATTTCATATTCACGTTGTGCATTCTGACCATGCTTTTCACTTTATGAGCCAGATCCGCATAATCATCCTCCAACAAATAGGCTTGGAATAGCCGCTTCTACATCACACACAAACTCACAATTGGTCAGCAAATATGTACGCATATAGCACCTTAGCAAGACCAACGCACGTGTTAATTGAAATAAAACTCACAATTAAAGTGAAGTGTTTAATGTATGGATGATTGAGTGTTGGTGGTCCACCCAGTGAGTTGTCAAGTATGTCTATGACCCCCTCCTTCATTTTGAAGCACATAACGTAATAATGTTCATATACGCACATCGGAAACATAACCTGCGATACAAATAAAATATAGCCTTAGTTCATACTCTATAAATATTATAATGTTAATTTTTAAAAAAAATTAATTTTATGTTACCATATCAAGATTTCTGAAATCTTCCATATGATTTGTTGATATTATGCACTTGTTGAGCTCGTAATTGAAAATTCTGTACATTTCTTCGAACTCAACTTCCTCTTCGTCACCCATTGAAAGTAGCTGCGTACAATGTTGCACCAATTGACAGCGTTAAGTTTCGGTTAGAAACAAATAAGATTATACAGAATATTAATTGAAATGGTATTGAATATATATACACAAAATGACAGAATATATATTAATTTTTCACATTACCGTGCACGACACACCCACAAAAAAGATTTCCGGTGAGTTTTCTCCTCTATACCACTCAAGTGCGTTTAAATATGATGCCCAAGCATCCACAATAGCTGGCGCCACATTTGAGTTTCCTTGGATGGATTTACATATTTCAGTATCCATAACAATTGCTCCACGTTTGAATAGTATTTTCCTAAACAATATGGTAGTTTTATTTTAACCAACAATATATTATTAATACAAATTTAAGTTATAAATAACAATTACAACTGCTAGGAAGACCAATCACAATTACCTAACATTCAATGCCCCTACGAACTTGTTCAATGAATTCTCCTCAGCAGAACTTCGGCCAGCAATTTTCACAACCCTATCAACATATGGACTTTTATCATACACAGATCTCTTCATCTCCCTCTTTGGACGCGGAGTTTTTGACTTGACAACAGTGGGAGCATCCACTTTCTTACCCTAAGCATAAAGGTTATATACATGTCAAATATAACTTTATAAAATCTACCTGTCAAATGTGCAGCATATATATTCAACATCATACCTTTGACGAAACCAATGTGACCCCTGTTTGCACATCTCGTACAGAATCTTGAACATTGTTTTTGATCTTATCAGGATCATAAACAACGATTTCCTTCCCCTGCACATATACAACAACAAAATAACGTAAGCAAGTAATAGATGATTTTACAAACAAACCGAATATAATATAAAATTCAAATGAATACACAGCAATAAATAGATGAATGTAAGATATTAATATGCATACCTTTGATGAGTTAAACGACACATCCATCTGCAATGCAACGTTGGAAGTTTGTGGCGCTGTTGTTGCGGTGATTTGATTATCAATGTCGACATCCTTTCCCTGCACATTTATAGATAAGTCCAAAACGTACACTTACAAGTTTATAAATACACACACATTGAACCGAATATATAAACACAAGCAATTGAATATAAATACATAATAATTGTGAATAAAACTTAATGAAATACATACACTAGATTTGTCAACAGCCCCTGACCGCATGGTATCATCCGCACACAGTGTATCACCATCAGTTGCTTCATCCTCATCAACAACTCGTACCTGGAACATCAAATATTAAAATAGCATTTTATATATATATAATAATAAACATTTGTAAACGAATAAATAAATCACCTCTGGTGCGACATGCGGTGAATTAAATATAATATCTTCTTGTTCATCCGTCCGGTTGATGATTTCATCATCTTTATCAACGGTCAAGTCCTGTCCCTTTAGGATGTTTGCGATGACAACATCGACGGGATCCAAACTCTTACCCCTAACACCGGGTATCCCAAGGTCAAAGGAAGGCCATTTGTTTTTCTCAGCTAAAACCGCATCCCGCAACTTCATCGCATCATCAATTTTCTTCATGTTCGCCAACAATGTCTCATCGTTGAATATTTGAGTATTTGACTGAGTCATTACACACCCCAATTGTGTTGCAACGTCACTTGTGCTACCACCGGAGCTTGATTCACCACCACCTAACATTGACTTAAATAACCCATATGCAGCTTGAATAGCGGGATGACTCGTATATTCCTTTGGCGTCTCTTTCACCATATCAATGACTTTAGTTACAACACCCGCCATCTCCACAAACACATCTACAAACTTTCCAAGAAATTCCTGTGCATAATAAAGGAAAAAAAGTATATAAATAGAAAAAAATTGCAGCAAAATATGTTGAATATGGAAACAAGCAGAATATATTCGTTATCAATATAATAAATTACTCAACAGAATACCTCAACAGATTCATTTTCTTTCATTGAATTCACTCTATCACCATTTGTTGGTATGTCACTACTATCAGTGGGACCACATTGTTTACCAATATGTGTTTGTAGGATCTCAACTGTTGTAATGGGTGGATCTACACGACCTTTGCCAAAAGAAGCATTGTTCTTGTCTATCTTCTCCCTTTCGTATATCAAGTCATTTGTCCAAAATTTGAAAACAGGGACTCCCCTTTCCACAAGTCTGTTGTTCGCGTTAACAACCCGATCAATATACACAAGCTGCAAACACAAATTCAAAAATATTTATATATTATATACGTTAACTTTACACAAATAAAGTAAAATAAAACATTGAAATACTCACAATGAGTAACAAGACTGGACCTCTAAAACTTCCTTTTTCATTCAACCTGTAGTCTCTCTTCGATTCAACAAGGTTACGAATAATGTATTCGCACCAATCTAATTGTTTGATTTCATCCACACTACACAAGTGCTTCACAAATCACAATGCCCTTGTTAATTTCACCACACTGGTGGCTGCGAACTAGAGTCGTGTAGAATAACACCACGAAATTCTGAATAAACTTGAAGCCTCCATCACTACACGATCTTATTTTTTCATTCAACTCCTCAAACCTGAGCTTTAGCGAGTTGTTACGAAACTGAGACTTCCATTCCTTTACGACCTCACTAGTTTCCTCAAGGCCAGTAGTACTAATCCGTTTGCCTCCCAGTGGAAGTCCAAAACATATATGAACATCAATCTCAGTAATGTAAATGCTACGCCCTCCTGGCAATTCCAAACTACAATTATTCTCGTCAAAATTGTCAACCAACCACTTCCCCAATGTGAGTGGTTGCTTCGACAACCCCAACTCCAACAAGCTACCTAAGCGAATACCTTTCACAGCCTCTACCTGCGCTTCATTCAAGCTTTTCAAACAATTGACTAAGGTCTTGGGTGATCCCCTAGTATCCAACTTTGGGAACTTGCCCACAACATTAGCCGTTCTTCTTTTTCTTCCACGTGTAGGCTTCTCATCATCACTTTCTGTATTAAGAACAAAAATTTCATACTTATGAATGGAGCAAAATAAAGGAAATAGATACTGAATAAAAAATCATACAATATCGAATATATACATTATAAATCATCGAATATCAACTCATTAACAAAAGACAAACAAATCAATTTTTTCATAATATCTCAAAAGAAGAACAAAACTAGATGTTATGAATTAAAAAATAAGTAAACCTGCAAAAAAAACAAATTAAACTGTATAAATGTTACCGGATTCCAAACGGTTGTGTCTTGTAGGAACAGGATCTATGAAGTCATCATCGCTATTAGCCGAAATTGCTGGTTTATCATGTTTTCTTTTTGTTCTTGAATTCCTTACAATGTTAGCATCTTCTAAATCGTCTGAAGATTCTTGCATTGAAACAATCTTCCTTTTCCCACTTCTAATTTGTTGTTTCTTGTCTGAAACCATCTTGTTTTCTAAACACAACAATCAAATAACGACGAATATAATACATCAAATTCTGAATATATAATCCGCATAGCAAATGCATCAATAAAAAAGGCATCGAAAACAATAGAAACTCAAATTTGTGTAAGAATAGACGAAGAACAGAATATTATGATGCCGTACGACGAATATAGTAACTTAATATAATGAATACGATCACCAAACAGGATAATATGATGTAGAACACCTCATAACTTTTTAGCCCACAAAAACCCCTAAATTGAAAAATCGAAAAAAACTAGGGCATTCAAGAATGTTCATTACCTCTACTAAAGACGATGAAGGGAGAATCAAGAACGCCGAATACAGTCAATGTAACAACAGAATATGGCAACTAACCAGTTATTCAGTTCTACAACTCCGAATACAGTCGACCACAAAACCGAATATGAAATCGATCTCCAACCACTTGGCCGGCGCCTTCAATGGCTCTGAATTTTTGAATGCAGCAGTTGAAGAAGAAGATAGGCACAAGAAAAATAGGGATTTCGTTAGTTCAAATCATGAAAAAACCCTAAATTGAAGAATCGAAAAAAAAAGAGTGTTCTTCATGAATACCTCGAGTGAAGACGTAGAAAGTCGGACACGGTTGCTTGTGTAGATGAATGGGGAAGAAAGGCGACCACAGAAATCTCCTGCAACTATCGGCACCAAAGAAGTGCCAGTTGAAGAACACGGGATTGTGTTATGGAGGAATAAGCGGGATATGAAATAACCGTAGAATATTTAGTGGTTTTATTAAAGGAAAATTTTAAAATTGAGGGAAGTTATGGAGAGTATGTATCACACGCGCCTGCAACTTCCTTAAAAGTGTTTAGCATTTATATATATTTTTTTTGTTAATTAAGAAACTGCTTAATCTCAGCCGTCTATTATATTGATCCAACGAATATAATTCGTTCTCATTGAACACTATAAGGGCTGTTTATATATATATATATATATATATATATATATATATATATATATATATATATATATATATATATATATATATATATATATTTTGACGTTCCACCAAGATCGAAACGATATCGGAATTAGACCGAAATGGGGTCGGGAATATGTCCAAACCAATTGAACCGTAGTCTAAAAACCGGACCGGAAGGAAATACTTTCCGGTTTCCCATACTTTTTGTCCGAATCTCCGTTTGAAAAATAACCAATCTTCTCTCCGGACCCTATTTTCCTATCAGCTCCTTTCTTGCTCATCTTTGGATTATCGTTCTGCTTCTGATGGACGCCGACAATAGTTTTGATCCCGTAAGTCCCAATCGTATGTCTCGTCTTTTTTTTTTTTTCTCTTCAATATCAGATTTAGTGCCACTGTGACGGATTCAAATTTGAGCATTTTTAATCATTTGTCGTTACCATCTTGTGTCTCTAGGATCTGATACACGCCATTTTCAAGCAAGTTTGGCGAAGAAGAGCTCTTGGCTAGTTTCTATATTTCTCTTTCGCTTATCGCATTCGTCATGCTTATTTGAAATTTTTACATTCAATCTCTCTGAATTTCTTTTATATATGTTGTGCAGAGAGGGAGACGAGCGAATACGGCGAGACTATGGAAATTGAGGTTTGTGAATTTTTATTTGCGAGAATTTATCAATTCGGAGGAGGATTTGAATTTGGTACTATGTGTTACCAATCGATAATCTAATATCGTGTTCTAGGGTGGAGCTCCTGGCCCTTCGAAGAGAAATCGATCTACTTCTGGTATGCCTGTTCAATTGGAGAATATGCAACCAATTTGAAATTAATGTTTAATTGGATCTATTTTACTATTTTCATTTTATCACATAACTGACTCTTCATCTAAATTATCGTCTGCTGTATTTACGATTGAGTTTGCATCAATGCAAGATGCATGTATATGCTGTAGCCTGTAAAATTGCGATTTTTGGGATGCTTTGCCATTCTGATTCATATCTCATGACTGCTTGGATACTAAGTAATCCATGATTATAATTACTTACAATATGTTTTGTTCAGCTAATGCAAATGCCTTGAAGCTGAGCTGTGAGCTTCTCAAAATCTTCGTTGAAGGTTTGAACTGATTATAAGAATCTTGGTTGTTTAATGCAAGAATGCTTGGATATTCTGTTAACACATTAGACTACAATGTTGATGCAGAAGCTGTTCTACGTGCTGCCACAATTGCAGATGCAGAAGGGCTTAGCAAGATTGAACCTACTCATTTTGAGAGGATTCTGCCTCAACTTCTTCTAGACTTTTAAGATAAGATTACTTCACATACGAATGCAATTGACAGCTAAGCGTACAGTTTGTTATGTAACTTGATCATTTACACACTCCGTTTTATGATATATAGATGATTTACATCCTTGATTGATGCAACAACACAATGCAAATAACATGCTCTACTGTTTGTGGTTGATATGAGAATCCTCAGGGAAGCTGTCTCTATGACTTGTGTATTGGTATCTTCAACTTTAATCTTGCCCTTTCCTCGAAAACTCTTAACACCTCTAGTCCCCTCTAGGTTTGATCCTCATAGCTGAACACATCACTATTAATATGTGACACCCTTAGTCAGTAAGGCTCCCTTTCTTGCTGCATCATGAACATGAGTCAATGCTCGCCCATCTATTGGTCGCCCAACAGTGTCGTAAGCAGCCAACTCTTTCACACGTTTGTCTTGTTACTTCATTGGGGATAAATCACTATTCCTGGTCGGTTTGAAGTTACAAAGATCGGATCTAGGGTGTGTTTAGTAAAACGTGTTGTGATTGTGGTTGTGGTTGTAAACGAGTGTTTTTGAGATTTGCAGTTTATAGAAAAACTCTAATATACTATCTAGTTAAATGGTTCGGAACTAGTTTCGATTTTGATTAAAGGCCAAACTACACCTAAAATAAGTATGAGCAAACAAAATATGTCTTCTCGATGCTCATTTCTTTCTCTCATCCATCTTCATGCCATAGCTATTTTCTTCTTCCATGCCTTCTCAGTTGTGCAGTATTTGTTCAAATTCATGTCATAGCTACTATCTTATTGTTCTCTACAACACCTTCCTCCATTTCTCCTCCCTCAACCCAAATTAAAGCAATCAAGATTACAGAGTCATTCCTCCATTTCTTCCCTCCCTCCCGCAACCTAAATTAAAGCAATCAAGATTATAGAGCCAATGCTGTGAACCTGAACAAAAGCAACACCAAGAAGAAGAACAAAGGCAAAGTCCTTCCTCCCCCACTACCACCAGCAAGGATGCTATCACGGCCCCAAACCTTCTCCCGGCGGCAATTCTCACCATAATCTCCCTCCTATCAAACAAGGTTCGAGAGGTTTTGGCTTACTTGATTACTAGGTCTGTCAAAGCATCGGCAAACCCCTCCGTCTCCTCCTCGAGGAGAATCGTCGTCGCCGCAGCAAACACAAGTCTCCAGCCACCCATTGCTGATGCTTCGACTGTTACACCGCCTATTATCTTCTTCTTCAAGGCCTTCCAGATGTGCAGAATTCCACCTTCCACTACTAGATTAGTGGAAGGCGGAATACTGCACATCTGTAAGGCCTTGAAGAAGAAGAATAGGCGGTGTAACAGTCGAAGCATCCGCAATGGGTGGCTGGAGACTTGTGTTTGCTGCGGCGATGACGATTCTCCTCGAGGAGGAGAACGAAGGGGTTTGCCGATGCTTTGATAGACCTAGTAATCAAGTAAGTCAAAACCTCTCTAACCTTGGTTGATTAGGAGGGAGATTATGGTGAGAATCGCCGCCGGAAGAAGGTTTGGGGCCGTGATAGCATCCTTGGTGGTAGTGGGGGAGGAAGGAAGGACTTTGCCTTTGTTCTTCTTCTTGGTGTTGTTTTTGTTCAGGTTCATAGCAGTGGCTCTATAATCTTGATTGCTTTAATTTAGGTTGAGGAGGGAGGGAAGAAATGGAGGAATGACCCTGTAATCTTGATTGCTTTAATTTAGGTTAAGGAGGGAGGACAGAAATGGAGGAAGGTATTGTAGAGAAGAATAAGACAGTAGCTATGACATGAATTTGACCAAATGCTGAACAGCTGAAAAGGCCTGGAAGAAGAAGAGGAAATAGCTATAGCATGAAGATGGAGGAGAGAAAGAAATGAGCATCAAGAAGATATATATTTTGTTTGCTCATACTTATTTTTTTGGGTAGTTTGGTCTTTAATTAAAATTGAAACTAGTTCCGAACCCACCATTTAACTAAACACGTATATTAGAGTTTTTCTATAAACCACAACTCGAAAACACTCGTTTGCAATGCAAGAGGGTTTTGTCCTCTCACGTCTTTTATGAGCTAATCTAAATGATACGGTAGAGAAAGTTATGGTATCCAAAGACAAAATATAACCACTTGAGCATATCTAAACATCCAACTTGTATCCTTCGTTGTTCTAAATTGTACATGCTTCAAAACCGTGCCTTGCAAGAGGGCGTTGGACTTTTCGACCTATTTTCCACTTGAAGTTGCTCTCTTTGCTGCTCATCCGTCTACTATCTGGACAGAATTTTGACGATTAGAATAGCTATTCAAACCATGTTAGGTCGCTGAGGAAGAAGAAGATTGTAGAACTTGTCGTGCAAGAAGAAGCTCTTTCCCTTGCTGTCTACAGCTTTCTTCCAGCCACACCAGCCACTGTTGACAATCTTCTTCAGATCATCGCTCCCAGTGTAGTGAGGATCTAGAATTAGGAATGCGCAGTCTCCATTGGCTTCATTATAATCCACTCCTAAGAGGGTATATGCAAGTACACCTCCACCTGCATTTTCATTTCCGTACAGGCTCTTGTCAACACAGGACACAGGTTCATCGAATAACATAATAGCAATCACGCGTTGAAAGCATCAGCCATTTTGTGAATAACGTACCAATCATGATAGGCGTTCCTTGGGTTTCAAAATGCATGGCCAATTCTCGACATCTTTCAGGAAGCTCTGACCCAGATCGCACATTCATCACCTTGCAAGTTACCTGGTCCAGAATGAAAATTCCAGTCAGTAGTTTTCAAACTAGGTAAATTATGATCCAAGTCTTTAACTCCTGGATCCCTTTCATTTCTTAATGAGAACTTTAGCACCAATGAGATTAGAACAAGCAACCAGAAGGAGTGCGTTCAATTCAGGTTGCTTGTAAGTGTTTTGGGTCGAATCATCAGAGATATCTCAGGTGTCAACGAATTCATATATATATATGGGGTTATATTATTCTGGTATCCCATTTTTGTAATTATAGAACTTTGGGTGCTTATTTAGTATTCCAATTATTAGCCATTTATTCCTCATGGAAAGCTAAATCTTTTAAGTAGATGAATCAGCTTACCCCCAAAAGTTTGTCCAAAACATAGCTTAATTCAATTGCACCAATCCATTCACATGAGCCCACAAAAGACAAATCCTTATCGCCAATCTCTACGAGAGCCTGCTGTATCTCCCTGAAGAGTTTTAATATAAGGGAAAATGCAAAACATTATATTCCTCGTGTATCCAACGAGAAAAGGGAAAAGTATGTACATGAAGTGAATAACCTCATTCACCTATGTGTGGGAACATCAATTGCAGTATAGTGTTGTAGTCCGAACCAGGAAATAATAGTCTGTAGAGAGCGATAAGCGCAACCCCATCCCTGGAACATATGCAACAAAGAAGCTTGTAAGTCTACAAATAAATCATATTCTATCACAACAAATATCACCACCATGACTGCCACCTTGCCAAGGAACATTGCAATCCGAAACTATTGAAATGTTTCCAAATTTAATATATAAGAAAGAAATTAACTGCGTAGCGAAGATAGAAATTAAAAAGAAAAAAAAAATGAATGGATCGAGATCGAGTGAAAAGATCCATGAAAATCATATAGCTGAATTAAGAACAATGAAGCGGAAAAAGACTCGTCGGAATAGGGTGCCATAGCAGAGGTTCCTCCAGAGTCAGCTCTCCACAATACCCGTAGTTTTCTCTAGCTGGTGCACACATAACTCTTAAGCCTTTAAAAAGGCCTGCATTTTTGGGTGCCAATTCGGGTCATAATGTTTTCTACTTTTTTCTCATCTATAATTCACTCCTTATCAATCTCCCTTATAACAGAAACAGAAATTTGGTTCGTATCTTTAAATACTATCTAATTGATAGAAATATTTTCAAAATCAGCCTTCAAGTTGATGTGTCCATGGTCTTACATCTACATTTGTCCATACCTAACACAACTAAGTGCTTTAAGACCAAAATTAGTTTTCCACTTGTATAGATGGATTATTATGACCTTCAAGTTTAGAATGTCAAGCAAAAATTCAGTACATAGGCTTTCACATTATTCAGTGGTTGTCTGGTATATGTTTTTCATTAGCTTTTGTTGGAAGAGCTTTGTACTTTTGAAGCTAATGTAGTCTTTGGTCATTGAAACTTTTTACCCTTAGACTTCAACATTATATTAAACAGCTTTTTTTAATGAACTATTCATTAAATTTTAACAAATTGAGAAAATTTTGCCCTTATTTACATTGAAGAGATTTTTGCTTAATTTAGAATGTGTCTTTTTTAGTAGTTGCACTCCAAAAATATATCCAAAAATCTTCATTTACCAAACACTCAATTAGGTTTTTCATTAGATCATAGGTTTTATGAAAATTAACAAAAAAACTATTAAAAAAGCTTAAACTGCTCAAAAAGCTAATTTTAACAAAGAAGACCTTAATTAGGAAAGGAATGAATTCGATTACCGAGTCATCAAAATTATCCTGGAGGTAATGATAATATTCATAAGAACCTTGAACCAGAGAGACATGACCACCTGAAACTGCATGGCCATTTTTTGTCAGCAGGAAGACAGCTACTTAAGCCGAAACAGACTTAACTGTATTCAAGCATAAGATATAAAGCAGCTGTAGTTTCTTACCCCCACTGCTAGGTATTCCTATATGTACATCTTTCAGCAACATAGAGCCTGAAACCAGCGCATGGATGTTCCCAGTTATCTATTGTGTTAGTATGAGGGTAAATGATAAAAAGAAACAAAAGATGTGAACCTATCAGAAACAAGGAAATTACCCCTTTTTCCTGTACCCTTTGAGTTACTCTTGTGCTCTGGATATTTTAGAGCATTTGCTGCTCGGATGAGAGGACGATCAGTAGGCAATCCAAGTCTTAAATGCAAGGACTTCCTCAATTCAACTGCCATGACCAAATTTTATCAAAACTTGCAAAATGGAATTATAACTATGCACTATGCTGTTTGATTAAATGCCACCACTAAACCCCCTCCTCTTTTTTCCCAATACCTCTACAGTATCAGTAGTTCTGTGCCAATAATGCTAGTCAAAATGTGGACCCAACTCGGCCTTCCCTCATCTCTCTCAACACCGCTATAATATCTGTACAAACTATACTAGTCAAAATGACCTGAACTGTACAGATATTACTAGAAATGGAAGAAAACTTTAATCCAAAACCATTAATTGTTATACATGGATTTAAAAATATCAGAACCAGCCCAAATAATCTGAAAAACTAATGATCATGGTTGAGCATCTTTTGACCCATAACTCAAAACTACTTGCCTGCAAGTTACCCAATCCTAAAATTTATACAACTTGAACCCAATCTTTTCTGAATAATAAGTCTAATACTAATAAGTATCCTCCGCACACAAAAAATAAGTTTGGCATAAATACCTGTCTTAGTTTCCATCTCGCCATAAGTCAGGTCATAAATAACTGTGATTGGGTGCAAAATGCCAGGAGGAGTGAAGTGATACGGGCACAACTGCAAACATTGTTCGCCAGATATGAATTCAAGTGAGAACTCTTTGAAGCTGTGAGGAAAAAAATAGGGATAGGAGAACTGGAAGAGCACTCATACACATTAAATGAGAAAGAAGAAATGAAACAACTTTCAGATGCAAAATCCTTTCAGGTGAATATGACAGATTGTAAGCTGATTAGATTAAACATGCATATGCAGAAATAGGTACCCAAAACTACCCAGATTCACTAATGCATGCAGTATGTGAGAAGGCACAAGGCGACCCAAGGCGAAGGGGCTCCAGCCTTCCTAGGCACGCCGAAGAGGCAAGAGGCGGTCATGTTTTCATCCTATAGAAGCTTTCTGGCATCTTTTATTCTAGGATGGCCAAGCAACAACTAGTCATCATTGGATGAACTAGGAAGAAGCATTTGAACAGGATGAGAAGGAAGAAGAGTTTCCTGTATTTCACCTAAGATAATGTGTCTTACATAAGTAAAAAGAAGGGAAGATAAAGTTTTCTATTTTTTCTAACAAGAAGAAAGCAAGAATATAGATGTTTGAAATTCTGCCTAAATTATCAGATCACATTCAAATAAATTTGGAAGAAGAAAAAAAGATTATGTGATTCTAGGCATAATTTAAGCCTATAATTCTAGGCATAAAATTGTGAAAACATGTAAGTCTTCTTATTTTCAGAAGGCAGAAGCCTGGCTGCATGGACTCCTCGGTCGCCTTTCTACAACCTTTACATACTGAGTAGCCTAAGGCCAGACGATGGCCTTGCTCAGGCACTTGTGCCTCCCCTTTTCCCACACTGAATGCATGGGTTAGTGGGAAACGAGGAACTCCATGAGCAAGTGCTCGTAGGAACATCCGTTAGAGTTGCTACCACCTCCGCAACAAAAAAAAGAGCATATACATGAAGCAAAAAACTGATTTTATTTAGAGAGGGATTTTCGAAAGCATGAGTAAAAAGGATAAAAACCATGACCTAAAGGAGGAAAAGAGAATGAAAACAAGCGGGGAGTTTCATTAAAGAAAGGGAGGTTGGGTTATCTATCTCAGAAGAACTAGAAATGAATACGTGATAATTATAAATCCTGTACACAGAGCCAAGAATGCCAGTTCAAGCAAGCAACATACAGTTATTAATAGCTTTGCACGTTTCTTGAGCAAAACAGCTTAACAGGTTTCTCAACTGATCAAGAGTACCAGTCATGGTACCTGTGGATTTTGTTTTAAGAAGCGTGGTGAAATCTCACTCTTCATTGCATTCAACTGATCAGCCAATGCAGGAATAATTAGCTTGGATATTGCAGAACTCAGGGGAAGATCTTTTACAGCATAACAAAGAACTCGTAGTTTATAGTCCACAATCCACAGCCTGGACTCTTCTGAAGCTGTCAGCACAGGACACTTGTGAAGACAAGATAAATGTAAATTGAAGAATTGCAAAACAATTTCTATAGATGATCATTCAAAGGACACGCACTTAACAGATACCTGGACAAAACTTTGCCATAGGTGCATTCAATTCTGAGGACTTGTCTGATCTGTTAAGCAGAACAGTCACCTGAATTATACCTGCATTCTAAGCAAAAGAGTTTCGTAAAACCACTACCAACTAACATTGGAGAGAGAGAGAGAGAGAGAGAGAGAAAACAGGAAAAAAGTAGAAGAAATTCAATTTGAAGCAGCACGTATAAACTACTTACCTCAGCAGAGGCAGAGGACATATGTTTCTTGTCAGATAAAAAGTATGAACAAGGGAGCATCTTCCCATCAGAAAGCTTAAGATCAGAGACTTCTGTCACCGAGTCCAATACTTCACCACGGATGATGACAGGATCAGGAACTTGTTGCACATTCCCCTTGGATGATTCCAACAAGAATGTGAGATGTGGATCTCTGAAGCTTGCAAGAAGTGCCTCGTGTGCAGCAAAATAAATTCGCTCAGCATCTGAGTATTGGTAGTAGATACTATTTAGGAATTGAAACTTCCATCCAAAGTTATAAATAGAGAAAATCCATATATATATGGACTGCGAGCTGTGCCTATATTCAGGCTTAACCATAAAATCTAGGCATACAAAGCATCACATGGAGTGATGGAACACTAAACAATGTTTGTTTGGTTCTCGAATGAATCATCTAAGAAATCCACCCAAAACGACACAACTACATGAAATGCTAGGCAATTCCAAACTACCTACACTAATATAATTACTCTTTAAGGAGAAGATTATGAAATTGCATATACTTGGAAGATCGAAGCCTGATTGTAAAGAGTGCGTGTAATTGATTACCAGATTTCTTGCTTTCTGGCACATAAACAGGCAATTTGATAGGAAGCTCGCAATGTAGCAAACAACCTTTTTCCCAAATAAACTTATTTGGCTCCTCTTCATACACAATAGAGCTAACAGCTTCCATATCCTTCACATTTCCCTTTCTCGACAAGAAAAACCGAATTTCACCGGCATTTAAAATCACGGAGCCCCCAATTAAATCCAAAGCAGCCGAAGTTTCCACATCATTAACAAACACACACAAGCTCTTGCGCAACTTGATAGCCGAATCCACTGCCTCTCTTGCAATTTCTGCTGATTCGCCCGGTCTTCCGACAATCAAAGCTCCGATAACGTGAAAACCTTTGATAATCAATGCCCTGAGATCGTCAGCTTCCTCCGAGAAGGCTGGCGAAAGAGGACGATCGGGTTGGAAATGAATGCATCGCACGGTGGACACGACAGTGTAGGGTGGGAAGAAGGGAGATCCGATCAACCAATGGAGGGATGGTTCGTACCTGGAGGAGACGAGCTTAGGGCACAAAACCCTAATAGTTGGGGCATCGTCCGCCATGGGGACGGGACCAGCAAGGACCGGCGATCTGGTGTACCAGTTAATTTGTTAAGGGTGAACTTGGACTGCTCTCAACTCTTTCCTCCCCGAATTTATAGGGTCGTATGAACCGGTCTAGACATGGTCAGGAAACCGGGACCTCCGAACCGGCCTGAGGTTATATATGCTTGCGTCAATCTGACATTGTATTCATGCGGTAGGATTGAGGTTGTTAGAGTACTACTGTTTTAATGTTACGTTGTTGTATACATGAACATTTTTATCCCAATTAGTGGCAATATGGATGTTACTCCACAACTTTTTCCCCTTATTTTTTGACAAGTTCATAGACAATTTTCGTGATAAACTAAATATTTAGATGGTCGGAAATAATCGTTCATTTTTTTTATTTATCTAAATGAAAGGAAAAACAAAAACAACAACGAAATAATTTAGACAAGTCAAAGGCATTTGTACATTCAAGTGCATAAGCCTTAGACTTCTTTTATGGTTGTCCATCTTCCAAGTTTGATCATCAACTTGGATGAATGCATTTGTACATTCGTTTATGTCTTCCGCATTAAGTTTGTTGTAATTCACTTTGGAGAGAAAAACCAATGAGAATATTGTTGAATCAAGTACATTTTGTATCTTGTATATAAACTAGGCACCTTAATTTAACATTTAAAAAATAAAGATAAATAATCTTGAAATATCCTTAAATAATGTAACAAGATTGAGCGATTTTAGACACTTCTTAAATTTTATAAAAAAGATTTATTTGAAATAATAAAGATTCTACCTTTGTCATTATTCTCTCTCCTATTTAATTTTAATATTCTGTCTAATTAAAGATGTTAATCATTATCCTAAACCGTTAAATAAGGAAGAAATGTATAGCTAATCCGGATATTTTAGGTTGTGATATTCTCAACATTTTTTACGGAAATAAGAAATTCAAACTAGACACTTCCGTTTGTTTATGTTATGTACACAAGTTTGTCATTTACACAAGGTTCGGTCGTTTTTTAATTACACAAGTTCCGTTTGTTTATATCATGTACACAAGTCTGTCATTTACACAAAGTTTGGTTACACAAGTTTGTCATTTACACAATGTTTGGCTACACAAGTCCGTCTTACGCAAAGTTTGGTTACACAAGTCTTTTATGTATTACCATTGTGTAATTAAGTTTGTGTATGAACATTGTGTAATTGAACTTATGTATTAACATTGTGTAATTGAAATTTGTGTATTAATATTGTGTATCATCAAAAGAATACAGAAAGTTTGATTAGTCCAACTGGTATAAGGATGAGAGGAAGAAATGGTCAACTCATTCAGAGTTCGAATCCTACATTTGATACAATCTACAATCTTTTATTTTATTATAATTAAGAGAAGAGAGAAAAATAATAGGATTAGTTAATATTTCATTCCTTATTTAACGTTGCAACATACTTGTTGGAATCTTTAATTAGGAAAAAATTTCTATTTATATAGCATAGAGAATGTTGACTAATAAGGTAATATCTTTAATGATTTTATTTAAATTTTTTTTGGTGATATAGGGGGTCTAATTTATCTACACATAACAAAAAGTGCATACTTTATACACAATTACATAATGTACCTATTTAACCAACTCATTCCAATATATTCACCTTCACGAGCCCAATATCATCCATAATATAAGGACATATTGTAGCAAGAAACATTGGATAAAAGCATGGAATAAGAGTCCTTGTATTTTTTCTAGGAAAAATAAATCAAAATAATACTAATTATCAAAATAATACTAATTATCACCATTGAACTCGAAATAACACCGACTTTTGAAAATTACCGAGAGCGATACAAACTATCAACGTATTTACCAAAAATAATATGATTTGTTTTTTGGGCAAAAATTCTAACTCCGACGATGATGTGATGACTAATTTATTACATGTCATAAAAAAGTAGGTTTAGTTGTTTGATGTTGATTTTTTTCCTTAAAAATTTAAATAAACATTAATTAGTATGTTAAAAATCCTAAATTAAGAAAAATATTGTTTTTTTTATCTTTTTATTAAAAACTGAATATATATATATATATATTAAAAAATATTGAAACATTTTTTTCGGAATTTTGCATACATTTTTCAATGGAAATTATTTTTTTAAAAATCAATTTCTATAAAGTTTTCATCTTTAATTTATTTCATTTTTAAAAGGTCGTTTTTTTTTGGAAAGTTTCTTTTGAATTTTTTTAGGGATAATTTGGTTAATAGACCATTTTAAGAATATAATTGAGTAACTAGGCTTATTGTTTTTTTCATTAAGTAAATATACCCCAATTTTACAGTAAAAACCCTAATCCACCTCTCTTTAACCGCATCTCCTCTCTGTTTTCAATTCCTCCGCCTCTCAACCTTAATCGAATTTCAACTCTTCATATATGTTTTAACGATCCTCCTGGCCGTGTAAAGGATCGGCACCAACGCCCTCACAGGCGGCGAAAACAAACACAACCCGGTGATGATATTCTCAGTCAAGATCTGACACGACAACAGGAAGAGATGAGGAGTGGCGGAGCGAACGGCGTCATCTTCTCCTCTAGTGAACCCTCCGAGGACGTATGCCAGCGGCAAGAACAGGCCCACAGTGGTCGTCGTGATCTCGTAAAGCCTTCCTCCGGCGAATGTCTCTGGCGAATTCGGCGGGGATCTGGTCGGAAAGGCTAGTCGGGATAACGCTATGATGTATGCGGTGGTGAAGAGCGGAAAGATTAGGTCGAGAAGTGGGACGAGGCCAGTGGCTGAGAATACCATGACAAAGGCTACTAGTTGTAGCTCGATGACTCGTAGGGAGGTTGAGGCGAGGATCTTGTGAATGTTGTTGTTGTCCTTCGATCCAAGGAAAGATTTGTGAATGATGCAACCAATTCCAAGTAGGATTTGTGGCTGGAACATATGAATGGAGATATCCCCGTAATCCCGACACAACTCACAAGCTCTAAAATGAGATGCAGCCAATTCCAAGTGGGATTTGTTTATGAATTCACTAGTCTTTCATATCATCCCTGTTGAGAAATGTATTGACAATTGAGTGATTTGCATTGACTCGCCATCGCATAGAAAGGAATGAAAGTCCTCTGGACATCCTTCTCTGGGATTTCTGCACTGTCAGATGATGCCATGCCTATCAGAACAAAGACATCAGACCATAATCAGCTCATCCATGAAGCAGATATAAACAAATCACAATTCAAAACAAAATTTAGATGTAAGTACTCCATTTATATAGCACTGCAGACTTCTTCTAGGCCAAATTTACAATAGTTGTAGCTTTATTGCAGCTTCAAAGTTCAAAGCTATTAAACTATGACCTGAATTTGCATTGTTCTTTAGCTGAAAATCACTTAAAATTGAAGTTGTTCTATGAAGGTATATTATATATACGTGTAAGCTATATCACTCAAATGCAAAAACTTGCATACTGCATGCAGCCAGAGTATCATAATTTGTAAAAAAATAATAATTATGGTATTAGTTTCTAGTATGAATTTTCGTACCAGAAATTTTCTGGTATGATAAAAAATACAAATTATGGTATGTGAAAAAATATAATTATGGTATGTGAAAAAATATTCTGGTATGTGAAAAAATATAATTCTGGTACGTGAAAAAAATACAATTCTGGTATGTGAAGTTCTGGTATGTCTTCCAGTGAGGCCTTAATCTGGTATGAAAATTCTGGTATGAAAATCTATATAAAAATTCTGGTATAAAAGTTCTGGTATGAAAGTTCTGGTACGAAAGTTCTGGTATGATAATTTTTGGTATGAAAAAATTCTGGTATGACAAAATGTAATTTTATGGTATGTAATTTTATGGTACGAAAATTTGGTGTAAAAAATTCTGGTATGACAAAATTCTGGTATAAACTTTTCGTATGATAATTTCTTGTATGAAATTTCTGGTATGAACTTTTCGTATGATAATTTCTGGTATGAAATTTCTGGTATAAAAATTCTGGTATGAGAAATTCTGGTATGAGAAATTCTGGTATGAGAAATTCTGGTATGAGAAATTCCGGTATGAGAAATTTAGTCCAGAAAATAAAAAAAGAAAATAATAAAAAAAGGCAAGAAAAATAATAATAAAAAAAACAAATTCAGTAATTAAAAATTAAAACTTATACTTATATAACAAATAACAAACATTATTTATTTCTTTCTTTCTAAATAAAAGGGTTAATAATTTTTACCTACTATTAAATGAAAATGGTAAAAACATTTGGGGTACACTTTCTTAAACAATAACTCAAAAAGGCCTAGTATGTCAAATTATCCCATTTTTTTACTAGATATTAAAAATTCATTTAAAAAATATCTTGGAAAAAAATCAAAAAAACTTTCCAAAAAATTAATTTTGTTTTTTTGAAAATAGTTTTATTTATTTAATGTAATAAAGGAAATTTCGGATGATACCCCTAAATTTTAGACTTTTCCGGATATACTCGAGGGTTTTCAATTTCCGCATCGGACCCTTGAGTTTTAGACTTATCGTGATTATACCCATCTACCATCCATAAATTAAGATTTTGAGGGGGAAAAAACAAATATTATTTGCTAGTTATTGTTAATAGTCATTTTAAAGGTATAGATAATTCCTTGAATAAATAACTTATGTTTTTGTTCCCTTAAAATGTTAACAAATATTACTTTATAAATGGCAGAAAGGCAAAATCTGGAAAAGTTTAAAACTCAAAGTCACCATCCGGAAACTGAAAAATCCTTAGACATAATTCGTAAAAGTCTAAAAGTCAGGGTATTATCTGAAGTTTCCCTTCTAATAAAGGATTAAATTAAATATGAACTTTATTAAAAATTAAATATTTTTTTAGTTTAGCAAATTTATGGAAAAAGTTTCAGAAAACGAAAATCAAAAAAATACAAGAAAAATTTATAAAAATTAAAAACGTTTTACTTAATTCATTTTAAACATATTAATTAATTTTATTTATTTTTTAAGAAAAAAATCCACATCACAATATCACACAACAAAGCTTACTCCTTTTGATGATATGCAATAAAAAGCCACATCACCACTGGGATTAAATTTTTTGCCGAAAAAACAAACGTATTATAAATACGTTAATAATTTATATCGCTTTCATTAATTTTCAAAGTTGTTATTATTTTGAGTTCTGATAGTTTGATAGTATTTTGAGTTATTTTTTTTAAATAATAGAAATCAAGGAAGTAAAAGTGTTCCAAACAAAAGCATAAAAAGAAGAAAAATGAACATAAAACCCCAATTGACCCTCAAGAGTACGCGTCTGTCACGCGCGAGCCTCCTTCTCCCTGGAGAAAGCTCAACCAAAGGAATGAAAGAAAACCCTAAGCGATATCTGGCCAAAATCATCCCTTCTCCCTATGCTGATACCCAAAAGGTAGTCATCCGCAACCCTCCTTTGGATTTGAAGCCAAGAAGATGGCCAATTTCAGCAAAGCTCCAAACATGTCCTCTGATTCGCCTCCCAGCGTCCAAGAAAGAGCCAAAACGACAAAGAAGGTGGAGATCCTGGAGAACTCGAATCAGGGAGGGAAAAAGACATATCAAGCGGTGGACATCAACAAACAAAGGCTCCCGTCACCGCCTATGCTGGAAATCGGCCCTGTTTTCACCTTTTGCTTCCCTTGAAGATGGGGTTGAACTACCCAGAAATAATTCGCAAGATGAGCCGGGGAGATACACAGATAGAAGAGCCCCTACAGGGAAGGTGGTATGAAGAAGGTAATTTTGAAAACAAACCCTAATCTGATTGCCTATATAAATGGAGTTCTTAATCTCCAAAGAACACATCATTTACTCACTATTTCCCTCTCTTTCTCAAAAAAAAAAACTCCAACTGACGAATATGGCTGAACAATTTGAGGATATGAAGGAGAATTTGAACATCAAGGATGCAATTAGTAAAGATCCCCCTCAAGTGAGAAGACAAAGTCACAAAAGGATAAGGAAGCCTATGTTGAATCCAGTGCAACAAAGTGCAAAACCAATCCCAAAGGTAATACTGATGAAACAACAGTTCTTGAGAACTACCTTAACAGCTTAGCTAAAGTCAGAAGTGACTTTAGCAAGCAAAAGGATGTATCTCTCATGGGATATATCCTTGGTCAACCCATTAATATTGTCAAAACTAGAGCTCGTTTATTGAGTGATTGGAAAAATGTCAAAGGAGAGATCAAAATCTCGGTCAAACCTAATTACTGGATTGAAATAACTTGCTCTAATCCTTTAGATAAGAAGCACATTTGGGCTAATAGACCTTACCATGTCCTAGGACAACTTCTTATCTTGAGAAACTGGAAACCCAATTTCAACACCCTTCTAGAGGATAGAACTACTGCGGATTTACGGATTAGAATCCCTAGAGTCCCAGCTGAATATGTCAATGCTGAAGCTATGAGAATAATAACAGAAGAAAATGATATAGGCAACTTTATGAAATTAGATCCCACATCAGTGAGAGGGATAGGAGCTAACATCACCAGAATTTGTATATTCCTTGATGTAGCTGCTGAAATGAAAGGAGAAGTTCCCATCCCGGATGAGAATAACATCCTCCGAGATCTCCCTATATGGTATGAGGACTTCTCCGACTGATGCGGATTCTGTGCAGAGAAATCCCATACCTATGACCAATGCCCAATACGAGCTCCCAAAGTAACAAATCTTAAGATTCAGATTAATCATGCAAAAGCCTCCAACCAATCCCATATTGTTGAGTCCTCTTCTAAGGAAGATGCTAGTAAAGATAGGGAGACAGATGAAGGGTGGATCAAAGTGGAAAGTAAAGCCAAAGCAAAGGAAAGCAAGGACTTTCGCCCCTACATGAACTCCGACAAAGGAGTCACCATCTCCTTTGTGGAAACCACAACTGAAAATGCTAAGGAAAGTATGAGTAAAGCTATAGTTGAAGAATCTGGAAAGGAGAGTGAGGAAGTGATAGGAGATGATGCTATCCCCCAGAAAGTAGAAAGTAGAGACTGATGCCAATCTAATCCAAGATTACCCTAATGGGCTAGAAATCGAACTTGAAGATCTATCCATTCTCCATGCAATTTGATGAAGAGCTGGAGACAAAATCATATGAGCTAGACCACATTAACAATGAGGAGTATGAACAAGATGAAAATGAACCAAAAGTGCTCATTGTTGAAGAGTTTACAACCCTCCTATTCAAAGATGGAAAAATCCCGGAGATAGAAGACACGCTGCTGTCAAAAAGTTATTTCCACTCACTTAAGTCCAACAACACTGATATCATGAATTATAGGGCCCGTTTGGATGCGCTAGGAATCATTCCCGGTAACGGAATGATTCCGAATCAATCAAAAAATACGTTTGGTTAGAGCTCTTTTAACACATGAAAGTAATTCCATCATTTCCATTTCCATTCCTAACCCTTATCTGATTCCATTCCGTTTCCATTCCACCGCTCCAACCAAACGGGCACATAGTCTATATTTTGGGGCTAGTTTAGACGTTTATCTTCATAAATCTGCATGTTTAGATGTACTTTTTGTGGTTATATTGTTATTTCATCTACCTTTATGGGAATCGAGGTCTACACCAAGTTTCGTTGTAATCGTAGGTAAAATAGCACATTTTAGACTGAAATGGAGCTAAGGAGCAAAAGAGTCATAGGAGCTACATTCTGGAGCTTAAAGAAAAACTCAGAAAGCAAGGAATTAATAAAGAAGATTTACTTTGGACCAGATTTGAGAGACACCACATTCAACTGAGATTCACCTCGGTCAGCTACAGTAACACCTCGACCGAGGTGATCTTGAGGAGCGTCCTGACCGAGGCAAAAACCCTAGCGCCGGCGAGATCATATCTTTTGGCTGAGATCTTTTATTTTTGGAAAGAAGATATCTTATATTTTTGGGCTGGATTTCTGGAAGGAAGATCTTATATTTGGGAGATTTATTTTAGAGATATAATATATTTTTTTATAGGAAATTATCTTTTTAAAATATTATTATCTTTCGAAGATAATTCTCCTATATAAAAGGTTGGATTTTCCACAATTCAGGATCCAATTTTCCATCATCGCAAGTTGCGGATTAGAGAGATTTTCTTGAAGTTCGAAGGAAGGATTGAAGTTGAAGGAAGGAAGGTTTATAGTTTCGAGATAGCTTTGAAGGGAGTTTGTAAGACTTTCTTAGATTTCCTTTTTGGTTTATTGTCTTGTGCGATTTGTGATTTTGACGAACGCTGATTGTGATTATTTGATTCAGTTATTGAAGCCTTGTTCTTAAGGTTTTTGTGTTCAAATATTCATTCCTTTCCCTTTTATTCGATTATTGTTTTCATGATGATGAGTGGCTAAATTCCTTGTGCGATTCTAGGGTGATTAGCTGAAAGTTGTGGAAAAGACAATGATAGAATGATCTTAATCCCAGTAGGACCCTGAAAGCTCGAGCCTTTACCTTAACCAACGAACACCTCGGTCAGCTGTGGAACATCTCGACCGAGATGGTACATAAACTGAACGAGGTGAACTTTTCCTGATTCTTATCTGAGTTAAGAGTTCCAGTTTGCCAAATCCTATCCTTGTTATACCCTTTCCTGGTTCAACGCAAGCCTAGGATGAGACTTACCCGGTGATTCCTTTGTTTGTTTACCCAAGATCATGAGTGTAGGTAATAAAGGTTTATCCTTTATTGGGGTTTGAGTGTACCTTCATCCCATCTTTGTGAGTTAGCCTGAGACTTACCCGGTAAAGGTTGATTCTATTCCCTTGGGTGGTGATAACATGAATTATAGTCTATATTTTGGGGTTTGTTTGGACGTTTTATCTTTCATAATCTGCATGATTCCATGTATATTATGTGATTTTATTACCATTTCATCTACCTTTGCGGAAATCGAGGTCTACACCTAGTTTTGTTGTAATTGTAGGTAAAATGGCACGTTTTGCATCAAAAAGGAACAAATGGAGCTATGGAAGTCATTGGAGCTACATTGAGGAGCATAAGGAACCATCCAGGAAGCATAACCATGGATTAAGATTCACTTTGGACTAGTCTTGAGAGATTTCACATTCAGTTGTGACTCACCTCGGTTGACCAGAGATTCATCTCGACCGAGGTGATCCAGAGACGCCGACTCGACCGAGGCGAACACCTAGGACGCGGCGAGAATATTTTATTCTTGGCTGAGATCTTTTATCTTTGGAAAGTGATCTCATATTTTTGGGCTTGGCTCCTGGAAGGAAGAAGATCTTATATTTTACCTATTCTTATGGGAAGAGATCTTTCTAAGATATATTATCTTTGGAGGGTTATTTTCCTATAAAAAGGGTTGGATTTCCACAAATCCAACATCTCGCATACAGCCCGCTTAGCACGTTATACACCATTGAAGGCTGCGAGATCCAGCATACATCGCAGCAGCCATACTCCAGTTGGGAGATTTGAAGAACCTTTTTGAAGTTGAAGGAAGATTGAAGATCATAGCTTTTATAGCTTTTTGAAGGGTTTGTAAGATTGTCTTTGATTCCCTTCCTTGTTGTCTTCTCTTATTGGATTGCTATCCAAGGAACGCTTTTGTTGTGATATTTGATTCAGTTATTGAAGTCTTTTCGTTAAATTCTTCTTGTTCAAATATTCACCTTCTTCCCATATATTTAATACTTTCATAATGATGATGAGTGGCTAATTTCCTTGTGTGATTCTAGGGTGATTGGCTGAAGGTTGTGGGAAAAACAATGATAGAATAATCTTAGATTCCAGTAGGATCCTGGAAGTTCGAGTCTTTAACCTTAACCCTAAGCATCTCGCTTAGTCGATGAACATCTCGGCCGGGGTGGAATTTGGCTGACCGAGGTGACTTATCTGATCCTAAACTGAGAGTTAAGTGTTAGAGTTTGCCAAATCCTATTCTTATTACACCTTTCCTGGTTCAAAACAAGCTTAGGATGAGACTTACCCGGTAATTCCTTAGTTTGTGTACCAACGATCATAAGTGTAGGTAATAAAGGATTATCCTTTATTGGGGTTTGAGTGTGCTTCCATCCCATCTTTGTGAGTTAGCCTGAGACTTACCCGGTAAAGGTTGATTCTATTCCCTTAGATGGTGTGTTAGTTTGAGGTTATAATTCTTTATCTTAATTCCTTGAGACTTACCCGGTAATAGGAGTTACGGCTTTGGATTAGTGAGTAGTGAGACTTACCCGGTGATCTACTCCACTTTAGTAACACCTTCCCCTTGCAAAGATCTCAGCTTTGTCCGCTTATCTTTAGATCTTGAGTTGGAACCACAACTAGACGCTTTAATCCCTAGAATTGCATGTTTGCTTTATTGACTTCTTATTCATCTTTGATTGTGTTAATTGCTCTTTTGGTTAGTATTCACGAAGCTTACAGTTATTGACTTTGTTTCACCGAGTCCCTGTGATCGACCCCTGGAATTTCTTGCTTTTTACTACGATTGACCCGTACACTGCGGGTTCGCATCCTTGTTTTAAGCTTAAGTCTAGGGTTATAAATTTAAAGCTTGCACACACCGTTTGGAGCGAACAAGTTTTTGGCGCCGTTGCCGGGGACTTGGTCTAGACCGAGCCGGTACGGTTTGCTCTTGGGGCACTTGCCCCCGTGTCTTCTAACCACTCTACTTGAGTGACTTTTGCAGGTTTTTTCTTAGGTATATGCGAAGAACCCGCACTGGGAAGGAAACCGTTCCTTACGATCCCGAACCAGAAAAGACATACAAGCGACGCTTAAAAGAAGCGAAGATGGCCCAACAAGACAACCGCGATCTTGAGGCCGAATTGAAAGAGGCGTTAGAGCTGCTACGCCTCAGCAAGGAAGAACTAAGGCGAGAGAAGGAAGAAACTCGCACTAAAACTGAAGCAATCGAAGCAAAAATGGCCGTCATACGAGACCAGATTCTACTTCGACCGAGGGACGACCCAGTTCCCGATGCTGGACCGAGGCAGGTTCCAGTTGCTGACCCTTGACCGAGGCAGGTCCCAGTACCAGATGCCCCGGCCGAGATACATCCACCTCGGATGCCAGTCCGAGATGTTCTTCTTGCAGGACTTCCACAAACCCTAGGTCAAAGGATGGACCCTAATCAACAACTGAGGCGTCCAGGAGTCAACCTAGGAGATCCAGCGGACCATGACTATGAACTTCGACCGCAAGTTCTATTCATGATCCGCCAATGCCAATTCGGAGGGATGGAGAAGGAATCACCACATCAACATCTTTAAAACTACGAGATCTTGATGGAAACCTTGCGACCTTCCAGAATTGAAAATAACAACTACAAGCTAAGACCTTTTTACTTTTCTTTAAAAGATAGAGCTCTTACTTGGTATCAATCTCTTCCTCCAGGTAAAATTAGCACATGAGAGGAAATGTCTACGGAGTTCTTGACCAAATTCTTTCCCCCCTCAAAGACAACTGCAATGAGAGGGAAGATAAATGCTTTCATTATGAAGGACAAGGAGAGCTTGTCCAAGTCATGGGAGCGGTTCAAGGACATTCTTTTGGATTGCCCACATCATGGGATTCCAAAGTTAGAGTTATTGGAGATTTACTTCAAAGGACTGGACGGAAGCACCCAGTTCAATCTCCAACTACTCTCCGCCGATACCTTCATGGACATGGCGATTGACGAGGCTTGGGACTTCATCGAGAAGCAAGCCTTGCATATGGAGAAGTACACCCACCAAGGAGCTGAAGGTGGAGTTAAAAGAGTCAACTTTCAAGAGATTCAATCCAACAACAATCAACTCACGTCTTTGAAGAATGACGTGAAGCAATTGAAGGAACTCTTGGTTGCTCAAACCAAGAGGGAAGAGCAAGGACAAAGGAACAACAACAACGGATACCGTAACAACAACAACGGTTCCCGGAACAACAACTACAACAACAACAATAGAGGATCCAATAGCAATAATTGGAGGGCGAACAACCAAAATAACGGTAACAATCATTCAAACTCCAACTCTAACGATTCCTCTAACCCGTTCCTCTCTTCCCCTTCTACTTCTTCTTCTACTCCATTAAAAAGCCAAGGGCAAGGGTCAAGTTCGTCTCAGCCAGAAAAGAAAGACGCAGTTCTGGAGGCTATCTTGATCAAGCTTAGTGCTATGGAGACTTCTATGACTTCATTTTCGAGGGCCCAAAAGTCCTTCGAACAACAACTTGCAAGTAGGGCGAATGAAGCGCCAAGAGATCCAGGGAAGCTTCCAGCAAAGACGGAAAGCAACCCTAAGGGCCAGTGCATGGCCATAACGACGAGGAGTGGACTCAAAACTGCAGATCCAGTACCTCGTTCGACGCAGACCACCTCGGTCCAGTTCCAGTCGAAGAACACCTCGACCGAGATGCCAACCGAGGCGGAGCAACAAAAAGCGGAGGGGAAAACTGTAGTTTATGTTCCACCTCCTGCATACAAACCACCACTTCCATTCCCCCAGTCAAGGGCCAGAGCACATCTAGACAAGCACTTTGGTAAGTTCCTTGACTTGATGAATAAGCTGCATATTAACATTCCTTTCCTTGATGCCATTCTAGGAATGCCTGCCTATGGGAAGTTCTTAAAGGAGATCCTATCAAGGAAAAGGAAATTGGAAGACTTTGGTGAAGTTAGGATGACATCTAAATCCTCGGAGCTTATTAAGATCATGAAGGAGAAGATGCCACCTAAGTTGAGAGATCCCGGCTCATTTAGCATTCCCATTCAAGTTGGGGATGTCACTTGTGAAGCCCTTTGTGATCTAGGAGCCAGCGTGAGCATCATCCCGCTGGAGCTATGTATGAAGATCGGACTTGGAGAGCCCAAGCCGGTCAAGATTCGACTTTATATGGCGGATCGCTCCATCACCCATCCCGTGGGCATCTTGGAGGACGTTCCGGTCAAGTTAGGTAACTTCTATCTACCTATAGACTTTGTCGTACTTGACATTCTCGCAGATTATCCTGTTCCTATTATTCTCGGGAGGCCATTTCTAGCAACTTCGGGTTGCAATGTGGATTGCAAGAACGCCAAGTTGAAATTCAACATTGGTGGCGATGAGGTGGAGTTCGCACTACTTGCAGCCATGAAAGGGGAGCAGCTAACTGATGATATCTTCAACATTTACGATGAAGAAGAATCAAGAGAATTGGTGAGCTCTATCCTTATTAACGATCCACTCGAAAGAGTTATTAGTTTTAGTTTAATAGAGGAAGGTATAGATGCTTCTTGTGATGCAGATATACGGAGCTTAAAGGCACTGGAAGAGGATCCAGGAGCTAAAACTGAGAAGCTAATCCAGGAGACGAAGATCTCCAGTTTCGGTTCCAGTTGCAGTACCTCGACCGAGGCACTTTCTGGACTGAGCGAGGCGACCGATGAACATCTCGGTCAACGCCTATGCGCCTCGACCGAGGTCGATGGCAAGACGACTTCGACTGAGACTTCCGAAAGTCCGGTTTCTGAACCCACTCCACTGGAAGGAGGAAGCAAGGATCCCCCTCAGAAAGCACCCCCAATCGTGGAGCTTAAACAACTCCCTAGTCACTTGAGGTATGTCTTTCTGGGACCGGATTCTACTTATCCCGTAATTGTTAGTGCTTCCCTTTCCGAATCTGAATTGTCTAAGTTAATGCATGTCCTGAGAAAGCATCAAAAAGCTATAGGTTATACCACGGATGATCTTATAGGCATTGAACCTTCTTTCTGCATGCATAGAATCCTAATGAAAGACAATCATAAGACTTCACGGGAACCTCAGAGACGGTTAAATCCGATCATGAAAGAGGTTATGAAGAAAGAAATTCTTAAGTTGTTGGATGCAGGTATTATTTATCCTATCTCGGACAGCAAGTGGGTTAGCCCGGTGCACGTCGTTCCGAAGAAAGGAGGGATGACCGTTGTGACGAATAAAAACAACGAGTTGATCCCAACCAGGACCGTTACGGGCTGGAGGGTTTGCATCGATTACAGGAAGCTGAACACGGCCACACGGAAGGACCATTTTCCACTTCCCTTCATCGATCAGATGCTCGAGCGGTTGGCCCAGCATTCACACTTTTGCTACTTGGACGGCTATAGTGGATTCTTCCAGATTCCTATCCATCCGGATGATCAGGAGAAGACCACTTTTACTTGTCCATGGGGACATTTGCCTATCGGAGGATGCCATTTGGATTGTGCAATGCACCCGCTACCTTCCAGCGATGCATGATGGCTATCTTTTCCGAATACATAGAGAATATCATGGAGGTATTTATGGATGATTTTTTCGTATACGGATCCTCTTTTGATGATTGCCTATCTAACCTTTCGCTAGTGCTTAAAAGATGTGAAGACACTAATCTCGTCTTGAATTGGGAGAAGTGTCATTTTATGGTTAATGAAGGCATTGTGCTAGGACACCTCGTTTCTAATCGAGGCATTGAGGTCGATCGCGCTAAGATCGAGACTATTGAGAAACTCCCTCCCCCTTGTTTAGTTAAAGGTGTGAGGAGTTTTCTCGGGCATGCAGGTTTCTACAGGAGATTCATCAAGGACTTCTCTAAGATTTCTAAACCTTTAACTAATCTCTTGAATAAAGATGTTGTTTTTGAGTTTTCGCAGGAGTGTCTTGATGCTTTTTACAGGATTAAGGAAGCGTTGATCTCCGCTCCCATTATCCAACCTCCTGATTGGACCTTGCCCTTTGAGGTCATGTGTGACGCTAGTGATGTAGCCGTAGGAGCGGTGCTTGGACAGAAGAAGGATGGCCGGACCACCGCCATTTACTATGCTAGCAAGACGCTAGATGTAGCCCAGCGCAACTACGCTACCACTGAGAAGGAGTTGTTGGCGGTTGTATACGCTTTCGAGAAGTTTCGTTCCTACTTAGTTGGGGCGAAAGTCATTGTCTACACCGACCATGCAGCCATTCGTTACTTGTTGGCTAAGAAAGATGCCAAGCCACGCCTTATTCGATGGATTCTCTTGCTTCAAGAATTTGACCTAGAGATCCGCGATAAGAAGGGATCCGAGAATTCTGTTGCGGATCACCTCAGCCGGCTACCTGCGTCTTCACGTGAGAAGGATGACCCGCCCATAGACGATTCATTCCCCGATGAGCACTTACACTTGTTGGAGCGTTTGATAGATTTACTTACTTCACCCCACGATGGAGGTGAAGTATGGGGTGAGGGCACCTCCCATTACGTTTGACGACGCATCATGGTCCAGCTAGCGACCTTAAACCAAGCGCTTCTTGGGAGGCAACCCAAGGTATTGCATTCTTTTCCCGTTTTCTAGTCTAGCTTAGATAGTTTGCTTTTTCTTTGTTTTGTTTGTTTTTGGCGTCCTAGACAGATAACAGGAGACATCTAAGGAAGGAGCATAACTGGAAGTACAGAAGTTCGAGAATTCGAGAAGACGAAGCTTGACTGAGACACATCGGTCCAGTCGAGGCCACCTCGACCGAGTTGATTCTTGAGCAACCGAGGCGACTAGGGTTTCAGCAGAACCACCTCGGTCCGAACCACCTCGGTCCAGTCGAGACCATCTCGACCGAGGTGACAGCAGTTCCAGGAACAGTATAAAAGGGGGAAAATTTTATTTTTCACTTTTTTTACCGACTTCAACTCGACCGCGGCGCCTCCTCACCTCGCTTCCCCGAATCTTGCTCGTTTTCGAAGATTTCCGCTTCCAAACTGCGATTGAAGGGTAGAGGATCCCATTGCAAGCACAGATCTGCAAAGAAATCGAACGAATCGACCGAAACGAGGTAAAAACAGTCGAAACCCTAACTCATTCATTCGTTTCGATTTGGGCTTTGGTTGCCCTTGAATCTGCTGAGAAAAGGCTTAAGTACCCCATAGGAAGCAATTGTAGTGATTTTTGGGGGAAAAGAACTGGATTTCTGAGAGTTGAATCGCGAACTGTTTACGCCTCGGTCCAGTCGAACTGCACCTCGGCCGAGGTGATTCCTGAGGGTTGTCAGTGACCGAGGTGATCTGACAGTAGCTGAGAAAAAAAAAATGAGTTCCGAACGTCGCCTTGCCCTCAGAGATAGATCCTCACCTTCCCCTCCTTCCTCTTCTTCCCGACCTTACCGCCCGCTGATCCACGAGAGATTTCGGGTAGATTATGAGCGTATTTCGGGACGTCCAGTGATTGCACCACGTTTCCTGGACGTGTCTGCTTTTGATTGCCTAGGGGTAGATGGAGACCTTAGGAGGATGATTACCACAGTTGGGTTGGATCAGTTTACTGAGATCCGAGCCCCAGCCTACTTGGAGCCGACCTTAGAGTTCGTTAGCTCCTTCACCTACCTTCCCACAGAGCAGTCTGTGAAGTACCGGTTGATGAACCGGAACTTCATAGTACCGCTCGAGGTTTGGAGAGACATCTTCGGCTTTCCTGAGCCCACCGCCACTGACTTCCCTTCCCGATCTGTAGCTAGGGAGTTATGGGGGCAGATAGCCCATATTACTGAGCACGCAGATAGATGGCGCCCTGGAGATTCCAGGGAGAAGGTCATCTTCCACCTAGCCTTTAGGTTAGCCCATAGGATATTCAGCGAGACACTTCTGGCGCGTACTGAGACGCCCCAGAAGATCCGACAAGGCGAGCTTTTCAATCTGTACTGTATGGTTAAGGGGGGTTTCCCAGACTTTGGCTTGATCTTGGCAGAGGACCTGCACAAGATCAAGGCCAAAGCGAAGGGAGACATCTGATGCGGAGGGCTTGTCACCCACATAGCTGCTTTTCACGACATGGACCTCAGTGCCTGTACGATGGTGGCGGCTCCGAAGCCGCTTGGATTGCAGGAGATGATCACTCGGAGGATTCTAGTTCCCCAAGGTCTGACCACTCCATATGTTGCTATGCCGTGGGAGCTGACTGCGCCACAGGGGATCCGATGGTCTGCCCAGTTCACCGTTTATGACCCGCATTATTGGCAGACAGCTTGGGCTCCGCTGATGGAGGATTATAGGGAGGGAGCAGCTGCCTCAGCTGAGGAGGAGGAGGAGGCTGATGACGAGGATACAGTGGATGAGAGAGATGGTGGAGTCCCGATGGATACAGGGACAGATACTGCAGGGACGAGCGTGCCGCCGATCATAGATCTGGATGATGATGAGACTGAGCCTGCACCAGCTGAGACTTCTCCGGTTAGACCTGCTAGACGCAGGAGACACAGAGTGAGAGATCCAGATGCCCACAGACGGATCGATGACCTGACTGATCAGGTTATTGATTCGTATGCTGCTTTGTCCCTGGATACCCGTGAGATGCAGGAGCGGCAGCATTATCAGCATATCATGGCCCAGCTTCAGTTCGAGCGTATCATGGGTTACCCGTTCGACCCGACTCAGTATCCGTACGTGCCACCACCACCACCACCGGATCGCGACTATTGATGAGCTGCAGGATTTTCTTTATTATATTTTATGCAGTTCAGCTTTTTATCCGGTGAGTACTCTTGTTTCTAGACTTATATTGACCCACTGGGACAGTGTGTCCCAAGTATGGGGTATTCGATGTCCTTATTTGATGACTACTTGATTTACTTATTTGATTTCCTTGATGTATGATTACTTTATCGGATATTTCATGTTTATGCTTCACTTCTGCATTTATATGTTTATCTGAGATTGCATGCATATTTACAGGTTATTTGATTGAGAAAAACGTCGAAACTAAAGAAAAAAAATGGTTTTTAAAATTTTTTTTTTTTTGACCTCGACCAAGTCAGTCTTGGCCAAACGAGGCGTTTCACCTCGGTTGAACCAAGAACACCTCGACCGAGGTGGGTTAACTGAGAGTTTTCGAAAATTATTTTTGTGTTACTTATGTGGATATGATCTCAGTGAAGATCTTGCTTACTGACTGATTTTAAATTCTTTATGTGTTTGAAAGGTTTTATAATATGTTTAAGTTGCTAAATGCTTTGTTTGAAATTATTGGCATGTTTAATACTTTGTTTTATCTAAATTATGTTGAATTTGAAGGTTGACACCACATCATGAGTTCTCTCACTTTCTTCCTGAAAAGACCAAGGCAATTCATTCTTCTGTCTTCTTCTTCTTGATCATGCTTAGCCCCTCATATACATTTTGCCTCCCTTTACCTATCCGGAAATTTGGAAGCAAGCGAAGTGGTGAAAGCAAGTGAAGTTAAAGTTGAGAAGTTGGCTGGAAGTGAAAGTGTTAGAAAGTAATAATAGGTTTGGGGAAGTCAATCATGAAGATGAGTAACTCGGAACCATTCACATAGCCGGGTGTTTGTGTCTTGCCAAAGTCGGATTGAGCGATATTCCTAACGGGTCATGGTATGTGCATCAAGGGTTTGATGCATCTCAAGAAATTGATGATTGCGGATTTCCTAGGCTTCGGTTATTGTGCACCTCTGTCCATGCATCCCAAAAAGTAAAGTAAAAAGAAAAAAAATGTAAAATAAGCAAAGCTTATTGGTGGACGATGTTGCAAGTCAAAGTGGAAGTGAAGTTCATCCTTTTCCCGGATTCTAGCACCACATTACCTTACACACATCCCTACCCTACACGTTTCTTGACCTTTTCTTTTGGGAAGCCCTTGAGACCTTGAGCTTGTTGATTGACTTAGTGGTTTAAACTGGATTATACATGATTAATTTTGATAATTATGACTTATTATGCATTCTATGGTTTTATGCAAAGATGAACAACTTTTCTATATTTATAAAATGTTTTGATCATATTTTGATTTTAAATTCCATGAAGTATTCTCTTAGAGTGATCTATGATTGTAGCACACCATAAAAATGTTTTTGAAAGACTTTTCATTGATTTTTATGACTTATAATCCATTCTATCTTGTCTTCTATATGCGGAACTTGCTTGGGGACAAGCAAGGGCTAAGTATGGGGTATTTTGATAGCATGAATTATAGTCTATATTTTGGGGTTTGTTTGGACGTTTTATCTTTCATAATCTGCATGATTGCATGTATATTATGTGATTTTATTACCATTTCATCTACCTTTGCGGGAATCGAGGTCTACACCTAGTTTTGTTGTAATTGTAGGTAAAATGGCACGTTTTGCATCAAAAAGGAACAAATGGAGCTATGGAAGTCATTGGAGCTACATTGAGGAGCATAAGGAACCATCCAGGAAGCATAACCATGGATTAAGATTCACTTTGGACCAGTCTTGAGAGATTTCACATTCAGTTGTGACTCACCTCGGTTGACCAGAGATTCATCTCGACCGAGGTGATCCAGAGACGCCGACTCGACCGAGGCGAACACCTAGGACGCGGCGAGAATATTTTATTCTTGGCTGAGATCTTTTATCTTTGGAAAGTGATCTCATATTTTTGGGCTTGGCTCCTGGAAGGAAGAAGATCTTATATTTTACCTATTCTTATGGGAAGAGATCTTTCTAAGATATATTATCTTTGGAGGGTTATTTTCCTATAAAAAGGGTTGGATTTCCACAAATCCAACATCTCGCATACAACCCGCTTAGCACGTTATACACCATTGAAGGCTGCGAGATCCAGCATACATCGCAGCAGCCATACTCCAGTTGGGAGATTTGAAGAACCTTTTTTAAGTTGAAGGAAGATTGAAGATCATAGCTTTTATAGCTTTTTGAAGGGTTTGTAAGATTGTCTTTGATTCCCTTCCTTGTTGTCTTCTCTTATTGGATTGCTATCCAAGGAACGCTTTTGTTGTGATATTTGATTCAATTATTGAAGTTTTTTCGTTAAATTCTTCTTGTTCAAATATTCACCTTCTTCCCATATATTTAATACTTTCATAATGATGATGAGTGGCTAATTTCCTTGTGTGATTCTAGGGTGATTGGCTAAAGGTTGTGGGAAAAACAATGATAGAATAATCTTAGATTCCAGTAGGATCCTGAAAGTTCGAGTCTTTAACCTTAACCCTAAGCATCTCGCTCAGTCGATGAACATCTCGGCCGGGGTGGAATTTGGCTGACCGAGGTGACTTATCTGATCCTAAACTGAGAGTTAAGTGTTAGAGTTTGCCAAATCCTATTCTTATTACACCTTTCCTGGTTCAAAACAAGCTTAGGATGAGACTTACCCGGTAATTCCTTAGTTTGTGTACCAACGATCATAAGTGTAGGTAATAAAGGTTTATCCTTTATTGGGGTTTGAGTGTGCTTCCATCCCATCTTTGTGAGTTAGCCTGAGACTTACCCGGTAAAGGTTGATTCTATTCCCTTAGATGGTGTGTTAGTTTGAGGTTATAATTCTTTATCTTAATTCCTTGAGACTTACCCGGTAATAGGAGTTACGGCTTTGGATTAGTGAGTAGTGAGACTTACCCGGTGATCTACTCCACTTTAGTAACACCTTCCCCTTGCAAAGATCTCAGCTTTGTCCGCTTATCTTTAGATCTTGAGTTGGAACCACAACTAGACGCTTTAATCACTAGAATTGCATGTTTGCTTTATTGACTTCTTATTCATCTTTGATTGTGTTAATTGCTCTTTTGGTTAGTATTCACGAAGCTTACCGTTATTGACTTTGTTTCACTGAGTCCTTGTGATCGACCCCTGGAATTTCTTGCTTTTTACTACGATTGACCCGTACACTGCGGGTTCGCATCCTTATTTTAAGCTTAAGTCTAGGGTTATAAATTTAAAGCTTGCACACACCGTTTGGAGCGAATAGGTGGTGTGTTGGTTTGAGATTATAGTCCCTTTCCGTAGTACCTTGAGACTTACCCGGTGATAGGTTCTTTGGTTTGGGATAGTGAGTGGTGAGACTTACCCGGTAATCCTTCCACCTTAGAAACACCTTCTCTTTGCAAACCTCAGCTTTGTCCGCGTTATCCTTTGAGATCTTGAGTCGGAACCACAACTGGATGCTTTAATCCGTAGAATCCGCATTTCCCTTTACTTGACTTTTACATCTTCTTTGATTGCTTTAATTGCTTTTGGTTAATTGCAATACTTGACAACCGATTATGTGCTTTGTTTCACCTAAGTCCCTGTGATCGACCCCTGGAGTTCTTGCTTTTATTACAATTGACCCGTACACTGCGGATTCGCATCCTTATTTTAAGCATATTTCTTGGGATATAAATTTAAAGCTTGCACACACCTTTTGAAGCGAACAAACACTGTTAACAAACTAATGGAAGCCATGGAGGTTGCAAATGACCAACAAAAATCTGACTCTAGCGCTGGAAAAAGGCATGGTGGACTGAATGATACTGCCTCCTCCAAGCTACAAGGCACCAAGAAGCAAAGAGTGTAGTTCCAATAAGTATTAGGCCTTCCTGTGTTACTAGCATGTTGCTAGTGTGTTGTGTCTGTATGCTTTCTAATCAAGTGGTGAGCTGGTGCTCCCCATTATCTCACTCCTCTATAGTTGAATATAAGTGGAATACACAATTCTTTCTCTACTACTCCTATAATAATGAGAATGAATTGGCCACAAAGCTAAGTCATAGACTAGACTCATGTAATCATGTAACTCCCTTTTTTAATGGAAGGCCTTTAATTTGTGTTTATTTCTATCTCTTACAAGGAAACCTGGTGGAAAATAGCAAGGTGACTGAGTACATACACTACGCATCTAGTAAAAAAGCTTTTGTACTACTTGTTGTCAATCCTATCAAATAGGAAATTGAATTAAGTAAAACTGCTTGGAAAAGATTATTAAAACTCTCAGGAATATCCAATAGATGTACTATCTTTACTACAATAAAGTTGTTGCAAAAACACTATTTATGTAACTTGATGCAAGGCCTCATCACTAGAACCATAATGCTGAATTATGAGTGGTATCTCACATTGGATATTTACTGCAGGTACAATTCAGCCTACAAAAGTAGAAGAAAAAGGAAGCTCAGAATCCAAGTACCTTGTCCAGCATACACTCGAGTAACTTCCTTTCAAATAGAAGGCTTTCAATTTATGTTTATTGGTATACCATGCAATTAATAATGGTAGAAAACAGCAGTACTACTGAAGGGATACAATATGTAGCTAGTAGGTTAGCTATTGTTGTACTTGTTGTCAATCTAGCCAAGCATGAGCTTGTATTACTTAAAGCTGCCTGGGAAAGGATGTTAAAACTCTCAGGAGTCTCTAATAGATGCACTAGATACAATACTATTAAGCTAAGGCTAAAATATTGCTTAAATAACTCGATGTCCAACTTCGTTACAAGAATTATATATCTGAAATATGAGAGGTTTCTCACATTGGTTTGCAGCTGCAGGCATAATTCAGCCTACAAAAGAAGAAAAAGCCGGATGAGCATCATACAACTACCCTTCCGAGCACTCGAAAAGAGTTATGGTTGCACAGAACATAAGGTCAAGGGTAAAGCAACAACAAGTAAATACCAAGGTATGATACATCTACAAAGGATGATACTTAAGAGAACTATGAGGCCTGAAAGTTTAGTTGGGCACTGTGGACTAAGTAGATGGCAGATTACTAATGCACCTATGCTCACTTATTGGCGAATTAGTGTGGTTGTTGTTAATGAAAAACTAAATCACATAAAGGCTTATGATAATCTACCTTGCATATGTAACTCAATATTGAGGGTAAATATCAATGCCACTGAATGGATACTTCACACAGCTAAAAGGAAAGGTATTGCACCAATGGTTGTCGAGCTTGTCAAGCATGAAGTTAAATTAATCAAAGTTTATTAAGAAGAGTTGCTAGAGCTCTCGGGAAACTCAAATAGATGCACCATTTATAACACTATAAAGTTATGTCTAGAATATTTTTGAAATAATTAGAGAAAGAGGACCCCAAAATTTTTCATTTTGTGAAATGGGCCTCTAATAAACTAACTACATAAAATAGGTATGAAAAGTATAAAATAGGCTACTGTGGCCATTCAATTGAAAAGAGAGGTGTGCAGGCTTTTTTTTAAGATGATTTGATGTTAATTTTTTGGGGAAAAAAAAACTGCTTACCCACAAATAGATTACCCAGGAATAGATTACCCTGAAATACATTACCCGGAAATTTTGAGATTACCTAGAAATAGATTACCCAAAAAGTTTGACATTACCCAGGAAGTTTGACTGTTTTAGATTACCCCGAAATACATTACCGAGGAAGATGAGAAGTTTCGGCTTACCCCGAAATACATTACCCAGGAATATGAGAAGTTGGAGATTATCCATGGATACAAACAAACACTGCTTACCCACAAATAGAAAATGTAAACAAACACTGCTTACCCACAAATAGAAAATGTAAACAAACACTGCTTACCCACAAATAGAATAGGAAGTTTCAGTGTTTTAGATTCACAAAAACAAGAGATGAGAAGTTTCAGATTACCCACAAATACATTACCCAGAAGTTTGAGATTACCCAGAAATAGGAACAAACACTGCTTACCCAGAAATAGGAACAAACACGGCTTACCCACAAATACATTCCGGTGAAGAAGAAGCTCAACAAGCAATCTAGATTCTTGCGTTTTAATGGGAAGAAGAAAAGAGCTACATATAGATACCCAGAAATAAATTTACGTTTGAAAGGAGGGAAGAAGAAGGGACAAAGAAGGGAAAAAGATGGGATAGCTGAATTGATTAGACTATTTTCTGATTTTTTTTACATGTCACCCATCAAATCAGATGGAACCTATGTCCCTTAATTTTCTGATTTTTTCTACAATAGGAGCCCATTTTCTAAATGAAATGATGAGAGACCCTAAATCCAAACTCTACATTGTAAAAGGCCCACATTGCAAATTCAGCCAATATTTTTTATACAATCTGATGCATTGTCTCATCATTAGAATTACAAACTTGAAGTGTGAATGGTATCTCACATTGGTTAATAACCGCAAGTATAAAGCAGGTTGTAAGAGAAGAGAAAACCGGAAGTGCATCTTCCAGCAACACTGTAGTGCAGTCAAAAGGCATAATAGGTGTGCAGAACTGAAAGTAAACAATGCAGAAACAAAACAAGAATACCAGGAATGGTTGACAACCAAAAGCCCACAATGGTTGACAACCAAAAGCATTTCGAGGTTCAAAAACCCAGCTTGGTATTGTGGACATAATAGATGGAAGACTAATAATGCACTAGTGTTGGTTTGTTAGCAAATTAGTGTGGTAGCTGCTTCTGAGAAGTTAAATCATACAATGGTATATGCTAATTTACCTTTCCTAGGTAATTTAGGAATTAGGATAATTGTCATTATCCATGTAATTTTAGGATCTAAGGGAGCAATATGTGGGCATGCACTCAAGATAAGGAAACCAACCATTGTACACGTATATAACCCATGGAAGAAACGTATAGTAGTGGTGTGTATACATCAATCCCATAAAATTTTAAATAGCTATGTAGTCTATCTATATAAATAGATAGTAAGGAACATTAACTTGAGAATATCCAAGCCTACCAACTTTACAATTCTTATAGAGGACGATAGCCTCGGGGTCATTATTCTCGAAAAAGCGAGTCATAGGACCGATAGCTAAGGAACTACGACACCTTCAATGGTAATAAACAACACTCACTACACAACCAAACGACCAAGCACCTATGGGATAAGCTAATTCACTCAAGTTGGCAAAATAAACCAGGACAACCCATTCCTTTCCAAACAACTATAACAAGAGGAAAGGGGATATACAAAAAAAGACAATATAAACCAAAGTACACCAAGATGACTAGGAAAACCAAAATGATGAAGAACCAACTACTATATCCGGCCTTGACATCAAGTAAATATGAAAGCAAAATGAATACCCACACAATTAAAGCTTTCCGACATCCGAATCGTGGAAGTTTAGGTAATAAAGATGGCTACCTACCATCCAAACCCTACCTAAAGTGTACATGAAGATAGCCTTCTGGAACTGTCGAGGCATAAGGAAGAAATTTTTTTGGACAGACATCAAAATAACAACCCAAAATGAGCACATTGATATGCTTATACTAGCGGAACTCAAAACAAATATTGAACCTCCTGAGTCATGTTGGGGAGTGCGGGGTTTGATAGCATATGCTTCATCCCTTCGGAGGGCTTAACAGGTGGGTTGTGCCTTTTATGGAAAAGCAACCTACTCATCAATGAAAGAGTAGAACTTCGCCATAAGGATAAAAGATTCGTTATAGTGGAGCATACTAACTTCGAATCTAATTTCCACATGGCTATTTTCATAATTTATGCACCCCAAATGAGAGACTTAAAGATGAATTTTGGATAAGAGTAACAGAAGCCATAAGAGCGCAAAATAAGCCAGTACTCCTAATGGGAGATTACAATGACATCCTTAACCCATCCGATAAATTGGGAGGGGCACCACTAAGAACTAATCGATTTCAAAGACTACAAAGCGTAATGCAAGAATGCAACCTTGTGGATCTCGTAGCTAAAGGGAATGAATTCACATGGAGAAGGAAAAGAGATGGAGAGAAATACGTTTGAAAATCTAGATAGAGCCATGGCTCATTGTGAGGTGCTTAGTGCCTACAATCTAATTCATGTATGGAATCACACGTTCACTTCATCAGAACACTGATTAACCACAATAGATATCAATAATAAAATGCAAAGATTCAAAAATAAACCTTTTCGATTTGAACTCATGTGGACCGAAAGAGACGATTGTGAAAGAATCGTCAAACAATGTTGGAGGACACAATTCCCGGGGACGCACATGTTCAACTTGGTCAGGAAACTAAACCTCCTCAAAATCAAATTATAATTTTGGAGCAAGCTAAAATTCGGTAATATAAACAAACAAGTTCGAGAAACGGACGCAACCATTGAAAAGCTACAAAAGTTAAACTTCAGAAACTTCTCTAATCAACAAAACGAAAGACTAAATAGACTAAATAAGAAGAGAGAGTGTCTAATAGAATTCCAACAAAAGTATTGGATGCAAAGAGCAAAGTCTAAAGCTCTAGAATGTGGTGATAGAAGCACAAAGTATCACCATAGAAAAGCAACTGGAAGACAAAACAAAAAATCTATAACCTCCATTCACAATGTAAATGGCACAAAAATTTCTATTGAGGACGAAATTAGCTCCGAGTTCCTTAAAGACTATAAGGACCGATTTAGGTCCAATCAAATTAATCAGTCCACCATAGTGCAACACTTGGAAGGTATTACCAAGTAAATTACGGACAATGAAAACAGGGAGCTTATCAAATCGGTCTCGAGCAAGGACATCCGAAAAGCTGCTTTCGATATTGGTAGAGATAAGTCCCCAGGTCCCGATGGAATGCCTGCCGGCTTCTTTCAAAAATATTGGGCGACAATAGGCCCAATGTAATCCGTGCAACTAAAAGTTTTTTAGATTGGGCAAAATCCTAAAACAAATCAATCACACATTTATCACTGTAATAACTAAATCGGATAATCCATCCCTAACCCCCACTACAGACCTATAAGCCTATGCTCAACATTATACAAAATTATTGCTAAAATTCTAGCAAATAGACTTAAGATATTGTTGCATAAATTAATCCACCCACTCCAAAGTGCCTTTACACAGAGTAGATCAATCCACGACAATATTCTCATTGCCCATGAGATCTTTCACGGGTTCAAAGGAAAAAAAGGGAAGGAGGGTTACATGGCTGTTAAACTTGACATGGAAAAAGCATATGATAGGGTGGAATGACCATTTATCCTAGCCGTCCTTGAAAATTTTGGTTTCGAACAAAAATTCATTAGCTGGATTAGAGAATATATTTCCAGGGTCTCATATTCCATCATAGTCAATGATAAACCATCAGAATTAATAAACCCCGAGAGGGGTCTACGCCAAGGTGACCCGCTCTCACCTATGTTATTTAATCTAGGTGCGAAAGTTCTAGCAAGGAGCATTCAAAAGGAGTGTTATCAAAACAACAAAACAATTGGTTTCCCAATTACAAGAGGTTGTACTACTTACCCTTTCTAGCCTTTGCTGATGATATAATTATATTCGCCAAAGCATCCTTAGTTGCAAGTACAAATATTCTTGATCTTTTAAATAGGTATTGCCATTTATCGGGACAAAAAGTCAATTTTCATAAATCCTCATTCCAAACTACGAGAAATGTAGGGTGTGATATGGAAAGACAAATCCAATTAAAAATTGGAATAACTGCTACAAACGAGTTGGATAAATATCTTGGGTTCCCTATTATTAACGGCAGAGTGAACAAGGCCGTCTTTGAAGATGTAATAACAAAATCTAGGAAACAACTAACTGCTTGGAAAGCCGCCACACTCTCACAAGAAGGAAGAACAATATTAATCAAGGCTAATCTGAATGCTAAACCAAACTATATAATGCAAAGCTTCATGCTTTCATCCTATATACACAAAGAACTGATCAAATTAACCGTAACTTCTTTTGGAATAAAGTGCCTAAATATCACCCTCTCATCAGCTAGGATAAAATTTGCAAACCAAAAAAGTGTGGAGGAGTGGGTATTAGAAAAGCTGAAAATATGAATAAGGTCCTCCAAATGAAATTACTCTGAAAAATTATGGAAGAGACAAATAATATATGGGTCAAAATAGTAAATGAAAAATACCTTAAATGCTCATTCCTATGGAGCTATAAAACCCAGAAGAATACCTCTTGGCAATGGAGAAGACTAATGAATCTCCGATCTGAATTTGAAAGTGGATTCAGATGGAATGTTGGGGATGGTAACACCATTAAATTTTGGAAGAATAAGTGGGTAACAGATCAACCACCCATTAAACTTCTTGAAAATAGTAGTGATATTGATGAAAATGAATTAGTAAGTAACTACATCATAGAGAATAAATGGAATACCCGGAAACTAGATATGAAATTAGGCAATCTCCTACCACAAGAGATTATGACAATAATTAAATCATACCAACTCCCCAAATCATTTATTCGAGATCGATTTTACTGGGCATCCTCGAATAAGGGGTCGTACACTGCAAAATCAACCATGGACCTCATCTATAAGAATAAGGGGCTTACAACCAACTCAAACGAGTGGATCTAGGAAATGGATATCATGGCCAAAGTTAAAAACTTTCTCTGAAAATTGTCTATCGATGGACTCCCAACTAAGGAAAATCTTGAGAAATAGAGGGTATTAGTGCCCATGCAATGCGCCCTCTGTAATCACTCATATGAGTCAGCAAAACATTTGTTCTTTAACTGCCCTTTCCTATTGGATAATCTTCACAGTACCAAAACTAAGATCGAGCTCCAATAGGCACACAACTCTAACCAGAACATGTCAAATATGGTCACCTATCTAAAAAATAAGTTAGAGGACAAACAACTGTTCCAACTAGCAGTCACGTGGTGGAATACTTGGATCGAAAGAAACCAAAACATCTTTAATCATAAGAAAATTCAAAATATTGGAGTATGAGTACAAGACCAAATAAGTAGTGGGCAAAAGGCTAACAAAAGAAAGAACCAAACAAAACAAAAAAACGATCACAAGTGACAGGAAAACTAGAAATACCCAGTGGATGAAACCTGATAATGGATCTGTTAAGTTAAACTTTGATGGATCTAAACGCGAATCCGGGGAATCAGTCTTCAGATTCATTCTAAGAAACCAACATGCATCAACCATCTCCCCAGGCTACGGACAATCTGGGAACACATCGGTTCTTCATGTTGAAGCATGCGCGCTACGGAAGATTTGATCAGAGTATGTGATCTGGAGATCAACAAACTTGAAATTGAGGGAGATAATCTCACAATTATCAATTCCATTAAACATATATGGAAACTCCCGTGAAAACTGGAATTGATCATTTCAGATATTTTTAATATTTTGGTCAGTTTTCATCAGGTCAGGATACAAAACATATTCAAGAAAGTCAACGGTGATGCTGATAAGCTCGCAGTATTAGGACACGACTACCCACTAGGTTGCTCATCGATCCCCTCCCAGGTGGAGGATCTCATCCGAAAGGATGCTTTAGGTTGGAGAGTCTAGAGAAGATGATCTAACCTAATCGCAGTATAAAAAAAAAAAAAAAAAAAAAAGAGCATAAAAAGAAAAAAAAAACAGTCGGAGCTTATCAATTGATTTCTCTTTGTCCTCCTTGTTAAGTTTAGGAACCCATCATCATATTTGGTAGAAGATATCCCAAATCTCATACTTTCTACCAAGTACCAACTACATCTCTGAGACTACTGGGTTGGATTCACCAAAATCAAAGGGCATACTATGGCTTCATTTCCATCTATAACTTAGTTTGCAAGTTACCCTTAAACTTTTATCCAGATCTAAGTATTGGATTAATACTCTCCCGTTCAATCTAACAAGGTAGAAGCAACATCAATCCAAATCTACATAGACATAGAGAAGATTGGCCTATCACTCTGCACGGGACAGACGGTAACAAATTTCAGCTCAAAAACGACCATATGATAATCAGATCCTAGTAAACTTGTATACAAATGAGTAGAGGACTGGATGGAATAGAAAGATGACAATCAAATTTTTTACATAATATACATGTTTACACTGCAGATTTTGAGCTTGAATGAGGAGGCTGTTATTAGCTTGGTCTTACACTGGCATATCTAGTGACTGAAACTCCGAGCAACAATTTGGTTAAATGGAGGGTTAGTTGGAGCCAAACTCTTCATTCCATCGTTCAAGTTCTTCCCACTTGTTTTTTTGTAGACTGGGTCTGATCACGCTCATGGCTCTCCGAAAATCATCATACTTAAGTGGCCTCACCTGTTTTCATGATACCAAAGGCAGCGCCGCATCAGTGCTGTATATGACAATTTTCCTTCCTTTCTTTCACTTCCCTTCAAACAAAAGTAAAGAAATTTGAAAAGTCTACCTGATTTGCCTTGACAGTGAGTATGTTGGGACCGAGCTCCCGAATTGGCATCATTGCTGCTTCCTCGCATAATGCTTGCAAGTCACTCCCAGAGTATCCTGGGGATTTAAAGGAGGTTTTATAAAACAAAGGGGAAGGTACTAGCAGAAGATTCAAACAAGACCACTGCACATAAAATTGAGCCTTTTTAAACACTAATAACAGAAAATTTTACATACTAAACATACCCTCTGTCTCTCTGGCAAGTCTTTCCAAATCTCCACCTGTTGTAACCACAAATTGTAGATCAGTCCTACTAGACAAATGCACAAGTATACAGCTCTATATTGATTACAGATAAGATGCCTAAAGCAAATTTTCTTTTGTTTTCCCATTTTTTAACACAAGGGGGTGGCGACTTGTACAATAACTCCAGTAAACAAGTTTACGGAAAGTATGGATGCCATATTACCCATATATGAATGCCATATTACCCATATATGAAGCAGGGATTGTCATATAAGGTAAAAACTTCACTGTAAAATTTTCTGTCCACCTTCAATAAAAAAGGGTTTCCTCCAAATGGGTAAGCAATTCTTCAACGTTTATAAAAAAAGATTAAAGGTCAAATTAGAAGATCATTCTGTTTTAGCAGCCATACCTCTAAGAAGACTAGATTAAAGGTCTAATTCTTAAACGTTATTAATGAAACTTTACCTTTTCCCTTTTTTGTTCAAAGGCTCAAAAAAGACACTTGATAATTACCCTACCCCCCCCCCCCCCCCCCCCCCCCCCCTCCCCACGAATTAGCAAATATGATCATCCTCACCACTATATGACAGGGAGATTTGACATAGGAGAGACCAATAAACTGATTCTGAGAATTTTGATGAGGATCCATACGTATTCAAGAAAACTTCTTACCAGGTAAACTAAATGCTTGACCTTGTAGCTTTTTCTGAAGGACTAGCCTCCTCACATTTTGATCAGGCAAGGGTATGTATATTCTCTTCACCTGTTAAACAATTATTAAGTTGCAGCTTATGATTAGGTAGGTAAAGCAAAATGACATATCATTGCCTCATCATGGAAAATTTTTAATCACAGACCATGCTTAATGTTATTAAAAACTGAAGCATAACAAAATGCCAAAAAATGAATTAGAAAAGATACTAACCAAACGCCTAAGGACTGCATCATCCAGTTCCTGTGGCTTATTAGTCGCACCTGAGAAAAGCACAAACAAATTCATGAAACTGTCAATTCAAGTATTATTGCATTGGCCTAGCAACATCACGATTTTACGGAATCATTTTTGTCTTAAGCGTTCATTTATCACTGAAACTGCCATCATCATTGGCGTAGAGTAACAACAAAAGAGACAAAAAGTTAAGAGACCCGTGTACTTATAATCATTTAATAGGACATGAAGAAAGAACCTATTTTCTCAGAGGAAATAAATGAGCAATCTGATGAATTTACAGAATAAAGTTTACCAATTACAATGACTAAATCATCTGGATTGGAGGTCACACCGTCAAACTGTACAAGAAACTCCGACTTCAACCTTCTACTTGCATCATGTTCATTAGCCAACCTTGTTGACATGATGCTATCGATCTGTTTGTTACAGGCAAATGAGTTAGACAGAGAAGGGGATGAGGGAGAAACATGGGTTTAAATATAAAATTTAGCGAATGTATATCAACAGAATCAAATAACATCACAGCGCAAGTGTGTGGTAGCCTCATCTTGACTAAAATGAGTTTTACCTAACCTATGCTTCCATTCCAACTCACAGATTCCGAGGTAATGATAGTTATTCAAAAGCATGTAAAACATATAACAGCTTGCTCAGCATGCTCCAACATCGGGGCATTGACTACCCAAAAGAAATAGAATACACTAACAAATAAAAAAGAAAATGATGTCTTATTCAACCATTCAAAATAACATGAATAAACTATGCCCTCATTTTTCATATTTAGTTTTACAAAATGTCCTTTTTTGGAGAAAACTGAAAGTGATATAGATAACAATGTAAATTTATTGTCCAATTGTAGAAGCATGGCCTCAAGGGCACACAAAACAGTACTAAACAACACCTGAAGAACTACTTTAGCACAACATTCAAACAAGAAATGGAATATGACCCTTCTCCTTATAATGAAAGGAAATTCATCAGTCATCCTTTGAATTTATATAGCAGATACAGCTGCATGGTAACAGAGCATGCTGAGTTTTTATAGCTTGGAGCATACTTCATCCATGAAGATAACAGATGGTTGCCTTGATATAGCCACCATGAAGAGGGTTTGAACAAGCTTTTCACCCTCACCAACCTACAAGAATATTAGGAGACAAAGGTAGTTAATAAGACAAACAAATTCGAAGAGTTGAAATTGGGGCCTTATTAAGCAGACAAACAGTTTGACTTGGGAAGAAAAACCGACCCACTTGGAAGTCAGGGAAGAAGCAGAAACATTGAAAAATGTTGCATCACATTGTGAAGCAACTGCTTTAGCAAGCATGGTCTTGCCATTACCTGGAGGACCAAATAGAAGCAGACCTGCATACAAAACCAAATGATAATGTATATAACAGATGCAATTACATCAAGAATCTGAGCTTCACAGCTGTGTACCTCGGGGAGGCCTCCTGAGACCTGTAAACAAATCTTTTCTTTTGGTTGGCAGAATTACCATTTCAAATAGTGTCTGCTTAGCTTTTTCAAGACCAGCTGCAGAGATGGCAAGGTGCAACATTAATAATGGCAAGAAGAAGTGTAATAGGAACACGAAACTGACAAAAAAATCTCACCTATGTCATCCCACTTTACAGAAGGGCTTCTATCTACAATCACGGTGTTTATCATTTCCACTAACTTGGGATCAGAACCACTACTACCTTGGTTAGATTTTGAAGCTCCAGCTGTACCTATGGGGACCCTAGTTCCTGATCTGTTGCCACTGACAGAAGGCACTCTCAGTGCAGCATTATTTGCACTGTTAGATAACTTCTGTGGGGCATGGACAATTTGAGGTGGTCTTTTGATCTGATTACAACAAAATTGTACAAATTCAACATTAGTTACAAGGATATAGCTCAGGAGATGCAGATAAACACTATTCCACCATTTTGTCTATTAAATTCATTAGTCTTCGCTAAACAAAGACTGTGAGTTTAATGATTTAATCCAACAACCTTCTCTAGTCCTTAAAATAATTAAAAGTGGCACCAATCAAGTTACTGTAAAGATCAAAACCAAAATGGAAAACAGTAATTGGTACAATGGTTCCAAAATTTAGGACTACCAAGAGAGCATTAAAAACTATTTCAGCTCTCACTTTGCAACACTTTTCAAATTAATTTATGTCAATATGCAAGCTATGAACCCTTTAAGCGATTCAGCCTCCAGAAACTATAAAACAAATTGGACAGAATAACATACAACTTTCTAGACTGAACATCGAAGAATGAGAGGTACTTGGATTTTCCCACTCCCATGCAATCACAAGGGTACCACACAACTACAAACCTATCTATTATGTTTTGTCCTCATTTTCAGTTTTAAGTAAACAAAAACAAAATAACTCCACATGTTGTCACTTTGCACCATGCATGAGACTCAACCTCTCCCCCAAGAGGCAAATTTTACTTCTTGCCCATTGCATTCAGGATGTTGACCGATCATCATTTAATTTCTCTTGTTGATCCAAGATACATTATTAGCCAAAACTAGATACTGATATAACAAGCTTTTCACAAAAGAAGTGATAGCACAAAGGTTTATGTGAGAACGGGGTTCAAGGAAGGTAAACCAGCTAATGTGGGGACTAGAAGGGAAGGGAAGGGAAGATTAGGGGAGAGACGTTACGAAGCTGACTACATGTGAGGGACTATCAGGTATCACCTAGCCTTGTGTATGATACACGGCTTGTACACTTTAGCATTTTTTCCAGAAATTTACTAGATGATTCTAAGGTGGATGTATTAGGTCATGAAGGCATTCTCCTTTGGATTTTATGTTAGCTCCCAGAGAATCCTCTCATTTTCCTTGGGTGATCGTCTTCCCTGGGAATCCTCTCGTTATCTTTTTTAAGGAGCTCAAATAGCTTAATTCCAGTCTTGGAATAGTTTGATGCATCAACTGATTCCATGAACATACTTCCTCTTAAACAATTTGCCAAAAAGTTAATGAGTGACCTTTGACACCTATCGGTCCATCCATCAGATTGAACAACCTGTCTTTACCAAAGCATCCTTATGAGGTTTCATCATATTTTCTACCCTTTCAACTTCCTTTTTCAATAGAGGAACCCTTACTTGATATTGACTTGGCAATGGTTGTCCAATTCCTGCCCTTGCAATAGCTTCACACATCAATTTAAAGTTGTCATCTGATATGTATTGAACGGAATGCTGGAAGTATATATATACCGAGCAATAGCTCCCACATCTTTTGACATTGTTCCTTCTTGTATGCTTCATTCATGGTAGTTTGTCTCCCGATAGTCTGAGTGTTGTAATATTCCTAAAATATGCATCTAATGGACAACCAGCTGCTTGCCTCTTCCTAGCGTCAATTGAAGTGGCTTGCATTTTCATTTTACCCTTTGGATTAACTTCCATCACATCAGCATCAGCATCTCCATATTGATCTAAGTTGGATGGGAATTCAGCAACAGTTTGAAATACATTCAATTGATCTCTGAAATTCTTCTTATTAGCCATGTACTCTGATATCTCTTCCTTAATATGCTCAGGACACCTGGTGCATGCCTTGATGTTTCGATGGCCACCCATTAAGTGTTGTTTTAAACTATAAATTCCTCCTTTTGCCATTAAGTTGCAGAAATTACAAGTCACATCATTTGCTGAATTCGCCAAAAAACCATACTTCCATGCAGGATCTGATTTGGTAGTTTGAGAAGCGGGTTCCATTGCATATGCCACTATAAGGTTATAAACTGAATTATTACCGACTGAGTTAAAGAATAAACAACCAGTAATTTATGAAAGACTGAAGCTTCAGTTAGTAGTTACCTAAAGTTTCTTCTGTATGAGAGTAGGAGTGAATGGAAGGGATTCTTGTTGGAAAAAGTGCAGAACTTTATATGCACCGATGAAGTTTAGAGAAGTCAGAACTAGGAAGCAGTTTACAGAGACAGCAAAACTGAGGTGTAAACTACTATTCTGCAAGAGATTGCACAAGCAGCAAACCTGATTCCTATAGAAATAATAGAAGACAGAATTGCAGCAGCCAACAGCAGAGAACAAGATTGCAGAAGGGCAGCAGCCAACAGCAGAGAACAGGATTGCAGAAGAGCAGAAGAGCAGCAGCAACAGCAGAACAGAATTGTAGAACAGATTACTTGAAGAGAGCAGTAGGTTCAGACGATATTATACATTTGTGTTGTGGGAAGGTGTTAGGTTGGGACGTAGGGTATAACTATTTAAAGGGAAGAAGGAATTCTAATTTTAATTTTATTAGTTAAGTGTATTCAGATTTTAAGATTGATACTAATAATTAATATATAATACTTATTTGACATTTTTAATATTTAAGTTATTTCTTAATCTAATTTATTTCCTTCAGATAATATAATTTATTTTTTTCAATAAGAATAATCAACTTTTGGGGAAAAATAATGGTCTGCTGAATTTTTTTTATAAGAACAGCATCAGGCCCAGCTAGGCGCGCCTAGCTGCGCCTGTGCGCCTGATTAAAAGGGCTGAGCCTGAGACTCCTCAGGCGCTGGACCCCTGGCGCCTCCCTAGATGTGCCTTTAAGAACACTTGAGTCCGTCTCATAATATTATTCAGTAACAGGTCCTCACTGAAAAGATAATGAAGCTAACAAGATCCACTTATAGGAAACGATACCTGCACAACACATTGTGTAAGTACAATCCATGCATCAAACTAATGAATGCACTTACACTCTAGTGAAACCAATCCATACCTTGTCCGGAATTGTACCACCTAAAAAGCAAGGAAAAGATAAATCTATCAAAAAGTTATTATCTTTCACATAGAATTGCATCTTACATTCTTACTGTAAACACCATCTTGAACATAAATAGAACTCAATTAGACCTGTTCGTTGGCTCAAGGCTTGTAATCTCTCAGCCACTTGACCCTGCCACTTTGTAATCTTTTGGTGATAAGAGTTCACTTTCTGCTGCTCACTACAGAAGAAACCAAATGAACAAAAATTACGAAAAGATCAGCTATATACTGCATTGGCTCAACAATAAACCAATACATCAAATGAAGAGAAACTATAACAGTAGTGTTCACCGTGCAATCCTCGGTTAGGGTGGAAATTAACTCATAAAACCCCGTCCTTCAAATCAGATTTTTTTTACAAAAATACCCATTAAGTGCAAAAGTGGAAAATTGCAAAAATCCACCAGCTCTAGGCCTCCATTGGCAAAATGCCACTATACCATTATCCTGCGCGTGAACCGTCAAGCTTGAGCTAAAACTAATACCTGCTACACTACCCTAATTCCTATGGACTAATCACTAGAATTATCAAAGCCAAATTCAGCAAGCTGTAAAGATGGCGGGTCCTAACGATCCACCGCTAGCTAATGCAACATTGGTGTTGAAGCTCAGCTTCTAAAGTCGAACGATATTAATCGAAACGGCAGGTTGAAACCCGAGTATAAGATACCTTGCGAGTAACAGTCGAAACTAGAACCCTGCAATCATCAAGGCAAATAAAAATAAAGTAATCGATCTGTACCTAGGAGTGATATAGGAGGGTCCTCGAGTTGAAGCACCTTCCCCTAAAATACGCTGAGCATTTCTGTAGTGCAAAATGGCATCATCAATCAATCCCCACTCCTCCGCTCTAACAGCCTTGGCGATCTCCTCTTTAGCCAAATCGAAGTAGCCTTTGAGCTTATACGCAACGCGCTCGTTCGCGATTGAAGTGCCCAGACCACTGCCCTCCATTGCCGAGGAATTAGGGTTGTGTGTATTGCTTGATTCATGCGGAGAGTTGGGATCCGCAAAGATGGAGCCCAAGGAACCGAAGAATCCTTGAAGGAAACTCATCTCCGAAAAACCATTTCAATTTTGGGGAAGGAAACAGAAGACAATCAAAAGCAAAGTCAGGCTTGGGGTCGGAGATGATTATAGAAAATTCCTTGATGTTCACGGTACTTCTAACCTGTTGAGGCTTTGTGGGATATGTTTGGGGTTATGTTTGGGGTTCTTGGGATAAAATTCTTCTTTGAGAGAGGGTTTGGCCAAACAATTAGAAACGAAAATTATTTAGGGGGTGTATTCAATTAAGAGTATATAGGAATTTTTTGGAGTTTAAAAGTTCTATGGTATTGAATATAGATTTTTAAAAATTCATATAAATTTTTAGGTATTCAATTAGGATTTAAAATTTTCCATAAAATTTCTATGGTATTTAAAAGTTTGTGGATTTTAAAAGAATCTATTATTTCATTGATTTTGTAGGATTCTTCATTACTTTTATACCTACCTAAAATCCATAGAAATCTTCCCCCAACACATAAGATTTTCACAAAATCTGTATTGACTCTATATAGAATTAAAATTTTCCACAGAATTTACAAATCCTATGATTATTAAGAATCCGACAAAATCTTTAAGGGGGTGTATTCAATCCTGACTTTTAAAGATTTTGATTGATTCTTAATAATCATAGACTTTGCAAATTCTGTGGGATATTTTAATTCTATATAGAGTCAATACAGATTCTGTGGAAATCTTATATGTTGGGGGAAGATTTTATGGAGTTTAGGTATGTATAAAAGTAATGAAGAATCCTACAAAATCAATGAAATAATAGATTCTTTTAAAATCCACAAACTTTTAAATAACATAGGAATTTTATGGAAAATTTTAAATCCTAATTGAATACCTAAAGATTTATATGGACTTTTAAAAATCTATATTCAATACCCATACACTTTTAAACTCCAAAAAATTCCTGTAAACTCTTAATTGAATACACTCCCCTAAAAGTCTCAATTGAATACACCCCCCCTTAGTCAATTTATGTGAGATACGAGTATGAGGCAGAAAAGCACATCAAGTATAGGACCGGGATGCACCCTTCAACCGTGCATGTGCCCCAACTACGTCATTCCGGCAAAATTCGAACGGGAGAGCAACAATCGTAATTCTAACCGTTAGATTCGAACGTTGGAGAATCAAAAGTTTATAAATATAGATCAAATGACATCTAAAATCTCAAATCCGATTTTTTTCAACAAGTTTGGTTGGTTTTTAAAAAATGTAGGCATACGAAGATGGGATGTAGAATCCGACGATCTCAATGTAACTTTTTCTGTTTGATGAAACAAATAAGGGGTCGTTTGGTATTCATATCTTGATCAAAGGTATCAATTTGGGGTATCAGATATGTATATCATATTGATATCCGATATTCTTGTTTGGTATGATGCAGTATATCAAATATCATATTTGATATTTGATATCACTGTTCGACATTGAAACCTGATATCAAAATAAATAAATAAAAATTCAAAAGAAAAGCAAAATCCAATCAAATCATTATCATTGAACATAAATTGAATCAAACCATCGTCATTCAACATAAAATGTGCTAAAATGTAAAAAATTCAAAGCAACTGCAAAATTGTCAACATAAAGACATCACGTGTTTGAACATAAAATACTTCAAAAGATAACACCAAAATCACAATGCATTCACCAAAACCACCCTGCAGTCGGGATCCATCTACCTCATCAAGACTAGTCTAGCCTTGACTTGCACCTGAGGAACCACAAAGTCGATCGATAATCTTTTGCACATTCAATTTCTTCCATTGGTCATTTGGGCAATTATAGAACGTCTGGATGCGGTTTGTACTAGTCAAAATAACGTCAAGTACATCAATGGTATCTTCATTAGACACTCACAGTAACATGGATATCTCGAAAATTTGTCTTTTGTGTTGATAGAAGTTCCTCACGCCTATCAAATTTCATCACGGCATTAACTATCTTATTCAAAGACCCTTGGATTTCAGCTACAACAATTTAGGTTATCATCTTTTTTAGCCCCTCAAAGTGAACTTTTACCTAGCATTTGCTTCTTTGCAAGTGCGGGCCTTGATCCTACGTCACTGGATGTGTAGTCATCCACCTCTATCGGTATCTCTTGTTCAGCATTTTCAATATCTATATTATGAATCATGTCCTCCACAACTTCGGTATGAGTTCTAGTAGCTTGATTAGAACCAAAGATAATCTCTAACTTGTTGTAATATACAAAAGGAGTCTTCCATAAATCTTTGGTCTTGGATGCATCTAGGAAAAAAAAAGACAATGTTATATAAATAGTGGTAATTTTATGTTTAGTATAAGCCAAAAGAATGTCATAAAAATTTACCTTGCAAAACTCGTCAAAAGCTTGTTTCTCGCAACTGATCATACAAGATGTGTCATTCCATGTGAATCCTGACAATATGGCCATCTCATGGATGACAATGTATTTCTCCTTCACCCACTTTATCTTTGATTCAATTTGTGAAGCATCCAGTGCACTTCCAGGATAGTGGCTTTCATATTTTTCCTCCAAGTATTTATAGAAACCACTTTTGAAGCCACCTTCACATCTCCATCGAGGATCATCTTTCAGCTCCAATACCAAATCCAAAATCCGCTCATGCTCGTTAGTGGTCCACTTTCTTTTGTTTTTCCCTCGTCCAACAACTCCAATTGAAATGTACATTCTAAACATATACACAATTTCATATAACAAGGGTAAGAAATAAAAAAATTAAATCACTCATAGTCTTACAAACATAATGAAAGCATAACAAAAAAAATCACCCATAGTCTTGCAATTAGCCAAATAAAGTCACATAGTATTACAAACAAGGCCCCAACAAAAGACAATTAAAACACATCACATAATCTTACTGTCTTACAATCACAACGAAAACACACACAAAGTCTTACAAACTAGAAACACAATTCTTCTTTGAGTCATTGGCTAAGATATTTCAAAAATTAGTCCAATCTTATGACACACTAACTTGACTGATGTACTCAATCTCATCCTCATCCTCTTCCACCACTGTAACGCCCCAAATTTTTGGCGCGTTTTTGACTTTTATTTTTCTTACTTTTAGCAATGTTTTATTAGCTCAAATACTTTATTAAAAGTATTTTAAGGCGTATAATATCTTTTAAGAGTAATTTTCACACATTTGATTTATATTTTTTTTTCGGAAGAGTACGGAAAATTTTCCGATCCGAAAGTTCCGTACCGATTTCCTTCATCGGATTTATTTATTTATTTTCTTTATTTTTTGGGAGAATTTGACATACTAGGCTTTTTTGAGTTTTTGTTTAAGAAAGTGTACCCCAAATTTTTTACCACTTTCATTTAATAGTAGGTAAAAATTATTAACCTTCTATTTAGAAAGAAAGGAATAAATGATGTTTGTTATTTGTTATATAAGTATAAGTTTTAATTTTTAATTACTGAATTTATTTTTTTATTTTTTATTTTTCTTATTTTTATTTATTATTTCTTTTTTATTTTCTGGACTAAATTTCTCATACCGAAATTTATCATACCAGAATTTCACATACCAGAATTTTTATACCAGAAATTTCATACCAGAAATTTCATACCATAAATTTCATACCAGAAATTTCATACCATAAATTTCATACCATAAATTTCACACCAGAAATTTCATACCAGAAATTATCATACGAAAAGTTCGTACCAGAAATTTCATACCAGAAATTTCATGCCATAATTTTTCATACCATAATTTAAATACCAGAAATTTCATACCATAAATTTCATACCAGAAGTTTCATACCATAAAATTACATACCATAAAATTACATTTTATGATACCAGAATTTTTTACACACTAGATTTTCATACCATAAAATTACATACCATAAAACTACATACCATAAAATTATATTTTGTCATACCAGAATTTTTTTACACCGAATTTTCATACCATAAAATTACATACCATAAAACTGCATACCATAAAACTAACATACCAGAAATTTTTCATACCAAAAAACTAATAACAAAATTTTCTGGTAAAAATTTTACATACCAGAAAATTGTGGTATGAGTTTTTTAGTATGAATTTCATACCAGAAATTCGTACCAGAGATTCTGGTATGAAATTCGTACCAGAAATTCGTACCAGTCACAATATTTCAGTCATACCAAAAATTAGCAAATTATTCTGGTACGAGAAAGCACAAGCAAATTGCACAGCATTCTCACATGCCTAACGTCTACACAACACATAGAAACCTGAAAGGGGGTGACACATAGAAACCTGAAAGGAATCACCCCCACAAACGCTTTTGCTCTCGTACAGACTCAGGCACAGAGCCAAGTTTACAAACTCAGCGCAGAAACACGCCCCCCCCAGTTTCATACAAACTCAGCAGCACAAAACTCAAACATCAGCCGTAACCCCCCCCCCCCCCCCCCCCCCCGCGTATAAACTCAGCAGCAGAAAACATCCAGCACAAATAAGTGCCGTAGTCTGATTAACGATAACAAATAATACCTTATAATCAACCTTTTGATTCCTACAGTGCCAACGTACAAACCAGGAATTCCTCCTCGCAGTCGGATTTCTGGAATATCCAGTGGAATCGAAGCTCTTTTCGACTTTCCGATCGAAACTGAATTGTGGTTAATCGAGCAGCTATTCCGGTGTGAATATCCGAAATTACGCTGATTGTGAGGAGATTGGGGATTTTGATCCGAATCGCAGTCGGATTCCGAGAACATCGCTTCCGATTCCAGGAACTGTGCTTGCCATTTGCGGCTACGAGGGAGAGAGAGGGGAAGAGAGAAGAGGATAGGATAGTTAGGGTTCACGGTTAAAAAAAAAGTTTGGGTACACTTACTAACTCAAAAATACTAAAAAGCCTATTTACTAATCTAATTCTCAAAACAGCCTAGTTTCCAAATTAGCCCTTATTTTTTTCCCCTCCTCTCCTTTCTTTCTTTCCTTCTCCCTTGCGTGTCTAGCTCCCCGTTTCTGCACACCAGTGATTGGCTTTTTGCTCTCAGTAGCCTATGCTGCCCACTGCCCAGCTACATGATCCCCATCTTCGACCCCTCGCTCGACTCACTCTCATACCTCACCTCTCTGTATTTCCCTCTCCCACTTTGCAGCTCACTAACCCAAAGCCCTCTCATCTCTCAACCAACACTCTCTCGCCTCACCTTTTTCCCCTCTCTTCATTTCCCTTCTCTTGCAGCCGTTGGGAACCTAGGGAAGTTGCAACACCGTCTGGACTGCCGGAGAGGACGGCTACACAACTTGGGGGTTGTCAGACGAAAGGAGGCCGCCACCACAACGCCGCCTCGGGCATTTGAGCACCAGCAGGTCAGAAACGCTGCCCTAATTTCTCCCCTGCTCTTTGTTCGTTTTTGTCGCGAGGAGGGAAGCCGCTTCCGCCGGAGTGGGCTGCCTCTAGCCGAAGATTGGGCTGCCTGGCTGCCGCCGCTTCACCGCCTCCAACGCCATCGAACCCCGCCGGGAAGTGCACGACCCTGCAAGCCGGCAACCTGCACGCTTTCCAGTTCCCCCATTTGCACTGGTTAACTGCCCAGAAATCCTTCTTCTGATTTAATGAGTGGGCCCCAGCATTTCTTTTAAATAATTACAGCTTATAGTATACCCTCTATTTTGTATTTGCAGATTTGGCCCCATCTTTCTGGAAGTTGCAGAATTGCCCTGTTGGTATAATTACGAAATATGGCCAACTTTAAAGTATAGTTTATGACCTATATTTCGAATAAATGAATATTTTTGTCCTCTACATGTGAGTATACAAATATGGTCATATTTATATTTTGGAAAATGACGCATGTTTATAAAATTGTACAAGTCGTCCCGGAAAGTGTTTGCGAGTTTTATCTTTGTTTTAAAAGCGGGACTTTTCTTATATTTTATACCCTCGTTGGATTAATTTCGAGTTATGACTCAAGGGTTTAATTGCGGGTTTTAGTATTTTCTTATAAAAATGAGTTTACCTTAGAAAAATATATCTTATATCTTACGATCAAATTTAGCGTATTAGCTAAATTTGTGTAGCTTTGGTTTAGGTCCGGAAACGCCCCGATAAAGGCCTAACGAGTCCAAGTTCGACTTCCGTCCTTTGACGTCACGTGAGTACCTCGAGATCATGATCTTACTCGATTTAGTTATGTTTAGTATTAGTATCATGCTAGGTTTGATCTAGCATAACTTAGAGTGAATGCCAAGTAGTGACTTTGAACCTTAGACGAGTTGGTTGAGCATGTTGGACCTCTAGGCTAGATTGTCTTTCTTTAGGTTGTGGTTTATGATCATGTGAGGTATATGCTGTTATGAGTTCTAGCATGTGTTTGAGAGAGTGGGTTGTGGTAGATCTCCTCATGCGTTGAGTGAGAGGTGAATGTAGGAATGTATGGATGTGGTCCTAGAATTGAGAGTCAAATGGTCTTGCGTAGATCATTTGTATAGAAGTCTAAGACTTCTTGTGTGAGTGGGTTGTTGACATATATCCTCTTGTGAGCAGGTTGTGGGCTCTTCCCAAGGGAAGCGTGAGTGTTGTGAGTTGAGTGTGAAGACGAGGTAAGTCTTCGGACATACTTAGCTCGTACTCCTTGTATTAGCATCTATGTGTGTATGGTGGTGTGTGGTTATTGTTATGTTTGGTGTGTGTTTATTATTTATGTTATAACAACAAAACCGGACATAGGACAACTTTATATTTTGATATTGGCCCAAGTGTATGCTAACGGGCGGTGACAACACTGCTTAGCTCTTGCGGAGATCTAGGGGGTTCTGGGTAACTAGCCCGGGCAAGTAGACGGCCAGATGCATCAGTGCCATTCCTTGACGGTGAGAAGGAACCGAGGCGAGATCATGCGGTGATTCTCGTGTCACAAACCTAAGTTGAATTAGTAATGGGATATGACTTAATAATAATAAAAAGATAATGAACCGGTCTTGTGTGTTTCGAGCATGTTGTGTGTTTATATTTATTTGTGTGTGTGTGCCATCACCTTGATTATAATGCTTTGAATATAGCTAACGGTATTATACCGATTGTTGTAGATTGTTTTGCAGATTATGAATGCGGCTGAGAGATCCGGAAGAGTGGGCAGCCGGGGTCCGTACATTTTAGGAAGGGTTTTTGGTTGGTTTTATGTTTGGAGTTTGTATGTTGTATTTTGTTGGTCGCGTGTATAGCTTATGGTCTTTGGAGTTGTGTTTTCGGCTGAAGTCCGTTGTTGTTGTTGTTGTTGTTGTTGTTGTCTTTCGGATTTCTTATCACTGCATCAAAAATGTATTTCGTTTTGGCCTTTATTTGTGCCTTGTTGTAAGATCCGGTGAAAATTGTTGTCAAGCTAAGGGTAGGGACCCATTGTGAGGTCCCAACCCGTAGTATCCCGAGTCCCGCAGATTTGGGGTGTTACAACTATCATCTCCACCACTTTCTCCTCATCCTCTTCAACTTCCTCTCCACTCTTTTCCTCATCATCTAGTGGCAATACAATATCAGTTGGCATGTATTTACGAATAAGATTATGCAATAATGCACACACAGTAACAATTTGGCCTTGATTTTGTATAGGGAAAAATAAACGACTCTGGAGAATAGCCCACCTCCCCTTTAACCGTCCAAAGCATCGCTCTATCACATTCCTAGTTTTTGCATGCTTCATGTTGTAATACTCTTTGAAATTTTCTAGTTGATTGCCCCCCCCCCATTCTTTTAGATGATGACGATGAACTCTATATGGAGCTAAGAAGCCTTCACAGTTTGTGTATCCGGCATCTACCAAGTAATAGCAATCTTGACACGATAATAAAAGATTAGATTACTTAATTTTATAGTCAAAGTTTTTTAATAATCTAACTATTTGATGGTTACCTTCGGGACCTTTAAACCATGCGCTCTAGAAATAGTATCACGGAGGACACGACCATCATGTGCAGAACCTTCGCAACCATGCAATATGTATATGAACTCCATATTAGAACAAACACCTAATACATTCATTGACAAATCACCTTTTCTGGTTCGATACTTTGTTTTATCGGCATTTGACACATGAACACTAATGTGGGTGCCATCTAAAGCTCCTAGGCAATTCTACAAATCACAAGAGACGTCAAGTCATCATTAATAATTCAACTAGGTTAAACTTCATTATTGTAGCTTAGTAATTCAAGTAAAAAGTTTTTTAGTACCTTGAAAAGATACCTTTAGCAAGTGATTGTGTAACTTCAAAAACGCACGAATACCAAGGTTGAATTGTCGACTCACACTCTCCCCACTCCTTAGAAAGTAATTTGCTATTGATCTTTTTTTTTTTGTGATGAACCAAATTAAATAAAAATATTGCAACAAGTTCCTCCACCTCCATATTTTTTCTTTGTAGTCCCCCTATATTTTGGATCATCTCACAAAGCACTCCAAATACTTCTCTATAGACACAAAGCTCATTCATACATATAACATTACCTTCTCTAATTAACCTATTTAAATTGGCCAACCTATATAGATTTTTATCGTTTTGTTGCATTTGTAGTTCAATTATTTGAGGAGTTTGTTCACGAACCCTTGCAATCAGAAGAACAATCAATTTTACAACTAAAGCAAGTGTTGAGAGGACAAGTTTTTGTCTTTCCTTCTTTTCCCTTATTGAATCAAGTTCGTACGAGTCCATTTATATACATAAGCAGAAAAAAATAAAAATTAAAACGTGTGACGTCATAGTATAAATTTAGGATAGAGAAGCATCTAGATACAACTAAAATGAAGAAAATAAAATAGGAATAAAATAGTGATGACATGTCTAAAGCTTGAAAATTGATGGATGAAGAAAATTAGAATCAAACAACCTACAATCAAGAGTTCTGTATATGTCTAGCCGAGATTCGAATTCAAACTCGAGATGTTTAGTATAGTTTCCTTATAACCATCCACTCTTCTAAAGAGTTATCCAGTAAAGAATACTTAAGATTATACAATAAAAGATATGATATTTGAAGTGAATATAAACATATAACCTGAAGACCAAGAAATGCACAAAACAGTGGTGAAACATCAACCAATTCCATCTTTCTGCAGAATTTGTTAATTACAGGTATCAAAATTTGCTAAGATGATAATGACTCACTTGTCAAAAAGCAAAAAAAAGTTTCAAATAGGATATTTGATCGCTTAACGAGCATTTTAGCATCTCAAAGCAATTTGGAGCTAATTTAGGTTTGTAGATGATCTTGCTAGCACAAAAGTAGCATCTAATTAGATTAGCAACATACTACAACCCTAGGAGTTGGAAAGCAAAGATGGATATCAGCAGCACACTACAACCCTAGCATTTTAGCAACACAAATGCAACACAATACGACCCCTATATCTCAATGCCAAGATTTGTTTCAGACAACATATTTTCCATCTAATTCAACAACACACTACGACCCCTTCTGTATATCTCTAATGCCGAGATTTGAACTCAAACTCAAGAACAACCTACCCTGTAATCGAGATGACAAAGAGAAGCGAAAAATTGAAACCATTGTCGATAACAAAGAAGCAAAAAATGGAAACCATTGTCAATGACCTTGAATGCCGATAAATAGAAAAATCGAGAGTGAAGGAAACATACTTGGTAAATATAATAGTCGAGAGCAACAACTTCCTTGCTCCGGTCTGGTCGACAATAGTGGCGGTCGGCGGTGGGGTTTAGGTTGACGGAGACAAGAGGATGGAGAAGAGAAATTGTCGAGAGAGAGAGAGAGATTTGTCGATAGAGAGAAGCAATACCTCCTAAAAAATAGGTATATCATAATAGGGTTTTGGAGATACCAAAGTATCATTTTGATACCGATATCCTGATATACAAAACGTCGGATATGGGTATGGGTGATACCAATACCCATATCTTTAATTGGGATATGGACACCAAACGGGCCCTAAAGTTATCCCGATGAAATTTTAACGCTTCCCAAAGTAAATTTTCAGTATAAATATGATTATGTTATTGTATGGTTATGTACGAAAAAAGTGTATATATATATATATATCATTTATATATATACACTTTTTTATTATATATTGTTATCAATTGTATATTTTTATGCCGCGTAACTACGTAATATACTTATTGAAATACATTGTTAACAATCTTTGATAATTCTTGAAGTTGTAGAATTAAAATATTACTCTTATTAGGATCCGATGAAATTTTGCATATTGTCAGTACAAATTAGTCTTCGATGTTTGAGTTGGACGGACATTTTCACGATCGATGTAATTTAGTGGGTTTGATTCGTATTGTGACAATATCAATAGAATATGGTGTTGATCACAAACAAATCACGACTGGATAAAAATGGTTTGTAACTTTCGTTTGTCATGCGAGAGATACATAGAACCTATAAAGATGAAAATGGCAACCAAGATCATACGCCAAGTACTAGCCATAAAAAGAAGACGAAAAAATACGAGTGCAAGTTTGAACACGAGAGGTCACATTAAAGACAAAAAATGGACATCGAGGCTTGTATGTGGAGTGCACAACCACATACTTCCTGACCATTTAAGGGGACACGCATATGTCAGACGTTTGACTCCCATACAATATCGAAAGGTAGAACATGTATGTACTAGAGTCGGGGTTGAAACCAAGACATAACATAAACTTCGTGCAATTAAATGACCCGGACAACGTCACATTCATCCAAAATAATATACAATACCATTATGAAATGAGTATGAAACAAATTGAAGGAATAGAGTCATTACAATAAGTACTTCATACGTTGAAAGAACGCGGATACTTTGTGAGTGTAGAAGATGTCCAGATCCAGATAAAGTGGCCGGATTTTTTCTTGTACTTATAGGCTAGAAACATTTGTTGAACATGTTTCCATACATTATTATCATGGATACGACATATGTTCGCTCCAAAAGGTGTGTGTAGAAAAAACTTTAAATTTATATCCTGAAATAATGCCTAACGATAAGCGAACCCGCAGTGTACGGATCTATCGTAGTAAGGGCTAATATTCTGGAGTCGATCTCAGGGATTTGGTAAGAATAAACACAACAAAGTAATATAACTTTAGAAGCACGCAATATCAATGATCAAAGACAAGACAAGGATATATAATATGATTGGAGAACGCAGATTCTAGAGATCAAAGTATTCAGTTCCTAAAGGATAAACGTGGACAAAGCTAAGGTTTGCTGAGGGAAGGTATTTCTACTATGGGGATAGATCACCGGGTAAGTCTCACTACCCACTTTCCCAAACCAAAGATCCTATCATCGGGTAAGTCTCAAGGAACTATGAAAAGGTACGAGTACTCAAACCAACACACTCACCTAAGGGTACAAAACTAACCATCACCGGGTAAGTCTTAGGTTAACTCTCAAAGGTAGGATGAAGGCACACTCAAATCCTAACAAAGGATAAACCTTTGTTACCTAACACTCATCATCATTGGTAAACAAGCAAAGGAATCACCGGGTAAGTCTCATCCTAGGCTTGCATGTAAACCAAGAAAGGTGCAACAAGGATAGGATTTGACAAACTATAACCTAAACTCAAGATCGGACAAGCCGTGGATCGTCTCGTGTAGTTCTTATCGATATCGGTCGAGATGACTCCAAGAACAGCCCGAGACAGGTTTTGGTTGAGGTTAAACTCAAGCTTTCAGGGTCCACTCACGATAAAGGTTCATTCTTTCATCGTCTATACCGCAACCTTCAACTAATCACCCTAGAATCGTTGGGGGTTTAGCCAACAATTATCATTATCAAAGCAATCAAATATATATCAAGAAAAGAGAATAAAGCAATCAACAAAGGTGTCTCAATTATCAAAGCAAGCAAACCAGCAATCGTATCAATAATGTGTTCCAAAGAGTATTATAACAACTCACTAACAACTTCCCAAGAAAATCTCACAATCTCTTCTTCCTTGAATCCTAAGCAATCCTTCCTTAGATCTTTTTCTTCCAATAGCCGTCCTTCTATCCGTCGTTGATCTCTCTAAGATTCAGCCTCCTTTAACTTCACATTCACCCTCCATTCTTATAGAAGAATTTTAGGTCAAATAATACATTATTTTCCTTGGGATGTGGGCCGTCTCTCGAGTCAGGCCCAGTAGGCCGTCTCGGTCGAGATGAATAACTGTTGGTCCGAGATCAATGGTGATCTACGTGCATGTCTTCGTATCTTCAACTGAATCCTTTCGTCATCCTTCCAATATAGTTCACGTTTTTCTTCTTGTCCTTCCTAATGCTCCATAATGTAGCTCCATGGCCTCCTTAAACTTCAATGCTCCATTATGATCCAAAATACGCCTTATTCCCTACAAATATAATCAAACATGGTCTAGACCTCGTTTCTTGCAAAGTAAACAAATAATGACATAATCATCTAGAATATACCCCATGCATGCAGAATTATGATGATAAAACGCCAAAACCATATCCAAATATAGACAATAATTCATGCTATCAACATATAAGACCAATTAATAAGTATTTTTATTTTCAATTTGTTTCGTACACGTTACAATATTTACCTCAATTGTATAAAATTTCTCATTTGGATTCTTGTTTTATTTGTAGATACATTATGTCGTTATTGGAGATCGTCGGTATCACTTGCACAAAAAAAACATTCACAGTTGCATTTGTACTTATGACATACGAGAACATATATCATTATGAGTGGACTTTAAATAAACTATGTCATTTGTGCAACAACAAAATACCGGATATGATTTTCATCGATCAAGATTTAAGTCTTATCATTGCTTTGAACTTAATATTGTTTCCAAAAGTGAAGCATATTTTGTGCATATTTCGTATAAAATGCAACATTGAACATCGATCATGGGTTGTGTTGCGTTCAAAGGAAGCACACATCGTCTTCAATCAAGATCTAGCGTTATTCAAATCAAGATCTAGCGTCAACTATGAGTTGACGTCTAGCAAAATGTATTGGCAATCGTATCCAAGTTTGGTGATCTACCTTAAGGAAACATGACTCACCTCATACATCCATAGAAGCAATTGTACAACATTCGTTTGACTTGTATCATCATTTCGGAACAAGAAGAATAAACACAGAAGAAATTAATTCATATTTTGTTTCTCTCATATCTTCCAAGTTTGTCTTGTTATTATCGAATTATATTTTTTCAGGTGTGAGTGTGCGCACAAGTTATTGAAATAGACTTTAGGTTCGAACGTAGAAGGATTTCAGTTGGTTATTGACAACATCCAAATGATAATCACGGAATAAATCAAGAAGATACATTCTTCGTTAGGAATGATGCATGAGAGGACTCCGATTTATATGCAGCGACAATATTTTTGATATGTATTGGAGGGAGGATCACGTAAAATCGATAATTTATATTGTCATAAAATTAGTAATTTAAATTGTTTTTATTTAAAATTCATAGAATAATGTAAAATGTGTTTTGATCCTGGTTAAACTACTGCAATGTGCAGTTTTATTTTATGAGATTTTGTAAAACTAATAATTGTGAAAATCAAATTTTTAAAAGGGATCTTGTGAAATTAACAACTACTCAACACATCAGCCTTAACCAATTTGATATCCTCACTTTGTGCGGCTTGTTTTTAAAACTTATCAATTAAATAATATTATATTTGAATAAATAAGTAAAATAAAACAAATTAATAACTCACTTACAATTTTATTAAAAGCACATTAGTAGATTATTTATATTTAATTAATAAAATTGTTTTTTTTGAAATATGTGGTTTTAATTTGGATTAATAGTTGTTTTAAAAAGGAGATTGATGAAATTAAAAATTGTGAAAACTATTAAAATAAGATTTGGTGATGTTAATAATCGGTTGATACATAGATCTTAACTCTATTATTTATACATAGACCCACACTAAAGTTGGAGTGTTTTGTGTCATGTCTAGAGTATGCTAAGCATGTTAGGTTTGGTTATCAAAACGAACCGACTTGATTGATTTCGGTCCAAACTAAACCGACATCTTAGGTATTGTTTTCGGTATACATATTTTAGAATGTTGGTTTCAACTTTAAGTTATTAACTGATTAAATCGGTCTAAACCGATCTGAACCGGTTTATATTTATGAAAAAAAGTCGGATTTGGTTCAATAGTTGTTTATTGGGTTAACAATTAGGAAATTGCTTATGGATTACGTCTTTGGGTTATTGAAAAATTGTGCGCAACGCCAAACATGTTTTCACCGCGGAAGAATGTTTTGGGGTTATCTTGTTTTTTTTTTTGATTTGCGAATTTTGCGTTATTGAATTTGAACATTTCATGTTTGGTATATATTTTTTATCGATGGATGAATAATGTTTATACTTGATTTCGATTATTATTATTATTATTATTATTATTATTATTATTATTACTATTATTTACCTTTTTACAACTTTAATTTTTAAATGTTCACAGTGTATTAAATTTTAGGTTTGTTTAGGTCAAAAACCCAAAAAGATCTTGATAGGTTCGGTTTTCAGTCGTAATATTATCAATTTTTGGTTTTAGATGCAAACCAAAACCGAACCGATGTTTGTAGGCTTGTTTTTTGGTCCAAGGTTTCACAAAAATCTGATTAAGGTTCGGTTCAACCTTTTGGTTCGGTTTTGAACCTATGCTCAAATCTAGTGTCGAGCCTGATTTAAGACAAATGAATCAATGCTTATTAATTCAACCAAATCTATATTTAAACTCATTTTTAATTCAAATTAATATCAAATAATTTGCACACTTATTAGTTTCACAAAATCTGCTTCTAAAATAAAATCCTATTTTAACTATATTGTGCTTTAATTTTATTTTTATATTGATAATTTTAACCAATTTATGGAATTTTATTTTTATTTTCATTTATAGTTTTATTATTTTGAAAATAACCCTAACAAGTTCGATTTTTATCGAAAACATTATAGCAAAAATATATTTTGTACAATTAGTTCTAATAGTTATCTAATCCATACATTTATTTATATTTAAACCATTTTCTACATTTTTAGTTAAAAAATATATATATTTAAAAAATATTTCGGACACACCAAGTAAAATTAGTTACTTCCAAGAAGATATGCGTCATAAATTCCTTCAACTTTAATTAATATTTATAATAGAAGATGAATAATAGATTAGTAAAACTTGATTTAATTAATTTATTCCAAAGCCAAATTGGTTAATTTTTACTCTAAACACCAAACATTTCTACTCTATCATTGACAGATAAATACATGTGCCTATCATACTGTTAGTGTCTACTACTAGTCACCCCCACCTACAATATCATTTTGGTCTCCTACAATCACCTTCATTGCACATATAAACCACTCCTTTCTCGATTCTCCCTTCTATCTCTTTATCATCTTAAATTCTTAATTAATGCAGACTTCATCCGTACGTTATCCCGAAGACTACGCGTACTATTCGGTGTAAATCGCATGGACCTTGTTCTCCCAAGTAACACGTAGCCCAACCATACATACCTTCTCCCTTCTATAAGTCCCCCAACATCATAGTTTGCAGTTTAAACAACTCTCCATTCAAACACACAAAGATGAGTCAGTGCGTTCCTAACTGGGATCTAGACGACGTCGTTCCTTCTAGATTCGACCACCGCCCTAATCACTCCGGCCCCGATGTCCCCACGTACGTCTTTACTAATCAACGCCGTTCCGTCTAGAGACGATTATTGATGCTCTAACTATTTTGGTTGGATTGCAGGTCAAACTACGAGGTGGCGGAGCTGACGTGGGAAAACGGACAGCTGTCTATGCACGGCCTCGGGATGCGGCGCGTGCCGAGCAAACACAACTTATCTTCCACTCAAAACCACAAGTACGCCACGGGGACGCTTGAGTCTCTAGTCAACATAGCCACGCAGAAGCCGCCACCTGGCAACGGTGTTGTTGGAAGCGCGTGTATGGTAGCATCATCAACGCGCGTGGACTCCTGCAGTGCTGCCGCCACGCGTGAGCACAAGAGGAGGGCCGTCGTGGAGGAGGGAGACGAGGGCTCAGTGCTGAAGAAGCCCAACTTGGCGCCACGTGTCCCGGTGATGACGGAGTTGAGCAAGTCTGTCAGCACCCTGGGCGGTGATAGCTGGCACGTGCCCACTGTGGACACGTGTGGTGACCTCGGACTCACTTCGACGTCGTTTTGCTCCCAGGGGAACACTTTCAGCAGTAACTCGGACCGGCCGGCCGGAACATACTATACCACAACACCTGATGACCGCGATTCTGTTTGTCATAGCAGGCTACAGGTTTGTCGTTTACTTACAATTAATATTATTAGCTATTTTAATTACTTTCATATATTTATAATATTTTAATATTCATTTGTTGTTGTTGATGAACTGATGAACACAAATTCAAAGAGAGGAACCGGGAAGGAGGAGGAGAGGAAAAGAGGGAACGTAAAATCATCGTCTTCAACAAGGAGAAGCAGGGCTGCTGCTGTTCATAATCAATCCGAGCGTGTATATATTCACCTCTCTCTCTCTCATTCAATTAATTAACACTTTGAAATGTTTTCAAACTTTCATTAATGTTTCCGGATTTCAGAAGAGAAGAGACAAGATCAATCAAAAGATGAAGCTGTTGCAGAAAATGGTTCCTAATTCGAATAAGGTACTATTATTTCAGAAATAGCTCACTTTATTAATTAATTGCATATTTATCAATGGAATACATTAAGATTTTCAAGAAATCTTATAGAGATCATGAATATAGATGTATATATTTTTTGAAATCTGGTGAGAGAGATAATAAAATAGGAAGAACGGTGAAAATCTCTGCGTTGAGACCTTTCTATCTTGAAATCTCCGTCTTAATAAAAAATATACATATATATTTTTAATTAATTTTTATATTAAAAAAGCATTAAAATATGTAAGAAATAATTTTAAATTAAAATGATTTTAATCTCAAGCTTTTACTTTTGAAATGTGGGATAAATGAAGACATGTTATATATGATGGGGTCTTCCAAAATCATCAATAGCTAATAGCTAATTGTTCCATGATTTTAGTGACGGTGTTGGGTAACATCGAAATTTTTAGGATTTCAAGTATAAGTCGATTGATTTTAGGATGAAATTTTGAGACTTGTATAAAAATACTTCAAGCCACGTGTCGTTCATTAATACGTTGACATATTTCATTTTATCATAATTTACCTTTTATTATTTTTTATTTGCTTAATTTTATTATATCTTTCGTAACTAAAATCTAACTATTTTTACCATATAAATCATGATAAAAATTGATAATCAAAAATAATATCTACCTACTCGATACTTTTATCTTCTAAATATATTTTAATTTTAGTAAATAAATTGAATCTCATATATTTATTTCTTATTATAATTTTTTTAAAATTAAAATTAAAATTATCAAACATTATAATATTTTACTTTTTAATAAATTTAAAAAAATTTCTTTTAATTATATTTATTAGAGATATAAGTATAAAATTAAAAATGTATTTTATGTTAAATTTTTTAAAAAATTAATACAAAAGTACGAGAATTATACTAGATATAATTGGATATGCTTTTCCTTTATATATACACATGCAAAATTTGATTGATATGAACTTTGTGTATGACTTATCTTCAAGGGGAAAAAGGGAAAGGGACTTGTCTGTGGTAATAATTGGTCGACACAGTAAAGAACAAGGATCCATTTTAGGTATAGTAAATTTGTGGAATTTAAAGTCCAAATTTGTACAATTCAATTATATGTACTAAATAATTTGGGGTTAAAATAGTATTCATGATATTTTGGATGATTAGTATATCCTCATCCACAAAGAATAGCTATGCATGAGGGGACACTTGGGGACGAATCTACGTTGAACCACATATATAAAAGAGAGAAAAAGATAAAAGAAATATGTTCCATTCCCACTTCAAAGCCAAAGGCTAGGGGTCCAACTCTTTCGTGTCTTGTCTCTATATGCACGCATCGGAGTCATCGCTATATTTCATATCCCAGCAACCACGAAGCTCCACCACATGAATACTTGGTCACCGATCGACTAGGCCACAAATGATCGCAACTTTGTTTATTATCGATGAGGAATAGTTCTCGAACCCTAATAAGACAATATTCGATAACAAATTGTACCGTTTTAATACCATGTGAAATTCCGATGAGTTAGATGTGAGGGTTCATAATATCGGGATATGGTCGGCCCCAATGGCCGAGTTATGGGATATATTACTAGGACTCTCGACTTGATGAGAGCTTGGATATCACAAGATTGACTATGACCGTTGAGGGATTCTTGAAGAAGAGGGTGGAGCAGTCCCACCCACTTGCTAGTATGGGACATGTTTGCCATGACTTTCTTTGTAGGAATTGGGAGATTCGGTTTTGACATATTTACCGTGCTGTGCATTATCTTGCTAGTTATCTTGCTAGTTATACTTTTAATTTTTCTATCAACATTCATCAACTTTTTACCCCATCCGGTTTGGTGTCGTTACTTTTTCGATGTTAGAGGTGTTACTATACCTCGTGTCGTTGTCTTCTAAGGTTTGTCGTGTACTAAAATAAATAAAAATAATGTGAAGGTCTACATGTCGTGTACTAAGTAGTAAAAACAAAAATTGATTAATGAAGTGGTTGAGTGAATGACAGACGGACAAGGCGTCGATGCTGGATGAAGTGATAGACTACCTAAAGCAGCTGCAAGCGCAAGTGTCAATGATGAGTAGGATGAGCATCCCATCCATGATGATGCCACATCAGCTGGCTATGCAGCAACAACAGCAACTCCAGATGTCCATGATGGCCATGGGCATGGCAATGCCAGCTGCCACTATGGACATCAATATCAATCCGGCCATGGCAGCTCGTCAAGGCGTCTTAAACCCTACCGCTGCTTTCATACCGGTGACTGCCACGTGGGACTTCGCCGTTCCCGACAGACTACCGTCACAGGCCCCCACTGACCCTATTTCCACCTACCTTGCTTCTCAGCCCCAGGTACGTACGTGTGTGTATATATATATTGTTTCTTGGTTGATAAATAAGTATGAAATACGTAGAGCCCTATTTAACTATGTGTATGATTTGCAGTCCATGCCAATTGAAGCGTATAGCAGGATGATAGCGTTAATTCAACATCAACAACAATTGGCTGCTGCCTCTAAGCATTGAGATACCAATGTGAAGGTGATCAAGATGACTTGGAGATGTGTTTACTTAATTAATAATTATGCAGGATGATATACAAGTACATGTATCAGAAATATCTAAAATGATACAACAATATAGTCACTGCTACGTTGATCTAGCATATTTGCTGGTTCACTAGTTGCTTCCATCATCGTATGCATGTTTAGCACGTGGAAATACATTATGTTGCCGTCACTGGTGACTACTCTCTTCAATCTAACACTTGCCTTTTTTTTAAATGCATGTTTAGTTTAAGTGAGGAGAGAGAGATCCTAGATAGAATTAAAAGGATTGTGAGTAGTTGAATGAATTTTAAATATACATTCATCATTAATAATATTTATGTAAATTGAATTAAAATTTGAAAAAATATTTTTACGTTCAATCAAGGGCTCCTACACTTTTAATGTTCATATTTTTATATGTCACTAGTTCATATCCGTACCTTGTGTTGATATATTTAAATATTTGATTTTTTTGAATAAAATGTCATCAACTCGTATATGTGAAAATTAGTGACATATTAATAGGAAAAAAGTAAATTAAACATATTTTTAATTTATCACTAACAAAAATTTGTAAAGAAAAAAAAGATAATATAATTTTTAACTTACAAAATTGTACCTTTAGATCTTTCGACATTGTGAAAAATGTTTATAAAAAAATAGAAATAAAATATAGATATTTAAAAAAATAAATATGATAATTTTTTTTTAAATGGTTGCTTATGAGGTGATTTAGTCCAATCGAAATCTAAACAATTTTTTGTTATAAAAAAATATCCAATATGAACAAAATTTTGTTAAAAAAAAGATTTTGTTGAAAAAACAAATACTCCCTCCGTCTCTTTTTAAGTCTTTTGAGACTAATGCACAAGATTCGAGAGAAAACTAAATTAGTCTAAATTGTCTTAAAAGTAGCATTATCATCGTTTCAATTCACTAATTATATCTGCATTTAAATAGCAAAGAGAAGGAGTAATAAAGTACGGAGTATTGCAGTATTCTTTGCTGCCTTGCAAACCATTGATGCCAACAAATTCCCATATTCACATATCATTTCAAAATCCTTTGATTGTTTACCAAAATTCCCTTAAAACTTTCAAGTGGAGCCAAATATAATTTTTTTAAAACAATCCATAAAATTCTACTGTCATTTGCATGCTAAGTTTTTTTGGAGTGAAAGTTAAAATTGAATAATTCTCACGATGTATATATATATGAATCACAGGAAACAATTGATACTCATATTAAAAGTTCAGCATGAGTAATTTGAGAACTAGACAAAATTTTGATCTCAACATGCTCCCGTTTAGTGATGATAGTACAAATTACAAAGAAGAAATTTCCCTCAACGAGACTAACTTTAGTCATCTAAATGTAGAAGTTGAGGCCGAGGACGAAGACGATGGTGAAATTTCAATAATTATCCGCTCGTATTCACAAGGGACCTTATTGATCGATTTAAATGCCGACCTAGATCAAGGGATGGAGACGCCATTGTTGGAGGTTGTTGTAGAACAACTATTTGAAGAGGTCGAAGAAGGAGGAGGAGGAGGAGGAGGAGGAGGAAGGAGAAGGCAATCACGTTGAAGTTCCGAGGGTAATTAACTAAAGATATCACTTTTTAAAATTACTCTTTGAACTAGGTTATGTGGAAAAATATTTTATGCACCATTCTTTGTTTGATTGGATCAATGAAAATAAGAAACTTCACAATTAAACAACTCAAATGTGTGACAAAAGTCCAAAATTTATGTTTGATCAGAATGAAGTAGTTTACGGTTGAACGTAATGAAGTAGATTATTTGACCAGAATGAAGCAGGTTATTGCTGAACAATATTTCATGTACCATTCTTCATTTTGTGCATTAGAATGAAGTAGTTTTCTTTGCTTTATTTTATCCGTTAAGGGACAACATGTATTAATTAAATTGTTGCCTTTAGCTTCGTTGCAATGGAGTATGTTATTGCTGAATTGTTGTTATTTTAATTTGTAGACAACTCTTACCCAGTAGAAACCAGTAGTAGAAGACGGCAACAAATCCCAAATGAGTTAAGATGGAAAATTTACAATGCTTTGTTGTGTAGAAGTGTCAATGGAAAGTTAAAAAGAGACACTACAACCAAAGACATATCGGAATTATTTTCGGTTTCACTAAGAACCGTGCAACGGAATTGGAAGCGGGCAAAAGATACAACAAGTGACGTATTTGTCAACGTGTTGCATAGGAGAACTGGAAATTGTGGTAAGAAGAGGATTCAAATTAGTTTAAATCAAATACTGATATCCCTCTACATCGGCGAACAACTTTAAGGTCACTTGTGGCAGCTTTGCGTGTTAGTTGTTGACAAGCGTATTTTCTTAGGTAGGTTATATAAACTTATCAAAGTTAAATGCAAACTTAATACTAACCAATGTATAGTGATTAAAAGGGTCGAATCCAAGAGAATGAGAGGTGATTAAAGCGCAGTTAAGATTCAATTATCAATTATTATTAACCAGGGAGGGTGGGGGGGTGTTTGGATTGTAGAATGTGACAAGACGAAAGCACATGTAAATAAAACAAAGATGGTGATAAATGATATTTAGACAAAAACTACGCTAGGTTAGATTTCCTCTTGCATATAACTTGGTTGGTTCTTTTTAGAAGCTTTCAACATTTGTTCTCATCTTGATCATATTTATGCATTAAGCCAACTGACATTAACATAACTTAACAAATTGCTAATCCGTAAACCTACAAGACCAACCAACAAGTTAAAATTCAACCAAAGATAAAGAGTACATAAAAGAGAAAGAACCCGTTAATCTTATTATGTAGTTATATTCCTTTTACATTTAGATAACCACACCCGTTCATACCTAAGAGTTTGCTACTAGATTAATGACCCGAATCGGGAACCAATTAACCTTAGCCTTTTGCATACAATTACACAACTTAAGTGATCAAACTAAGTGGACAACAATCATGCAAACTAAGTTAAACACAAGGAATATAACACAAATGTAATACTGAATAATACTTATATTAAAAGACTTACAACCAACTTATGTGAAGCTTCAATCAACCCAATGTAACAAGGAGACTTAACAATCCACACAAATGACAAATTAACAAAGAGAGTTTTGTGGAAAAATGAGGTGATTCTAACATTAGCCTATGACCTCTATTTCATACTAAAAATGACACTAAAAGGGAATAAATGAGACGTGTAAACAACCACCTTAATGACCATAAAGGTGGGGTTTAAACAGCCGGAGTAATGTCGTCTGTTGCACAACCGCGGGCGCGGATCTAGGAGCCGTGGGGACGGTTTAGTGTAAAATGTTCCATCTTCAAAATATCCGCGGGGCGGCTTGAGAGTGCCGCGGGGGCGGCATCTTCAATGCTCTAGAAACGTCTGACGCTTGATCTTTTGACGCTTCTGTCTTCAATCCGCAGGGGCGGCTAATGTCACCGTGGGGGCAGTGACACAAACTCTTCAGCTCCACATGTCCGCAAGCAGGAGGCGTAGGGGAGCTGGCAAGGGGCCTCCAAGTGATGTCATTGCGGGGGCGGGTGAAGTGTGCCACAGGGGGCGGTGACAACTTTTCTCCTGGGCGGGCGAGGCGTAGGGTGCGTCTCTTGGGAGCGTCGGTCACCGCGGGGGCGGTGACATATAGTCGCGAGGGCGGATGGACAACAAAATAAGACTCTAATAACATGATAAGACTACCTAGATATGATAGTGATTCCATCACCTATCAAACTCCCTCATACTTAAACTCTTTACTCGTCCCGAGTAAACCAAACATCTAACCAATATAAAATAGAAGTCTCCGGAAGCATGGTAAAGTAAAGAGGTAACAAGGTGAAGCATGCTAAAGAGAAAAACAAAAATCTACTAAAGAGATGTGAGAAAAGAGAAAAGACTACCATCCTTATCGCTCCAAGAGTGACCTAGCCGGAATCCTCCTTATGTCTCCCCTTCCTATGCCGCCAACGTCAAAAAAGGAAGACCTAACACTCGGATTTTTCTCATTTTGCCAAAACGCCCTTTCGGGTTTTCACTTTGCCACTCTTCTTTTTTTAATTTTATCTCACCAATTCTCACATCACTCAAGTCCATTTTTGCACCAACTTAGTGTTGGTCGGACTACCTTTTTATTATCTAAACCGCCATTTTGGGTTTTTGGTTTATCCAAGGATTTTCATGCTTTTTTTCATTTTCTTTGGCTTTTTCTCTTCTTTTTGACTGAATTACAAATTGAATTTTCAACACACAAACTGTACAAACAAGATAGAGTCCCTCCTCCATACTTGAAGAACAGTTTGCTCTCAAAGTGTGAAAAATGAAGGAAAAACTATGATGCGGAGAAGGGAAGAGGTGAGCTCACTAGTGGGATGGTCCGGCTAGACCATCCAGATCCTGTGATGGATACAGGAAGTGGCTGAAAAAATGCTCCTGACGCTGGTAGAGCTCGGTAATACAACGACTTTGATCGTCCTTCCGGTCATCAATCGTCCATTCATAGGTAGTGGAGGTTGGTGGTGGCGATTGTGGTTGGTTAGGGTTTGTGTAGGTGGGGGGAATGGAGATGGAGGGTGAAAGAGTTGGAGGTTGATGGATAAGGAGATGGAGGTGGTCGGAGAGTGTGGTGTAGCGGGTGCGGTGGTGAGGCGGCAAAGGGTGCGTGGGCTGTGGCGGTAAAGAGGGCGGCTATGTGAGAGAGAGAGAGAGAGAGAGAGGTGGGTGGGGGTAGGTGTAGGGGGAGTTTTTTTTGTTTACCTGGGTAAAGCCACGGGGGCGGTGAAGTGTCATCGCGGGGGGGGGGGGGGGTGGAGTGTCACCATAGTGGAGGTGACAAGGTCGCTTCCGGCCGTGACCAAAAGCGTTGGGAGCAGCCGACCTTATCCTGGACGTGAAGTCACCGCGGGGTGGGTGAAGGCCGCCGCGGGGCGGTGACACGAGACCTTTAGCCGCTGGATAAGTTGCGGCCTAGGTTGCTGGGTGCGCTGTGTCACCGCAGGGGCGATGGTCTTGAGCCGCGGGGCGGCTTCTCAATAGAGCCTTCTCCTTTTTATTTCTTCGGGTTGCCTCCCGAGCAGCGTCTTTGTTTTACGTCGTTGACTCGACGTAAGACCTTCATCTCTGAGCTTGTGCTTCCTCTAGGAACATTTTGTCTATCGGATCGTTCGATACTCCCTCATGGTACATTTTTGAGTCTTTGCCCGTTGACTTTGAAAACCTTGAGTGATTGTGGATCATATAGATCCACAACACCATATGGATGTACTTCGGCAATGACGTATGAACCTGTTTGTTGAGTAAAAATGTACACAAATTTACAAAACTCATTTTATGTTTTATTCAAATACAAATATACAAAACACATTTTATTTATTTTTTATTATTTGAGTTCGACCCTCTCTTTTTGACCTTTTGATTCTAAGTTATATAAATACCGATATTTGGTTTGTTTTAGTGATTTGGGATGCACCCGTTTTTGGACGGGTTGCCTACGTACCTCGTTAAAGAGGATCAAGCCTCACGTAGTTCCGTGCGGTATATTCATGCATCAGAGAATCAAAGTCCTGACCCACCTTCTAGGAAGGGTTGCCTAGACGATGACTCAACTATCATTTGCATGACATTTATATCTCGACCATGCATCATATGATTAAATTAAACCCACCTTCTAGGAAGGGTTGCTTAATTCATCCCGCTATCACACGCATGATCAAGATTAGTGAGAGATTGTTTATTATTTTATATTTATTTTTTTGTGAGTGAATTTGGTTCTTAGTTTACCAAATTTCCTACGTATCCTTTATTAGGAATCAAGTCGTACATAGTTCTTCGGTGATTGGGGTTTTTTTATGGTTAAACTCGACGAGCAGATGCTTTATATCGAGTTCATGAATATTTGAGAATTTTGGTTTAACTCCAAGATTTATTTTGGAGTTTATTTTATTTGGATGGTGCGACTGAATCCAATATTGGATTTTCTACGTAGCTCGGAAAGAGCATCAAGTCATGACGTAGTTCTGGATGAAAAAATATATAGTTTGGATTTTTGTGAGGTTAAACTCGATGAGCAATGCTATATATCGAGTTAAGAATATTTGACATTTTATAATATTTGAATTTCATTTGCGACTGTACCCGATATAATTTAAACTTAATATCGAGTTACATACGTAGCCTTTTAAAATGGCGTCAAGTCTTTACGTAGTTCTACTATAACTACTTTTGATTTAATATTTTGGCTTTGTTTAGTCATATTTAAAGTGTGATTGAACTCGATAATTTAGAAACCGAGTTTTCTACGTAGTCTTTTCATTTTTAAGACATCAAATTATTCGTAGTTCATTTTAAAAGAACTAATTTGTATATATTTTTCTTGACTTTAGCTTTATATGAAAGTCATTTTTTGTTTAGCGGTTGAACTCGACAATTCATTAATCGAGTTTCCTACGTACTCTTTTACAAGAGATCAAACCACCCGTAGTTCTTTTAAAAAGTAATTTTTGAGTTTGATTCGCGACTGTACCCGATAATAGTTTAAACTTAATATCGAGTTACCTACGTAGCCTTTTAAATGGTGTCAAGTCTTTACGTAGTTCTACATAAAAGACGTATGGTCTGAATTTTTGATTTGCGACTGTACCCGATAATAGTTAAAACTTAATATCGAGTTACCTACGTAGCCTTTTAAATGGCGTCAAGTCTTTACGTAGTTCTACAACCAAAATTTATATTTTGATTTTGTTTGGTTTTATATATAAATATTTAATTATGATATATAATTGTAAATTTGTGATCCTATTTATTAAGACTTTGTCTTGATAGAGTCACTTTTACACTAAGCTATTTTATGGGTTATCTTTAACAAAATTTTTATTTTTTGTGGATTTATTTTATAAATAACCCAAATTTAAATTGAAAGTGGTAGCCCTTTCACGTGACTCAAGTTTAATGCATTGTTTTTCTTCTTTTTTTTTCCCTTGTTTCTTTAAAGAAAAAAAAAGGAAAAGAATATAAATGTGTCCCTTTTTTAAGAGAAAAAAAGATAAAATAGGAAGTAAAATTTTTTTTTCCTATTGTTGGGAGTGGAGATTATCCACGTTGTTTCCATTTGTCTATTTATTAGACAGGTTCCACCATAATAAAGAAGGAAGATAAAGTTTTATTTCCTTTTATTTCCTTCTCCTTATTTCCTATTTCTTTTACTTTGTTAATTTTTCTTAAATCTCATCTCTTTCTCCCTCGCTTTTTTTTTTCAGAGAATTTTTATTCTTTTGTTTACTCCTTTTGTGAATGAATTTGTTGTATATTGCCTCTTTCTATGCTCCTTCATACAAATTTCTATTTACAAGACTTAATTTAACCCCCTTTTGATTTGTTGTCTTGATGACAATTTTATAATTTTGTAGCAAGAGAAGATTTATCTTTCTCCTAAGTTACAGTTCATGGCCAAACATCATCGCGGTCCCTTGCACAACATAGCTGTGAATTAAGTGTTTTGAACTTTGTAGCGGTAGAATCTACTAATTCCAACCAACTACTATATCTAGTGCAACGGAGAAACCAAACGATTTCATCCAACTATGTTTGTGGCAGCAGTAGAATCGTTCGATTCCGACCGAGCCTAATATACTTTCGATTCATCCATGGCACAAGGTAGTGGTCAAAAGTAGTTACTTTCGATCCAACCACAAATTTAACGCATCAGAAACCACCAACGATTAATATGAGAGGGAGATCTATATTTGGATCAATCATCTCAAATATGAGTTAGCTCTTGATCTCCACACGAGCAAATGACAAAGAGAATTTCAAAAGGAAGAATAGGAAGTACATATCTGAATATTGATCTCCAAAGAAAGAGCAAGTAAAGTGGCGCTTTTATTTTTTATTTTCAACTCTTCCACTTCTATTTTTCCTACTCTTTGAACTTTCTTCTTCCGTTCTCTTTCTTTTTATCTCTCCTCTTCAAAAAAAAATTGTGTGCAAATCTTCTATTCTTTTATAGAATACCTAGGGTGAGTTACATATAAACTACCCACTAAGCCCACTAACTCCAATTTTCTTTAAAATTTTTAATATATATTTATTTTTTCAACTAAAACTATCGGATGAAAAACTAACCCAATTTAAGGCTGATTTTAGTTTTAATTTATTTTGTCTAATTTGCCAATTTATTATTTGGCATCCAATGTGCTAGATTGGGCTTTTGTAATTTTGGGCTTTTGTTCAATATTTTGGGCTTTTGAAGTTTTTATAGAAGCCTTCTTCTTTATTTTTTTTTTGTTTAAATTAATAATAAGAAATCAACCACACCAAAAATGTTTATGGGTGATTTCATGATATTTTATTTTATTTCACAAATGATAAAATTCATGAAATTTCATTCCCGAACACTGTCCATCTATAGCGGAGTTTTCATGCATAAAGTTTTAGACGGGATTGAAAGAAGAGAACTTTGTTTCCTAGTTGGAAATCCTTTCGGAGGATCTTCCGATCATGTCATGCTTTGATTTTCTCTTTATAGGTTGTGGCATGGTCATAAGCGTCAAGTCCCAGTTCCTCCAGTTCTTGTAGTTGGAGCTTCCTAAACTCACGACCTCATTCATTTGCATATTACACTTCTTCACCGCCACCAATCTTTATCTTCTAGCTCCACCGGTAGGCGGCAAGATTTGCCAAACACGAGCCTGAACGGAGACATACCAATGGGAGTTTTGTAGGCCGTACGGTACGCCCACATGGGTGGCTATGGGTGTGGTTGGACTGTCACAAACTAGTTTTTCCGACACCAATGCTTGATTTGAGTGCAATTGCTTTCCACTCCTAAATGCTAGTGCACTAACATTCTCCTTGGGATTCACCACATTCTGGGATTGTAGGTTTCCTGAGGTTCGAGCTTCGATCCTCGTGATTGCCTCCGTCATCTATCCAACTTGCTTCTCGAGATTTTTGATACTGGATCATCTACTTTGGATATGGGTGTCAAAATGTTTAGTCAAAATCTCCAACATATTTGTCGTAGATTTAGACTTACCTTGACGATGTTGTTGTTGCTGATTCGGTTTATCCCTCCACCTAAAGTTGAGATGATCGCGCCATCCCGACATGTAGTTTTGGGCATAAGGATTGTTCCGTTGGCGTTGTTACTGCTGTCCATATCTCATGACGTTCACCTTAGTAGTAGAGTCATCTTGGACTTGAGGACACAAGTCCGTGGGGTGGAAAGGATCAACTCATACTCCACAAGCCTTCAGTTATTGTGGAGTTCCCATCAAAGTGAGCCTCCTGACCATCTCCTTGAGTTCAGCTATCTCACTAGACATTTCTGGGCGACTGGGGTTTATAACATGCATCCCTCTTTTGGTAGTAGTCCTACCAAAGGTCCTTGTTCCCTCCACCATTTCCTGAATCTTTTCCATTGCAAGCTTAGGAGTAGAGTTAAGGATATTACCTCCACAAGCGGTGCCGATGATTCTTCTTTCATTGTCTAGTACACCGTTGTACAAGTACAACACCAAGTCTTGGGTAGAATACCCATGGAAGGGACAACTGGACCTTAACCTTACAAATATTTTGTAGTACTCATAGAGGGTCTCGTCCGCTTCTTGCTCGATATTGCTAATAGCCTTCTTCAAGTTGTTGGCTTTCTTTGTTGGAAAGTATTTCTCCAAGAAAGCCTTATGGAGGTTCTCCCAAGTTTCAATGCTTCCGGACGGAAGATGGTAGTATAAATCGTCCGCCAAATCTTTGAAAGTGAAATCAAAAGTCCTCATCTTGATTTGCTCGTCGGTCACGTCTTCCGGCTTCATGCTCATGCAAACGGTGTGGAACTTTCCCAAGTGCTTGATAGGGTCTTCTCCACTCAGCCCATGTAAGGAAGGTAGCAAATGGATCAAGCCCGGCTTGAGCTCAAAGTTGACCCTTCTCCAATTGCCGGTATGGTTACCGCAAGGGGATGTTGAGTCAAATCCGGTTGCGGGAGTTGTTGAAGTGTGCAGTTCACCATTGGTTCTTCGTTCCAATGTTGTCTTCTTTGCCGATTGTATGTCCTCTCGATTTTTGGATCAAAGGGAGCAAATTCTGAGTTAGTAGCACGGGTTTGAACCATGATAATGGTCCAAACCAATAATTGATAATGAACAATAAAAGTAATTTATGACTCAAACTCCCCGAAAACGGCGGCAAATTTGACAAGCGTTAAATCTATGGTCGTTATTTTAGACTTATCAAAGCTAAATCCGAACTTAATACTAACCAATGTATAGTGATTAAGCAAGGGTCGAACCCAAGAGAGTGAGAGGTGATTAAAGAGCACTTAAGATTCAATTATAAATTTTTAGTAACCAAAGGGGGGGGGAGGTTTGGATTGTATAATGTGAAAAGACAAAACACGGGTAAATAAAGCAAAGATGGCGAAAATGATATTTAGACAAACACTACACTAGGTTAGATTTCCGCTTGCATATAACTTGGTTGGTTCTTTTAGAAGCTATCAACATTTATTCTCATCTTGATCATATTTATGCATTAAGTCAACCGGCATTAACACAACTTAACAAGTTGCTAATCTGTAAACCTACAAGACCAAACAACAAGTTAACATTCAACCAAAGATAAAGAGATACATAAAAGAGAAACAACCTGTTAATCTTATTATGTAGTTATATTCCTTTTAAACTTAGATAATCACAACCCGTTATTACCTAAGAGTTTGCTCCTAGATTAATAACCCGAACCCAGAACCAATTAACCTTACCCTTTTACATGCAGTTATACAACTTAGGTGATCAAACTAAGTGAAAAACTATCATGCAAACTAAGTTAAACACAAGGAATATAACACAAATGTAATACTGAATAATACTTCTATTAAAAGACCTACAACCAACTTATATGAACTTCAATCAACCCAATGTATCTAGGAAACTTCACACTCCATACAAATGAAAATATAACAAAGAGAGGTTTTGTGGGAAAATGAGGTGATTCTAACATCAGCCTAAGACCTCAATTTATACTAAAAATGATACTAAATGGGAATAAATGGTATGTGTAAACAACCACCTTAATGGCCATAAAGGCGGGGTTTCAACAACTGGAGTAATGTCGTTTGTTGCACAACCGCGGGTGCGGATCTAGGAGCCGCGGGGCCGGTTTAGTACAAAATGTTCCGTGTCCAACATATATTGACTTCGAAAATGCTTCAAAGACTCATAATCAAAGTATACCTCCTAGAAAGGGCATCCGCTACGACATAACCTACGACATTATCCTTTCCATTCTTATATTTGATAATATAAGGAAATGTCTCAATGAACTCCATCCAACGTCCATGTCTCTTGTCCAACTTATCTCGACGTCGAAAATGCTTCAAAAACTCATGATCCATTCTAAGGATGAATTCATTAGGCCAGAGATAGTGCTGCCATGTTTTAAAAACTCGAAATAAAGCATATAATTACTTATCATAAGTAGAGTAATTCAAGCATGGACCTTTTAATTTCTCACTAATGTATGCTAAAGGTTTACCTTCTTGCATGAGTACTCCTCCTATACCAATACCTGAAGCGTCACACTCTACTTCAAATGGTTTGGTGAAATCCGGAAGTGCAAGAAGAGGTGCATTTGATAAATGCCTCTTTAGCTCCGAGAATGCTTTCTCTTGCGCTTCTCCCAACTCGAACGGTACATGCTTCTTCGTGAGCTGCGTGAGAGGGGCTGCAATGGTGCTGAAATCCTTCATTAAACGCCTATTGAAAGTTTCCAATCCATGAAAAGAATGCACATGTCCGACAGTGGTAGACTGGTAGGTGTAGGCCATTCTTGAATGGCTTTGATCTTCTCTTTATCCACCTCAAGGCCTCTTGTGTTGACAACAAATCCAAGAAAAACTACTTGATTAGTACTAAACTCGCATTTCTTAATATTGGCATATAGAGATTAAAATCTAAGAGTTACAAGTATTTCCCTTAAGTGTTCTTCATGCTCCTCAATGGATTTGCTATAAATGAGGATGTCATCAAAGTAGACAACCACAAACTTTCCAATAAAATGCCATAAGACATGATTCATTAACCTTATAAAAGTACTAGGGCGTTAGTCAAACTAAAAGGCATAACCAACCACTCATAAAGTCCAAACTTGGTCTTGAATGCTGTCTTCCATTAATCCCCCTCCCTCATTTGGATTTGATGATATCCACTCTTAAGATCGATCTTTGAAAACAAAGTGGAACCGCTCAGCTCATCCAGCATATCATCTAATCAAGGAATGGGATGTCGATACTTGATAGTGATGCTGTTGATTGTTTGACAATCTACACATATCTTCCAAGTGTTGTCCTTCTTGGGCACCAACAGAACCGGAACCGCACAAGGACACAAACTCTCGTGCACATAACCTTTGTTCAAAAGGTCTTGCACTTGATCCTGTATTTCTTAATTTTCCTAAAGACTCATTCTATAAGCCGGACGGTTAGGAAGTGACGAACCTGGAATGAAAATCCGATGCTCAATGCCTCGGAATGGTGGAAGTCCGGCAGGAATCTCATCCGGAAATACGTCTATGCATTCATCCAAAGCCTGCAAAATATTTGAAGGAAAAACGGCCTCCACTTCATCACTTAAAGTCAATAGGCTTTTATATAAACTTAGTAAAGAAAGGTCTAAAGGGATATAATCATCGAGAAACTCCCTTTTAGAAGAAAATAAGGGCTCGTTGTTGTCCCAGAGAGGAAAAATTGGATGAGCTATAGGAAAATCGGTCGATTTTCCCTTGAACAGACCGATTTTCTTCAAATATCGGTCTTTTTTTAGAAGAACTGCCCGATTTTTCTTCTTTGAGAGTTGATTCTTTTTCCTTCTGCTTGCGTTTCTCCTTTTTATTGTCGTAATGCTCAGTAATTTACAAAGGAGTCATGGGTTTGAGCATAATGACTTTCCCTTTAAACTCAAACGAATGTTTATTAGTAAATTCTTCATGCATAACCTTTCTATCAAATAGCCAAGGGTGGCCTAATAAAAGTATGACATGCTTGCATAGACACAACATCACAAACAACAACATCCTCATATTTTCCCAAAGTAAACGCAATGCGAGCCTGTTTATTAACTTTAATTCTCCACAATTATTCATCCAATGCAATTTATAAGGTCGAGGATGGTAGAAGGTAGTGATTTGCAACTTATTGATGAATTCCTCACTAGCAATGTTGCAACAGCTTCCCCCATCAATAATCATGTTACAAACCTTTCCTTGAACTAGACATCGAGTATGAAAAAGGTTTTCACATTGATTATCCTCACATAAATCAATTTTAGCATGCAAAGTACGTCTAGCAATCAAAGAATCATCATCCTCATATTCATAAACACTATCATTTTGATTATCATGCTCATGCTCATGTAATGCATTGATGTGGGTATTCTCATGCTCTTTTTCTTCCTCACTTTCATATTGTCCTTGTTGATTAAGAAATAAAACTCGTTTATTAGGACAATCGCGCATGTAATGACCTCTACCTTGACACTTAAAACAAATAATATCTCTAGATCTTAAGGTAGGGTTAGAGGTACTCCCTTTATGGTCCTTTGAAGGCTCATTCAAAGGACGAGACTGAGTAGAAGGTTTGGAAGCTGCTGGATCGGGCAAAGAACGTTTTCCGTCGTCGTTCTGAGAAGAAAATTGGTCGATTTTCCTGTTAGTGGGCTGATTTTTCTTCTCTAGAGTCCAAGAAGTTGTTCCTTGATTCCCCCCTTTGATCTTTTTCTCCACCCTGATAGCCAAATGTAGTAAGTTAGTCATAGAAGCATAGGGATAAAGATCGATTTCATTAGCTAAAGAGGGATGTAAAATTCGTAAGAATCGAGCCATAATAGTTTGCTCACCCTCTTGTATGTTGGCTTTCACCATTACCGTTTGCATGGTGGTGTAAATTCTTCTACGGACATGGAACCTTGTTTAAGGTTCTCTAAACATTGTCTCAGCTCCCGACAATAGTGCGGCGGCACAAACCTAGCTTTCATCAAGGCTTTCATGTGTTCCCAAGTAGTGATGTCCGGTTGTCCCGCTCTTCTCCGTTCTTTGATGAGATGATCCTACAAAATGAGAGCGTAGCCTTGGAATTCCAAAGCAGAAAGTTGGATCTTCCTTTGCTCACTAAAGTTGTGACAAGACCAAAGTTGTTCAATTTTGGTCTCCCACTCCATGTATGCATTCGGATCGCATCTACCTTCGAAAATTCGGGATTTTGACCTTAACTTTCCAAGGCCGTCATTATCCTATTGGGGTCTATGGTGATCATTATAGCATCCCCTTCGTTGATGACTTCGTGGATGATCTCCTCACATACCCTCATCCTGTTCATCGCTTATGTCCTGAAATTCGTCACCAAAAAGTGGATTGCGGTTAGTATTAAAGTATTGATTAGGGTGAGTATTACCGGGCATCGGTGGATGATTTATAGCTTACACTTGAGGTGGTGGTGGTGGTGGTGGAATAGCGGAACTCCCGCCTACTTCATAAACAGCCTTCGGATAGAATCTTAGGCGAGATTCAGATCGGTAGTCCGCATTGGGCCTTGCTTCCACTTGTTCAATCCGTTTGTCCATGTTGGACATCTTGGTCATGATTTGCTTGAACATATCCGCTATATCCAGAGTGTTGTCCTTCTGCGATCCATGTGGGCTATCTCTTCCTGACATCTATACAAACACGCACAATAACAACAAACTCGTAAGGATAGATAAATCGTAAAAAAGGTCTTGTTTTCTCTCGCTGTCAAGCTCGTGTTGTGTTGTCGCAAGCTGGTTTAGAATTGACTTGTATGGCTTAATTCTTCTTTACAAATTAGCGCCTTGGCCTTACTAGAACTTCTTGACTGAATCAAGTAGTCAATTTGGTTCGGTTAAAGGTTCTTGTGGGGTACGATGATTAAGGAATCCTTGTAAGAAGTTTACTCCACACACGACGAGGTAGAAAGAAAAATATTACGGATAGACAACTAGTGTGTTAAGAAGTATAGATACTAACTAACACACTCAAAGAAAAACTCAGTGTTTAGAATAGAAAAGAGGCTAAAGAAACGCACACATGAGATTAAGAAGAGAGAAGAACGTACCTTGCTTTGTGATAACACGATTTATGACTAGGGTTTAGGTAATCATTTAGATAGATATTTCACTCATTCATGCATGGTTTAGCACTAGTTCACGACGTTTGCACTCAATTCACGTATTTTCTCGAGATAGACGTCTACACGGACTTTTGCATTGCTTTGTAGGTATTTTGGGAGATTTAGGAGCTTAATCGATACGTTTGAGGATCATTCATCAAGATGACACACCCTCGGACTCATTAGGATGCAAGCTAGAGGCTAAGGAGGACTCATGGAATCTTGTCAACACAAGCCATGCACCAAATCGAAGCTTAATGAACCAAGGCAACGCTGAAGCACCAAACCACGGTTGCTGGCAAGTCCACGGCCGTGGAACCAACCGTGGTTTTTGCCAGACGGTTGTGACAGCTGTGCCACGATCTCTTGGCCTTCTCTAGCATGGTGGTAGTATAAAAGTGGTCCTGCAAGGCTGAGAGAAGGACATTCCCTATCATCCAATCAAATTGGAAATCAAAATACACTCTCTCAACAAGAAGATTCTCTAAGGAGGAGAGCTACCATTGAAGGAAGGTGGAGAGCTCCATTGGAGAGGAAGGAGAAGAACACACCATTGCTAGCACTTGATAGGTTTTGTAGTGAAGAATTTCGGAATCGTTTTCTAGGGTTGTAAGAATTGCTTAAACCTTCTTTTGGAAGGGTTGTGAGTCTTCCTAATCTCACTTTCATCTTGATTTTGTTTACTTCACTTGTTCATCTCTTTCTCTTTATTATCTTGCAAATGGAAGCTATGATTTTATGTTTGATAATTTCGATTGTTATGATGAATGTTGTAGGCTAAGTAGATGCGATTCTAGGGTAAGGAAAGGATGGTTATGGCTAGGACTATGATAGGATGGCCTTAGATTTACCCTTGGATGATTCATTTGCTTGAACGATGTCACTGCTATAGTCCACGGTTAGTTCTTGCCATTCCACGGCCGTGGAAGGGGTAGAACAGCCCGTGGTTTCCCCGATTCGATGGATCTAAGTTCTAGCTTGTTAAAATGTTGAAATCCTAGTGTTTGTTGAGTTAAATCTATCCTAGGGTGACCTAGTGTTAGCAACTAAGTGTTAGAAGAGACCTACCCGGTGATTCTTGCTCTTGGATTTAAAAGATGACGAACTCTAGGTAGTGGTGAGCCTCATAAGCCGCCATTGGACTAAGTGTGCTAGGATAGTTGTTTAGGACTAACCCTTTCGAGACTTACCCGGTAAGGATAGGTTAGATCCCTAGGTGACAATCCGGTTTGTGTAGAATTCCATCCCTTAGGCTCTTTGAGACTTACCCGGTGATGAGACCTTAGGAACGGACTAGTGGACCATGAGACCTACCCGGTGATTGATCCCAATCTAGAAACACTCACTCCCAACATATCATAGTTAATCCAAGGAATGATTAGATAGCTTGAGTCCTATGCCATAACCGGAATTTCCAACCCCTAGAATCCGCTTTTCCCTCTTTAATCTATATCTCGTGTTTAGCTTGTTTGTTTGTGTTGATTTGTTAGCTTAGTTGATTATTATATTTCGCATGATTTGTGATCCTTGATTGATCACCTAAAAACCACCCAAAAACATTTAGATTTTCATTTCTTTATTTCCTTCTCTTTTCTTAGGCTTAGATCTTCACTAAACTTAATCACTAATCAAATCAATCTCACCTTAGTCTTTGTGTTCGATCTCGGAATACTATCCCTACTACAAACGTCCCGTACACTGCGGGTTCGCTAGGAGTTAGGAGAAATATAACGAGTATAAATTTAAAACCTATTGCGTATCATACACATCCTGAGCGTAACAAGTTTTTGGCGCCGTTGCCGGGGACTAGGTCTAGATTGAGTCTATTTTGTGATTGTTTATAGTGTAGATCTTTCTTGTTGCTTTTGATCTCTCTTTGGTTTGTGTCTTTGCTTTTCAGGACATCTCTTACTCTTTAGGTGTATGCGAAGATCTCGTGGCAAGGATTTAGCTCCATTCGATCCCGAACCGGAGAAAACCCTTAGATCTAGAGAATGAGAGGCCCAAGAAGCTGAGTTGGATGAGGCTTTAGAGCAAATTAGGATAAGGGATGAAGCTTTGGAGAATGAGAGGAGACTTGCCAATGAGAGGCAAGAGGCAACTAGGAGGGAGATTGAGGAGATTAGGCAAGCTCTTGTGCAAAGAGAGCTTAACCGTCAACAACCTCCTCCACCTCCACCACAACCGCAGCCGGTGGTCAATATTCGGGTTGTGCCCATTGCTATGGAAGAGCCACCAACGTTAGGGCAACGTATGGATCCGGCACAAAGAGCACACCGTCCGGGTGTGAACTTAGGACATCCCGCAGCCCATGATTACGAGCTCCGCCCTCAAGTTCTACAAATGATCCGGCATAATCAATTTGGAGGGATGGAAGGAGAGTCTCCTCATCAACATTTGATGAATTATGAGATCTTGATGGAGACTCTTAGACCGCCTAGATTGGAGAGCAACAACCATAAGCTTAGGGCTTTCTCCTTCTCACTTAAGGATAAATCCTTAACTTGGTATCAATCTATTCCACAAGGGCGAGTTGGTACTTGGGAGGAGATGACAACCGAGTTTTTGACTAAGTTCTTCCCACCTTCCAAGACTACCGAGTTAAGAGGGAAGATTAATGCCTTCGTGATGAAGGATAGAGAGATTTTGTTCAAGTCTTGGGAGAGGTTCAAAGACCTTCTCCTAGATTGTCCACAGCATGGTATACCAAAAATTGAGCTATTGGAGATCTACTTCAAAGGACTTGATGAAGATAGTCAACTCAAGCTCCAATCTCTTTCCGGTGGGACTTTCATGGAAAAGCATGTGGATGAAGCTTGGGAGTTTGTAGAGAAACAAGCTCTAGTGATTGAGAAATACTCCCATAGGAAGAGTGAAGGGAGAAAGGCGGGAGCATATGAGGTGAATGAAGTCACCATGAGCAATTTCAAGCTTGACGCCATCAACAACGAGCTAAAGTCTTTGAGGGAGTTGTGTGCTACAACTTTGAAGAACCAAGCAACTCCTCAAGTGCAAGTGCAAGCAAACTTGTCTTCCAAGGAGGAAGATGTGAACTACATGGGAAGGGGCAATTACAACAACTATCAAGGCCCAAGAAACTTCAACAACAACCGGCAATTCAAAAATTACCAGCCCAACCATAACCATCCCGGGTTTTCCTATTCTAACCCGGATGGAGCCTTGAACCCTCCCGCTTCCACAAGCGCAGCTCCACCACCAAAAGCTTCACAAGAACCTCCACCCGGATTCACTCAACCTCCAAAGGATAGAACCGAAATGATGTTTGAGCAATTGCTTGGAAGGTTGAGTAGTCTTGAGAGCACGGTGACTTCCATTACTAAAGCTCAAAAGGTGTTGGAAGCACAAGTGTTCCAAAAGGCGGGTGAAGCCCATAGAGATCCGGGAAAGCTTCCCGGAAGGACCGAGGACAACCCAAGAGGCCAAGTGTTAGCCATCACTACGAGGAGTGGGTTGAGTATGAAGGATCCTTTGCCCAAGGAAAATGCTAAGGGAAAGCAAGTAGTGGTAGAAGAAGAGATGTTGCAAGAAGATGAAGGCAAGAGCAAGGATGTTGAGCCAACATATGTGGCACCGCCTCCATACAAGCCACCACTACCGTTCCCTCAATCAAGAGCAAGAGCTCGCTTGGACAATCACTTTGGTAAATTCCTTGAACTTATGTCTGCATATTAATATTCCGTTCATGGATGCTATCTTAGGTATGCCGGCATATGGCAAGTTCTTGAAGGAGATACTCTCCAACAAAAGGAAGTTGGAGGAGTATGGGGAAATAAGAATGACAAAGAGGTCCTCGGAATTGATCCAAATAATGAAGGAGGAGATGCCTCCTAAGCTAAGAGATCCGGGTTCCTTTTGTGTCCCAATTGGAGTGGGAGAAGTGAAATATGAAGCCCTTTGTGATCTTGGGGCAAGTGTAAGCATCATACCGCTTGCACTTTGCAACAAGGTTGGACTAGGAGAGCCAAAACCGGTCAAGATGACCCTCTACATGGCAGACCGTTCTATCACTCACCCGGTTGGGATCTTAGAAGACATTCCGGTGCAACTAGGAAAGTTCTATGTGCCGATTGATTTTGTTGTCTTAGATATTCCGGCGGACTATCCGGTTCCCATCATCTTGGGAAGACCCTTCCTAGCCACTTTCGGATGCCTAGTGAATTGCAAGAATGGGACTCTCTCCTTCAACATTGGAGAAGAGAACATCAAGTTCAAGCTGTCCACAATGATGAAAGGGCCAACTCTTGATGAAGATGTATTCAATATAGTCGAGCAAGAGGAGTCTAGAGAAGTTGTGAGCTCGATCTTGATCAAGGACCCCTTGGAGAAGGTTCTTACCTTAAGTTTGATGGAGGAAGGTGTTGAGGAGGCTTGCAATGAAAAAATCAAGGCCTTGGAAGCACTAGAAAAGGAGACAAGAGCTGAATATGAGGTTCACGAAGGCATGTTGAGCACCTGTAAGAACCACGGGCGTGGAGTGTGTTCCACGGCCGTAGAACTCTCTGGAAAGCTCCAACGAGCAAGCTTGGCAACTTCCACGGCCGTGGATGTGCCAAGAACCGTGGATCCAACCGTGGTTCCCCCAGAAGCAGCCCTCATTGATGATCAAGCTTCAAGGAGTCTTGGAGGGTCTTCATTTGCTTTGGATTCATCTCAACCAACATTATTTGGATCGTCTTCACTCGATAAAGGTCCTCCTAAACTTGAACTTAAACCCCTTCCCTCTCATTTAAAGTATGCTTTCCTTGGTGATAATTCTACATATCCGGTGATTGTGAATGCATGCTTGAATGATGATGAACTTGCTAAGTTGTTGCATGAGCTAAGATTGCATAGGAAAGCCATTGGCTATACTATTGATGATTTAGTTGGCATAAAACCTTCTTTGTGCATGCATAAGATATTGATGGAAGATAACCATAAACCCTCTATTGAACATCAAAGAAGATTGAATCCTATAATGAAAGAGGTAGTCAAGAAAGAGATCATTAAGTTGCTAGATGCGGGGATTATCTACCCTATCTCGGATAGTAAGTGGGTTAGTCCCGTTCATGTAGTTCCTAAGAAGGGTGGGATGACCGTAGTGACTAATGAGAACAATGAACTAATCCCAACTAGGATGGTTACGGGATGGAGGATGTGTATTGACTATAGGAAATTGAACATGGCCTCTAGGAAAGATCACTTCCCTCTCCCTTTCATTGACCAAATGCTAGAGAGGTTAGCTTAACATTCTCATTTTTGCTACTTAGATGGTTATAGTGGATTCTTCCAAATCCCTATCCACCCCAATGACCAAGAGAAAACCACATTTACATGTCCATGGGGTACTTTTGCATATAGGAGAATGCCATTTGGGTTGTGTAATGCACCCGCCACCTTCCAAAGGTGTATGATGGCTATCTTTTTGGAATACATTGAAAACATCATGGAAGTGTTTATGGATGATTTTTCTATTTATGGTTCTTCCTTTGATGATTGCTTAGCTAACTTTTCATTAGTATTGAAAAGATGTGAGGAGACAAATCTTGTCTTAAATTGGGAAAAATGCCACTTCATGGTAAGTGAAGGTATTGTGTTGGGACACTTGGTGTCCAACCGTGGCATTGAGATTGATAGGGCCAAGATTGAAACAATAGAGAAGTTGCCGCCACCTACCTCGGTGAAAGGGGTAAGGAGTATCTTAGGGCATGCCGGTTTCTACCGGAGGTTTATTAAAGACTTCTCTAAAATTTCTAAGCCTCTTACTAACCTACTAATGAAAGATGTTGAGTTTGTTTTCTCCAAGGATTGCCTTGAGGCTTTTTGTAGGTTGAAGAACGCCTTGATCTCCGCACCTATCATGCAACCTCCGGATTGGAGTTTACCGTTTGAGATCATGTGTGATGCAAGTGATGTAGCCGTTGGGGCTGTTTTAGGGCAAAGGAAAGATGGGCGCACACATGCCATTTATTATGCTAGCAAGACGCTAGATGATGCCCAACTCAATTATGCTACCACCGAGAAGGAGTTGCTAGCGGTGGTGTATGCTTTTGAGAAGTTCCGCTCATATCTCGTTGGAGCGAAGGTCATTGTATACGGATCATGCTGCGATCCGTTATCTCCTTACCAAGAAGGATGCCAAACCTAGGTTGATTCAGTGGATCCTTCTTCTTCAAGAGTTTGATTTGGAAATCCGGGACAAGAAGGGATCCGAGAACTCCGTGGCAGATCACCTTAGTAGACTCCAACCATTGGAGCTTGAAAGAGACGACATCCCGATTGATGATTCATTCCGGGATGAGCAATTGCAAATGATGGAAGAATGCTTGTTCCAAGTGTCTAGAGGAATTGAGCCATGGTATGCCGACATTGTGAACTATCTAGTGTGTGAGGAAGTGCCTCCCGGTTTGACATATGCCCAAAGAAAGAAGTTATTCAAAGATGTGAGGCACTACTATTGGAGTGAACCACTTTTGTTCAAGAGAGGGCCGGATGGAGTCTTTAGAAGATGCATACCAGAGGATGAGGTGGAGAGTGTGATCCGCCATTGTCATTCCTTGCCATGTGGAGGGCATGCTAGCTCACACAAGACATGTGCGAAGGTGTTGCAATCGGGCTTCTTTTGGCCAAGCTTGTTCAAGGATGTGCAAAGCTTTGTGGTAGCTTGTGATGCTTGCCAAAGGACGGGCAACATCTCAAGGAGGAATGAGATGCCCTTGAACAACATACAAGAAGTGGAGATTTTTGATGTGTGGGGTGTGGACTTCATGGGACCATTCCCTTCTTCATGTGGCAACCTCTACATCCTATTGGCGGTTGATTATGTTTCGAGATGGGTGGAGGCAATTGCCTCTCCTACAAATGATGCCAAGGTGATGGTGCGGTTCTTCAACCGAGTGATCTTCCCTAGGTTTGGAACACCAAGGGTGATCATAAGTGATGGAGGGAAGCACTTCACTAATAGGAACTTTGGGGCTCTTTTGGCTAAGTATGGGGTGACTCATAAGGTGGCAACACCTTACCATCCCCAAACTAGTGGTCAAGTGGAGATCTCCAACCGGGAGATAAAGGGAATTCTTGAGAAGACGGTCTCTAGGACGAGAAAGGATTGGGCTATGAAGCTCGATGATGCCTTATGGGCGTATAGAACTGCCTTCAAAACACCAATTGGCACCACTCCTTACAAGTTAGTCTATGGCAAGTCTTGCCACCTTCCGGTAGAGATGGAGCATAGAGCTTATTGGGCCATTAAGTGGCTAAATTTTGACCTCAAGGAGGCGGGAGAGAAGAGGTTGCTTGATATAAACGCTCTTGAAGAGATCCGGTTGGATGCTTATGAGAATGCCCGGATCTACAAGGAGAGAACCAAACGGTGGCATGACAAGTGCCTCATCCCGAAGGAGTTGAGTGAAGGCGACCTTGTCCTTCTCTTCAACTCAAGGCTGCGGCTCTTCCCCGAAAAGCTAAAATCAAGATGGACCGGGCCATATGTGGTGAAGAAGATCTTCCCCCATGGAGCTATTGAGATAGGAGGGGAGCATTGTGGAGATTTCAAGGTGAATGGGCACCGGTTAAAGAAGTATATCCCGGGATCTCTGGTGGACATGATTGCCCCACTTCACCTAGAATGAGACGCCCCCGAGTTTGGTCAAGCTAATGACCTTAAAGAAGCGCTTGATGGGAGGCAACCCATTGGTAACGTTTCCCCTTTTTCGTTTTGTTTGTTTTTGATTTTTTTTCTGTTTTTTGTGTGTTTGGTGTGCTTTGTGTGTGTGCTAGAGTCTTGGTAGCATTGGAAGCCTTGCATGGCATGTGAATGATGATGTTGAACCCCTCATCAATTATGGGTGGAGCGGATGCGGAACTTGGACGGCTAGCGGTGCCTAGCGCGGGTTCCGACGCTTTGATGAACACTTAGAGCTTTCTACCATTGTTGATAGGATCATCCACCATCAATTCCACTTGAGAAATCCCAAATACCATAGCAAACCATTTTTTACATTGTGAGAACCTTCTTTCACTTTTCTTTACTTCATTTACACATTAGGGACAATGTGTTTCTAAGTATGGGGTGGGGTTTGCATGATCTTTTGCATGATTAGCATCTAGGGTAGTTTAATATTATCACATGTCTTGCATTGTATATACTCATTTCGAAAAATTCAAAAAAAAATCAGAAAATTTAAAATTTTTTGTGCTTTCTAGGCTTGGATATGACCGTAATGATGAATCTTGTCTTGTGGATTGGCTATGGATAACCTTATGTGTTAAATTGATGAATGCATATGTGGACTTGAAGTACTTCTCTTGAATCCCATGAATGATTTGTGATCATGATGTTTGCCTAGAATGGATTGAGTATTGAAAGTCGAAATTACATGCTAGTTCTTGCACACCATCTAGGAATGAATGAGGCAATTCATCTTTCTCTACTTCTAATCTTGATCATGATGTTTGAGCACCTCAATTGATATAAATTTGACCTGTTTTGACCCATCCGGGAATAGGAGCATGTTAGTGTGTTGATGTGTGTGAAAAGCAAGTGTGGGTTGAAGATGTTGATGAAAGAATGTCATGAATAAAATGCTGAAATTGTTGTGAAAGTGTAGACAAAAGTATAGGTTTGGGGACGTTGGTTTAAATGACGAGTAACTCGGCACCATTCACATAATCGGGTGTTTGTGCCTTGCCAAAGTCAAATAAACCAATAGTCCTAACGAGCTTTGGTATGTGTGCCCGGTGTGGATGCACCTCGAAAAATAGAAAAAGCCCGAGGATGGCTAATCACCAAGGTTTCGGCTTTTGTACACCAATGCCATTGTCTCAAAAATAAGTGAAAGAAAAAGAAAAGAAAGAAAAGATGGAGAAAATATACACTTGTGGGAAGTTGATAGAGGACAAAATTATGGAGTTAGTTCTATTCCCGGATTAGCATCACATAGCCTAGAAAAATCCCCACCTAATCACAACGTTTCTTGGACTTTTATCTCACAAGACCTTATGACCTATTTGCATGTTTGTAAGACTTAGTAATCTAGACTGGATATGCTCTTGATCATCTTAACTTCTTCATTTTTACATTTCATGCATGCTTTCGAGTTAAGTATAATTGTCTTTCCGTGCCTTCATTTATTTGATGCATAATTGCTTGTCCATTACCATGAAACATGACTATGAAGGTGATCCAATATTAGAAGCACAAACCCAAAAAGATTTTGCCATTTTTTTTCTGCATACATAAATCATGTCATCTCTTAGTCTATAGTTGGGAATTTGCTCGGGGACGAGCAAACCTTAAGTATGGGGTATTTTTGATAACACGATTTATGACTAGGGTTTAGGTAATCATTTAGATAGATATTTCACTCATTCATGCATGGTTTAGCACTAGTTCACGACGTTTGCACTCAATTCACGTATTTTGTCGAGATAGACGTCTACACGGACTTTTGCATTGCTTTGTAGGTATTTTGGGAGATTTAGGAGCTTAATCGATACGTTTGAGGATCATTCATCAAGATGACACACCCTCGGAATCATTAGGATGTAAGCTAGAGGCTAAGGAGGACTCATGGAACCTTGTCAACACAAGCCATGCACCAAATCGAAGCTTAATGAACCAAGGCAACGCTGAAGCACCAAACCACGGTTGCTGGCAAGTCCACGGCCGTGGAACCAACCGTGGTTTTTGCCAGACGGTTGTGACAGCTGTGCCACGATCTCTTGGCCTTCTCTAGCATGTTGGTAGTATAAAAGTGGTCCTACAAGGCTGAGAGAAGGACATTCCCTATCATCCAATCAAATTGGAAATCAAAATACACTCTCTCAACAAGAAGATTCTCTAAGGAGGAGAGCTACCATTGAAGGAAGGAGGAGAGCTCCATTGGAGAGGAAGGAGAAGAACACACCATTGCTAGCACTTGATAGGTTTTGTAGTGAAGAATTTTGGAATCGTTTTCTAGGGTTGTAAGAATTGCTTAAACCTTCTTTTGGAAGGGTTGTGAGTCTTCCTAATCTCACTTTCATCTTGATTTTGTTTACTTCACTTGTTCATCTCTTTCTCTTCATTATCTTGCAAATGGAAGCTATGATTTTATGTTTGATAATTTCGATTGTTATGATGAATGTTGTAGGCTAAGTAGATGCGATTCTAGGGTAAGGAAAGGATGGTTATGGCTAGGACTATGATAGGATGGCCTTAGATTTACCCTTGGATGATTCATTTGCTTGAACGATGTCACTGCTATAGTCCACGGTTAGTTCTTGCCATTCCACGGCCGTGGAAGGGGTAGAACAACCCGTGGTTTCCCTGATTCGATGGATCTAAGTTCTAGCTTGTTAGAATGTTGAAATCCTAGTGTTTGTTGAGTTAAATCGATCCTAGGATGACCTAGTGTTAGCAACTAAGTGTTAGAAGAGACCTACCCGGTGATTCTTGCTCTTGGATTTAAAAGATGACGAACACTAGGTAGTGGTGAGCCTCATAAGCCGCCATTGGACTAAGTGTGCTAGGATAGTTTTTTAGGACTAACCCTTTCAAGACTTACCCGGTAAGGATAGGTTAGATCCCTAGGTGACAATCCGGTTTGTGTAGAATTCCATCCCTTAGGCTCTTTGAGACTTACCCGGTGATGATACCTTAGGAATGGACTAGTGGACCATGAGACCTACCCGGTGATTGATCCCAATCTAGAAACACTCACTCCCAACATATCATAGTTAATCCAAGGAATGATTAGATAGCTTGAGTCCTATGCCATAACCGGAATTTCCAACCCCTAGAATCCGCTTTTCCCTCTTTAATCTATATCTCGTGTTTAGCTTGCTTGTTTGTGTTGATTTGTTAGCTTAGTTGATTATTATATTTCGCATGATTTGTGATCCTTGATTGATCACCTAAAAACCACCCAAAAACATTTAGATTTTCATTTCTTTATTTCCTTCTCTTTTTTTAGGCTTAGATCTTCACTAAACTTAATTACTAATCGAATCAATCTCACCTTAGTCTTTGTGTTTGATCTCGGAATACTATCCCTACTACAAACGTCCCGTACACTGCGGGTTCGCTAGGAGTTAGGAGAAATATAACGAGTATAAATTTAAAACCTATTGCGTATCATACACATCCTGAGCGTAACACTTTGCAAAGTTAAGAAAGAGAGTTAGCCGGGTTTGGATTTAGGTATTGCTAGAACTCTTTAAATGGATAAAGGTATATACTGAAACTCTTCTGTTGTAATATTCTTGCACAGGGTGCTCTTGGATTCTGCAAAATGTGCCTCAAACATTTCTCGAAAATTGGCAACAGTAGCAAAAAACCGACTGAAAAATCGGACGCTTTTTCGGAAGAAGAGGTCGATTTTCTTTGAGAAAAATCGACTCTCGGATTCGTCGTTCAAGAACTTTATTTGCTTTATTGTTTTTTTTTTGTATTGGCGAGGTTTCAAGGTCAACGGCTGGCTTGTGTTTGGTTAATGGCATTTCTCCCTTCCAAAACTTACACAAATCAACGCAAGTTAACTCAAATAATCTCGCAAAGATGGCGAACAAGAAAAGACTCGACTTTTAAAGATTCAAAGAAGACTCAAAAGCAAATCAAACCTTTTATTGAATGCTCGGACTTCAATTGCTTAGTTCTGATACCACTTTGATGCGAAGATTAACCGTAGTTCCCGATCTAGATTGAAAGTCCTTAACTAGGATAAATATCGGGTTGTTCTATAGAGAAAATCGGCCGATTTTCCCCAAGAACAAGTCGATTTTTTGACAAACTCAGAATACAGATTAGTGAATGATATAGAAAGATAAGAAGATGATTATGGAATGATAAATGAAAGAAATATAGGAAGATATGAACTAAGATGGTTCCGCAAAAGAACCTTGACCAATGATGTGTCAAAACACTTAAACGAGAAGATTACCTTAACCGCACTTCTTTAACCTTACACAAGTCTTTTAAGTAAGACAAGAACAAGGAGGGACTAATATTGATAAGCTCCACTAACCTTTAATAAGATTAACACACACAAGCACAATCTAGCGATGACTTAACAAACAATTCAACCAAAAACTCTCTTTATTGATTGAATGATTAATGAATAAAACACAAACTCCGTAAGTGAAGATGTTCTCACAATTCTGTGGAAATATATCAAATCTAATCTACTAAATAATTTCCCCCACTAAGGCTATTTATAAGGGAGACTAATCCTACTAAAATTGGGAAAATATACTTAAAGATGATTTTGCAAAGATATTTTTAAGATATATAAAATACAAAATCTAAAAAGATTGAATCTAAATAATCCCTTAATATAGTTTGAGAGCTTTAAGGAATCATAACAAGATATACTGGCCAAAAAATAGAAGATCATGACCGGATCTTTTGCAAACTCGTCTCAGTGAAGGAAATAGGTCAAAATTTCCACAGGAAAATCGGTCGATTTTTAAAGAAAATCTGTTGATTTTCCTTCTCAGAAACCCTTCCTTGCTCTTATACTTCATCCTTACTTAGTGGATCTTCTTAGTTGTGGCTTGTCTCTTCTATAACAGTCAGTAACGTCACCAAGGAACTTTTGAGAGTGAGGAGAGTTTCCTTGAGCGTACATGTCATAAGTACGTTCGTGACTTCATCTTGATTCGCCTTTGCTCTTGACCTTGTGATTGCTTAATTCATAATTGAATCTGAAGAAGGTGAAGGTGTTATTGGTTTGTCCTATGTCTTAGCCTTTGAACGTGTAACTGGTCCTTGTGTTGGAGATGGTCCCACATAAGTTTTGTAACACCTGTTCGCCCTAAAACGTGCGTGCAATCAAGTCTTAAATTTATAAAACTAGAATAAAAGCAAGAGAACCCGCAGCGTACGGATCGGCGCAGATTAGCAAGTATTCCAGAGTGTCGATCACATGGATTTGGTGAAACAAAACCCAGTGTCAAGTTATCGAGCAATTAGAAGGTAAAGCTTCACAAATATTGGGAAAACAACAACCCTAAAGATCCAGGTATCCAATTGTGGCAATCGATTCAAGATATACTAAAAACTAAGAACAGAGTTAAGAGTTGCAAAGGTTTGCTAAAGTAAAGCAATGTACGATGAAGTTCCAAGACTTTATATGACTTATCTAAAGACACTCTCTATAAAGGTTGTTGAGGCTTCAGTATAGAAAGGATCTATGGACAAGAATTAATCTCAAATACCCAAACTTGTAACCCAAGGATCAAAACTAACTAAAACGATTAAGGTTGTGACACTCGAAATCGAAATAGAGGGTCATGAGTCTCACTACTACCTAGAAAAGGGCAAGCCAAGACTAGATTAAATCTAATCTTTAACCTTGGATCAAAGTAAAAGCAAAGTTCGTAAACTAGGGTAAATCACGGTCAGATCTTGAGAACCACGGCCATGGACACCCAAGAACAGCCCGTGATTTGGGTTCGTCGACGATATTTCTCTGATTCTCAGAGTCCAATCAAATTACGATCGATCTATCATTATCTAAGCCACAACTATCAACCCTTCACCTTAGAATTGCTAAAGGGTTTTAGCCAACAATCATTGTCATGATATCAATATTCAAATCAAAGAGAATAAAAGATGAAAACCCTCAAATACTTAATAGAACTTCGAAACCAATTCTCAAACCCGAACACAAGAAGTGATAATCAATGGATTCAGAATATAGAACACAAAACCTCACAATAATCTAAGGTAAGTATGAAGAACAGGTTGTCAATCCGTCTTCAATGCCAAACCTAAGAAAGAGGTTAAAAACCTTCGGCGATCTTGAATCCACCCTAGGCAAGAATGCTCCACGCAAAGTAAGCGGCCGTCCACGTCACCGCGAGATCCAAGGCAAATGTAACGGGAATAAACCGTAAGCGCCGATGCCCAAAACTCTCTTTTCTGACCTTTTTATAAGACGGGGAAAAGGTAACCGTCCCGGCCCATCACGTAAATAACGTGGCAATTTTAGACTCGTCAAAAGATCGCCTAAATCACGGGGTCTCAAGAGATTCCACGATCGTGGTTTAGAGCGTGGAATTGGATTACGGTCCCTCGTGACTTCCACGATCGTACTTTAGGCCGTGTAACTTACTGGAATGCTCCACGCTGATGATACCAAGATCCACGGCCGTGGTTTAGAGCGTGGACTCTTCTACGACCGTAATTCAGGGCGTGGAAGTGCAAAATGCTTGTAGTTTCCTTTGTGTCGTGACATTCTTCATCCTAGCTCTTTCTTTAGCTTCCTTGATGTGTTCCTAATCCTCGGATATGATCAAATCCTCTCTTTTCTCTCTTAATAGCTCCCATTTAGCTCCTTTTTGCCTACAATCAACACAAAGCTAGTGTAGACATCCATATCGACAATAATAGAGGAACAAGCTAACAATTGCTTCTAAACTTCATCCATGTACACAATAATGAGATAAAACAACCAAAATAAGTGCCTAGAATATCGCAATATTCATGCTAACAAAATACCCCATATTTGTTACTTGCTTGTCCCCCAAGCAAGGTCTTTGAAAGCACTAAAATACAAGTTAGAATGAAATATGCATGCAATCTTGAAACAAAAACATTCTTTAGGTAAATGTGCTTCTAATCAATAGATCATCCTCAAACCTTGCTTCATTCGTTCTTGAAAACGCTTGTATACATAAACCAAAGAATGTAAAGCAAAGAAACATCACAAATCGCTTAAACTTTGAGACAAACATCATAACCTTCAAGTATTATCAAAATCAAGCATAAGAGATTTCAATTTAGATCACCAAATCAAATAACTTCTTTTGATCTTAAGGACTTTCAAGTAAGATCTAGAATGCGGAAGGAAGGGAAATGTATAAGGGATGTGGTGCATGAATCCGGGAAAATGAATAACCAACTCTTTTTCTTTTCACTTTGAATTGTAACACCATCAACTTTGAGCTTTGGTCTCTTCTTTTTCACATTATGTTTCGACTTTACTTTTTGAAAGATGGACAGAGGTGCACAAAAACCGAAGACTAGGAGATTAGCGTTTCTCAATTTCGAGATGCCTCAAACCCTTGATGCATATACCATAATTCGTTAGGAATATCACTCAATCCGACTTTGGTAAGACACAAACACCCGGCTATGTGAATGGTGCCGAGTTACTCATCGTCATGATTGACTTCCCCAAACCTATTAATTCTATTCTTTGAATGCAAAAATTTGCTTTCATGGCCCTCCCACATCAAACATGCCAAATATCAACTCCTCCAAATTGCCGTATAGGTAAGGGAGGAAATTACTTTCATTGTGGGGCTAAGTGATCAAAGAAAGAAGAAAAAAAATGGAATTGCCTTAATCATTTTATAAAGAAGTATAAGAACTCATCATGTGATTTTAACTTCAATTTCTCAATATGATTTAGATAGAACTTTCACATTATGAAACTTGCAAGAAAGGATAAACAACTCATTCAATTTCTTTTCAATTCATTATTCCGTTTAAGCATAGAGTTGTCATCAAAAATTCATTCAGCAAGTAGGAACTATCATAGAAGTCATCTCTAGTCTTAGAAGCACAAGAACTTTTTCAAAATTTTCCAAATTTCCAAAATTTTATGGGTTTTTCAAACTTTTTCATGCAATACAATAATGAAACGTGTGACTATGAAAATGAAACATGCAAGTGTTATGGATAGAAGCAAGCAAGCAAATGTAGTAGAGTTATTACAACACATAGTCACACCCCACCCCATACTTAGAATATACATTGTCCTCAATGTTCGAAAAAGAAATAAAGAAAAGAAGAAAAGGAAAATGAACTCACTAAAAACGGCGGTGGGGCGGCTGAACTGTCAATCCTCTAAGCTCATCACTGTGGTGGTGGGAATGGATGGAACTCGGGGCTGAAATGCCGCCCAAACTGTTGGCGGTAGATGTCTCGTATCATCCGATCATGCTCATCAGCCCGTACGTCGCGGGTGTCCTGGCGGATCTCCAAGTCACCGACTCTCCTAGAAAGGTCGGTAGCCCACCCCGGTAGCTACTCATACCAGGCCGGTGGCTGGCCGTACCATGCTGGTGCGTCCTGTGGTGCCGGTGCTGCTGGAGCTGCTGGTGCCTGACTGTACCATGGTGGTGGAGGTCCCATCCACTCCGGCTGTGCTCCGTACCAAGTGAGTGGAGTGCCTATCCATGTCGGCCTCTCACTCACGCTAGCACGGCGAGAGGAAGAGGCTCCTGAAGGTCCAGCTGGTCGCGGTGAACGCCTGGGAGGGTTAGGGAAGTGTGCTGGCTGATCCGGGAAAGTCCCAAAGTCATGCTCCTCACCTCCTCCCTCAAAACCATCACCTCCTCCTATCTCCTCCTCAACATCTGCAGCCGGTACCTCATCGGGGACGTAGGGAGGTGCTACTAACCTATTCACATGCATAGCAACGAATGTTTGCTTCCAATTATGGCGTCCAACCATAATGGAATACTCAGGAAGCCATGGGATACCTCTACCTCCTCTCTCCTCCCATGGCATACCGGCGGTAGGTGGACCGCGGTGCCTAGGGAAGATGAAACCGGCTCTATCTAAAAAGCCAAGTCAGGTCATTCACAACATTCAGCGGCTCTAACTCCTCAAGAACTAAGTAGCGCGGTCCTATGACCGTCCTCTTCTTGATCCTTTATAAGGCATTGAGGTAATCCTCATGGATTTTTGGAATTCTAGGAGGTGGGGGTGATGGTGGCTCACTAGGGGTACTTGGGAGGAGGAGGAAGCATCACCTTTCCTCTTCTTGCTTCTAGTAGACATTCTCCTTATCAAATCCATCTCAGAGAGAAAATCACGGTCTGTTCTACAAAAACCACGGCCGTGGAACCTACAAAGACCGTGGTTCGACACTATTTTGCTCAATTCTCAACAAATCAATCACCAAACTCAGCAAAGCCTATCCTAGACTAATTTCAATCTCAATCCTATGCAATGCCTCTAAGTTCTTGCGAGAAATAGACCCGAATTGACAAAGTAGAGAAATAGAAGAAAAACCTAGGTTTATGGATCTTTGAATCCAAATTCCGTCTTTTGCAGGGATTGTCCGCTTGATTTGTTGATTGGATCTTGTAGATGATCGTAAATGCTTCACTTTAGCACCAAGAATCGCTCGAAACGGTTTCCGAATGAAGAAGTGCGAGATGGGGAGGATTTTCGGAGTTTAGGTCGTGGAAGAGGGGAATGGGGTGTTTTTGTGAAGGAAGGTGGTTTATATAGTGGCCGTAAAATTTTTGGAAAATCACGGTCACTCGGGGGTTTCCACGGCCGTGGTTTTGTACGGAACCGTGGTTTTGGTGATTTTTCTCAAACTTTTGCAAATTACGGTCACTGTAGCTTCCACGACCGTGGTGTAGGGCGTGGAACTCTCTATAATGTGCCAAAATCCGAGTTTCGTCAATTCCTTCTAGATTTTTCCTTCCCATTGCCTATTCCATTGTTCCTACATCCAAAAACACGACATACCGGGAGGTATCGAGGGCGAAAACAAAGCAAAAAAAAAAAACAACTAAACTAATCTAATCTATGAATGATAAACAAAAGCATAAGTGCAATACCTTGGGTTGCCTCCCAAGAAGCGCTTGTTTAAGGTCCGTAGCTAGACCGTACTTGCACCTATTCGAGTGCGGTAGGCGCGACTCCTCAGCTTGGAGTTCCGGTGAATACTTCTTGAGTCGTTGACCGTTCACCTTAAAGCTTCCGCCCTTTTCACCCCATACATCAAATGTGTTTCATTAGATAAGGTCCAGTCCAACGAGATTTAAGCTTACGTGGAAAGAGGCGGAGTCTTGAATTGAAGAGGAGAACTTGATCTCCTTCTTTGAGGTCCTTTGGAATGATATGCTTATCATGCCAACGCTTCGCTCTCTCCTTATAGATCTTAGCGTTCTCATAAGCGTTTAAGCGAAGTTCTTCAAGCTCATTAAGGTCCAAAAGGCACTTCTCGCCCGCTTCCTTCATGCCGAAATTGAACCACTTAACCGCCCAATACGCTTTATGTTCCAACTCCACCGGTAAGTGACAAGACTTCCCATACACAAGGTTGTATGGTGCCGTTCCTATGGGAGTCTTGTATGCAGTCCGGTATGCCCACAATGCATCATCTAGCTTCAAAGACCAATCTATCCTTGTCTTCGAAACTGTTTTCTCTAGGATTCCTTTAATCTCCCGATTCGAAATCTCCACTTGTCCACTCGTTTGTAGATGATAAGGGGTGGCGATCTTGTGAGTCACCCCATACTTAGCTAGTAGAGCTTCAAATCGTCCGGCAATGAAGTGAGAGCCTCCATCACTAATGATAGTCCGTGGTGTCCCAAATCTTGGGAAAATAGTCTTGTTAAAGAACTTAACCACAACCATGGCATCATTAGTTGGAGAGGCAATCGCTTCAACCCATCTCGAAACATAATCTACAACTAGAAGTATGTATTGGTTTCCACAAGATGATGGGAAAGGTCCCATGAAGTCTATTCCCCAAACGTCAAAGATCTCTACCTCCTGAATGTTATTAAGAGGCATTTCGTTCCTCCTAGATATGTTCCCTGTTCTTTGACAAGCATCGCAGCAGGAAACAAAGGTTTGCGCATCTTCAAATAAAGTAGGCCAAAAGAATCCAGATTGCAATACCTTAGCGCTAGTCTTGTTCGAGCTAGCGTGTCCTCCACAAGGTAGTGAATGACAATGACGGATGACACTTTGCATCTCGTCTTCCGGCACACATCTTCGAATGATGCCGTCAGGACCTCTCTTGAAGAGGAGAGGTTCATTCCAAAAGTATTCCCGGACATCCTTAAAGAACTTCTTCCTTTGTACATAGGATAGTCCGGGTGGTATTTCTTGACAAACCAAAGAGTTAACAAAATCAACAAACCATGGTTCGTTACTGATAACACGATTTATAACGTAGTTTTTGGTAATCATTTAGATAGAATTCTCACTCATTCATACATGGTTTAGCACTAGTTCACGACGTTTTGCACTCAATTCATGTACTTTGTCGAGATAGACGTCTACACGGGCTTGTGCGTTGCTTTGTAGGTATTTTGGGAGATTTAGGAGCTAAAACGATACGTTTGAGGATCGTTCGTCAAGATGACACATCCTCCGACGCATTAGGATGCAAATTAAGGGCTAAGAAGGATTCATGGAACCTTGCCAACACTAGCCATGCACCAAATCACAACTTAATGATCCAAGGCGAAGTTTCTGCACAGAATCACGGTTCTCTGACACTCCACGGCCGTGGAATCACCCGTGGATTTTGCCAGATTCTTGTGACAGCTGTGCCACGACTCTCATGGCCAGCTCATGCAAGTTTGTGATAAAAGTGGTCCTTCATGGGCTGTGAGAGGCATCTTGGAGCAGCTGTCCATTATCCATTATCCTCTAACAAAAATATTCTCTCAACAAGAAGTCTTTCTAGGAAGGAAAGTGTCAAAGAGGAAGAAGAAGAGCTCCATTGAAGAGGAGAAGAAGAACACACACCATTATCACACTTGATAGTTTTGTATTGAAGAATTCCGGATTCTATTTCTAGGAGTTGTATGAATCATTTGAACCTTTTTTTGGAAGGATTGTGAGTTACTCTAATTCTATTTTCAGCTTGGTTTTGTTTAGTTCACTTGTTCATCTCTTTTCCTTCATCATCTTGCAAATGGATGTCATGATTTTATGTTTGTTAGTTTCGATTTCTATTTTGAACGTTGTAGGCTAAATTGATGTGGTTCTAGGGTAAGGAAAGGATGGTTATGGCTAGGGCTATGATAGGACGGACTTAGATTTACCTTTGGATGACTTGTGTGTATGAACGTAGCTGCTGTTAGAAATCACGGGTAGTTCTTGTCTGACCACGGCCGTGGTTTAGGTAGAACAAACCGTGATTTTTCTTGGCTCGATGGAACTTGTCTTAGATCTATAGAATGTTGAAATCCTAAGTGTTTGGTGAGTTTAATCTACCCTAGGGTGACCTAGTGTTAGTAACTAAGTGTTAGTAGAGACTTACCCGGTAATCCTTGCTCTTAGATTCCAAGATAACAAATCTTAGGTAGTGGTGAGCCTAATAAGCCGCCATTGGATTAGGTGTGCTAGGATAGTTGTTTAGGACTTCCCTTTCCAAGACTTACCCGGTAAGGATAGGTTAGACCCCTAGCTAACAATCCGGTTTGAGTAGAATTCCTATCCTTAGGTTCTTAGAGACTTACCCGGTGATTAAACCTTAGGAATGGACTAGTTGGACCATGAGACCTACCCGGTAATTGATCCCAATCTAGAAATACTGAACCCCAACATAGTTAAATCCAAGGAATGAATAGATAGCTTGAGTCCTATGCCATAACCGGAACTTCCAACCCCTAGAATCCGTCTTTTCTTTCCTTGATCATTATCTTGTTTAGTTTGTTTATTTGTGTTGATTCATAGTTTAGTTTGATTGTTTACTTTGCATGAATTGTGATCTTTGATTGATCACCAAAAACCGACCAAAAACATTTGAGATTTTCATTTCTTTATTTCTTTCTTTTCTTTCAACCTAGGTCTTTACTAAACTCAATCACAAATCGAATCAATTTCACCTTAGTCTTTGTGTTCAACCTTGGAATACTATCCCTTCTACAAACGTCCCGTACACTGCGGGTTTCGCTAGGTAGTTTAGGATTTAGTTCGAGTTATAAATTTAAAACCCATTTGCGCATCACGATCTTAGTGTAACAAGTTTTTGGCGCCGTTGCCGGGGACTAGGTCTAGATTGAGTCATTTTTGTGATTGTTTCTAGTGTAGATCTTTCTTGTTGCTTTTGATCTCTTTTTGGTTTGTGTCTTTGCTTTTCAGGACATCTATTACTCTTTAGGTGTATGCGAAGATCTCGTGGCAAGGATTTAGCTCCATTCGATCCCGAACCGGAGAAAACCCTTCGATCTAGATCCAAGAGCATTAAAAGGGGAAAAGAGATGGCCGGAAGAGACCTCCAAGCTGAATTGGATGAAGCTTTAGAGCAAATAAGGCTAAGAGATGAGCTCTTGGAGGAAGAGAGGAGACTTGCCAATGAGAGGCAAGAGGCAACTAGGAGGGAGATTGATGAGATTAGGCAAACCCTTGTTCAAGGAGAGCTTAATCACCGACAACCTCCACCTCCTCCACCACAACCGCAGCCGGCGGCTAATGTTAGGGTTGTGCCCATTGCCATTGAAGAACCACAAACCCTCTATTGAACATCAAAGGAGATTGAATCCTATAATGAAAGAGGTAGTCAAAAAGGAAATCGTTAAGTTGCTAGACGCGGGAATTATCTACCCTATCTCGGATAGTAAGTGGGTTAGCCCCGTCCATGTAGTTCCTAAGAAGGGTGGGATGACCGTAGTAACTAATGAGAACAATGAACTAATCCCGACTAGGACGGTTACAGGGTGGAGGATGTGCATTGATTATAGGAAATTGAACATGGCCTCTAGGAAAGATCACTTCCCTCTCCCCTTCATTGACTAAATGCTAGAAAGGTTAGCTCAACACTCTCATTTTTGCTATCTAGATGGCTATAGTGGATTCTTCCAAATCCCTATCCACCCCGATGACCAAGAGAAAACAACCTTTACATGTCCATGGGGTACTTTTGCATATAGGAGAATGCCATTTGGGTTGTGTAATGCACCCGCCACCTTCCAAAGGTGTATGATGGCTATCTTTTCGGAATACATAGAAAATATCATGGAAGTGTTTATGGATGATTTCTCTGTTTATGGTTCTTCCTTTGATAATTGCTTGGCTAACTTGTCATTAGTGTTGCAAAGATGTGAGGAGACAAATCTTGTCTTAAATTGGGAAAAATGCCACTTCATGGTAAGTGAAGGCATTGTGTTAGGACACTTGGTGTCTAACCGTGGCATTGAGGTTGATAGGGCCAAAATTGAAACAATAGAGAAGTTGCCGCCACCTACCTCGGTGAAGGGGGTAAGGAGTTTCTTAAGGCATGCCGGTTTTTACCGGAGGTTTATTCAAGACTTCTCTAAAATTTCTAAGCCTCTCACTAACCTACTAATGAAAGATGTTGATTTTGACTTTTCTAAAGATTGTCTTGAGGCTTTTTGTAGGTTGAAGAACGCCTTGATCTCCGCACCTATCATGCAACCTCCGGCTTGGAGTTTACCATTTGAGATCATGTGTGATGCAAGCGATGTAGCCGTTGGGGCCGTTTTTGGGCAAAGGAAAGATGGGCGCACTCATTCCATTTATTATGCTAGCAAGATGCTAGATGATGCCCAACTCAATTATGCTAACACCGAGAAGGAGTTGCTAGCGGTGGTGTATGCATTTGAAAAGTTCCGCTCATACCTAGTTGGAGCGAAGGTCATAGTTTATACGGATCATGCTGCGATCCGTTATCTACTAACAAAGAAGGATGCCAAACCAAGGTTGATTCGGTGGATCCTTCTTCTTCAAGAGTTTGATTTGGAAATACGGGATAAGAAGGGATCCGAGAACTCGGTGGCGGATCACCTTTGTAGACTCCCACCATTAGAGCTTGAAAGAGATGACATCCCAATTGATGACTCATTCCGGGATGAGCAATTGCAAATGGTGGAGGAATGCTTGTTCCAAGTGTCTAGAGGAGATGAGCCATGGTACGCCGACATTGTGAACTACTTAGTGTGTGAGAAGGTGCCTCCCGGATTGACGTATGCACAAAGAAAGAAGTTCTTCAACGATGTGAGGCATTACTATTGGAGTGAGCCACTCTTGTTCAAGAGAGGGCCGGATGGAATGTTTAGGAGATGCATACCGGAAGATGAAGTGGAGAGTGTGATCCGGCATTGTCACTCCTTACCATGTGGAGGCCATGCTAGCTCACACAAAACGTGTGCAAAGGTATTGCAATCCGGTTTCTATTGGCCTTACTTGTTTAGAGATGTGCAAGGTTTTGTAGCGGCATGTGATGCTTGCCAAAGGACGGGCAACATCTCAAGGAGGAATGAAATGCCCTTGAACAACATCCAAGAAGTCGAAATATTTGATGTGTGGGGTGTGGACTTCATGGGACCATTCCCTTCTTCATGTGACAATCTCTTCATCCTATTGGCGGTGGACTATGTGTCAAGATGGGTGGAGGCAATCGCCTCTCCTACAAATGATGCCAAGGTGGTAGTGCGGTTCTTCAACCGGGTGATCTTCCCTAGGTTTGGAACACCAAGGGTGATCATTAGTGATGGAGGAAAGCACTTCACCAATAGGAATTTTGGGGCGCTTTTGGCTAAGTATGGGGTGACTCACAAGGTGGCAACACCTTACCATCCCCAAACTAGTGGCCAAGTGGAGATCTCCAACCGGGAGATCAAGGCCATCCTTGAGAAGACGGTGTCTAGGACTAGAAAGGATTGGGCTATGAAGCTCAATGACGCATTGTGGGCATATAGAACCGCCTTCAAGACACCGATTGGCACCACTCCTTACAAGTTGGTCTATGGCAAGTCTTGCCATCTTCCGGTGGAAATGGAGCATAGAGCTTATTGGGCCATTAAGTGGCTAAATTTTGACCTCAAGGAGGCGGGAGAGAAGAGGTTGCTTGATATAAACGCCCTTGAGGAGATCCGGTTGGAAGCTTATGAGAATGCCCGGATCTACAAGGAGAGAACCAAAAGATGGCATGACAAGAGGATCATCCCCAAGGAGTTGAGTGAAGGAGATCTTGTCCTTCTCTTCAACTCAAGGCTAAGGCTCTTTCCCGGAAAACTCAAATCAAGATGGACCGGGCCATATATGGTGAAGAAGATTTTTCCCCATGGAGCTATTGAGATAGGAGGGGAACATTGTGGGAATTTCAAGGTGAATGGGCACCGCTTGAAGAAGTATATTCCGGGAGCTCCGGTGGAGATGATTGCCCCACTTCACCTTGAGTAGACGCCCCCGAGGTTTGGTCAAGATAATGACCTTAAAGAAGCGCTTGGTGGGAGGCAACCCATTGGTAACATTTTCCTTTTCGTTTTGTTTTCGTTTTTAGATTTTTCTATCTTTGTGTGTGCTAGAACATTAGTGGCATTGGAAGCCCTGCTTGACATAGGAATGATGATGATGAACCCCTCATCAATTATGGGTGGAGCGGACGCGGAACTTGGACGGCTAGCGGTGCCTAGCGCGGGTCCCGAAGCTTTGATGGATGCTTAGAGCTCTCTACCATTGTTGATAGGATCATCAAACATCAATTCACTATTGAGCAATCCCAAATACCATAGCAAACCATTTTTTACATTGTGAGAACCTTCTTTCACTCTCTTTACTTGTATACCACATTGGGGACAATGTGTTTCTAAGTATGGGGTGGGGTTTGCATGATCCTTTGCATGATGAGCATCTAGGATAGCTTAAAATGTTCACATGTCTTGCATTGTACATACTTAAATCGAAAATACCATAAAAATCAGAAAATTTTAAAAATTTTGTGCTTTCTAGGCTTGGATATGATCCTAATGATGAATCTTGTCTTGTGAATTGGCTATGGATGACCTCATGTGTTAGGATTAATGAACGCATATGTGGACTTGAAGTACTTCTCTTGAAATTCTATGAATGATTTGTGACCATGATGTTTGCCTAGAAAGGATTGAGTAGTGAAAATCGAATTTACATGATAGTTCTTGCATACCATCTAGGAATGAATGAGGCATTTCATCTTACTCTACTTCTCTTCTTGATCATGATTGCTTGAGCACCTCAATTGATATAAAATTGACCTCTTTTAACCCATCCGGGAATAGGAGCATGTTAGTGTGTTGATGTGTGTGAAAAGCAAGTGTTAAGTGAAGTTGTTGATGAAAAGAATATCATACATAAAATGCTGAATTTGTTGTGAAAAGTGTAGCCAAAAATATAGGTTTGGGGACATTGGTTTAAATGACAAGTAACTCGGTACACTTCACATAATCGGGTGTTGGTGCCTTGCCAAAGTCAAATGAACCAATAGTCCTAACGAGCTTTGGTATGTGTGCCCGGTGTGGATGCACCTCGAAAACTAAGAAAAAGCCCGAGGACGGCTAATCACCAAGGTTTCGGCTCTTGTACACCAATGCCATTGTCTCAAAAATAAGTCAAAGAAAAAGAAAAGAAAGAAAAGATAGAGGAAAATATACACTTTAGGGAAGTTGATCGAGGACAAGATTGTGGAGTTAGTTCCGTTCCCGGATTAGCATCACATAACCTAGAAATCCCCACCCAATCACTACATTTCTTGACCCTTTTATCTCACAAGACCTTATGACCTATTTGCATGTTTGTAAGACTTAGTGATTTAGATTGGATATACTCTTGATCTTCTTGACTTCTTCATCTTTACATTTCATGCATACTTTTGAGTTAAGTACAATTGTCTTTCCATGTCTTCATTTGTTTGAATGCATGATTGCTTGTCCTTTACCATGAAACATGACTTTGAAGGTGATCCAATAATAGAAGCACAAACCCAAAAAGATTTTGCCATTTTTCTGCATACATAAATCATGTCATCTCTTAGTCTATAGTTGGGAATTTGCTCGGGGACGAGCAAACCTTAAGTATGGGGTATTTTAATAACACGATTTATGACGTAGTTTTTGGTAATCATTTAGATAGAATTCTCACTCATTCATACATGGTTTAGCACTAGTTCACGACGTTTTGCACTCAATTCATGTACTTTGTCGAGATAGACGTCTACACGGGCTTGTGCGTTGCTTTGTAGTATTTTGGGAGATTTAGGAGCTAAAACGATACGTTTGAGGATCGTTCGTCAAGATGACACATCCTCGGACGCATTAGGATGCAAATTAAGGGCTAAGAAGGACTCATGGAACCTTGTCAACACTAGCCATGCACCAAATCACAACTTAATGATCCAAGCGCGCTACTACAAAAATGTGTTTATAACCCTTAAAATATATCCCGGGCTTATAAATTATGAGATATAAAATCGGTTTTTTAAAAAATTTAATTTGGAAACCTATAATAACACGGATGTTGTAATAACCGGGTTATAAAGTTATGTAAAATTAGGCAAGATGTATGTAAATAACTTGAACACTGTTATATCCGGATTATATAAAGTATTTATAGCATGGTTACTTTTACCACCGGGTTACATATCAGGTTAAATTTGTAAATTCAGCAAAACACCCGGAATATTTGGCTTGCTTTATTATTACTATTTTTCCCACCTAAACAATAAAATTCCCACCAATTTACATGAAAATTTTCACACCAAAAGTAAATATCATTCCAGACGCCCTAGCCTCATAGGAAGCCCTCCTCAATATGTCTTTGACAATATTTTCCGAAGCCCTCCGCTCGATCTGTCTTCGACAATCGTCTCCTGAAGCCCTCCGCTCAATCTGTCATCCAGAATTGTCAACACGAACCACTGTCATCCATGGATTCCGTATCAGTGGCAAAATCCGACATAAAAATTATATATCCGATCACGTTTTCCAATTGTTTATGGACTACTCTTCCGCTACTTGCTTGAGTAATCGAAGTGTGGAATCTCTTGCTATTGTGTCTTGTTCAGGCTATTGGAGAGGCTCGGAAGCCCAAAACCCTCCTGTTCAAGTATATAAATAATCTTATCATTTAGTATTCACCACTTGATTGATTCTTAATGTAAAAAAGCTTGCAAATATCAGTCTTTTCTCGATTAACTTTATAGAAATTGCGATATGTCCAAAATCCTTTGGTATTGAACAAGTTATCTTGATTCTTTGCAGAAAATATCTTTGCGCAAGGGAAATCGAATGCACATGTCCTTCAAAATTCTCATCAGGTTCGTCCATCACTCACTAGTACAAATCTTAAGTTTCTCGGGACAATTATCTCGGGTGTTAAAAAAATTCCCGAAAAAAAAACTCTCGGGATTTAATACTATAAAAGAGTTATTAATTTATTTATTTTAAAAAAAATAATATCTAGAGACTTTTTTTTGGACCTCACTAGAACCCTTTAAACACTCTAGGGATATATCTTTAAAAAAGTCCCGATATATATGTAAAACAACTCTCGGCACTTTTCTTTTACCTCACTATTACTTTAACCTAAAAAACTTGCTGAGAGTCGCGATACCGATTATTCTCCTCTAGCGCGCCTCTCCCGTCTTCATCCAGTCCATCATCCACTTCAACAAAAGTAGTTTCTTATAGCATTAATTCACAGCGTTTATACTCTATATGCTATTGATTACATGGAGTTACTTTTTAACAGTGTTTTACATTTGAATAAAATCTATGAAAAGTGTAGCGTCAATTCTTTGGCTTTACTAGGCTTCTTTCTTTTATTTTTGCTTAAACACCATTAAATAAACCCTATAGGAAAGAAGAAAAAGATGCTGTAAAATAAAAAATTAAACTAAAGTCTTCCTTCCCCCTCTGAACTCACACACCGCCTCTCTCGATTCCTTCTTGTGTAACAGCGGCGGCGAACTCTCCAACCCCTTTTACAAGTTCCAATCCTCGATTCAAAGGCCAACGAATGCATCTTCTTCTTAAGTGTTTCAAAAGAAGATATTTCCAAAACTTCCGGTAGTGACTGTGATACTGCTAGGGTTTAAAGCTCGAACTCCATTTGAAGAAATTGGGGACGATATCGTCCCAATTTCTGTTTCCGCCGCCGTCGCGCCACCGTCACGCCACCGTCGAGTCGAGGTTTGGATTGTTGTCTCTGCTACTCTGCTCTGGTTACAATCGTCGTCAATCGTGTGCCACCAAGTTAGTTGCATTCTCGAAATCAACAGAATTTGTTTCTTGTTTGAGTTCTAATACTCTCCTCCTTGATAATTGGTGGTGTATAAAGGTGAGAAAAGTTGCAATTTGTTATTTGTTTCCGGATCACAATTGCTAGCTGCCATATGTTATAACAATGAGGTTTATATGGATGATATGATAATTTCTCACAAGGAAGATGATATGTAGTCACTTGTAAAATTTGTTTTGCTTAATGTTCAGTAGGCTAAGTTCACGTCTGTTCAACCATACTAGGATGAGAGTGGAGGTTTATATGGATGATATGATAATTTTTTATCCTCGTATGCAACATCTGTTCAACCATATTAGGATGAGAGGTTACCTACTTACGCAGCTTGCAATATGTTCTTTATTTCTCTGTGCCTCTTGTGATTATGATTTCTTCATTCAACATTTGACATAATTTCTATGATTTATGGTTCAAGTCAGCAGATTTTTCATGTCTTCTTCATAGTAGCTTGTATATATGGTTCCTGTCACTGAATATAGGGTTTATAGTTCAAATCAGCATTGACCCATCATTATAGTTTGTTCTTATTGCAAATTGAATTATAGAATTTTGAATGCAGGAAATCCAGTATAGTTCAAATCCCTTCTTGGATATCTTATCTAACTTGGATATCTTATCTATTTCACTTCATAACTGTGATATTTAATCTCATTCATGTTTCGGTTAAGTGGAGATCTGGAGTGAGTCTTTGAAGACTGAAGTTGTAATCTGTTTGACTATTTTGATTCTATATATGTTTCGGTTTACTGTTTTGATTTAAATATGTTAACTTTCCGATCTTTTCTTTCGTTGCTTAAATTCAAATGAAGGTTTATTCAAACTTAAATCGTGCTTATATTCTAATGAAATAACTTTGATATAGCTTTGTGACAGTATTAGGATAAGCTTTATTCGACAACTTCAGGTGAAATTGGGACTAGTGTCAATTTTCAGCAAATTGCCATATGTATAATATAAAAGATGAGATCATTTAATATCAATTTTCTACAAATTGCCTTTCACTTTGTTTAAATTTTGAGAAAGTTTAAACATAGCCTCATTTATTCTTTTAATAGCTTACTTTGAATATATTTGTGCAGAAGATCGTCTATCGTTAATTTGATGTCAATTATAAGCTTGAGTTTGTTGAAAATACATCTGTTTCAGTTGGTGACGACCTTAGTTGAGTAAGTGCATCCTTGTAAGTGCTTTTACTCTTTTTTTATTTTTAATTTGATTTTGAGTGATAATGTTAGAATTATTCCGTTCTTCCGGTTTATTGTATATTTCAAGTCATGGTGATTTGTGACAAGTTTAAATTCAAATGAAGGTGTATTCACACTCAAATATCTTTCCAATCTTTTCTTTCATTGTTTTGGTATTTCACTAATTGCATCTATTCTTATTCTCTTATTGGCCAATGCTAATTGCAATTAATTTCTCTTGTGATTTCCACTGTCATTTTGAAATTTTAAGTGTTAGCTGCATGTGTTTAAGGATGGAGACTTTAAAACATGAAGTAAGGCACAACTACTATTAAAATAAACAAAGCTTAATAGTTGTCACCGTGTTTCATTAAACAATATCAATATATTATATGATTAGGGAATCCAAGACACAATTACTGTTGTCACTGTGTTTCACTAAAATAAGCAAAGCTTAATTTTTAGTGTTATCTTGCCTTGTTTGATTCACTAAGAGGAGCTTTAGGTTCATTTTGCTATGTGAATGTTGAGGATATCTTGCCTTGTTTAATTCATAAATCTGATTCACAACAAGAATTATTGGAAACCGAATTGTTTAGTGTTCTGGAAAGTCAATGCTTAGGATTTTTATCTTCTATGCTTATTGGATTAGCTTAACAAAACCAAAACTGGTGCTGCTGAGTAGAAAGCTATAACTGGCAGTAGAAAGCAATATCTAGTGCTAGAAAACAATAACTAGGAGTAGAAATCAAAACTGGTGCTTAGGATTTTTAATGGTCTTAATTAAGACCATTTTCTTGACCAAAATTGTATGTTAAGTTCACGTCTAGATCAACATTAACTTTTCACTTTATGAAATTATTGACATTATAGCCATCTGAAATTGTTGACATTATACTTGGACCGAAACTAAAGTTAGAGATTGGGTGGTTTCTATTATGGCTGGGCCATATTGATTGGATCGGCAGTAGCAAATGTTTTTGGATTGTCCTTGGACCGAAACTATTCAACAGTTGGACTGTAAACCGAACTAAAATGATCTTGGTTCTATAGAAACCACCCAAATAGTAATCAACAGTAGCAAATGTTTTTGTATTATAGGGGCTTAGTGATCCTTTTTCCTATTCAAATTTCTTTCTCAAATAGTAATGTTAGAGATATAGTTTAACCTTTTAATTTTTGTAGAGGTGTTTGTCAAGCCATTTTTAGCCTTAGGGGTATTGATTGGCATTTCATAGAGGCTACTTCTTCTCACTACAGATTATATATAAATGGAAATACAAACTGATCTAATTAAGAGGAGGATAATGATAATCCTTTGTTGATAACCAAAATCACTGGGGTGAAAATTTCTTAAGTACAGTAAATTACTTATGCAACTGATCCGTTACATAATTAACTCTAATTATTGATCAATAAATTGGTTTTGGTCTACTTGTACCGATGTATGTACTAGTTAATGTAATGAAACAGTTTGTAGTTAATCATCTTAAGTAGTGTTTTTGTTTTTAAAAATAACCACCTTCACCCCTTTTACTCAACAGGTTTGGTTGGGTTCTGGATTTGTCAAAGACACTGCTTTGTTGTTGAACCATTTCTTTTTATCTTATTGTGTAGGGTTTATACTTTGAAATACACTAGTTTGGGACTAAAAAACCTCGAAAAATTACTCTATGGCAGTCCATAAAGGTTAATCCTCATATCTTCTCATATTTTTTATCAGTTATAAGGCACAAACATTTACATTTGACGTATTATGTATATCACTAGTTTAATATATGTTTTTTCTTGATCTGTAGTGTCCGCAAACTCCAAACTTGAATGATTGTGGATATTATGTGTTTTGATTTATGCGCGAGATCATATTAAGAAGAAGTCACAGTGTCCCAAAGATTGTACGTTTCGACATATTTTAACATTATTTTGGCTTTTCATTAAATATTATTCTCATGAGCTTAGCAAAGTTAATTTCAGATATTTTTACAGTGGTATGGGAAAAAAGATACTTACTCGTATGATGATATTGAAGAAGTTTGTAAGGAGTGGCTGGAATATTTGCGTCAACTAATCTTTTAGGTATGAAATTCGAAACCTTTTATTGCATTTATATCATTTAGATTTGGATTGTGTGTTCCGACCTCGAATATATTTTTTGGACAGATTGAAATCAACCCTAGGGTGTTGTTCTTTGGTTTTCATGAACAAAAGTTTGACATTTCCATAGACCGCATTGAATATCCTTTTCTTCTACTATATATTTTGGATTGTGCGCTCCATATACCTTTCACTTTGTAAATTTCTCAAAATTGGTGTTATCGTGCTCTCCAGGAAGTTTTAAAGCAGTGAAAGTGACGACTTCAAAACTTGATCTTTTGTAAGGCTTCATGATATCTCCGGCAAAAACAGTGCAGCTTTCATCACTGGTTATCGTCTACTTGATGTGCATTGCTAGGATGATGAATATATCTTTTGAAGATTGTGATCATTGAAATATACACTTGGTGACATTTAGTTTTTGAATCATGACTTTGACTTATATTTGTGAATTTGGTTATCTTCGGATGTGATATTGGTGATAACACAACTGCAGTGAATGTTTTGAGTGTTTTGAATTAAGTACAGACTTTGACATGTTTGTGCATTGAATTGGTTGCTGAAGTTCTTTCTGCATTTGGGACAGGTTCAATTTGTGAATGCCATGAAAAACGTACAGAATCCGGACATTAAATCCGGGTTAAATAATTCAGAATAGTCTCGTCATAAATTTTATACATTATAACACGGATCTTCATTGTAAGGATTATTAGGTATTCACATACTCTAATAACCCGGATCCTACCATCCGGGTTATTTATTGGTTTATGATAACCTGCTTCCCAATATCCGGTTTTTAATTATTAAAATGAACGGCATCAAATAACCCGGTTCATACCCGGTTATGTTACATCATCAAATTCCCCGGGTTCATGATTTCCGGGTTATTTGATCATAATATATCCCGGCTGCCAATATTTGTACCAAAATTGAAGAACATAAAATAACCCGGATGTTGTTTTATACACAGCCCGAGGTATAAAGTTGATGGACCAAATATCGCCCTAACCTTTACCCCGGTGGGAGTCCGGAGTATATTCTATCAAACGCCCAGGGTATCATCCCCTTTTTGTAGGCGAAGTTTCTGCACAGAATCACGGTTCTCTGACACTCCACGGCCGTGGAATCACCTGTGGATTTTGCCAAATTCTTGTGACAGCTGTGCCACGACTCTCATGGCCAGCTCATGCAAGTTTGTTATAAAAGTGGTCCTTCATGGGATGTGAGAGGCATCTTGGAGCAGCTCTCCATTATCCTCTAACAAAAATATTCTCTCAACAAGAAGTCTTTCTAGGAAGGAAAGTGTCAAAGAGGAAGAAGAAGAGCTCCATTGAAGAGGAGAAGAAGAACACACACCATTACCACACTTGATAGTTTTGTATTGAAGAATTCCGGATTCTATTTCTAAGAGTTGTATGAATCATTTGAACCTTCTTTTGGAAGGATTGTGAGTTACTCTAATTCTATTTTCAGCTTGGTTTTGTTTAGTTCACTTGTTCATCTCTTTTCCTTCATCATCTTGCAAATGGATGTCATGATTTTATGTTTGTTAGTTTCGATTTCTATTATGAACGTTGTAGGCTAAATTGATGTGGTTCTAGGGTAAGGAAAGGATGGTTATGGCTAGGGCTATGATAGGACGGACTTAGATTTACCTTTGGATGACTTGTGTGTATGAATGTAGCTGCTGTTAGAAATCACGGGTAGTTCTTGTCTGACCACGGCCGTGGTTTAGGTAGAACAAACCGTGATTTTCCCTGGCTCGATGGAACTTGTCTTAGATCTATAGAATGTTGAAATCCTAAGTGTTTGGTGAGTTTAATCTACCCTAGGGTGACCTAGTGTTAGTAACTAAGTGTTAGGAGAGACTTACCCGGCAATCCTTGCTCTTAGATTCCAAGATAACAAATCTTAGGTAGTGGTGAGCCTAATAAGCCGCCATTGGATTAGGTATGCTAGGATAGTTGTTTAGGACTTCCCTTTCCAAGACTTACCCGGTAAGGATAGGTTAGACCCCTAGCTAACAATCCGGTTTGAGTAGAATTCCTATCCTTAGGTTCTTAGAGACTTACCCGGTGATTAGACCTTAGGAATGGACTAGTTGGACCATGAGACCTACCCGGTAATTGATCCCAATCTAGAAACACTTAACCCCAACATAGTTAAATCCAAGGAATGAATAGATAGCTTGAGTCCTATGCCATAACCGGAACTTCCAACCCCTAGAATCCGTCTTTTCTTTCCTTGATCATTATCTTGTTTAGTTTGTTTATTTGTGTTGATTCATAGTTTAGTTTGATTGTTTACTTTGCATGAATTGTGATCTTTGATTGATCACCAAAAACAAACCAAAAACATTTGAGATTTTCATTTCTTTATTTCTTTCTTTTCTTTCAACCTAGGTCTTTACTAAACTCAATCACAAATCGAATCAATTTCACCTTAGTCTTTGTGTTCGACCTTGGAATACTATCCCTTCTACAAACGTCCCGTACACTGCGGGTTTCGCTAGGTAGTTTAAGATTTAGTTCGACTTATAAATTTAAAACCCATTTGCGCATCACGATCTTAGCGTAACAGTTACCTTTAGTAATCTTGTCGATGCACTCCTCTATGATGTGTAAATGCTCGTCCGGAAAGGACTCATCTATAGGGAGATTGTCGTCCTCTAGATGTGGTAGACGACTCAAATGATCCGCAACATAATTTTTCGAGGCCTTCTTGTCACGGATCTCTAGATCGAATTCTTGTAGGAGAAGAATCCATCTAATCAGCCTTGGTTTTGCATCCTTCTTTGCAAGTAGATACTGGATCGCAGCATGATCCGTGTATACAATCACCTTTGCACCTACAAGATAAGAACGAAACCTTTGAAATGCACAAATAATAGTCAGAAATCCCTTTTCGGTAGTGGCGTAGTTAAGCTGCGCTTCATCTAGCGTCTGGCTAGCGTAGTAGATATCGTGGATTCTTCCTTCCTTCTTTTTCCCAAGCACAGCTCCTATAGCTACGTCACTTGCATCACACATAACCTCGAATGGAAGATTCCAATCGGGAGATTGAATGATCGGGGCTGAGATTAGAGCTTCCCGAATCTTATGAAACGCATCTAAGCACTCCTACGAGAAATCAAAAACTGCATCCTTCATCAATAGATTAGTAAGCGGTTTTGATATCTTAGAGAAATCCTTTATAAAACGTCTATAAAATCCAGCATGTCCTAGAAATCTTCTTATCCCCTTCACCGAAGATGGAGGAGGGAGCTTTTCTATAGTTTCTATCTTAGCCTTATCTACTTCAATCCCTCTACTAGAGATCAAGTGTCCGAGTACAATGCCTTCCTTCACCATAAATTGACACTTCTCCTAATTAAGGACTAGGTTAGTGTCTTCACACCTTTGTAGCACAAGAGAAAGGTTAGAGAGACAATTATCGAAAGAGGAACCATAAACAGAAAAGTCATCCATGAAAACCTCCATGATCTCCTCTATGTACTCCGAGAAGATAGCCATCATGCACCTTTGGAAGGTGGCTGGGGCGTTGCAAAGCCCGAACGACATTATCCTATAAGCGAATGTACCCCATGGGCACGTGAATGTGGTCTTCTCTTGATCGTCTGGATGAATCGGGATCTGAAAGAAGCCACTATAACCGTCAAGATAGCAAAAATGAGAATGTTGTGCTAACCTTTCAAGCATTTGGTCAATGAATGGTAATGGGAAGTGATCCTTTCTAGTTGCATTGTTTAGCTTCCGGTAATCAATGCACATCCTCCATCCAATCACTGTCCTTGTAGGAACGAGCTCATTATTCTTATTGGTGACGACCGTCATTCCTCCCTTCTTTGGAACAACCTATACGGGACTCACCCACTTGCTATCAGAGATAGGGTAGATGATACCTGCATCAAGTAGTTTAAGAATTTCCTTCTTGACAACCTCTTTCATGGTCGGATTTAACCGCCTTTGAGGTTGTCGTGAAGTTCTAAAGTCTTCTTCCATTAGAATCTTATGCATGCATGATGACATGAATTATGTACCATCATATTCATGCATATTGTAGAAGATTGTCTCAGTTTACCTTGCATTTAGAGAGAATTTGTGTGCTTTCTATGTTCTATTCAATCAATTGTCGGAAATAGAGGTCTACACGAGATTTTTATGAATTGTAGGTAAATGGAGCGGAATTGGAAGCAAAAATGGAGCAAGGAGCATCTAAGGATGTAAAGGAAGCTAAAGGAGTCTTAGAAGGATCACAAAGAGCTAAGGAATTGCAAAGGAGAAGCATAGAAGACGAACCGAAGGAAGAGCACTTTCTGTTGAAGAAAATCGTGCCAATATATATAAAAATCGGACGATTTTCATACCCTGAAATCGAACGGTTTTGCACCTAAATCGACTGGGTCGATTTTCTTCACGATTCGGCCAAATGGATAGACGACACAAAGCCCAATTATTTTGGGCTAGAGGAGAGTTTTGCCAAACGGCCCATCTGCAAGAAAGTATAGAGGAGAACCCTAGGAACGAAGACGAGGAGGCCGCACTGGAAAATCTTTACACGTTTTGGAGAAATCAACGATTCTTGGAGAAAGATTGAAGAGCTTTTACCGGAAAGTCATTCTTGATCTTTGATTGTGAGATTTCTTTATTCCATTGCATTGTTTGTGGTTTGTGAACACGAAATTGAGTTATTTGAGAGATACATTGAACAGATTTGACGATTGTTTTACAGATTTGAAAGTTATTGAATTTTCCGTTCAAGATTTGGTTTCTTTGCGATATCTTCTTCAATAATTAATTTGATTCGATTTTGAAAATGGTTGGCTAAAACCTTTGTGATTCTGGGGAGAATAGTTGATGATTAAGGCTTAGATGATGATAGACTGAACTCATTCAAACATTAGAACCCTGAGAATTTAGATTTTAGTTTTGCGACAAACAGGAAAATCGGGCTGTTCTTGAGGAAAATCGGCCGATTTTTCTTATGAACAGGGCGATTTATTCTTCTGACGAACTTTGATTGAACCAATCTTTAACCAAAACTAATCCGTACCTAAATCCTAATCTTGATTAACCTTTTTACCCTCTAATTGAATGTATGAAGACACTTCAAACCTGATTCTACGTTTATTAGATTAAGATTTCAAGATTTGGGTAATAAAGAGACTCAACATCCTTTATTAAGAAATTAAATGTGCTTTCTAATCTTTACTTTGGAGAGTCATATCCTGGAGTTTTAGATAGTTAGTTTGAATATAATTCTTATCTTTAGATCTTTCTATATTGTAGCCTCAACAACCCTTATAGAGAGAACTTATAGATTAGTCATATGGGTTTCGGAACTTCATCGTACGAATCCTACCTTTGAACATTTAATCTTGGCAATATAAATTCTGTCCTATACCTATAGAAGTGTCTTGAATCGAAAGCCTAAATCGGATACTTGAATCCTTGGAATCATTTCACTCTTATTTGATCACAAAAGCTTTTCGCACTTTTTGCTAGATAATTGAAATCGGAATTATTCTCACCAAATCCCTGAGTTCGACTCTGGAATTCTTACCTTTCTACAGCTGATCCGTACACTGCGGGTTCGCTTTGCTTTTGAGTTCTAGATATAAATTTAAGACTTTGACGCACACCCTTTTCGAGCGAACAAGTTTTTGGCGCCGTTGCCGGGGATTTGGTCTAGATCGAATCCGGTTTTCGGTTGTCTAGCTTGAGAGCTCTTGCTCTTGTGATTTGATTTGTCTACTTGAGTGATCTTTGCAGGTTCTTTAGGTATATGCGAAAGACTAGATCCACTAAAGATCTAATTCCTTTCGATCCCGATTTAGAAAGAACTTTGAGGAGAAAGTTGAAGGAGAAGAAAATGGCTAAAAACGATGAGAGAAACTACAAGGCTGAACTGAACGAAGCTCAACGCCAGCTCCAATTGAGTGAGAAAGCTCGAAAAGAAGCTGAAATAAGTCATCAATTTCAGATTGATGAACTAAGAGCTATGATGTTGGACATGAAGTTGGAGTTGAACGACTCCAAGAAGAAGAAGAAAGTCAAGACACCAACTAAATCCATTCGAAATGACTCATCCGATGATGAAGAGATTGATCCGGACATGCCGGAACTTGAAGAGATTGATCCATCACTTCGTCCTACCCGAAACACTCCAACACCAAAGGTCGTCCCTCGCATTACGACTAGGAACGTTAGAGCTGTCAATAACGAAGATAGACCCCGAACTTTGGGGCAACGGATGGATCCAATTCAGCAACCACGCCGTCTAGGTGTGGATTTCGGAGCTGAAGACATCCAAGAGTTGAGCTTCTCACCACAAGTCATCACTATGGTTCGCCAAAGTCAATATGGCGGAGCAAGTACTGAATCTCCGCATCAATACTTGCAGAATTTTGAGATTCTCATGGAGACTATGAAGCCGAAGAAGGCTACTACAAGCAACTACAAGATCAAACCGTTCTTCTTTTCTTTGAAGGACAAGGCTCTAGCTTGGTACCAAACACTTCCGGCTGCGAAGTTAGCTACATGGGAGGAATTGTCTTCGGAATTCCTCACCAAGTTCTTTCCGCCATCCAAAACGGCGGAATTGAGAGGTAAAATAAATGCTTTTTCTATGAAACCTAACGAAAGCTTGTTTCAATCTTGGGAAAGGTTTCAAGATCTCTTGTTGGATTGCTCACACCATGGCATTTCCAAGCTGGAATTATTGGAGATCTACTACAAAGGGTTGGATGTGGAGACACAATTCAACCTCCAATCTCTATCTTGTGGCACATTCATGGATATGAGAGAGGATGATGCTTGGGACTTCATTGAGAAGCAAGACCAAGTGATTGAGAAATATTCCCACCGGAAGGTGGAATCAAATAGCCGGAATCAAGGCGATACGGGAGCCAAGTTGAATCAAGCGGCTCAAACACAAATATTCTCCCTCAAAGATGACATCAAAGAATTGAGGAAAGTGCTCAAAACGAGTCTTCAAAAGACTAAGGAAAAAGAAGCCAACTACATGGGAAGAGATAACAATCAAAGGAGTGATAACCGGAATTCCAATTGGAGCAACAACAACAATAACAACCGAAACTCCAATTGGAACAACAATAACAATAGGAACTCAAATAACAACAATTGGAGGTCAAATCAGCAAGGTCCAGGTAATCCTTACTCTTATGCTGAAAAGGCTCTAACACCTCCATCTTCTTCAAGGAGATCCTCTCTAACATACCTTTTATGGATGCGATTTTAGGTATGCCGGCTTACGGGAAATTCCTCAAGGAGATCCTCTCTAACAAGAGGAAGTTGGAAGATATAGGAGAAGTCAAGATGAGTATGGAGTCATCCGAACTCATCAAGACTATGACGGAGAATATGCCACCCAAGCTCCGCGATCCAGGATCCTTTTGCATACCCATCACTTTGGGAGAAGCTACCTATGATGCTCTTTGTGACCTTGGAGCAAGTGTGAGTATCATACCTCTCGCTCTATGCAAGGCAGTTGGTCTAGGAGAGCCTAGACCGGTGAAGATCACACTCTACATGGCTGATCATTCTACCACTAAGCCGGTGGGAATTTTAGAAGACATTCCGGTAAAGCTAGGTAAGTTTTACATCCCTATAGATTTTGTCGTTCTTGACATACCTGCAGATTACCCGGTTCCCATCATCCTTGGGAGACCATTCCTTGCCACATCTGGATGCATGGTAGATTGCAAGAACGGCCAGCTATCCTTCCATATTGGTGAAGAAAAGATAGAATTCATACTATCTTCCTTAATCAAGGAGCCAGCCTTGAAAGACGACATTTTTGAAATTGTTGAGGAAGAAGAGTCTAGAGAGGTAGTAAGTTCGATCTTGATGAAAGACCCTCTTCAAAAGGTTCTTAGCATGAGCATCATGGAGGAAGGGGTGGAACATGACTGCAATGAGGATGTGAAAGCATTAAATGATGTAGAGGAAGAACTAGGAGCAAAAATTGAAGAACTAGAGTGGACTCCGGAAACTGTGAAGAAAATCGACCTGCTAGAAATAAATCGTCCGATTTCTGAAGATGCAATCCGATTTTTCTCGACAGAAACAAAAATCGACCTGACAACTTTAAATCGTCCGATTCATGAAGAGGTAACCCGATTTTTTCCGACAGAAAGAAAAATCCTACAGCAGATCAACAGATTTATTACAGGGGAGGTCGATTCAATGAGTAATTCTCTGGATTCTCCAAACTTCACCGCAGCCGCTTCCGAATCTAATGATGAAGTACCCACACCTATAGAGACCTCTTCCACAACACCCGAAGGCCACGATTCATCACCAACCAAGGTACCTCCATCATTAGAATTGAAGCAACTTCCCACGCATTTAAGGTACGCATTCCTTGGCACTAATTCCACATACCCGGTTATAGTCAATGCAAATTTGAACGATGATGAATTAGAGAAACTCATGCATGTTTTGAAGCAATATAGGAGAGCACTAGGTTACACCATTGATGATTTAGTAGGAATAAAGCCTTCTCTATGTATGCAAAAAATATTAATGGAAGAGGATTACAAACCTTCACGCCAACCTCAAAGACGGTTAAACCCGGCAATGAAAGAGGTCGTGAAGAAAGAAATCCTTAAGCTACTTGATGCAGGTATCATCTTCCCTATTTCTGATAGCAAATGGGTGAGTCCGGTACAAGTAGTACCCAAGAAAGGAGGCATTACCGTTGTTGCCAATAAGAACAACGAACTCATCCCTACACGGACAGTTACAAGGTGGCGAATGTGCATCGACTACCGCAAACTGAACGTGGCCACTAGGAAGGACCACTTCCCCCTTCCTTTTATCGATCAAATGCTGGAAAGGTTAACCCAACATGCTTACTTTTGTTATTTAGATGGATATAGCGGTTTCTTTCAGATACCAATTCATCCGGATGATCAAGAGAAGACAACCTTTACGTGCCCATGGGGTACGTTCGCTTATAGAAGAATGCCATTCGGCTTATGCAACGCTCCAGCCACCTTCCAAAGGTGTATGATGGCAATCTTCTTTGAATATGTAGAGAATATCATGGAAGTCTTCATGGACGACTTTTCGGTATATGGTTCTTCCTTTGATAACTGTCTCTATAACCTTTCACTAGTTCTTAAGAGATGTGAGGACACTAACTTAGTCTTAAACTGGGAAAAGTGTCATTTCATGGTCACCGAAGGAATTGTGTTAGGTCACTTAGTGTCACAAAGGGGAATAGAGGTAGACCGATCAAAGATAGAAACCATTGAGAAGTTACCTCCCCCTTCATCAGTAAAAGGAATTAGAAGCTTCTTAGGACATGCGGGCTTCTATAGGAGATTCATAAAGGATTTTTCTAAGATTTCAAAACCTTTGACTAATCTTTTGATGAAAGATGCGACTTTCGAATTCTCGAAAGATTGCTTAGATGCTTTTTGCAGGATCAAAGAAGCTTTGATTTCGGCACCAATCATTCAACCACCCGATTGGACTCTTCCTTTCGAGGTCATGTGCGACGCAAGCGATGTCGCTATAGGAGCCGTTCTTGGACAGAAGAAAGATGGTCGCACTCATGCCATCTACTACGCTAGCAAAACGCTAGATGAGGCTCAATACAATTATGCAACTACGGAAAAGGAACTTTTAGCCGTAGTATACGCTTTTGAGAAATTTCGTTCCTATCTTGTAGGTGCGAAGGTGATAGTCTACACGGACCATTCTGCAATTCGATACTTTTTCACGAAGAAGGATGCGAAGCCAAGGCTTCTAAGATGGATCTTACTCTTGCAAGAGTTCGATTTAGAGATCCGTGATAAGAAAGGATCGGAGAACTCCGTTGCCGATCACCTTAGTCGTCTTCCGCAACTCACCGGCGAGTCGGATGAACTTCCGATAGACGATTCCTTCCCTGACGAGCAGCTGCACGAGATTGAAGAGTGTCTTCAACACATATCACAAGGTAATGATCCATGGTTTGCTGACATTGTAAATTACCTTGTTTGTCAGGAGATTCCACCCGGACTTTCATATGCTCAAAAGAAGAAGTTCTTGAGAGACGTCCGGCAATTCTATTGGAACAAACCTCTTCTATTCAAAAGAGGTCCAGATGGCATCTACAAGAGATGTATTCCCGAAGATGAGATAGATAGTGTCATCCGACACTGCCATTCTCTACCATGTGGCGGACATGCTAGTTCCCACAAGACTTGTGCTAAGGTACTTCGCTCCGGCTTTTATTGGCCTACACTTTTCAAATATGTGCAAAAGTTTGTTGTTTCTTGTGATGCTTGTCAAAGGACAGGTAATATATCTAGGAGGAATGAGATGCCTCTCAACAACATACAAGAAGTAGAGATCTTTGATGTATGGGGCATCGATTTTATGGGACCTTTCCCATCTTCATGCGGCAACCAGTATATACTTCTTGCCGTAGACTATGTCTCAAGATGGGTGGAGGCAATCGCTTCTCCTACTAATGATGCAATGGTAGTGGTGAAGTTCCTCAACAAAACGATCTTCCCAAGGTTCGGAACTCCCCGAACCATCATTAGTGACGGAGGAACGCGTTTCACAGCCCGTCGAATTGAGACTCTATTGGCTAAGTATGGGGTGACCCATAAGATAGCTACACCTTACCACCCGCAAACCAGCGGACAAGTCGAGATATCCAATAGAGAGATTAAAGGGATTTTAGAGAAAACCGTCTCTAAAACGAGGAAAGATTGGTCAATGAAGCTTGACGGTGCACTATGGGCATACAGGACAGCCTTCAAGACACCAATAGGTACGACTCCCTATAATCTTGTTTATGGTAAATCATGTCATCTTCCTGTAGAGCTAGAACACAAAGCTTATTAGGCTATCAAGTGGCTCAACTTCTACATGAAAGAAGCCGGAGAGAAACGGCTCTTAGACATCAATGAGCTAGATGAGATCCGGCTAAATGCGTACGAGAACGCAAGGATTTACAAGGAACGGACAAAGCGCTGGCATGATAAGCACATCATTCCAAAAGACTTGAAGGAGGGAGACCAAGTCCTCCTATTCAACTCAAGGTTGCGTCTATTTCCAGGTAAGCTCAAATCCCGTTGGACAGGACCTTTTGTAATTAAAAGAATTTTCCCCCATGGTGCAGTTGAAGTATGGGGTGAACAAAGCGGAAGTTTTAAGGTTAATGGCAAACGGTTGAAGAAATATACACCGGAAGCTCCGGTCGAGGAGATAGCTCCTATCCTCCTCCGTTGAACACAACATCATACACCGTCCAGCTAAAGACGATAAATAAAGCGCTTCTTGGGAGGCAACCCAATGATAATATAGTTTTCCCTTCTTTCCCTCACTTAGTTAGAATAGATTAATTGCCTTGTTTCTTCGTTTTTCGTTCTTATATGTTCCTCGATGCACTCTTGGTTTGTCGTGTCATTATTCGCAGGAAATTAGGTTCAAATGTGAGAGATTCACGGAGAATGGAGCATAATTGAGTTATATCTTCGAGATTCAAGAAAAACAAGGAAGGAAATCGAGCTACCATAAGAAGATCGTCCGATTCAGTAACAGAGCAAGTCGATTTTTCTCAACAAAAACATAAATCGACCTGGAGATCGACCTGCCAAAATAAATCGGCCGATTTTTTTTGACAGAAACAAAAATCGCCCCGACAAATAAATCGACCTGATAAATCGGCCGATTTTCTTCAGAAATCATCGACCCTATATAAGGACTTCACACTCGATCTTCTTCATTCCAAAACCCCCAATTCTCGATTTCTCTCTCTCAAGAAAGCCGAAAAATCGCCACACCCTACAATCTTCATTCCTTAACCATTTTGAGAGATTCTTGGCTCCAAACTGAAGCATTTTCGACAAGGAACAAGGATCTAACAACAGCACGCACGGCAATCGACTCCTACATAAGGAATTCAGGTTTTTCTTTCCAAAACCTAAGTTTCTCATTCGAATTTGAAGTTTGCTTAGGAAGTGTTTGTTTGTTGGAATTGATAGAGGAATCTGCTTAGAAACCATTGTAGGGAATTGTGTGTGGTGATAGATTGAACAGAACTTTACAGAATTGTGAGAATCGTTGAAATCGAGATAAAAATCGACCCAGCCCAGATAAATCGACCGATTTTTGTGAAGAACAGGTCGATTTTTGGGACTTAGAATGGATCTTGTAAAGAGGATAACTAGAAACACGGGGAAGAAGAAGGGATCTTCTTCCAAAGCCCCTGCCCCACCTCCACCACCACCTACCAACATCCCTAAGCTTCCTCCTCCCCTATCCAAGCACAAGAAACGCTATGAACGCATTGTAGATCGCCTATCCAAGCACAAGAAACGCCATGGACACTGATACTCATGGTGCAGGACCGAGCAGGACTAGTAGGCAGGATGACGAGACGGAGAATGACATACAGCCACCTCGACATTCTTATGCACATGCTCCAGGCCCTAGACGAGGACGCCGAGCTCCACGCCACTTCAGGGAGCTAGTCACTAGCTTCCAGAGCCTCAGCACCGACTACCGTACCCTCCGCATCAGTTATGACACCCTGAAAACTCAGTTCAGGAACTACAGGGAGGAGACGGACGCTAGGCATTCATCCTATGATGGCCAGATGAGAGACATGTACTACCACCAGTTCGGCCACTTCTACGATCCTAGCGCACCGATGTATCCCTATCCACCACCTCCACCACCGACAGAGGATTGAGCTTCCACTTCTTTTACATTGTAAGTATTTTTCTCCTTCTTATGCTTGATTTTCACATTGGGGACAATGTGGATGTCAAGTATGGGGTGGGGGTACTTACAATACCTTATGTTTCACTTTAGCACTTTATGTACTTTCCACTACTCTTGACAATTTGGCTTGTAATAACTCTTGCACTACTTGCTTTCTATTATGACACTTGCAATTGCATGATCTTTTTCAAAACCTATGAATTTTCAAAAAAAATTTAGTGCTTCTTATATGGAAATGACCTCTATGATGAGAATTGTGTATATGGATAGGCAAAAAGATGCTTAGTTGTGTTGAGATTTTGATTATAGCATGAATGAATTTGCTTTTGTTACTTGAACACATGAATAAGCTATATGATTTAGTTGTTTTGATAAGAGAATGAAATAATAGTCGAAGCTATATTGCAAGTTCTTTTACATCATTTAAGGATGATTAAGGCAATTCACTTCTTTTCTTTTCTCATATCTTGATCATGCTAGCTCCTCAATGAAATATGTAACCCTCCTTTTACCATCCGGGAATTAGGATAGGTGATTGAAAAAGGCATGTTTGATGTGGGAGGGCCAAGAAAAATGTATTGAAAAAGTGCAAAATTTCATAAGTTTGGGGACGTTGAACATGAGGATGAGTAACTCGGCACCATTCACATAGCCGGGTGTTTGTGTCTTGCCAAAGTCCGATTGAACGACAAGTCCTAACGGGATATGGTATGTGCATCAAGGGTTTGAGGCATCTCGAAATTGAGAAACACCGATCTCCTAGGCTTCGGTTTTTGTGCACCGCTGTCCATACTCTCAAAAAGAAAAGTATAATGAAAGCAAAGCTTTCTACATGCGAAGCATGTGCGGTGAAGAAAATTCTTGAAGGTGTTATGTGTTCCTCTTTCCCGGATTAGCACCACAATTGCCAAAAAGAACTCCTTCCCTTAATACGTTTCTTGAACCTTTCCTTTGATTTGAAGACCTTGAGACTTTTATGCATGTGTTTAAGACTTAATGGCTTAGATTTGTTTGATTTTGATTGCCTCTACACCTTTATCATGTTCTTTATTTATGCTTTCAAGGAAGAAAAGGGAGTTTGTTCATCTTATAGTCATCATTGATACATGCTTTGCCTTTTTATGTCTTGAAACATCACTTTGAGGGTGATCCAATAAGAAGAAGCACTACCAAAAGAAAAGTTTTTGAGTTTTCATACATACATAATCCATGACATCTTATATTCTAAATTTGAGTCTTGCTTAGGGACAAGCAAGGGGAAAGTATGGGGTATTTTGATGACATGAATTATGTACCATCATATTCATGCATATTGTAGAAGATTGTCTCAGTTTACCTTGCATTTAGAGAGAATTTGTGTGCTTTCTATGTTCTATTCAATCAATTGTCGGAAATAGAGGTCTACACGAGATTTTTATGAATTGTAGGTAAATGGAGCGGAATTGGAAGCAAAAATGGAGCAAGGAGCATCTAAGGATGTAAAGGAAGCTAAAGGAGTCTTAGAAGGATCACAAAGAGCTAAGGAATTGCAAAGGAGAAGCATAGAAGACGAACCGAAGGAAGAGCACTTTCTGTTGAAGAAAATCGTGCCAATATATATAAAAATCGGACGATTTTCATACCCTGAAATCGAACGGTTTTGCACCTAAATCGACTGGGTCGATTTTCTTCACGATTCGGCCAAATGGATAGACGACACAAAGCCCAATTATTTTGGGCTAGAGGAGAGTTTTGCCAAACGGCCCATCTGCAAGAAAGTATAGAGGAGAACCCTAGGAACGAAGACGAGGAGGCCGCACTGGAAAATCTTTACACGTTTTGGAGAAATCAACGATTCTTGGAGAAAGATTGAAGAGCTTTTACCGGAAAGTCATTCTTGATCTTTGATTGTGAGATTTCTTTATTCCATTGCATTGTTTGTGGTTTGTGAACACGAAATTGAGTTATTTGAGAGATACATTGAACAGATTTGACGATTGTTTTACAGATTTGAAAGTTATTGAATTTTCCGTTCAAGATTTGGTTTCTTTGCGATATCTTCTTCAATAATTAATTTGATTCGATTTTGAAAATGGTTGGCTAAAACCCTTGTGATTCTGGGGAGAATAGTTGATGATTAAGGCTTAGATGATGATAGACTGAACTCATTCAAACATTAGGACCCTGAGAATTTAGATTTTAGTTTTACGACAAACAGGAAAATCGGGCTGTTCTTGAGGAAAATCGGCCGATTTTTCTTATGAACAGGGCGATTTATTCTTCTGACGAACTTTGATTGAACCAATCTTTAACCAAAACTAATCCGTACCTAAATCCTAATCTTGATTAACCTTTTTACCCTCTAATTGAATGTATGAAGACACTTCAAACCTGATTCTACGTTTATTAGATTAAGATTTCAAGATTTGGGTAATAAAGAGACTCAACATCCTTTATTAAGAAATTAAATGTGCTTTCTAATCTTTACTTTGGAGAGTCATATCCTGGAGTTTTAGATAGTTAGTTTGAATATAATTCTTATCTTTAGATCTTTCTATATTGTAGCCTCAACAACCCTTATAGAGAGAACTTATAGATTAGTCATATGGGTTTCGGAACTTCATCGTACGAATCCTACCTTTGAACATTTAATCTTGGCAATATAAATTCTGTCCTATACCTATAGAAGTGTCTTGAATCGAAAGCCTAAATCGGATACTTGAATCCTTGGAATCATTTCACTCTTATTTGATCACAAAAGCTTTTCGCACTTTTTGCTAGATAATTGAAATCGGAATTATTCTCACCAAATCCCTGAGTTCGACTCTGGAATTCTTACCTTTCTACAGCTGATCCGTACACTGCGGGTTCGCTTTGCTTTTGAGTTCTAGATATAAATTTAAGACTTTGACGCACACCCTTTTCGAGCGAACAAGTTTTTGGCGCCGTTGCCGGGGATTTGGTCTAGATCGAATCCGGTTTTCGGTTGTCTAGCTTGAGAGCTCTTGCTCTTGTGATTTGATTTGTCTACTTGAGTGATCTTTGCAGGTTCTTTAGGTATATGCGAAAGACTAGATCCACTAAAGATCTAATTCCTTTCGATCCCGAATTAGAAAGAACTTTGAGGAGAAAGTTGAAGGAGAAGAAAATGGCTGAAAACGATGAGAGAAACTACAAGGCTGAACTGAACGAAGCTCAACGCCAGCTCCAATTGAGTGAGAAAGCTCGGAAAGAAGCTGAAATAAGTCATCAATTTCAGATTGATGAACTAAGAGCTATGATGTTGGACATGAAGTTGGAGTTGAACGACTCCAAGAAGAAGAAGAAAGTCAAGACACCAACTAAATCCATTCGAAATGACTCATCCGATGATGAAGAGATTGATCCGGACATGCCGGAACTTGAAGAGATTGATCCATCACTTCGTCCTACCCGAAACACTCCAACACCAAAGGTCGTCCCTCGCATTACGACTAGGAACGTTAGAGCTGTCAATAACGAAGATAGACCCCGAACTTTGGGGCAACGGATGGATCCAATTCAGCAACCACGCCGTCTAGGTGTGGATTTCGGAGCTGAAGACATCCAAGAGTTTAGCTTCTCACCACAAGTCATCACTATGGTTCGCCAAAGTCAATATGGCGGAGCAAGTACTGAATCTCCGCATCAACACTTGCAGAATTTTCAGATTCTCATGGAGACTATGAAGCCGAAGAAGGCTACTACAAGCAACTACAAGATCAAACCGTTCTTCTTTTCTTTGAAGGACAAGGCTCTAGCTTGGTACCAAACACTTCCGGCTGCGAAGTTAGCTACATGGGAGGAATTGTCTTCGGAATTCCTCACCAAGTTCTTTCCGCCATCCAAAACGGCGGAATTGAGAGGTAAAATAAATGCTTTTTCTATGAAACCTAACGAAAGCTTGTTTCAATCTTGGGAAAGGTTTCAAGATCTCTTGTTGGATTGCCCACACCATGGCATTTCCAAGCTGGAATTATTGGAGATCTACTACAAAGGGTTGGATGTGGAGACACAATTCAACCTCCAATCTCTATCTTGTGGCACATTCATGGATATGAGAGAGGATGATGCTTGGGACTTCATTGAGAAGCAAGCCCAAGTGATTGAGAAATATTCCCACCGGAAGGTGGAATCAAATAGCCGGAATCAAGGCGATACGGGAGCCAAGTTGAATCAAGCGGCTCAAACACAAATATTCTCCCTCAAAGATGACATCAAAGAATTGAGGGAAGTGCTCAAAACGAGTCTTCAAAAGACTAAGGAGCAAGAAGCCAACTACATGGGAAGAGATAACAATCAAAGGAGTGATAACCGGAATTCCAATTGGAGCAACAACAACAATAACAACCGAAACTCCAATTGGAACAACAACAACAATAGGAACTCAAATAACAACAATTGGAGGTCAAATCAGCAAGGTCCAGGTAATCCTTACTCTTATGCTGAAAAGGCTCTAACACCTCCATCTTCTTCTACTCCTTCAACAAGCCAGGGACAATCAAGCGGATCAAGCAAACCCGATCCCATGCTAGAAACGATCCTAGGCAAGCTACAAGGATTGGAGAGTTACATAACTTCGGTTGACAAAGCTCACAAAACTTTAGAAAACCAAGTATTCAACAAGGCCGGAGAAGTTCCAAGAGATCAAGGGAAGCTTCCCGGAAAGACAGAAGATAACCCAAAGGGAAGGGTTATGGCAATAACTACTAGGAGCGGAAAGACGACCGCCGACCCTCAACCTAAAGTAGTTGATACCTCCACAAAAGAAGGAGAGGCAAAAGAGAAGGAAGAAGTCTATGTTCCTCCTCCCGCTTACAAACCACCTCTACCTTTTCTTCAATCTAGAGCGCGTGCACGCCTAGATAAACATTTCGGTAAGTTTGTTGAACTTATGAGTAAGCTCCATATTAACATACCTTTTATGGATGCGATTTTAGGTATGCCGGCTTACGGGAAATTCCTCAAGGAGATCCTCTCTAACAAGAGGAAGTTGGAAGATATAGGAGAAGTCAAGATGAGTATGGAGTCATCCGAACTCATCAAGACTATGACGGAGAATATGCCACCCAAGCTCCGCGATCCAGGATCCTTTTGCATACCCATCACTTTGGGAGAAGCTACCTATGATGCTCTTTGTGACCTTGGAGCAAGTGTGAGTATCATACCTCTCGCTCTATGCAAGGCAGTTGGTCTAGGAGAGCCTAGACCGGTGAAGATCACACTCTACATGGCTGATCGTTCTACCACTAAGCCGGTGGGAATTTTAGAAGACATTCCGGTAAAGCTAGGTAAGTTTTACATCCCTATAGATTTTGTCGTTCTTGACATACCTGCAGATTACCCGGTTCCCATCATCCTTGGGAGACCATTCCTTGCCACATCTGGATGCATGGTAGATTGCAAGAACGGCCAGCTATCCTTCCATATTGGTGAAGAAAAGATAGAATTCATACTATCTTCCTTAATCAAGGAGCCAGCCTTGAAAGACGACGTTTTTGAAATTGTTGAGGAAGAAGAGTCTAGAGAGGTAGTAAGTTCGATCTTGATGAAAGACCCTCTTCAAAAGGTTCTTAGCATGAGCATCATGGAGGAAGGGGTGGAACATGACTGCAATGAGGATGTGAAAGCATTAAATGATGTAGAGGAAGAACTAGGAGCAAAAATTGAAGAACTAGAGTGGACTCCGGAAACTGTGAAGAAAATCGACCTGCCAGAAATAAATCGTCCGATTTCTGAAGATGCAATCCGATTTTTCTCGACAGAAACAAAAATCGACCTGACAACTTTAAATCGTCCGATTCATGAAGAGGTAACCCGATTTTTTCCGACAGAAAGAAAAATCGTACAGCAGATCGACCGATTTATTACAGGGGAGGTCGATTCAATGAGTAATTCTCTAGATTCTCCAAACTTCACCGCAGCCGCTTCCGAATCTAATGATGAAGTACCCACACCTATAGAGACCTCTTCCACAACACCCGAAGGCCACGATTCATCACCAACCAAGGTACCTCCATCATTAGAATTGAAGCAACTTCCCACGCATTTAAGGTACGCATTCCTTGGCACTAATTCCACATACCCGGTTATAGTCAATGCAAATTTGAACGATGATGAATTAGAGAAACTCATGCATGTTTTGAAGCAACATAGGAGAGCACTAGGTTACACCATTGATGATTTAGTAGGAATAAAGCCTTCTCTATGTATGCACAAAATATTAATGGAAGAGGATTACAAACCTTCACGCCAACCTCAAAGACGGTTAAACCCGGCAATGAAAGAGGTCGTGAAGAAAGAAATCCTTAAGCTACTTGATGCAGGTATCATCTTCCCTATTTCTGATAGCAAATGGGTGAGTCCGGTACAAGTAGTACCCAAGAAAGGAGGCATTACCGTTGTTGCCAATAAGAACAACGAACTCATCCCTACACGGACAGTTACAGGGTGGCGAATGTGCATCGACTACCGCAAACTGAACGTGGCCACTAGGAAGGACCACTTCCCCCTTCCTTTTATCGATCAAATGCTGGAAAGGTTAGCCCAACATGCTTACTTTTGTTATTTAGATGGATATAGCGGTTTCTTTCAGATACCAATTCATCCGGATGATCAAGAGAAGACAACCTTTACGTGCCCATGGGGTACGTTCGCTTATAGAAGAATGCCATTCGGCTTATGCAACGCTCCAGCCACCTTCCAAAGGTGTATGATGGCAATCTTCTCTGAATATGTAGAGAATATCATGGAAGTCTTCATGGACGACTTTTCGGTATATGGTTCTTCCTTTGATAACTGTCTCTATAACCTTTCACTAGTTCTTAAGAGATGTGAGGACACTAACTTAGTCTTAAACTGGGAAAAGTGTCATTTCATGGTCACCGAAGGAATTGTGTTAGGTCACTTAGTGTCACAAAGGGGAATAGAGGTAGATCGATCAAAGATAGAAACCATTGAGAAGTTACCTCCCCCTTCATCAGTAAAAGGAATTAGAAGCTTCTTAGGACATGCGGGCTTCTATAGGAGATTCATAAAGGATTTTTCTAAGATTTCAAAACCTTTGACTAATCTTTTGATAAAAGATGCGACTTTCGAATTCTCGAAAGATTGCTTAGATGCTTTTTGCAGGATCAAAGAAGCTTTGATTTCGGCACCAATCATTCAACCACCCGATTGGACTCTTCCTTTCAAGGTCATGTGCGACGCAAGCGATGTCGCTATAGGAGCCGTTCTTGGACAGAAGAAAGATGGTCGCACTCATGCCATCTACTACGCTAGCAAAACGCTAGATGATGCTCAATACAATTATGCAACTACGGAAAAGGAACTTTTAGCCGTAGTATACGCTTTTGAGAAATTTCGTTCCTATCTTGTAGGTGCGAAGGTGATAGTCTACACGGACCATTCTGCAATTCGATACTTATTCACGAAGAAGGATGCGAAGCCAAGGCTTCTAAGATGGATCTTACTCTTGCAAGAGTTCGATTTAGAGATCCGTGATAAGAAAGGATCGGAGAACTCCGTTGCCGATCACCTTAGTCGTCTTCCGCAACTCACCGGCGAGTCGGATGAACTTCCGATAGACGATTCCTTCCGTGACGAGCAGCTGCACGAGATTGAAGAGTGTCTTCAACACATATCACAAGGTAATGATCCATGGTTTGCTGACATTGTAAATTACCTTGTTTGTCAGGAGATTCCACCCGGACTTTCATATGCTCAAAAGAAGAAGTTCTTGAGAGACGTCCGGCAATTCTATTGGAACGAACCTCTTCTATTCAAAAGAGGTCCAGATGGCATCTACAGGAGATGTATTCCCGAAGATGAGATAGATAGTTTCATCCGACACTGCCATTCTCTACCATGTGGCCGACATGCTAGTTCCCACAAGACTTGTGCTAAGGTACTTCGCTCCGGCTTTTATTGGCCTACACTTTTCAAAGATGTGCAAAAGTTTGTTGTTTCTTGTGATGCTTGTCAAAGGACAGGTAATATATCCAGGAGGAAGGAAATGCCTCTCAACAATATACAAGAAGTAGAGATCTTTGATGTATGGGGCATCGATTTTATGGGACCTTTCCCATCTTCATGTGGCAACCAGTATATACTTCTTGCCGTAGACTATGTCTCAAGATGGGTGGAGGCAATCGCTTCTCCTACTAATGATGCAATGGTAGTGGTGAAGTTCCTCAACAAAACGATCTTCCCAAGGTTCGGAACTCCCCGAACCATCATTAGTGACGGAGGAACGCATTTCACAGCCCGTCGAATTGAGACTCTATTGGCTAAGTATGGGGTGACCCATAAGATAGCTACACCTTACCACCCGCAAACCAGCGGACAAGTCGAGATATCCAATAGAGAGATTAAAGGGATTTTAGAGAAAACCGTCTCTAAAACGAGGAAAGATTGGTCAATGAAGCTTGACGATGCACTATGGGCATACAGGACAGCCTTCAAGACACCAATAGGTACGACTCCCTATAATCTTGTTTATGGTAAATCATGTCATCTTCCTGTAGAGCTAGAACACAAAGCTTATTGGGCTATCAAGTGGCTCAACTTCGACATGAAAGAAGCCGGAGAGAAACGGCTCTTAGACATCAATGAGCTAGATGAGATCCGGCTAAATGTGTACGAGAACGCAAGGATTTACAAGGAACGGACAAAGCGCTGGCATGATAAGCACATCATTCCAAAAGACTTGAAGGAGGGAGACCAAATCCTCCTATTCAACTCAAGGTTGCGTCTATTTCCAGGTAAGCTCAAATCCCGTTGGACAGGACCTTTTGTAATTAAAAGAATTTTCCCCATGGTGCAGTTGAAGTATGGGGTGAACAAAGCGGAAGTTTTAAGGTTAATGGCAAACGGTTGAAGAAATATACACCGGAAGCTCCGGTCGAGGAGATAGCTCCTATCCTCCTCCGTTGAACACAACATCATACACCGTCCAGCTAAAGACGATAAATAAAGCGCTTCTTGGGAGGCAACCCAATGATAATATAGTTTTCCCTTCTTTCCCTCACTTAGTTAGAATAGATTAATTGCCTTGTTTCTTCGTTTTTCGTTCTTATATGTTCCTCGATGCACTCTTGGTTTGTCGTGTCATTATTCGCAGGAAATTAGGTTCAAATGTGAGAGATTCACGGAGAATGGAGCATAATTGAGTTATATCTTCGAGATTCAAGAAAAACAAGGAAGGAAATCGAGCTACCATAAGAAGATCGTCCGATTCAGTAACAGAGCAAGTCGATTTTTCTCAACAAAAACATAAATCGACCTGGAGATCGACCTGCCAAAATAAATCGGCCGATTTTTTTTGACAGAAACAAAAATCGCCCCGACAAATAAATCGACCTGATAAATCGGCCGATTTTCTTCAGAAATCATCGACCCTATATAAGGACTTCACACTCGATCTTCTTCATTCCAAAACCCCCAATTCTCGATTTCTCTCTCTCAAGAAAGCCGAAAAATCGCCACACCCTACAATCTTCATTCCTTAACCATTTTGAGAGATTCTTGGCTCCAAACTGAAGCATTTTCAACAAGGAACAAGGATCTAACAACAGCACGCACGGCAATCGACTCCTACATAAGGAATTCAGGTTTTTCTTTCCAAAACCTAAGTTTCTCATTCGAATTTGAAGTTTGCTTAGGAAGTGTTTGTTTGTTGGAATTGATAGAGGAATCTGCTTAGAAACCATTGTAGGGAATTGTGTGTGGTGATAGATTGAACAGAACTTTACAGAATTGTGAGAATCGTTGAAATCGAGATAAAAATCGACCCAGCCCAGATAAATCGACCGATTTTTGTGAAGAACAGGTCGATTTTTGGGACTTAGAATGGATCTTGTAAAGAGGATAACTAGAAACACGGGGAAGAAGAAGGGATCTTCTTCCAAAGCCCCTGCCCCACCTCCACCACCACCTACCAACATCCCTAAGCTTCCTCCTCCCCTATCCAAGCACAAGAAACGCTATGAACGCATTGTAGATCGCCCATTCACCCCTCCTCGCTACATAGTGCTTGACGACTTAGATTCGTTATATGTTCGAGAGGATGTTGATATGATGCTAGACAGAGCTGGGTTGAGACAGTTTGCTACGATTAGGGAGGATGCCTATAGAGAGATCACCCTAGAATTCCTTAGCACGTTTGAGCACGACCCTAGGGAAAGGATGGTCACTTTCCGCCTCATGAGCCAAGACCACACTATGTCCATTGATACTTTTGGCGACTTGTTTGGTTTCTCTTATTCAGACACAGGCACATTTGCTAGAGGTCTCAGTGCTAGTGATTTTTGGGAGGCTATTTCCGTAGGTGAGTACGGAGGGGATAAGTGGAGACCCGGAAACTCCAAGGAGACAAGTATGTACAACCTTTCCTTTAAGGTAGTGCATAGGATACTTAGTGAGAGTTTATTTGCCCGGACAGAGACTCCACAGAAGCTCAAGGCTGATGAGCTCTTCATTCTCTACTGCATGACATCTACCACCATTCCCGACATCGCCACCATGCTTGCTGACTATCTAGGAAAGATAGCCAACAAAGCTAAGGGCGACGTTTGTGCAGGAGGTCTCGTCACTCATGTGGCTAAGACCATGGGATTCGACTACTCCGGATGCACTCTAGCTGAGAGTGCCCTCCCCTTAGGCTCACAGAGGTTGGTGGTTCGACAGGTCTTGATTCCTCGAGGGAGAGGAACTCTTCATGTGCCGATGCCATGGCACAGGGATCCGAAGAAGAAGCCATCCGAGATCATATGGAAATCCGAATACACTATTCGGAACAAGAGGAACTGGAAGGAGACCTTTGAGGCGATGCTTGAGGAGTTCTCACCTCCTACTTATTATGATGATGATGCAGGTGATTCGGATGAGGAGGATGAGGATGGAGGACAGGAGACCATGCTCGAGTTTGAGAGTGATACTCATAGCGGGCATGCTACGGACGCCATGGACACTGATACTCATGGTGCAGGACCGAGCAGGACTAGTAGGCAGGATGACGAGACGGAGGATGACATACAGCCACCTCGACATTCTTATGCACATGCTCCAGGCCCTAGACGAGGACGCCGAGCTCCACGCCACTTCAGGGAGCTAGTCACTAGCTTCCAGAGCCTCAGCACCGACTACCGTACCCTCCGCACCAGTTATGACACCCTGAACACTCAGTTCAGGAACTACAGGGAGGAGACGGACGCTAGGCATTCATCCTATGATGGCCAGATGAGAGACATGTACTACCACCAGTTCGGCCACTTCTACGATCCTAGCGCACCGATGTATCCCTATCCACCACCTCCACCACCGACAGAGGATTGAGCTTCCACTTCTTTTACATTGTAAGTATTTTTCTCCTTCTTATGCTTGCTTTTCACATTGGGGACAATGTGGATGTCAAGTATGGGGTGGGGGTACTTACAATACCTTATGTTTCACTTTAGCACTTTATGTACTTTCCACTACTCTTGACAATTTGGCTTGTAATAACTCTTGCACTACTTGCTTTCTATTATGACACTTGCAACTGCATGATCTTTTTCAAAACCTATGAATTTTCAAAAAAATTTTAGTGCTTCTTATATGGAAATGACCTCTATGATGAGAATTGTGTATATGGATAGGCAAAAAGATGCTTAGTTGTGTTGAGATTTTGATTATAGCATGAATGAATTTGCTTTTGTTACTTGAACACATGAATAAGTTATATGATTTAGTTGTTTTGATAAGAGAATGAAATAATAGTCGAAGCTATATTGCAAGTTCTTTTACATCATTTAAGGATGATTAAGGCAATTCACTTCTTTTCTTTTCTCATATCTTGATCATGCTAGCTCCTCAATGAAATATGTAACCCTCCTTTTACCATCCGGGAATTAGGATAGGTGATTGAAAAAGGCATGTTTGATGTGGGAGGGCCAAGAAAAATGTATTGAAAAAGTGCAAAATTTCATAAGTTTGGGGACGTTGAACATGAGGATGAGTAACTCGGCACCATTCACATAGCCGGGTGTTTGTGTCTTGCCAAAGTCCGATTGAACGGCAAGTCCTCACGGGATATGGTATGTGCATCAAGGGTTTGAGGCATCTCGAAATTGAGAAACGCCGATCTCCTAGGCTTCGGTTTTTGTGCACCGCTGTTCATACTCTCAAAAAGAAAAGTATAATGAAAGCAAAGCTTTCTACATGCGAAGCATATGCGGTGAAGAAAATTCTTGAAGGTGTTATGTGTTCCTCTTTCCCGGATTAGCACCACAATTGCCAAAAAGAACTCCTTCCCTTAATACGTTTCTTGAACCTTTCCTTTGATTTGAAGACCTTGAGACTTTTATGCATGTGTTTAAGACTTAATGGCTTAGATTTGTTTGATTTTGATTGCCTCTACACCTTTATCATGTTCTTTATTTATGCTTTCAAGGAAGAAAAGGGAGTTTGTTCATCTTATAGTCATCATTGATACATGCTTTGCCTTTTTATGTCTTGAAACATCACTTTGAGGGTGATCCAATAAGAAGAAGCACTACCAAAAGAAAAGTTTTTGAGTTTTCATACATACATAATCCATGACATCTTATATTCTAAATTTGAGTCTTGCTTAGGGACAAGCAAGGGGCAAGTATGGGGTATTTTGATGACATGAATTATGTACCATCATATTCATGCATATTGTAGAAGATTGTCTCAGTTTACCTTGCATTTAGAGAGAATTTGTGTGCTTTCTATGTTCTATTCAATCAATTGTCGGAAATAGAGGTCTACACGAGATTTTTATGAATTGTAGGTAAATGGAGCGGAATTGGAAGCAAAAATGGAGCAAGGAGCATCTAAGGATGTAAAGGAAGCTAAAGGAGTCTTAGAAGGATCACAAAGAGCTAAGGAATTGCAAAGGAGAAGCATAGAAGACGAACCGAAGGAAGAGCACTTTCTGTTGAAGAAAATCGTGCCAATATATATAAAAATCGGACGATTTTCATACCCTGAAATTGAACGGTTTTGCACCTAAATCGACTGGGTCGATTTTCTTCACGATTCGGCCAAATGGATAGACGACACAAAGCCCAATTATTTTGGGCTAGAGGAGAGTTTTGCCAAACGGCCCATCTGCAAGAAAGTATAGAGGAGAACCCTAGGAACGAAGACGAGGAGGCCGCACTGGAAAATCTTTACACGTTTTGGAGAAATCAACGATTCTTGGAGAAAGATTGAAGAGCTTTTACCGGAAAGTCATTCTTGATCTTTGATTGTGAGATTTCTTTATTCCATTGCATTGTTTGTGGTTTGTGAACATGAAATTGAGTTATTTGAGAGATACATTGAACAGATTTGACGATTGTTTTACAGATTTGAAAGTTATTGAATTTTCCGTTCAAGATTTGGTTTCTTTGCGATATCTTCTTCAATAATTAATTTGATTCGATTTTGAAAATGGTTGGCTAAAACCCTTGTGATTCTGGGGAGAATAGTTGATGATTAAGGCTTAGATGATGATAGACTGAACTCATTCAAACATTAGGACCCTGAGAATTTAGATTTTAGTTTTGCGACAAATAGGAAAATCGGGCTGTTCTTGAGGAAAATCGGCCGATTTTTCTTATGAACAGGGCGATTTATTCTTCTGACGAACTTTGATTGAACCAATCTTTAACCAAAACTAATCCGTACCTAAATCCTAATCTTGATTAACCTTTTTACCCTCTAATTGAATGTATGAAGACACTTCAAACCTGATTCTACGTTTATTAGATTAAGATTTCAAGATTTGGGTAATAAAGAGACTCAACATCCTTTATTAAAAAATTAAATGTGCTTTCTAATCTTTACTTTGGAGAGTCATATCCTGGAGTTTTAGATAGTTAGTTTGAATATAATTCTTATCTTTAGATCTTTCTATATTGTAGCCTCAACAACCCTTATAGAGAGAACTTATAGATTAGTCATATGGGTTTCGGAACTTCATCGTACGAATCCTACCTTTGAACATTTAATCTTGGCAATATAAATTCTGTCCTATACCTATAGAAGTGTCTTGAATCGAAAGCCTAATTCGGATACTTGAATCCTTGGAATCATTTCACTCTTATTTGATCACAAAAGCTTTTCGCACTTTTTGCTAGATAATTGAAATCGGAATTATTCTCACCAAATCCCTGAGTTCGACTCTGGAATTCTTACCTTTCTACAGCTGATCCGTACACTGCGGGTTCGCTTTGCTTTTGAGTTCTAGATATAAATTTAAGACTTTGACGCACACCCTTTTCGAGCGAACAAGTTTTTGGCGCCGTTGCCGGGAATTTGGTCTAGATCGAATCCGGTTTTCGGTTGTCTAGCTTGAGAGCTCTTGCTCTTGTGATTTGATTTGTCTACTTGAGTGATCTTTGCAGGTTCTTTAGGTATATGCGAAAGACTAGATCCACTAAAGATCTAATTCCTTTCGATCCCGAATTAGAAAGAACTTTGAGGAGAAAGTTGAAGGAGAAGAAAATGGCTGAAAACGATGAGAGAAACTACAAGGCTGAACTGAACGAAGCTCAACGCCAGCTCCAATTGAGTGAGAAAGCTCGGAAAGAAGCTGAAATAAGTCATCAATTTCATATTGATGAACTAAGAGCTATGATGTTGGACATGAAGTTGGAGTTGAACGACTCCAAGAAGAAGAAGAAAGTCAAGACACCAACTAAATCCATTCGAAATGACTCATCCGATGATGAAGAGATTGATCCGGACATGCCGGAACTTGAAGAGATTGATCCATCACTTCGTCCTACCCGAAACACTCCAACACCAAAGGTCGTCCCTCGCATTACGACTAGGAACGTTAGAGCTGTCAATAACGAAGATAGACCCCGAACTTTGGGGCAACGGATGGATCCAATTCAGCAACCACGCCGTCTAGGTGTGGATTTCGGAGCTGAAGACATCCAAGAGTTTAGCTTCTCACCACAAGTCATCACTATGGTTCGCCAAAGTCAATATGGCGGAGCAAGTACTGAATCTCCGCATCAACACTTGCAGAATTTTCAGATTCTCATGGAGACTATGAAACCGAAGAAGGCTACTACAAGCAACTACAAGATCAAGCCGTTCTTCTTTTCTTTGAAGGACAAGGCTCTAGCTTGGTACCAAACACTTCCGGCTGCGAAGTTAGCTACATGGGAGGAATTGTCTTCGGAATTCCTCACCAAGTTCTTTCCGCCATCCAAAACGGCGGAATTGAGAGGTAAAATAAATGCTTTTTCTATGAAACCTAACGAAAGCTTGTTTCAATCTTGGGAAAGGTTTCAAGATCTCTTGTTGGATTGCCCACACCATGGCATTTCCAAGCTGGAATTATTGGAGATCTACTACAAAGGGTTGGATGTGGAGACACAATTCAACCTCCAATCTCTATCTTGTGGCACATTCATGGATATGAGAGAGGATGATGCTTGGGACTTCATTGAGAAGCAAGCCCAAGTGATTGAGAAATATTCCCACCGGAAGGTGGAATCAAATAGCCGGAATCAAGGCGATACGGGAGCCAAGTTGAATCAAGCGGCTCAAACACAAATATTCTCCCTCAAAGATGACATCAAAGAATTGAGGGAAGTGCTCAAAACGAGTCTTCAAAAGACTAAGGAGCAAGAAGCCAACTACATGGGAAGAGATAACAATCAAAGGAGTGATAACCGGAATTCCAATTGGAGCAACAACAACAATAACAACCGAAACTCCAATTGGAACAACAACAACAATAGGAACTCAAATAACAACAATTGGAGGTCAAATCAGCAAGGTCCAGGTAATCCTTACTCTTATGCTGAAAAGGCTCTAACACCTCCATCTTCTTCTACTCCTTCAACAAGCCAGGGACAATCAAGCGGATCAAGCAAACCCGATCCCATGCTAGAAACGATCCTAGGCAAGCTACAAGGATTGGAGAGTTACATAACTTCGGTTGACAAAGCTCACAAAGCTTTAGAAAACCAAGTATTCAACAAGGCCGGAGAAGTTCCAAGAGATCAAGGGAAGCTTCCCGTAAAGACAGAAGATAACCCAAAGGGAAGGGTTATGGCAATAACTACTAGGAGCGGAAAGACGACCGCCGACCCTCAACCTAAAGTAGTTGATACCTCCACAAAAGAAGGAGAGGCAAAAGAGAAGGAAGAAGTCTATGTTCCTCCTCCCGCTTACAAACCACCTCTACCTTTTCCTCAATCTAGAGCGCGTGCACGCCTAGATAAACATTTCGGTAAGTTTGTTGAACTTATGAGTAAGCTCCATATTAACATACCTTTTATGGATGCGATTTTAGGTATGCCGGCTTACGGGAAATTCCTCAAGGAGATCCTCTCTAACAAGAGGAAGTTGGAAGATATAGGAGAAGTCAAGATGAGTATGGAGTCATCCGAACTCATCAAGACTATGACGGAGAATATGCCACCCAAGCTCCGCGATCCAGGATCCTTTTGCATACCCATCACTTTGGGAGAAGCTACCTATGATGCTCTTTGTGACCTTGGAGCAAGTGTGAGTATCATACCTCTCGCTCTATGCAAGGCAGTTGGTCTAGGAGAGCCTAGACCGGTGAAGATCACACTCTACATGGCTGATCGTTCTACCACTAAGCCGGTGGGAATTTTAGAAGACATTCCGGTAAAGCTAGGTAAGTTTTACATCCCTATAGATTTTGTCGTTCTTGACATACCTGCAGATTACCCGGTTCCCATCATCCTTGGGAGACCATTCCTTGCCACATCTGGATGCATGGTAGATTGCAAGAACGGCCAGCTATCCTTCCATATTGGTGAAGAAAAGATAGAATTCATACTATCTTCCTTAATCAAGGAGCCAGCCTTGAAAGACGACGTTTTTGAAATTGTTGAGGAAGAAGAGTCTAGAGAGGTAGTAAGTTCAATCTTGATGAAAGACCCTCTTCAAAAGGTTCTTAGCATGAGCATCATGGAGGAAGGGGTGGAACATGACTGCAATGAGGATGTGAAAGCATTAAATGATGTAGAGGAAGAACTAGGAGCAAAAATTGAAGAACTAGAGTGGACTCCGGAAACTGTGAAGAAAATCGACCTGCCAGAAATAAATCGTCCGATTTCTGAAGATGCAATCCGATTTTTCTCGACAGAAACAAAAATCGACCTGACAACTTTAAATCGTCCGATTCATGAAGAGGTAACCCGATTTTTTCCGACAGAAAGAAAAATCGTACAGCAGATCGACCGATTTATTACAGGGGAGGTCGATTCAATGAGTAATTCTCTAGATTCTCCAAACTTCACCGCAGCCGCTTCCGAATCTAATGATGAAGTACCCACACCTATAGAGACCTCTTCCACAACACCCGAAGGCCACGATTCATCACCAACCAAGGTACCTCCATCATTAGAATTGAAGCAACTTCCCACGCATTTAAGGTACGCATTCCTTGGCACTAATTCCACATACCCGGTTATAGTCAATGCAAATTTGAACGATGATGAATTAGAGAAACTCATGCATGTTTTGAAGCAACATAGGAGAGCACTAGGTTACACCATTGATGATTTAGTAGGAATAAAGCCTTCTCTATGTATGCACAAAATATTCATGGAAGAGAATTACAAACCTTCACGCCAACCTCAAAGACGGTTAAACCCGGCAATGAAAGAGGTCGTGAAGAAAGAAATTCTTAAGCTACTTGATGCAGGTATCATCTTCCCTATTTCTGATAGCAAATGGGTGAGTCCGGTACAAGTAGTACCCAAGAAAGGAGGCATTACCGTTGTTGCCAATAAGAACAACGAACTCATCCCTACACGGACAGTTACAGGGTGGCGAATGTGCATCGACTACCGCAAACTGAACGTGGCCACTAGGAAGGACCACTTCCCCCTTCCTTTTATCGATCAAATGCTGGAAAGGTTAGCCCAACATGCTTACTTTTGTTATTTAGATGGATATAGCGGTTTCTTTCAGATACCAATTCATCCGGATGATCAAGAGAAGACAACCTTTACGTGCCCATGGGGTACGTTCGCTTATAGAAGAATGCCATTCGGCTTATGCAACGCTCCAGCCACCTTCCAAAGGTGTATGATGGCAATCTTCTCTGAATATGTAGAGAATATCATGGAAGTCTTCATGGCCGACTTTTCGGTATATGGTTCTTCCTTTGATAACTGTCTCTATAACCTTTCACTAGTTCTTAAGAGATGTGAGGACACTAACTTAGTCTTAAACTGGGAAAAGTGTCATTTCATGGTCACCGAAGGAATTGTCTTAGGTCACTTAGTGTCACAAAGGGGAATAGAGGTAGATCGATCAAAGATAGAAACCATTGAGAAGTTACCTCCCCCTTCATCAGTAAAAGGAATTAGAAGCTTCTTAGGACATGTGGGCTTCTATAGGAGATTCATAAAGGATTTTTCTAAGATTTCAAAACCTTTGACTAATCTTTTGATGAAAGATGCGACTTTCGAATTCTCGAAAGATTGCTTAGATGCTTTTTGCAGGATCAAAGAAGCTTTGATTTCGGCACCAATCATTCAACCACCCGATTGGACTCTTCCTTTCAAGGTCATGTGCGACACAAGCGATGTCGCTATAGGAGCCGTTCTTGGACAGGAGAAAGATGGTCGCACTCATGCCATCTACTACGCTAGCAAAACGCTAGATGAGGCTCAATACAATTATGCAACTACGGAAAAGGAACTTTTAGCCGTAGTATACGCTTTTGAGAAATTTCGTTCCTATCTTGTAGGTGCGAAGGTGATAGTCTACACGGACCATTCTGCAATTCGATACTTATTCACGAAGAAGGATGCGAAGCCAAGGCTTCTAAGATGGATCTTACTCTTGCAAGAGTTCGATTTAGAGATCCGTGATAAGAAAGGATCGGAGAACTCCGTTGCCGATCACCTTAGTCGTCTTCCGCAACTCACCGGCGAGTCGGATGAACTTCCGATAGACGATTCCTTCCGTGACGAGCAGCTGCACGAGATTGAAGAGTGTCTTCAACACATATCACAAGGTAATGATCCATGGTTTGCTGACATTATAAATTACCTTGTTTGTTAGGAGATTCCACCCGGACTTTCATATGCTCAAAAGAAGAAGTTCTTGAGAGACGTCCGGCAATTCTATTGGAACGAACCTCTTCTATTCAAAAGAGGTCCAGATGGCATCTACAGGAGATGTATTCCCGAAGATGAGATAGATAGTGTCATCCGACATTGCCATTCTCTACCATGTGGCGGACATGCTAGTTCCCACAAGACTTGTGCTAAGGTACTTCGCTCCGGCTTTTATTGGCCAACACTTTTCAAAGATGTGCAAAAGTTTGTTGTTTCTTGTGATGCTTGTCAAAGGACAGGTAATATATCCAGGAGGAATGAGATGCCTCTCAACAACATACAAGAAGTAGAGATCTTTGATGTATGGGGCATCGATTTTATGGGACCTTTCCCATCTTCATGCGGCAACCAGTATATACTTCTTGCCGTAGACTATGTCTCAAGATGGGTGGAGGCAATCGCTTCTCCTACTAATGATGCAATGGTAGTGGTGAAGTTCCTCAACAAAACGATCTTCCCAAGGTTCGGAACTCCCCGAACCATCATTAGTGACGGAGGAACGCATTTCACAGCCCGTCGAATTGAGACTCTATTGGCTAAGTATGGGGTGACCCATAAGATAGCTACACCTGACCACCCGCAAACCAGCGGACAAGTCGAGATATCCAATAGAGAGATTAAAGGGATTTTAGAGAAAACCGTCTCTAAAACGAGGAAAGATTGGTCAATGAAGCTTGACGATGCACTATGGGCATACAGGACAACCTTCAAGACACCAATAGGTACGACTCCCTATAATCTTGTTTATGGTAAATCATGTCATCTTCCTGTAGAGCTAGAACACAAAGCTTATTGGGCTATCAAGTGGCTCAACTTCGACATGAAAGAAGCCGGAGAGAAACAGCTCTTAGACATCAATGAGCTAGATGAGATCCGGCTAAATGCGTACGAGAACACAAGGATTTACAAGGAACGGACAAAGCGCTGGCATGATAAGCACATCATTCCAAAAGACTTGAAGGAGGGAGACCAAGTCCTCCTATTCAACTCAAGGTTGCGTCTATTTCCAGGTAAGCTCAAATCCCGTTGGACAGGACCTTTTGTAATTAAAAGAATTTTCCCCCATGGTGCAGTTGAAGTATGGGGTGAACAAAGCGGAAGTTTTAAGGTTAATGGCCAACGGTTGAAGAAATATACACCGGAAGCTCCGGTCGAGGAGATAGCTCCTATCCTCCTCCGTTGAACACAACATCATACACCGTTTAGCTAAAGACGATAAATAAAGCGCTTCTTGGGAGGCAACCCAATGATAATATAGTTTTCCCTTCTTTCCCTCACTTAGTTAGAATAGATTAATTGCCTTGTTTCTTCGTTTTTCGTTCTTATATGTTCCTCGATGCACTCTTGGTTTGTCGTGTCATTATTCGCAGGAAATTAGGTTCAAATGTGAGAGATTCACGGAGAATGGAGCATAATTGAGTTATATCTTCGAGATTCAAGAAAAACAAGGAAGGAAATCGAGCTACCATAAGAAGATCGTCCGATTCAGTAACAGAGCAAGTCGATTTTTCTCAACAAAAACATAAATCGACCTGGAGATCGACCTGCCAAAATAAATCGGCCGATTTTTTTTGACAGAAACAAAAATCGCCCCGACAAATAAATCGACCTGATAAATCGGCCGATTTTCTTCAGAAATCATCGACCCTATATAAGGACTTCACACTCGATCTTCTTCATTCCAAAACCCCCAATTCTCGATTTCTCTCTCTCAAGAAAGCCGAAAAATCGCCACACCCTACAATCTTCATTCCTTAACCATTTTGAGAGATTCTTGGCTCCAAACTGAAGCATTTTCGACAAGGAACAAGGATCTAACAACAGCACGCACGGCAATCGACTCCTACATAAGGAATTCAGGTTTTTCTTTCCAAAACCTAAGTTTCTCATTCGAATTTGAAGTTTGCTTAGGAAGTGTTTGTTTGTTGGAATTGATAGAGGAATCTGCTTAGAAACCATTGTAGGGAATTGTGTGTGGTGATAGATTGAACAGAACTTTACAGAATTGTGAGAATCGTTGAAATCGAGATAAAAATCGACCCAGCCCAGATAAATCGACCGATTTTTGTGAAGAACAGGTCGATTTTTGGGACTTAGAATGGATCTTGTAAAGAGGATAACTAGAAACACGGGGAAGAAGAAGGGATCTTCTTCCAAAGCCCCTGCCCCACCTCCACCACCACCTACCAACATCCCTAAGCTTCCTCCTCCCCTATCCAAGCACAAGAAACGCTATGAACGCATTGTAGATCGCCCATTCACCCCTCCTCGCTACATAGTGCTTGACGACTTAGATTCGTTATATGTTCGAGAGGATGTTGATATGATGCTAGACAGAGCTGGGTTGAGACAGTTTGCTACGATTAGGGAGGATGCCTATAGAGAGATCACCCTAGAATTCCTTAGCACGTTTGAGCACGACCCTAGGGAAAGGATGGTCACTTTCCGCCTCATGAGCCAAGACCACACTATGTCCATTGATACTTTTGGCGACTTGTTTGGTTTCTCTTATTCAGACACAGGCACATTTGCTAGAGGTCTCAGTGCTAGTGATTTTTGGGAGGCTATTTCCGTAGGTGAGTACGGAGGGGATAAGTGGAGACCCGGAAACTCCAAGGAGACAAGTATGTACAACCTTTCCTTTAAGGTAGTGCATATGATACTTAGTGAGAGTTTATTTGCCCGGACAGAGACTCCACAGAAGCTCAAGGCTGATGAGCTCTTCATTCTCTACTGCATGACATCTACCACCATTCCCGACATCGCCACCATGCTTGCTGACTATCTAGGAAAGATAGCCAACAAAGCTAAGGGCGACATTTGTGCAGGAGGTCTCGTCACTCATGTGGCTAAGACCATGGGATTCGACTACTCCGGATGCACTCTAGCTGAGAGTGCCCTCCCCTTAGGCTCACAGAGGTTGGTGGTTCGACAGGTCTTGATTCCTCGAGGGAGAGGAACTCTTCATGTGCCGATGCCATGGCACAGGGATCCGAAGAAGAAGCCATCCGAGATCATATGGAAATCCGAATACACTATTCGGAACAAGAGGAACTGGAAGGAGACCTTTGAGGCGATGCTTGAGGAGTTCTCACCTCCTACTTATTATGATGATGATGCAGGTGATTCGGATGAGGAGGATGAGGATGGAGGACAGGAGACCATGCTCGAGTTTGAGAGTGATACTCATAGCGGGCATGCTACGGACGCCATGGACACTGATACTCATGGTGCAGGACCGAGCAGGACTAGTAGGCAGGATGACGAGACGGAGGATGACATACAACCACCTCGACATTCTTATGCACATGCTCTAGGCCCTAGACGAGGACGCCGAGCTCCACGCCACTTCAGGGAGCTAGTCACTAGCTTCCAGAGCCTCATCACCGACTACCGTACCCTCCGCACCAGTTATGACACCCTGAACACTCAGTTCAGGAACTACAGGGAGGAGACGGACGCTAGGCATTCATCCTATGATGGCCAGATGAGAGACATGTACTACCACCAGTTCGGCCACTTCTACGATCCTAGCGCACCGATGTATCCCTATCCACCACCTCCACCACCGACAGAGGATTGAGCTTCCACTTCTTTTACATTGTAAGTATTTTTCTCCTTCTTATGCTTGATTTTCACATTGGGGACAATGTGGATGTCAAGTATGGGGTGGGGGTACTTACAATACCTTATGTTTCACTTTAGCACTTTATGTACTTTCCACTACTCTTGACAATTTGGCTTGTAATAACTCTTGCACTACTTGCTTTCTATTATGACACTTGCAACTGCATGATCTTTTTCAAAACCTATGAATTTTCAAAAAATTTTTAGTGCTTCTTATATGGAAATGACCTCTATGATGAGAATTGTGTATATGGATAGGCAAAAAGATGCTTAGTTGTGTTGAGATTTTGATTATAGCATGAATGAATTTGCTTTTGTTACTTGAACACATGAATAAGTTATATGATTTAGTTGTTTTGATAAGAGAATGAAATAATAGTCGAAGCTATATTGCAAGTTCTTTTCCATCATTTAAGGATGATTAAGGCAATTCACTTCTTTTCTTTTCTCATATCTTGATCATGCTAGCTCCTCAATGAAATATGTAACCCTCCTTTTACCATCCGGGAATTAGGATAGGTGATTGAAAAAGGCATGTTTGATGTGGGAGGGCCAAGAAAAATGTATTGAAAAAGTGCAAAATTTCATAAGTTTGGGGACGTTGAACATGAGGATGAGTAACTCGGCACCATTCACATAGCCGGGTGTTTGTGTCTTGCCAAAGTCCGATTGAACGACAAGTCCTAACGGGATATGGTATGTGCATCAAGGGTTTGAGGCATCTCGAAATTGAGAAACGCCGATCTCCTAGGCTTCGGTTTTTGTGCACCGCTGTCCATACTCTCAAAAAGAAAAGTATAATGAAAGCAAAGCTTTCTACATGCGAAGCATGTGCGGTGAAGAAAATTCTTGAAGGTGTTATGTGTTCCTCTTTCCCGGATTAGCACCACAATTGCCAAAAAGAACTCCTTCCCTTAATACGTTTCTTGAACCTTTCCTTTGATTTGAAGACCTTGAGACTTTTATGCATGTGTTTAAGACTTAATGGCTTAGATTTGTTTGATTTTGATTGCCTCTACACCTTTATCATGTTCTTTATTTATGCTTTCAAGGAAGAAAAGGGAGTTTGTTCATCTTATAGTCATCATTGATACATGCTTTGCCTTTTTATGTCTTGAAACATCACTTTGAGGGTGATCCAATAAGAAGAAGCACTACCAAAAGAAAAGTTTTTGAGTTTTCATACATACATAATCCATGACATCTTATATTCTAAATTTGAGTCTTGCTTAGGGACAAGCAAGGGGCAAGTATGGGGTATTTTGATGACATGAATTATGTACCATCATATTCATGCATATTGTAGAAGATTGTCTCAGTTTACCTTGCATTTAGAGAGAATTTGTGTGCTTTCTATGTTCTATTCAATCAATTGTCGGAAATAGAGGTCTACACGAGATTTTTATGAATTGTAGGTAAATGGAGCGGAATTGGAAGCAAAAATGGAGCAAGGAGCATCTAAGGATGTAAAGGAAGCTAAAGGAGTCTTAGAAGGATCACAAAGAGCTAAGGAATTGCAAAGGAGAAGCATAGAAGACGAACCGAAGGAAGAGCACTTTCTGTTGAAGAAAATCGTGCCAATATATATAAAAATCGGACGATTTTCATACCCTGAAATCGAACGGTTTTGCACCTAAATCGACTGGGTCGATTTTCTTCACGATTCGGCCAAATGGATAGACGACACAAAGCCCAATTATTTTGGGCTAGAGGAGAGTTTTGCCAAACGGCCCATCTGCAAGAAAGTATAGAGGAGAACCCTAGGAACGAAGACGAGGAGGCCGCACTGGAAAATCTTTACACGTTTTGGAGAAATCAACGATTCTTGGAGAAAGATTGAAGAGCTTTTACCGGAAAGTCATTCTTGATCTTTGATTGTGAGATTTCTTTATTCCATTGCATTGTTTGTGGTTTGTGAACACGAAATTGAGTTATTTGAGAGATACATTGAACAGATTTGACGATTGTTTTACAGATTTGAAAGTTATTGAATTTTCCGTTCAAGATTTGGTTTCTTTGCGATATCTTCTTCAATAATTAATTTGATTCGATTTTGAAAATGGTTGGCTAAAACCCTTGTGATTCTGGGGAGAATAGTTGATGATTAAGGCTTAGATGATGATAGACTGAACTCATTCAAACATTAGGACCCTGAGAATTTAGATTTTAGTTTTACGACAAACAGGAAAATCGGGCTGTTCTTGAGGAAAATCGGCCGATTTTTCTTATGAACAGGGCGATTTATTCTTCTGACGAACTTTGATTGAACCAATCTTTAACCAAAACTAATCCGTACCTAAATCCTAATCTTGATTAACCTTTTTACCCTCTAATTGAATGTATGAAGACACTTCAAACCTGATTCTACGTTTATTAGATTAAGATTTCAAGATTTGGGTAATAAAGAGACTCAACATCCTTTATTAAAAAATTAAATGTGCTTTCTAATCTTTACTTTGGAGAGTCATATCCTGGAGTTTTAGATAGTTAGTTTGAATATAATTCTTATCTTTAGATCTTTCTATATTGTAGCCTCAACAACCCTTATAGAGAGAACTTATAGATTAGTCATATGGGTTTCGGAACTTCATCGTACGAATCCTACCTTTGAACATTTAATCTTGGCAATATAAATTCTGTCCTATACCTATAGAAGTGTCTTGAATCGAAAGCCTAAATCGGATACTTGAATCCTTGGAATCATTTCACTCTTATTTGATCACAAAAGCTTTTCGCACTTTTTGCTAGATAATTGAAATCGGAATTATTCTCACCAAATCCCTGAGTTCGACTCTGAAATTCTTACCTTTCTACAGCTGATCCGTACACTGCGGGTTCGCTTTGCTTTTGAGTTCTAGATATAAATTTAAGACTTTGACGCACACCCTTTTCGAGCGAACAATGCATAATGAAGGCTTAATTCCTAAGATCCTCTATTGTGTAACCTAAGGCTTTCCTATGTTTCCTTAGAACAACCATAAGCTGACTATGTTCATCTTCACTTAGCTCAGAACTAACAATTACCGGAAAGGTAGAATTAGATCCTAGAAATGTGTAGTTAGATGTGTGGGAAGTGGCTTCAATTCCATCACTATTGGAGTCTCTAGTGGCTCTTGAGGAGTGTCCAATGCTTCCTTAGAAGTCTCTAAGGGTATAGAAGTTGTTGAAGAAGACTCAAGAGCATTGGTAGAAAGAACGTAATTGTCCTCAGATTTTCCCAAAATTACGGCACCTCTGTTTCCTCCACGGCCGTGGAGGAAACAGATGTGCCGTAATTTTGGCCGTGTAACTTATTGGAGTCCTCTGAATAGCTAATTACGGTCATGTTGATGGGAACCACGGCCGTGGAATAACACGACTGGCCGTGATTCCTCACGTCTTCTGAACCATCGTAGAGTTTTTCAAACTCTTCTTCATGCACTTTCTTTAGCTCCTCTAAAGCTTCAATTTCCTCATTGCATTCCTCTTACTCTCCTTTCTCCGTAATGCTCATAGTGATCACCTTTTGCAAAGGATCCTTGAATAGAATTGAGCTTAATTCCTCTCTAGATGCCTCTTTGTCATGGATGTTAAACATATCCTCTTCAAGAGCTGGCTCTTTCACCAAAGTGGAAAGAACAAACTCTACCTTTTCATCTCCTATGTCGAAGGCGAGTCTAGCATTCTTGCAATCCACCATACAACCGGATGTTGCAAGAAACGGTCTTCCGAGTATGATCGGGACCGGGCTATATGTAGGAATGTCAAGCACAACAAAGTCTATTGGAACATATAGCTTACCAAACTTGACCGGGACGTCTTCAATGATACCGACGGGACGAGTTATGGATCGATCCGCCATGTATAATATCATCTTCACCGGTTTAGGTTCGCCTAACCCGATCTTCCTGCATAAGGCAAGCGGAATGATACTAACGCTTGATCCTAAATCACATAATACATCATATGTGACATCTCCTACTCCGATTGGAACACAAAATGACCCCGGATCCTTCAGCTTTGGGGGCATATTTTCTTTCATCGCTTTGATGAGATCCGACGATTCCGAACTCATCTTGACTTCTCCAAAGTCTTCTAGTTTCCTCTTGTTAGAGAGGATATCCTTTAAGAACTTTCCATAAGCTGGCATACCTACAATTGTATCAATGAAAGGTATATTAATATGCAGTTTGCTCATGAGTTCAATGAACTTACCGAATTGCTTGTCTAGACGCGCTCTTGCTCTAGATTGTGGAAATGGTAGGGGAGGTTTGTAAGCTGGAGGAGGAATGTAGATGTCTTACTTCTCCTTCCCCTTTTCCTTCTCCTTTTCGATGGGAACTTTGATAACACGATTTATTGCTTAGTTTTAGGTAATCATTTAAATAGATTTCTCACTCATTCGTGCATGGTTTAGCACTAGTTCACGACATTTGCACTCAATTCACGTACTTTGTCGAGATAGACGTCTACACGGACTTGTGCGTTGCTTTATAGGTATTTCGGGAGATTTAGGAGCTAAAACGATACGTTGGAGGATCGTTCATCTAGATGACACACCCTCGGATTCATTAGGACACAAGCTAAAGGCTAAGGAGGACTCACGGAACCTTGCCAACACAAGCCATGCATCAAACCATGGCTCAACGAGCCTAGAAGGAGCTTCTGGAGCAAACCACGGTCTAGACCAAGACCACGACCGTGGTTTAACCCGTGGATTTTGCCAGATTCTTGTGACAGCTGTGCCACGACTCTCATGGCCAGCTCATGCAAAATTTGTTATAAAAGTGGTCCTTCATTGGCTGAGAAGGGCATCTGGGAGCAGCTCTCCATTATTAAAATCTTCCAATCAAAAATACTCTCTCAACAAGAAGTCTTTCTAGGAACGAAAGTGCCAACAAGGAAGAAGAAGAGCTCCATTGAAGAGGAGAAGAAGAACACACACCATTTCCACACCTTGATAGTTTTTGTAGTGAAGAATTCCGGATTCTATTTCTAGAGTTGTATGAACCATTTGAACTTTCTTTAAGAAGGATTGTGAGTTACTCTAATTCTATTATCAGCTTGGTTTTGTTTTAGTTCACTTGTTCATCTCTTTTCCTTCACTATCTTGCAAATGAATGCTATGAGTTTATGTATGATGATTTCGATTGTTATGATGAATGTTGTAGGCTAAATAGATGTGATTCTAGGGTAAGGAAAGGATGATTGTGGCTAGGACTATGATAGTATGCACTTAGATTTACCTTTGGATGAGTAACTTACAAGAACGAACTCTCTGTTGAAGTCCACGGGTGGATCTTCCCATTCCACGGCCGTGGATGCGTAGAACAGCCCGTGGTTTCTCCTGGTTCGATGAATCTAGTTTTAGATTGTTAGAATGTTGAAATCCTAGGTGTTTGTTGAGTTAATCTAGCCTAGGGTGACCTAGTGTTAGCTACTAAGTGTTAGAAGAGACCTACCCGGTGGTTCTTACCCTTAGATTTCGAAGATTACAAACCCTAGGTAGTGGTGAGCCTCACAAGCCGCCATTGGACTAAGTGTGCTAGGATAGTTGTTTAGAACTTCCCTTTCCGAGACTTACCCGGTAAGGATAGGTTAGACCTCTAGGCAACAAATCCGGTTTGTGTAGAATTCCAATCCTTAGGTTCTTAGAGACTTACCCGGTAATGAGATCTTAGGAATGGATTAGTGGACCATGATACTTACCCGGTGATTGATCCCACTCTAGAAACACTTACTCCCGACATATCATAGATCATCCAAGGAATGATTAGATAACTTGAGTCCTATGCTATAATCAAAATTTCCAACCCCTAGAATCCGTTTCTCTCTTTTGATTCATATCTCGTGTTTAGCTTGTTTCTTTGTGTTGATTCGTTAGCTTAGTTGATTGCTTACTTTTGCATGAATTATGATCCTTGATTGATTACCTAAAAACCAACCAAAAACATTGTGTTTTCCATTTTCTTTATTCCTCATCTTATCTTAGTCTAGATTCACACTATCTTTTATCATTGAATGACTTAGTTTCACCTCAGTCCTTGAGTTCGACCTCGGAATACTATCCCTACTACAAACATCCCATACACTGCGGGTTTCGCTAGGTAGTTTAGGATTTAGTTCGAGATATAAATGTAAAGCTTTTTTTTGTGCTACATCCTAGCGTGAACAAGTTTTTGGCGCCGTTGCCGGGGACTAGGTGTAGATTGAGTCTATTTGTGATTGCTTATAGTGTAGATCTTTCTTGTTGCTTTTGATCTCTCTTTGGTGTGTGTCTTTGCTTTTCAGGACATTTCTTACTCTTTAGGTGTATGCGAAGACCTCATGGAAAGGATTTAGCTCCATTCGATCCCGAACCGGAGAAAACCCTTAGATGAAGATCAAAGAGCATTCGGAAAGAGAAGGAGATGGCCGGAAGAAACCTCCAAGCTGAATTGAATGAGGCTTTAGAGCAAATTAGACTAAGAGATGAGCTCTTGGAGGAAGAAAGGAGACTTGTCAATGAGAGGCAAGAGGCAACTAGGAGGGAGATTGATGAGATTAGGCAAGCCCTTGTTCAAGGAGAGCTTAATCGTCAACAACCTCCACCTCGTCCACCACCGGTGATACAACCGCAGCCGGCGGTTAATGTTAGGGTTGAGCCCATTGCCATTGAAGAGCCACAAACCCTAGGGAGACGTATGGATCCGGCACAAAGAGCACACCGTCCGGGTGTGAACTTAGGAGATCCCGCTACCCACAACTATGAGCTCCGCCCTCAAGTTCTACAAATGATCCGGCATAATCAATTTGGAGGGATGGAAGGAGAGTCTCCTCATCAACACTTGATGAATTATGAGATCTTGATGGAGACTCTTAGACCGCCAAGATTGGAGAGCAACAACCATAAGCTTAGGGCTTTTTCCTTCTCTCTTAAGGATAAAGCGTTGGCTTGGTATCAATCTATTTCACAAGGGCGAGTTGGTACTTGGGAGGAGATGGCCACCGAGTTTTTGACTAAGTTCTTCCCACCTTCCAAGACTACCGAATTAAGAGGGAAGATCAATGCCTTCGTGATGAAGGATAGAGAGAGTTTATTCAAGTCTTGGGAGAGGTTCAAAGATCTTCTCCTTGATTGTCCACACCATGGCATACCGAAAATTGAGCTATTGGAGATCTACTTCAAGGGACTTGATGAAGATAGCCAATTCAAGCTTCAATCCCTTTCCGGTGGGACTTTCATGGAGAAGCATGTAGATGACGCTTGGGAGTTTGTGGAGAAGCAAGATCTAGTAATTGAGAAATACTCCCATAGGAAGAGTGAAGGGAGAAAGGCAGGAGCATATGAGGTGAGTGAAGTCACCATGAGCAATTTCAAGCTTGACGCCATCAACAATGAATTGAAGTCCTTGAGGGAGTTGTGTGCTACAACTTTGAAGAACCAAGCAACTCCTCAAGTGCTTCCACAAGCCAACTTGTCTTCCAAAGAGGAGGATGTGAATTATATGGGAAGGGGCAACTTCAACAATTATCAAGGCCCAAGGAACTTCAACAACAACCGGTAATTCAACAATTACCGGCCCAACCACAACCATCCCAGGTTTTCTTACTCTAACCCGGATGGAGCCTTGAACCCTCCCGCTTCCACAAGTACAACTCACCCACCGAAAGCTTCACAAGAACCTCCACCCGGATTCACTCAACCTCCAAAGGATAGAACCGAGATGATTTTGAGCAATTGCTTGGAAGGTTGAGTGGTCTTGAGAGCACCGTGACTTCAATCTCTAAAGCCCAAAATGTTTTGGAAGCACAAGTGTTCCAAAAGGCGGGTGAAGCACATAGAGATCCGGGAAAGCTTCCCGGAAGAACCGAAGACAACCCAAGAGGCCAAGTATTGGCTATTACAACAAGGAGTGGGTTGAGCATGAAGGATCCTTTGCCCAAGGACAATGCTAAAGGGAAGCAAGTGGTGGTAGAAGAGGAAGTATTACAAGAAGATGGAGGCAAGCGCAAGGATGTTGAGCCAACATATGTGGCACCGCCTCCATACAAGCCACCACTACCTTTCCCACAATCACGAGCAAGAGCTCGCTTGGACAAGCACTTTGGTAAATTCCTTGAACTTATGTCTAAATTGCATATTAACATTCCGTTCATGGATGCTATCTTAGGAATGCCGGCATATGGCAAGTTTTTGAAAGAGATACTCTCCAACAAGAGCAAGTTGGAGGAGTATGGGGAAGTGAGGATGTCAAAGAGGTCCTCGGAGTTGATTCAAACAATGAAGGAGGAGATGCCTCCTAAGCTAAGAGATCCGGGGTCTTTTTGTGTGCCAATCGGAGTAGGGGAAGTGAGATATGAAGCATTATGTGATCTTGGGGCGAGTGTAAGCATCATCCCGCTTGCACTATGCACCAAGGTCGGTTTAGGAGAGCCAAAGCCGGTCAAGATGACTCTCTACATGGCGGACCGCTCAATCACCCATCCGGTTGGGATCCTAGAAGACATACCGGTGCAATTGGGGAAGTTCTATGTGCCCATAGACTTCGTTGTTTTGGACATTCCGGCGGACTATCCGGTTCCCATCATCTTGGGAAGACCCTTCCTAGCCACTTCCGGATGCCTAGTGGATTGCAAGAATGGGATTCTCTCCTTCAACATTGGAGAAGAGAACATCAAGTTTAAGTTATCCACCATGATGAAAGGGCCGACTCTTGATGAGGATCTATTCAACGTTGTTGAGCAAGAGGAATCTAGGGAAGTTGTGAGCTCGATCTTGATCAAGGATCCCTTGGAGAAGGTTCTTACCTTAAGTATGATGGAGGAAGGTGTTGAGAAGGATTGCAATGAAGAGATCAAGGCTTTGGAAACATTAGAAGAGGAGCCAAGAGTTGGATTTGAAGGCCACGAAGAGGTGTTGAACAGCTGCAAGTTCCACGGTCGAGATTTATGTTCCATGGCCATCAAACTCTCTGGACAACTCCGGGAAGCAGGCTTGGCAAAGTCCACGGCCGTGGACTTGGAGCAGACCGTGATTACAGCCGTGGTTTCCCATGAATCAGCCCTTGATGATGATCAAGCTTCAAGGAGCCTTGAAGGGTCTTCATTTGCTTTGGATTCATCTCATCCAACATTGTTTGGATCGTCTCCAATCGATAAAGGTCCTCCTCAACTTGAACTCAAACCCCTCCCCTCTCATTTAAAGTATGCTTTCCTTGGTGTTGATTCTACATATCCGGTAATTGTGAATGCATGCTTGAGTGATGATGAACTTACTAAGTTGTTGCATGAACTAAGATTGCATAGGAAAGCCATAGGCTATACTATTGACGATTTGGTTGGCATAAAACCTTCTTTGTACATGCATAAGATAATGATGGAAGATAATCATAAACCCTCTATTGAACATCAAAGGAGATTGAATCCTATAATGAAAGAGTTAGTCAAAAAGGAAATCATTAAGTTGCTAGATGCGGGAATTATCTACCCTATCTCGGATAGTAAGTGGGTTAGTCCCGTTCATGTAGTTCCTAAGAAGGGTGGGATGACCGTAGTGACTAATGAGAACAATGAACTAATCCCGACTAGAACGGTTACGGGGTGGAGGATGTGCATTGATTATAGGAAATTGAACATGGCCTCTAGGAAAGATCACTTACCTCTCCCCTTCATTGACCAAATGCTAGAAAGGTTAGCTCAACACTCTCATTTTTGCTATCTAGATGGCTATAGTGGATTCTTCCAAATCCCTATCCACCCCGATGAACAAGAGAAAACAACATTTACATGTACATGGGGTACTTTTGCATATAGGAGAATGCCATTTGGGTTGTGTAATGCACCCGCCACCTTCCAAAGGTGTATGATGGCTATCTTTTCGGAATACATAGAAAATATCATGGAAGTGTTTATGGACGATTTCTCTGTTTATGGTTCTTCCTTTGATAATTGCTTAGCTAACTTGTCATTAGTATTACAAAGATGTGAGGAGACAAATCTTGTCTTGAATTGGGAAAAATGCCACTTCATGGTAAGTGAAGGCATTGTGTTAGGACACTTGGTGTCTAACCGCGGCATTGAGGTTGATAGGGCCAAAATTGAAACGATAGAGAAGTTGCCGCCACCTACCTCGGTGAAGAGGGTAAGGAGTTTCTTAGGGCATGCCGGTTTTTACCGGAGGTTTATTCAAGACTTCTCTAAAATTTCTAAGCCTCTCACTAACCTACTAATGAAGGATGTTGATTTTGTCTTTTCCAAAGATTGTCTTGAGGCTTTTTGTAGGTTGAAAAACGCCTTGGTCTCCGCACCTATCATGCAACCTCCGGATTGGAGTTTACCATTTGAGATCATGTGTGATGCAAGCGATGTAGCCGTTGGGGCTGTTTTGGGGCAAAGGAAAGATGAGCGCACTCATGCCATTTATTATGCTAGCAAAACGCTAGATGATGCCCAACTCAATTATGCTACCACCGAGAAGGAGTTGCTAGCAGTTGTGTATGCATTTGAGAAGTTCCGCTCATATCTTGTTGGAGCGAAGGTCATAGTTTATACAGATCATGCTGCGATCCGTTATCTACTTACCAAGAAGGATGCCAAACCTAGGTTGATTCGGTGGATCCTTCTTCTACAAGAATTTGATTTGGAAATCCGGGACAAGAAGGGATCCGAGAACTTAGTGGCGGATCACCTTAGTAGACTCCCTCCATTAGAGCTTGAGAGAGATGACATCCCGATTGATGACTCATTCCGGGATGAGCAATTACAAATGGTGGAGGAATGCTTGTTCCAAGTGTCTAGAGGAAGTGAGCCATGGTATGCCCACATTGTGAACTATCTTGTGTGTGAGGAAGTGCCTCCCGGTTTGTCATATGCCCAAAGGAAGAAGTTCTTCAATGATGTGAGGCATTACTATTGGAGTGAGCCACTCTTATTCAAGAGAGGGCCAGATGGAATGTTTAGAAGATGCATACCGGAAGATGAAGTGGAGAGTGTGATCCGGCATTGTCACTCCTTACCATGTGGAGGCCATGCTAGCTCACACAAGACGTGTGCAAAGGTATTGCAATCCGGTTTTTATTGGCCTAACTTGTTTAAAGATGTGCAAGGTTTTGTAGCGGCATGTGATGCTTGCCAAAGGACGGGCAACATCTCAAGAAGGAATGAGATGCCCTTGAACAACATCCAAGAAGTGGAGATATTTGATGTGTGGGGTGTGGACTTTATTGGACCATTCCCTTCTTCATGTGGCAATCTCTACATCCTATTGGCGGTGGACTATGTGTCAAGATGGGTGGAGGCAATCGCCTCTCCTACAAATGATGCCAAGGTGGTGGTGCCGTTCTTCAACCGAGTGATCTTCCCTAGGTTTGGTACACCAAGGGTGATTATTAGTGATGGAGGGAAGCACTTCACAAATAGGAACTTTGGAGCGCTTTTGGCTAAGTATGGGGTGACTCATAAGGTGGCAACACCTTACCATCCCCAAACTAGTGGCCAAGTGGAGATCTCCAACCGGGAGATCAAAACCATCCTTGAGAAGACGGTATCTAGGACGAGAAAAGATTGGGCTATGAGGCTTGATGATGCCTTATGGGCATATAGAACCGCCTTCAAGACACCGATTGGCACCACTCCTTACAAGTTGGTTTATGGCAAGTCTTGCCACCTCCCGGTAGAGATGGAGCATAGAGCTTATTGGGCCATTAAGTGGCTAAATTTTGATCTCAAGGAGGCGGGAAAGAAGAGATTGCTTGAATTGAATGCCCTTGAGGAGATCCGGTTGGATGCTTATGAGAATGCCCGGATCTATAAGGAAAGAACCAAGCGGTGGCATGACAAGAGGATCATCCCCAAAGAGTTGAGTGAAGGAGACCTTGTCCTTCTCTTCAACTCAAGGCTAAGGCTTTTTCCCGGAAAGCTCAAATCAAGATGGACCGGGCCATATGTGGTGAAGAAGATCTTTCCCCATGGAGCTATTGAAATTGGAGGGGATCATTGTGAAAACTTTAAGGTGAATGGGCACCGGTTGAACAGGTATATCCCGGGAGCTCCGGTAGATATGATTGCCCCACTTTACCTTGAGTAGACGCCCCCGAGTTTGGTCAAGCTAATGACCTTAAAGAAGCGCTTGGTGGGAGGCAACCCATTGGTAACGTTTTTCTCTTTTCATTTTTCGTTTTTGCTTAGATCTTTTCTATTTTTGTGTGCTTTGTGTGTTTGGTGTGTTTTATGTGTGCTAGAACCTTAGTAGCATGGGAAGCCTTGTTTGGCATGTGAATGATGATGATGAACCCCTCATCAACTATGGGTGGAGCGGACGCGGAACTTGGACGGCTAGCGGCGCCTAGCGCGGGTTCCAACGCTTTGATGAACACTTAGAGCTCTCTACCATTCTTGATAGGATCATCCGCCATCAATCCATTTAAGTCATCCCAAATACCATAGCTAACCATTTTTACATTGTGAGAACCCTCTTTCACTCTTCTCTACTTCATTTACACATTGGGGACAATGTGTTTCTAAGTATGGGGTGGGGTTTGCATAATCCTTTGCATGATGAGCATCTAGGATAGTTTAAAATCTCTACTTCATTAAATTTTTTTTTTTTTGTGCTTTCTAGGCTTGGATATGATCCTAATGATGAATCTTGTCTTGTGAATTGGCTATGGATGGCCTTATGTGTTAAATTGATGATAGCATTTGTGGACTTGAAGTACTTCTTTTGAAACCATGAATGATTTGTGATCATGATATTTGCCTAGAATGGACTGAGTATTGAAGGTCGAAATTACATGATAGTTCTTGCATACCATCTAGGAATGAATGAGGCAATTCATTTTTCTCTACTTCTCATCTTAATCATGATTGCTTGAGCACCTCAATTGAGATAAAGTTGACCTCTTTTAACCCATCCGGGAATAGGAGCATGCTAGTGTGTTAATGTGTGTGAAAAGCAAGTGTGGGGTGAAGTTGTTGATAAAAAGAATATCATGCATAAAATGCTGAATTTGTTGTGAAAAGTGTAGCCAAAAATATAGGTTTGGGGACGTTGTTTTAAATGACAAGTAACTCGGTACACTTCACATAATCGGGTGTTGGTGTCTTGCCAAAGTCAAATAAACCAATAGTCCTAACGAGCTTTGGTATGTGTGCCCGGTGTGGATGCACCTCGAAAACTAAGAAAAAGCCCGAGGACGGCTAATCACCAAGGTTTCGGCTTTTGTACACCAATGCCATTGTCTCAAAAATAAGTTAAAGAAAAGAAAAGAAGGAAAAGATAGAGAAAAATATACACTTGAGGGAAGTTGATCGAGGACAAGATTGTGGAGTTAGTTCCATTCCCGGATTAACATCACATAACCTAGAAAAATCCCCACCTAATCACAACGTTTCTTAGCCTTTTATTTTACAAGACCTTATGACCTATTTGCACGTTTGTAAGACTTAGTAATCCAGATTGGATATGCTCTCGATCTTCTTGGTTTCTTCATTTTTACATCTCATGCATGCTTTTGAGCTAAGTACAATTGTCTTTTCATGCATTCAATTATTTGATGCGTGATTGCTTATCCATTGCCATGAAACATGACTTTGAAGGTGATCCAATAGTAGAAGCACAAAACCAAAAAGATTTTGCCATTTTTCTGCATACATAAATCATGTTATCTCTTAGTCTATAGTTGGGAGTTTGCTCAGGGACGAGCAAACCTTAAGTATGGGGTATTTTGATAACACGATTTATTGCTTAGTTTTAGGTAATCATTTAGATAGATTTCTCACTCATTCGTGCATGGTTTAGCACTAGTTCACGACGTTTGCACTCAATTCACGTACTTTGTCGAGATAGACGTCTACACGGACTTGTGCGTTGCTTTATAGGTATTTCGGGAGATTTAGGAGCTAAAACGATACGTTGGAGGATCGTTCATCTAGATGACACACCCTCGGATTCATTAGGACACAAGCTAAAGGCTAAGGAGGACTCACGGAACCTTGCCAACACAAGCCATGCATCAAACCATGGCTCAACAAGCCTAGAAGGAGCTTCTGGAGCAAACCACGGTCTAGACCAAGACCACGACCGTGGTTCTACCCGTGGATTTTGCCAGATTCTTGTGACAGCTGTGCCACGACTCTCATGGCCAGCTCATGCAAAATTTATTATAAAAGTGGTCCTTCATTGGTTGAGAAGGGCATCTGGGAGCAACTCTCCATTATCAAAATCTTCCAATCAAAAATACTCTCTCAACAAGAAGTCTTTCTAGGAAGGAAAGTGCCAACAAGGAAGAAGAAGAGCTCCATTGAAGAGGAGAAGAAGAACACACACCATTTCCACACCTTGATAGTTTTTGTAGTGAAGAATTCCGGATTCTATTTCTAGAGTTGTATGAACCATTTGAACTTTCTTTAAGAAGGATTGTGAGTTACTCTAATTCTATTTTCAGCTTGGTTTTGTTTTAGTTCACTTGTTCATCTCTTTTCCTTCACTATCTTGCAAATGAATGCTATGAGTTTATGTATGATGATTTCGATTGTTATGATGAATGTTGTAGGCTAAATAGATGTGATTCTAGGGTAAGGAAAGGATGATTGTGGCTAGGACTATGATAGTATGCACTTAGATTTACCTTTGGATGAGTAACTTACAAGAACGAACTCTCTGTTAAAGTCCACGGGTGGATCTTCCCATTCCACGGCCGTTGATGCATAGAACAGCCCGCGGTTTCTCCTGGTTCGATGAATCTAGTTTTAGATTGTTAGAATGTTGAAATCCTAGGTGTTTGTTGAGTTAATCTAGCCTAGGGTGACCTAGTGTTAGCTACTAAGTGTTAGAAGAGACCTACCCGGTGGTTCTTACCCTTAGATTTCGAAGATTACAAACCCTAGGTAGTGGTGAGCCTCACAAGCCGCCATTGGACTAAGTGTGCTAGGATAGTTGTTTAGAACTTCCCTTTCCGAGACTTACCCGGTAAGGATAGGTTAGACCTCTAGGTAACAAATCTGGTTTGTGTAGAATTCCAATCCTTAGGTTCTTAGAGACTTACACGGTAATGAGATCTTAGGAATGGATTAGTGGACCATGAGACTTACCCGGTGATTGATCCCACTCTAGAAACACTTACTCCCGACATATCATAGATCACCCAAGGAATGATTAGATAACTTGAGTCCTATACCATAATCAAAATTTCCAACCCCTAGAATCCGTTTCTCTCTTTTGATTCATATCTCGTGTTTAGCTTGTTTCTTTGTGTTGATTCGTTAGCTTAGTTGATTGCTTACTTTTGCATGAATTGTGATCCTTGATTGATTACCTAAAAACCAACCAAAAACATTGTGTTTTTCATTTTCTTTATTCCTCATCTTATCTTAGTCTAGATTCACACTATCTTTGATCATTGAATGACTTAGTTTCACCTCAGTCCTTGAGTTCGACCTCGGAATACTATCCCTACTACAAACGTCCCGTACACTGCGGGTTTCGCTAGGTAGTTTAAGATTTAGTTCGAGTTATAAATGTAAAGCTTTTTTTTGTGCTACATCCTAGCGTGAACAAACTTCAACAAACTTAGGCTGCGGGTCGGTGGTTGTTGCTCCGCTCCTAGTTGTGATAGCCATCACCCTTCCTTTCGGGTTATCCTCCATCTTTCCTGGAAGTTTTCCTTGATTTCTAGGAACTTCCTCAGCATTGCTAAACATTTTGTTTTCTAAAACCTTTTGAGTTTTATCAACCTTAGTGATGTGACTCTCCAACCCTTGAAGCTTTCCCAAGATCGTTTCCAGCACGGGATCGGGCTTCTCTTTCTCCGAAGTGCTTCCACTATTAGATGTTCGCCCCTGGCTTTTCAATGGAATGAAAGAAGAAGATGGTGGAGTTAGTGAATTTCCTGAATTGGGATAAGAATTACCGGAGTTTTGTTGTTGGTTGGAACGCCAATTGTTGTTGTTTGAACTCCTATTGTTGTTCCAATTGTTATTCCGGTTGTTGTTGTTCCAATTGTTCCGGTTGTTGCAATTGGTATTCTCATTCCCATTGTGGTTATTGTTGTTTCCTAAATAACCAACATCTTGCTCCTTAGGCTTTTGAAAGCTAGCTTCGATGACTTCCTTCAATTATTTAATCTCGGTGTTGAGAGAAAAGATTTGAGTTTGAGCAGCTTGTGTTAGCTTTGCTCCTTGCTCCACTCGATTAGCTTCTACCTTCCGATGAGAGTATTTCTCAATGACTCGGGCTTGCTTCTCAATGAAGTCCCAAGCGTCATCTTCCCTCATGTCCATGAATGTGCCACATGAAAGGGATTGGAGCTTGAATTGTGTTTCCACATCCAGCCCCTTATAGTATATCTCCAATAACTCCAATTTGGAAATGCCATGGTGTGGGCAATCCAATAGTAAATCCTGAAATCTTTCCCAAGACTGAAACAAACTTTCATTAGATCTCATAGAAAAAGCATTAATTTTACCTCTCAACTCCGCCGTCTTGGATAGCGGAAAGAACTTGGTTAGGAACTCCGAAGATAGATCCTCCCATGTTTTGAGTCTTCCATTTGGAAGAGCTTGATACCAAGATAAAGCTTTCCCTTTCAAAGATAAAAAGAATGGCTTGATCTTGTAATTGTTGGTGGTTGCATTCTTTGGCTTCATTGTCTCCATCAAGATCTCAAAATTCTGTAAATGTTGATGTGGAGATTCGACACTCGTTCCTCCAAACTGGCTTTGGCAAACGATGGTAATAACTTGTGGGTTAAATCTAAACCCCTGAATATCGTCAGCATCAAATTTTACACCTAGACGGCGTGGTTGCTGAATCGGATCCATCCTTTGGCCAAGAGTTCTTGGCTCTTCATCTACACGAGCGGCTCTCACACCCCCAGCCGGGATACGATGATTGGCGACTGGTCTTGGATTATTCTAGTTCGCATTGATCGTTGGATCAATGTCCTCTAGCGACGGCATGGAGTAGTCGCTCTCTTCATCGGATGAGTCGGTTCTAACCGATCTTGTCGGTTTTCTTCTCTTCTTCTTCTTCTTCTTAGAACCACTCATCTCCAACCTCATTTGCAGCATCATGTCCTTGAGCTCATCAATTTCCAATTGATGACGCTCCGATTCTTCCCTGCAAGTCTTCTCGCTCCATCTAAGTCGAGCTTCGGAATCATCCGACTCTGCTTGGATATCCCTCTCTTTACTTTCAGCCATCTTTCTTTCTTTGAGCTTCTTTCTCAAAGTCTTCTCAAGTTCTTGATCAAGAGGTAAGAGGTCTTTGTTGGTGCTAGACCTGCGCATATACCTAAGATAACCGGCAAATATCACTTAAAAGAGATATCAAATGACAAGAGCATAGCTCCCAAGCTCGACAACCGAAAACCGAAGTTTGGTTTAGACCAAATCCCCGGCAACGACGCCAAAAACTTGTTCGCCCTAAAATATGCATGCAATCAAGTCTTAAAGTTATAAAACTAGAATAAAAGCAAGCGAACCCGCAGTGTACGGATCGGCGGAGATTAGCAAGTATTCCAGAGTGTCGATCACAAGGATTTGGTGAAACAAAACCCAGTCTCAAGTTATCGAGCAATTAGAAGGTAAAGCTTCGCAAATATTGGGAAAACAGCAACCCTAAAGATCCAAGTATCCAATTGTGGCAATCAATTCAAGATATACTAAAAACTAAGGACAAAGTTAAGAGTTGCAAAGGTATGCTAAAGTAAAGCAATGTACGATGAAGTTCCAAGACTTTATATGACTTATCTAAAGACACTCTCTATAAAGGTTGTTGAGGCTTCAGTAGAGAAAGGATCTATGGACAAGAATTAATTTCAAATACCCAAACTTGTAACCCAAGGATCAAAACTAACTAAAACGATTAATGTTGTGAGACTCGAAATCGAAATAGAGGGTGATGAGTCTCACTACTACCTAGAAAAGGGCAAGCCAAGACTAGATTAAAGCTAATCTTTAACCTTGGATCAAAGTAAAAGCAAAGTTCGTAAACTAGGGTAAATCACGGTCAGATCTTGAGAACCACGGCCGTGGACACCCAAGAACAACCCGTGATTTGGGTTCGTCGATGATATTTCTCTGACTCTCAGAGTCCGATCAAATTACGATCGATCTATCATTATCTAAGCCACAACTATCAACCCTTCACCTTAGAATTGCTAAAGGGTTTTAGCCAACAATCATTGTCATGATATCAATATTCAAATCAAAGAGAATAAAAGATGAAAACCCTCAAATACTTAATAGAACTTCGAAACCAATTCTCAAACCCGAACACAAGAAGTGATAATCAATGGATTCAGAATATAAAACACAAAACCTCACAATAATCTAAGGTAAGTATGAAGAACAAGTTGTCAATCCGTCTTCAATGCCAAAACCTAAGAAAGAGGTTAAAAACATTCGGCGATCTTCAATCCACCCTAGGCAAGAATGCTCCAAGCAAAGTAAGCGGCCGTCCACGTCTCTGCGAGATCCAACGCAAATGTAACGGGAATAAGCCGTAAGCATCGATGCCCAAAACTATCTTTTCTGACCTTTTTATAAGAGGGGGAAAAGGTAACCGTCCCGGCCCATCACGTAAATAACGTGGCAATTTTAGACTCGTCAAAAGATCGCCGAAATCACGGTCTCAAGAGATTCCACGACCGTGGTTTAGAGCGTGGAATTGGATTACGGTCCCTCGTGACTTCCACGACCGTACTTTGGGCCGTGTAACTTACTGGAATGCTCCACGCTCATGATGCCAAGATCCACGGCCGTGGTTTAGAGCGTGGACTCTTCTACGGCCGTAATTCAGGGCGTGGAAGTGCAAAATGCTTGTAGTTTCCTTTGTGTCGTGACATTCTTCATCCTAGCTCTTTCCTTAGCTTCCTTGATGTGTTCCTAATCCTCGGATATGATCGATTCCTGTTTTTTCTCTCTTAATAGCTCCCATTTAGCTCCTTTTCACCTACAATCAACACAAAGCTAGTGTAGACATCCATATCGACAATAATAGAGGAACAAGCTAACAATTGCTTCTAAACTTCATCCATGTACACAATAATGAGATAAAAACAACCAAAATAAGTGTCTAGAATATTGTAATATTTCATGCTAACAACACCCCGAATCCGAGGGACTCGGGGTGCTACGGGGTAGGATCTCACAATGGATCCTGACCCTAGCTTGACAACAAGTTCAATGGATCTTACAACAAGACACAAATAAATATAAAACCAAATACATAAAACTGTAAAATCATATCTCAAAAATACATACAAAACCACATCCGAGTACAAAACGGCAATATCAAACATGTGTATACATCCACATCCCAAAAACCCATACGCATCCTAATGTACGGAAGCCCTCGGCTGATCACCCCACTGAATCACTTTGCAGTCTTCCTATCCGGCATAATATTTACAACACGGTATAAAACCGTTAGCTAACAGTTCATGAAGAATAATAAAGGTAATAGCACATACAAACACGTAGTCACATCGCAATATGCAATGCTCACAACATATCCGTTTATTATCTTCATTTCGTTATACTATTACTTATTCAACTTATTTTTTGACACGAGGAGCACCTAGAACCTCGCCAATCCACAATATCAATATTCTCAAAGATCATAAGTATCAATTCATAAAATTAACATTTACAATTCCTCGAACCTCTCAAGGTATCATCTAATCAACATTCCTCAATCTCAGTTCTAATCCTAATTTAATTAATTAACCTTTAATTAATTAAATGAACTTTCATGAGAATAACGTTTTGCCCGCAGGCAATTTTTTAACCCACCTGTCATCAGATTTCATCAAACAAACAACCCATAATCCCCAGAATAATATAACGAACATAATGAAATTCCTAATTATCCACTTTGACAAGCCTAAGGCCAATTTAGGCCAAATCGCAATACGTAAAACGAATAAATTCATAGTTTATTCGTTACTAACCCGATTGACAATCCGAAAGAAGATTCGGAATCACAACGATGCAGGCTACGCTTGGAAAACATCAAATTCACTGGAATCTGAGCGACGGAACCGACCTGGTGATATATATGCTCGACCAGATCTTCATTAGCTCAGAAACGTAGAAACTCGGTACCAAATGAAGATAATGAAGAGAGGAATCCAAAAACTCAAACGGATTTAAAATCAGATTAGAAACGGAGTGTAGATATGAGTTTGAAGGTTAAGAGAAATTAGAGCTTTTACGAGGAAATGAATTAATAAACGATTTTCCGCTATTTAACGTAGACGATAATTATCCTTTAGCGAAGTTGATAATTATCCTTCAACGATCCAAAGGCGGGTTGACCCCCTTCTCCAAACTTCTCGAAATTGGAATAATAAATCTGGAATATTGTAGGGTTAATTTTCCGCAACTGCCTTGGAAAACGTGTATTCCTAAGCCGTCTTTCTTAGCCGCTAAGAAATGAAATAGCGACTCTTTTTGCCGTTCTGTCTTTCCATATTATTTCATATCTTGGACATGTCTGATGTCCTGATCATTTCTCTCAACTGCATTTTTACTAATTGAAGCTCCCAAATGCTCCAAATAACACCGGAGGGTAAACATAATTGCCCGGGGAAAGAAGTGAAAAATTCCCCATAAGTCCAAAATTACGCCAAGAACATAACGGTTGGACTCATACATCACTACACACGCTTCGCGAGTTATGTGTCAAATACTATCAACAATTAAGTTAATCAACATTAATCATCATTAATTAGGATTCGAAAATCCTAACTCTTACATCACACCCCTTAAGAAAAAGTTTCGTCCCGAAACTTTAAACAATCCCAAATCCTCTAGGTCCCATATGCCGAGGTATAAAACACTCACTCACGCACAGGCATAACATCTCCAATAATCCTAAACTCATCCCAAAGGCACAGAGGTAGAACATCTCCGGCAAATCTAAACCCATCACAAAGGTACGGGAAAAAAATCTCCGACAAAGCATAGTCATAACTCAAAGGCATGGAGGAAGAACATCTCCAGCAACTACAACCACAAGAATAGTGTGGAGGAAGAACATCTTTAGCAACTATAACCACAACAATAGCGTGGAGGAAGAACATCTCCAACAACTATAATCACAATATCACAACTTGAATCATGGAGGTAAAATCAGCTCCAACTATCCTAATCTCGCTCTATAGCATGGAGGTAGAACCATCTACAGCTAGACTAGTATCATAACTCACTAGCATAGAGGTAGAACCATCTCCAACTATAATCGCAAATCATTCTAGCAAAACAAGATCTACTAAAATCACACATCACAGTCTAGTATAACAATAAAAACACATATCAAATCACATAATCACATAAGCACATAAGTTTAACAAGAACTACCAAAACTCTCTCGTGAATCATGTAAGGGCAATTCTATGCTATCAGTATCCACTCTTGGATCGCATCATCCTGTACCTTCTTAGGTTTACACTATTAACACTCTGACCAAGACATGTCAATTATCGATATACGGTCTTAACCACAAATGGTAATTTGACCATACCAATATACAGACTAGCGTGTAAGCTCTTAACATTCTTCTTCAAGTCGGTATAAATACGATCTTGCTAGTATAACCATCCTTCCAAGGATGACCGGCTATCATAATACGTAAACTCACACTTACGATTGCATGCATCGACTGCAACATCTTTAAGGATCTCATCCATCTCTATCCGAGATAATAAATCACATTATCCCATGAAATCTCATTATTTGTCCACTGAATTCCTCAACTATCCGAATCACCATCCACGCGTTTCCTTTATGTAAATAACACATGCCGTACTAGCCAATCTATCTCCCACAACTCAAGTAATAAAGTTCTTGCTCGGTCTCAAACCGATAACAAAGTTCATGGAGATAACCTCCCACTTCCACTGCAACACTGGCAGTGGATGGAGTTCTCATCCGGGTATACAATGCTCTATCTTGATCAACTGATAGTTCACATTCTAGGCCACAAACCGGCCATGTTGTGCTTCAGTCCATCTCAGTAGAACGAGCGCCTCACATACTGATACATCTTACTCGCACCTGGGTGCACTGAGTAAGGAGTGGCGTGGGTCTCCTGCAGAATCCTCTGTCTCAACTCTACATCAGCGGATACACAGATGCGTTCACATCGTCCCATTACTCCATCTAATCTTATGGAGAAATGTGGCGTATCACCACAAGACATCCTGTCTCCGATCTGTCTCAACGTCGGGAAGGTCTCCTATTTTTGTTGACTCTCGCTCCACAGATCAGGTAGAACCTCTAGAGAAAACAATTGACCGTCCTCATCAGGGAACCGAATGTCCACTTCTAGCCACACTAGATCTCTCTACAACTGGGGTTGAATCGTCGGTCGTGCAATCGCCTTATCTTGAGGTGTCTTCATACTACGGCATCAGCGATTACATTCGTTCTACTGAATGACACAAGAATTCCAGGTTACAATCCTTAATCAACTCAAGCAGTTATTCAATACTTACTGAGTAAAACTAGACTTCAGACTCTTATGGTCTCGGAAGATCAGACATAAAGCATGAACTACTACAGCTAACTTGAGGTTGTGAATCGGGTAATACCCTTCATATGTCTTCCACTGCCGAGATGCATAGGCGATTACCCTACCTCGCTGCATCAATACACATTCCAAGCCTTGCTTGAATGCATCACTATACACTACAAAATCATCAGTGCCCTCTGGTTGTGGTAAGATAGGAGAAGAAGTCAATCTCCTCATCAACTCCTCAAAACTCTAAGTACACGGCTCGGACTATACCAACCGAGTAGTATTCCTCATCCAGCTAATAAGTGATCGGGCACTCGCAGAAATTTCTTCCACAAACTTTCTCGATATTTGTCGGTGTCATCTATGTTGTTACAGACTCGCTCTTTGCCAGATCAACCTTGATCTCTTTAGAGGAAATCACATGACTTCAAAAGGTCACCTCAAACATCCAAAACTCGCACTTAGAGAGCCTGACATACAACTCTCTACCGTGTAAAACTTGTAAACCCGTCCTCAATATCTTGCGTGTTCCTCTGTGCTACAAGAGTACACCAAAGTTTCATCAATGAAGACCACCACAAACTGATCCAAAAATTCAATAAATAGGAATGCATCTTTCCTTCAAGTTGCGTTTCGATGAAGTAACAAGCTTTAGAAACCTTAGCCATCCTCTTTGGTGTAACTAACACCGAAATCACCTTTTACAACACCTCATCGGATGTGGTGATGCCGAAGGATATGGAATGCATCTTTCCTTCTTTGCCACTTTTGTTACACGCTAAACGTCTTCTCAAGATTGTTACTTCATCGAAACGCAACTTGAATCTTCCACTTGGGTACTCTACAATCTAAGTAGGGTAACTATCTCGTTCCTTACTACGATCCACACGTCGCCGACAGTCTCGGAAATAACATTCTCAGTGTCTTCCTCAATTCTATCCTCCGTCTTTAACGGATCAACAATGGGGATTCGACCCCAACCTCTCGCTATTGGAGGTCTACTAACTCGTCCACGACCTAGGAATACCGGAGATAGAGGTGGTCTACCTCTTCCCCGTCCTATAGCAGACGTGGCTCTAGTTTCATCCATATGTGGTATAAACATATCTAACCGTATGAAGCTATAACATATATATATATATATATATATATATATATATATATATATATGTATATAATACTCAAATCCAAATCAAACATACACAGTCCAACACACACACACACATATATAATTCTGAGATCCTCAAAAGGGGTGATGGCTTCCCGTACATTCTATCCTAAATAAAATGTATACACATTTCAAAACCAAATTCCTATTGCAATATCAGACCCCTTTCGGGTTCTGTTTATTTATCTATTCGACTTTTATTGCAGATTGCAAGTGCCATTGTTGTCAACCTAACACCCCGAATCCGCGGGACTCGGGGCACTACGTGCTAGGATCTCACAATGGATCCTGACCCTAACTTGAGAACAAGTTCACTAGATCTTACAACAAGGAACAAATAAATGTAAAACCAAATACATAAAACTATAGAATCATATCTCAAAAATACATACAAAACAACAACCGAGTACAAAACGGCAGTATCAAACATGTGTATACATCCACATCCCAAAAACCCATATGCATCCTAATGTACGGAAGCCCTCGGCTGATCACCCCACCGGATCACTCTACAATCTTCTTATCTTGCAGAATATCTACAAGACGGTATAAAACCGTTAGATAACAATTCATGAATAAGAATAAAGGTAATAGCACATACAAACATGCAATCACATCGCAATATGCAATGTTCACAGCATATCCGTTTATTATCTTCATTTCGTTATACCATTACTAATACAACTTATTTTTTGACATGAGGAGCACCTATAACCTCGCCTCTCTCCCCTTTCACACAGGTTTGGAATCGGGGTTCAAGCTTCCCCACCTGGAGTACCGGTTGCAGAGAACCTCCACACTCTCGATGATGTAAGACCGCAGTTTTCACCTTCACCGCCCCGCGGTGAAGAAGGCCGCTCCAGCGGCAAGCTGAGTCTGTCACCGCCCCCGTGGTGACAAGGGGCCACCCCTGCGGCACGAGCGGTCCGCCCCTACGGATTCACTACAGATCGCGCCTGATCTGGTGTTCGTTCGTTTTATCTTCTTTTCATAGATAGAAGAACCAATCTTCTATCTTATGGGCCGGCTTCCTTATCTTCTTCCTAAACCTAGAATATCTTTCCTTCTATCTTTCCATCCCTTTCCTATATATCCCCGTATTTTCTTCATTTTCCCGTTTCTTGCTTACGCTTTCTTCAACCCTTGAGTGTTGTAACCTTGCTTCTTGTGATCTTGCTGAACGTGTAAGTTCTTCCCCCTTGTGCTTCATCATGTTCAGGTGTTTGTGCACCTTGTTTCCTTCTGTTTCATTTTCTTCTTCGTTCTTTCTTTTCTTCTCCTCCAAGAATCAAGTTTGAACCTTGATTCTTGTTAGAATCTCCGTTGTTGATGTATTGCCGTTGTTAGGCTCTTTAGGTTGAGTCTTGACGTGGTTGGATCAAAGATTCGAGCTTTGGATTCCTTGCGAAGAAATTTCTGTCGAGAGCTATCCCGACAGTGTTTACTGTCACGAATCCGCCCTCGCGGTTGCACATCCCCGCCCCCACGGCAAGCCGCCCCTATGCCTTGCTCCTCCGCCCCTGCGGTTTCTTCTTCAGTAACTCCCGTTCTTGTGAGTTGCTTCCCTCCTTGCTTTCCTCGTTCATTCCCTTGATTCTTATGGATGCTCTTTGCCCCCTAAGTGTTCTGTAAGACAAAGGTTGAGACCTTAGCTTGTGTAGATCTCTTAGAAATCATTGAGACTAGAAGTTATAGACTTCTAGTAATCGTTTAAGTTTTAATTCTTGTAGCCTTGTATGAACAAGATTTCCTTGGTCCTTTCCTAAGGGAAACTGAGTTGTTCCCTGAGTTGTTGTTGAGCTTTGAGATTACCTTCGAGTGAGGTAAGTCCCTTTAACTTACTTAGCTTTATTCCGTATATTGGTTTGAGTGTTTTGGCTTATTTGTATTGTTTATCATGTTATAACGGATAACCGGAATAAGATTCACGCTTCTAACCGTAATTGGCCCAAGTGTATGATAACCGGGCGGTGACCACTTGTCTAGTTCGATAGGAGACTAGAATGTTCTCTTGCAACCCAGGCCCACAGGTAACAGATAATACTAATCTATTCTTGTTGGTAGACGGAAGCGGAGGCGAGTTTCGGGAGATTCTCGTTTGACAAAAGAAGTGAATTAGTAATGGATAACTTAATGAAAGATAATAACCGGTTGAGTGCGAGCATGCTATATATTTACATTACCTTATGTGTGTTTGTGCCTTTACGTTCTTTTTGATATCTAGAATGTTAGCTAACGATTTATACCGATGTTGTAGATGTTCCACAGGTTGAGGATGTTGCTGAGTGATCTGGATGGTGTGGTGAGCCTGGTTTCCCGTACATTATAGGACGGCATCAGGTTTATGTTGTTGTTTTCCCTTTTGTTTTGAACTTGGCTGCGAGTCTTTTACAGTTCATGTCGTTTAAACCTTTGGTTTTATACGGAGTTTTGGTTTTCATTTGTCTATGCCTGTTGTAAGATCCGTTGTGTCGTTGCTACTCTGAGGGTCGAGACCTATTGTGAGGTCCTAGCCCGTAACGCTTTGAGTTCCCAGAACTTGGGGCGTTACAATATGGTATCAGAGGTCTAGGTTGGCAATAATGGCACTCAAAATCTTCTAAAGGTCGGTTAGATAAATATACAAAACCCACAAGGTTTCTATGTTTTTCAAAAGGGGGTTTTTGTTTTAAACTTTCGATCTGGGATAGATGTACTGGCGACCACCACTACCTCCGCGGATCTCAACAATGTAGTTTCTTTTGGCCTTTATGTGCTTTTTGTGGATTCATGCTTTAGTTGTAGCGTGGCCTTATATATAGTCTTATATATCTATATATCCCTATCGCAGATGACACGTACTAGAGCTACATCTGCTATGGGGCGAGGAAGGGGTCAACCACCTCTTTCACCTGGCATCCGTGGACGAGGACGTATAGGAAGACCTCCACTGGCTAGTGGTCGGGGCCAAGCCCTAGTTGCTGATCCGCCTATCGCTAAGGCGTTCGCTGAATAAGTTGCTGAGAGTGTTGTTCCTGAGGCTGGGAACGGGATCGCCGCTAGGTCCGGAGCACATAGAGCGCCATCGACGGAGTCTGGTCGAGTGTCTATAGAAGCTTTTACATATCGCGACTATGTATAGAGAGTTGAAGAGGCTATTAAGACTGGAAGACCTATACCAGTGCCACCAATTCCCGCGAGATCAGTTGAGGTTTCACAAAGAGTTACGCAGGTTGTTGCTGCACCTTCTAGATTTCCGGCTGAGGTGAGAGAGCAGAAGCCCAATAGTTGGTTGAAGGCTTTCGACCAGCTGAAGGTTCCCTGTTTCATAGGAAAAACAGGATTGGAAGTGGAGTTGTGGCTGAGACAATTGAATTCTTCTATGGAGGTGATCGGTTGCCTAAAGGGACGTCGAGTCAACATAGCACATACGTTGCTGAAGGATCAGGCTCATTCTTGGTGGAGGACAACTCGTAGTAAGATTACCGGTTATGAGTAGGTGAAGACGGTGATCAGGGATCGCTATTGCCATTCAACCATGAGGACGGATCGTCTTTAAGATTTCCTTGAGGCTAGTTTCGAGGATCTTCCTATTGTTGAGATCATCAGCAAGTTTCAAGATGAGTTGTCTTTGTTGGGTCCATCTGCACCACTTGAGGACCAGCATGTGTATATGTTCTCCCCGAGGTTGAGGGAGTCTACCGCTCTTATCTTGCTGGTTTCCGTTGTGATTCTTTGATGGACTATCCGGATAGAGCATCTGCTTATGAGAGAGACCGACCGTGTCAGAGGATAGCTTCTTAGACAGAAGGTTCTGAGAAGAGACAGAGGATTGTATCAGCTAGTGCTGGAGCATCTGGGTTTTGGCGTAGTCAAACGCCGGGACGTTCTAGTTTCCATCAGAGTTCAAATAGAGGGTGGCAATGTCATAATTGCGGAGGTGCTGGACACATTCGAGCTGATTGCAAGAAGCCTGCAGTGACTTGCTTTTCTTGTGGCAAGCCCGCACATAGAGCAGCGTTTTGCCGTCAAGGCAAGGCGCTATCGCAACAAGGATCTTCACCCGCCAGTGTTGCAAGCGGTGGACAGAGACCTTAGTATCAATAGCAGCAGCAAAAGAGAGTTCCTGGTACTACCGCTCCTCAGGGTTCCACTCTGGGACAGGGTAGAGGACGAGGAGGTGATTCTTTTGACACCAGAGGTGCCTCAACTAGAGTTTATGAGATGAGGAGTGTAGTGTAGCCGACCGTTCCAGCGACCACAGGTACCATTCATTAATAATGGTTTTCCTGTCAGATTTCTTTTTGATACCGCTGCTACGCATTCTTTTATATCTGATGCATGTGTAGATAGGTTGGCCTTAGTTACCGTAGAAGGTAGACCCTTCTTTATAGGATTACCCAATGGGAGTAAGATTAGAGGTACCCGAGAGGTTTGCGATTGCCCTATTAGATTGGGAGGTCGCGATTGACCAACTGACTTCTTCGTCATGTATTTAGTGCATGAAGAAGTCGTCATTGACATGGATTTGATGTATCAACATAGAGCAGTTTTGGACATCGGCAAGAGGACAGTGACGGTAACTACAGATGCAGGCCATGTTGAGATCTTCAAAGGATGGGATCTTGGGAAGACCGGCACAATCATCAGTGCAGTCCGAGCTACGTGGCTTCTCGGTCAAGGTGGCAAGGCTTTTTGGTGCTATGCCATGAAGGATAGTATGAGTCCAACTTTGGAGGAGATTCTAGTAGCTTGCGAGTTTTCTAACGTCTTTGGAGAGCCATCAGGTTTACCTCCACAAAGAAGTGTAGACTTTGGCACTAATCTAGAGCTTGGTACGAGACCAATCTGTAAGGCTCCTTACCGTATGACGCCTATTGAGATGCTTGAGTTGAAGAAGAAGCTCGAGGAGTTAGCAGAGAAGGGCTTCATCCGCTCTAGTCTATCTCCTTGGGGCGCACTAGTACTCTTCGTCAGGATGAAAGACGGGTCAATGAGGTTATTTAACGACTACCGAGAGCTGAACAAGGTGACGATCAAGAATAAGTACCCATTGCCTTGTATCGACGATCATTTGGATCATTTGCACGGAGCTTCAGTGTTTTCGAGGATCGATCTGAGATTCGGATATCACCAGCTAAGGGTGAGAGAGCAGAACATAGCCAAGACGGCATTTCGGACTAGATATGGACACTACGAGTTTGTAGTGATGCCATTCGGGCTCACGAATGCGCCCGCAGTTTTCAAGGAGTTGATGAGCAGCATCTTCATCGACTTCCTAGACTAGTTTGTAGTTGTCTGTTACGCTAAGAACGTGACACGCAAAAGCTTTAAATTTCTACTCGATATATTTCTCCTAACTCCTAGCGAACCCGCAGTGTACGGGACGTTTTGTAGTAGGGATAGTATTCCGAGGTCGAACACAAAGACTGAGGTGAAATCGAGTCAAATAGTGACTAAGGATAGTGTTGATCTATGCTAAGAAAAGATGAAGGGAACAAATAAATGAAAATCTCAATGTTTTTGGGTTTGGTTTTGTGTGGTAATCAATCAAGGATCACAATGATATAATATGGCAAAACAAACTACGGAATCAAGCTAAAACACAAATAAACAAAGCAAACACGAAATATGTGATCAAAGAGAGAAAAGCGGATTCTAGGGGTTGGAAATTCCGGTTATGGCATAGGACTCAAGCTTCTAATCAACCTTAGATAAACTATAGTATGTTGGGAAGGAATGTTTCTCAAATGGGGTCAATCACCGGGTAGGTCTCATGATCCACTAATCCCGCACCTAAGGTCCTGTTACCGGGTAAGTCTCTAGGAGCCTAAGGAAGGGATATCTACACAAACCGGATGGTATTCTGAGGATCTAACCTCTCCTTACCGGGTAAGTCTCGGGAAGGCAAGTCCTAAACACCTATCCTAGCACACTCAGTCCAATAGCGGCTTGTGAGGCTCACTACTACCTAGAGTTCGTCATCTTCGGTATCTAAGAGCAAGAATCACCGGGTAAGTCTCTTCTAACACTTAGTTGCTAACACTAGGTCACCCTAGGATAGATTTAGCTCAACAAACACTAGGATTTTAACAATCTAACATTCTAGCACTTAGATTTATCAAATCAAACGAGTTAGTCAGAATTACGGGTTGTTCATCCCTTTCCACGGCCGTGGACTGGCAAGAACAAACCGTGGTTTCCAACAGTGGCTCGGTTCAAGCAAACGAATCATCCAAGGGTATATCTAAGTCCATCCTATCATAGTCCAAGCCATAACCATCACTTCTTTACCCTAGAATCACATCTATCTAGCCAACAACAAGCATCTCAACAATCAAACTCAACAAGCATACATTCATGGCTTCCATAGCAAGTAGATGAAGTGAAATAGAGATGAACAAGTAGAACAAAGAAAACCAAGCTGAATGTATGAATAGAAAGACTTACAACCCTTCAAAAGAAGGTTCAATCTCGTTCCTTACAAAACCGAGCAAATTGTCTCCACAAAAATCACTCAAAACTATGAAAAACTAAGAATGGTGTGTTCTTCTCTTCTTCTCCAATGGAAATCTTTCTTCTCCTCCAAGAGTAGCTCCCATCCAATCTTCCAATGAGAGAATATGTGTTGTTGAGAGTGTGGGAGAGAATGGGAGTGAGGGGTCTGTCCCTAACAACCTGTAGGACCACCTTATATCCTCAACAAATTGCAAGAGTCGGCCATGAAGATCGTGGGACAGCTGTCACAGCTGTATGGGGAAAACCACGGCCCATTTCCACGCCCGTGGAAGTCTCAGTGGCCATGGTTTTGGTGCCTCAGCTTGTTTTGGATCATCAAGCCTCAATTTGGTGTATGGCATGCACCAATAAGGTCCCATGTGTCCTCCTTAGCTCCTAACTTGCATCCCAATGAGTCCGAAGGTGTGTCACCTCGAGGAATGATCCTCGAATGTATCGATTAAGCTCCTAAATCTCCCAAAACACCTACAAAGCATGCAAAAGTCTGTGTAGACGTCTATCTCGACAAAATACATGAATTGAGTGCAAACATCATGAACTAGTGCTAAACCATGCATGAATGAGCGGGAAAACTATCTAAATGAGTGCCTAATCTAACATCATAAATCGTGTTATCATTGTCTTCATAGACGACATTTGGGTATACTCTCGCAACAGAGAGGAGCATGAAGGACATCTGAGGATCGTTCTTGAGGTCCTACAGAATAGTGAGCTTTACGTCACGCTCTCTAAGTGTGAGTTTTGGATGTCCAAGGTAGCATTCCGTGGTCACATCATTTCAGCTGAATGGATCAAGGTAGATCCAACAAAGATCGAGTCAATAACATCTTGGCCGCCTCCTAAGAACGTGAAGGAGGTACGCAACTTCTTAGAATTGGCGGGCTACTATCTCTGTTTTGTTGAGGGCTTTTTAGTTATCGCCCGACCGCTCACTTCCTTGCTGAGGAAGTCTATGAGGTTCCTGTGGTCCGAGCCGTGCCTGTAGAACTTCGAGGAGTTGAAGAAGAGGTTGACCTCTGCTCCTATCTTAGCTTAGCCAGAGGGCATCGAGGACTTTGTGGTTAATAACGACGCATCCAAGTTGGGATTGGGATGTGTTCTGATGCAGAGAGGTAAGGTGATTGCTTACGAGTCTAGACAGTTGAAGACGTACGAGGATAATAAACCCACCCATGATCTTGAGTTGGATGATGTGGTTCACGCTTTGAAGATTTTGAGGCATTATCTGTATGGAGCTACGTGACAGATTTTTATAGATCATAAGTGTCTACAGTACATATTCACTCAACGGGAGTTGAATAACCGCCAATGCAGATGGTTGGAGTTGATCAAGGACTTTGATCTTGAGATCTTATACCACCCGTGGAAGCCGAATGTGGTAGTTGTTGCCCTTAGTAGGAAGACTCCTCGGGACATAGCGATCGCTAGGTTGACAACTCAGCCACAATTATAGCGAGATCTTGCATGGCTAGAGATGAATATCCACTTTCCGGATTCCGACATCAACCTATCCACCTTGGAGATGTTACCTGATATGGAGGTTGAGATTGGACAGAAGAAGGAGAGTTGCCCAGCTTTGACACAAATTCGAGACCGGATGTATCGAGGAGAGGCGCCATAGTTTGAAGTTGGTGCCAATGGGATCTTGAGATGCCAGGAGCGTGTTTGTGTGTTTTCAGATCGAGAGTTGAGACAGAGGATCCTTCAGGAGGTTCATTCTTCACCTTACTCAGTGCATCCCGGTGCGAGTAAGATGTATCAAGATATCAAACACTCTTTCTAGTGGGGAGGTTAGAAGCCAGACGTCATGAGATATGTAGCTCAGTGTGCGACCTGTTAGCAGGTCAAGATCGAGCATCATTGACTAGGAGGCGAGCTACACCCACTTCCCGTCCCTCAGTAGAAGTGGGAAGACATCACGATGGACTTTGTTACCGGAACTTACAAGTTAGAGACCGAGTCAAGGTTTTGATGCTACCTGGGTCATAGTAGATCGACTGACTAAGACCGCACGTTTCATTCCGATCAAGGAAATGTGGCCGGTAAGTCGATTAGCAAAGGAGTTCACTAGATAAATAGTGAGACTTGATGGAGTACCTAGGACTATAGTCTCGGATAGAGACGGAAGCTCCACCTCGAGGTTCTGGTAGCAAGTGCATGCCGCTGTAGGTATGAGTATGCAGTTCACAACTGCTTATCATCCTCAGAGCGATGGTTAGTCGGAGTAGACCATCTACACTCTGGAGGATATGTTGAGAGCCTGCATGTTAGACTAGGGACATCTGTGGCCAGATCACCTTCCCTTAGTTGAGAGTATCCCCGAGCCGACTTATATGGATAGAGATGCCGTACAACGTTGTGTTGGGACGAGCCGAGCAGTGCTAACGGTGTAGCACCTGAGTAGATTCATGATGATATGGCTCGAGTAGCAGTGATCCGTGAACGGATGTTAGCAACACAAAGTCGATAGAAGTCCTATACAAATAAGAGGCGCAAACCTCTGGAGTTCAGAGTTGGAGCTCAGGTTTGGTTGAGAGTATCCCCGACACGAGGTGTTAGATGTTTCGGCGTCAAGGAGAAGCTGAGTTCCAGATATGTCGGACCGTTCAAGATTTTTGAGCAATTTGGAGAGGAAACATATAGACTTGCTTTGCCACCGAGGCTTGAGGGTGTTCACCCCGTCTTTCACGTGTCTTAGTTACGAGAGTACATACCAGACCCAAGACACATCGTCAGTCATGAGGATCTATTAATCGAGCCAAACCATACGTTCGTAGAGCATCCGGTAGCTATCTTACAGCGTAGTACGAGACGCTTGCGTTCGAAGGACATACCGATGATGAAGATTCAGTGACCGATTCGAGGAGCTGATGAGGTGACTTGGGAGACAGAGGATAATATCTAGAGGAACTATCCAGAGTTTTACGCTGAACTTGATGCACCTTTAGCATAGTCGTTACACTTCGGTTTTTCTTTGTTCACTTGTGTACGCTTTTGTGACGTTTTGAGTTACGTGCCCCGAGTGGGAATATATGAATAGAGTTCACTTTTATGTGTTGTTGTCGTGTGATCTTTCGGGCAGGTAAAAGTTTCGGGACGAAACTTATTTTTAGGGGGATCTGATGTAAGACCCCAATTTTCACCTTCACCGCCCCGCGGTGAAGAAGGCCACTCCAGCGGCAAGATGAGTCTGTCACCGCCGCCGCATTGACAAGGGGCCGCCCCTGCGGGACGAGCGATCCGCCCTTACGGATTCGCTGCAGATCGCGCCTGATCTGTTTTCGTTCGTTTTCTCTTCTTTCCATAGATAGAAGATCCGATCTTCTATCTTATGGGCCGGCTTCCTTATCTTCTTCCTAACCCTAGAACGACCTTCCTTCTATCTTTCCAGCCCTTTCTTATATATCCCCGTCTTTTCTTCTTTTTCCCGTTTCTTGCTTACGCTGTCTTCAACCCTCGAGTATTGCAGCCTTGCTTCCTGTGATCTCGCTGAACGTGTAAGTTCTTCCTCCTTTGTTCTTCATCACGTTCAGGTGTTGTACCACCTTTGTTCCTTTTGTTTCGTATTCTTCTTCTTTCTTCCTTTTCTTCAACTCCAAGAATCAAGTTTGAACCTTGATTCTTGTTAGCACCTCCGTTGTTGATGTGTTGCTGTTTTCAGGCTCTTTAGGTTAAGTCTTGACGTGATTGGATCAAAGGTTCGAGCTTTGGATTCCTTGATGAGAAGTTTCTGTGGAGAGAAACCCGGTCAATGTTTACTGATGCGCTCTTCGTTGGTTGAATGCGAGGATCCACCGGTGTTGTTCCTTCCGTCCACTTCTTTTTTTATTTTTTGATTGGGATATGCCAAGCAGGGATCGTTCAGCCTCGCACCTTGGATCTCCTTGGCTCGAGATCTTTTCCCTTAGAATCTCACGTCGGGATTGGTTCTCCTTTGTCCTCCTAGCCTCACACCGTAAGGACACCACTCGGTTTCTCACGTTGTGGGTTTCGAAACATTGGCCTCTCACCTTAGTCTCTAGGTTTGTTTTTTTTAAAGTAAAAACACAACTTTTGATTGAAAATCACTCAAATTCGTCTTACTCGAAAAGGGTACGGGAGAAGCTTTAAATAGGCTGAAAAATCTGCACCAAACTCCCAACCATTAAAGGATATAAGCTCAAAAGTTTTGAAATTTAAACAAAGGAAAACAAAGGGATTTTCACCACCTACTTAAAGCAAATAAATGGCCTAAAAATCCTTTATTGTGGCAGTCCATCTAGAAGCTCCAAAGGGCAAAATGTGGCTAAAAAATAAATTCCAAAAATGTGGTATTAACCTTTTTGAAAGATTAGTTTAAGTACAAGTGAACATTTAATTTCACATGTATTAAACCCTCATTATTCCGTAATATCATGCAAAAGTGGGCATCATATCATGAAATAAATTCAAGCATGACCACATACTATAAACAAATAAATTACAACTAAGGTCCAAGTTTAAGGTGAGCAGGAATCCTCAATTGCCTCAAGCATGTTCAACAAATGATAATCATAGTTGTCCCCAAATGCCGGAGCTCCGAAAGGATGGTAGGTCAATGTGGTTTGTCCTAGCATGCGAGCTCTAGCTCTAGTGAGAGGTGGAATTGATCTAGGTGCCGACACATTATTTTCGTTGCTTAAGTCCTGCGGGCTCACATCATCCCCTCCTCCTTAGAAATGATTCAACCCCGAATCTGCCAGCTCATTTTCCGCATCCTCAACCTCATCACCTACATAAAAAGGAAACAAATCAGAAGCATTAAACACATTATGGACATCATTAGGGCTGAGCAAGATCGGTTTGGTTCACCTGAACCGAGGAATTTCGGTCCGGACCGAACCTAAACCGACAATTTAGGTTTGGTTTTCAGTCCGTGTTTTTTATAATTTTGGTTTCGGTTCAAAACCGAAAAAACCGATAAAAAACCGAAAACCAAATTTCATTTAATAAAAAATTATTATAGAATTGTTATTTTTAGTTGTGGCAATTTTAATTAGTACTTAATGCTTAAATGAGATTGTTACTTTTCTAAGTTTCAACTCTTTATACTAAAATTATTATAGAATTGAAAATTTTATTTTATTGTTATATTATCGAGATTTTTTAGTTTTAATTTTAGGTTCATTTATGTCCGAAACTGAAACCGAACCGAAACCGACATAATCGATTCGGCTTTAGGTTTGCATATTTCAAGTTTTCGGTTTTCGGTCCAAACCGAAGCCGAACCTACTTTTATAGCTTCGGTTTTTGGTCCAAGATTTTTGAAAAATCGGTTTTTGGTTCTGTTTGGTTTTTAGCGGTTCGGTTCGGTTTTGGACCTATGATCAGTCCTAGACACCATACTTACTAGGAAGCTCAATGCTATATGCGTTATCGTTAATCTTCTCAAGAACCCGGAAAGGACCATCCACTCTTGGTTTGAGCTTAGATTGCCGAAGAGAAGGAAAGCGGTCCTTCCTTAAATAGACCCACACGAGGTCTCCCTCCATGAAGAGCATTTCCTGGCACCCTTTGTTGGCTTTCCGGACATATTGCTCAGTACGCTTTTCTAATTAGACTCGGACACGCTCAAGCAAACCTTTCACAAATTCAGCTCTAGATTGCCCATCCAGATCAACTGGTTGTGCGACTGGTTGAGGAATCAAATCTAGTGGAGTGAGAGGGTTCATTCCATAAACATCTTCAAAAAGAGACTTCTTGGTCGCATAATGAATAGCCCGATTATATGCAAACTCCACAAAGGCAAACAATCCTCCCACCTGCACAAGTTAGCATCCAACATAGTACGAAGTAAAGTACCAAGAGTCCAGTTTACTACCTCAGTTTGACCTTCTGTTCGGGGATGACAAAAAGTTGAAAAACACAGCTTCGTCCCAAACTTGGCCCAAAGTGTCATCCAAAAATAACTAAGGAATTAAGAGTCTCGGTCTGACACAATTGACCTAGGTATTCCATGTATCTTAACAATATGCTCAAATAAAAGGTTAGCCACATTAGACGCATCATCAAATTTACTACAAGCAATAACATGCGCCATCTTAGAAAAATCTATCAGCAACCACAAAAATACAATCATGTTCTCTCCTAGAACGAGGCAATCCTAGATCAAAATCCATAGAAATGTCTTCCCAAGGTGAGATAGCAATAGGCAAAGGCAAATATAATCCATGTGGGTTAGCCTTAGACTTAGCCTTACGATAAGGTACACAACGAGCACAACATTTCTCTACATCATTTCTCATCTTAGGCCAATAAAACTGCTCCCGCAAGATACGTAAAGTCTTAGTAACCCCAAAATGACCCATCAATCCCCCTCCATGGCCCTCTAAAACAATCAAAGCTATCAAAGAATAAGTAGGCAAACATAACCTAAAAGCTCTAAATAAATATCCATCATGAATATAGTAACTACTAGCATGTGAGTCACTACTAGAGCACAAACAAAGAGCAAATATATCCCGGAAGTCAACATCAAGAACATATAAATCACGAATCAATCCAAATCACGAAATACATGCATCTAAAGAAGAGAGAAGTGTGTACCTACGAGACAACGCGTCAGCTACGATGTTGTCTTTTCCCTTCTTGTAGTGCACAACATATGGGAAAGCCACAATATACTCCACCCAACGTGCATGGCGTTTATTCAACTTGGCTTGTTCTCTCAAATACTTCAATGACTCGTGTATAACAAACTCATGGGGTAAAAGATAGTCTTCCCAAGCTTGGAGGACCCGAACGAAGGCATATAACTCCTTGTTGTATGTAGGATAGTTCAAGGCAGCTCCTCGCAATTTCTCGCTAACATAGGCTACGGGGCGGCCCTCCTGCATCAAAACTCCTCCAATCCCGAGTCCCGAAGCGTCACACTCTATCTCGAAAGTCTTCGAGAAATTTGAAGCATAAGAACGGGAGCATGGGTCAGCCGCTCTCTAAGTAACACAAAGGACTCCTCCTGAGTGGAACCCCATTCAAATCGTACGCCCTTCTTGGTCAACTCGGTGAGGGGGCGTAAATGGTGCTAAAACCCCAAACGAACCTCCGATAGAACCCGGCAAGTCCAAGGAAACTCCGTATGTGAGGAACCATTGTCGGGCGAGGCCATTCTGATATTGCTTTGGTTTCATCCACCCGCAAGCCTTCTTTTCCTACCACAAAACCCAAAAAGACCACAAATTCCGAGCAAAAATGGAATTTCTTAAAGTTTACAAATAATTGTTGTTCTTTAAGCACAAGAAATACACTTCTCAAATGTTCAACATGCTCATCCAAGGCCTTGCTATAAACTAAGATATCATCAAAATACACCACAACAAATTTACCTAAGAAATCACGTAGGACATGGTTCATTAGGCGCATAAAAGTACTAGGTGCATTCGTTAATCCAAAAGGCATTACAAGCCAGTCATATAATCCATACTTAGTTTTAAAGGCAGTTTTTCATTCATGACCTTTATGCATCCTAATCTCATGATAACCACTCCTAAAATCTATTTTAGAGAAAATAGTAGCACCATGAAGTTCATCTAGCATATCATCAAGACGAAGAATAAGATGTCGGTACGTTACAGTTATTTGGTTGATGGAACGGCCGTCGACACACATCCTCCAAATCCATCTTTCTTGGGTACCAACAGAACTGGAACTGCACATGGACTCAAGCTCTCCCAAATGTATCCCTTGCTCAAAAGGTACTCCACTTGAGCTTGTAGCTCCTTTGTTTCTATCGGGTTTGCTCGATATGCAGGCCGATTAGAAATTGATGATCTGGGTATGAAGTCAACTTGATGCTCTATGCCTCGGATAGGGGTAGCCACGGGGGAATCTCTTCGGGCATAATCTCCTTGAACTCCTCAAGTAGTCCTGAAATACAAGGAGGCAAAGACAAATCATTAGCTCCCATAGTAGATAAATATGTTACACAAACAATAAGAAAGCAAACATCCCCCCTTTGTAGGGCTCGACGGGCGTCGTGTAACCATGCGATAAGTAGGGTTTTGCGCTCGGATGTTGTTTCAAGAACCATCTTCGTCTTTCCCTTTGTTCGTGCAGCCTCACCTTTCTCCAACTGCTTCCTTTCTCTAGACATGTGGTCGTCCATGATCTTGGATGGTGTAAGAGGCATAAGCTTTACTTTCTTCCGTGCCATCGCAAAGAAGTATACATTGGTGTATCCGTCATGGAACACCCTTTTGTCAAACTGCCATGGTCGGCCAAGCAAGAGGTGGCAAGCCGAAACTGGAAGCACGTCACAAACAACCTCGTCTTGGTAGGGTCCGATGGCAAAGTGAACCAAACATTACTCCTTGACTTGAAGCGGAGCGTTGGTGTTGAGTAATTGGAGCGAATATGGTTGTGAGTGTGCCTTCATTTTGAGCCCTAGGTGTGCAACGACCTCCTCACTGAGAACGTTACAACAAGACCCACTATCAATAAAAATAGTAAATAATTGTCCCGAAATTAAGGAACGAGTGTTAAAGAGATTCTCCCTTTGTGAGATATTGGGAACGAGTTCACTCGCTTGGAGGGCCTTTTTTCTGGCGAGGCAGAAATCTCCCACAGGAGCATGGGCTTCATATTCTTCACCTTCTATGATTGGGGCTACTGTTTCATAGTCATCTTCGGATTCATGAACTTCGGTGACCACTTCCCCGAATGCGTTCAATAAAACCTTGCGGGGGTTAGGGAATTCTCGGGCATAATGACCATGCTCATAACACTTGTAACATTTAACCTCTCTAGTCCGGCTTGTTTCTGGTTTAGGTGTGGAACTAGGAAGAGGGGCACTAGGGTTAGGGGCAGAAGTGGCCTTAGGAGCTATAGTTGGGGATGAACCGGTTGTGTGGGTAGGACGATTATTTTGTGTGGGTTCGGTGGATTCATAATTTGTCCATCTTTTTGATGACCGGTTGCCTTACGTTTTTGGATAATATTATAGGCATGGGTAGCATGGTGAAGAGCATCAGTAAGGCTTGTGTGTCTGAGTTGTTCAACTATTTCTGACACGTTGGGGTTAAGCCCAGACAAAAATTTGGCTAGGATATAGTTGTCGGGTTGTCGAGTTCCCGATTTTTGTAGGAGAGTTCTCAGCTCTTTGTTATAATCATCCGGAGTTCGGTTACCTTGACGTAACCTTTCAAGTTTGAGCAACAATTGTTGCTTGTAATCTGAAGGTACGAACCGAGCACGCATCCTTCTACGGAGTTCAAACCAAGTGTTGATGCGTGGTTCTTGATGTGCCTCCACATATTCTAATTCTTCCTGCCACCAAGTTAGAGCAAAATCAACATAGTGAATAGTAGTAGTTTCAATCTTTTCAAACTCGTTAAAATCATAATAACGAAAGACTTGTTCGGCCTTAGTCTCCCACTCAGTGTAGGTCTCAACATCTACAGTTCCGGTAATGTTTGGAACGTCCACTTTTGATCCATGGTAACACCTCCGATTGCAGTGAGTCATTGTGTCGAGAAGCTTGACTATAGTCCCGGTTTATGTCCTGTTTCTGCTTGCATGGATATTCACACTCTGTTCTCGGCCTCGACGGGGTTGTTCTTGATTTCTACCTCCTTGACTTTGTTCACGTGGAGGGGGAGGTAATCTTCTTAGAAGCTCGGCTAGTTGGGCTTCAAGGTTGTCAAAACGTTGGTTGGTTCGGTTGCCCCCATTATCATTGAAGGTTGACATCCTGTTTTGGATTACAAATCAAGCAAGAAATACAAACAAAACCAAGTGTCCACAGTTTGTTCCCACAACAAGCAAGTGGGTGCTCAAAATCAAAAGAAAATACCAATGTAAGAAACTCAAAGGAAAAACCGAAAGTGGAAAAATGTTGATTTCGTGACCAAAACGGTATCGAATGGATAAAAAAGCCTATTGGTCACCGCACAGCGTGAGTTGGACATGGAGGCCCATTTACCTTCTCGGAAAGGTATGATAATTGAAATTCTAAGTTCGGACGCCCGTTTTCGGCAAAAACCGCAAAACCGGCAGTTTGCCATCTGAGTTAGTTTCTTCACCTTTGTAACAAATCCTTTGACAAGTGAAATTGACCTATCACACAAAACAAACTCAGGGGCAAAAGGTTAGGGAAAAAAAACGCTCTCTTTCTCTCTCTCTCCTCTCTCAAGTGTATTTCCCCTTACACTCACTCAAGTGTTTAATAGTGTTTAGTTTACACAACTCCCCTTTTCGTTTGCTTCAAGGTAAAGCTCTCTTTCACCTTTTCCAATGCACTAGGCAATGCTCTCCAGTCAAATATTTCACTTAGTAACAATAATTCCGCAAGAGCCTAAGATAGTGCACTAGGCAAACAAGGTGTTATAAGATGCAATATAACTTCAGCAAGATAACTTCAACAAGAGAACCTCATAAAAAGCATACACCAATGGCAACAAAAACCATAACAACTACGAGCCTTCCGGCGAGTATTTGCTTAGTCCCTAAGAAGTAGTTAGTCAAAACAACAGCAAGCGTTTTTCCCAAAAACATGTGGGTTGTGTTTAGGTTGGCTATAAAATATCTAACACACAAGCATCTTTCTCTTCTTCTTTTTTTTTTATACAAAGGGATAAGTACACGAACTAGAACTTTTTGTTTTGTTGAAGAATGTGTGTGGCCAAAAATACTATAACTTTTTTTTTTTTTTGTAAGGCCAACAAAAGATCTCTCTAAAGACTCACAAGAAGGAAGATTGCAAGCACCAAAAATTTGGGGAAACTACTCAAAATTTCAAAAACTAAAAATAAGTTTAGGTAAGTAATTCGTATCCTTAAAGCTTGAGGCACCATTGGGCAGTGATTCCACTTGATGTGCTCTTCGTTGGTTGAACGCGATGATCCACCGGTGTTGTTCCTTTCGTCCACTTCTTTTTTTGATTGGGATATATCAAGCAAGGATCGTCCATCCTTGCACCTTGGATCTCCTTGGCTCAAGATCTTTTCCCTTGGAATCTCACGTCAGGATTGGATATCCTTTGTCCTCCTAGCCTCTCACTGTAAAGACACCACTCGGCCTCACAACTTAGTCTCTAGGTTTGTTTTATTCAAAGTAAAAACACAACTTTTGATTGAAAATCACTCAAATTTGTCTTGCTAGAACAGGGTATGCGAGAGGCCTTATATACGCTGAAAAATCAGCACCAAACTCCCAACAATTAAAGGATATAAGCTCAAAAGTTTTAAAAAATTCAAACAAAGGAAAACAAAGGGATTTTCACCACCTACTTAAAGCAAATAAATGGCCTAAAACTCCTTTATTTTGGCCGGTCATCTAGAAGCTCCAAGGGAGAAAATGTGGTTGAAACATAAATCCCCAAAATTTGGTATGAACCTTCTTGAAAGATTAGTTTAAGTACAAGTGAACATTTTATTTCACTTGTATTAAACAACCCTCATTATTTCATAATTGTTCGCTCCAAACGGTGTGTGCAAGCTTTAAATTTATAACCCTAGACTTAAGCTTAAAACAAGGATGCGAACCCGCAGTGTACGGGTCAATCGTAGTAAAAGCAAGAAAATTCCAGGGGTCGATCACAGAGACTCGGTGAAACAAAGTCAATACGGTGTGCTTATGTCAATACTAACCACAAGAGCGATTAACACAATCAAAGATGAATAAGAAGTCAATAAAGCAAACATGTAATTCTAGAGATTAAAGCATCTAGTTGTGGTTCCAACTCAAGATCTATAGATAAGCGGACAAAGCTGAGATTTTTGCGTGGGGAAGGTGTTTCTAAAGTGGAGTAGATCACCGGGTAAGTCTCACTACACATTAATCCTAAACCGTAACTCCTATTACCGGGTAAGTCTCAAGGAATCAAGATAAAGAACTATAACCTCAAACTAACACACCATCTAAGGGAATAGAATCAACCTTTACCGGGTAAGTCTCAGGCTAACTCACGAAGATGGGATGGAAGCACACTCAAACCCCAATAAAGGATAAACCTTTATTACCTATACTTATGATCGTTGGTACACAAACTAAGGAATTACCGGGTAAGTCTCATCCTAAGCTTGCTTTGAACCAGGAAAGGTGTAATAAGAATAGGATTTGGCAAACTCTAACACTTAACTCTCAGTTATGGATCAGATAAGTCACCTCGGTCAGCCAGTTTCCACCCCGGCCGAGGTGTTCATCGACTGAACGAGATGCTTAGGGTTAAGGTTAAAGACTCGAACTTTCAGGATCCTACTGGAATCTAAGATTATTCTATCATCGTTTTTCCCACAACCTTCAGCCAATCACCCTAGAATCACACAAGGAAATTAACCACTCATCATCATAATGAAAGTATTAAAATATATGGGAAGAAGGTGAATATTTGAACAAAGAAGAATTTAATGAAAAGACTTCAATAACTGAATCAAATATCACAACAAAGCGTTCCTTGGATAACAATCCAAAAAGACAAGACAACAATTGAGGGAATTGAAGACAATCTTACAAAACCCTTCAATAAAGCTATAAAAGCTATGGACTTCAATCTTCCTTCAACCTTCAAAAAGGTTCTTCAACTCTCCCAACTTGGAGTAGGCTGCTGCTGCGTAATAACTCTCTTGTCCTGATAGCGGATCGTATGCCGTCTTGATTTTTAGGTCTAAGCCGCCCTTCGGAATTGTGGAAATCCAACCCTTTTTATAGGAAAATAACCCTCCAAAGATAATAAATCTTAGAAAGATATTTTCCCATAAATATAGGTAAAATATATGATTCTGCATATCTCCTTCCTTCCAGGAGCCAAGCCCAAAAATATAAGATCACTTTCCAAATTTAAAAGATCTCCTCCAAGAATAAAATATTCTCGCCGCGTCCTAGGTGTTCGCCTCGGTCGATTCGGCCTCTCTGGATCACCTCGGTCGAGGTGAACCTCTGATCAACCGAGGTGAGTCACAACTGAATGTGAAATATCTCAAAACTGGTCCAAAGTAAATCTTTAATCCATGGCTATGCTTCCTGGATGTAGCTCTAAATGACTCATGACTCCTTTTGCTCCTTTTTGATGCAAAACGTACCAAATTACCTGCAATTACAACGAAACTAGGTGTAGACCTTGATTCTCGCAAAGGTAGATGAAATGGTAGTAAAATCACATAATGTACATACAAACATGCAGATTATGAAAGATAAAACGTCCAAACAAACCCCAAAATATAGACTATAATTCATGCTATCAAAATACCCCATACTTAGCCCTTGCTTGTCCCCAAGCAAGTTCTGCATATAGAAGACAAGATAGAATGGATTATAAGTCAAGAAAATCGACGAAAAAGTCTTTCAAAAACATTTTATAGTGTGCAACTATCATAGATCACTCTAAGAGAATACTTCCTGGAAAAAACTCAATATGATCAAAACATTTTATAAATATAGGAAAGTTGTTCATCTTTGCATAAAATCATAGAATGCATAATAAATCATAGTTATCAAAATTAATCATGTATAATCCAGTTTAAACCGCTAAGTCAATCAACAAGCTCAAGGTCTCAAGGGCTTCCCAAAAGAAAGGTCAAGAAACGTGTAGGGTAGGGATGTATGTAAGGTAATGTGGTGCTAGAATCCGGGAAAAGGATGAACTTCACTTTCACTTTGACTTGCAACATCTTCCACCAATAAGCTTTGCTTATCTCACACTTTTTCTTTTTACTTTACTTTTTGGGATGCATGGACAGAGGTGCACAATAACCGAAGCCTAGGAAATCTGCAATCATCAATTTCTCGAGATGCATCAAACCCTTGATGCACATACCATGACCCGTTAGGAATATCGCTCAATCCGACTTTGGCAAGACACAAACACCCGGCTATGTGAATGGTGCCGAGTTACTCATCTTCATGATTGACTTCCCCAAACCTAAAATTACTTTCTAGCACTTTCACTTCCAGCCACTTCTCAACTTTAACTCCACTTGCTTTCACCACTTCGCTTGCTTCCAAATTCCCGGATAGGTAAAGGTAGGCAAAATGTATATGAGGGGCTAAGCATGATCAAGAAGAAGAAGAAGAAGAGAATGAATTGCCTTGGTCTTTCCAAGAAGAAAGTGAGAGAACTTAACCTGCGGTGTCAACCTTCAAATTCGACATAATTTGGATAGGAACAAAGTATTAAACATGCTAATAATTTCAAACAAAGCATTTAGCAACTTAAACATATTATAAAACCTTTCAAACACATAAAGAATTTAAAACCAATCAGTAAGCAAGATCTTCACTGAGATCATATATAGATAAGTAACACAAAATTCGTTTTCGAAAACTCTCAGTTAACCCACCTCGGTCGAGGTGTTCTTGGTTCAACCGAGGTGAAACGCCTCGTTTGGCCAAGACTCTCCCCGGTCGAGGTCAAAAAAAATTTTTTTTTTAAAACCAATTTTTTTTTCAGTTTCAACGTTTTTCTCAATCAAATAACCTGTAGGTATGCATGTAATATCAGATAATCATATAAATGCAGAAGGGAAGCATCAATAAAATATCCGATAAATAAAATACATCAAAGGTGGTCAAATAAAATACATCACGTAGTCAAATAAGTACAAATACCCCATACTTGAGACACACTGTCCCAGTGGGTATAATAAAAGGTCTAAACATGAGAGTACTCACCGGATAAAAGCCGAACTGCATAAAAGAAAATAAAGAAAATCCAGCAGCTCCTCAATAGTCTCGATCCGGTGGTGGTGGTGGTATGTAGGGATACTGAGTCGGATCGTACGGATAGCCCATGACACGCTCGAACTGAAGCTGGGCCATGATGTGCTGATGATGCTGCCGCTCCTGCATCTCGCGGATATCCAGCGATAATGCAGCATATGAGTCGATAACCTGATCCGTCAGGTCATCGATCCGTCGGTGAGCAGCTCTATCCCTCACTCCACGCCTCCTGCGTCTAGCAGGTCTGACTGGAGAAGCCTCAGCTGGTGCCGGCTGTGTATCCTCCTCATCATCCAAATCTATGATAGGTGGCGCACTCGTCCCCGCAGTATCTGTCCCTGTATCCATCGGGATGCCACCCTCTCTCTCATCTAATGTCTCCTCATCGTCGTCGTCATCATCAGCCTCCTCCTCCTCAGCTGCAGCAGGGGCAGCTGCTGCCTCTCTGTAATCCTCCATCAGTGGAGCCCATGCTGTCTGCCAGTAATGCGTATCAAAGACTGTGAACTGTGCAGACCAGCGGATCCCCTGTGGCGCAGTCAGCTCCCATGGCATAGCGACGTAGGGTGTAGTCAATCCTCGGGGAACCAGAATCCTCCGAGTGATCATCTCCTGTAGTCCGAGCGGCTTGGCAGCCGCCACCATAGTACACCTACTCAGATCCATATCCTGATAAGTAGCGATATGGGTCACTATCCCACCACAGCATATATCTCCCTTCCCTTTGGCCTTGATCCTGTGCAGATCCTCTGCCAGCATCAATCCAAAGTCGGGGAATCCACCTGTAACCATGCAGTATAAAGCAAAGAGCTCTCCCTGTCGGACCTTCTGGGGCGTCTCAGTACGCGCCAGAAGTGTCTCGCTGAAGATCCTGTGGGCTAATCGAAAAGCTAGATGGAAGATAAGCTTCTCCCTGGAATCACCAGGGCGCCACCTATCTGCATGCTCCACAACATAAGCAATCTGACCCCAGAACTCTCTAGCTACGGCTCGGGTCGGGAAGTCTACAGCAGTGGGGGCAGGGAAGCCAAAGATGTCTCTCCAGTGGTCCAGGGGTACTAAGAAGTTCCGGTTCATCAACCGGTACTTCACAGCCCTCTCTGTGGGGAGGTAAGTGAAGGAGCTAACAAACTCAAGGGTCGGCTCTAAGTAAGCTGGGGCTCGGATCTCAGTAAACTGATCCAGCCCCACTGTGGTGATCATCCTCCTAAGCTCTCCATCAACGTGGAGACAGTCAAAAGCAGAAATGTCCAGAAATCTAGGTGCGATCACTGGACGGCTAGCAATACGCTCATAATCTACCAGGTGCCTCTCGTGGATCACCGGGATAGAAGGTCTGGGTGCAGAAGAAGAAGGGGAAGGAGAGGATCTATCTCTAAGGGCTAATAACCTGTCAGAACTCATCTTCAATCAACACTGTCAGGCTACCTCGGTCGACTGACAATCTCCAAGAATCACCTCGGTCGAGGTGCAAGTCGACTGGACCGAGGCGAAGACAGTCGCGATTCCAACTCTCAGAAATTCAGTTCTTTTCCCCCTAAAATCACTACAATTGCTTCCTAAGGGGTACTTAAATCCTTTTTCAACAAAATCAAGGGCAACCAAAGCCCAAATCGAAGTAAACGAACGAGTTAGGGTTTCGATCATTTTTACCTCGTTCCGGCCGATTCACTCGAATTTCTTGCAGATCTGCAGTTGCAATCGGTTCCTCTACTCTTCAATCTCAGTTTAGAAGCAGAAATCTTCGAAAACGAGTAAGATTTGAGAGGGAGCGAAGTGGATCTGTCGCCGCGGTCGAGGTAGGTAAAAGTGAAAAGTGAAAAATAAAATTTTCCTTTTTATACTGTTCCTAGATCTGCTGTCACCTCGGTCGAGATGGTCTCGACTGGACCGAGGTGGTATGGACCGAGGTGGTTCTGCAGGAACCCTAGTCGCCTCGGTTGCTCAAGAATCAACTCGGTCGAGGCGGCCTCGACTGGACCGAGGTGTCTCAGTCAAACTTCGTCTTCTCGAATTCTCGAACTTTTGTCCTTCCAGTTGTGCTCCTTCCTTAGATATTCCCTGTTGTCTGTCCAGAACGCCAAAAACAAAGCAAAGCAAAGCAAAAACAAAAACTATCTAAGCTAGACTAGAAAACGGGAAAAGAAAGCAATACCTTGGGTTGCCTCCCAAGAAGCGCTTGATTTAAGGTCGCTAGCTGGACCATGATGCGTCTCAAAGGAGGTATATCGGCGCAATCTCCTCAACCGGCGTTTCCGGTTGGTACTTCTTAAGTCTATGACCGTTGACCTTGAAGCTTCCGCTAGTTTCGCCCCATATCTCAACTGCACCATGAGGAAAAACGTGTTTCACAATGTAAGGCCCGGTCCATCTAGATTTCAGCTTACCTGGAAAAAGACGGAGGCGGGAGTTGAAGAGTAGAACTAAGTTTCCTTCGTTAAGCTCCTTTGGAACGATACGCTTGTCATGCCATCTCTTCGTCCTTTCCTTGTAGATTTTGGCATTCTCATAGGCGTTCAAACACAGCTCCTCCAGCTCGTTAAGTTCCAATAGTCGCTTCTCACCAGCCTCCTTGATGTCAAAATTCAACCATTTGATCGCCCAATACGCCTTGTGTTCCAATTCGACGGGCAAATGGCAAGACTTCCCATATACTAAATTATAAGGAGTGGTACCGATGGGAGTCTTGAATGCGGTCCTGTACGCCCAAAGAGCATCGTCCAACTTCATGGACCAATCCTTCCTTGTTCTAGAGACGGTCTTTTCCAAAATTGGCTTGATTTCTCTATTCGAGATCTCGACCTGTCCACTAGTTTGAGGGTGATAAGCGGTTGATACTTTGTGGGTTACCCCATACTTCGATAGAAGTGCTTTAAACTTTCGGTTGATAAAATGTGTTCCTCCATCGCTAATGATGATGCGTGGAGTTCCAAACCGTGGAAAGATAGTTCTATTCAAGAACTTCACAACCACCTTGGCGTCGTTAGTGGGAGAAGCAATGGCTTCAACCCATCTAGAGACGTAATCAACTGCAAGGAGAATGTAGAGGTTTCCTCCGGAGGATGGGAAAGGTCCCATGAAGTCAATCCCCCACACATCAAAGATTTCCACTTCTTGGATGTGATTAAGTGGCATCTCGTTCCTCCTTGATAAGTTCCCTGTTCTTTGGCATGCATCACAAGAGACACCAAAAGATTGCACGTCTTTAAATAATGTAGGCCAAAAGAAACCGGAACGCAATACCTTAGCGCATGTTTTATCAGTGCTGGCATGCCCTCCACAAGGAAGTGAATGGCAATGCCTTATGACGCTATTAACTTCATCCTCCGGAATGCACCTTCGAAGCATCCCATCCGGTCCGCGCTTGAATAGTAGCGGCTCGTCCCAGTAATAATGTCGTACTTCCTTGAAGAATCTTTTCTTTTGAGAGTACGTCAATCCGGGTGGTGTTTCCTGGCAAACAAGATAGTTCACAATATCAGCATACCAAGGACCTTTATTATCAGAAAGTTGGTGGATGGAATGCTCCACCAACAGTGGATGAGTATCAGAGGAGGGAGTAAGAAATTTGTCATTCTCAGTAATCTCAGTTGACATCATTTCGCCTTCGACCTCGGTTGAGGCGCATAAGCGTTAACCGAGATGTTCTTCGGTCGCCTCGCTCAGTCCAGAAAGTGCCTCGGTCGAGGTACTGCTACTGGATCCGAGACTGGAGATCTTCGTCTCCTGGATTAGCTTCTCAGTCTTAGCTCCTGGATCCTTTTCCAGTGCCTTCAAGCTTCGTATATCTGCATCACAAGAAGCATCTATACCTTCCTCCATTAAACTGAAGCTAATAACTCTTTCGAGTGGATCGGTAATAAGGATAGAGCTCACCAATTCTCTTGATTCTTCTTCATCGTAGATGTTGAAGATATCATCAGTTAGTTGCTCCCCTTTCATGGCTGCAAGTAGTGCGAACTCCACCTCATCACCACCAACGTTGAATTTCAACTTGGCGTTCTTGCAATCCACATTGCAACCCGAAGTTGCTAGAAATGGCCTCCCGAGAATAATAGGAACAGGATAATCTGCGGGAATGTCAAGTACGACAAAATCTATGGGTAGATAGAAGTTACCTAACTTGACCGGAACGTCCTCCAAGATGCCCACGGGATGGGTAATGGAGCGATCCGCCATGTAAAGTCGAATCTTGACCGGCTTGGGCTCTCCAAGACCGATCTTCGTGCATAGCTCCAGCGGGATCATGCTCACGCTGGCTCCTAGATCACAAAGGGCTTCACAAGTGACATCCCCAACTTGAATGGGAATGCAAAACGAGCCGGGATCTCTTAACTTAGGTGGCATCTTTTCCTTCATGATTTTGATAAGCTCCGAAGATTTAGATGTCATCCTAACTTCACCAACATCCTCCAGCTTCCTCTTCCTTGATAAGATTTCTTTTAAGAACTTCCCATAGGCGGGCATACCTAAAATAGCATCAAGGAAAGGAATATTAATATGTAGCTTATTCATCAAGTCAAGAAACTTACCAAAGTGCTTGTCTAGATGTGCTCTGGCTCTGGACTGAGGGAATGGAAGTGGTGGTTTATATGCAGGAGGTGGAACATAAGTTTATGTCGTCCCTCCTGCTTTCTGTTGCTCCGCCTCGGTTGGCATCTCGGTCGAGGTGTTCTTCGACTGGATCTGGACCGAGGTGGTCTGCGTCGAGCGAGGTACTGGATCTGCAGTTTTAAGTCCACTCCTCGTCGTTATGGCCATGCACTGGCCTTTAGGGTTAGTTTCCGTCTTTGCTGGAAGCTTCCCTGGATCTCTTGGCGCTTCATTCGCCCTATTAGCAAGTTGTTGTTCGAAGGACTTTTGGGCCCTTGAAAATGAAGTCATAGAATTCTCCATAGCGCTGAGCTTGATCAAGATTGCCTCCAGAACTGCGTCTTTCTTTTCTGGCTGAGACGAGCTTGATCCTTGCCCTTGGCTTTTCAATGGAGTAGAAGAAGAAGAAGAAGAAGGGGGAGAGAGGAAAGGGTTAGAGGAATCATTAGAATTGGAGTTTGAATGATTGTTACCGTGATTTTGGTTATTCGCCCTTCAGTTGTTGCTATTGGATCCTCTATTGTTGTTGTTGTAGTTGTTGTTTCGGGGACCGTTGTTGTTGTTACGATACCCGTTATTGTTGTTGTTCCTTTGCCCTTGTTCTTCCTTCTTAGTTTGAGCCATCAAGAACTCCTTCAATTGCTTCACGTCATTCGTCAAAGACGCGAGTTGATTGTTGTTGGATTGAGTCTCTTGAAAGTTGACTCTTTTAACTCCACTTTCAGCTCCTTGGTGGGTATATTTCTCCATGTGCAAGGCTTGCTTCTCAATGAAGTCCCAAGCCTCATCAATCGCCATGTCCATGAAGGTACCGGCGGAAAGTAGTTGGAGATTGAACTGGGTGCTTCCGTCCAGCCCTTTGAAGTAGATCTCCAACAACTCGATCTTTGGAATCCCATGATGTGGGCAATCCAAAAGGATATCCTTGAACCGCTCCCAAGATTTGGACAAGCTCTCCTTGTCCTTCATGATGAAAGCATTGATCTTTCCTCTCATTTCAGCGGTCTTTGAGGGGGGAAAGAATTTGGTCAAGAATTCCGTAGTCATCTCCTCCCATGTGCTAATCTTTCCTGGAGGAAGAGATTGATACCAAGTAAGAGCTCTATCTTTTAAAGAAAAGTAAAAAGGTCTTAGCTTGTAGTTGTTATTCTCAATTCTGGGAGGTCGCAAGGTTTCCATCAAGATCTCGTAATTTTGAAGATGTTGATGCGGCGACTCCTTCTCTAGCCCTCCGAATTGGCATTGGCGAATCATGGCTAGAACTTGCGGTCGAAGTTCATAGTCATGATCTGCTGGATCTCCTAGGTTAACTCCTGGACGCCTCAGTTGTTGATTAGGGTCCATCCTTTGACCTAGGGTTTGTGGGATTCCTGCAAGAAGAACTTCTCGGACTGGCATCCGAGGTGGAAGTACATCGGCCGGGGCGTCAGGTACTGGAATCTGCCTCGGTCGAAGATCAGCTACTGGATCCTGCATCGGTCGAGGATCAACAGGAGGATCTTCCCTCGGTCGAGGTAGAATCTGTTCTCGTATTACTGCTATCTCAGCTTCGATTGCTGCAGTCCTGGTGCTATTCTCTTCTTTCTCTTGCCTGAGTTCTTCCTTGCTGAGGCGTAGCAGCTCTAACGCCTCTTTCAATTGGGCCGCAAGATCGCGATCGTCTTGTTGGGCCATCTTCGCTTCTCTTAAGCGTCGCTTGTATGTCTTTTCTGGTTCGGGATCGTAAGGAACGATTTCCTTCCCAGCGCGGGTTCTTCGCATATACCTAAGAAAGAACCTGCAAATAGTCACTCAAGTAGAGTGGTCAGATGAAACGGGGCAAGCGCCCCAAGAGCAAACCGTACCGGCTCGGTCTAGACCAAGTCCCCGGCAACGGCGCCAAAAACTTGTTCGCTCCAAACGGTGTGTGCAAGCTTTAAATTTATAACCCTAGACTTAAGCTTAAAACAAGGATGCGAACCCGCAGTGTACGGGTCAATCGTAGTAAAAGCAAGAAAATTCCAGGGGTCGATCACAGGGACTCGGTGAAACAAAGTCAATACGGTGTGCTTATGTCAATACTAACCACAAGAGCGATTAACACAATCAAAGATGAATAAGAAGTCAATAAAGCAAACATGCAATTCTAGAGATTAAAGCATCTAGTTGTGGTTCCAACTCAAGATCTATAGATAAGCGGACAAAGTTGAGATTTTTGCGTGGGGAAGGTGTTTCTAAAGTGGAGTAGATCACCGGGTAAGTCTCACTACACATTAATCCTAAACCGTAACTCCTATTACCGGGTAAGTCTCAAGGAATCAAGATAAAGAACTATAACCTCAAACTAACACACCATCTAAGGGAATAGAATCAACCTTTACCGGGTAAGTCTCAGGCTAACTCACGAAGATGGGATGGAAGCACACTCAAACCCCAATAAAGGATAAACCTTTATTACCTACACTTATGATCGTTGGTACACAAACTAAGGAATTACCGGGTAAGTCTCATCCTAAGCTTGCTTTGAACCAGGAAAGGTGTAATAAGAATAGGATTTGGCAAACTCTAACACTTAACTCTCAGTTATGGATCAGATAAGTCACCTCGGTCAGCCAGTTTCCACCCCGGCCGAGGTGTTCATCGACTGAACGAGATGCTTAGGGTTAAGGTTAAAGACTCGAACTTTCAGGATCCTACTGGAATCTAAGATTATTCTATCATCGTTTTTCCCACAACCTTCAGCCAATCACCCTAGAATCACACAAGGAAATTAGCCACTCATCATCATAATGAAAGTATTAAAATATATGGGAAGAAGGTGAATATTTGAACAAAGAAGAATTTAATGAAAAGACTTCAATAACTGAATCAAATATCACAACAAAGCGTTCCTTGGATAACAATCCAAAAAGACAAGACAACAATTGAGGGAATTGAAGACAATCTTACAAAACCCTTCAATAAAGCTATAAAAGCTATGAACTTCAATCTTCCTTCAACCTTCAAAAAGGTTCTTCAACTCTCCCAACTTGGAGTAGGCTGCTGCTGCGTAATAACTCTCTTGTCCTGATAGCGGATCGTATGCCGTCTTGATTTTTAGGTCTAAGCCGCCCTTCGGAATTGTGGAAATCCAACCCTTTTTATAGGAAAATAACCCTCCAAAGATAATAAATCTTAGAAAGATATTTTCCCATAAATATAGGTAAAATATATGATTCTGCATATCTCCTTCCTTCCAGGAGCCAAGCCCAAAAATATAAGATCACTTTCCAAATTTAAAAGATCTCCTCCAAGAATAAAATATTCTCGCCGCGTCCTAGGTGTTCGCCTCGGTCGAGTCGGCCTCTCTGGATCACCTCGATCGAGGTGAACCTCTGATCAACCGAGGTGAGTCACAACTGAATGTGAAATATCTCAAAACTGGTCCAAAGTAAATCTTTAATCCATGGCTATGCTTCCTGTATGTAGCTCTAAATGACTCATGACTCCTTTTGCTCCTTTTTGATGCAAAACGTACCAAATTACCTGCAATTACAACGAAACTAGGTGTAGACCTCGATTCTCGCAAAGGTAGATGAAATGGTAGTAAAATCACATAATGTACATACAAACATGCAGATTATGAAAGATAAAACGTCCAAACAAACCCCAAAATATAGACTATAATTCATGCTATCAATAATATCGTGTAAAAGTGGGCATCATATCTTGAAATAAAGTCAAACAAGATCACATATTATAAACAAATAAGTTACAACTAAGGTCCAAGTTTAAGGTGAGCCGGAATCCTCAATCGCCTCAAGCATGTTCACCAAATGATAATCATAGTTGTCCCCAAATGCCGGAGCTCCGAAAGGATGGTAGGTCAATGTGGTTTGTCCTAGCATGCGAGCTCTAGCTCTAGTGAGAGGTAGTGTTGATCTAGATTCCGTCATTTTCGTTGCTTAAGTCTAGCGGGCTCACATCATTTAATGTCACGATTCCGCCCCCACGGCTGCACATCCCCACCCCTGTGCCTTGCTCCGCCGCCCTTGCGGTTTCTTCTGCAGTAACTCCCGTTGTTGTGAGTTGCTTCCTTCCTTGCTTTCTTCGTTTCTTCCCTTGATTCTTATGGATGTTCTTTGCCCCCTGAGTATTCTGTAAGGTGAAGGTTGAGACCAAAGCTTGTGTAGATCTCTTAGTGATCATTAAGACTACAAGTTATAGACTTCTAGCAATCGTTTCGGTTTTGATTCTTGATGCCTTGTATAAACATGCTTTCCTTGCTCCTTTCCTGAGGGAAACTGAGTTGTTCCCTGAGTTGCTGTTGAGCTTTGAGATTACCTTCGAGTGAGGCAAGTCTCTTGGACTTACTTAGCTTCATCCCGTATAATGGTTTGAGTGTTTTGACTTGTTTGTGTTGTTTGTCAAGTTATAACGGATAACCGGAATAGGATTCACCATTATAACCGTAATTGGCCCAAGTGTATGATAACCGGGCGGTGACCACTTGTCTTGTTCTACAGGAGACTAGAATGTGCTCTTGCAACCCAAGCCCGCAGGTAACGGATAGTACTGATCTATTCCTGTTAGTAGACGGAAGCGGAGGCGAGTTTTGGGAGATTCTTGTGTGACAAAAGAAGTGAATTAGTAATAAATAACTAATGAAAGATAATAATTGGTTGAGTGCAAGCATACTATATGTTTACATTACATATGTGTGTTTATACCTTTACATTCTTTCTAATATCTAGAATGTTAGCTAACGGTTTATACCGATGTTGTTTATTTTCCACAGGTTCAAGATGCTGCTGAGTGATCCGGATGGTGTGGTCAGTCGAGGTTCCCGTACATTATAGGAGGGATCGGGTTTATGTTTATGTTTATGTTGTTGCTTCCCTTTTGTTTTGAACTCGGTTGCGAGTCTTCTACGCTTACCTTCGTTTAAACCTTTGGTTTTCATTTGTATGTGTCTTGTTCTAACATCTATTGTGTCGTTGCTACTATGAGGGTCGGGACCCATTGTGAGGTCCTAGCCCGTAACGCTTTGAGTTCCCAGAACATGGGGTGTTACAAACGAGCTTCAGGCAAGTTGTCACGACCCATTATAATACACTTGGGCCATTTAATATACATATATCGTCTTCCTAGCCAGGTTAGGTTATCAATGCAACATTCATATGCACAAACATCACTCAAACCCATAAACGCTAGCTATGTAAGCCCAAAGGACTTACTTGTCACAAGGTAGTCCTAAACAGTGGTCACGGTTTCCCCTCAAGGAATCAATCAGTGCTTGTATAAAAAAAGCACACAAATGTCAATCACTATCCACATACTAGGAGATTCCACCTCCTACTCTTCAAGATCTCGCAAGATCATAACCATAACAGAGTCCACAATATCAATATCTTCAAAGATCATAACTATCAATCCATAAACTCAACATCTCACAATTCCTCAAACCTCTCAAGGTATCATCTAATCAGCATTCTTCAATCTCAATTCTAATCCTAATTTAATTAATTAACCTGTAATTAATTAAATTTACTTTCATCAGAATAATGTTTTGCCCGCCGCAATTTCTGAACCCACCTGTCATCAGAATTCATCAAGCAAACAACTCATAATCCCTAGAATAATATAACGAGCATAATGGAATTTCCAATTATCTATTTTGACAAGCCCTAAGGTCAATTTAGGTCAAATCACAATACAAAAAACGAATAAATTCATAACTTATTCGTTACTAACCCAATTGATGATCCGAAAGATGATTCGGAATCACAATGACACAGGGTAGGCTTGAACAACATCAAATTCACCGGAATCTGAGTGGCGGAACCGGCCTGGTGACATATATGCTCGACCAGATCTTCATAAGCTCGGAAACGCAGAAACTCAGTACCAAAATGAAGAGAATGAAGAGAGGAATCCAAAAACTCAAACGGATTTGAATTCGGATAAGAAATAGAGTGTAGATTTGAGTTTGAAGGTTGAGAGAAATTAAAGTTTTTACGAGGAAACATGAAAGGAAATGAATTAATAAAAAATTTTCCGCTATTTAGCGAAGACGATAATTATTTTTTAGCGTAGTCGATAATTATCCTTTAACCGATCAAAAGGCGGGTTGAACCCCCTTCTCCAAACTTCTTGAAATTGGAATAATAAGTCAGGAATATTGTAGGGATAATTATTCCGCAACTGCCTCATAAACCGTGTATTCCTAAACCGTCTTTCTTAGCTGCTAAGAAACGAAATAGCGACTCTTTTGGCCGTTTTGCCTTTTCATGTTATTTCATATGTAGAAGATGTGTGATGTCCTGGTCATTTCTCTCAACTGCATTTTTATTAATTGAAGCTCCCAAATACTCTAAATAACACTGGAGGGTAAAAATAAATATCAGGGGGACAAAAGTAAAAAAAATCCCATAAGTCCAAAATTACATCAGGAACATAACGGTGGGACTCATACTCATCACTTACGCACTCTTAGGAAGTTATGTGTCAAATAATATCAATGATTAAGTTAATCAATATTAATAATCATTATTAGGATTTGAAAATCCTAGCTCTTACATCTTCCCCTTTGTCAATAGACAACTAGCCAAAAGACGGAGTCGTAATAGAGAAGTTGGTACTATTCAGATTAAGCCAATAACGACGGTAAATAAAGAGACCGTGAGAGCGTATTTGATTTTAAAAGTTATACCAGCAATTCAAGATAAGTGGTCATTCGAGGACTCAAGAGAAACAATATTTACTCAACAAGATAATGCAAGGACACATATTAGCGCTAATGATGAAGAATTCAAATTAGCAGCTTTGCAAAACGGATATGACATTCGAATAGTATGCCAACCACCAAACTCACCGGATTTAAATGGTTTAGATCTCGGTTTTTTCAGCACCATCCAATCTTTACAACATAAGGAATGTTCGAAGACCGTTGAAGAGCTTATTTCCGTGGTTGAGAAGTGTTTTCATGAGTACCCTTCTAACAAGGTGAATCATGTGTTTCTAACTCTACAATTATGCATGCAAGAGATCATGAAGATTGGAGGATCCAATAAATATAGTATTCCACACATGAAAAAAGATGTTCTAGAAAGATTGGGTTGCCTCCCACAACCAATAGCTTGTGATTATTCTCTGATTGAAAGTGTTAGGAATTTGTTCGCTTAATAGAGTATTGCATCATATTGAGACACATTTTTTTTCACTCTTTATTTATTGCTAAATAGAGTATCATATTGAGACATAATTTATACATTATCGAGCATTAACTATATTTACTTTGTATTGGATGGACCATTCAAGATGTATAATATAAATGAATATATATGTCACGTAGACTTAGAAATGCATAAACATGCTATCTATAATCAAATACAATTACTTGGTACAAGGTATACAATACACATATTTGTAAGTGCACATGTATTTTTTTTTTTTTTTTTTTTTTGACTAAGTTGTAAACAATTTAAATTATACTATCAAGTGTCACTGACTTGCTAATGTCGAAAACGTTTCAACATATTATCATCTACGTTGAGGTAGGGAGAGAAGGCAAGTCTGTAAAGCCCCATTTCTGGCCTTCACCGCCCCCACGGTGAAGGTGAGCCGCAGGCGCGTCTCAGCCTCGTTGCCGCGGTCGCGGCACGGCCCAGCCTGTCTACGGGTTGTTTTATCTTCGTCTTTTTCCTATCTTATTCCATCCATGGGCTTTTGGCCCGTCTCCCTTCTACCTTCTAAATCCTAATCTGACCTTCCGTCGCTCTTTCCCAACCATGCCCTTTATATTCCCATCTTCTCTTCTTTTTCCTGCTTCTTGCTTACTTATTCTTTCAACATCGAGAGCTACAACCTTTCTTCTCCGTGATATTGCTGAACTATGAACGTGTAAGTTCCTTCTTCTCTGATTCTTCCTCACGTTCATGAGTTTCTGCATGCCTTCCCTTCTGTTTTATTTTCTTCTTTTGTTTCTTCTTTTCTTCTTCTCCAAGGATCAAGATCGAGTCTTGATTCTTGTTGGTCTTTCGTGGTTGATATGTTGTTGTTCTCGGGCTCTTTTGGTTGAGTCTTGACGTGTTTAGATCAAGGAATCAAACATTGGTGCCCTTGCTATGAGTTGATGTCGAAAGGAGGCCCGACACATCTTTTGTCACAGAAACCGCCCCCGCAGTTTGATTTCCCACCCCTGTGGCTGCACTTGGTTTCTGCCCCTGCGCTTCTGTCAGGCCGCCCCGCGGTTCTTCTGTAGTAACTCCCGTCGTTGGTGAGTTGCTTTCTTCCTTGCTTTCTTTGCCATTTCCTTATGTTAGATCATGTTAGGCTGGACCTAGATGATTAGTGTGAATGAAAATTAGTGGCTTGTTGATTCCTTTGAGTGGTTTACACCTTTGACCTTTGTTGTTGATGACGTTCCTTGAGAACCTTGAGACTATGAATCCTTATCCTAACATGTTGAGATCTTTAGCGATCATTGAGACTAGAAGTAGGGAACTTCTAGCACGCTGCAGTAGATCTATTAGAGATCATTGAGACTAGAAGCATGTAGGCTTCTAGCATCGGTTCAGTTTCTGATTCCCGATGCCTTGTTTGAGCAGGCATCTATCCTTTCCTTCAAGAAGTTGAGCAGTAGCGGTTTTCTGAGTTTGCCTTCGAGTGAGGTAAGTCCCTTGGACTTACTTAGCTTCATTCCGTGTATTGGATTGAGTGTTTTGGCTTGTTTGCGTTATTTATTATTATAACGGATAACCGGATTAGGATTCACCCTTATAACCTTAATTAGCCCAAGTGTATTATAACCGGGCGGTAACCGCTTGTCCAGTTCAGAATTGGGGAAATTGGAAAGTGCTCTTGCGACTCATGCCTGCATGTAACGGATAATGCTGATCTATTCCTATTGTTAGACGGAAGCGGAGGTGATTTTCAAAAGGATTCCTGTGTGACAAAAGAAGTTGAATTAGTAATGAATGATTTAATGAAAGATAATAACCGGTTGAGTGAGAGCATGCTATGTGTTTGCGTTACCTTATGTGTGTTTGTGCCTTTATGTTCTTTCTGATATCTAGAATGTTTGCTAACGGTGTATACCGATGTTGTAGATGCCTTGCAGGATATAGGTACTACTGAGTGATCCAGACGGTGTGGTCAGCCGGGTTTCCCGTACAGTATAGGACGGGATTGGGTTTATGTCTATGTTGTTGCTTTCCCTTCTGTTTTGAACTCGGCTACGAGTCTTTTAAGTTTTGCTTTGGCTTTATATTGAGTTTTGGTTTTCATTCGTTTGTGCCTTGTTGTAAGATCCGTTGTGATGTTGCTACTCTGAGGGTCGGGACCCATTGTGAGGTCATAGCCCGTAACGCTTCTAGTTCCCAGAACTTGGGGTGTTACAATATGGTATTAGAGTTCTAGGTTGGCAACAATGACACTCAAAATCTTCTAAAGGTCGGATGAATAAATAAATAGAACCCGCAAGGGGTCTAACGTTTTCAAAAAGGGGGGTTTTGTTTTAAAACTTGTCGGTATGGATAGATGTACGGGCGACCACCACTACCTCCATGGATCTCAGCATTTAGTTTTCTTATATGTTGGCCTTTTTATGTTTTTCCGGATTTTTACTTTAGCTGTAGCGTGGCCTTATATATATAGCCTTATATATCTATCCTTATAGCAGATGACGCGTACTAGAGCTACATCTACTATGGGGCGAGGAAGGGGTCGACCACCTCTTCCACCTGCTGTCCGTGGACGAGGACGTGCAGAAGGACCTCTACTAGCTAGAGATCGGGGCCAAGCCCCGGTCGCTGATCCGCCTATCGCTGAGGTGTTCGTTAAAGAAGTTCTTGAGAGAGTTGTTCCCGAAGCAGGGAACGGGACTATCAAGAAGTCCAGAGCACAAAGAGCACAAACGATTGAGTCAGGTCGAGTGACCATCGGAGTATCTGCATATCGCGACTACGTACAAAGAGTTGAAGAAGCTATCAGGACTTGAGGACCTGTACGAGCACCGCCAGTACCCGTGAGATCAGTTGAGAACGTCAGAGCTTAGGATGGAGCAAGTTTGGAAGTTGATATTTGACTAGACCACATGGATTCAGCTTTGGAATCAATAAGAAGTATGCTCAGGAAGTGACCGGATTCCAGGAGAGATCTTCAGGGTGGAGGTCTTACGAAGAGACAAAAGACTGGACCAACTAGTGCTGGAGCTGGAGCATCAGGATTCGGGCATGTTTAGACGACAAGACACTCTGGGATCCAGCAAACGATACGGAGTTCTGACAGAGGAAGACAGTGTCATAACTGCGGAGGTGACGGACACATCCGAGTAGATTATGAGAAGCGTGCAGTGACTTGCTTTTCTTGTGGCATGTGTGGACATAGAGGTGCGTTCTGCCGTCAGAGCAGAAGACGAATAGGTGGTACGTCTGACACCAAAGGCACCTCAGCTAGAGTTTATGGGTTGAGGAGTGTTGTAGAGCCGATAGCATCCGCAACCACAAGTACCATTCATATTAATGGTTTTCCTGTCCGAGTTCTTTTTCGCTACCGGTGCTACGTATTCTTTTATATTTGATGCTTGTGTAGATAGTTTGGCCTTAGTTACCGTAGAAGGTAGACCCTTCTTTATAGGATTACCCCATCGGTAAGATTAGAGGTACCCGAGAGGTTCGCGATTGCCCTATTAGACTAGGAGGTTGCATTTCGTCAACTGACTTCTTCGTCATGTACCTAGTACATGAAGAATTTATCCTTGGCATGGATTGGATGGATCGACATCGAGTAGTTTTGGACATCGGCAAGAGGACAGTGACAGTAACTACATATGCATGCCACGTTGAGAACTTCCGAGGATGGGATATAGGGAAGACCGGCACAGTCATCAGTGCAGTCCCAGCTGCAAGACTTATCGGACAAGATTGTGAGGCTTTTTGGTTGTATGCCATGAAGGATAGTACTAGTCCAACTTTGTAGGAAATCCCGGTAGCTTGTGAGTTTACCAACGTCTTTGGAGAGCCATCAAGTTTACCTCCACAGAGGAGTGTAGACTTTAGCATTAATTTAGAGCCCGGTACGAGACCGATCTCTAAGGCTCCTTACCGTATGACGCCTATCGAGATGCTTGAGTTGAAGAATCAGCTCGAGGAGTTAGCAGAGAAGGGCTTCATCCGCCCTAGTGTATCTCCTTGGGGCGCACCAATACTCTTCGTCAGGAAGAAAGACGGGTCAATGTGATTATGTAACGACTACCGAGAGCTGAACAAGGTGACGATCAAGAATAAGTACCCATTTCCCCGTATCGACGATCATTTGGATCATTTGCACGGAGCTTCAGTGTTTTCGAGGATCGATCTGAGATCCGGATATCACCATCTAAGGGTGAGAGAGCAGGACATAACCAAGACGACATTTCAGACCAGATATGGACACTACGAGTTTGTAGTGATGCCATTCGGGCTCACGAATGCGCCCGCAGTTTTCAAGGAGTTGATGAGCAGCATCTTCATCGACTTCCTAGACAAGTTTGTAGTTGTCTTCATAGACGACATTTTGGTATACTCTCGCAGCAGAGAGGAGCATGAAAGACACTTGAGGATCGTTCTTCAGGCCCTACAGGACGGAGAGTTGTACGCCAAGCTCTCTAGGTGCGAGTTTTGGATGCCCGAGGTAGCATTCCTTGGTCACATCATTTCAGTTGAAGGGATCAAGGTAGATCCAGCGAAGATCGAGTCAGTAGCATCTTGGCTGCCACCTAAGAACGTCAAGGAAGTACGCATCGTCTTTGGATTGGCGGGCTACTATCGGCATTTTGTTGAGGGCTTTTCAGTTATTGCCCGACCACTCACTTCCTTGCTGAGGAAGTCTACGAGGATCGTATGGTCCGAGCCATGCCTGTAGAACTTTGAGGAGCTGGAGAAGATTTTGACCTCTGCTCCTATCCTAGCTCATCCAGAGGGCATTGAGGATTTTGTGGTTTACAACGATGCATCCAAGCTAGGCTTGGGATGTGTTCTGATGCAGAGGGGTAAGGTGATTGCGTACGCGTCTAGATAACTGAAGATGTATGAGGAGAATTACCCTACCCATGATCTGAAGTTAGTTGTAATTGTTCATGCGTTGAAGATTTAGAGACATTATCTGTACGGAGCTACGTGTCAGATATTCACACACTATAAGAGTTTGAAGTACATATTCACTTAGCGGGAGTTGAATAACCGCCAACGTAGATGCTTGGAGTTGATCAAGGATTTTGATCTGGAGATCTTATACCACCCGGGGAAGGCTAATGTGGTAACATATGCCCTTAGTAGGAACACTCCCCGGGAGATGGCAATCGCTAGGCTGACAGCTCAGCCATATTTGCAACGAGATCTTGCATGGCTAGAGATGGATATCCACTTCCCGGATTCTGACAGCCAATTGTTCACCTTGGAGATAGTACCTGATCTGTTGGCCGAGATCCAACAGAAGCAGGAGAGTTGCCCAGCTTTGATGTAGATCCAAGACCGGATGTTTCGAGGAGAGGCACCATAGTTTGCAGTTGGTGCTGATGAGATCTTGAGACATCAAGAGCATGTTTGTGTGCCTTCAGATTGAGAGTTGAGACAAAGGATCATTCAGGAAGCTCATTCTCCGCCTTACCTAGTGCACCCCGGTTCGAGTAAGATGTATGAGGATATTAGACGCTCTTTCTGGTTTGAAGGTCTGAAGCCAGATGTGACGAGATACGTAGGTCAATGTACGACCTATCAGCAGGTCAAGATCAAGTATCATCGACTATGAGGAGAGCTACACCCACTCCCTGTCCCTTAGTGGAAGTGGGAGGACATCTCGATGGACTTTTTCACCGGTTTGAGACCGAGTCGAGGTTTTGATCCTATATAGGTTATAGTAGATTGGCTGACGAACACCGCACGTTTCCTCCCTATCAAAGAGACGTGTCCGGTAAGTCGATTAGCAGAGAGGAGTTCACTTAACAGATAGTGACACTTCACGGAGTACCTAGGATTATAGTCTCGGATAGAGACGGACGGTTCACTTCGAGGTTCTGGCAGCAAGTGCATGCCGCCCTAGGTACGAGTCTACAGTTTACGACTACTTATCATCCTCCGACCGATGGTCAGTCCGAGTGGACCATCCAGACTCTAGAGGTCATGTTGAGAGCCTGCGTGTTAGACAGGGGACAGGTGTGGCCGGATCACCTTTCCTTAGTGGAGTTTTCGTATAACAACAGTTGGCACGCATTGATCAGGATGGCTCCTTATGAGGCTTTATACGGATAAAGATGCCGTACATCGTTATGTTGGGACGACTCTAGTAGTACTAGCGGAGTAGCACCTGAGCAGATCCAGGATGGCATGACTCGAGTAGAAGTGATCCACGAGCGGATGTTAGTAGCGCAGAGTCGACAAACGTCTTATGTAGATAAGAGGGGCAGACCTCTAGAGTTCAGAGTTGAAGCTCATGTTTGGTTGAGAATATCCCCGACACGAGGCTTCAGACGTTTTGGAGTCATGGGGAAGCTGAGTACCAAATATGTTGGACCTTTCGAGATTCTTGAGCGAGTTGGGGAGGCAGCATACAGACTTGCTTTGCAACCGAGACTCGAGGGTTTTCACCCCGTCTTCCATGTGCCTTAGTTACGGGAGTACATATCGGATCCGAGACATATCGTCAGTCACGAGGATCTAGTGATCGATCCAGACCACACGTTCTTAGAGCACCCCATGGCTATCTTAGAGCGTAGTACGAGACCCGATGATGAAGATTCAGTGGTCAATGCGAGGAGTAGATGAGGCGACTTGGGAGACAGAGGATAGTATCTTTAGGAACTATCCGGTGTTTTACGCTGAGCTGGATGCACCTATAGCGCAGTTGTGCGTTTCGTTTTCCTTTTGACGTTTTTGAGTTACATGATGAAGATTCAGTGGTCAATAAATGTTCTTTCGGGTTGTTGCAAGTTTTGGGAAGAAACTTCTTTTTAGGGGGATCTGATGTAAAGCCCCATTTCTGGCATTTACCGCCCCCACGGTGAAGGGGAGCCGCAGGCGGGGTTCAGCCTCGTTGCCGCAGTCACGGCACGGCCCAGCCGTAGGTGCGGCTAGGCCCATCCCGTCTAAGGGATGTTTTATCTTTGTCTTTTTCCTATCTTATTCCATCCATGGGCTTTTGGCCCGTCTCCCATCTACCTTCTAAACCCTAATCTGACCTTCCATCGTTCTTTTCCAACCCTCCCCTTTATATTCCCATCTTCTCTTCTTTTTCCCGCTTCTTGCATACGTCTTCTTTCAACATCGAGAGCTATAGCCTTTCTTCCCCGTGATATTGCTGAACGTGTAAGTTCTTTCTTCTATGATTCTTCCTCACGTTCATGAGTTGTTGCATTATTAGCATGAAATATGAATATGATTTAGGCACTTGTTTTAGTTGTTTTTCCCTCTTTTATGTGTACATGGATATGAGTTTGAAGCATTTGTGAGCTCATTCACCCACTTTGTCGATATAGAGATCTACACTAGCTTTGTTTTGTTTATAGGTGAATAAAGGCTTGAATTGGAGCAAAATATGGAAGGAAAGGAGTATTTGATCTTGCTAGATGTCAAGGAGATGCTTTGGAGGAGCTAAGAAAGGAGCATGAGTGAAGAACATCACGAAATAAAGGCTTTCACAAAGGATTTGGACTTCCACGCCCTAAATTACGGCCGTGGACTTGGCGTTGGATCGTGGAGAGTGAATTTGGACCACAACAGAAAGTTCCACGCCCTAAACCACGGCCATGGAAACTTGTACTAGACCGTGATTTCCATGACGAAGTGACGTGACATATTTGCCACGTCAGCGACGGTTATTGGGCTTTTTTCGTAAACCTATTTTTCCCTATAAGAAGGTTTGAGAAATGAGTTTCGAGGACGGCTGCTTAGGGGTTCATTTTACCTTCGCTTGCAATTCAACGCGGGAGGATTGGAGATTTGTGAAAGACGTGATATTGAAGATTGCGTACTTTGGAGATTTTCTTAGGGTTTTTGCTTTCGGAGACAGATTGGCACTCCGTTATTCATTGTTCTCTAAGATTGCTGTGAGGGTTCTAGTTTAATTTTCTAACTTCATTAAACATACTACTTTGTTGTTCGGATTTGAGGTTGACTTTGATTTGTTATTGAGTTTTCGAGGGTTTCATCTTTCTTTCTTCTTAAATTGACATTTGATTCAATGACTATGATTATTGGCTAAAACCCTTTAGCAATTCTAAGGTGAAGGGTTGATAATTGTGGCTTAGATGATGATAGATCGATCGTAAACAGATTGGACCCTGAGAGTGTGAGAAACCTCGTCGACAGCCTAAACCACGGTCTGTTCTTGAGTTCCACGGCCGTGGTTCTTCAAGATCCAACCATAATTTTCTCTGTTTTATGGCTTTTGCTTTTGCTTTAATCCTAAGTTAAAGATTTGCTTTAACCTAGTCTTGGCTTGCCTTTCCTAGGTAGGAGTGAGACTCAACATCCTTTATTTCGGTTTCGAGTGTCACAACCTTAACCGTTCTAGTTTATCTTTGATTCCTTGGGTTTGGGCATGGGTATTTGAGATTAATTCTTGCCATTAGATCCTTTCTATACTGCAGCCTCAACAACCTTTATAGAGAGAGTCCTTGGGTTAGACATATAAGGTTTTGGAACTTCACCGTACTCAACCTTACCTTAGTTATACCTTTGCAAATCTCAACTCCGTCCTTATATCTATAATTTATCTTGAATCGATTGCCACAATTGGATACTTGGATCTTTAGGATTGCTATTTTCCCAATATTTGCAAAGCTTCTATACTTTACTTGCTCAATAATTTGTGAACTGAATTTGATTCCCCAAATCCCTGAGTTCGATACTTTGAAATTCTTGCTTTACTACGCCGATCCATACATTGCGAGTTCGCTTGCTTTAATTTCAGTTTTATAATTAAAACTTATTTGCACGCACACTTTGAGGCGAACAAGTTTTTGGCGCCGTTGCCGGGGATTTGGGTTAGACCAAATTTTGGTTCTCGGTTGTCGATCTTGGGAGCTTTGCTCTTGTTATTTGATATCTCTTTTTGAGTGATTTTTGCAGATTCTTTAGGTATATGAGAAAGACTAGATCTACCAAAGATCTAGTTCCTTTTGATCCAGAACTTGAGAAAACTTTGAGAAGAAAGATGAAAGAGAAAAAGATGGCTGAAAACAATGAGAGAAACATCCAAGCGAAGTTGGATGAAGCTCAACTTCAACTCAAGTTGAGTGAGAAGGCTCGTATAGAAGAATTGCAGCGTCATCAATTCCAAATAGATGAGCTCAAGGCTATTATGTTGGACATGAAGTTGGAGATGAATGATGCTAAGAAGAAGAAGGTCAAGAAACCTAAGTCCATTAGAGTTGAATCATCCGACAATGATGATGAGGATATGCCGGCACTAGAGGACATTGATCCGGTGATCCATCCCGTTCGTAACAAACCTAGACCACCGGTTGTTCCTCGCATCCCCGTTGGAGATGTGAGAGTTGCTCATGAAGGGGATGAACCATGGACTCTTGGGAAAAGGATGGATCCAATTAAGAAACCGCGCCGTCTAGGTGTGAATTTCGGAGCTGAAGATATCCAGGAATTCAGTTTTAGCCCGCAAGTTATCACCATGGTTCGCCAAAGTCAATTTGGTGGAACGAGTGCTGAATCTCCACACCAACTGTTACGCTAGAAACGTGACACGCAAAAGTCTTAAATTTGTAACTCGATATATTTTTCCTAAATCCTAGCGAACCCGCAGTGTATGGGTCGTTTTGTAGTAAGGATAGTATTCTGAGGTCGAACACAAAGATTTAGGTGAACTTGAGTCAATAGTGACTAAGGATAGAGAAGATCAAGGCTAAGAAAAGAGAAAGGAGTAAACAAGTGAAGATCTCAATTTTCTTGGTTTGGTTTTGAGGTGATCAATCAAGGATCACAAATCATGCAAGATTAACAAACAATTACTCTAGCAACACAAATAAACAAGAAAACACGAGATATGTAATCAAAGAGAGAAAAGCGGATTCTAGGGGTTAGAAATTCCGGTTATGGCAATGGACTCAAGCTATCTAGTCATTCCTTGGATCAACTATAGTATGTTGGGAGTGAGTGTTTCTAGATTGGGATCAATCACCGGGTAGGTCTCATGGTCAACTAGTCATTTCCTAAGGTCTTATCACTGGGTAAGTCTCAAGGAACCTAAGGTTAGGAATTCTACACAAACCGGATTTGCTATATAGGGATCTAACCTCTCCTCACCGGATAAGTCTCGGGAAGGCAAGTCCTAAACATAAATCCTAGCATACTCAGTCCAATAGCGGCTAGTGAGGCTCAATACTACCTAGAGTTCATCATCTTTGGTACCTAAGGGAAAAAATCACCGGGTAGGTCTCTTCTCACACTTAGTTGCTAACACTAGGTCACCCTAGGGTAGATCTAACTCAACAAACACTAGGATTTCAACAATCTAACAACCTAACACTTAGATTTATCAACACAAGCAAGTCAGATGAAATCACGGGCAGTTCCTCACTTCCACGGCCGTGGAACTACCTAGAACAGGCTGTGATTTACAACAGAGGCTAGGTTCGAGCATTATAATTCATCCAAAGGTACGTTTAAGTATATCCTATCATAGTCCAAGCCATAACCATCATTTCCTTACCCTAGAATCACATCTATTTAGCCAACTACATGCATCTCAACAATCATAATCATCAAGCATACAATCATGGGGTCCATATCAAGAGGATGAAATGAAAGAGAGATGGAGTAAATAGAACAAGAAAAACGAGCTGAATAGATGTTAAAAGAGAGACTTACAACCCTTCAAAAGAAGGTTCGAATCGTTCTTACAACCCTAGAGAATGTTTCCAATAAACTTCACTCTAAAAACTAAGAAACTCTAAGAAAGGTGTGTTCTTCTCTTCTTCTCCAATGGAAGTCTTCCTCCTTCAAGAGTAGCTCCAATCCAATTCCAAAAATGAGAGAGTATGGGAGAGAATGTGTGAGGTAAGGTGTGTAGTGGATGGATCCTTTTCCTCTCAGCCTGCATATGTACTTATAGCCTTCTCCATTTGCAAGAGTCGGTTATGAAGATCGTGAGACAGCTGTCACAACTGTGCAGGGAGAACCACGGCCTATTTCCACGCCCATGGAAATCCCAATGGCCGTGGTTTTGGTGATTCAGATTTCTATGGATCATCAAGCCACGAGTTGGTGAAAGGCATGTACCAACAAGGTCTCAAGTGTTCTCCCTTGCTCCTAACTTGCTTCCCATTGGCTCCGGAAGTGTGTCATCACGAAGAACGATCCTCGAATGTATCGATTAAGCTCCAAAAGCTCCCAAAATACCTACAAAACATGCAAAAGTCCGTGTAGACGTCTATCTCGACAGCATACATGAATTAAGTGAAAACCGTCACGAACTAGTGCAAACCATGCATGAATGAGCGGAAAAACTATCTAAATGTGTGCCTAAACTAACGTCATAAATCGTGTTATAAAAAATACCCCATACTTAAGGTTTGCTTGTCCCCGAGCAAAGTCTGACTATAAGCAAAGAGATGACATGATTTATGAATGCATGAAAAACTGAAAATATTTTTGGAGTTTGTGCTTCTAAAGATGGATCACCTTCATAGTCAGGTTTCATGGCAATGGACAAGCAATCATGTGCCAAATGAATGAATGCATGGAAAGACAATTATACTTAACTCAAAAGCATGCATGCAAGGTGAAAATGAAGAAGTTAAGATGATCATGAGTATATCCAATCTAGATCACTAAGTCTTACACACATGCAAATAGGTCACAAGGACTTAGGAAAGAAGAGGCTAAGAAACGTTGTGATTAGGTGGGAATTTTTAGGTTATGTGATGCTAATCCGAAAAAGGAACTAACTCCACAATTTCCTTTTTGATCGACTTCACCACAAGTGTATATTTTCTCCATATTTTCTTTGTTTTCTTTTCTTTTTCACTTCCTTTTTCTTTCACTTATTTTTGAGACAATGACATTGGTGTACAAAAGCCGAAACCTTGGTGATTAGCAAGTCTCGGGTTTTTTTTAATTTTCGAGGTGCTTCACACCGGGCACACATACCAAAGCTCGTTAGGACATTCGGTTTATCCGACTTTGGCAAGGCACAAACACCCGATTATGTGAATGGTGCCGAGTTACTCGTTATCAAAACCAAAGTCCCCAAACCTATATTTTTTTCTACACTTTTCACAACAAATTCAGCACTTCATTCACCACATACTTTCATCAACAACTTCACCCCACACTTGCTTTTCACACACATCAACACACTATCATGCTCCTATTCCCGGATGGGTCAAAATAGGTCAAATTTATATCAATTTAGGTGCTCAAACAACATGATCAAGATGAGAAGTAGAGAAAGGTGAATTGCCTTAATTACTCCTAAATGATGTGTAAGAACTAGCATGTAATTTCGACATTCAATCCTCAATCAAATCAAAGCAAACATTCATGATCACAATTCACTCATGGGATTCGAGATAAGTACTTCAAGTCCACATATGCATCCATCAATTCAACACATAAGGTCATCCATAGCCAATTCACAAGACAATTTCATCATAAGGGTCATACCCAAGCTTAGAAGCACTAAAATTTTTTTAAATTTTCCGAATTTTTTTGGATTTTTCGAAATATCTATGTACAATGCATAAGATGTGACAATGTTAAGCTATCCTAGATGCTAATCATACAAGTGACCGTGAAAATCCCACCCCATACTTAGAAACACATTGTCCCCAATGTGTAAATGAAGTAAAGAAGAGTGAAAGAGGGTCCTCACAATGTAAAATGGTTTGCTTCGGTATTTGGGTTCACTCAACTGGATTGATGGCGGATGATCCTATCAACGATGGTAGAGAGCTCAAGGTGTTCGTTATGGCGTCGGGACCCGTGCTAGGCACCGCTAGCCGTCCAAGTTCCGCGTCCGCTCCACCCATAATTGATGAGGGGCTCATCATCATCCATATGTCATGCAAGGCTTCCATGCTACTTAGACTCTAACACACAAACTCCAAACACACAAAAACAGAAAAATAAAAGCAAAAACGAAAACGAAAAGGGAAAGATGTATACCAATGGGTTGCCTCCCACCAAGCGCTTCTTTAAGGTCATTAACTTGACCAAACTCGGGGGCATCTCACTCAAGGTGAAGTGGGGCAATCATGTCCACCGGAGCTCCCGGGATATACTTCTTCAACCGGTGCACATTCACCTTAAAGTCTCCACAATGCTCCCCTCCAATCTCAACCGCTCCATGGGGAAAGATCTTCTTCACCACATAAGGACCCGTCCATCTTGACTTTTGCTTTCCGGGGAAGAGCCGCAACCTTGAGTTGAAGAGAAGGACAAGGTTGCCTTCACTCAACTCCCTTGGGATGAGATGCTTGTCATGCCAACGTTTGGTCCTTTCTTTGTACATCCGGGCGTTTTCATAGGCATCCAACCGGATCTCCTCAAGAGCGTTCATGTCTAGTAATCTCTTCTCACCGGCCTCCTTGAGGTCAAAATTCAGCCACCTTATGGCCCAATACGCTCTATGCTCCATCTTCACCGGAAGGTGGCAAGACTTGCCATAGACTAGCTTATAGGGAGTGGTGCCAATCGGTGTCTTGAAAGCGGTTCTATATGCCCACAAGGCATCATCGTGCTTCATAGCCCAATCCTTTCTCATTTCTAGAAACCGTCTTCTCAAGGATTCCTTTTATCTCCCGGTTGGAGATCTCCACTTGGCCACTAGTTTGGGAATGGTAAGGTGTTGCCACCTTATGAGTCACCCCATACTTAGCCAAAAGTGTCCCGAAGTTCCTATTTGTATAGTGCTTTCCTCCATCACTTATGATCACCCTTGGTGTCCCAAACCTAGGAAAGATTACTCGGTTGAAGAACCGCACCACAATCTTGGCATCATTTGTGGGAGAAGCGGTTGCTTCCACCCATCTCGACACATAGTCCACCGCCAATAGGATGTAGAGGTTGCCACATGAAGAAGGGAATGGTCCCATGAAGTCCACACCCCACACATCAAATATCTCCACTTCTTGTATGTTGTTCAAGGGCATCTCATTCCTCCTTGAGATGTTTCCCGTCCTTTGGCAAGCATCACATGCTACCACAAAATTTTGCACATCCTTGAACAAACTTGGCCAATAGAACCCGGATTGCAACACCTTTGCACATGTCTTGTGTGAGCTAGCATGGCCTCCACATGGCAAGGAATGACAATGGCGGATCACACTCTCCACCTCATCCTCCGGTATGCATCTCCTAAAGACTCCATCCGGCCCTCTCTTGAACAAAAGCGGTTCACTCCAATAGTAATGCCTCACATCCTTGAAGAACTTCTTCCTTTGGGCATAGGATAAACCCGGGGGCACCTCCTCACAAACGAGATAGTTCATTATGTCGGCATACCATGCCTCATTACCCCTTGACACTTGAAGCAAGCACTCCTCCACCAATTGCAATTGCTCATCCCGGAATGAGTCATCAATCGGGATGTCATCTTTCTCAATCTCCAACGATGGGAGCCTACTAAGATGGTCCGCCACAGAATTTTTGGACCCTTTCTTATCCCGGATTTCCAAAAAAAACTCTTGAAGAAGAAGGATCCACCGAATCAAACGAGGCTTGGCATCCTTCTTTGTAAGGAGATAACGGATCGCAGCATGATCCGTATACACAATGACTTTTGCTCCAACAAGATACGAGCAGAACTTCTCAAATGCATACACAACCGCTAGCAACTCTTTCTCGGTGGTAGCATAATTGAGTTGGGCATCATCTAGCGTCTTGCTAGCATAATAGATTGCATGTTTAAGCCCATCTTTCCTTTGTCCCAAAACAGCCCCAACGGCCACATCACTCGCTTCACACATGATCTCAAACAGTAAACTCCAATCCGGAGGTTGCATGATGGGTGCGGAGATCAAAGCATTCTTCAGCCTATAAAAAGCCTGAAGGCAATCCTTGGAGAAAACAAACTCAACATCTTTCATTAGTAGGTTAGTAAGAGGCTTAGAAATCTTAGAGAAATCTTTAATAAATCTCCGGTAAAAACCGGCGTGCCCTAGAAAACTCCTTACCCCCTTCACCGAGGTAGGTGGTGGCAACTTCTCTATCGTCTCTATCTTAGCCCTATCAACCTCAATGCCACGGTTGGACACCAAGTGTCCCAACACAATGCCTTCACTTACCATGAAGTGGCATTTTTCCCAATTTAAGACAAGATTTGTCTCCTCACATCTCTTGAGCACCAAAGACAAGTTAGCTAAACAATCATCAAATGAAGATCCATAAAAAGAGAAATCATCCATAAACACTTCCATGATGTTTTCAATATACTCGGAAAAGATAGTCATCATACACCGGCGGGTGCATTACACAACCCAAATGGAATTCTCCTATATGCAAATGTACCCCAAGGACATGTGAATGTAGTTTTCTCCAGATCATCGGGGTGGATAGGGATTTGGAAGAATCCACTATAACCATCTAAGTAGCAAAAGTGAGAATGTTGAGCTAATCTCTCTAGCATTTGGTCAATAAAGGGAAGAGGGAAGTGATCTTTCCTAGTGGCCACATTTAGTTTCCTATAGTCTATGCACATCCTCCATCCCGTAACCGTTCTAGTTGGGATTAATTCATTATTCTCATTAGTCACTACGGTCATCCCACCTTTCTTAGGAACCACATGCACGGGACTAACCCATTTACTATCCGAAATCGGGAAAATGATTCCCGCATCTAGCAATTTAAGGATCTCCTTTTTTACTACTTCTTTCATGATGGGATTTAGTCTTCTTTGAGGTTCAATTAAAGGTTTATGATTAGCTTCCATTAAGATCTTATGCATGCATAAAGAAGTTTTAATGCCATCTAAGTCATTAATGGTATAGCCAATAGCCTTCCGATGCAATCTCAACTCATGCAACAATCTATTCAACTCATCATCATTCAAGCATGCATTAACAATCACCGGATAAGTAGAATCTTCACCAAGAAAAGCATACTTAAGATGAGAGGGGAGGGCTTTAAGTTCAAGTTTAGGAGGACCTTTATCGATTGGAGACGCTCCATACATTATAGGTTGAGATGAATCCAAAGCTATGGAAGGCCCTTCAAGCCTCCTTGAAGCTTGATCAACCACTAAGGCACTTTCTGGAGAAACCACGGGAAAAATCACGGCCTCTGGGACAACCACGGCCATGGAACTTGCTAAGCTAGCACTTTTGAGCATTCTAGAGAGTTCCACAGGACAAATCACGGCCGTGGTTCTCCCCCCTTGGCCGTGGATCCTACAGGAATTCAGCACACCTTCGTGTGCTTCAAATTCAGCTCTTGTCTCCTTTTCCAATGCATTCAAAGCCTTGATTTCTTCATTGCAATCATCCTCAACTCCTTTCTCCATCAAACTTAAGCTAAGAACCTTCTCCAAGGGGTCCTTGATCAAGATCGAGCTCACAACTTCTCTACATTCCTCTTGCTCGACAATGTTGAACACATCTTTACCAAGGGTTGGCCCCTTCATCATTGTGGATAATTTGAACTTGATATTCTCTTCCCCAATGGTGAAAGAGAGAATTCCATTTTTGCAATCCACCAAGCATCCGGATGTAGCCAAGAAAGGTCTCCCTAAGATGATAGGTACCGGATAGTCCGCCGGGATGTCCAAGACAACAAAATCTATCGGCACATAGAACTTCCCGAGTTGCACCGGTATGTCCTCCAAGATTCCAACCGGGTGAGTGATTGAACGGTCCGCCATGTAAAGGGTCATCTTGACCGGCTTTGGCTCTCCTAGCCCAATCTTGTTGCAAAGTGCAAGCGGGATAATGCTTACACTTGCTCCAAGATCACATAGGGCTTCATACTTTACTTCTCCCACTCCAATTGGCACACAAAAAGATCCCGGATCTCTTAGCTTAGGAGGCATCTCTTCCTTCATGGTTTGGATCAACTCCGAGGACCTCTTTGTCATCCTCACTTCTCCATACTCCTCCAACTTCCTCTTATTGGAGAGTATTTCCTTCAAAAACTTGTCATATGCCGGCATACCTAGAATAGCATCCATGAACGGAATGTTAATATGCAATTTAGAATAAGTTCAAGGAATTTACCGAAGTGTTTGTCCAAACGAGCTCTTGCTCGTGATTGTGGGAATGGTAGTGGTGATTTGTATGGAGGTGGTGCCACATATGTTGGCTCATCATCCTTGCTCTTTCCTCCATCTTCTTGCAATGTTTCTTCTTCTATCACCACTTGCTTCCCCTTATCATTTCCCTTAGGTAAGGGATCCTTCGTGCTCAGCCCACTTCTTGTTGTGATGGCCAACACTTGGCCTCTTGGGTTATCTTCGGTTCTTTCAGGAAGCTTTCCCGGATCTCTATGAGCTTCACCCACCTTTTGGAACACTTGTGCTTCTAACACCTTTTGAGCTTTAGAAATGGAAGTCACCGTGCTCTCAAGACCACTCAACCTCCCAAGCAATTGCTCAAACATCATCTCGGTTCTATCCTTTGGAGGTTGAGTAAATCCGGATGGAGGTTCTTGTGAAGCCTTAGGTGGTGGAGCTAAGCTTGTGGAAGCGGGAGGGTTCAAGGCTCCATCCGGGTTAGAATAGGAAAACCCGGGATGGTTGTGGTTAGGCCGGTAATTCTTGAATTGCCGGTTGTTGTTGAAGTTCCTTGGGCCTTGATAGTTGTTGTAATTGCCCCTTCCCATGTAGTTTACATCTTCCTCCTTGGAAGACAAGTTTGCTTGCACTTGCACTTGAGGGCTTGCTTTACTCTTCAAAGTTGTGGCACACAACTCCCTTAAAAACTTAAGCTCATTGTTGATTGCATCAAGCTTGAAATTAGTCATGGTGACTTCACTCACCTCATATGCTCCCGCTTTCCTCCCATCACTCTTCCTATGAGAGTACTTTTCAATCACCAAAGCTTGTTTCTCTACAAACTAACAAGCTTCATCTACATTCTTTTCCATGAAAGTCCCACCGGAAAGAGATTGAAGCTTGAATTGGCTATCTTCATCAAGCCCCTTGAAGTGGATCTCCAAAAGCTCTATTTTCGGTATACCATGGTGCGGACAATATAGGAGAAGGTCTTTGAACCTCTCCCAAGACTTGAATAGGCTTTCTCTATCCTTCATCACAAAGGCATTGATCTTCCCCCTTAGCTCGATAGTCTTGGAAGGTGGGAAGAACTTAGTCAAGAACTCGGTTGTCATTTCCTCCCAAGTACTCACACGCCCTAGTGGAATCGATTGGTACCAAGCCAAGGCTTTATCCTTAAATGAGAAGGAAAAAGCCCTAAGCTTATGGTTGTTGTTCTCCAACCTAGGCGGCCTTAGAGTCTCCATCAATATCTCGTAGTTCATCAAATGTTGATGAGGAGACTCTCCTTCCATCCCTCCAAATTGATTATGTCGGATCATTTGTAGAACTTGAGGGCGGAGCTCATAATCATGGGTTGTGGGGTCTCCTAAGTTCACACCCGGACGGTGCACTCTTTGAGCCTGATCCATACGTTTCCCTAACGTTTGTGGCTCCTCAATAGCAATGGGCATAACCTGAATATTAACCGCTGGCTGCGGTTGTAGTCGAGGTGGAGGTTGTTGACGATTAAGCTCTCTTTGCACAAGAGCTTGCCTAATCTCTTCAATCTCCCTCCTAGTTGCTTCTTGCCTCTCATTGGCAAGTCTCCTCTCATTTTCCAAGGCTTCATCCCTTAGTCTAATTTGCTCTAGAGCCTCATCTAACTCAGCTTGAAGATCTCTTGCGGCCATCTCAATCTCCTTTCTAATGCTCTTAGATCTAGCTTTAAGGGTTTTCTCCGGTTCGGGATCGAATGGAGCTAAATCCTTGCCGCGAGATCTTCACATACACCTAAAGAGTGAGAGATGTCCTGAAAATGCAAAGACACAAACCAAACAAGATCAAAAGCAACAAGAAAGAGCTACACTATAAACAATCACAAACAATGACTCAATCTAGACCTACTCCCCTGCAACGGCGCCAAAAAATTGTTACGCTAGAAACGTGACACGCAAAAGTCTTAAATTTGTAACTCGATATATTTTTCCTAACTCCTAGCGAACCCACAGTGTATGGGTCGTTTTGTAGTAAAGATAGTATTCCGAGGTCGAACACAAAGACTAAGGTGAAATTGAGTCAATAGTGACTAAGGATAGAGAAGATCTAGGCTAAGAAAAGAGAAAGGAGTAAACAAGTGAAGATCTCAATGTTCTTGGTTTGGTTTTGAGGTGATCAATCAAGGATCACAAATCATGCAAGATTAACAAACAACTAATCTAGCATCACAAATAAACAAGTAAACACGAGATAGGTAATCAAAGAGAAAAAAGTGGATTCTAGGGGTTAGAAATTCCGGTTATGGCAATGGACTCAAGCTATCTAGTCATTCCTTGGATCAACAATAGTATGTTGGGAGTGAGTGTTTCTAGATTGGGATCAATCACCGGGTAGGTCTCATGGTCCACTAGTTATTTCCTAAGGTTTTATCACCGGGTAAGTCTCAAGGAACCTAATGTTAGCAATTCTACACAAACCGGATTTGCTATCTAGGGATCTCACCTCTCCTCACCGGGTAAGTTTCGGGAAGGCAAGTCCTAAACATAAATCCTAGCATACTCAGTCCAATAGCGGCTAGTGAGGCTCAATACTACCTAGAGTTCATCATCTTTGGTACCTAAGGGAAAAAATCACCGGGTAGGTCTCTTCTCACACTTAGTTGCTAACACTAGGTCACCCTAGGGTAGATCTAACTCAACAAACACTAGGATTTCAACAATCTAACAACCTAACACTTAGATTTATCAACACAAGCAAGTCAGATGAAATCACGGGCAGTTCCTCACTTCCACGGCCGTGGAACTACCTAGAACAGGCTGTGATTTACAACAAAGGCTAGGTTCGAGCATTATAATTCATCCAAAGGTACGTTTAAGTCTATCCTATCATAGTCCAAGCCATAACCATCATTTCCTTACCCTAGAATCACATCTATTTAGCCAACTACATGCATCTCAACAATCATAATCATCAAGCATACAATCATGGGGTCCATATCAAGAGGATGAAATGAAAGAGAGATGAAGTAAATAGAACAAGAAAAACGAGCTGAATAGATGTTAAAAGGGAGACTTACAACCCTTCAAAAGAAGGTTCGAATCGTTCTTACAACCCTAGAGAATGTTTCCAATAAACTTCACTCTAAAAACTAAGAAACTCTAAGAAAGGTGTGTTCTTCTCTTCTTCTCCAATGGAAGTCTTCCTCCTTCAAGAGTAGCTCCAATCCAATTCCAAAAATGAGAGAGTATGGGAAAGAATGTGTGTGAGGTAAGGTGTGTAGTGGATGGATCCTTTTCCTCTCAGCCTGCATGTGTACTTATAGCCTTCTCCATTTGCAAGAGTCGGTTATGAAGATCGTGGGACAGCTGTCACAGCTGTGCATGGAGAACCACGGCCTATTTCCACGCCTGTGGAAATCCCAGTGGCCGTGGTTTTGGTGATTCAGACTTCTATGGATCATCAAGCCACGGGTTGGTGAAAGGCATCCACCAACAAGGTCCCAAGTGTTCTCCCTTGCTCCTAACTTGCTTCCCATTGGGTCCGGAAGTGTGTCATCACAAGGAACGATCCTTGAATGTATCGATTAAGCTCCAAAAGCTCCCAAAATACCTACAAAACATGCAAAAGTCCGTGTAGACGTCTATCTCGACAGCATACATGAATTAAGTGCAAACCGTCACGAACTAGTGCAAACCATGCATGAATGAGCGGAAAAACTATCTAAATGAGTGCCTAAACTAATGTCATAAATCGTGTTATCACTAACTATCTAAATGAGTGCCTAAACTAACGTCATAAATCGTGTTATCACCAAGTGATTGAGTAGTATTCCCACAGGAAGGTGGATCCTAATAACCGGAATCAAAGGGATCCGGGAGCTAAGTTGAATCAAGCTGCACAAACTCAAATGTTCTCCCTCAACAATGAGATCAAAGAGTTGAAGGAAGTCATAAAACTAGCCTTCTAAAGGCAAAGGAGCAAGAGGCCAACTAGCTAGGGAGAGACAGCCACCAAGGCAATAGGAATGATTACCGGAATAACAGCAGGAACAACAACTGGAATAACAACAATAGTAACTCCAACAACAACCATTGGAGATCCAACAAACAAAATCCAGGTAATCCCTATTCACATGCTGAAAATGCTTTAACATCTCCATCTTCTTCAACCCCTTTGAAAAGCGAGGGGCAAGCATCAAATAGCTCAAACAAGACGGAGAAGGAGAAGCCCGATCCCATGTTGGAGACAATCTTAGGAAAGCTACAAGGTTTGGAGAGCTACATAACTTCGGTTGATAAAGCACACAAAGCTTTGGAAAACCAAATGTTCAACAAGGCCGGAGAAGTTCCTAGAGATCAAGGGAAGCTTCCCGGAAAGACGGAAGACAACCCGAAGGGAAGAGTGATGGCTATCACTACTACGAGTGGCGTGACAACCACCGACCCGCAACCCAAGTTTGTAGAAGTCCAGCTGAGAAGGGAAAACCTCAAAGACGGTTAAATCCGATCATGAAGGAGGTTGTTAAGAAGGAAATTCTTAAGTTACTTGACGCAAGTATCATCTATCCTATCTCCGATAGCAAGTGGTGAGCCCCGTTTAAGTTGTCCCGAAGAAAGGAGGAATGAAGGTTATCACTAACAAGAACAACGAGCTCATTCCTACAAGAACCGTGACGGGATGGAGGATGTGCATTGACTACCGCAAGTTGAACAATGCAACTAGGAAGGATCACTTCTCGCTACCATTCATTGATCAAATGCTTGAGAGGTTAGCACAACACTCCTATTTTTGTTATCTTGACGGTTATAGTGGTTTTTTCCAGATTCCGATCCACCCGGACGATCAAGAGAAGACCATATTCACGTGCCCGTGGGGTACGTTTGCTTATAGGAGGATGCCATTTGGCCTTTCCAACGCTCCAGCCACCTTTCAAAGGTGTATGATGGTCATCTTCTCGGAGTATATTGAGGAAATCATGGAGGTTTTTATGGATGACTTTTCAGTTTATGGTTCCTCATTTGACAATTGTCTTTCTAACCTTTCTCTTGTTTGAAGCCCGACGTGGCTCGGTATGTAGCTCAGTGTGCGACCTGCCAGCAGGTCAAGATTGAGCATCGTAAGTCCGGAGGAGAGCTCCACCCACTTCAAGTACCATAGTGGAAGTGGGAGAATATATCTATGGACTTTGTCATGGGTTTGAGACTCAGCAGAGGTTTTGATGTTATTTGGGTAGTGGTAGACCGTCAGACGAAGACCGCACGTTTCATTCCGATTAAGGAAACGTGGTCGGTAAGTCGTCTAGCTAAGGAGTTCACCAAACACATTGTGTCGTCTCCGATAGGGATGGACGTTTCACCTCGAGATTTTGGCAGCGGGTACATATTGTTTTAGGGATGAGTCTTCACTTTACCACTGCTTATCACTCATAGACCGATGGTCAGTTAGAGAGGACTATCCAGACGTTAGAGGACATGCTACGGGCCTGTGTACTGGATTGGGGACAGGTATGGCCAGATCACCTTCCACTTGTAGTGTTTTCATATAATAACAGTTGGCACACGTCTATTGGGATGGCCCCTTATGAGGCTTTGTACGGGCGGAGATGTCGCATGCCATTGTGTTGGGATGAGCCTAGTAGAGCTGATGGAGTAGCTCCCGACCAGATACAGGATGACATCGCTCGGACTGCCCTGGTCCGAGAGCGGATGTTAGCAGCTCAGAGTCGTCAAAAATCCTACTCCGACAAAAGGCGTCGACCCTTGGAGTTTAGGGTGTGTGCCCAGGTGTGGTTGAGAGTGTCACCGACGAAAGTACTCTGGCGTTTCGGCATTAAGGGGAAGCTAATTCCCCGATATGTCGGACCTTTTGAGATTTTGGAAAGAGTCGGAGAAGTCGCCTACCGATTAGCACTACCACCGAGACTAGAGGGTGTCCATCCGGTCTTCAATGTATCTCAGTTGAGAGAGTACATCCCGGACCCGAGACACGTGATCAGCCATGAGGATCTGATAGTTGAGGCCGATCATACATTTGTGGAGTACCCAACAGTTGTCCTGGAGCACAGTATTAGACGTATGCGGTCCAAGGAGATACCGATGTTGAGGATCCAGTGGTCTAGATGAGGAGCTGATGAGGCCACTTGGGAGACAGAGGAGAGTATTAGACGTAATTATCCCGAGTTCTTTGCGGGCTTAGCTGCTACTTCTGTACCGACGAGTTAGTACTTGGATGCTGTGTTGTTTGACTTTTCATGTGTTACCTTGGTTTTAGTGTTTGTGTTTTATGTTATGTCTGCCTAAATATGATGATTGAGTAGTGCATGTTAGAAAATGGGACTTAATAAAACCAAGTTATACAAAGAAAGTCGCTTGCTTATATACTTTATTCTATATTTCGGGACGAAACTTATTTTTAAGGGGGCACTGATGTAATACCCGGAAAATTTAATTTCCGTTTCAATACCCGATCAAACCGGATCCCGATCTTCCAACCTTTTGTCTTCTTAAAAAAAATAATATTAAATTCTATCATTTTATGTGACCTTGACTCACATAAAATGATAATTAGGTAACCCGTATAATAAGTCCGTACATTTAAAAACCGAAGAGCGGTTCCGTGCGAGTAACAATTTATTTTTTCAGCCCATCCTCTAACGGGATGAGCGGCCCAGCGGAGTAGGCCCACTAATTAACCCATATGCCGGCCCACTTACTTAACCCTTCCCTAATTCCCCCACAAATGACGTTTAACCCAATCTTAACCCTAACCTAATTGACAGTCGTACGCTCTATTCTCCTACCTCATCTGTGAGAGTACCGTATCAGCAACCAGCGACTTCGGCGTTACAAACAATCACAACTCAGCTTGGAAGCACCGCTCATCGGTCCACCAAACGACCCTCTCCGAGCCGGAACTGCTGCATCATCGTCAGCCGGGTCTCCGTACTCCTTAGAGTGGGGTTGGGTGTTATCTTGTTGTTCTTTCATCTTGATAAGGACAATTAGTCTTTTCCGTTGTTTAAGTTTTACAGGTTGTTAGATCTTGTTGCATTCATCCTTTTAAAAATACATTTTTATGAATTTCGGTTTTTCTTATTTGTGTCTTGTTGCAAGATCCTAGTAAAATTGTTGTCAAACTGAGGCCGGGACTCATTGTGAGGTCCTAACCAGTAATATCCCGAGTTTTGAGAATTTGGGGTGTTACAACTAACCTAGTTCTTAATTGGGAGAAGTGTCAATTCATGGTTAAGGAAGGCATTGTGCTAGGACACTTGATCTCTAATAGGGGGATCGAAGTTGACAAAGATAAGATAGAGACTATAGAGAAACTTCCTCCTCCATCTTCGGTGAAGGGGATAAGAAGTCCTAGGACATGCTGGATTTTATAGAAGATTAATCAAAGACTTTTCTAAGATTTCGAAACCGCTAACTAATCTATTGATGAAGGATGCAGTTTTTGATTTTTCACAAGATTGTTTAGACGTCTTCTATAAGATCCGGGAAGCTCTCATCTCAGCCCCATATATCCAACCTCCGGACTGGAATCTCCCGTTCGAGGTTATGTGTGACGCAAGTGACGTAGTTGTTGGAGTAAGACGCTAGATGAAGCGCAACTCAACTACGCCACAACGGAGAAAGAAGTTTTAGCCATTGTATATGCATTTGAAAAGTTTCGTTATTATCTTGTAGGAGTGAAGGAGATTGTGTACACGTACCATTCAACAATCCGGTATTTGCTCGCCAAGGAGGCGAAACTGAGGCTGATTAGATGGATTCTTCTCCTACAAGAATTCGATCTAGAGATCCGCGACAAGAAAGGCTCGGAAAGTTCTGTTGCGGATCATTTGAGTCGTCTACCACACATTGAAGACGACTATCTACCCATTTATGACTCCTTCCCGGATGAGCACTTACACATCATGGAAGAGTGCATCGACAAGATCTCTAGAGGTAGCGAACTGATAACACGATTTATGACTAGGGTTTAGGTAATCATTTAGATAGATTTTTCACTCATTCATGCATGGTTTAGCATTGGTTCACGACGTTTGCACTCAATTCACGTATTTTGTCGAAATAGACGTCTACGCGGACTTTTGCTTGCTTTATAGGTATTTTGGGAGATTTAGGAGCTTAATCGATGCATTCGAGGGTCGCTCCTCGAGATGACACACTTTCGGACTCATTGGAATGCAAGCTAAGGGCTAAGGAGGACTCATAGAACCTTGCCAACACAAGCCATGCACCAAATCGAAGCTTAATGATCCAAGGCAAAGCTGAAGCACCAAACCACGGTCACTAGCAAGACCACGGCCGTGGAAAGTGCCCGTGGAATTTGCCAGACGGTTGTGACAGCTATGCCACGATCTCATGGCCAACTCTTGCAAAGTTGTGTATAAAAAGTGGTCCTGCAAGGCTGAGAGGAGAATCAATTTTCAGAATAAAAAAAAAATCCATACTCTCCAATACACTCTCAACAAGAAGATTCTCTCAAGAGGAGAGCTACCATTGGAGGAGGAGAAGAGCTCCATTGGAGAAGAAGAGAAGAACACACCATTTGCTAGTCTTTGATAAGTTTTGTAGTGAAGAATTTCGGAATCGATTTCTAGAGTTGTAAGAACCGTTAAACCTTCTTTTGGAAGGGTTGTGAGTCTTTCTAATCTACTTTAAGCTTGATTTTGTTTGCTTCACTTGTTCATCTCTTTCTCTTCATCATCTTGCAAATGGAAGCCATGATTTTATGTTTGATGATTTCGATTGTTATGATGAATGTTGTAGGCTAAGTAGATGCGATTCTAGGGTACGGAAAGGATGGTTATGGCTAGGACTATGATAGGATGGACTTAGATTTGCCCTTGGATGATTCATTTGCTTGAACGAAGTCACTGCTATAGTCCACGGTTAGTTCTTGCCCTTCCACGGCCGTGGAAGTGGTAGAACAGCCCGTGGTTTCCCTGGTTCGATAGACCTAAGTTCTAGACTGTTAGAATGTTGAAATCCTAGTGTTTGTTGAGTTAAATCTATCCTAGGGTGACCTAGTGTTAGCAACTAAGTGTTAGAAGAGACCTACCCGGTGATTCTTACTCTTAGATTTCAAAGATGACAAACTCTAGGTAGTGGTGAGCCCCATAAGCCGCCATTGGACTAAGTGTGCTAGGATAGTTGTTTAGGACTAACCCTTCCGAGACTTACCCGGTGAGGATAGGTTAGATCCCTAGGTGATAATCCGGTTTGTGTAGAATTACGTCCCTTAGGCTCTTAGAGACTTACCCGGTGATGAGACCTTAGGAACGGATTAGTGGACCATGAGACCTACCCGGTGATTGATCCAAATCTAAGAAACACTCACTCCCAACATATCATAGTCAATCCAAGGAATGATTAGATAGCTTGAGTCCTATGCCATAACCGGAACTTCCAACCCCTAGAATCCGCTTTTCTCTCTTTGATCTCATATCTCGTGTTTAGCTTGTTTTTTGTGTTGATTCGTTAGCTTAGTCGATTGTTTATTTCGCATGATTCGTGATCCTTGATTGATCACCTAAAAACCCACCAAAAACATTGAGATTTTCATTTCTTTATTTCTTTCCCTTTTCTTAACCTAGATCTTCACTAAAATTAATCACTAACCGAATCAATCTCACCTTAGTCTTTGTGTTCGACCTCGGAATACTATCCCTACTACAAACGTCCCGTACACTGCGGGTTCACTAGGAACTACGAGAAAGATAACGAGTATAAATTTAAAGCTTATTGCGTGCACACATTCTTAGCGTGACAAGTTTTTGGCCCCGTTGCCGGGGACTAGGTCTAGATTGAGTCTTTTTGTGATTGTTTATAGTGTAGGTCTTTCTTGTTGCTTTTGATTTCTCTTTGGTTTGTGTCTTTGCTTTTCAGGACATCTCACACTCTTTAGGTGCATGCAAAGATCTCGTGGCAAGGATTTAGCTCCATTCGATCCCGAACCGGAGAAAACCCTTAGATCTAGATCCAAGAGCATTAAAAAGGGAAAAGAGATGGCCGGGAGAGATCTCCAAGCTGAGTTGGATGAGGCTTTAGAGCAAATTAGGATAAGGGATGAAGCTTTGGAGAATGAAAGGAGACTTGCCAATGAGAGGCAAGAGGCAACTAGGAGGGAGATTGAGGAGATTAGGCAAGCTCTTGTGCAAAGAGAGCTTAACCGTCAACAACCTCCTCCACCTCCACCACAACCGCAGCCGGCGGTTAATATTCGGGTTGTGCCCGTTGCTATGGAAGAGCCACAAACATTAGGGCAACGTATGGATCCGGCACAAAGAGCACACCATCCGGGTGTGAACTTAGGAGATCCCGCAGCCCATGATTACGAGCTCCGCCCTCAAGTTCTACAAATGATCCGGCATAATCAATTTGGAGGGATGAAAGGAGAGTCTCCTCATCAACACTTGATGAATTATGAGATCTTGATGGAGACTCTTAGACCGCCTAGATTGGAGAGCAACAACCATAAGCTTAGGGCTTTCTCCTTCTCTCTTAAGGACAAAGCCTTAGCTTGGTATCAATCTATTCCGCAAGGGCGAGTTGGTACTTGGGAGGAGATGACAACCGAGTTTTTGACTAAGTTCTTCCCACCTTCCAAGACTACCGAATTAAAAGGGAAGATCAATGCCTTCGTGATGAAGGATAGAGAGAGTTTGTTCAAGTCTTGGGAGAGGTTCAAGGATCTTCTCCTAGATTGTCTACACCATGGTATACCAAAAATTGAGCTATTGGAAATCTACTTCAAAGGACTTGATGAAGATATCCAATTCAAGCTCCAATCTCTTTCCGGTGGGACTTTCATGGAAAAGCATGTGGGTGAAGCTTGGGAGTTTGTAGAGAAACAAGCTCTAGTGATTGAGAAATACTCCCATAGGAAGATTGAAGGGAGAAAGGCGGGAGCATATGAGGTGAGTGAAGTCACCATGAGCAATTTCAAGCTTGACGCCATCAACAACGAGCTAAAGTCCTTGAGGGAGTTGTGTGCTACAACTTTGAAGAACCAAGCAACTCCTCAAGTGCAAGTGCAAGCAAACTTGTCTTCCAAAGAGGAAGATGTGAACTACATGGGAAGGGGCAATTATAACAACTATCAAGGCCCAAGGAACTTCAACAACAACCGGCAATTCAACAATTACCGGCCTAACCACAACCATCCCGTGTTTTCCTATTCTAACCCGGATGGAGCCTTGAACCCTCCCGCTTCCACAAGCGCAGCTCCACCACCAAAAGCTTCACAAGAACCTCCACCCGGATTTACTCAACCTCCAAAGGACAGAACCGAAATGATGTTTGAGCAATTTCTTGGGAGGTTGAGTGGTCTTGAGAGCACGGTGACTTCCATTTCTAAGGCTCAAAAAGTGTTGGAAGCACAAGTGTTCCAAAAGGCGGGTGAAGCCCATAGAGACCCGGGAAAGCTTCCCGGAAGGACCGAAGACAAACCAAGAGGTCAAGTGTTAGCCATCACTACGAGGAGCGGGTTGAGCATGAAGGATCCCTTGCCCAAGGAAAATGCTGAGGTAAAGCAAGTAGTGGTAGAAGAAGAGATGTTGCAAGAAGATGGAGGCAAGAGCAAGGATGTTGAGCCAACATATGTGGCACTGCCTCCATACAAGCCACCACTACCGTTTCCTCAATCACGAGCAAGAGCTCGCTTGGACAAACACTTTGGTAAATTCCTTGAACTTATGTCTAAATTTCATATTAACATTCCGTTCATGGATGCTATCTCAGGTATGCCGGCATATGGCAAGTTCTTGAAGGAAATACTCTCCAACAAAAGGAAGTTGGAAGAGTATGGGGAAGTAAGGATGACTAAGAGGTCCTCGGAATTGATTCAAACGATGAAGGAGGAAATGCCTCCTAAACTAAGAGATCCCGGTTCCTTTTGTGTGCCAATCGGAGTGGGAGAAGTGAAGTATGAAGCCCTTTGTGATCTTGGGGCGAGTGTAAGCATCATACCGCTTGCACTATGCAACAAGGTTGGGCTAGGAGAGCCAAAGCCGGTCAAGATGACCCTCTATATGGCAGACCGTTCTATCACTCACCCGGTTGGAATCTTGGAAGATATTCCGGTGCAACTAGGGAAGTTCTATGTGCCGGTTGATTTTGTTGTCTTGGACATTCCGGCGGATTATCCGGTTCCCATCAACTTAGGAAGACCTTTCCTAGCCACTTCCGGATGCCTAGTGGATTGCAAGAATGGAATTCTCTTCTTCAACATTGGAGAAGAGAATATTAAATTCAAGCTGTCCACAATGATGAAAGGGCCAACCCTTGATGAAGATGTATTCAACATTGTCGAGCAAGAGGAGTCTAGAGAAGTTGTGAGCTCGATCTTGATCAAGGACCCCTTGGAGAAGGTTCTTAGCTTAAGTTTGATGGAGGAAGGTGTTTAGGAGGCTTGCAATGAAGAAATCAAGGCCTTAGAAGCATTAGAAAAGGAGACAAGAGCTGAAATTGAAGACCACGAGAGTATGTTGAGTTCCTGTATGAACCACGGTCGTGGAAGGTGTTCCACGGCCGTAGAACTCTCTGGAAAGCTCCAAAGAGAAAGCTTGGCAACTTCCACGGCCGTGGATGTGCCAGGATCCGTGGAGCCAACCGTGGTTTCCCCAAAAGCAGCCCTTGTTAATGATCAAGCTTCAAGGAGCCTTGGAGAGCCTTCATTTGCTTTGGATTCATCTCAACCAACGTTATTTGGATCGTCTCCGCTCGATAAAGGTCCTCCTAAACTTGAACTCAAACCCCTCCCCTCTCATTTGAAGTATGCTTTTCTTTGTGATAACTCTACATATCCGGTGATTGTGAATGCATGCTTGAATGATGATGAACTTGCTAAGTTGTTGCATGAGCTAAGATTGCATAGGAAAGCCATTGGCTATACTATTGATGATTTAGTTGGCATTAAGCCCTCTTTGTGCATGCATAAGAAATTGATGAAAGATAACCATAAGCCCTCTATTGAACATCAAAGAAGATTGAATCCTATAATGAAAGAGGTAGTCAAGAAAGAGATCATTAAGTTGCTAGATGCGGGAATCATCTACCCTATTTTGGATAGTAAGTGGGTTAGTCCCGTTCATGTAGTTCCTAAGAAAGGTGGAATGACCGTAGTAACTAATAAGAACAACGAACTAATCCCAACTAGGACGGTTACGGGATGGAGGATGTGTATTGACTATAGGAAATTGAACATGGCCTCTAGGAAAGATCACTTCCCTCTCCCTTTCATTGACGAAATGCTGGAAAGGTTAGCTCAACATTCTCACTTTTGTTACTTAGATGGCTATAGTGGATTCTTCCAAATCCCTATCCACCCCGATGACCAAGAGAAAACCACATTCACATGTCCATGGGGAACTTTTGCATATAGGAGAATGCCATTTGGGTTGTGTAATGCACCCGCCACCTTCCGAAGGTGTATGATGGCTATATTTTCTGAATACATTGAGATTATCATGGAAGTGTTTATGGATGATTTTTCTGTTTATGGTTCTTCCTTTGATAATTGCTTAGCTAACTTGTCATTAGTACTTAAGAGATGTGAGGAGACAAATCTTGTCTTGAATTGGGAAAAATGCCACTCCATGGTAAGTGAAGGTATTGTGTTGGGACACTTGGTGTCCAACCGTGGCAATGAGGTTGATAGGGCCAAGATTGAAACAATAGAGAAGTTGCCGCCACCTACCTCGGTGAAAGGGGTAAGGAGTTTCTTAGGGCATGCCGGTTTTTACCGGAGGTTTATTAAAGACTTCTCTAAAATTTCTAAGCCTCTTACTAACCTATTAATGAAGGATGTTGAGTTTGTTTTCTCCAAAGATTGCCTTGAGGCTTTTTGTAGGTCGAAGAACCTTTGATCTCCGCGCCTATCATGCAACCTCCGGATTGGAGTCTACCGTTTGAGATCATGTGTGATGCAAGTGATGTAGCCGTTGGGGCTGTTTTGGGGCAAAGGAAAGATGGGCGCATTCATGCTATTTATTATGCTAGCAAGACGCTAGATGATGCCTAACTCAATTATGCTACCACCGAGAAGGAGTTACTAGCGGTGGTGTATGCATTTGAGAAGTTCCGCTCATATCTTGTTGGAGCAAAGGTCATTGTTTATACGGATCATGCTGCGATCCGTTATCTCCTTACAAAGAAGGATGTCAAACCAAGGTTGATTCGGTGGATCCTTCTTCTTCAAGAGTTTGATTTGGAAATCCGGGACAAGAAGGTGTCCGAAAACTCTGTGGCGGATCACCTTAGTAGACTCCCACCATTGGAGCTTGGGAGAGATGACATCCCGATTGATGACTCATTCTGGGATGAGCAATTGCAAATGGTGGAAGAGTGCTTGTTCCAAGTATCTAGGGGAAGTGAGCCATGGTATGCCGACATTGTGAACTATCTTGTGTGTGAGGAAGTGCCTCCCGGATTGTCATATGCCCAAAGGAAGAAGTTCTTCAAGGATGCGAGGCACTACTATTGGAGTGAACCACTTTTGTTCAAAAGAGGGCCGGATGGAGTCTTTAGAAGATGCATACCGAAGGATGAGGTGGAGAGTGTGATCCGCCATTGTCATTCCTTGTCATGTGGAGGGCATGCTAGCTCACACAAGACATGTGCGAAGGTGTTGCAATCGGGCTTCTTTTGGCCAAGTTTGTTCAAGGATGTGCAAAGCTTTGTGGTAGCTTGTGATGCTTGCTAAAAGACGGGCAACATCTCAAGGAGGAATGAGATGCCCTTGAACAACATACAAGAAGTGGAAATATTTGATGTGTGGGGTGTGGACTTCATGGGACCATTCCCTTCTTCATGTGGCAACCTCTACATCCTATTGGCGGTTGATTATGTTTCGAGATGGGTGGAGGCAATCGCCTCCCCTACAAATTATGCCAAGGTTGTGGTGCGGTTCTTCAACCGAGTGATCTTCCCTAGGTTTGGAACACCAAGGGTAATCATAAGTGATGGAGGGAAGCACTTCACTAATAGGAACTTTGGGGCACTTTTGGCTAAGTATGGGGTGACTCATAAGGTGGCAACACCTTACCATCCCCAAACTAGTGGCCAAGTGGAGATCTCCAACCGGGAGATAAAGGGGATTCTTGAGAAGACGGTCTCTAGGACGAGAAAGGATTGGGCTATGAAGCTCGATGATGCCTTGTGGGCATATAGAACCGCTTTCAAGACACCAATTGGCACAACTCCCTACAAGTTATTCTATGGCAAGTCTTGCCACCTTCCGGTAGAGATGGAGCATAGAGCTTATTGGGCCATTAAGTGGCTAAATTTTGACCTCAAGGAGGCCGGAGAGAAGAGGTTGCTTGATATGAACGCTCTTGAGGAGATCCGGTTGGATGCCTATGAAAATGCCCGGATCTACAAGGAGAGGACCAAACGGTGGCATGACAAGCGCCTCATCCCGAAGGAGTTGAGTGAAGGCGACCTTGTCCTTCTCTTCAACTCAAGGCTGCGGCTCTTCCCCGGAAAGCTAAAATCAAGATGGACCGGGCCATATGTGGTGAAGAAGATCTTCCCCCATGGAGCTATTGAGATAGGAGGGGAGCATTGTGGAGATTTCAAGGTGAATGGGCACCGTTTGAAGAAGTATATCCCGGGAGCTCCGGTGGATATGATTGCCCCACTTCACCTAGAATGAGACGCCCCCGAGTTTGGTCAAGCTAATGACCTTAAGGAATTGCTTAATGGGAGGCAACCCATTGGTAACGTTTTTCCCTTTTCGTTTTTGTTTTTGATTTTTCTGTTTTTGTGTGTTCGGTGTGTTTTGTGTGTGTGCTAGAGTCTTGGTAGCATTAGAAGCCTTGCATGGCATATGAATGATGGTGATGAACCCCTCATCAACCATGGGTGGAGCGGACGCGGAACTTGGACGGCTAGCGGTGCCTAGCGCGGGTCCCGACTCCTCAATGAACACTTAGAGCTCTCTACCATTGTTGATAAGATCATCCACCTTCAATCCACTTGAGTAATTCCAAATAACGAAGCAAACCATTTTTACATTGTGAGAACCTTCTTTCACTCTTCTTTACTTCATTTACACCTTGGGGACAATGTGTTTTTAAGTATGGGGTGGGGCTTGAATGATCTTTTGCATGATTAGCATCTAGGATAGTTTAATATTATCACATGTCTTGCATTGTATTTACTCATTTCGAAAAATCCAAAAAAATCAGAAAATTAAAAATTTGTGTGCTTTCTAGGCTTGGATATGACCCTAATGATGAAATCTTGTATTATGGATTGTCTATGGATGGCCTTATGTGTTAAATTTATGAATTGCATATGTGGACTTGAAGTACTTATATTGAATCCCATGAATGGATTGTGATCATGATGTTTGCCTTGATTTGATTGAGTATTGAAAGTCGAAATTACATGCTAGTTCTTGCACATCATCTAGGAATAAATGAGGCAAATTCATCCTTCTCTACTTCTCATCTTGATCATAATGTTTGAGCACCTTAATTGATATAAATTTAACCGCTTTTGACCCATCCGGGAATAGGAGCATGTTAGTGTGTTGATGTGTGTGAAAAGCAAGTGTGGGGTGAAGATGTTGATGAAAGAATGTCATGAATAAAATGTTGAATTTGTTGTGAAAGTGTAGACAAAATATAGGTTTGGGGACGTCAGTTTAAATGACGAGTAGCTCGGCACCATTCACATAATCGGGTGTTTGTGCCTTGCCAAAGTCAAATAAACCAATAGTCCTAACGAGCTTTGGTATATGTGCCCGGTGTGGATGCACCTCGAAAAATAGAAAAAACCCGAGGAAGGCTAATCACCAAGGTTTCTGTTTGCTCCAAACGGTGTGTGCAAGCTTTAAATTTATAACCCTAGATGTAAGCTTAAAACAAGGATGCGAACCCGCAGTGTACGGGTCAATCGTAGTAAAAAGCAAGGAATTCCAGGGGTCGATCACAGGAACTTAGTGAAACAAAGTCCAGTTACGGTATGCTTATGTAAATACTAACCACAAGAGCAATTAACACAATCAAAGATGAATAAGAAGTCAATAAAGCAAACATGCAATTCTAGGGATTAAAGCATCTAGTTGTGGTTCCAACTCAAGATCTAAAGATAAGCGGACAAAGCTGAGGTTTTTGCATAGGGAAGGTGTTTCTAAAGTGGAATAGATCACCAGGTAAGTCTCACTACTCACTAATCCAAAACCGTAACTCTTATTACCGGGTAAGTCTCAAGGAATCAAGATAAAGAACTATAACCTCAAACTAACACACCATCTAAGAGAATAGAATCAACCTTTACCGGGTAAGTCTCAGGCTAACTCACAAAGATGGGATGGAAGCACACTCAAACCCCAATAAAGGATAAACCTTTATTACCTATACTTATGATCGTTGGTAAACAAACTAAGGAATTACCGGGTAAGTCTCATCCTAAGCTTGCATTTAACCAGGAAAGGTGTAATAAGAATAGGATTTGGCAAACTCTAACACTTAACTCTCAGTTTAGGAGCAGATAAGTCACCTCGGTCAGCCAAATTCCACCCCGGCCGAGATGTTCATCGACTGAGTGAGATGCTTAGGGTTAATGTTAAAGACTCGAACTTTCAGGGTCCTACTGGAATCTAAGATTATTCTATCATTGTTTTTCCCACAACCTTCAGCCTATCACCCTAGAATCACACAAGGAAATTAGCCACTCATCATCATCATGAAAGTATTAATCAAATAAATGGGAAGAAGGTGAATATTCGAACAAGAAGAATTTAATGAAAAGACTTCAATAACTGAATCAAATATCACAACAAAAGCGTTCCTTGGATATAAATCCAACAAGCAAGACAACAAGGAAGAGAATCTAAGGTAATCTTACAAGAAAACCTTCCAAAAGCTATGAAAGCTACAATCTTCCTTCTTCAACCTTCAAAAAGGTTCTTCAAATCTCCCAACTGGAGTATGGCTGCAGCGGTGTATAAACCCTGATCGGTGGTATAGCATGATGCTGGATTTGTGGAAATCCAACCCTTTTTATAGGAAAATAACCCTCCAAAGATAATATATCTTAGAAAGATCTTTTCCCATAAATATAGGTAAAATATATGATCTAGCATATCTTCTTCCTTCCAGGATCCAAGCCCAAAAATATAAGATCTCTTTCCAAAGATAAAAGATCTCAGCCAAGAATAAAATATTCTCGCCGCGTCCCAGGTGTTCGCCTCGGTCGAGTCGACTTCTCTGGATCACCTCGGTCGAGATGAATCTGTGGCCAACCGAGGTGAGTCACAACTGAATGTGAAATCTCTCAAAACTGGTCCAAAGTGAATCTTTAATCCATGGCTATGTTTCCTAGATCGTTCCTTATGTTCCTCAATGTAGCTCCAATGACTCCATAGCTCTTTTTGCTCCTTTTTTATGCAAAACGTGCCATTTTACCTACGATTACAACAAAACTAGGTGTAGACCTCGATTCTCGCAATGGTAGATGAAATGGTAATATAATCACATAATATACATACAAACATGCAGGTTATTGAAGATAAAACGTCCAAACAAACCCCAAAATATAGACTATAATTCATGCTATCAAAATACCCCATACTTAAACCGCTAAGTCAATCAACAAGCCCAAGGTCTCAAGGGCTTCCCAAAAGAAAGGTCAAGAAACGTGTAGGGTAGGGATATATGTAAGGTAATGTGGTGCTAGAATCCGGGAAAAGGACGAACTTCACTTCACTTTGACTTGCAACATCTTCCACCAATAAGCTTTGCTTATTTCACACTTTTCTTTTTCACTTTACTTTTTGGGATGCATGGACAGAGGTGCACAATAACCGAAGCCTAGGAAATCATCAATCATCAATTTTTTGAGATGCATCAAACCCTTGATGCACATACCATGACCCGTCAGGAATATCGCTCAATCCGACTTTGGCAAGACACAAACACCCGGCTATGTGAATGGTGCCGAGTTACTCATCTTCATGATTGACTTCCCCAAACCTATTATTACTTTCTAACACTTTCACTTCCAGCCACTTCTCAACTTTAACTTCACATGCTTTCACCACTTCGCTTGCTTCCAAATTCCCGGATAGGTAAAGGGAGGCAAATTGTATATGAGGGGCTAAGCATGATCAAGAAGATGAAGAAAGAAGAATGAATTGCCTTGGTCTTTCCAGGAAGAAAGTGAGAGAACTCATGCTGCGGTGTCAACCTTCAAATTCAACATAATTTGGATAAAAACAAAGTATTAAACATGCCAATAATTTCAAACAAAGCATTTAGCAACTTAAACATATTATTAAACCTTTCAAACACATAAAGATTTCAAAACCAGTCAGTAAGCAAGATCTTCACTGAGATCATTTCTAGATAAGAAGCACAAAAATCGTTTTCGAAAACTCTCAGTTAACCACCTCGGTCGAGGTGTTCTTAGGTCAACCGAGGTGAAACGCCTCGTTCGGCCAGAACTGTCCCGGTCGAGGTCCAAAAATTTTTTTTTTTTAAACCAGTTTTTTTTTTTCAGTTTCGACGTTTTTCTCAATCAAACTACCTGTAAGTATGCATGCAATCTAAGATAAACATATAAATGCAGAAGTGAAGCATAAATATAAATATCCGGTCAATAGAGTCATACATCATAGTCAAATAATACATCCAATACCCCATACTTGGGACACTGTCCTAGTGGGTCAAAATAAGTCTAAAGGATAAAAGTACTCACCGGATAATAAGCTGAACTGCATAAAAATAATAAAGAAAATCCTGCAGCTCTCAATAGTCCTGATCCGGTGGTGGTGGTGGTGGTGGTGGTGGCACGTACGGATACTGGGATGGGTCAAATGGATAACCCATAGCCTGCTGGAACTGGATCTCCATCATCCTGCGCTGATAGTGCTACCCCTCTAACATCTGATGAGTCCAGTTATCAATCTGTCGGTGCTGGGCAGCAAACCTCTCATGCATGTCCACAATGAGGGCAGCATAAGAATCTATCATCTGATCCGTTAGATCATCGATCCGAGGATGAGCCTCTGAATCTCTATGACGGCGTGTCCTACGCCTAGCATGTCTAGCAGGTGATGCAGCAGGTGCAGGCTCAATATCCTCCTCATCCAGATCTATAATCGGTGGTGCGCTCGTCCCTGTAGTATCTGTCCTTGTATCCATTGGGACTCCACCCTCTCTCTCATCAACTGTCTCCTCATCATCAGCCTCCTCCTCCTCAGCTGGGGCAGCTGCTGCCTCTCTGTAATCCTCCATCAGTGGAGTCCAAGCGGTCTGCCAATAGTGTGGGTCATAAACAGTGAACTGGGCAGACCACCTGATCCCCTGTGGCGCAGTCAGCTCCCACGGCATAGCCACGTACGGAGTAGTCAGACCTCGGGGAACGAGAATCCGCCGAGTGATCATCTCCTGCAATCCAAGCGGCTTGGCAGCCGCCACCATCGTACAAGCACTGAGATCCATGTCCTGATAGCTAGCTATATGGGTGACAAGCCCTCCGCAGCAGATGTCTCCCTTCGCCTTGGCCTTGATCCTGTGCAGATCCTCTGCCAGCATCAAGCCAAAGTCCGGGATACCCCCAATAACCATGCAGTATAAACTGAAAAGCTCTCCCTGTCGGATCTTCTGGGGCGTCTCAGTACGCGCCAGAAGCATCTCACTGAAGATCCGGTGGGCTAACCTAAAGGCTAGGTGGAAGATGACCTTCTCCCTGGAATCTCCAGGGCGCCATCTATTTGCGTGCTCAACAATATGGGCAATCTACCCCCAAAACTCCCTAGCTACTGATCGGGACGGGAAGTCAACAGCAGTGGGCTTCGGAAAGCCAAAAATATATCTCCAGTACTCAAGTGGCACTAAGAAGTTCCGGTTCATCAACCGGTACTTCACAGACTGCTTTGTGGGAAGGTAGGTGAAGGAGCTAACGAACTCTAGGGTCGGCTCCAAGTAGGATAGGCCTCAGATCTCAGTAAACTGATCCATCCCAACTGTAGAAATCATCCTCCTAAGGTCTCCGTCGACCTGGAGGCAATCAAAAGTAGACACGTCCAGGAAACATGGTGCAATCACTGGACGCCGGAAATACGCTCATAATCCACCCGGTGTCGCTCATGGATCACCGGGCGGTAAGGTCGGGAAGAAGAGGAAGAAGGGGAAGGTGAGGATCTATCCCTAAGGGCAAGGCGGCGGTCAGAACTCATTTTCAATTCAGTCACTGTCATGTCACCTCGGTTGACTGACACACTCAAGAATCACCTCGGCCGAGGCACAGCTCGACTGGACCGAGGCGGCGAACTGGATCTAATTTCTTCAAAAAATTCAGTTCTTTTCCCCAAAAATCACTACAACTGCTTCCTATGGGGTACTTAAGCCTCTCCTCAACAAATGCAGGGGCAACCAAAGCCCAAATCGAAGCGAAACGGAGAGGTTAGGGTTTCGGTTCGTTTTACCTCGTTTCGGCCGAATCGATTCGATTTTGTTCAGATCTGTACTTGCAACACGATCCTCTATCCTTCAATCGTAGTTTGGAGGCAGAAATCGTCGAAAATGAGCAAGAAATCAGAGAAGCGAGGTGGATTGTCGCCGCGGTCGAGGAGGGTTGAAAGTGAAGAGAGAGAAAATTAATCCCCCTTTTATACCCTTTCTGGAATCTGCTGTCACCTCGGTCGAGATGGTCTCGACTGGACCGAGGTGGTATGGACCGAGGTGGTTCTTCAAAAACCCTAGTCGCCTCGGTTGCTCAAGAGTCATCTCGGTCGAGGTGCTCTGACAGCAACCGAGATGCCTCAGTCGAACTCCGTCTTCTCAAATTCTCGAACTTCTGTCCTTCCAGTTATGCTCCTTCCTTAGATGTTTCCTGTTATCTATCTAGAACGCCAAAAACTAAACAAAGCAAAGCAAAAGCAAAAAACTATCTAAGCTAGACTAGAAAACGGGAAAAGAAATCAATACCTTGGGTTGCCTCCCAAGAAGCGCTTGGTTTAAGGTCGCTAGCTGGACCATGATGCGTCCCTCAAACGTGATGGGGGTGTCCTCACCCCATACTTCACCTCCATCGTGGGGTGAAGTAAGTAAGTCAATCAAACGCTCCAACAAGTGTAAATGCTCATCGGGGAATGAATCGTCTATGGGCGGGTTGTCCTTTTCACGTGAAGATGCAGGTAGCCAGCTGAGGTGATCCGCAACAGAATTTTCGGATCCCTTCTTATCGCGGATCTCTAGATCAAACTCTTGAAGCAAGAGAATCCATCGAATAAGGCATGGCTTGGCATCTTTCTTAGCCAACAAGTAACGAATGGCTGCATGGTCGGTGTAGACAATGACTTTCGCCCCTACTAAATAGGAACGAAACTTCTCGAAAGCATACACAACCGCCAATAACTCCTTCTCGGTGGTAGCGTAGTTGCGTTGTGCTACATCTAGCGTCTTGTTAGCATAGTAAATGGCGGTGGTCCACCCATCCTTCTTCTGTCCAAGCACCGCTCCTACGGCTACATCACTAGCATCGCACATGATCTCAAAGGGCAAGGTCCAATCAGGAGGTTGGATAATAGGAGCGGAGATCAATGCTTCCTTAATCCTGTAAAAAGCATCAAGACACTCCTGCGAAAACTCAAAAACAACATCTTTATTCAAGAGGTTAGTTAGAGGTTTAGAAATCTTAGAGAAGTCCTTGATGAATCTCCTGTAGAAACCTGCATGCCCGAGAAAACTCCTCACACCTTTAACAGAACAAGGGGGAGGGAGTTTCTCAATAGTCTCGATCTTAGCGCGATCGACCTCAATGCCTCGATTAGAAACGAGGTGTCCTAGCACGATGCCTTCACTAACCATAAAATGACACTTCTCCCAATTCAAAACGAGATTAGTATCTTCACATCTTTTAAGCACTAGCGAAAGGTTAGATAGGCAATCATCAAAAGAGGATCCATATACGGAAAAATCATCCATAAATACCTCCATGATATTCTCTATGTACTCGGAAAAGATGGCCATCATGCATCGCTGGAAGGTAGCGGGTGCATTGCCCAATCCAAATGGCATCCTCCTGTAGGCAAACGTCCCCCATGGACAAGTGAAAGTGGTCTTCTCCTGATCATCCGGATGGATAGGAATCTGGAAGAATCCACTATAGCAGTCTAAGTAACAAAAGTGCGAATGCTGGGCCAACCGCTCGAGCATTTGATCGATGAAGGGAAGTGGAAAATGGTCCGTCCGTGTGGCCGTGTTCAGCTTCCTATAGTCGATGCAAACCCTCCAGCCCGTGACGGTCCTAGTTGGGATCAACTCGTTGTTCTTATTCGTCACAACGGTCATCCCTCCTTTCTTCGGAACTACATGTACCGGGCTAACCCACTTGCTGTCCGAGATAGGATAAATGATACCTGCATCCAACAACTTAAGAATTTCCTTCTTCACAACCTCTTTCATGATCGGATTTAACCGTCTTTGAGGTTCCCGTGAAGTCTTATGATTGTCCTTCATTAGAATTCTATGCATGCAGAAAGAATGCTTAACGCCAATAAGATCATCCGTGGTATAACCTATAGCCTTTTGATGCTTTCTCAGGACATGCATTAACTTAGACAATTCAGATTCGGAAAGGGAAGCACTAACAATAACGGGATAAGTAGAATCCGGTCCAAGAAAGACATACCTCAAGTGACTAGGGAGTTGTTTATGCTCCACAAGTGGGGGTGCTTTCTGAGGGGGATCCTTGCTTCCTCCTTCCTGTGGGATGGATTCAGAAACTGGGCTTTCGGAAGTCTCAGTTGACATCATCTCGCCATCGACCTCGGTCGAGGCGCAGAGGCATTGACCGAGATGTTCTTCGGTCGCCTCGCTCAGTCCAGGAAGTGCCTCGGTCGAGGTACTGCAACTGGAACCGAAATTGGGGATCTTCATCTCCTGGATTAGCTTCTCGGTTTTTGCTCTTGGATCCTCTTCCAGTGCCTTTAAGCTCCGTATATCTGCATCACAAGAAGCATCTATACCTTCCTCCATTAAACTGAAGCTAATAACTCTTTCGAGTGGATCGTTACTAAGGATAGAGCTCACCAATTCTCTTGATTCTTCTTCATCGTAGATGTTGAAGATATCATCAGTTAGCTGCTCCCCTTTCATGGCTGCAAGCAATGCGAACTCCACTTCATCGCCGCCAACGTTGAATTTCAACTTGGCGTTCTTGCAATCCACGTTGCAACCCGAAGTTGCTAGAAATGGCCTCCCGAGAATAATAGGAACAGGATAATCTGCGGGAATGTCAAGTACAACAAAATCTATAGGTAGATAGAAGTTACCTAACTTGACCGGGATGTCCTCCAAGATGCCCACGGGATGGGTAATGGAGCGATCCGCCATATAAAGCCGAATCTTGACCGGCTTGGGCTCTCCAAGTCCGATCTTCACACATAGCTCCAGCGGAATGATGCTCACGCTGGCTCCTAGATCACAAAGGGCTTCACAAGTGACATCCCCAACTTGAATGGGAATGCAAAATGAGCCGGGATCTCTCAATTTAGGTGGCATCTTCTCCTTCATGATTTGAATAAGCTCCGAGGATTTAGATGTCATCCTAACTTCACCGAACTCTTCCAGTTTCCTCTTCCTTGATAGGATCTCCTTCAAGAACTTCCCATAGGCGGGCATTCCTAGAATAGCATCAAGGAATGGAATGTTAATATGCAGTTTATTCATCAAGTCAAAGAACTTACCAAAGTGCTTGTCTAGATGTGCTCTGGCCCTTGACTGGGGGAATGGAAGTGGTGGTTTGTATGCAGGAGGTGGAACATAAACTTCAGTTTACCCCTCCGCTTTTTGTGGCTCCGCCTCGGGTGGCATCTCGGTCGAAGTGTTCTTCGACTGCATCTGGACCGAGGTGGTCTTCATCGGTACTGGTACCGACCGAGGTACTGGATCTGCAGTTTTCAGTCCACTCCTCGTAGTTATAGCCATGATTTGGCCCTTAGGGTTGCTTTCCGTCCTTGCTGGAAGCTTCCCTGGATCTCTTGGCGCTTCATTTGCCCTACTTGCAAGTTGTTGTTCAAAGGCCTTTTGGGCCTTCGAAAATGAAGTCATAGAAGTCTCCATAGCACTAAGCTTGATCAAGATGGCCTCCAGAACTACGTCTTTCTTTTCGGGCTGAGACGAACTTGATCCTTGCCCCTGGCTTTTCAATGGAGTAGAAGAAGAAGAAGAAGGGGAAGAGAGGAAAGGGTTAGAGGAATCGTTAGAGTTGGAGTTTGAATGATTGTTACCAGAATTTTGGTTGTTCGCTCTCCAGTTGTTGCTATTGGATCCTCTATTGTTGTTGTTGTAATTGTTGTTCCGGGAACCGTTGTTGTTGTTACGGTATCCGTTGTTGTTGTTCCTTTGCCCTTGCTCTTCCTTCTTGGTTTGAGCAACCAAGAGTTCCTTCAATTGCTTTACGTCATTCTTCAAAGACGTGAGTTGATTGTTGTTGGGCTGAGTTTCTTGGAAGTTAACTCCTTTAACTCCACCTTCAGCTCCTTAGTGGGTGTATTTATCCATGTGCAAGGCTTGCTTCTCGATGAAGTCCCAAGCCTCATTAATCGCCATGTCCATAAAGGTACCGGCGGAGAGTAGTTGGAGATTGAACTGGGTGTTTCCGTCTAGTCCTTTGAAGTATATCTCCAATAACTCTAACTTTGGAATCCCATGATGTGGGCAATCAAAAGAATGTCCTTGAACCGCTCCCATGACTTGGACAAGCTCTCCTTGTCCTTCATAATAAAAGCATTAATCTTCCCTCTCATTTCAGCTGTCTTTGAGGGGGGAAAGAATTTCGTCAAGAATTCCGAAGTCATCTCCTCCCATGTGCTTATTTTTCCTGGAAGAAGAGATTGATACCAAGTAAGAGCTCTATCTTTTAAAGAAAAGTAAAAAGGTCTTAGCTTGTAGTTGTTGTTTTCAATCCTCGGAGGTCTCAAGGTCTCCATCAAGATCTCATAGTTTTGAAGATGTTGATGTGGTGATTCCTTCTCTAGTCCTCCGAACTCGCATTGGCGAATCATAGACAGAACTTGCGGTCAAAGTTCATAGTCATGGTCCGCTGGATCTCCTAGGTTAACTCCTGGACGCCTCAGTTGTTGATTGGGGTCCATCCTTTGACCTAGGGTTTGTGGGATTCTTGCAAGAAGAACATCTCGGACTGGCCTCCGAAGTGGAAGTACATCGGCCGGGGCGTTTGGTACTGGAACCTGCCTCGGTCGAGGGTCAGCAACTAGGACCTGCATCGATCGAGGGTCAGCAACTGGGACCTGCATCGGTCGAGGATCAACAGGTGGATCTTCCCTCGGTCGAAGTAGAATCTGGTCTTGTATGACTGCCATCTCCGCTTCGATTGCTTCAGTCTTGGTGCGAGTTTCTTCCTTCTCTTGCCTTAGTTCTTCCCTGCTGAGGCGTAGCAGCTCTAACGCCTCTTTCAACTCGGCCTCAAGATCGCGGTTGTCTTGTTGGGCCATCTTTGCTTCTCTTAAGCGTCGCTTGTATGTCTTTTCTGGTTCGGGATCGTAAGGAACGATTTCCTTCCCAGTGCGGGTTCTTCGCATATACCTAAGAAAGATCCTGCAAAACTCACTCAAGTAGAGTGGTTAATGGACACGGGGGCAAGTGCCCCAAGAGCAAACCGTACCGGCTCGGTCTAGACCAACTCCCCGGCAACGGCGCCAAAAACTTGGTCGCTCCAAACGGTGTGTGCAAGCTTTAAATTTATAACCCTAGATGTAAGCTTAAAACAAGGATGCGAACCCGCAGTGTACGGGTCAATCGTAGTAAAAAGCAAGGAATTCCAGGGGTCGATCACAGGGACTTAGTGAAACAAAGTCCAGTTACGGTATGCTTATGTAAATACTAACCACAAGAGCAATTAACACAATCAAAGATGAATAAGAAGTCAATAAAGCAAACATGCAATTCTAGGGATTAAAGCATCTAGTTGTGGTTCCAACTCAAGATCTAAAGATAAGCGGACAAAGCTGAGGTTTTTGCATAGGGAAGGTGTTTCTAAAGTGGAATAGATCACCGGGTAAGTCTCACTACTCACTAATCCAAAACCGTAACTCCTATTACCGGGTAAGTCTCAAGGAATCAAGATAAAGAACTATAACCTCAAACTAACACACCATCTAAGGGAATAGAATCAACCTTTACCGGGTAAGTCTCAGGCTAACTCACAAAGATGGGATGGAAGCACACTCAAACCCCAATAAAGGATAAACCTTTATTACCTATACTTATGATCGTTGGTAAACAAACTAAGGAATTACCGGGTAAGTCTCATCCTAAGCTTGCATTGAACCAGGAAAGGTGTAATAAGAATAGGATTTGGCAAACTCTAACACTTAACTCTTAGTTTAGAAGCAGATAAGTCACCTCGGTCAGCCAAATTCCACCCCGGCCGAGATGTTCATCGACTGAGCGAGATGCTTAGGGTTAAGGTTAAAGACTCGAACTTTCAGGGTCCTACTGAAATCTAAGATTATTCTATCATTGTTTTTCCCACAACCTTCAGCCTATCACCCTAGAATCACACTAGGAAATTAGCAACTCATCATCATCATGAAAGTATTAATCAAATAAATGGGAAGAAGGTGAATATTCGAACAAAAAGAATTTAATGAAAAGACTTCAATAACTGAATCAAATATCACAACAAAAGCGTTCCTTGGATATAAATCCAACAAGCAAGACAACAAGGAAGAAAATCTAAGGTAATCTTACAAGAAAACCTTCCAAAAGCTATGAAAGCTACAATCTTTCTTCTTCAACCTTCAAAAAGGTTCTTCAAATCTCCCAACTGGAGTATGGCTGCAGCGGTGTATAAACCCTGATCGGTGGTATAGCATGATGCTGGATTTGTGGAAATCCAACCCTTTTTATAGGAAAATAACCCTCCAAAGATAATATATCTTAGAAAGATCTTTTCCCATAAATATAGGTAAAATATATGATCTAGCATATCTTCTTCCTTCCAGGAGCCAAGCCCAAAAATATAAGATCTCTTTCCAAAGATAAAAGATCTCAGCCAAGAATAAAATATTCTCGCCGCGTCCCAAGTGTTCGCGTCGGTCGAGTCGACTTCTCTGGATCACCTCGGTCGAGATGAATCTGTGGCCAACCGAGGTGAGTCACAACTGAATGTGAACTCTCTCAAAACTGGTCCAAAGTAAATCCTTAATCCATGGCTATGCTTCCTAGATGGTTCCTTATGTTCCTCAATGTAGCTCCAATGACTCCATAGCTTTTTTTGCTCCTTTTTTATGCAAAACGTGCCATTTTACCTACGATTACAACAAAACTAGGTGCAGACCTCGATTCTCGAAAATGTACATACAAACATGCAGGTTATTAAAGATAAAACGTCCAAACAAACCCCAAAATATAGACTATAATTCATGCTATCAGTTTTGGCTTTTGTACACCAATGCCATTGTCTCAAAAATAAGTGAAAGAAAAAGAAAATATAAAAAAGATGGAGAAAATATACACTTGTGGGAAGTTGATTAAGGACAAAATTGTGGAGTTAGTTTCATTTCTGGATTAGCATCACATAGCCTAGAAAAATCCCCACCTAATCACAACGTTTCTTGGCCTTTTATCTCACAAGCCCTTGTGACCTATTTGCATGTTTGCAAGACTTAGTAATCTAGATTGGATGTGCTCTTGATCATCTTGACTTCTTCATTTTTACATTTCATGCATGCTTTCGAGTTAAGTACAATTGTCTTTCCGTGCCTTCATTTATTTGATACATGATTGCTTGTCCATTGCCATGAAACATAACTATGAAGGTGATCCAATATTAGAAGCACAACTCCAAAAAGATTTTGCCATTTTTCTGCATGCATAAATCATGTCATCTCTTAGTCTATAGTTGAGAATTTGCTCGGGGACGAGCAAACCTTAAGTATGGGGTATTTTTGATAACACGATTTATGACTAGGGTTTAGGTAATTATTTAGATAGATTTTTCACTCATTCATGCATGGTTTAGCACTGGTTCACGACGTTTGCACTCAATTCACGTATTTTGTCGAGATAGACGTCTACGCGGACTTTTGCTTGCTTTATAGGTATTTTGGGAGATTTAGGAGCTTAATCGATGCATTCGAGGGTCGCTCCTCGAGATGACACACTTTCGGACTCATTGGAATGCAATTTAAGGGCTAAGGAGGACTCATGGAACCTTGCCAACACAAGCCATGCACCAAATCGAAGCTTAATGATCCAAGGCAAAGCTGAAGCACCAAACCACGGTCACTGGCAAGACCACGGCCGTGGAAACTTCCCGTGGAATTTGCTAGACGGTTGTGACAGCTGTGCCACGATCTCATGGCCAACTCTTGCAAAGTTGTGTATAAAAAGTTGTCCTGCAAGGCTGAGAGGAGAATCAATTTTCAGAATAAAAAAAATCCATACTCTCCAATACACTCTCAACAAGAAGATTCTCTCAAGAGGAGAGCTACCATTGGTGGAGGAGAAGAGCTCCATTGGAGAAGAAGAGAAGAACACACCATTTGCTAGTCTTTGATAAGTTTTGTAGTGAAGAATTTCGGAATCGATTTCTAGAGTTGTAAGAACCGTTAAACCTTCTTTTGGAAGGGTTGTGAGTCTTTCTAATCTACTTTCAGCTTGATTTTGTTTGCTTCACTTGTTCATCTCTTTCTCTTCATCATCTTGCAAATGGAAGCCATGATTTTATGTTTGATGATTTCGATTGTTATGATGAATGTTGTAGGCTAAGTAGATGCGATTCTAGGGTACGGAAAGGATGGTTATGGCTAGGACTATGATAGGATGGACTTAGATTTGCCCTTGGGTGATTCATTTGCTTGAACGAAGTCACTGCTATAGTCCACGGTTAGTTCTTGCCCTTCCACGGTCGTGGAAGTGGTAGAACAACCCGTGGTTTCCCTGGTTCGATGGACCTAAGTTCTAGACTGTTAGAATGTTGAAATCCTAGTGTTTGTTGAGTTAAATCTATCCTAGGGTGACCTAGTGTTAGCAACTAAGTGTTAGAAGAGACCTACCCGGTGATTCTTACTCTTAGATTTCAAAGATGATAAACTCTAGGTAGTGGTGAGCCTCATAAGCCGCCGTTGGACTAAGTGTGCTAGGATAGTTGTTTAGGACTAACCCTTCCGAGACTTACCCGGTGAGGATAGGTTAGATCCCTAGGTGATAATCCGGTTTGTGTAGAATTCCGTCCCTTAGGCTCTTAGAGACTTACCCGGTGATGAGACCTTAGGAACGGATTAGTGGACCATGAGACCTACCCGGTCATTGATCCAAATCTAAGAAACACTCACTCCCAACATATCATAGTCAATCCAAGGAATGATTAGATAGCTTGAGTCCTATGCCATAACTGGAACTTCCAACCCCAAGAATCCGCTTTTCTCTCTTTGATCTCATATCTCGTGTTTAGCTTGTTTATTTGTGTTGATTCGTTAGCTTAGTCGATTGTTTATTTCGCATGATTCGTGATCCTTGATTGATCACCTAAAAACCCACCAAAAACATTGAGATTTTCATTTCTTTATTTCTTTCCCTTTTCTTAACCTAGATCTTCACTAAACTTAATCACTAACCGAATCAATTTCACCTTAGTCTTTGTGTTCGACCTCGGAATACTATCCCTACTGCAAACGTCCCGTACACTGCGGGTTCGCTAGGAACTAGGAGAAAGATAACGAGTATAAATTTAAAGCTTATTGCGTGCACACGTTCTTAGCGTGACACGAACCTTGGTTTGCTGATTTTGTTAATTACTTGGTTTGTCAGGAAATACCTCCCGGACTATCCTATGCACAAAGAAAGAAGTTCTATAGGGATGTCCCGCAATACTTTTGGAATGAACCTCTACTCTTCAAGAGAGGTCCCGACGGTATCATTAGGAGATGTGTGCCGGAAGACGAGATGCAAAGTGTCATTCGTCATTGTCATTTACTTCCTTGTGGAGGACACGCTAGTTCCCCATGGCGCAGTTAAAGTATGGGGTGAAAAGTGCCACTCCCTACCATCCACAAACAAGTGGGCAAGTGGAAATTTCGAATAGAGAGATCAAGGGCATCCTTGAGAAGACGGTGTGAAAGACAAGGAAGGATTGGTTTGTGAAACTAGATGATGCGTTATGGGCGTATAGGACTGCATACAAGACTCCCATAGGTACAACACCATACAACCTTGTGTATGGGAAGTCTTGTCATCTCCCGGTGGAGCTAGAACACAAGGTGTACTGGGTTGTGAAGTGGTTGAACTTCGGCATGAAAGAAGCGGGTGAGAAGCGCCTCTTGGACCTTAACGAGCTTGAAGAACTCCTCTTGAACGCCTATGAGAATGCAAAGATTTACAAAGAAAGGGCGAAGCGTTGGCATGATAAGCATATCATTCCAAAGGACCTCAAAGAAGGAGATGAAGTTCTCCTCTTCAATTCGAGACTTCGGCTCTTCCCAAGTAAGCTTAAATCTCGTTGGACTGGACCTTATTTGATTAAATGTGTTTTTCCCCATGGCGCTGTTGAAGTATGGGGTGAAAAGTGCGGAAGTTTCAAGGTGAATGGCCAACGACTTAAGAAGTATTCACCGGAGCTCCCAACTGAGGAAATCGCTCCGATTGTCCTCGAATAAACTCAGGAACGGTCTAGCTACGGACCCAAAATAAAGTGCTTCTTGGGAGGCAACCCAAGGTATTACACTTGCGTTTTTGTTTTTCTTTCTAAGATTAGTTTAGTTTAGTTGTTTATGTTTTGTTTTCCCCTCGATACCTCCCGGTAAGTTATGTTTTTGGATGTAGGAATAAGGAATGGACAAAGGAAGGAAGAAAAAGTTGGAAAGAATGATGAAACCAGAATTTTTGGCACAGATCAGAGAGTTCCACGGTTGACCGTACAAAACCACGGCCGTGGAACACCCCGACCAGCCGTAATTTCCAAGTTTTGCACAATACAGAAAATTCCACGGCCAAAACCACGGCCGTGGAACGCCTCGAGTAACCGTGATTTTCCAAAAAATTACGGGGACTATATAATCTTCTTTCCTTATCAAAAACACATCCACTTTCACCTTCCACGCCCAGAACCACGCCCAAATCGCCGGCCTCCTACCCTCTCCCGTAATTCTTCGTCCGGAGTCCGATTCGATTGATTCTTCAACCAAAAGTGGAGCATTTTCAATCATCTACAAGATCCAAGCATCAAACTGAGTGAACAATCTACATTGGAGAAGGATTTTGGATTTTTCAAATCCAAACCTAGGTTTTATTCTCTATTCTCTTCTTGGTCAATTTGGTTCGATTTCCTTGCAAGATTTTAGGAGAACTTGACGAAATTGGATTTAGAATTAGTCTAGGGCTGTGATTGTTGAATTTGGTGTGAATCTGCTGAATTTTGAGAGAGACAGAGCAAATCCACGGGTCCGTACATTTCCACGGCCGTGGAATTTCAAGAACAGACCGTGGTTTTTTCTGTTGTTGAGAAAAAAATGTTTAGAAGGAAGTCAAGTAGGAACAAGAAGCAGAAAGGTGATAGTTCCTCTTCCTCCCATCCTCCTCCTAGTGAACCACCATCACCACCACCTCCTACAATCCTTAGAATCCATGAGGATTATGAGGGAGCCATAGAAAAGATTTCAAAGAGACCGATCATAGGACCTAGGTACCTTGTCCTAGAGGAGCTTGAAGAGCTCAATGTAGTGAATGATTTGACTTGACTCTTGGATAGAGCCGGATTGATCATCTTCTCCGCCATTAGGGAAGATGCTTATGAGGAGATAATGACAAGACTTTTATCTATTGTCGTTTTTATCTTATCAAAATGTAATCCCGACTTAGCACTAAAATGAGTATAGTGGTTAAGTAAGGGTCGAACCCAAGAGAGTTTAGTATTTTTATTAAATTCAGTTATTGATTATAGAAACAAGTAACAAGGGGGGGGTTGAATTGATGCACACAAAACTTATGAAAACAAGTACCGCAACAAGTAAGACAATGATGGGTGAATCTACACTAGGTTGATTCTAAGCATGTGATTGCTACTTTGGTGAGTTCCTTTTACAAGTTTTCAAGTAATCTCCCGTCTCGATCATATATATGTGTTGAGCCAACCGGCATCAACACAACTTAACAAGTTAGTGTTCCGTAAACCTACAAGAACAATTAACAAGTTAGCTTTCAAACAAATACTAAGGGATATAAAGAAAAGATTAAAACTGTTAAACTTATCTTTATATTTGTGTTCCTTTTCTTTAAGCAATTACAACCCGTTATTCCTTAAAGTTTACTACTAGATTAAAGACCCGAACCCGGAATCTATTAATCCTAGTTCTTTGCATGCACTTTAGAACCTAAGGTGATCAATCTCAAGTGATAGTAAAACATGCAATTAGACAATGAAGATCAAGGAAACACAAAGTATTACTGAATGAAAACTTATATTAAAAAGAAATTACAACCAAAGTAACAATGCAGCTTCAAACCAACCCAATGTAGCAAGGGAGTTAGCAACTCGTTACAAAGGTAGCAAGATAATTATAATGGAAAAAGTGAATTCTAAATTGGCTGATAAGTGCATGATTCTAGCAATCAGCCAAGGACTATTTATACTACAAATGACACTAAATAGTTGTAAATGCACTAGTACAAATACCCCCCCTAGACCCCGGTTACTTTGTACATGGGAACCCGGTTAAGGAAGCGTGGTTAACGGGAGCAAGGTCCGACAGTTCGCACCCCGGTAAATGTCACCGAGTTAATATTTTCGGACCCCGATTTTTTAATAACCGGGGTAAAAGTCGGACCCCGGTTATTTTAAAATAACCGTGGTCCGAAAATTACCACGGTTATTTTATAATAACCGGGGTATTTTTTGGACCCCGGTTATTATAAAATAACCATGGTATATTTCAAAACTCAGTTTTTGTAATAACCGGGGTATTTTTCTACTGGTTTTTTCAAAATCTTCCCCGATTTCTACATAAAAACCGTGGTAATTTTAACCGTAATTTATTATTTTTAATATGAAAATAGATAATTATGCACCTACTTAAATTACACAATATACGTATTGTACGTAACGAAATTACTCATCTGAAAATAAATAGTATTAAGATAAATGCTTAAGCAAAATTATTATGTAATTAATATTCCAATTATATAATCCGAAAGTAACATCAAAAATATAAATGAGCTCTTTAGCACACACATCTACCTAAAATCTCATTTTACTGTTGCTACTACTATTCAAAAGGATTTCAGTTGAGATATACATATGGAGCTTTATTTGGAGAAATGAAAATTAGTGTCATTTGCTGTTGGATCTTCCCATGTTCTGTTCTTTTTTCGAGCTATCTTCATCTCCCACCAAATAATCAAAAGCAGGTGTTCTCATTCTCTCAATGTGTTCCAAACTCGGCACCCTCATCACTCGCTTAATAGGCATTTCTTTCCCGTCAACCTTTTACACATCACAAGTAAATCCAAATTTCAGAGTAGAGAAAGTGTGTAATTTGAAAGCAAAACAGTGTTTTTGCAAGAACAAGCATACCATGTAGTCTTTTGTAATGCACTGTTGTGCGCAGTTCCTTATATTTGATACACCTTGATTGTGCTTGTTTTGAATTGAAGTTAGTTGATCAAAGCATACAAATGTGAGTAAGTCTACTTCCTTCTTAGTTTCAAAAATGAATTGGTTTGAAACATACTTACTGAGTTCCAACAATTCTGCGAGTATCTAGTTGAGTTTGATCAACTTGGAACAGCCTTATTGTGCCAAAGTCTGCAATCTTTGGTCTTATTTCTGCATCAAGAAGTACATTACTCGATTTTAAATCGCGGTGGATGATTCACATCCTAGACCCTTCATCTAGGTAAAATAGCCCTCTAGCAATTCCTCCAATCATCTCATAACGCTTTTCCCAGTTCAATTGGATATTCTTGGTTTCATCTGCATAGTCAGAAGCAAAACAGAAACCATTTGATTCAACTTAACTGGAATCCAACATTTAACCTGAAGATTAAATTCAGCATTGATAACGCTTTACCCTCTTTGCTAAAGTATTGATCCGATTTGAGACTTGCCATCAACAGGAAAACAAATCCAGCATTAAAGATTGCCAATGTCATAAAATAAGAAAACAGATTCAGCATAGCTTGTGGAAACAACATGATGTTGGGATAGATTGATGCTTCAACCAGTTGTAAGAAGGTTTTTGTTCGCTACCCTGCGTAGCAACAATGACAAAATGAGTACAACAAAGTACACAAATGATTCATATTTCAGGATTTGAATGAGAGTTTACCACGGTATATGTGCCGAAATGTCGATGTGATCATGTAAATCTCAAACAGTAAGCTCTTGTGATGGAGGTTGCATTGAGTAATCCTAACAAGATTAAATTATGTGCTTAGAGAATTTTCACCTGAGAGGATACGTAAAAAGTGTCATACCAGTGGAGGAAAGAGCTTCTCTGCTGATTATGGATATACGATTTACAAAGAAATCAAAATAGATAGATAAGATGACAAGTAGATCAGCAACCAGTCTGATTATGGCAATCGGTCTGATTAAGCAATTCCCTCAAAATTCTCATCTATTCGACTGAAAAACTAACACGATAATAGATTGACAACTACAACTAAACTGTTTTAAATTTTAATAAAATTAGAGGAGTAATATTTTTAAATTAATTATTTATTTACTAAATGTCAAATGACGTAATTCATCATTATTCTTTGTCCTTGTCTAAATGTCTTGTACTTTTTGTCTTTCTCTCCCTTACCCTCGCCATAAAAAAAACGAATAGTTTAAGATAAAGATGGGCATGTTTAATAATAAATTTGAAAATCGAAATTTTTACTCAGCTACCATTCTTGTAATTTGATTATTTTTTTGGAGCTTCCTAGCATGGGAACTTATTATCTACAATGTTAAATTATTCATTTTTATACTAGTAATTTTACAAATTTCTATGCTGAGCATTTCAATATGTATTCAATGTTAAGTAATGGATGAGTAATTATCATAAACTAAAAATAGATATTAATAATGAGTAATTCATGAGTAGATTATTAGAGTACAGTTCTATGCCTAAATGTCAGAAGTAGCTTAACCGGTACATGACTGGCTAACTGCTAAAATTCTGTTTACTAATAATAACAAAACATCGAGATAAGAGACACTTCTTACCTAGATGATGGGAATTCAGCATTGACCCTTCATCTAGGTAAGAAGTCTCTTTTATCTCTACAAATCAAATAATAGTACCTAGCTGTATCATCGATATCAAAACGCTGAGAGATGCATCATCGACTGTAAAACACAAATGAAACAAGTGAAAGAAACGTCGTGAAACAAATGAAACAAATGAAACAAGTGAAAGACATACTATCCATTGTATCAAATGCATGTCCTGCCCAAGAACTTCAGGGTCACAAACAGATTCAACTGCAGAGGCAATGGAGAAATAAGTATCAGATATGGAAGTTGTGAAACATGGTGGAATTTGGTCAGGGTTACCATGACTATATCTCTAACTGATAGTTAGATATCATACTTAACAAAGAGGTAATATGGCTTCTCAACTAGTCCAAGGAGGAAACATAGCAACTTTGATAAACAAATAGCAAACAGATTAATTGGTTTCATGAAGATTGAAGTGCCATGCTTTATTATACTAAAAATTAAAGATTCAACATATATATAATAAAACAAATATGTTTTACCAACATTTGACACTCTAACTGTACAGGGCCTCTGCATCTTCCCTAACTGTAGGTGTAGTTCTTCTCATCAATTCAATCATCAACTACTTATCCCAATTACTCCACAATTCATCAAGGAAACCAACTGGCAAGAAAAAGGGATTTCATCACCTTTGGAGAAGCGCATACCCTTTGTCCAGACACAAATCATCACAATTCTCGACTCGGGTTTGTTCATTTACCGATAATGCTTTGAGCATTATCGGTAAATGCTTGAGCATACCCTATATCCCATAGGACAAAATCATCCTACATTTCAAACATCAACAGAGTTGGTTTTAGATAGAATCAGCTCCTAGTTTCACATCAAATCCAGTATGTCTACAACAACAAAGGAACTGAGTTTATTAAATATATTAAGGCAAGACTTAATCAGACACAAATAATGCTCAAGCAACCGCAAGCAATTAGTGGACTAAAATTTTAAAATTGTGAAACCAAGGATGTTGTAGATTAAAACATATCCATGTTATTTGGGAGTTGGGATATCACCTTTATAAGAACGCCTTGGGCCATATAGCTCACCGCATACTTCAGATCTTATCCACTGCGATATTGTCCATGCTTGAACTTAACATAAAATTTCTAAATAGAACTATTATTTTCTTTAGCTACTTGCCACATCTTGCTGGTTTTGTTAGTGTGCTTCTAGTTTTACAATTCTATAGTTACTCATATGTGGAACTAATGCAACATATCTTTTAACAAAATATGAGTTTTGTTCTTTAGCATAAATATTAGATGCTACTAGAATATGTTTGTATAGAGTTTCTCATTGACAAGATAATCAAGTCAGCAACCCATCCAGGGAGATACCTAACTAAACATTATTCGAAGTCTCAAGAGATCAACTCATCCAGGGAGATACCTAACTAATCATTATTCGAAGTCCCAAGAGATCAACATTAGATTAAATAGAGATCACAAAGCAGATCTAATAACATTAAGATACCATCCGTTGAGCAACCAACCAGCATACCTTGAGCAACATTTTCTCAAAACTAGCTTCTTCTTCGGCAATTATTGCTGTAATATGTTCTTCATGTTGCTTGAGCTCAGGAAAAACATCTCTCATTACCTTCACCACAGTACTTACAAGCCTAAAAGATAACACATTATTAAACATATATACATACTAGCTAGACAAAAGTAAATATGTCAACAAGAATATTGTACACAAGTGGAATAATAAGCCTAGATAATGAATTCAACCAATAACAACATGAAAAACGTTGTATCTACTTCTTTATGGCCATTACCCGTGGAAAAATCCTTCCTGAGCTTCAGGGTAATTAATCCAAGCAGGAGAAGCGCAACATTGATAAATTGTGTCATTTGGAGAAGCGCAACATCATCTTCTCCCGCGTCAAAGGAGACCTTACCATCAATGTTTACACATTATCCAAGTGGGATCGCATCGCCAATCACCTGTTAGAGAGTCGAGGTCGATCGCGAGGTGGAGAATCGGGGTCGAGCCTCGCAGTCTCCAGTCGCCGCCACCAGTCACTGCTGCCAGTCGCCGGATGGTTGGGATCGAAGTCCCCCTTGAACACGAAGGAGAGTTGGGATCGATTGATCGGTTAGGGGCTTAGGGCTAACTGCAGAGGCCGGTGCAATGTCTTCCTAAGCGCAAAACGACGCGTTAAAATAGGGCTTTTACTACGGTTATTAAAAAAAGTGGGGTCTGGGATCGTTGTGTCACCCCAGTTAATAATAAAACCGGGGTCCGAAATTTTAATACCCCGGTAAAATCAAATAACCGGGGTCTAAAATTTTTAAAAAAAAATAAAAATAAATTTAACTCGGTTATATATATAACCGTGGTCCGAAAATACATTTGATCACGGTTCTCTCAAACCGCTCCAATATAAGCGAGGTCTAGAGGGGGTATTTGTACTAGTGATGGCCGGCCCAAAACAGCAACCTTTAATGCCATAAAGGTGGTGTAAACAGCCGAAGTAAAGCTTCTGTCGTTGAACCGCAGGGGCGGCCTTAAGATCCGCAAGGGCGGTGCAGGCGAAAATGCTTAATCTTCTTCATGGCCGCAGGGGCGGCTAGGCAATTCCGCAGGGGCGGATCTTTAATGCTCTTCAAACATCTGACTCTTCAACTTCCTGTTGTTTCTGATGTCGAGCCACTGGGGCGTCCTAGTGTCAACGCGGGGGCGGTGACACTGACTTTTCATCTTCTAGCTCCCAGGTTGAGGCACAGGCAGAGGCGCGGGGGCGCTGGTCTTCGCTTCTTCAGGGCAAGTCACCGCAGGGGCGCCAAGGGTTGACGCAGGTGCGGTGACAGTCTTCGTTCCTGGCGCTAGCGAAGGTGTAGGCTGCGCTCCGGAGTATGGTGTCACCCGCAGGGGCGGTGACACTGCTCCGCGGGGGCGGTGAAGCAACAGAAGCTTTGCTTCGTGAACGGTCTTCACTCCTAAGTGCTTATAACTCCTTCTTTATATTCTTTTAGTCTTCTTCTTCTGGACCATGGAGTTAGTAGCATAAACCGACACTAATGCAATAAAAAGACTCTAAAAACTATCCTAAATGATAGTGATTCCATCACCTATCAAACTCCCCCATACTTAGACCTTTTACTCGTCCCGAGTAAAATAAATGACAGCAGTTTATAAACTCAAAGGCCTCAGGAAGCATGGGCAAGAAAAGAAGACAATGAAAACAAAAGAAAAGCCAAGAAAGAAAGAAGGAAAAGAGAGGAAATGTGAGAAAAAGGTGAGAAAACTACCATCCTTATTGCTCCAAGAGTGACCTACCCGGACAACCTCCTTATGACTCCCCTTCTTATGTCGCTAAATGTCGGAAGGGAAACCTACACTCGGTGTCGCTCATTTTGGTCGGACTAACTTCTTTTTGCCTAAACCGCCCTTTCGGGTTTTCGGTTTATCCAAGGATTTTCATGCCTTTTTTCATTTTCTTTGGCTTTTTCTCTTTTTAATTTATGAATTTCAAACTGAATACAATGCATAAAACTCAATGAAAAACAACTCAAAACAGCTATACGTGCAATGATATGTCCCTCCCCCACACTTGAAGTACACTTTGTCCTCAAAGTGGAAAATGAAGCAAAGATAAATGTGGGAAAGGGAAAGATGATGATACCACTAGTGGGATGGTCCACTGGACCATTTGGACCCTCCTTCGGTAGGTACGAGAAGTGGCTGAAAAAGTGCTCCTGCCGGCGGTAGAGCGTGTCTATATGATCCTCCTGAGCGTCCAACCTCTGCCTATATGAAGTCTCAAAGCTGGCTTGCCAAGCCAGCTGTTGAGCCTCTAGCTGCTGTTGATGAGCCGCCTGCCAAGCATCCTGTCGGCGGTCAAAATGGGTGGTCATAGAGGAAGCGAAGTTGGACTGCCATGCCTGTTGCTGCTCAAGCATGGACCGCTGGTACTCGGTCTGCCATGCCTGATGCTGGGTAGTCAGGGCTGCCATCTGAGCCTGAAGGCTCTCCATGGCCGGACTGTCATCCGGTGGTGCAGTAGGCATCTCTTCATCATCCGGTATGGGCACGTGGTCAGCAACAGGAGCCCGGCTGGAGCCTGCAACATATCTCTCAACAATGCCCCCCTGAGGTCGTCTCGGAACGAAGGGGTCAGCTGGTATGTATAGCTCGGAGAGCTTGTCTCCAAGTGGAAGTGGCCGGGGGAGGTATGTGATGTGACTCCCATCTGCCAACGAGAGCCAAAAGAGGTTCTCCCCGTCTCTCCTGAGGAGCCTGCACCTCCTCAACATCCCTTCCGTGTACAGTGGGGCCTCTAACCCCTCCTCCAAGTCAGGAAGGTCCATTACCTGTGCAGCGATCAAGGAGATCACCCCACCTCCCACAATGTCTCGTGGCTCGTTCTTCCTAATCCGCTTCAAAGCGGTAAGGAAGAGGTATGGTCAATCTGATATCCTGTCATTCGTGGGGAGGCAGGAGTATAACAGTGGAAGCTCCTTGAGAGCGACCTTGTTCTCCTCCTTGTGTCCACAGAAGACACTCATGAAGATCTTGGAGATGAGCCTCAAACAAGGATGAGTGAGTTTGTTGGAATACTCACCCCCTGCTTGAAACTTGGATCTGGTGGCGGCCTGCCAAAACTCACATAAGTCGGGTGTCGGGACGGGTTCCTGCTAGTCGTCGGAGGCGCAAATAGTCACCCCGAATGCCTCTTGCAGTTGGGTGTAGTCCAATGTATACTTTCTTTTGTTGAACTTAAATGAAAGTCCAACACAAATATGGTCCTCCTTCTCCATGGTGAATGTGGCGATGAATTGGCGCCTGAGCTCGGGGTATGTTGGAGCATTCAATTCCAGAAAATCGCTGAGCCCAGCATTGTTGAGGAATGCCTGCATGCTTTACAACATGCCCAACTTTTTCAAAGTAGAAACGTGCAGAAACCGAGTTGCATACACATCCAGACCTTGCACAATCCTATACCACTCCTTCTCGGCTTCCAACAACTTGTATTTCTTCTGTTTTTCCATTTCTTGCAATTAAACAAGTAAGGGAATTAGAAAGTTTAGAAACTAGATTAAGAAACGAACCCTCGGTTGCTATTTCCGCAGGGGCGGCTGAATGATGCGCAGGGGCAGCGAGGCGCAGGGGCGGCAGCTTACAAGCGTAAGGGCGGGAGAAGTGCAGACGGCGATTTCTGACAACTACGAAGGTGGCGGTGTTGAGGGCGTTTTGGCGGCTTCTTGTTGGTGGGGATGTCGCCGGTGGTGATGAGCGGTGGAGGGAAGAGAGTGTGAGGGGCAAGGGTGTTGTAGGGTGAGAGTTTTTGTGAGGATGAGGGAAGTGTGTGGTGGTAGTGAGGGCCGGTGTCATAGGGGGCGGGTGTGGCTAGGTCGCCGGAGGTGGCGCGGGGGCGTTGCACAAGGTGGCGTGTGAGAGCTTGCGGAGGGCGCAGGGGCGTGGGAGATAGAGGGGGTGTAGGGTTCGAAAAGTGAGTGGCAAGAGAGAAGAGGGGTGGTTAATTGTAGGTTATTATTGGGAAGTGTATTTTTTCTTTCCTTGATAAAACCGCATGGGCGGGGGCTTGTCGCCGCGGGGGCGGTGACAAGGATGAGGAGGCACGCAGACTCAGCGCCGGGGGCGGCGCTGAGAATGTGTGTCAAGGTTGGCCGCCGTAGAGGCGTAGGGGAGTCACCGCGGGGGTGGTGACCAGTATGTTGCAGACGTTAGACTCAGCGCCGGGGGTGGTGCTGGCCATGGGTGTCACCGTGGGGGCGGGGACACTGAGCCGCAGGGGCGGTTTTCTTGACAGAGGCTCCTCTTCTTATTCCTTCGGGTTGCCTCCCGAGCAGCGCCTTTATTTTACGTCGTTGGCTCAACGCAAGGACTCTACCTCTTTGATTGAGCCTCCTCCAGCATCGCCTTAGGGTTTATAACCGTCTGTGAAGGCAATCCTCCGGAGGACCTAGTTTCAATCCTTGTTATGGCTTCCGCCATTTGCCCAACCTATTTTTCAAGGTTTTTGATGCTGGATTATGTTGTTTGGACATGAGTAGCAAAATGTTTAGTCAAAACCTACAACATATCTTCGGTTGTTTGATACTTACCTTGTCGGGGCTGTTGTTGTTGGTTTTGTTTATCCCTCCAATGAAAGTTCTATTGATCACGCCAGTTGGGCATGAAATTCTACGCATAGGGATCGTTCCTTGGCCTTTGTTGTTGTGTTTGTCCATAACCCATTGCATTCACCTCAGCATCGTCATCCTGGACTTGGGGACACATGTCTGTTGGATGGTATGGGTCAGCATACACTCCACATGCCTTCAGTTGCTGTGGGGTTCCCAATAGTGTTAATCTCTTTACCATTTGCTTCAGTTCTACAAGCTCAGTGGAGATCTCACTCTTCCCGGAATTCACAACATGAACACCTCTCTTGGAAGGAGTCCTTCCAAAGTTCCGGGTCCCTTCAGCTAGTTCCTATATCTTTTCCAAAGCAAGGTCAGGGGTAGAGTTAAGAATGTTACCTCCACAAGCCGCATCGACGATCCTCCTTTCATTGTCTAGCAAGCCATTGTACAAGTACAAGACTAGATCTTGGGTCGAATATCCGTGGAAAGGACAGCTGGATCGGAGGCGTGCGAATCTTTCAAAGTACTCATAGAGAGTTTCGTCCGCCTCTTGCTCGATGTTGCTTATAGCTTTTTTCAAGCTATTTTCCTTCTTGGTTGGGAAGTATTTCTCCAAAAACGCCTTGTGGAGGTTCTCCTAAGTGTCGATACTCCCGGATGGAAGGTGGGAAAACCAATCATCCGTTGCATCCTAGAGGGTGAAACCGAATGCCCTAATCTTGATTTGCTATTCGGTAATGTTGGCCGGCTTCATGCTCATACACACGGTATGGAACTTCCCAAGGTGTTTGATGGGGTCTTCACCACTTAGCCCATGGAAAGATGGAAGCAAGTGAATGAGACCCGGCTTGAGCTCAAAGTTGATTCCTCCCCCTAATGCCGGTATAGTAACCGCAAGAGGGTTTTGAGCCAAAGTGGGCTGAGTGAGTTGACGAAGAGTACGATCAACCATTTCTTGTTGGAGTTGTTGTTGTTTACGTTGCCGGATGTGCGTTCTCTCAATTTCTGGATCAAAGGAAGCAAAGCCGGAGTTAGTAGCACGGGTTTGAACCATAAAAAATGGTTCAAACCAATAATCAATAATAACATTAAAATAAAAATAACCAAACTCCCCGGCAACGGCGCCAAAATTTGACAAGACTTTTATCTGTGGTCGTTTTTATCTTATCAAAATGTAATCCCGACTTAGCACTAAAATGAGTATAGTGGTTAAGTAAGGGTCGATCCCAAGAGAGTTTAGTATTTTTATTAAATTCAGTTATTGATTATAGAAACAAGTAACAAGGGGAGGGGGGTTTGGTTGAATTGATGCACACAAAACTTATGAAAACAAGTAACGCAACAAGTAAGACAATGATGGGTGAATCTACACTAGGTTGATTCTAAGCATGCGATTGCTACTTTGGTGAGTTCCTTTTACAAGTTTTCAAGTAATCTACCATCTCGATCATATATATGTGTTGAGCCAACCGGCATCAACACAACTTAACAGGTTAGTGTTCCGTAAACCTACAAGAACAATTAACAAGTTAGCGTTCAAACAAAGACTAAGGGATATAAAAAAAAAGATTAAAACCGTTAAACTAATCTTTATATTTGTGTTCCTTTTCTTTAAGCAATTACAACCCGTTATTCCTTAAAGTTTACTACTAGATTAAAGACCCGAACCCGGAATCTATTAATCCTAGTTCTTTGCATGCACTTTAGAACCTAAGGTGATCAATCTCAAGTGATAGTAAAACATGCAATTAGACAATGCAGATCAAGAAAATACAAAGTATTACTGAATGAAAACTTATATTAGAAAGAAATAACAAACAAAGTAACAATGCAACTTTAAACCAACCCAATGTAGCAAGGGAGTTAGCAACTCATTACAAAGGTAGCAAGATAATTATAATGGAAAAAGTGAATTCTAAATTGGATGATAAGTGCATGATTCTAGCAATCAGCCAAGGACTATTTATACTACAAATGACAATAAATAGGAGTAAATGGCCGGCCCAAAACAGCCACCTTTAATACCATAAAGGTAGTGTAAACAGCCGGAGTAAAGCTTCTGTCGTTGAACCACAGGGGCGGCCTTCAGATCCGCAGGGGCGGTGCAGGCGAAAATGCTTGATCTTTTTCATGGCCGCAAGGGCGGCTAGGCAATTCCGTAGGGGCGGATCTTTAATGTTCTTCAAACGTCTGACCCTTCAACTTCCTGTCGTTTCTGATGCCGAGTGATAACAAGATTTATGAATTAGGATTAGGTAATCATTTAGATAGATTTCTCACTCATTCATGCACGTTTTGACATTAGTTCACGACGTTTACACTCATTTCGTGCATATTTCTAGAAAAGACGTCTACACGAGCTTTTGTCGGTTTTGTAGGTATTTCGGGGATCTGTTGGACGTTAATCGATACATTTGAGGGCCAAGCCTCATGATGGTACACATCCAAAGCTTTGGAGGAGCATAATTGGAGCAACAAAGGACACAAAGATCATTGTTGGTGCAAGCAATGGAGCAACTCATGGCTAGACGATCATAGCATGCTTCTGTTGAATAAAATCGACCTACACCCAGGAAAATCGGCCGATTTTTTCCTCTGGGTCGATTTTTGGGCCTTTGACAGCTTAAGCCACGTGTCCCACGATCTCTTGTCCGGCCTTGCTCTTGGTGGAGAATATAAGTGGTCCTTCAAAGCTGTTGCTGGCTGATTCCCAATGATCCTTCTCCTCTCTTTTGACCTATCTTCTTCCCAAAACACTTCTCCATTGTTGCCTCTCTTCCAAGCACCCATTAGGGGTGTTCTTGGAAGAGATTAGTTTAGATTCTCGTTTTAGAGTGAGATTAGAGTGGATTTGAGAGAGAAGTTCATTGTTGACAACTTGGATTAGCTCTTGGAGCCTTGTAAGGATTTGGTAATTTCTATTCTATGCTTTTAATGTCTTTTCTTTGGATTGTTCTTCATCAATTGACCATGACTTGCAAGCATGCTTTATTTGTGGAGATTGATCTTGAAATGAATGTTGTTGGCTAGATAGATTGCGATTCTAGGGTAAGGAAAGAAGGGTTATGGCTAGGACCATGATAGGATGAACTTAGATTTTTACCCTTGGATGACTCTTGTTCTTGAAATCCTAGTGTTTGTTGAGCTAATTCTATCCTAGGGAGACCTAGTGTTAGCAACTAAGTATTTAGAAGAGACTTACCCGGTGATTCTTACTCTTAGATTCAAAAGATGACAAACCCTAGGTAGTGGTGAGCCTCACAAGCCGCCATTGGACTAAGTGTGCTAGGATAGTTGTTTAGGACTTCCCTTTCCGAGACTTACCCGGTAAGGATAGGTTAGACCCCTAGGTAACAATCCGGTTTGTGTAGAATTACTATCCTTAGGTTCTTAGAGACTTACCCGGTGATGAGACCTTAGGAATGGACTAGTGGATCATGAGACTTACCCGGTAATTGATCCCAATCTAGAAACGCTTAATCCCAACATATCATAGTTAATCCGAGGAATGAATAGATAGCTTGAGTCTATGCCATAACCGGACTTCCAATCTCTAGAATCCGCTTTGTTACTTCCATTCTCCTATCTTTTGTGCTAGTGTGTGTTTGTGTTGCTTGATTGTGTTCACGTATTTGTGATCTTTGTTTGATCACCCAAAACCCTCCAAAAACATTGTGTTTTCCATTTTCTTTATTCCTCATCTTATCTTAGTCTAGATTCACACTATCTTTGATCATTGTTTGACTCGATTTCACCTTAGTCCTTGAGTTCGACCTCGGAATACTATCCCTACTACAAAGGACCCGTACACTGCGGGTTTCGCTAGGTAGTTTAGGATTTAGTTCGAGTTTATAAATGTAAAGCTATTTGTGCTATTTCCTAAATGACAAGTTTTTGGCGCCGTTGCCGGGGACTAGGTCTAGATTGAGTCATTTGATTTTGATTGCTTTTAGTGTTTATCTTTCTTGTTACTTTTGATCTTGTGTTGTTTTTGTCTTTGCCTTTTCATGTTTGCCATGGACGGATTGTACTTCCAAGACGACCTTGACAACATGGAGTATGAGGAGTGGATGGAAAGCCAAGATCTAGGACCTCTCGATGATGAGTTTGAGTATTGGGAGGAGTTTAATGCCTATCATGAGTCCCATGATCAAGCTCACATGACTACATTGCCTTATGTGGAACCTCACCATCAACCTCACAATGACCGAGTGGAATCAATGCTAGAAGAAATGTTGAGGAAGATGGATGATCTAGAGAGCAATCTTGCTTCCATTTCGAGTTCCCACATGGTGCTTGAAGAGGAAGTATTTCAACAAGAGGAGGTTCACCATGAGGAGATCCAAGAATTACCCGGTTCAACCATAGCCAATAGAGACCTTGAGGAGAAGTTGAATGAAGCTCGGGAGCAATTGTGGCTAAGGGATTTGGCCCTGGAGGATGCAAGAAGATTGAATGTTGAGAGAGAAGAACAAATGAGGAGGGAGATTGAGGAGATTAGGCATGCTCTTATGCTAGGAGATCCTACCATCCTTCAAGGCTTACCTCCACCTCCTTCACCTTTGGAGGAGTGCAATGAAGTATTCTCACCCCCGGTCATCCTTGCCATTAACCCCGGAACCACACTTGAAGAGCTCACAAGGGAGATCCCTAAGTTAACTTCAACTCCTTCCAATCCTTTCTTGCTTGCCCGGAGTACATACGAAGATTGGAGTCCCTTTCCTAAGGAGTTTCCCATGTTGAATGATGGAGGCAAGCATGATGGATCCATGATGGTTATGGAGCGCCTCAATGAAGAATTCTTTCCAAGAACCGGCCTTCTTTGGATCATAGAGGATGAGGATGACAAGCATCTCACCGGTATGACCGCGGAGTACCAATTGTCTAAGTATGGGGTGGAACCTATGGTTGCAACTCCATACTATCATCAAAGGGGCGGTGATGAAGGAGTCTACTACTCACCGGTGAAGAGAGAACTTAAAGCTTATTTGGGCATCAAGTGGCCCTTGCTTGTCATCATGGATGCCGGAAAGCGATGGTTGCTTGGACTCCTCAAGCAAACCATGGTATTTGAGGTGGATTGACACATCCTCGGAGTTGGTCAAGCTAATGACCTTAAAGAAGCGCTTAATGGGAGGCAACCCATTGGTATATGTCTTTCCCTTTTATTTTTCTTGTTTTTGTTTGATTTTGCTTTTGGTGTGCTTTGTTTTTCTTTTGTGTTTTTGGGTGCTAGATCTTGTTGTTGTCATGAGTTATGAGATGTTGGAGGTCATGTGAAGACCCCATGGAGCTATGTAAGGTACAAGATCCAAGCACATAGACGAGGAGGAAATCACCTAGAAAAATCGGACTGTTCATGCACAAAATCGGCCGATTTTCCTGGGCTATGGGGCGATTTTTCCTCTGTATAAAGGAAAGTGATGATCTCCAATCAAGCATGGGTGGAGCGGACGAGGAACTTGGACGGCTTGCGGTGCCAAGTGCGGGTTCCAACCTCTTAACGAACAGCAAGAGCTCTCTACCATCCTTGATCGATCATCCACCATCATCATCCAATGTGAACCGAAATACCAAAGCATCACCAATTTTACATTGTGAGGACTCTCTTTCACTTCTTTATTTAGTTTACACATTAGGGACAATGTGTTTCTAAGTATGGGGTGGGGTTTTCATGATCACTTGCATGATTAGCATCTAGGATAGTTTAATTTTGTCACATGTTTCATTATGTCTTGCATTGTACATACATATTTTGAAAAATCCAAAAAATTCAGAAAATTTTAAAAATTTTTGTGCTTTCTAAGCTTGGGAATGACCCTTATGATGAGATTGTCTTGTGAATTGGCTATGGATGGCCTTATGTGTTAAATTGATGAATGTATATGTGGACTTGAAGTACTTCTCTTGAATCCCATGAATGATTTGTGATCATGAATGTTTGCCTTGATTGAATTGAGTATTAAAAGTCGAAATTGCATGCTAGTTCTTGCACATCAATTAGGAGTGATTAAGGCAATTCATCTTCCTCTACTTCTCATCTTGATCATGTTGCTTGAGCACCTCAATTGATATAAATTGACCTCTTTTGACCCATCCGGAAATAGGAGCATGCTAGTGTGTTGATGTGTGTGAAAAGCAAGTGTGGGGTGAAGTTGTTGATGAAAAGAATGTCATGCATAAAATGCTGAAATTGTTGTGAAAGTGTAGCCAAAAATATAGGCTTGGGGACATTGGCTTAAATGACAAGTAACTCGGTACACTTCACATAATCGGGTGTTGGTGCCTTGCCAAAGTCAAATAAACCAATAGTCCTAACGAGTTTTGGTATGTGTGCCCGGTGTGGATGCATCTCGAAAAATAGAAAAAGCCCGAGAATGGCTAATCACCAAGGTTTCGGCTTTTGTACACCAATGCCATTGTCTCAAAAATAAAAGAAAAGAAAGAAAAGAAAATGAAAAATATACACTTGAGGGAAGTTGATAAGAAATGTGAAATTGTGGTTGTTTAGTTCCTTTCCCGGATTAGCATCACATAGCCTAGAAAATTCCCACCTAATCACAACATTTCTTGGCCTTCTATTTTACAAGTCCTTTTGACCTACTTGCATGTGTGTGAGGCTAAGTGATTTAGATTGGATATACTCATGATCATCTTGACTTCTTCATCTTTACATTTCATTGCATGCTATCAAGTTAAGTGTAATTGTCTTTCCATGCTTTCATTTATTTGATACATAATTGCTTGTCCATTGCCATGAAACATGACTATGAAGGTGATCCAATATTAGAAGCACAAACCCAAAAAGATTTTGCCATTTTTCTGCATACATAAATCATGTCATCTCTTAGTCTATAGTTGGGAATTTGCTCGGGGACGAGCAAACCGTAAGTATGGGGTATTTTTGATAACAAGATTTATGACTTAGGATTAGGTAATCATTTAGATAGATTTCTCACTCATTCATGCACGTTTTGACATTAGTTCACGACGTTTACACTCATTTCGTGCATATTTCTAGAAAAGACGTCTACACGAGCTTTTGTCGGTTTTGTAGGTATTTCGGGGATCTGTTGGACGTTAATCGATACATTTGAGGGCCAAGCCTCATGATGGTACACATCCAACGCTTTGGAGGAGCATAATTGGAGCAACAAAGGACACAAAGATCATTGTTGGTGCAAGCAATGGAGCAACTCATGGCTAGACGATCATAGCATGCTTCTGTTGAAGAAAATCGACCTACACCCAGGAAAATCGGCCGATTTTTTCCTCTGGGTCGATTTTTGGGCCTTTGACAGCTTAAGCCACGTGTCCCACGATCTCTTGTCCGGCCTTGCTCTTGGTGGAGAATATAAGTGGTCCTTCAAAGCTGTTGCTGGCTGATTCCCAATGATCCTTCTCCTCTCTTTTGACCTATCTTCTTCCCAAAACACTTCTCCATTGTTGCCTCTCTTCCAAGCACCCATTAGGGGTGTTCTTGGAAGAGATTAGTGTAGATTCTCGTTTTAGAGTGAGATTAGAGTGGATTTGAGAGAGAAGTTCATTGTTGACAACTTGGATTAGCTCTTGGAGCCTTGTAAGAATTTGGTAATTTCTATTCTATGCTTTTAATGTCTTTTCTTTGGATTGTTCTTCATCAATTGACCATGACTTGCAAGCATGCTTTATTTGTGGAGATTGATCTTGAAATGAATGTTGTTGGCTAGATAGATTGCGATTCTAGGGTAAGGAAAGAAGGGTTATGGCTAGGACCATGATAGGATGAACTTAGATTTTTACCCTTGGATGACTCTTGTTCTTGAAATCCTAGTGTTTGTTGAGCTAATTCTATCCTAGGGAGACCTAGTGTTAGCAACTAAGTGTTTAGAAGAGACTTACCCGGTGATTCTTACTCTTAGATTCAAAAGATGACAAACCCTAGGTAGTGGTGAGCCTCACAAGCCGCCATTGGACTAAGTGTGCTAGGATAGTTGTTTAGGACTTCCCTTTCCGAGACTTACCCGGTAAGGATAGGTTAGACCCCTAGGTAACAATCCGGTTTGTGTAGAATTCCTATCCTTAGGTTCTTAGAGACTTACCCGGTGATGAGACCTTAGGAATGGACTAGTGGATCATGAGACTTACCCGGTAATTGATCCCAATCTAGAAACGCTTAATCCCAACATATCATAGTTAATCCGAAGAATGAATAGATAGCTTGAGTCTATGCCATAACCGGACTTCCAATCTCTAGAATCCGCTTTGTTACTTCCATTCTCCTATCTTTTGTGCTAATGTGTGTTTGTGTTGCTTGATTGTGTTCACATATTTGTGATCTTTGTTTGATCACCCAAAACCCTCCAAAAACATTGTGTTTTCCATTTTCTTTATTCCTCATCTTATCTTAGTCTAGATTCACACTATCTTTGATCATTGTTTGACTCGATTTCACCTTAGTCCTTGAGTTCGACCTCAGAATACTATCCCTACTACAAACGACCCGTACACTGCGGGTTTCGCTAGGTAGTTTAGGATTTAGTTCGAGTTTATAAATGTAAAGCTTTTTGTGCTATTTCCTAAATGACAAGTTTTTGGCGCCGTTGCCGGGGACAATGCAAGACATAATGAAACATGTGACAAAATTATGTGTTGTGCTAGTGTCAACGCGGGGACAATGCAAGACATAGTTTTTAGAGACTTTCGTTTCTGATGCCGAGCCATTGGGGCGTCCTAGTGTCAACGCGGGGGCGGTGACACTGACTCTTCATCTTCCAGCTCCCAGGTTCAGGCGCAGGTAAAGGCGCGGGGGCGTTGGTCTTCACTTCTTCAGGGCAAGTCACTGCAGGGGCGCCAAGGGTTGACGCAGGTGCGGTGACAGTCTTTGTTCCTGTCGCTGGCGAAGGCGCATGCTGCACTCCGGAGTATGGTGTCACCCGTAGGGGCAGTGACACTACTCCGCGGGGGCGGTGAAGCAAAAGAAGCTTTGCTTCGTGAACGGTCTTCACTCCTAAGTGCCTATAACTCCTTCTTTATCTTCTTTTTGTCTTCTTCTTCTGGACCAAGGAGTTAGTAGCATAAACCGACACTAATGCAATAAAAAGACTCTAAAAACTATCCTAAATGATAGTAATTCCATCACCTATCAGATAACAAGGGAGTTTGTAACTTCCTTTGAGCATAGAAACGTTAACCGAACGGTGTCTTTTAGGTTGATGGAGCAAAACTATGAGTTCTCCATAATTTAGTTTGGAACCTTCTTTGGGTTTCATGAGAGTTTTAATGGAAGGTTTCCCGGGGGAGTGAGAGCCGAGGACTTTTGGAGAGATATTGCTATGATCTATGCTAGTGAGGATCGTTGGCAACCGGCCGACACCAAGGCTAAACTCGTTTACCACTTAGCCTTGAAGATAGCCCATACAGTCATTTCGGAATGCCTTTTCCCTAGGACCGAAACACCACAAAAGATTAAGACCGATGAACTTTTCCTCCTCTATTGCATGCTCACCGGTACTTCCGCAGATTGTGCCACCCTACTAGCCTCTACCATTAGTAAGTTGAAGAACAAAAGGGCCGGGAATATAGATTATGGGGGTATGGTGACTCACATCGCCAACATGCTGGGCATAGACTACTCCGCTTGCACTAGGATAGCAGCGAGACCTTTGGGTCTCAATGGGCTTATGACTAGAGGGATCATCTTTCCCCACCACCCTGCTTCAACTACCGCTGCCATGCCTTGGGAGGAAAGAGGTGGTAGGGGCATCCCATGGCTTCCCGAGTATTCTATCATGCTAGGCCGTCACAACTGGAAGGAGACTTTCGTATCAATGCATGCCAATAGACTTGTAGCTCCTCCATATGTGCCGGATGAGGTTCCAGCTGAGGATGACAATGGGGAGATGGGAGGAGGAGACGATCAGGATGCAGGAGGCGTTGAGCATGACTTTGGCACATTCCCAAATCAGCCGGCCGACTTTCCGGAGCCTCCTAGGAGATCTCCCCGTCCATCTAGACCTTCCGGTTCTTCTTCTTCACGCAAGGCTAGTGTGAGTGAGAGGCCGACGTGGATGGAGACCCCACCTGCTTGGTATGGAGCGCAACCGCCGTGGATGGGAGTTCCTCCTCCATGGTATGATCATCCACCGGTGGCACAGACTCTTTCTCACGATGCACCTTCATGGTATGGCCAACCACCAGCTTGGTATTCGCAGCTTCCAAATTGGGGGGACGACCTTTCGAGGAGAGTAGGAGACTTAGAGGTCCATCAGCAGGCTCATGACGTGGAGTGCCAAGAGAACGCCCGGATCTTGAGGGACGTCTACCGCCAGCAGTTTGGGCGGCTTTTCAGCTCCGACTTCTATCCATTCCCGCCGCCTCCTTCAGAGTGATGATGATGAGATGATCCGCCGGTTAGAGCCGCTCCACCGCCATTAGTGAGTTCCTTTATTTCTTTTCTTTCTTTATTTCTTTTAAACATTGAGGACAATGTGTATGTCAACTATGGGGTGGGGTGTGACTCTTGTTTGTAATAACTCGACTCACTTTGTTTGCTTATGTCTATGAACACTTGCATGTTTCCTTTCATTGTCACACGTTTCATTATTGCATTGCATGAAAAAGGCTTTGAAAAACCCATAAAAATTTGAAAATTTTTGTGCTTCTAAGATTAGAGATGATTGCTATGATGAATCTACTTGTGGAATGAGTTTTTGATGACAATTGTATGCTTGAATTGAATTATGAATTGTGAAGAGATTGATTATGTTGTTTATCCTTTCTTGCATGTTTCATAATGTGAAAGTTTTTATCTAAATTATATTGAGAAATGAAGGTTGAAATCACAATATAAGTTCTTATACTTCTTTATGAGATGATTAAGGCACCTCGATTTTCTTATTTCTCTCTTTGATCATTTATCCCCTCAATGAAAATATTTACCTCCTTTACCTATCAGGGATTTAGGAAGAGTTGATTTTGGCATGTTTGATGTGGGAGGGCCATGAAAGCAATTGTTTGAATTCAAAGTGTAGGAAAATAGGTTTGGGGAAGTCAATCATGATGATGAGTAACTCGGCACCATTCACATAGCCGGGTGTAAGTGCCTTGCCAAAGTCGGATTGAGCGATATTCCTAACGGATTATGACATGTGCATCAAGGGTTTGAGGCATCTCGAAATTGAGAAACGCCTCCTAGGCTTCGGTTTTTGTGCACCGCTGTCCATAACTCCAAAAGTAAAGTCAAAACATTATGTGCAAAAAGTCTAGAGCAAAGCTCTAAGTTGGTGGTTAGTTCAAATGGTGAAAAGAAAAGAGTTGTGTTGTTCCCATCTTTTCTGTATTTTTGGCCTTACTTGAAAGTCCTTGAGATCATAAGAGTGTTATTTTACTTGGTGATCTAAATTGAAGTTTCACACGCTTGATTTTGACAATGCTTGAAGGTTATGATGTTTGTCTTGAAGTTTAGGCAATTTATGACGTCCCTTTGCTTTGCATATTTTGGTTTATGTGTATGAACGTTTTCAAGGACGAATGAAGCAAGATTTGAGGATGATCTATTGATTAGAAGCACATTACCAAAAAGATTGTTTTGTTTTGTTTTGCATACATATTTCATTCTACCTTATGTACTAAGCTTTTGAAAACCTTGCTTGGGGACAAGCAAGTGACAAGTGTGGGGTATTTTGTTAGCATGAAATATGACTATATTTTAGGCACTTGTTTTAGTTGTTTTTCCTCTTTTATGTGTACATGGATATGAGTTTGAAGCATTTGTGAGCTCATTCATCCACTTTGTCGATATAGAGATCTACACTAGCTTTGTTTTGTTTATAGGTGAATAAACGCTTGAATTGGAGCAAAATGTGGAAGGAAAGGAGTATTTGATCATGCTAGATCTCAAGGAGATGCTTTGGAGGAGCTAAGGAAGGAGCATGAGTGAAGAACATCACGAAATAAAGGCTTTCACAAAGGATTTGGACTTCCACACCCTAGATTACGGCCATGGACTTGGCCTTGGATCATGGAGAGTGAATTTGGAGCACAACAGAAAGTTCCACGCCCTAAACCACGGCCGTGGAAACTTGTACTAGACCGTGATTTCCATGACGAAGTGACGTGTCATATTTGCCACGTCAGCGACAGTTATTGAGATTTTCTCGTAACCCTATTTCACCCTATAAGAAGGCTTGAGAAGGGAGTTTCGAGGACTGCTGCTTAGGGGTTCAATTTACCTTCGCTTGCAATTCAACGCGGGAGGATTGGAGATTTGTGAAAGACGTGATATTGAAGATTGCGTACTTTGGAGATTTTCTTTGTAACGACCGGATTTTTCGTTACGCTTGGGTAGAGTTAGATGAGGGTAGAAGCCGGGCGCAAGGGTTCACGCCCTTGCGGCTTTGGCAACGCAGTCGCGTAGGCCGCGGGCGCGGTTAGGTTTTCCGCGGGGGCGATGACATGTGTGGACGGGTAGTAGCGTTTTGGGCAACCGTTCATCTTCCGACCCTTTTTAACTCCCCTCTTTAATTCCATGAGTAGTTGTTGGTTGAAGACCTTTAGGATTCCTTCTCTTTTATGCAGCCAACCCTTCTCCTCCTCTCATTCCTCCACTCACGTTACTTCTTTTCTCCTATCACTTCTTCCTCTTACATCCTTTCTCACATTCTTCTCTTGGAGTGCTCTAGCTTGGATCCACCATCTTTGAGACCGGGACTGTAGTGACGAGACGTGGGTAAGGTTTCATCCTTTTCTCCTTCCTTCTTCCTCCTTCTTCTTCTTCCTTCCTTGTCCTTCCATGGCTTGAATGGAAGACACTCTTGAATCCTTGCTCAACGATCTATCGTTGTTTTGTTGGTTCAATGACGAAGCTAGACCTTGGAGGAAGGCTAAGACCAAGTGAGTGAAGTGGAAGACGTTCATAGCATCAAAGGAAACCCCAAAGGACCGGTTGCAAAATCGAAGAACTCAACCGGCGAACCTTCTGCACAGATAGGCGCAGGGGCGGATCCACCAAGGCGTAGGGGCGGCTCTGTTAGGCGCAGGGGCGGACCCAGATCGACGCAGGGGCGGCTCAGAAAGGCGCAGGGGCGGCTCCGGCAGGCGCAGGGGCGGTTTGGCTCCAGTGAGTCCCGAATCTCGTTCTCTCCTTTCCTTCTTTCGTGTCTTAGGTTCGGTATACCTTAGAAGCATACTAGGCTGGCTTTGGGTAGTTGAACTGGAATGCTTTAGAGCGATGGGACTTTAAAGATCTAGTGTGAGTTACGTGAGTCTTGTGGTGGTATGTTGTTGAGGGTTCATTTCGGGCTTGGTGAATGTAACCTTGTGTATATCGTTACGTTTGAGAGTTGGTTAGGTCATGGACTGAGAGTGTAGCTTCTTGGACTAGGTGGTTGAGGAGTTTGAGTGTAGAAGTCTAAAGACTTCTAGTGGACTAGAGTGTGGCTTGATTGTGTGCCTTGTCTGGAACATGCGTTGTACGTTTTCCCAAGGGAACTTTCGAGTGAGGTGATCTTGTGCGCTTCGGAGACTGGTAAGTCTACGGACTTACTTAGCTGGATTTTTGTATGAGTGTATTGTGTATGAGTGGTGTTTGCTAGTTAGGATAATAACGAAACCGGATTAGGCCGACTTTATTATATTACGTAATGGACCCAAGTGTATGATAACGGGTCGTGACATCATCTGCCTAGCTCTTGCGAGAGTCTAGGAGGTTCCCTGTACCAGCCCAGGCAGGTAGACGGTCAGATGCATTAGCACCATTCCTTGTTGGTAAACGGGATCAGGGGCGAGGTTTGGGAATCCCTCGTGTCACAAGATAAGTATCATTAGTAATGACTATCACCTAGTTAAAGATAATAAAATGTTGAGTGTTGCATGTTGATTGCGTATGCTGTGTGTTTGTGCTTTTACCTTTATACTTATGCATATATTGTCAACTAACGGTATTATACCGCTTGTAGATGCCTTGCAGATTAGAGAGGCGATCGAGTGATCCGGCGGTAGTGGGCAGCCGGGGTTCCGTGCATTATAGGACGGGGCTGTTATCTTTATATTCCATGAATGTTGAGACTTATGATGTTCTTTGGTTTTGAGACTCGGCTGGATTGTTCCTTTTTTCATATTTGTACTTTTTACTTCCGCTCATGTTATAAAACTATGTCTGTTGCCTTTTTATTTGTGCCGTGTTGTAAGGTCCGATGAAGTTGTTGCCAGGCTAAGGGCCGGGACCCAATGTGAGGTCCCAACTCGTAGCATTCCGAGTCCTCTAGGAATCGGGGTGTTACAATATGGTATCAGAGCCCTAGGTTGGCAACAACGGCACTCGCTATCTTCTAAAAGGCCGAATAAACAAATAAACGGAAACCGCAAGGGTTCCAAACTTTTAAAAGAATTTTTCGTTTTCAAAACCATGAGCATAAATGGGTTGGGAATAGAATGCACGGACCGCCACTACCTCCGTTGAACTCGTTTGCATAGTTTATTGGACTTTTGTTATAGCTTGTGTTAGTTGTTACTTTGTGACCTTTAAAAGTGACCTAGGGTAGTAAGATATTTATGTCCTTACTAACCATTAAAGTAGTCTCACATCGATCACATCTCTATCATCAGATGGCACGTACGAGAGCGACAACTTACGTTGGACGAGGAGGGGGCCGACCTCCCCTTCCTCCAAGAGCACCGAAACCGGGACGTGTGGGTAGGCCTCAGAGGGGCAGAGGTCAGGGAGGTGCTCCCGTTGTAGATCTGCCAGTTGCGGACATTCCTGCTGAGGATGTAGCTGAGAGCATTGTCCCCGAGGTTAGGGATGGGACAGCTACTAGGTCTGGAGTTCGGAGTGTGGGGCCTGCTGATTCGGGTCGTGTGTCGATTGGAGCGTCGGAGTATCGAGCGTATGTCCAGCAAGTGCAAGAGGCATACAGGGCTGGAGCACCACCTCCAGCACCGCCGGTGCCAGCTATGTCGGCTGAGGTCTCTCAGAGGGTGACTCAGGTGGGTATGGAACCGGTGGTAGCTGCACTAGTGAGGATTGTTGAGGATGCCGGAGTGAGAGAGGAGTTGAGGATACCGAGGCCGGACGAATGGTTGAAGACTTTCAACCATCAGAGAGTTCCCACATTCGACGGGAATGTTGGACTTGAGGTAGAGCATTGGATTAGCCATGTGGAGTCCGCACTGGAGGCGATCCGCTGTCCTGAGAGTTGTAAGGTGGAGCTGGTGCAGACCTTGTTTAGAGACCAGGCACAGTTCTGGTGGAGGACAGTGCGGGGCGGAGGGTCCCGATTTGAGCAGTTGCTGAGCCTTGTGCGGGAGACTTTTTGTCCTACCTCACTGAGGAGAGACCGAGTGCAGGACTTCTTGGAGGCAGGATTTGAGGATGTCCCGATAGCTGAGACGATCAGGAAGTTCCGGGAGGAGCTATCACTGTTGGGTCCTGTTTCACCACCTGTGGACCAGCATGTGTATCTGTTCTCCCGGAGATTGAGGGAGACTACACGCTTCTACTTGGCAGGATTTCGCTGTGACTCCTTAGCCGATTACCAGGATCGGGCTTCGGCGTATGAGAGGGATCGACTAGGTCCTAAGAGAGTTATGTACTCTAGAGGATCAGACAAGAGACAGAGGACCGGACCAGCCAGCACAGGAGCGGGAGGTTCAGGTCATGGGCGTGGTCAGTCTCAGGGCCGCTCTAGTTACCAGGTTGTATCACCGGCTGTTTCTATGGGACATCAGTGCTATAATTGGGGAGAGTATGGACATATTAAGCCGGAGTGTAGGAGGCCATCAGTCACATGTTTCACTTGCGGCCAGCTGGGTCATAGAGCTACCTTCTGCCGACAGGGCAAGGTGACATCACAGTAGGGGTCCTCGCTTGCTGGTACCTCAGGGGGAGGACAGAGACAACAGCAGCGAGCTCCTGGTCAGGCATATTCACAAGGTTCGGCTCAGATTCCAGGCAGAGGTACAGGGCGTGGTAGAGGCACTTCAGAGACTAGGGGTACTCACGCTCGAGTCTTTGAGTTGAGGAGCGCCGTAGAGCCAACAGTGCCCGCAGCCACAGGTACTATTACGATTCATGGTTTTCCAGTCCGAGTACTTTTTGATACGGGTGCGACGCACTCTTTTATATTTGATGATTGCATAGATAGGTTGACCTTAGATACAGTAGAGGGGGGGACCTTTCCTTATAAGGTTACCCGATGGGAGTAATGTTTGCGGTACTCGAGAGATTCACGGTTGTCCCATCCGCTTGGGAGATCGTGACTAGTTAGCCGACTTCCACGTTATGCGCTTAGTGCATGAAGATAGTCATACTTGGGATGGACTGGATGGACCGCCATAGAGCTATTCTGGACGTCAGTAAGAGGACAGTGACGGTCACCACGGAGTCTGGGCAGGAGGAGGTCTTTCGAAGGTGAGACCTCGGAAAGATCGGGACAGTCATTAGTGCAGTCCGAGCCGCAAAGCTCATAGGTCAGGGGTGCAAGGCCTTTTGGTGTTACGCCATGAAGGAGGAGACGAGATCATCTTTAGCAGAGACCCCGGTAGCTTGTGAATTTGAGGATGTCTTTGGCGGGCTGTCTGGCTTACCACCGCAGAGGAGCATAGATTTTGGGATTGAGTTGGAGCCCGGCACGAGGCCGATCTCCAAGGATCCATACCGCATGACACCAGTCGAGATGCTTGAGCTCAAGAAGTAACTCGAGGATTTGGCAGAGAAAGGATTCATCCGACCCAATGTATATCCCTGGGGTGCACCTGTCCTCTTCGTCAGGAAGAAGGACGGATCTATGAAGTTTTGTATTGACTATCGAGAGTTGAACAAAGTCACTGTCAAGAACAAGTACCCGTTACCGCGTATTGATGATTTGCTGGATCAGTTACAGGGAGCTACGGTGTTTTCTCGCATTGACTTGAGGTCAGGATACCATCAGTTGAGAGTACGGGAGGAGGACGTACCAAAGACGGTGTTTCGGACCAGATACGGTCATTATGAGTTCGTGGTGATGCATTTTGGGCTCACCAATGCTCTTGTGATCTTCATGGAGTTGATGAATGGCATCTTCATCGACTTCTTCGACCAGTTTGTGGTAGTTTTCATCGACGACATCTTGGTATACTCCCGGAGTAGGGAGGAGCACGCCGGACACCTGAGGACGATGTTGCGGGTTTTACAGGATAGGGAGCTTTATGCTAAGCTCTCTAAGTGTGAGTTTTGGATGCCAGAGATTACTTTCCTTGACCACATTGTTTCCGCCGAGGGTGTCAAGGTAGACCCGACGAAGATAGAGTCAGTTGCATCATGGCCGCTTCCTAAGACGGTCAAGGAGGTACGCAGTTTTCTAGGTCTGGCCGGATACTACCGCAGGTTCGTGAAGGGTTTTTCTGTGATTGCCAGGCCACTCACTTCCTTGTTAAGGAAGTCCATAAGATTTACATGGTCCGAGCCCTGTCAGCGGAGTTTTGAAGAGCTGAAGGGGAGATTGACTTCCGCTCCCGTGTTAGCACAACCTGAGGGCGTTGAGGACTTCGTCGTTTACAGTGATGCATCCAAGCTAGGTTTGGGATGTGTCCTGATGCAGAGGGGTAGGGTTATTGCTTACGCGTCTCGACAGCTAAAGACGAATGAGGAGAATTACCCTACTCACGACCTTGAGCTAGCTGTAGTCATTCACGCATTGAAGATCTGGCATCATTACCTCTACGGGGCCACCTGTTAGATCTTCACAGACCACAAAAGTCTGAAGTACATATTCACTCAGCGGGAGTTGAATAACCGCCAGAGGAGATGGTTAGAGTTGATTAAGAATTTTGACTTAGAGATCCTTTATCATCCGGGGAAGGCGAATGTAGTCGCCGATGCCTTGAGTAGGAGGACACCCCGCGAGGCTGCGATAGCTAGATTGACCATTCAGACCCAGTTGTAGAGAGATTTGATTTGGTTGGAGGTAGACATCCGATTTCCGGATAATGACGGTCATTTGTCAGCATTAGAGGTTTCACCGGATCTGACGGAAGAGATCCGGCAGAAACAGGAGGGTTGCCCCGCACTGGCGAGGGTCAGGGATAGGATGTCCAGAGGTGAGGCACCACAGTTTATGGTGGGTGCAGACGGGATTTTGAGGCGCCAGGAGTGCATATGTGTACACTCCGACAGAGAGTTGAGGGAACGTATACTACAGGAGGCTCATTCTACACCTTATTCCGTCCACCCGGGTGCGAGTAAGATGTATCAGGATACTTGACGATCTTATTGGTGGGGCAGGCTCAAGCCCGACGTGGCTAGATATGTAGCCCAGTGTGCGAACTAGCAGCAGGTCAAGATCGAGCACCACAGGCCCGGAGGAGAGCTCCAACCACTTCCGATTCCACAATGGAAGTGGGAGGACATTTCTATGGACTTCGTTACCGGCTTAAGGTTGAGCAGAGGCTTTGATGCGATATGGGTTGTGGTGGATCGGTTGACAAAGACGGCACGATTTATTCCTATTAAGGAAACGTGGCCGGTGTCTCGTTTAGCCGAGGAGTTTACCCGATAGATTGTGAAGTTCCATGGGGTTCCGAGGACGATCATCTCGGATAGAGATGGGCGTTTTACCTCGAGATTCTGGCAGCAGGTACACGCCGTCTTAGGCACGATCTTACAGTTTACTACGGCATACCATCCTCAAACGGACGGACAATCTGAGAGGACTATACAGACTCTTGAGGACATGTTGAGGGCATGTGTGCTTGATTGGGGTCAGGTATGGCCCGATCATCTTCCTTTGGTGGAGTTTTCCTATAATAATAGTTGGCATGCGACTATTGGGATGGCTCCCTATGAGGCGCTATATGGACGGAGGTGCCGTACACCATTGTGTTGGGATGAGCCGGGGAGGATGAGTGGTGTGGCACCTGAGCAGGTGCAGGATGATATGGCTCGGGTAGCATTGATCCGAGAGCGGATATTGGCCGCACAGAGCCGTCAGAGATCTTATGCTGATAAGAGGCGTAGGCCTTTGGAGTTCATTCAGTATTTCACGTATCGCAGCTGTGAGAGTATGTGCATGACCCGAGGCACATAGTTAGTCATGACGACCCGGTGGTCGAGCTGGATCATACATTCCCAAAGCACCCGATAGCGGTTTTGGAGAGAGGTGCGAGACGCCTTCGATCGAAGGTAATACCCAGATGAGAGTGCAGTGGTCGAGACGAGGGGTTGACGAGTCCACTTGGGAGACGGAGGATAGTATCCGGCAGAACTATCCTGAGTTTTATGCGAGTCTAGAGACGTCTATAGGACTATCAGGTAGTCTACCTTCTTGTTTTGGTTGCTTGCAGTGTTGTATGTGCGACATATATTATGTGCTTGTGTGCGACCCTTAGGTGGTCTTGATGTGGTAATTGTTAGACATAGGGCTTGCTTATATCTTATGACCGCGTTTGGTATCCCCTAAGTTTCGGGACGAAACTTATTTTGAGGGGGATCTGATGTAACAACCGGATTTTTCGTTACGCTTGGGTAGAGTTCAATGAGGGTAGAAGCCGGGTGCAAGGGTTCACGCCCTTGCGGCTTTGGCAACGCAGTCGCGTAGGCCGCGGGTGCGGTTAGGTTTTTCGCGGGGGCGGTGACATGTGTGGACGGGTAGTAGCGTTTTGGGTAACCGTTCATCTTCCGACCCTTTTTAACTCCCCTCTTTAATTCCATGAGGAGTTGTTGGCTGAAGACCTTTGGGGTTCCTTCTCTTTTATGCAGCCAACCCTTCTCCTCCTCTCATTCCTCCACTCACGTTACTTCTTTTCTCCTATCACTTCTTCCTCTTACATCCTTTCTCACATTCTTCTCTTGGAATGCTCTAGCTTGGATCCACCATCGTTGAGGCCGGGACTGTAGTGACGAGACGTGGGTAAGGTTTCATCCTTTTCTCCTTCCTTCTTCCTCCTTCTTCTTCTTCCTTCATTGTCCTTCCATGGCTTGAATGGAAGACACTGTTGAATCCTTGCTCAACGATCTATCGTTGTTTTGTTGGTTCAATGACGAAGCTAGACCTTGGAGGGAGGCTAAGACCAAGTGAGAGAAGTGGAAGACGTTCATAGCATCAAAGGAGACCCCAAATGACCGGCTGCAAAATCGAAGAACTCAACCGGCGAACCTTCTGCACAAATAGGCGCAGAGGCGGATCCACCAAGGCGCAGGGGCTGCTCTGTCAGGCACAGGGGTGGACCAAGATCGACGCAGGGGCGGCTCAGACAGGCGCAGGGGCGGCTCAGGCAGGCGCAAGGGCAGTTTGGCTCCAGCGAGTCCCGAATCTCGTTCTTTCCTTTCCTTCTTTCGTGTCTTAAGTTCGTTATACCTTAGAAGCATGCTAGGCTATCTTAGGGTAGATGAACTGGAATGCTTTAGAGCGATGGGACTTTAAAGATCTAGTGTGAGTTACGTGAGTCTTGTGGTGGTAAGCTGTTGAGGGTTCGTTTCGGGCTTGGTGAATGTAACCTTGTGTATATCGTTACGTTTGAGAGTTGGTTAGGTCATGGACTGAGAGTGTAGCTTCTTAGACTAAGTGGTTGAGGAGTTTGAGCGTAGAAGTCTAAAGACTTCTAGTGGACTAGAGTGTGGCTTGATTGTGTGCCTTGTTTGGAACAAGCGTTGTACGTTTTCCCGAGGGAACTTTCGAGTGAGGTGATCTTGTGCGCTTCGGAGACTGGTAAGTCTACGGACTTACTTAGCTGGCTTCTTGTATGAGTATATTGTGTATGAGTGGTGTTTGCTAGTTAGGATAATAACGAAACCAGATTAGGCCGACTTTATTATATTACGTAATGGACCCAAGTGTATGATAACGGGTCCTGACATCATCTGCCTAGCTCTTGCGAGAGTATAAGAGGTTCCCTGTACCAGCCTAGACAGGTAGACAGTCAGATGCATTAGCACCATTCCTTGTTGGTAAACGGGATCAGGGGCGAGGTTTGGGAATCCCTCGTGTCACAAGATAGGTATCATTAGTAATGACTATCACCTAATTAAAGATAATAAGATGTTGAGTGTTGCATGCTGATTGCGTATGTTGTGTGTTTGTGCTTTTACCTTTATACTTATGCATAGATTGTCAGCTAACGGTATTGCATCGCTTGTAGATGCCTTGCAGGTTAGAGAGGCGATCGAGTGATCCGGCGGTAGTGGGCAGCAGAGGTTCCGTGCATTATAGGACGGGGCTGTTATCTTTATATTCCATGAATGTTGAGACTTATGTTGTTCTTTGGTTTTGAGACTCAGTTGGATTGTTCCTTTTTTCAGATTTGTACTTTTTTCTTCCGCTCATGTTATAAAATTGTGTGTTGCATTTTTATTTGTGCCGTGTTGTAAGGTCCGATGAAGTTGTTGCCAGGCTAAGGGCCGGGACCCATTGTGAGGTCCCAGCTCGTAGCATTACGAGTCCTTTAGGAATCGGGGTGTTACATTCTTAGGGTTTTTGCTTTCGGAGACGGATTGACACTCCATTCTTCATTGTTCTCTAAGATTGCTGTGAGGATTCTTGTTCTATTTTCTAAATTCATTGAACATACTACTTTGTTGTTCCGATTTGAGATTGACTTTGATTTGTTATGAGTTTTCGAAGGTTTTTCATCTTTCTTTCTTCTTAAATTGATATTTGATTCAATGACTATGATTATTGACTAAAACCCTTTAGCTATTCTAAGGTGAAGGGTTGATAGTTGTGGCTTTGATGATGATAGATCGATCGTAAACAGATTGGACCTTGAGAGTGTGAGAAACCTCATCGACAGCCTAAACCACGGTCTGTTCTTGAGTTCCACGGCCGTGGTTCTTCAAGATCCAACCGTAATTTTCTCTGTTTTACGACTTTTGCTTTTGCTTTAATCCTAAGTTAAAGATTTGCTTTAACCTAGCCTTGGCTTGCCTTTCCTAGGTAGTAGTGAGACTCAAAATCCTCTATTTCGGTTTCGAGTGTCACAACCTTAACCGTTCTAGTTTATCTTTGATTCCTTGGGTTTGGGTATGGGTATTTGAGATTAATTCTTGTCCTTAGATCCTTTCTATAATGCAGCCTCAACAACCTTTATAGAGAGAGTCCTTGGGTTAGACATATAAGATTTTGAAACTTCACCGTACTCAACCTTACCTTAGTTATACCTTTTCAAATCTCAACTCTGTCCTTATATCTATAAAACATCTTGAATCGATTACCACAATTGGATAATTGGATCTTTAGGATTGCTATTTTCCCAATATTTGCAAAACTTCTATACTTTACTTGCTCGATAATTTGTGAACTGAATTTGATCCCCCAAATCCTTGAGTTCGATACTCTGGAATTCTTGCTTTATTACGCCGATCCGTACACTGCGAGTTCGCTTGCTTTGATTTCAGTTTTATAATTAAAACTTATTTGCACGCACACTTTGAGGCAAACATGCATGCCTTCCTTTTGTTTCATTTTCTTCTTTTGTTTCTTCTTTTGTTCTTCTCCGAGGATCAAGATCAAGTCTTGATTCTTGTTGGTCATTCCATGGTTGATATGTTGTTGTTCTCAGGATTTCTTGGTTGAGTCTTGACGTGTTTGGATCAAGGAATCAAACCTTGGTGCCCTTGTTGTGAGTTGCTGTCGAAAGGAGGCCCGACGCAGCTCCTGTCACAGAAATCGCCCCCGCGGTTTGATTTCCCACCCCTGCGGTTGCACCTGGTTGCTGCCCCTGCGCTTTTGTCTTGCCGCCCCGTGGTTCTTCTATAGTAACTCCCGTCATTGGTGTGTTGCTTCCGTCCTTGCTCTCTTTGCGTTTTCCTTATGTTAGATCATGCTAGGCTGGACCTAGTTGATTAGTGTGAATGCCAGTTAGTGGCTTGTTGATTCCTTTGAGCGGTTTACACCTTTGACCTTTGTTGTTGATGACGTTCCTTGAGAACCTTGAGACTAGGAATCCTTATCCTAGCATGTTGAGATCTTTAGCGATCATTGAGACTAAAAGTATGGAACTTCTAGCACGCTGCAGTAGATCTATTAGAGATCATTGATACTGGAAGCATGTAGGCTTCAAGCATTGGTTCAGTTTCTTATTTCCGATGCCTTGTTTGGACAGGCATCTATCCTTTCCTTCAGGAAATTGAGCAGTAGCGGTTGTCCAGTTCAGAATTGGGGAAACTGGAAAGTACTTTTGCGACTTAGGCCTGCAAGTAATGGATAGTACTGATCTCTTCCTGTTGGTAGACGGAAGCGGAGGCGAGTTTCGAAAGGATTCTTGTGTGACAAAAGTAGTTGAATTAGTAATGGATGACTTAATGAAAGATAATAACCGGTTGAGTGAGAGCATGCTATGTGTTTACGTTACCTTATGTGTGTTTGTGCCTTTACGTTCTTTCTGATATCTAGAATGTTAGCTAACGGTGTATACCGATGTTGTAGATGCCTTACAGGATATAGGTACTGTTGAGTGATCCAGTCGGTGTGGTCAGCCGGGGTTCCCGTACATTATAAGACGGGATCGGGTTTATGTCTATGTTGTTGCTTTCCCTTCTATTTTGAACTCGGCTGAGTCTTGTACGTTTTCCGTTGGTTTTATACTGAGTTTTGGTTTTCATTTGTTTGTGCCTTGTTGTAAGATCCGTTGTGTTGTTGCTATTCTGAGGGTCGGGACTCATTGTGAGGTCCTAGCCCGTAACGCTTCGAGTTCCTAGAACTTGGGGTGTTACAAAGTCGGACTCTTCAAAATACAAAAAGTCATCCTACCCTTCTAATCTTATCTCATCAAGTGCGGAACAAATTTCTTGGTCATTTTTCATTTTATAATGACTATTTTTTTCAACTTTAGGGAAAAAAACATGGATCAATTATTGAGATCAAGCCAAGGTTTAGGAAGATTTGGAGACATAATAATAGATAAACATCAAGTTGTTATATTGTTTAACTCCTTACCTATTTAGACTGACACTTTTAAATATGTGTTTCAATTTAGTCAAGATGACTTAACAAAAGACAAAATTATTGAAGTCATAGTAAATAAAATGAAGTCGTGAAAGTATTAAGTCCAAAGGTGAACTCAAAAATGAAAAAAAAAGTGGATAAGATCGAAACTCTTATGATTAGTTATAAGAAGCCAAATAAATATTCTAACAAAAACAATAATGAGAAGTCTACTAATAAATATACCGCTGAAACCATGAGAATGTTAAATACATGTACGTTCAACCAATGTGGGTGATTTTTGAGTACAATATGTCCTAAACTTACTGATTCTCCAAAACATAATCAACCAATGTAAATTTGATTATGTTGCGGAGAACTTGGACTCACGTCTCCTCTCGGAATTGAGACCCCATGCAACATAGTTTTGAATAGGTACTCTTGTGTCAGTTCTCCACAACATAATCAACCTCTAAAAATTTGATGTGTAAATTGATGAAATTCTTGAAACAAACTAGCTGAAGTACAAACTTACTGATTCATATGTCTTTCAATGCGAAACAAACAAGCTTAGTTCTTAAACTGATGATAAAATAAAAAATATATGAAACTACACTAATTTAGGGATTAACCAAGATGTAGACCATACTTTAATGAGAGTATCATCTTTGGTATCAAATCTCCACATTGATGATTTTCTAAGCTATAGAGTACCAAGTCCTATGTGTTGCGCTAGTCTAGCATGCCCACAAACAATGATACATCTCCAACATTCTCCACTTGTAGAAACTATTTTGCCTCGGAATCAAACTTAAACACCTAAAGGCACCATGTCGGAGGTTCGGCTTCCACTTCCCGAAAAGGATGTAAGTCAATCTTTATAGCAAAACCATGAGAAGATCGCCATTGGATTCAAACCAGGTAGATGTTTTCATGGGAGCCTTCACACACGGGATCATACACCACAGAGTTTAAACAACTTAAACTTTGAATATGTCCGTCATTCTATAAGATGAGAAATTGACCATTAAAACTAACTAGTTCCTACACAAAAGGTTGTGAGTTCGTGCTTTTAGTAGGATGCTCTATAACAAACTACTGAGAATCCCCAAGCTTAGCAAGGCCAAGGAACACAAATGGTATTGCACTCTGATAAGCAATTCACCACTAGATGAGACCTTAGACAAGGTTACATTTTCAACGCAGCAACTTTGGAACCAACGTAGGTCGCCCGGATTATTGAAGTCCCTCTACATTACACTCTTTCAATGGCAATGAATGTGCAGCTGGGAGAGGCAATCCGAGCTTTGGCAAACGAATTGAAGAGGTGAAATTTCATGTCAAGAACAAGAGTGCAAATCCAACTATCATCACATCCCAACAACTCTACCAAAGGTTTTTGTGGGTATACATAACCTTAAAACCTGAAAATGAGAGTTATAATTTGTATTATTAGTTGATTGGAGATTACAAAGAAAAAATGCGGAGAAAAAAAAATCATCTTAGTTACTCATTTTAATCAAAAGGATAAAATATATTTATTAGGTTTCTTCTAGGCATAAGGATAAGATCCAAGTTTATTTATATCTAATCCGTCAACTAATGTGGCGGTCTTAAACTTAGTAGCACAATCGGAAATAAAAAGGAAAAAAAACTCATCGAATTTGCTGAATTGTCTATCCATAAATTCAAGTCGTATATCCACTTCAGTAATCTATAATTTAGCATATTTGAACTTAGTTGTTACAACAATAAATGCTCAATGTCACGGTCTATAAATTTATGTCTAATCTGCCAACTAATAGGACGGTGCTAAAAATTGAAGAAATTCAAGAGCAAGTCAATAACTATATACAAGAGATAACACAAATCATCAACTAAACATCTAGATGTAATAGTTTAACAGCCTTAACATTAATTCAAATTGTACGTCATTTTGACTAAACCATATTTATAACATTTGAATTTGGATTTAGTTGATAAATAATCGACTTGTTCTTGAATTTCCTTGAAATGTTGCCCTTTATATAAGTAAGCCCTTGTAACAATGTTAATCCTAAAAGCATGCGATGTTTATAATTTAGTTTGAATACAATGATCTAAATATTTTTGTAATGAGCTTCCAAAACAATCCTACGAACAAGAGACAAATAATTGCGCAAATATTTATGCATGTCAATTAATATGCTATGTTGCCGAAAAAAATTACTATATTATGTTGCGAAAAAAAAAATCAATTGTAAACATATTCGTTCGCTTTCCCTATTTTTGACGCCATTAATATACCAACAAGAGCCAAATGTGAAAGAATAATTAATATGAGTTTAAAAGTACCTTGTGATAAAGTGGGACTATGTCCGGATTCTTTTTGAAATGAGATGAATAACGTCTGTATAATTTCATCCTCATCCAAAACAAATCTAGTAAAAAATACAATGCAATTAATTAGTTACATAATACCGATGTGTGTATATATATATATATGTATGGAAATTCCACAAAAAATATGGTAAAATAAATCATACAAGAGCATAAATATTATGTAATTATAAATTATAAGGAACAATCCATCGAACAAATAAAGCAAACATGCCAAGAATGCAATTAAACAATTACCATGTAAAATTCGAAATATATATATAAGGAAAACTACAACTAATTATTCATAAAATTACATAAAAACTACATTAATATACAATTAGGAAAAAATAAAAAATGACATTAAATAAAAAACTATTAAAGTATAATTCCAACCACGTTCATCAGTCTGGCCGTTCAGATTACGTGTATCCGGCCGACCGTTCAGATTGGGATGATCCGTACGGTTTAGATCTAGTGGATATATTCGGCTGTTCAGATCAGGCGGATCTGTTCGTCTAGTCAGATAGGTAAGATCCGTCCGGCCGTTCATATCGGGTGTATCCATCCGGCCGTTGAGATCGGGTGAATCCATCCGGCCGTTCAGATCGGGTGAATCCATCCGGACATTCAGATCGGGTGAATCCATCCAGCCGTTCAGATCGAGCGGATCTGTCCAGCCGTTCAGATCGGGCCCGTCCGTTCGGCCGTTCAAATCAAGCAGATCCGTTGGGTCGTTCGTTCAATCCATCAGAATTAAATTTAATAAAAATTTAATAAATAGAGTATAAGGAAAGAGTGTACCTTTTCTTATGATTCCAAGACATTGAATAAAAATTCATAATCACCAAAATGAAATATCTTAACATATATGGAAATGAGATGTGAAGATGATTAAAATGTGAGGTGTGTTTGTATTCTCTATATAACCTCCTCTTTTATATGTAATTCTATCTCCTAGACTTTACAAATTAACCAATGTGGGAATATCATTTTCCATTTATATATAAAAAGTGATACTATGAAGGGAACCTACAATTTACTACCAAAAAAATAGAGAATTTGTAATCTTATTCTTTACCCATTTAACCTGACACCATTTATAATTGATCAAATACTGATCTTTACAAAACATGAAACTCTACACTTCTTAACTACTGTAGACTTCTGTTGACATTGCAGTAATATGAGAACTTAAGCATGATTAAACAAACCCTTATATTTGCTTTGAAAACAAAAGATAATTGATGGGTGGTGAAATGATCCACTTATCACTAATGAGTGACAAAACTGAAGGAATGTTCAACATCTTATTTCAAAAGAATATAGAACTCTCAAAGTAATAGAGAGAACCGGTTATCAGTAATGAGTGACAAAACTGAAGGAAAGAAGACATGAAAGGTCTAACTCTTAAGAAGATGCTCGATTGTGTCGAAGAAGAGAGGCGACATTTTTAGGTTTGGCGTTTTGATTGAACACTTGATGCCTGAGACTTCAACTGCTTCCGTGAGTTCTATCAAGAAAGGGATTCCTTGAGGAATCTTGGCAGAAAGATACACTCCCTTGTGATTCGCGTTCCTACGCTTTGCTATGAAGAACATGTTTGTTGCTGCTAGCTTATCCAGTGTTGTTTCCATGTTGCTTATAACTAGGGAAGGGAAATCCTTTGATACCTCATTTGAGTTTGGCATGGATGACCATGTCTAACAGGTGAGAAGAAATGAAAACAAACAATCAGATCATGGGGACAAAATTGTGGAATAAAAACAAACATTTATATTAAGGGCCCGTTTATTTTACTAAAATGTGTATTCTAAAACAGATGGAAACCGAACTCATTCACCAAAGAGTGTTTGTTTAGTCAATAGAATGACATTTTAGAGGTATAACCATTTGCATTTCTTTTTTTCTTCTCCTTAACCGTTTTCTTTTCATTTCGATTCCTATAGCTCCAACCAACAAACTCTATTAGCTTATTAGCAGTGCATCCTGCTTTAACTTTTGGGTGCGTCTTCAAACCAATTTAGATGAAGGTAAATGACACAAAATCAACCATAAGTAATGTTTCCTTGCAACAAACCAGTCAAACCCTTTTTTATGGTGTAAACGAATTACCTAAAATAGTTACAAAAATGAAGTGATGTTGTAACCTTTATTAAAAGTTTTTGTATAGTTTCCGGGCGGTCATGTATAATTTTAAAATTTATGGGTGGTTTTTTTGAATAAAGTTTAATTCATGGGGTAGTTTTGTCAAAATTTTCCTCTTTAGATGAAACTAGGCAATGTTTGAACCGAGCATTTCTTGCTCATACATTGCAAACAAAAGTGACCACTTACATGAACAAAAAAGTACATACCTACAAGATTAATATTAACATCTAACTTCCAATCAAAAACAATGAACTAACGTTTTCAAAGTTGAACAAAAAAAGAAAATATTACCTCAAGAAAAGGTGTATGCTCTATCCTCCCATCTTCCATGAATAGGACATGAAGTGAAATTTTGTCATTGAAATACCAAACTGGTTGTTGATTATTCTTAACAGCCACCTGTAAAAGAGAGTTTGGAGGGCCTTGTGCTATATTCTAAAATAGATTCATGGGTAAAAGAGAGTTTGGAGCAAGCCCAAATGTGTTTTTATTGTGCTGAATCATGAATCCATCAAGAGGCATAATTAGTATTGTTCTCAAATAATAAACTGTAGAACACATTTCCGGCTTTTCGGATGAGCTGCGCACTAATTTGAAAACCTTGACCTGTAGATGCATGCAATAATTTGAAAACTTTGATTCATAGCTGATTTTCTTGTTGCAGCATTTGGAGCTTGACCAGAACCTGATGGAAGTGATGTAATACTCCCATGTTGCCGTGCAAGTGATTCCGAGTAGCCCGGTTCACTTCCATCAGGGTATTCATCTTCTTCATTTCTCTGACTTGCACTTTTAGTACGGGATATAAATGCTTATGGTGGTTTATGATACACAGATGATAAGGTTGCGATATTGGCCAACAGTTGATCCAAAAGAGAAGGATCGAGTTGATTTGAATCATCAGTTATCACAGGCTTTTCACCTAAAACAACGTCTTTAGTTGCCTGAACCAAAAGAAGAAGATATAATTTAGAATTTAAATACATTTCAGAGAGAGTTTATAGTTTTATTTGTACCAAGTATGTTCAATGCACTGTGCATACCTCTGGATATGTTGGGAGGAGGCGCCAATATATGTATGCACAATCCCGCAGATCTGGATTATCTGTCTCCATAGTAGCATTATTCACCAATGATCCAAATCATAAAAGCCTATGTGGGTATAAATCAGCATAAGTGAATATATTCTTACAATGGCTGTCATGCTATAGAGATTAAAAATACCATACCTTAGCTTCAGGTTCATCTAAAGTATCTAAGTTCTCACAAAGAGTTGCAATGATGGATTCATAGCTGCAGAAAACAGTATTAAGAAAAGGAACCAAATACTGTAGACATGACCTCAACACAAATTAAAAAGATGTTATTTTGTCTCATGTATATCTTTGATCACGATTATAGCCTCATGAACAACGTAAATCACTTTAATCTTGATCAACTCCAACAGCAGAAAGTACTACAGTATCTGCATGCTGCAACCGTGGAGTAACTCTATCCACGATATTTTCAGTTTCTCCAGCATCATCTGCTTTGTAATTCGAGAGAGCATCAAGTATATAAACCTGACCCCACCTAAACACGAAGCTTATTATGATAATTGATAACTTCTAGGTGGAAGTTTTACGTGTTAAACCAGATCTGAAGCAGACTATTTTAAGCAAACACTCTTGGCCCATAGCACACATGAAAGGAATTATGACTAGTATATCACATCAGATCCTTATCCACGTGCAATTTAAGGACTAAGATTCTCAAGAAGAAATGAAAGTATAAAGTTTTGTTTGATAAATAGGTCGGGCTGGGAAGTCAAATACTATATCATGATTGAGTCGAGTGGTAAAAACAATGCATTAAAGCAATCGTATATGCTTCTATGATTTACCAAAGAAGATAGTTCAACCAGAAGATATCAATTACTTTCAGCAAAACACTCACTCTGTGCATTCATTTAGGGTAGTGAGAAGCTTTACTACTTCTCTCTTGAATCTCGGCAAGAGCTGCCACAGTATTTGCTACTACCATTGGATTATTATCAGATATTAGATCTTTCAAAGAATCCAAAAACCCCTATCCTCCACTAGCTCAACATTTATATCATAAAGCTTTGCAATACATATAGCAGCCGTCTTGCGGACTGATAACACGATTTATGACATAGGTTTAGGTAATCATTTAGATAGATTTCTCACTCACTCATGCATGGTCTAGCACTAATTCACGACGTTTGCACTCAATTCACGTATTTTGTCGAGATAGACGTCTACACGGACTTGTGTATTGCTTTGTAGGTATTTCGGGGGTGTTTTAGACATTAACCGATACATTCGAGGGCCAAGCCTCATGGTGGTACATATCCAAAGCTTTGGAGGAGCATAATTGGAGCAACAAAGGACACAAAGACCACTATTGGTGCAAGCAATGGAGCAACTCATGGCTAGACGATCATAGCATGCTTCTGCTGAAGAAAATCGGACCAACTGCCAGGAAAATCGGCCGATTTATTCCTCTGGGTCGATTTTCCTGCCTTTGACAGCTTAAGCCACGTGTCCCACGATCTCTTGATCCGGCTTTGCTCTTGGTGGAGAATATAAGTGGTCCTGCAAGCTGTTGCTGAGCATCTCTCCTCTCCCACATTCTCTCATTCACATCTCATCCATTAGAGGCAAGACTTGGATGAGAAGAAAAACTCTCAACGATTGAAGGAAGAAGAAGAACACCATTGTAGGAGTGATAGTGAGGTTTTGAGTGATTTTGAGTTATTTTTGTAGTCTTGGATTGAAGAACTATTGCAAGGATTGTTAGGAACGTTTTGGATCTTCATTTAAGAGTTTGTAAGTCTTGCTACAACTTGGATTTAGCTGAGATTTATTGATTTTACTTGCTCATCTTTCATTATTCATCTATGAGAACCATGTATGCTTGTATGATGATTTCGGATCTTGATATGCATATTATTAGCTAGTTTATTGTGATTCTGGAGTGATGGATTGATGGTTATGGCTGGGGTGATGATAGGATGGGCTTATATGTTAGTTTAGGATGATTTGTATGTACGAAACTCACAACAGAAGGAAAAATCGGTCTGTTCATAGGTAAATCGGCCGATTTTCCCATGATCCATCCGATTTTCTTCTCTATTGGTCTTTGATTGATGAATCTGTATGTTAGGGTGCTAGGTTGTTGAAACCCTAATGTTTATTAAGCTTAATTTAGCTTAGGATCACCTAATGCTATTAACCTAAGTGAGGAAAGAGATCTACCCAATGATTTCCGAGCTTAGATACCTAAGATGATGAATACTAGGTAGTAGTGAGCCTCATAAGCCGCTATTGGATCGAGTGTGCTAGGATTATTGCTTGAGACTTCCCTATTCCGTGACTTACCCGGTAAGGAGAGGGTTATCCCTTAAGTAGTATCCGGTTTGTGTAGAATTCCCTACTTTAACCCCTTGAGACCTACCCAGTAATAGGAGTTTGATGCGGGACTAGTGAAGTGAGAGACCTACCCGGTAATTGCTTCCAATAGTAAAACACTTTTCCCCGAACACCGCAGCTTGTCCTTAGAATCTTTAGAACCTTGAGTCCTATGCCATAACCGGAAATCTTGACCTCTAGAATCCACTTTTCTCTCTTGATCATATACTTGTGTTTTGAGTTACTTGTTTGTTTGCTAGTTGAGTTGTTAGATTGTTTTATTGTCTTGCTTGATTTGTGATCCTTGCTTGATCACCACAAAAACCTACCAACAATATCGAGATTTTCATTTCTTTGTTCCTGACCTTTTCTTGGATTAGATCCACACTATCTATGATCATTGTTTGACTCGATTTCACCTTAGTCTTTGTGTTCGACCTCGGAATACTATCCCTACTACAAACGTCCCGTACACTGCGGGTTCGCTAGGAGTTAGGATAAATATAACGAGAATATAAATTTAAAGCTTATTGCGTACACACATCATTGTTTGACTCGATTTAGCTCCATTCGATCCCGAACCGGAGAAAACCCTTAGATCTAGATCCAAGAGCATTAAAAAGGGAAAAGAGATGGCCGGAAGAGATCTCCAAGCTGAATTGGATGTGGCTTTAGAGCAAATAAGGCTATGAGATGAGCTCTTGGAAGAAGAAAGGAGACTTGCCAATGAGAGGCAAGAAGCAACTAGGAGGGAGATTGATGAGATTAGGCAAGCCCTTGTACAAGGAGAGCTTAATCGTCAACAACCTCCACCTCCTCCACCACCACAACCGCAGCCGGCGGCGAATGTTAGGGTTGTACCCATTGCTATTGAAGAGCCACAAACTTTGGGGAGACGTATGGATCCGGCACAAAGAGCACACCGTCCGGGTGTGAACTTGGGAGATCCCGCAGCCCACAACTACGAGCTCCGCCCTCAAGTTCTACAAATGATCTGACATAATCAATTTGGAGGGATGGAAGGAGAGTCTCCTCATCAACACTTGATGAACTATGAGATTTTGATGGAGACTCTTAGACCGCCAAGGTTGGAGAGCAACAACCATAAGCTTAGGGCTTTTTCCTTCTCTCTTAAGGACAAAGCCTTAGCTTGGTATCAATCTATTCCACAAGGGCGAGTTGGTACTTGGGAGGAGATGACAACCGAGTTTTTGACTAAGTTCTTCCCACCTTCCAAGACTACCGAGTTAAGAGGGAAGATCAATGCCTTCGTGATGAAGGATAGAGAGAGCTTGTTCAAGTCTTGGGAGAGATTCAAAGACCTTCTCCTAGATAGTCCACACCATGGCATACCGAAAATTGAGCTATTGGAGATATACTTCAAAGGACTTGATGAAGATAGCCAATTCAAGCTTCAATTTCTTTCCGGTGGGACTTTCATGGAGAAGCATGTGGATGATGCTTGGGAGTTTGTAGAGAAACAAGCTCTAGTGATTGAGAAATACTCCCATAGGAAGAGTGAACGGAGAAAGGCGGGAGCATATGAGGTGAGTGAGGTCACCATGAGCAATTTCAAGCTTGACGCCATCAACAACGAGCTAAAGTCCTTGAGGGAGTTGTGTGCTACAACTTTGAAGAATCAAGCAACTCCTCAAGTGCTTCCACAAGCTAACTTATCTTCCAAGGAGGAAGATGTGAATTACATGGGAAGGGGCAATTACAACAATTATCAAGGCCCGAGGAACTTCAACAACAACCGGCAATTCAACAATTACCGGCCCAACCATAACCATCAAGGGTTTTCCTACTCTAACCCGGATGGAGCCTTGAACCCTCCCGCTTCCACAAGCACAACTCAACCACCAAAAGCTTCACAAGAACCTCCACCCGGATTTGATCAACCTCCAAAGGATAGAACCGAAATGATGTTTGAGCAATTGCTTGGAAGGTTGAGTGGTCTTGAGAGCACGGTCACTTCAATTTCAAAAGCTCAAAAAGTGTTGGAAGCACAAGTGTTCCAAAAAGCGGGTGAAGCACATAGAGATCCGGGAAAGCTTCCCGGAAGGACCGAAGACAACCCAAGAGGCCAAGTGTTGGCCATTACTACAAGGAGCGGGTTAAGTATGAAAGATCCTTTGCCCAAGGACAATGCTAAAGGGAAGCAAGTAGTGGTAGAAGAGGAAAAATTGCAAGAAGATGGAGGCAAGAGCAAGGATGTAAAGCCAACCTATGTGGCACCGCCTCCATACAAGCCACCACTACCATTCCCTCAATCACGAGCAAGAGCTCGTTTGGATAATCACTTTGGTAAATTCCTTGAACTTATGTCTAAATTGCATATTAGTATTCCGTTCATGGATGCTATCTTAGGTATGCCGGCATATGGTAAGTTCTTGAAGGAAATACTCTCCAACAAGAGGAAGTTGGAGGAGTATGGGGAGATAAGAATGACAAAGAGATCCTCGGAGTTGATTCAAACGATGAAGGAGGAGATGCCTCCTAAGCTAAGGGATCCGGGATCCTTTTGTGTGCCAATCGGAGTAGGAGAAGTGAAGTATGACGCCCTATGTGATCTTGGGGCAAGTGTAAGCATCATCCCGCTTGCACTTTGCAACAAGGTTGGGCTAGGAGAGCCGAAACCGGTCAAGATGACCCTTTATATGGCGGACCGTTCTATCACTCATCCGGTTGGGATCTTGGAAGACATTCTGGTGCAACTAGGGAAGTTATATGTGCCCATAGACTTCGTTGTTTTGGACATCCCGGCGGACTATCCGGTTCCTATCATCTTGGTAAGACCTTTCCTAGCTACTTCCGGATGTCTAGTAGATTGCAAGAATGGGACCCTCTCCTTCAACATTTGAGAGGAGAACATCAAGTTCAAGCTGTCCACAATAATGAAAGGGCCAACCCTTGATGAAGATGTATTCAACATAGTTGAAGAAGAGGAGTCTAGAGAGGTTGTGAGCTCAATCTTGCTCAAGGATCCACTTGAGAGGGTTCTTAGCTCAAGCTTGATGAAGGAAGGAGTCGAGGAGAGTAGCAATGAAGTAATCAAGGCCTTGGATGCATTGGACGAGCTACCAAATGTTGGATTTAAAGTGCTAGAAGAAGAGAGAAACAGGCAGAAAAATCGGCCTGAAGGGGCCAGATCGGCCGATTTTTGGCCTTGTGCTGAAATTTCGTCCAGTTCTGCAAAAACAAAAACTCAGATCGACCTACCCTCAGAAAAATCGGCCGATTTTTCCTCCTGGGTCGATTTTCCTGAGTCTTTTCAGTACCAACCACTTGAATGTGAGCAATCATCAAGGGACTTCAAGGAGGCTTCCATGGCTTTGCAATCATCTCAACCTACATTGTATGGATCGTCTCCAACCGAAAAAGGTCCTCCTCAACTTGATCTTAAACCTCTTCCTTCTCATTTAAAGTATGCTTTCCTTGGTTCTAATTCTACTTATCCGGTGATTGTGAATGCATCTTTGAATGATGATGAACTTAATAAATTGTTGAATGAATTGAAACTGCATAGAAAGGCAATAGGTTATACTATTGATGATCTTGTTGGCATTAAGCCCTCTTTGTGCATGCATAAGATAATGATGGAAGATAACCATAAACCCTCTATTGAACATCAAAGAAGATTGAATCCTATAATGAAAGAGGTAGTAAAAAAAGAGATCATTAAGTTGCTAGATGCGGGAATTATCTACCCTATCTCGGATAGTAAGTGGGTTAGTCCCGTTCATGTAGAACCTAAGAAGGGTGGGATGACCGTAGTGACCAATGAGAACAATGAACTAATCCCGACTAGGACGGTTACGGGGTGGAGGATGTGTATTGACTATAGGAAGCTTAACATGGCCTCTAGGAAAGATCACTTCCCCCTTCCCTTTATTGACCAAATGCTAGAGAGATTAGCTCAACATTCTCATTTTTGCTATTTAGATGGCTATAGTGGATTCTTCCAAATCCCTATCCACCCCGATGACCAAGAGAAAACCACATTTACATGTCCATGGGGAACTTTTGCATATAGGAGAATGCCATTTGGGTTGTGTAATGCACCCGCCACCTTCCAAAGGTGTATGATGGCTATCTTTACGGAATACATTGAAAATATCATGGAAGTGTTCATGGATGATTTCTCTGTTTATGGTTCTTCCTTTGATAATTGCTTGGCTAACTTGTCATTAGTATTGCAAAGATGTGAGGAGACAAATCTTGTCTTGAATTGGGAAAAATGCCACTTCATGGTAAGTGAAGGCATTGTGTTAGGACACTTGGTGTCTAACCGTGGTATTGAGGTTGATAGGGCCAAGATCGAAACAATAGAGAAGTTGCCACCACCTACCTCAGTGAAGGGGGTAAGGAGCTTTCTAGGGCATGCCGGTTTTTACCGGAGTTTTATTCAAGACTTCTCTAAAATTTCTAAGCCTCTTACTAACCTACTAATGAAGGATGTTGAATTTATTTTCTCCAAAGAATGCCTTGAGGCTTTTTTTAGGTTGAAGAATGCTTTGATCTTCGCACCTATCATGCAACCTCCGGATTGGAGCCTACCGTTTGAGATCATGTGTGATGCAAGCGATGTAGCCGTTGGGGCTGTTTTGGGGCAAAGGAAAGATGGGCGCACTCATGCCATTTATTATGCTAGCAAGACGCTAGATGATGCCCAACTCAATTATGCTACCACCGAGAAGGAGTTGCTAGCGGTTGTGTATGCATTTGAGAAGTTCCGCTCATATCTTGTTGGAGCGAAGGTCATAGTTTATACGGATCATGCTGCGATCCGTTATCTACTTACCAAGAAGGATGTCAAACCTAGGTTGATTCGATGGATCCTTCTTCTTCAAGAGTTTGACTTGGAAATCCGGGACAAGAAGGGATCCGAGAACTCCGTGGCAGATCACCTTAGCAGACTACCTCCTTTAGAGATTGAGAGAGATGACATCCCGATTGATGACTCATTCCGGGATGAGCAAATGCAAATGGTGGAGGAGTGCTTGTTCCAAGTGTCTAGAGGAAGTGAGCCATGGTATGCCGACATTGTGAACTATCTTGTGTGTGAGGAAGTTCCTCCCGGATTGACATATGCCCAAAGAAAGAAGTTCTTCAAGGATGTGAGGCATTACTATTGGAGTGAACTACTTTTGTTCAAGAGAGGGCCGGATGGAATGTTTAGAAGATGCATACCGGAGGATGAGGTGGAGAGTGTGATCCGCCATTGTCATTCCTTGCCATGTGGAGGGCATGCTAGCGCACACAAGACATGTGTGAAGGTGTTGCAATCGAGTTTCTTTTGGCCAAGTTTGTTCAAGGATGTGCAAAGCTTTGTAGTAGCTTGTGATGCTTGCCAAAGGACGGGCAACATCTCAAGGAGGAACGAGATGCCCTTGAATAACATACAAGAGGTGGAGATATTTGATGTGTGGGGTGTGGACTTCATGGGACCATTCCCTTCTTCATGTGGCAACCTCTACATCCTATTGGCGGTAGACTATGTTTCAAGATGGGTGGAGGCAATTGCCTCTCCCACTAATGACGCCAAAGTGGTGGTGCGGTTCTTCAACCGAGTAATCTTCCCTAGGTTTGGAACACCAAGGGTGATCATAAGTGATGGAGGGAAGCACTTCACTAATAGGAACTTTGGGGCACTTTTGGCTAAGTATGGGGTGACCCATAAGGTGGCAACACCTTACCATCCCCAAACTAGTGGCCAAGTGGAGATCTCCAACCGGGAGATAAAGGGAATTCTCGAGAAGACGGTCTCAAGGATGAGAAAGGATTGGGCTATGAAGCTCGATGATGCCTTATGGGCATATAGAACCGCCTTCAAAACACCCATTGGCACTACTCCCTACAAGTTAGTCTATGGCAAGTCTTGCCACCTTCCGGTAGAGATGAAGCATAGAGCTTATTGGGCCATTAAGTGGCTAAATTTTGACCTCAAGGAGGCGGGAGAGAAGCGGTTTCTTGATATGAACGCCCTTGAAGAGATCCGGTTGGATGCTTATGAGAATGCCCGGATCTACAAGGAAGGACCAAACGGTGGCATGACAAGCGCCTCATCCCGAAGGAGTTGAGTGAAGGCGACCTTGTCCTTCTCTTCAACTCGAGGCTGCGGCTCTTCCCCGGAAAGCTCAAATCAAGATGGACGGCTCCTTATGTTGTGAAGAAGGTCTTTTCTCATGGTGCAGTGGAAATAGGAGGAGATCATTGTGGCAACTTCAAGGTGAATGGGCACCGTTTGAAGAAGTACATCCCGGAAGCCCCGGTGGAAGTGATTGCCCCACTTCACCTTGATTGAAACGCTCCTGAATTTGGTCAAGCTAATGACCTTAAAGAAGCGCTTAATGGGAGGCAACCCATTGGTACATGTTTTTCCCTTTCTTTTTCTTGCTTTTGTTTGATCTTACTCTTGGTGTGCTTTGTTTTTCTTTTGCGTTTTTGGGTGCTAGATCTTGTTGATTGTCGTGTGTGACGAGATGTTGGAGGTCATGTGAAGGCCTCATGGAACTGTTGAAGGTACAAGATCCAAGCACATGGACGAGGGGGAAATCACCCAGAAAAATCGGCCTGTTCTTCAGCAGATCGGCCGATTTTCCTGGGCAGTTGGGGCGATTTTTCCTATGTAAAGGAAAGTGATGATCTCCAATCAAGCATGGGTGGAGCGGACGTGGAACTTGGACGGCTTGCGGTACCAAGTGCGGGTTCCGACACCACAATGAACATCAAGAGCTCTCTACCATTCTTGATCGATCATCCACCATCATCATTCGATGTGAACCGAAATACCAAAGCATCACCAATTTTACATTGTGAGGACTCTCTTTCACTTCTTTATTTAGTTTCCACATTGGGGACAATGTGTTTCTAAGTATGGGGTGGGGTTTTCATGATCACTTGCATGATTAGCATCTAAGATAGTTTAATTTTGTCACATGTTTCATTATGTCTTGCATTGTACATACATATTTCGAAAAATCCAAAAAAAATTCAGAAAATTTTAAAATTTTTTTAGTGCTTCTAAGGCTTGGATATGACCCTAATGATGAATCTTGTCTTGTGGATTGGCTATGGATGGCCTTATGTGTTAAATTGATGAATGTATATGTGGACTTGAAGTACTTCTCTTGAATCCCATGAATGATTGTGATCATGATGTTTGCCTAGAATGGATTGAGTATTGAAGGTCGAAATTACATGATAGTTCTTGCACACCATCTAGGAATGAATGAGGCAAATCATCTTTCTCTAATTCTTATCTTGATCATGTTGTTTGAGTACCTCAATTGATATAAATTGACCTCTTTTGACCCATCCGGGAATATGAGCATGTTAGTGTGTTGATGTGTATGAAAAGCAAGTGTGGGGTGAAGATGTTGATGAAAGAATGTCATGAATAAAATGCTGAATTTGTTGTGAAAGTGTAGACAAAAACATAGGTTTGGGGACGTTGGTTTAAATGACAAGTAACTCGGTACACTTCACATAATCGGGTGTTGGTGCCTTGCCAAAGTCGAATAATCCAATAGTCCTAACGAGCTTTGGTATGTGTACCCGGTGTGGATGCACCTCGAAAAATAGAAAAAGCCCGAGGATGGCTAATCACCAAGGTTTCGGCTTTTGTACACCAATGCCATTGTCTCAAAAATAAGTGAAGGAAAAAGAAAAGAAAGAAAGGATGGAGAAAATATACACTTAAGGGAAGTTGGCCGAGGACAAATTGTGGAGTTAGTTCTGTTACGCTCAGGATGTGATACGCAAATGGTTTTAAATTTATATTCTCGTTATATTTATCCTAACTCTTAGCGAACCCGCAGTGTACGGGACGTTTGTAGTAGGGATAGTATTCCGACGTCGAACACAAAGACTAAGGTGAGATTGATTTCAATTTGTGATTAAGTCTAGTGAAGATCTATGTCAAGAAGAGAGAAAGAAATAAAGAAATAGAAAACACAATGTTTTTGGTTGGTTTTTAGGTGATCAATCAAAGATCACTAACATGCAAAATAAACAAATCAACTATGCTAACAAATCAACACAATCAAACCAACTAGACAAGAATAAACGAGATATAGATCAAAGATAGAGAAGCGGATTCTAGGGGTTGGAAGTTCCGGTTATGGCATAGGACTCAAGCTATCTATTCTTTCCTTGGATTAACTATGATATGTTGGGGTTAAGTGTTTCTAGATTGGGATCAGTCACCGGGTAGGTCTCATGGTCCACTAGGCCATCCCTAAAGTCTCATCACCGGGTAAGTCTCTAAGAACTTAAGGGACGGAATTCTACACAAACCGGATTGTTACCTAGAGATCTAACCTATCCTTACCGGGTAAGTCTCGGAAGGGTTAGTCCTAAACAACCATCCTAGCACACTTAATCCAATGGCGGCTTATGAGGCTCACCACTACCTAGGGTTTGTCATCTTTGAGATCTAAGAGCAAGGATTACCGGATAATTCTCTCCTAACACTTAGTTGCTAACACTAGGTCACCCTAGGATAGATTTAACTCAACAAACACTTAAGATTTCAACATTCTAACAATCTAAGACTAGATCCATCGAACCAGGTAAGATCACGGTTTGTTCTACCTTTCCACGGCCTTGGTTTGGCAAGAACTGGCCGTGATTCCTAACAGAAACTACGTTTATGCACACAAGTCATCCAAAGGTAAATCTAAGTCCATCCTATCATAGCCCTAGCCATAACCATCCTTTCCTTACCCTAGAACCACATCTATTTAGCCTAAAACATTCATAATAGAAATCGAAACAATCAAACATAAAATCATGGCATCCATTTGCAAGATAATGAAGAGAAAGAGATAAACAAGTGAACTAAAACAAAACCAAGCTGAAAATGGAATTAGAATAACGCACAATCCTTCTTAAAGAAGGTTCAAATGGTTCATACAACTCTAGAATTTGAATCCGAAATTCTTCACTACAAAAGCTCTCTAGGTCTACCAATGGTGTGTCTTCTCCTCTTCCAATCAAGCTCTTCTCCAATGGTAGCTTCCTTCTACCTCCTTCTTCTAAGGAATCTTCTTGTTGAGAGAATATTTTGATTGGATGATAATGGATAATGGAGAGCTGCTCCAAGATGATTCTCTCACTCATTCATGCATGGTCTAACACTAATTCACGACGTTTGCACTCAATTCACGTATTTTGTCAAGATAGACGTCTACACGGACTTGTGTATTGCTTTGTAGGTATTTCGGGGGTCTTTTAGACATTAACCGATACATTAGAGGGCCAAGCCTCATGGTGGTACACATCCAAAGCTTTGGAGGAGCATAATTGGAACAACAAAGGACACAAAGACCACTATTGGTGCAAGCAATGGAGCAACTCATGGCTAGACGATCATAGCATGCTTCTGCTGAAGAAAATCGGACCAACTGCCAGGAAAATCGGCCGATTTATTCCTCTGGGTCGATTTTCCTGCCTTTGACAGCTTAAGCCACGTGTCCCACGATCTCTTGATCCGGCCTTGCTCTTGGTGGAAAATATAAGTGGTCCTGCAAGTTGTTGCTGAGCATCTCTCCTCTCCCACATTATCTCATTCACATCTCATCCATTAGAGGCAAGACTTGGAGGAGAAGAAAAACTCTCAAGGATTGAAGGAAGAAGAAGAACACCATTGTAGGAGTGATAGTGAGGTTTTGAGTGATTTTGAGTTATTTTTGTAGTCTTGGATTGAAGAACTATTGCAAGGATTGTTAGGAACGTTTTGGATCTTCATTTAAGAGTTTGTAAGTCTTGCTACAACTTGGATTTAGCTGAGATTTATTGATTTTACTTGCTCATCTTTCATTATTCATCTATGAGAACCATGTATGCTTGTATGATGATTTCGGATCTTGATATGCATATTATTGGCTAGTTTATTGTGATTCTGGAGTGATGGATTGATGGTTATGGCTGGGGTGGTGATAGGATGGGCTTATATGTTAGTTTAGGATGATTTGTATGTACGAAACTCACAACAGAAGGAAAAATCGGTCTGTTCATCAGGTAAATTGGCCGATTTTCCCATGATCCATCCGATTTTCTTCTCTGTTGGTCTTTGATTGATGAATCTGTATGTTAGGGTGCTAGGTTGTTGAAACCCTAATGTTTATTAAGCTTAATTTAGCTTAGGATCACCTAATGCTATTAACCTAAGTGAGGAAAGAGATTTACCCGATGATTTCCGAGCTTAGATACCTAAGATGATGAATACTAGGTAGTAGTGAGCCTCATAAGCCGCTATTGGATCGAGTGTGCTAGGATTATTGCTTGAGACTTCCCTATTCCGAGACTTACCCGGTAAGGAGAGGGTTATCCCTTAAGTAGTATCCGGTTTGTGTAGAATTCCCTACTTTAACCCCTTGAGACCTACCCGGTAATAGGAGTTTGATGCGGGACTAGTGAAGTGAGAGACCTACCCGGTAATTGCTTCCAATAGTAAAACACTTTTCCCCGAACACCGCAGCTTGTCCTTAGACTCTTTAGAAACTTGAGTCCTATGCCATAACCGGAAATCTTGACCTCTAGAATCCACTTTTCTCTCTTGATCATATACTTGTGTTTTGAGTTACTTGTTTGTTTGCTAGTTGAATTGTTAGATTGTTTTATTGTCTTGCTTGATTTGTGATCCTTGCTTGATCACCACAAAAACCAACCAAAAATATCGAGATTTTCATTTCTTTGTTCCTTGACCTTTTCTTGGATTAGATCCACACTATCTATGATCATTGTTTGACTCGATTTCACCTTAGTCTTTGTGTTCGACCTCGGAATACTATCCCTACTACAAACGTCCCGTACACTGCGGGTTCGCTAGGAGTTAGGATAAATATAACGAGAATATAAATTTAAAGCTTATTGCGTACACACATCACACGATCTTAGCGTAACACGGACATATGGGCCATCATCCTCTTACAACAAAAGCCAAATCAAAATCTAGGGATATGTTCTTTGCAATAAAATTGTGTAAATTATCATCAAGATAGTACATGTGTTTACAATACATCTTTCCTAATTAGATCATAGCATATTCTTCCCTTTGTTGTGATCTTGATCAAGGTCTTCCTATATCTCCGGGCCCACATTTTCTCGTTAGGATCAGCTAAAGCAAGAACATAGTATAGCTGCACAGATATAGTATCATTCAAGCCATAAGCAACATACATGCACACAAACTTAAGTTTTAACCTTGAGGCACTTCTGAAGGGGATCACACACATATTCAGTAATTTTATCAACACGAATGCATCCCATTGTTCTTACTGCCAGAGCACGAATCAACGGATTTGTATCTTGTGAATCTTGTGAAAGTAACTAGATTCCAAATTAAATTAGATGTGAGCAAATTCTTGGAGAAAATGCTTGAGACTACTAGAAGTTTTCAATAATAGTAGAAGAGAAAATTGGATAAGATGCACCCCATCATAAAATTCATTAACTAAATAACATAGACTTATAATTTATTAACAAAATAACATCTTTTTAATCATAATACCAGATTTGTCCCTTTTAATATATCTCAATTTTATCCCAATTAGTTACAAGAAAATCTGCTAATTGATTATACAATAATCCTAATTTAAGAAGGTAAATAATATATAGTACCATTTACTTAATATCATTAATACGAACAAAACACAAAACCGTCATCCAAAAGTAGTCATTCTAGCAAAAGAAGTTGAAGCGTCAACTTCTCTTCCTTCTTTTTCCTTCTTTGCTTGAGTAGTTGAATCGTTGCTTCCGATTTCTTTCTAGACAGCAATGTACAAGATATCACTATTCTTGTCCAACTTGGACCCCTGTGAAATTTCTAGATATCACCATTCTAGGTGAAATAAAAGTTCAACACCATTCTTGCCCAAAGTCTGGAGAAGAAGACACCCCTGCAAAATTTATGGTATGTACATATCGCCATTTTCAAGATCATGGTAACTTTTCCCACCGTCTTGAGAGGAAGAAGTTAATGCAATTAAACGACAAGAAATTAATGATGCATGGTCCACATGAAGAGTACAAGCATGTACAAGCCATATATAAGGATCTCACACGTCACACGTTACCTACAAGTAATATAATGATACATGTCTTACAAGAACGGTAAAAGACATTAATGCGGTAATATGGATATCAGATCGTACAAGATATTTTTACAAGAATTGATAAAACTAACATGTTACATGAAAAGAAATGAGTAAAAGACATTAATCCGGTAATATGGATATCAGATCGTACAAGAAATTTTATATACAAAAGAAAGATATTTGATTTCAAATACAAGATTTACATGGAACTATCAGATTATTCGACGTCATTTACATGAATCTCAGAAGTTTACACAAGACTCGAAGAGTATGCAGTATGGATCTTTCAAATTTAGAAGAAAGTAATTGCTAATTGATTACGCTAATCAAAATTGGTAACACCTTCAAAATACCTCTTCTTTAATTAGGGATTGTGGGTCAATTAAAAGGCCATAATCATTTAGCAATCTTTTAGATTCTTGTATAAGGGTAAATTAGTCTTCAAAATTTAAAATAGGTCATATTCTAACAAAGTTATTGATGCAAAATTACTAAACAAAATTAGTGAACTAAGGCTACATAGCAAATTCACTCATAGTAAAATTAATCAAATGTCTACAACAATCATGATATATCTCCATGAAATAATACAAGTGATAGTTAAGACAAGCAGATGAAGTCGTCATTCTTCTTTTAACTGGTAAAAGGTAGTCTAAGAAAACCTTATATGTATTCCACCAAAAACAAAAACCTATTGTGTATAAAACTATCCTTCTCAAGGCATCTACCATTTCCACGACCTCCAATGTATCTACACTACATATTGGAAATAAGGAATAATCATGTAGTCGATTTATCATCGAAGATAAAAAAAATTATAGAAAAGGTAAATAGATGCAAAAAGCTTAAAAAAGCATAGCTACATACCTTGACAAATGTATTGACCACAAGAACAACCAAATCTGGTTGACTTTTAGCATAGTTTATGAGATACAAACAAACAAGCTTCTTCACCTCTAGATTTGAACACTAATATTAGAGGATAGGATTGTCATGAATAAAGTAGGCATTTTTTAAGTCAAAGATTACTCCAATATTTAAACAACCAAATGCTTAAGCAATAAACCAAACTGAATACTCTCATTCTAATAATATTTCGGGAGCAAAGCCCTGAACATCATCAACTTCATCCGTCTCACGCCTTCGTCGGTTTCGTCTTCATCGTCACAGTATAACAGTTTGATTAGATCAAATGGATACTGAAAATCCTCTTTGTTACTTTGGACTTCATTTGTAAGATCCCAATTATTGCCTTCACCGCCCCTGCGGATTCGCCACAAATCGTGCCCGATCTGTTTTCGTTCGTTTTATCTTCCTTCCATAGATAGAAGATCCGAACTTCTATCTTATGGGTTGACTTCCTTATCTTCTTCTTAACTCTAGAACGTCCTACCTTCTATCTTTCCACCCTTTTTTTTTTTTTAAATTTTCTCTTTCCCTTCTTTTTCCCATTTCTTGTATACATTCTTGAACCTTGAGAGCTGCAGTTGTTTCCCTTGCTTCCCATGTGATCTTGCTGAATGTGTAAGTTCCTTTTTATCTGATTCTTCCTCACCTTCATGAGTTGTTGCATGCCCCTTCCTTCTGTTCGCTTTCTTCTTTCGTTCTTTCTTTTCTTCTTCTTCAAGTATCAAGCTTGAGCCTTCATTTTGGTTGGCCTTCTTGTTATTGATTCGTTGATGTTCACAGGCGCCATTGGTTGATTTGTGATGTGGTTGTGTGTTGAGAGAATCAAGCTTTAGCCTTTGGTGAAGTTCCTTGATGTCGAAGGAGAAGTCGGCGTTTCTGTCATAGAAACTGCTCCCGTGCCCTGTCGTGTTGTAAGAGCCTTAGTTGTTGAGTGTTGAGATGTGTAGGATTTGGCCTTAACCACCCCTGCGGCTTGTAGAACCCGCCCCTTCGGCCTTCCTGGTCCGCCCTTGCGCCTCCATGAGCCGCCCCTGCGGTTTGTGGTGTGCTGCAGCCGGCTTTCTTGACTCTTTACCGTGCTTTACCTCTTCCTTCCTCTATAAGTTTCTTCTCTCACTCCTGATGAGGGTTTCACCTTTCTTACAACTTCATCTCCTACCTTACGCTCTTCTTCTCTTCTTCTTCCCTCTTTGGATCTTCATCTTGATTTCCTTGATCTTGTGAGAGTTTTGAAGTGAGATTGATGATGATTGATGTTGTTGTGCCTTTGATGACCCAGCCTTGAGCTTGTGGTGTGTGATCTCCCTCTGTTAGGGTACAACTTTGTGAGTTCTTTATTCCTTTCTTCCTATCATTCTTCCTTCTTTCTTCTTTCTTCTCTTCTTCCTTTCTAGCTTAGGTTCCACAAGATTTGATATTGTGGCAGCCTTCTTAGGCTTAGTTTGATGTATATATGTATGTATATGCATGTGCTTGGCTGCTGGGCATTGAAGAAGTGAAGAAAGGCAAGTGAAGGATCGAAGAGAAGTCAAACACGAGCACCACTGTTGTCCAGCCGCCCCTGCGCCACCTTAGGGCTGCCCCAACACCTGGTGTGCTACCGTCCCTACGTGTGGTGCTACCGCCCCTGCGCCTCCCTACACTCCAGCCTTGCTTTGCTCTTGGTCTGCAGGTGTGTCTTACTTCCGGGCTTGCCTAAGGATGGCATTGTTCCTTCCTTTTTGTTACGCTAGGATTGTACGACGCAAATCCAAGGCAATAGTGCCAAGAACTTGTTCGCCCAAAACATGAACACACAAAGTCTTAAATTTATAACTCGATCTAATTTCCTAACTCCTAGCGAACCCACAGTGTATGGGTCGTTTTGTAGCAAGGATAGTATTCCGAGGTCGAACACGAAGACTAAGGTGAAATCAAATCAGACAAGTTATCATGGATAGTGCAAATCTAGTCTAAGAAAAGAGACGAAAATAAAGAAATGAAAATCGTGATATTTTTGGGTTTGGGTTTTTGTAGTGATCAAGCAAATATCACAAATCATGCAATATTATAAATCAAACTAGCAACACAAACAAACAACATAAAAAAAAGATATGTAATTAAAGAGAGAAAAACGGATTCTAGGGGTTAGGACTTCCGGTTATGGCATTGGACTCAAGCTTCTAATCAACCTTGTACTAGCTATGGTATGTTGGGAAAGGGTGTTTCTCAAACAGGATCAATCACCGGGTAGGTCTCATGATCCACTAATCCCGCACCTAAGGTCCTATCACTGGGTAAGTCTTTAGGAGCCTAAGGTTGGGAATTCTACACAAACCTGATTGCTATCTAGGATTCAAACCTCTCCTTCCCGGGTAAGTCTCGGGAAGGCAAGTCTTAAGCATCAATCCTAGAACACTCAGTCCAATAGCGGCTTGTGAGGCTCACTACTACGTAGAGTTCATCATCTTTGGTATCTAAGATCGAGAATTACCGGGTAGGTCTCTTCCCTTACTTAGTTTGCTAGCATTAGGTCACCCTAGGCTAGATTATGCTTAACAAACACTAGGATTTCAATAATCTAACATCCTATCATTCAGATTTATCAATACAAGCACAACAGAGAAAATCACGGGTGGATCATACAGAACCACGGCCATGGAAAGGTATGAACAAACCGTGGTTTTGAATAGAGGTTAGGTTCGAGCAAGGAATTCATCCAAAGGTACATTCAAGTCTATTCTATCATAGTCCAAGCCATAACCATCATTTCATTACCCTAGAATCACAACTATTTAGCCAACAACATGCATTTTAAGCCTTAAACTCAACAAGCAAACATCCATGGCTTCCATAGTAAGAAAATGAAATGAAAGTGAAAAGATCAAGTAAAAACAAGAAATCTCAACTGAATATAAGTTTAAGCAAGACTTAAAACCCTTCAAAAGAAGTTCCAAAACGTTCTTTACAATCCTTCCAAATGTCCTCAACCAAGGTCACTCAAAAATCACTCAAAAGCTCCAAATGTCCTCAACCAAGGTCACTCAAAAATCACTCAAAAGTTTCAAAACGCTCCACCCACATTTGATGCGGGATCATCATCATCATCAATTCCATGCCCTTGCAAGACTTCCATGTTTCCTAGACTCTAGCACACAAACACCAAACACACACAAACACACCAAAACAAAAACAAAAACGAAAAGGGAAAGATATGTACCAATGGGTTGCCTCCCATTAAGCACTTCTTTAAGGTCATTAACTTGACCAAATTCGGGAGCGTTTCACTCAAGGTGAAGTGGGGCAATCATATCCACCGGAGTTTCCGGGATATACATCTTCAAACGGTGCCCATTCACCTTAAAATCTCCACAATTCTCCCCACCGCACCACTACTTTGGCATCATTTGTGGGAGAGGCAATTGCTTCTACCCATCTCGACACATAATCCACCGCCAATAGAATCTAGAGGTTGCCACATGAAGCGGGGAATGGCCCCATGAAGTCCACACCCCAAACATAAAAGACTTCAACCTCTTGGATATTGTTCAAGGGCATCTCATTCCTTCTTGAGATGTTTCCCGTCCTTTGGCACGCGTCACAAGCTACTACAAAATTCTGCACATCCTTAAACAAGTTAGGCCAATAAAAACCGGATTGCAATACCTTTGCACATGTTTTGTGTGAGCTAGCATGGCCTCCACATGGCAAGGAGTGACAATGACGGATTACACTCTCCACCTCATCCTCCGGAATGCACCTCCTAAAGACTCCATCAGGTTCTCTCTTGAACAAGAGAGACTCGCTCCAATAGTAATACCTCACATCCTTGAAAAACTTTTTCCTTTTGGCATATGAAAAACCGGGTGGCATCTCTTCACACACAAGGTAGTTCACTATATCCGCATAACATGGCTCACTCCCTCTAGACACTTGAAGTAAGCACTCCTCCATCATTTGCAATTGCTCATCCCGGATTGAGTCATCAATCGGGATGTCATCTCTCTCAATCTCCAATGGTGGTATCCTACTAAGATGGTTCGTGATAGCATGCATTATAGTTTATATTTTGGGACTTGTTTAGACGTTTTATCTCTAATAATCTGTATGTTTGGATGTATATTATGTGATTATATTGTCGTTTCATCTACATTTACGGTAATCGAGGTCTACACCAAGTTTCATTGTAATCGTACGTAAAATCACATTTTGGATCAAAATGGAGCTAAGGAGCTAAGGAGTCATAGGAGCTACATTCTAGAGCTTAAAATAGAACTCAGGAAGCATGGAATTAATGAAGAAGATTTACTTTAGACCAGATTTGAGAGATTTTACATTCAACTGAGATTCACCTCGGTCAATTACAGTACCACCTCGACCGAGGTGATTTTGAGGAGCGCCCCGACCGAGGCGAACACCTTGGCGCCGGCGAGATATATTTTATTGGATGAGATCTTTTATTTTTGGAAGGAGATATCTTATATTTTTGGGCTGGATTTCTGGAAGGAAGATCATATATTTGGGAGATCTATTTTAGAGATATGGATATATTTTATTAGGATATTATCTTTTTAAGATATTATTATCTTTGGAAGATAATTCTCCTATATAAAGGGTTGAATTTTCCACAAATTCAAAAAAGCCGCTATAGCCGCTACACCATATTCTACACTGCAGTTAGGAAGGATTTTTGGAAGCTTCGAAGGAAGTTTGAAGATTGAAGGAAGGAAGTTCAGAGCTTTGTGATAGCTTTTGAGGGACTTGTAAGACTTTCTTAGATTCCCTTTTGGTTTTATTGTCTTGTTGGATTTGTGATCCAAGGAACGCTGATTTGTTTAATATTTGATTAAGTTAGTGAAACCTTTTTCTTAAGGTTTTTGTGTTCAAATATTCATTCCCTTCTCATATATTTGATTTTTGCTTTCATGATGATGAGTGGCTAATTTCCTTGTGCGATTCTAGGGTGATTGGCTGAAAGTTGTGGGAAAGACGATTATAGAATGATCTTAATCCCAGTAGGACCCTGAAAGCTCGAGTCTTTAACCTTAACCCTGGAACATCTCGCTCAGTCGATGAGCATCTTGGCTGGGGTGGAACTTGACTAACCGAGGTGACCCTTTCTAATCAAAAACTGAGAGTTAAGTGTTAGACTTTGCCAAATCTTATTCTTATTACACGTTTCCTGGTTCAATGCAAGCCTAGGATGAGACTTACCCGGTGATTCCTTTGTTTGTTTACCTAAGATCATAAGTGTAGGTAATAAAGGTTTATCCTTTATTGGGGTTTGAGTGTGCCTTCATCCCATCTTTGTGAGTTAGCCTGAGACTTACCCGGTAAAGGTTGATTATATTCCCTTAGGTGGTATGTTGGTTTGAGATTATAATTCTTTTTTTTAGTACCTTGAGACTTACCCGGTAATAGGTTCTTTGGTTTGGGATAGTGAGTAGTGAGACTTACCCGGTAATCTATTCCCTCTTTAGAAACACCTTCCCTTTGCAAAATCTCAGTTTTGTCTGCTTTATCGTGAGATCTTGAGTTGGAACCACAATTAGATGCTTTAATCCCTAGAATTTGCATATTCCCCTTATTTGAACTTATTATCATATTTTGATTGCTTTAATCGCTTTTGCGGTTATTAGTTGCATTGACAACCTATACTTGCTTTGTTTCACCTAAGTACCTGAGATCGACATCCCGAAATTCTTGCTTTTACTATAATTGATCCGTACACTGCGGGTTCGCATCCTTGTTACTGAATTTTCGGAACCTTTCTTGTCCCGAATCTACAAGTCAAATTCTTGGAGGAGAAGGATCCGCCGAATGAGGCGAGGCTTGGCATTCTTCTTTGTGAGGAGATAACGGATCGCAACATGATCCGTGTATACAATGATCTTTGCTCAAACAAGATATGATCGGAACTTCTCAAAGGCATACACCACCGCTAGCAACGCCTTCTCGGTTGTGGCATAGTTGAGTTGGGCATCATCTAGCGTCTTGCTAGCGTAGTAGATGACATATGTAAGCCCATCTTTCTTTTGTCCTAAAACAGCCCCAACGACCACATCACTCGCATCACACATTATTTCAAATGGTAAGCTCCAATCCGGAGGTTGCATGATAGGGGCAGAGATCAAAGCATCCTTCAACCTACAAAATGCTTCAAGACAATCTTTGGAGAAAACAAACTCAACATCCTTCATTAGTAGGTTAGTGAGAGGCTTAAAAATTTTATTGAAATCCTTTATAAACCTCTGGTAAAAACCGGCATGCCCTAAGAAACTCCTTACCCCTTTCACCAAGGTAGGTGGTGGCAACTTCTCTATTGTTTCTATATTTGCTCTATCAACCTCAATGCCTCGGTGGGATACCAAGTGTCCCAACACCATGCCTTCACTCACCATGAAGTGTCATTTCTCCCAATTCAACACAAGGTTAGTTTCCTCACATCTCTTCAACACCAAAGACAAGTTAGCCAAGCAATTATCAAATGAAGAGCCATACACCGAGAAATCATCCATAAACACCTCCATAATATTCTCAATATATTCAGAAAAAATAGCCATCATAAACCTTTGAAAGGTTGCGGGTGCATTACACAACCCAAATGGCATCCTCCTATATGCAAATGTTCCCCAAGGACAAGTAAATGTTATTTTCTCTTGGTCATCCATGTGAATAGGGATTTGATAGAACCCACTATAGCCATCTAGGTAAAAAAAATGTGAATGTTGAACTAACCTTTCTAGCATTTGGTCAATAAAGGGAAGAGGGAGTGATCTTTGCTAGAGGCCACATTAAGCTTCCTATAGTCAATACAGATTCTCCACTCCGTAACCTTCCTAGTTGGGATAAGTTCATTGTTCTCATTAGTTACTACGGTCATACCACCCTTCTTAGGAATAACATGTACGGGACTAACCCATTTACTATCCAAAATCGGGAAAATGATTCCCGCATCTAGCAATTTTAGGATCTCTTTCTTGACTACCTCTTTCATAATAGGGTTCAATCTTCTTTGAGGTTCAATTGAAGGTTTATGGTTGTCTTCCATCAAGATTTTATGCATGCATAAGGAAGTTTAATGCCAACTAAGTCATCAATGGTGTAACCAATAACTCTCCTATGCAATTTCAATTCATTCAACAATCTATCAAGCTCATCATCATTCAAAGATGCATTTACAATCACGGGATAAGTAGAATTTGAACCAAGGAAAGTGTACTTTAAATGAGAAGGGAGAGGTTTGAGATCAAGTTTAGGAGGACCTTTATCGGTTGGATGTGATCCAAATAGCTCCACATTAGATGAATCCAAAGCTATTGAAGATTCTCCAAGACTCTTTGAAGCTTGATGAACAACTAAAGGGCTTTTTGGAGAAACCACGGGCAAAACCACAACCTCTGGCACAACCACGGGCGTGGAATTGGAAGAACTGGCACAAATGGACATTGCAGAGAGTTCCACGGTTGAAACCACGGGTGTGGTTCTTGGTGCCTGGCCGTGGTTTTCTCTGTATTTCAACACTCCTTCGTGAACATCAATTTCAGCACTTGTCTCCTTTTCTAATGTATCCAAAGCTCGGATTTCTTCATTGTAAGCTTCCTCAACTCCTTCCTCCATGATACTCAAGCTAAGATCCTTCTCAAGTGGATCCTTGATCAAGATCGAGCTCACAACTTCTCTAGACTCCTCTTCCTCAACAATGTTGAAGACATCTTCACCAAAGGCTGACCCCTTCATCATTGTGGACAGCTTGAACTTGATATTTTCCTCTCCTATATTGAAGGAGAGGGTCTTATTTTTGCATTCCACTAAGCATCCAGATGTGGATAAGAATGACCTTCCTAAAATGATAGGAACCGGGTAGTCCACCGGGATGTCCAAAATAACAAAATCGATTGACACATAGAACTTCCCAAGCTGAACCGGTATGTCCTCTAGGATCCCTACGGGGTGAGTGATGGATCAGTCCGCCATGTAGAGGGTCATTTTGACCGGCTTCGGTTCTCCTAACCCAACCTTGTTGCAAAGTGCAAGCGGGATAATGCTTACACTTGCTCCAAGGTCACATAGGGCTTCATATTGCACTTCTCCAACTCCAATTGGCACACAAAAAGATCCCGGATCCTGCAGCTTAGGAGGCATCTCCTCCCTCATAGTTTGTATCAACTCGGAAGATCTCTTTGTCATCCTCACTTCCCCATACTCCTCCAACTTCCTCTTGTTGGAGAGTATCTCCTTCAAAAACTTTCCATAGGCCCGCATACCTAGAATAGCATCCATGAACGGAATGTTAATATGCAATTTAGACATTAGTTTAAGGAATTTACCGACATGTTTATCTAAACGAGCCCTTGCTCGTGATTGTGGGAATGGTAGTGGTGGCTTGTATGGAGGAGGTGCCACATATGTTGGCTCATCATCTTTGCTCTTGCCTCCTTCTTGCAATGGTTCTTCCTCCACTACTACTTGCTTTCCCTTGTCATTCTCCCTTGGCGAGGGATCTTTCATGCTCAGCCCACTCCTTGTGGTAATGGCCAACACTTGGCCTCTTGGATTGTCCTCGGTTCTTTCGGGAAGCTTTCCTGGATCCCTTTGTGCTTCACCCGCCTTTTGGAACACTTGTGCTTTTAGCACCTTTTGAGCCTTAGAAATGGATGTCACCGTGCTCTCAAGTCCACTCAACCTTCCTAGCAATTGTTCAAACATCAATTCGGTTCTATCCTTTGGAGGTTGAGAAAATTCGGGTGGAGGCTCTTGTTAAGCCTTCGGTGGTGGTGTTGCGCTTGTGGAAGCGGGAGGGTTCAAGGCACCATCCGGGATAGAATAGGAGAACCTGGGATGGTTGTGATTAGACGGGTAATTGTTGTATTGCCGGCTGTTGTTGTTGAAATTCCTAGGGCCTTGGTAGTTGTTGAAATTTCCCCTTCCCATGTAGTTAATATCCTCTTCTTTGGAAGCCAAGTTGGCTTGAACTTGAGGATTTTCTTGAGTCTTTAAGGTTGTGGTACACAACTCCCTCAAGGACTTAAGCTCATTGTTGATTGCATCAAAATTGTAGTTGCTCATGGTGACTTCACTTACTTCATATGCTCCCGGTTTCCTCCCATCACTCTTCCTATGAGAGTACTTCTCTATCACCAAGGCTTGCTTCTCTACAAATGTAATATCCGGAATTTTTATTCCGTTTAATTCCGAATCAATTCGGACTTCGAGCCGTTGACGGTTTCCCATTCTATCTAGTATTTCTTTCTTCACAAATTTTATCATTTTATGTAGAATTTAATTCACATAAAATGATAGAATTATATCAAACCCTAATTCTTATAATTTTTTATCATTTTATGTAGAATTTAATTCACATAAAATGATAGAATTATATCAAACCCTAATTCTTATAATTAATCCTTAACGATGACTTTAGATGAGATCATGACAAGACTGAGACGAGACTGTGACAAAGCTGTGACAAGATCATGACAGAGCTGAGACGAGGTCATGACGAAGCCCGACAACTATGTGACGAAGTCATGCATGGGCCTGACAAAGCCATGCCGAGTTTTTGACAACCTCAGCCCACTCTTATTTTTACCTTGTTTCAGCCCAGCCTTTACCTTACCTCAACCCACATTCCTTTGCTCCAGCCAGCGTGGTCCTTGGGAAAGAACTCGGCCCAACACGTCCAGCAGCAGCCCAGCACGCCCTGCAGCAGCCCATGAGCGAACTGTAGCTGACAACAGCAACTTCCTTCCGGCATGCCTTGCAGTTCCTCTCTCCAGCCCAAGAACAATCAATCCGGGCCCAACTAGAAGAGCAACAACGTGACCAACGTCTTCAGCATAGACGCTTCAATTTCCGTAACTCCTCCACAATCATCGCAACAGCGTTTAACTTCCTTCTGAACACAGCCACGTTCCCATTCTTTTGTCTACATTCTGAATTCATCTCTCCTCCGTTCTTCCTTCTGCAGCAAAACGTTACTTACGATCGATCTCCTCGACAACACCAAGAGTGGCACCAGAAACCTCCTGCACAAGTGATCGACCAAGTAAAGCTTCCTACCCTTACCTCCTTCTGTCTTCTGCGAGTTGAATTGATAGCCCTAGACTTTATGTACACGAGAAGGCAGCAGCGAGCACCCTTCTGCGACCCAGTCGAGCCGAGTAACCTGCACAAGAGTCTCGTCCCTAGGCTCTCCTTCCCTCCCTGCAGGTGAGTGCGTCTCTACTTAGGGTACTCATCTGTTTTTGTCGACCCAAATTTGTCGAGTCTCACCTCAGTCTCCTCTATACCCGGATAGGGAAGGGCTACCTTTGTATGACGTGGGAACCGGGTGAATCAAGGGAACCTCATCCGAATCTGATTGCCGGAAACTTTAATCCATTTCTACTGCAAGAGTTAAGCCTCCCTCATATTTCTAGTTAACCATTTCTTTCCTGAGAGTAAGTGTGTAAGTGTATACATAGGAGTAATGGTAGGTATTCTTGTGTGTTCTCTGAGAGAGAGTAAATCCAAGGAGGGAGTGTAGTAGTAAAGCTTGGTTAATGCCCTCCTGAAATGTTAACATCATGACTACTGGACTGCAAGAGAAGTAGATTAGGCTACCACAGAAAAACCGAAGTGAAGAGTTGCTTTAAAATTCAGATTTTAGGTTTAGAAACTGACCATCTTGTAGATCAATGTTAAGGAGTTAGGTTGAAGATCCACCGTTGAATTTTTAATAGGTAATAGGTGGATATATGTAATTTCCTGTGTCAAAATTTGAAAATAAATGAACGGTCGGATTATAAGTTATAAGACTCCAAAGTAGGGAAGTTGAGCTGTTTTTCAAGAGTAAAATTTTGACTAAGTATGGAACATTTTTAGTGATGTAACCAACTTTAAAGATTTTTGTAGAAGTGATAGCTGAAAAGTTTTAAGAAATTCTGCTTGCTAGGAGTGGATGAGATATCATAGGTGATCTAGGGAATTATTTCGGAAATTTTATAAGTTTATTCGAATTTTATAGCTGAAAAGAGTAAGAGATGTCCTGAAAAGCAAAATCCTTGCCACGAGATCTTCGCATACACCTAAAGAGTAAGAGATGTCCTGAAAAGCAAAGACACAAACCAAAAGAGATCAAAAGCAACAAGAAAGATCTACACTATAAACAATCACAAAAAATGACTCGACCTAGACCTAGTCCCCGACAACGGCGCCAAAAACTTGTCACGCTAGAAACGTGTAGCACAAAAAGCTTTACAATTTATAAACTCGATATATTTCTCTTAACTCCTAGCGAACCCGCAGTGTACGGGACGTTTGTAGTAGGGATAGTATTCCGAGGTCGAACACAAAGACTAAGGTGAAATCAAGTCAAACAATGGTCATAGATAGTGTGGATCTAGTCTAAGAAAAGGTCAAGGAACAAAGAAATGAAAATCTCGATATTTTTGGTTGGTTTTTATGGTGATCAAGCAAAGATCACAAATCAAGCAAGATAATAAAACAAACTAACAACTCAAGCTAGCAAGGTAAACAAGTAACACAAGCACAAAATATGTGATAAAAGAGAGAAAAGTGGATTCTAGAGGTCAAGATTTCCGGTTATGGCATTGGACTCAAGGTTCTAAAGATTCCAAGGACAAGGCTGCGGTGTTGGGAAAGGGTGTTTCACTAATGGAAGCAATTACCGGGTAGGTCTCTTACTTCACTAATCCCGCATCAAACTCCTATTACCGGGTAAGTCTCAAGGAGGTAAAGTAGGGAATTCTACACAAACCGGACACTACTTCAGTGGCAAACCTCTCCTTACCGGGTAAGTCTCGAAAAAAGTAAGTCTCAAGCAATAATCCTAGCACACTCAATCCAATAGCGGCTTGTGAGGCTCACTACTACCTAGAATTCATCATCTTAGGTATCTAAGATCGGAAATCATCCGGTAGATCTCTTCCCTCACTTAGGTTGATAGCATTAGGTGATCCTAAGCTAAATTAAGCTTAATAAACACTAGGATTTCAACAACCTAACACCCTAACATACAGATTCATCAATTAAAGAGCAACAGAGAGGAAAATCGGGTGGATCATGGAAAAATCGGCCGATTTGACTGAAGAACAGCCCGGCTTTTTCCTTCTGGAATGGGTTTCGTGCATACAAATCATCCTAAACTAACATATAAGTCCATCCTATCATCACCCAAGCCATAACAATCAATCCATCACTCCAGAATCACAATAAACTAGCCAATAATATGCATATCAAGATCCAAAATCATCACACAAGCATACATGGTTTTCATAGATGGATGATGAAAGATAAGCAAGTAAAAACAATAAATCTCAGCTGAATCTAAGTTTTAGCAAGACTTACAACCCTTCAATTGAGGTTCCAAAACGTTCCTAACAATCCTTGCAATAGTTCTTCAATCAAAGACTCCAAAAATCACTCAAAATCACTCAAAACCTCACTATCACTCTAAGTTTGGTGTTCTTCTTCTTCCTTCAATTTGAGAGAGTTTTTCTTCTTCTCCAAGTCTATCCCCAATGGAATGAGCTGTGAATGAGAGAATGTGGGAGAGAAGACTCCTCAACAACAGCTTGCAGGTCCACTTATATTCTCCACCAAGAGCAAGGCCGGATCAAGAGATCGTGGGACACGTGGCTTAAGCTGTTGAAGGCCAAAAAATCGACCCAGTCAGGAAAATCGGCCAATTTTATTGAGTGATGGTCCGATTTTCTTCAACAGAAACATGTTATGATCGTCTAGCCATGAGTTGCTCCATTGCTTGCACCAATAGTGGTCTTTGTGTCCTTTGTTGCTCCAATTATGCTCCTTCAAAGCTTTAGATGTGTACACCATGAGGCTTGACCCTCGAATGCATCGGTTAATGTCCAAAAGACCCCCGAAAAACCTACAACCCCGACAAAAGCTCGTGTAGACGTCTTTTCTAGAATTATGCATGAAATGAGTGTAAACGCCGTGAACTAATGCCAAAACCGTGCATGAATAATGGGAAAAACTATCTAAATGTATGCCTATACTAACGTCATATATCACGTTATCAAAATACCGCATACTTAAGATTTGCTCGTCCCCGAGCAAGATCCAACTATAGACTAAGAGATGACATGATTTATGCATGCAGAAAAACAACAAAATCTTTTTGGAATTGTGCTTCTAACATTGGATCACCTTCATATTCATGTTTCATAGCAATGGACAAGCAATCATGCATAAAATGAATGAAGGCATGGAAAGACAATTATACTTAACTAGAAAGCATGCATGAGAGGTGAAAATGAAGAAGTCAAGATGATCATGAGTATGTCCAATCTAGATCACTAAGTCTTACACACATGCATTTAGGTCACAAGGACTTAGAAAAGAAGAGGCTAAGAAACGTTGTGATTAGGTGGAAATTTTTGGGTCATGTGATGCTAATCCGGGAAAGGAACTAACTCCACAATTTCGTTTTTGCTCAACTTCCCAACAAGTGTATAATTTTCTCCATCTTTTCTTTGTTTTCTTTTCTTTTTCACTTATTTTTGAGACAATGGCATTGGTGTACAAAAGCCGAAACCTTGGTGATTAGCCGTCCTCGGGCTTTTTTATTTTTCGAGGTGCATCCACACCGGGCACACATACCAAAACTCGTTAGGACTATCGGTTTATTTGACTTTGGCAAGGCACAAACACCCGATTATGTGAATGGTGCCGAGTTACTCGTCATTTAAACCAACGTCCCCAAACCTATATTTTTTTTCTACACTTTTCACAACAAATTCAGCACTTCATTCACATCATTCATTCATCAACAACTTCACCCCACACTTGCTTTTTACACACATCAACACACTAGCATGCTCCTAGTCCCGGATGGGTCAAAAGAGGTAAAATTTTTCATCAATTGAGGTGCTCAAACAACATGATCAAGATGAGAGGTGGAGAAAGATGAATTTCCTTAATCACTCCTAAATGATGTGCAAGAACTAGCATGTAATTTTGACTTTCAATCCTCAATCCAATCAAGGCAAGCATTCATGATCACAATTCACGCATGGGATTCAAGATAAGTACTTCAAGTCCACATATGCATACATCAATTCAACACATAAGGCTATCCATAGCCAATTCACAAGACAATTTCATCATAAGGGTCATTCCCAAGCTTAGAAGTACTAAAAATTTTTAAAAATTTCTGATTTTTTTTGGATTTTTTCGAAATATGTATGTACAGTGCAAGACATAATGAAACATGTGACAATATTAAACTATCCTAGATGCTAATTATGCAAGTGATCATGAAAACCCCACCCCATACTTAGAAACACATTGTCCCCAATGTGCAAACTAAATAAAGAAGTGAAAGAGAGTCCTCACAATGTAAAATTGGTGATGCTTTGGTATTTCGGTTCACATCGAATGATGATGGTGGATGATCGATCAAGGATGGTAGAGAGCTCTTTGATGTTCATTATGGTGTCGGAACCTGCGCTTGGCACCGCAAGCCGTCCAAGTTCCACGTCAGCTCCACCCATGCTTGATTGGAGATCATCACTTTCCTTGACAGAAGGAAAAATTGGCCCATAACCCAGGAAAATCGGCCGATTTCGTGCAAGAACAGTCCGATTTTCCTGGGTGCTTTCTTCCTTGTCCATGTGCTCGGATCTTGCACCTTCTTCTCAACGGTTCCATGAGGTTTTCACATGACCTCCAGCATCTCATCACACATGACAACAACAAGATGTAGCACCCAAAAACACAAAAGAAAAACGAAGCACACCAAGAGTAAGATCAAACAAAAGCAAGAAAAACAAAAGGGAAAAATATGTAACAATGGGTTGCCTCCTATTAAGCGCTTCTTTAAGGTCATTAGCTTGACCAAATTCAGGAGCGTTTCACTCAAGGTGAAGTGGAGCAATCACTTCCACCGGGGCTTCCGGGATGTACTTCTTCAAACGGTGCCCATTCACCTTAAAGTTACCACAATGATCTCCTCCTATCTCCACCGCTCCATGAGGAAAGACCTTCCTCACAACATAGGGACCCGTCCATCTTGATTTGAGCTTTCCGGGGAAGAGCCGCAGCCTCGAGTTGAAGAGAAGTACTAAGTCACCCTCATTCAACTCCTTTGGGATGAGGCGCTTGTCATGCCAATGCTTGGCCCTCTCCTTGTCGATCCGGGCATTCTCATAAGCAACCAACCGGATCTCCTCAAGAGCGTTCATGTCTAGCAACCGCTTCTCACCGGCCTCCTTGAGGTCAAAATTCAACCACCTTATAGCCCAATATGCTCTATACTCCATCTCTACCGGAAGGTGGCAAGACTTGCCATAGACTAACTTGTAAGGAGTGGTGCCAATCGGTGTCTTGAAAGCGGTTCTATATGCCCACAAAGCATCATCGAGCTTCATAGCCCAATCTTTTTTCGTCCTAGAGACCGTCTTCTCAAGTATCCGTTTTATCTCCCGGTTGGAGATCTCCACTTGGCCACTAGTTTGGGGATGGTAAGGTTTTGCCACCTTATGAGTCAGCCCATACTTAGCCAAAAGTGCTCCAAAGTTCCTATTAGTGAAGTGCTTCCCTCCATCACTTATGATCACCCTTGGTGTTCCAAACCTAGGGAAGATCACTCGGTTGAAGAACCGTGATAACACGATTTATGACTTAGTTTAAGGTAATCATTTAGATAGAACTCTCGCTCATTCACGCATGGTTTAGCACTAGTTCATAACGTTTGCACTCAATTTACGTATTTTGTCGAGATAGACGTCTACACGGACTTGTGCATTGCTTTGTAGGTATTTTGGGAGATTTAGGAGCTAAAACGATACGTTCGAGGACCGTTCATCAAGACGACACACCCTCGGACTCATTAGGATGCAAGCTAAAGGCTAAGAAGGACTCATGGAACCTTGCCAACACAAACCATGCACCAAATCGAAGCTTAATGATCAAAGGCAAGCTGAAGCACAAAAATCACGGTTCACTGACAAATCACGGCCGTGATTCTGCCCGTGGTTTTTGCCAGGTTTTCGTGACAGCTGTGCCACGATCTCTTGGCCAGCTCTTGCAAAGTTGTAGTATAAAAGTGGTCCTGCATTGGCTGAGAGAATCATCTTGGAGCAGCTCTCCATTATCCACTATCATCCAATCAAAATATTCTCTCAACAAGAAGATTCCTTGGAAGAAGGAGGTAGAAGGAAGCTACCATTGGAGAAGAGCTTGATTGGAAGAGGAGAAGAGACACCATTGGTAGACCTAGAGAGCTTTTGTAGTGAAGAATTTCGGATTCAAATTCTAGAGTTGTATGAACCATTTGAACCTTCTTTAAGAAGGATTGTGAGTTATTCTAATTCCATTTTCAGCTTGGTTTTGTTTTAGTTCACTTGTTTATCTCTTTCTCTTAATTATCTTGCAAATGGATGCCATGATTTTATGTTTGATTATTTCGATTTCTATTATGAATGTTTTAGGCTAAATAGATGTGGTTCTAGGGTAAGGAAAGTATGGTTATGGCTAGGGCTATGATAGGATGGACGTAGATTTACCTTTGGATGACTTGTGTGCATAAACGTAGTTTCTGTTAGGAATCACGGCCAGTTCTTGCCAAACCACGGCCGTGGAAAGGTAGAACAAACCGGGATCTTACCTGGTTCGATGAATCTAGTCTTAGATTGTTAGAATGTTGAAATCATAAGTGTTTGTTGAGTTAAATCTATCCTAGGGTGACCTAGTGTTAGCAACTAAGTGTTAGGAGAGACTTATCCGGTAATCCTTGCTCTTAGATCTCAAAGATGACAAACCCTAGGTAGTGGTGAGCCTCATAAGCCGCCATTGGATTAAGTGTGCTAGGATGGTTGTTTAGGACTAACCCTTCCTAGACTTACCCGGTAAGGATAGGTTAGATCTCTAGTTAACAATCCGGTTTGTGTAGAATTCCGTCCCTTAAGTTCTTAGAGACTTACCCGGTGATGAGACTTTAGGGATGGCCTAGTGGACCATGAGACCTACCCGGTGATTGATCCCAATCTAGAAACACTTAACCCCAACATATCATAGTTAATCCAAGGAAAGAATAGATAGCTTGAGTCCTATGCCATAACCGGAACTTCCAACCCCTAGAATCCGCTTCTCTATCTTTGATCTATATCTCGTTTATTCTTGTCTAGTTGGTTTGATTGTGTTGATTTGTTAGCATAGTTGATTTGTTTATTTTGCATGTTAGTGATCTTTGATTGATCACCTAAAAACCAACCAAAAACATTGTGTTTTCTATTTCTTTATTTCTTTCTCTCTTCTTGACATAGATCTTCACTAGACTTAATCACAAATTGAAATCAATCTCACCTTAGTCTTTGTGTTCGACCTCGGAATACTATCCCTACTACAAACGTCCCGTACACTGCGGGTTCGCTAGGAGTTAGGATGAATATAACGAGAATATGAATTTAAAACCATTTGGGTATCACATCCTGAGCGTAACAAGTTTTTGGCGCCGTTGCCGGGGACTAGGTCTAGATTGAGTCTATTTTGTGATTGTTTATTAGTGTAGATCTTTCTTGTTGCTTTTGATCTCTTTTTGGTTTGTGTCTTTGCTTTTCAGGACATCTCTTACTCTTTAGGTGTATGCGAAGATCTCGTGGTAAGGATTTAGCTCCATTCGATCCCGAACCGGAGAAAACCCTTAGATCTAGATCCAAGAGCATCAAAAAGGGAAAAGAGATGGCCGAAAGAGATCTCCAAGCTGAATTGGATGAGGCTTTAGAGCAAATTAGGATAAGGGATGAAGCTTTGGAGAATGAAAGGAGACTTGCCAATGAGAGGCAAGAGGCGGCTAGGAGGGAGATTGAGGAGATTAGGCAAGCTCTTGTGCAAATGGAGCTTAACCGTCAACAACCTCCTCCACCTCCACCACGACTACAGCCGGCGGCGGTGAATATTAGGGTTGTGCCCATTGCTATGGAAGAGCCACAAACGTTTGGGCAACGTATGGATCCGGCACAAAGAGCACACCGTCCGGGTGTGAACTTAGGAGATCCCGCAGCCCATGATTACGAGCTCCGCCCTCAAGTTCTACAAATGATCCGGCATAATCAATTTGGAGGGATGGAAGGAGAGTCTCCTCATCAACACTTGATGAATTATGAGATCATGATGGAGACTCTTAGACCGCCAAGATTGGAGAGCAACAACCATAAGCCTAGGGCTTTTTCCTTCTCTCTTAAGGATAAAGCCTTGGCTTGGTATCAATCTATTCCACAAGGGCGAGTTGGTACTTGGGAGGAGATGACAACAGATAACACGATTTATGAGCTAGGTTTAAGTAGTCATTTAGATAGATTTATCACTCATCCATGCATGGTTTAGCATTAGTTCACGACGTTTTGCACTCAACTCATGTATTTTGTCGAGATAGACGTCTACACGGACTTGTGCGTGTTTTATAGGTATTTTGGGAGATTTAAGAGCTTAATTGATGCATTCGAGAATCAATCCTCGAGATGACGCACCTCCGGGATCATTAGGATGCAAACTAGAGGCTAAGGAGGACTCATGGAGCCTTGCAACACAAGCCATGCATCAAATCACAACTTAATGATCCAAGGCGAAGTTTCTGGAGCAAATCATGGTTCATTGGCACAAACCACGGCCGTGATTCTACCCGTGGATTTTGCCAGATTCTTGTGACAGCTGTGCCACGACTCTCATGGCCAGCTCATGCAAAATTTGTTATAAAAGTGGTCCTTCATTGGCTGAGAAAAGCATCTTGGAGCAGCTCTCCATTATCCACTATCATCCAATCAAAAATACTCTCTCAAGAGGAAGAAGGAAGAAGAAGGAAGTAAAAGGAAGACACCATTGGAGAAGAGCTTGAAGGAAGGAGAAGAAGACACACCATTGATAGACTTAGAGAGCTTTGTAGTGAAGAATTTCGGATTCAATTTCTAGAGTTGTATGAACCATTGGAACCTTCTTTAAGAAGGGTTGTGAGTTATTTCTAATTCCATTTTCAGCTTGGTTTGGTTTTAGTTCACTTGTTCATCTCTTTCTCTTCATTATCTTGCAAATGGATGTCATGATTTTATGTTTGATTGTTTCGATTTCTATTATGAATGTTATAGGCTAAATAGATGTGGTTCTAGGGTAAGGAAAGGATGGTTATGGTTAGGACTATGATAGGATGGACTTAGATTTACCTTTGGATGACTTGTGTGCATGAACGTAGCTGCTGTTAGGAATCACGGGTAGTTCTTACCAAACCACGGCCGTGGAAAGGTAGAACAAACCGTGATCTTACCTGATTCGATGGATCTAGCCTTAGATTGTTAGAGTGTTAAAATCCTAAGTGTTTGTTGAGTTAAATCTATCCTAGGGTGACCTAGTGTTAGCAACTAAGTGTTATGAGAGACTTATCCGGTAATCCTTGCTCTTAGATCTTAAGATGACAAACCCTAGGTAGTGGTGAGCCTCATAAACCGCCATTGGATTAAGTGTGCTAGGATGGTTGTTAAGAACTAACCCTTCCGAGACTTACCCGGTAAGGATAGGTTAGATTTCTAGGTAACAATCCGGTTTGTGTAGAATTCCTATCCTTAGGTTCTTAGAGACTTACCCGGTAATGAGACCTTAGGAATGGACTAGTGGACCATGAGACCTACCCGGTAATTGATCCCAATCTAGAAACACTTAACCCCAACATATCATAGTTAATCCAAGGAAAGAATAGATAGCTTGAGTCTTATGCCATAGCCGGAACTTCCAACCCCTAGAACCCACTTTTCTATCTTTGACCTATATCTCGTTTTATCTTGTTTAGTTTAATTGATTGTGTTGATTTGTTAGCATAGTTGATTTGTTTATTTTGCATGATTAGTGATCTTCGATTAATCACCAAAAACCAACCAAAAACAATTGAGATTTTCATTTTCCTTATTTCTTTCTCTTTTCTTAACCTAGATCTTCACTAGTCTTAATCATAAATTGAATCAATCTCTCCTCAGTCTTTGTGTTCGACCTCGGAATACTATCCCTACTACAAACGTCCCGTACACTGCGGGTTCGCTAGGAGTTAGGATAAATATAACGAGAATATAAATTTAAAACCATTGCGTATCACACATCCTGAGCGTGACAAGTTTTTGGCGCTGTTGCCGGGGACTAGGTCTAGATTGAGTCTATTTTGTGATTGCTTATTAGTGTAGATCTTTCTTGTTGCTTTTGATCTCTTTTTGGTTTGTGTCTTTGCTTTTCAGGACATCTCTTACTCTTAGATGTATGCGAAGATCTCGTGGCAAGGATTTAGCTCCATTCGATCCCGAACCGGAGAAAACCCTTAGATCTAGATCCAAGAGCATTAAAAAGGGAAAGGAGATGGCCGGAAGAGATCTCCAAGCTGAGTTAGATGAGGCTTTAGAGTAAATTAGGATAAGGGATGAAGCTTTGGAGAATGAGAGAAGACTTGCCAATGAGAGGCAAGAGGCAACTAGGAGGGAGATTGAGGAGATTAGGCAAGCTCTTGTGCAAAGAGAGCTTAACCGTCAACAACCTCCTCCACCTCCACCACAACCGCAGCCGGCGGTTAACATTAGGGTTGTGCCCATTGCTATGGAAGAACCACAAACGTTGGGGCAAAGAATGGATCCGGCACAAAGAGCACACCGTCCGGGTGTGAACTTAGGAGATCCCGCAGCCCATGATTACGAACTCCGCCCTCAAGTTCTTCAAATGATCCGGCATAATCAATTTGGAGGGATGAAAGGAGAGTCTCCTCATCAACACTTGATGAATTATGAGATCTTGATGGAGACTCTTAGACCGCCAAGATTGGAGAGCAACAACCATAAGCTTAGGGCTTTTTCCTTCTCTCTTAAGGATAAAGCCTTGGCTTGGTATCAATCTATTCCACAAGGGCGAGTTGGTACTTGGTAGGAGATGACAACCGAGTTTTTGACTAAGTTCTTCCCACCTTCCAAGACTACCGAGTTAAGAGGGAAGATCAATGCCTTCGTGATGAAGGATAGAGAGAGTTTGTTCAAGTCTTGGGAGAGATTCAAAGATCTTCTCCTAGATTGTCCACACCATGGCATACCGAAGATTGAGCTATTGGAGATCTACTTCAAGGGACTTGATGAAGATAGCCAATTCAAGCTCCAATCTCTTTCCGGTGGGACTTTCATGGAGAAGCATGTAGATGAAGCTTGGGAGTTTGTGGAGAAGCAAGCTCTAGTGATTGAGAAATACTCCCATAGGAAGAGTGAAGGGAGAAAGGCGGGAGCATATGAGGTGAGTGAGGTCACCATGAACAATTTCAAGCTTGACGCCATCAACAATGAATTGAAGTCCTTGAGGGAGTTGTGTGCTACGACTTTGAAGAATCAAGCAACTCCTCAAGTGCTTCCACAAGCCAATTTGTCTTCCAAGGAGGAGGATGTGAATTATATGGGAAGGGGCAACTACAACAACAACTACCAAGGCCCAAGGAATTTCAACAACAACCGGCAATTCAACAATTACCGGCCCAACCACAACCATCCCGGATTCTCTTACTCTAACCCGGATGGAGCCTTGAACCCTCCCGCTTCCACAAGCACAACTCCACCACCAAGAGCTTCACAAGAACCTCCACCCGGATTCACTCAACCTCCAAAGGATAGAACCGAAATAATGTTTGCGCAATTGCTTGGAAGGTTGAGTGGTCTTGAGAGCACCGTGACTTCAATCTCTGAAGCTCAAAAGGTTTTGGAAGCACAAGTGTTCCAAAAAGCGGGTGAATCCCATAGAGATCCGGGAAAGCTTCCCGGAAGGACCGAAGACAACTCAAGAGGCCAAGTGTTGGCTATCACAACGAGGAGTGCGTTGAGTATGAAAGATCCTTTGCCCAAGGACAATGCTAAGGGAAAGCAAGTAGTGGTAGAAGAGGGAAAGTTGCAAGAAGATGGAGGCAAGAGCAAAGATGTAGAGCCAACCTATGTGGCACCACCTCCATACAAGCCACCACTACCATTCCCACAATCACGAGCAAGAGCTCGCTTGGATAATCATTTTGGTAAGTTCCTTGAACTAATGTCTAAATTGCATATTAACATTCCGTTCATGGATGCTATTTTAGGAATGCCGTCATATGGCAAGTTCTTGAAAGAGATACTCTCCAACAAGAGGAAGTTGGAGGAGTATGGGGAGATAAGAATGACCAAGAAATCCTCGGAATTGATCCAAACAATGAAGGAGGAAATGCCTCCCAAGCTAAGAGATCTGGGCTCCTTTTGTGTCCCAATTGGAGTGGGAGATGTGAAGTATGAGGCCCTTTGTGATCTTGGGGCAAGTGTAAGCATCATACCGCTTGCACTTTGCAACAAGGTTGGGCTAGGAGACCCAAAACCGGTCAAGATGACCCTCTATATGGCGGACCGATCTATCACTCATCCGGTTGGGATCTTAGAAGACATCCCGGTGCAACTAGGAGGTTTTTATGTGCCAATCGATTTTGTTGTCTTGGATATTCCGGCGGACTATCCGGTGCCCATCATTTTAGGAAGACCTTTCCTAGCCACCTCCGGATGCATAGTGGATTGCAAGAATGGAACTCTCTCCTTCAACATTGGAGAAGAGAACGTCAAGTTCAAATTGTCTACAATGATGAAAGGGCCAACCCTTGATGAGGATGTTTTCAACATAGTCGAGCAAGTGGAATCTAGGGAAGTTGTGAGCTCGATCTTGATCAAGGATCCCTTGGAGAAGGTTCTTACCTTAAGTATGATGGAGGAAGGTGTTGAGGAGGCTTGCAATGAAGAGATCAAGGCCTTGGAAGCATTAGAAGAGGAGCCAAGAGTTGGATTTGAAGGCCACGAAGAGGTGTTGAACAGCTGCAAGTTCCACGGTCGAGATTTATGTTCCACGGCCGTCAAACTCTCTGGACAACTCCGGGAAGCAGGCTTGGCAAGAACCACGGCCGTGGAAGTTGAGCAAACCGTGGTTCCAGCCGTGGTTTTCCCTGGATCAGCCCTTGATGGTGATCAAGCTTCTAGGAGCCATGGGGAGTCTTCATTTGCTTTGGATTCATCTCATCCAACATTGTTTGGATCGTCTCCAATCGATAAAGGTCCTCCTAAACTTGAACTCAAACCCCTCCCCTCTCATTTAAAGTATGCTTTCCTTGGTGTTGATTCTACATATCCGGTGATTGTGAATGCATGCTTGAGTGATGATGAACTTGCTAAGTTGTTGCATGAACTAAGATTGCATAGGAAAGCCATAGGCTATACTATTGATGATTTTGTTGGCATTAAGCCTTCTTTGTGCATGCATAAGATAATGATGGAAGATAACCACAAACCCTCTATTAAACATCAAAGAAGATTGAATCCTATAATGAAAGAGGTAGTCAAAAAGGAAATCATTAAGTTGCTAGATGCGGGAATTATCTACCCTATTTCGGATAGTTAGTGGGTTAGTCCCGTTCATGTAGTACCTAAGAAGGGTGGGATGACCGTAGTGACTAATGAGAACAATGAACTAATCCCGACTAGGACGGTTACGGGGTGGAGGATGTGCATTGATTATAGGAAATTGAACATGGCCTCTAGGAAAGATCACTTCCCTCTCCCCTTCATTGACCAAATGCTAGAAAGGTTAGCTCAACACTCTCATTTTTGCTATCTAGATGGCTATAGTGGGTTCTTCCAAATCCCTATCCACCCCGATGACCAAGAGAAAACAACCTTTACATGTCCATGGGGTACTTTTGCATATAGGAGAATGCCATTTGGGTTGTGTAATGCACCCGCCACCTTCCAAAGGTGTATGATGGCTATCTTTTCGGAATACATAGAAAATATCATGGAAGTGTTTATGGATGATTTCTCTGTTTATGGTTCTTCCTTTGATAATTGCTTGGCTAACTTGTCACTAGTATTGCAAAGATGTGAGGAGACAAATCTTGTCTTGAATTGGGAAAAATGCCACTTCATGGTAAGTGAAGGCATTGTGTTGGGACACTTGGTGTCTAACCGTGGCATTGAGGTTGATAGGGCCAAAATTGAAACGATAGAGAAGTTGCCACCACCTACCTCGGTGAAAGGGGTAAGGAGTTTCTTAGGGCATGCCGGTTTTTAACGGAGGTTTATTCAAGATTTCTCTAAAATTTCTAAGCCTCTCACTAACCTACTAATGAAGGATGTTGATTTTGTCTTTTCCAAAGATTGTCTTGAGGCTTTTTGTAGGTTGAAGAACGCCTTGATCTCCACACCTATCATGCAACCTCCGGATTGGAGTTTACCATTTAAGATCATGTGCGATGCAAGCGATGTAGCCGTTGGGGCTGTTTTGGGGCAAAGGAAAGATGGGCGCACTCATGCCATTTATTATGCTAGCAAGACGCTAGATGATGCCCAACTAAATTATGCTACCACCGAGAAGGAGTTGCTAGCGGTTGTGTATGCATTTGAGAAGTTCCGCTCATATCTTGTTGGAGCGAAGGTCATAGTTTATACGGATCATGCTGCGATCCGTTACCTACTTACGAAGAAAGATGCCAAGCCTAGGTTGATTCGGTGGATCCTTCTTCTACAAGAGTTTGATTTGGAAATCCGGGACAAGAAGGGATCCGAGAACTCGGTGGCGGATCACCTTAGTAGACTCCCACCATTGGAGCTTGAAAAAGATGACATCCCGATTGATGATTCATTCCGGGATGAGCAATTGCAAATGGTGGAGGAATGCTTGTTCCAAGTATCTAGAGGAAGTGAGCCATGGTATGCCGACATTGTGAACTACTTAGTGTGTGAGAAAGTGCCTCCCGGTTTGACATATGCACAAAGAAAGAAGTTCTTCAACGATGTGAGGCACTACTATTGGAGTGAACCACTTCTATTCAAGAGAGGGCCGGATGGAATGTTTAGAAGATGCATACCGGAAGATGAAGTGGAGAGTGTGATCCGGCATTGTCACTCCTTACCATGTGGAGGCCATGCTAGCTCACACAAAACGTGTGCAAAGGTATTGCAATCCGGTTTTTATTGGCCTAACTTGTTTAAAGATGTGCAAGGTTTTGTAGCGGCATGTGATGCTTGCCAAAGGACGGTCAACATCTCAAGGAGGAATGAAATGCCCTTGAACAACATCCAAGAAATCGAAATATTTGATGTGTGGGGTGTGGACTTCATGGGACCATTCCCTTCTTCATGTGGAAATCTCTACATCCTATTGGCAATGGACTATGTGTCGAGATGGGTGGAGGCGATCGCCTCTCCTACAAATGATGCCAAAGTGGTGGTGCGGTTCTTCAACCGAGTGATCTTCCCTAGGTTTGGTACACCAAGGGTGATCATTAGTGATGGAGGGAAGCACTTCACAAATAGGAACTTTGGAGCGCTTTTGGCTAAGTATGGGGTGACTCATATGGTGGCGACACCTTACCATCCCCAAACTAGTGGCCAAGTGGAGATCTCCAACCGGGAGATCAAGGCCATTCTTGAGAAGACGGTCTCTAGGATGAGAAAATATTGGGCTATGAGGCTCAACGATGCCTTATGGGCATATAGAACCGCCTTCAAGACACCGATTGGCACCACTCCTTACAAGTTGGTCTATGGCAAGTCTTGCCACCTTCCGGTAGAGATGGAGCATGGAGCTTATTGGACCATTAAGTGGCTAAATTTTGATCTCAAAGAGGCAGGAGAAAAGAGATTGCTTGAATTGAACGCCCTTGAGGAGATCCGGTTGGATGCTTATGAGAATGCCCGAATTTACAAGGAGAGAACCAAAAGGTGGCATGACAAGAGGATCATCCCCAAGGAGTTGAGTGAAGGAGATCTTGTCCTTCTCTTCAACTCAAGGCCAAGGCTCTTTCCCGGAAAGCTCAAATCAAGATGGACCGGGCCATATGTAGTGAAGAAGATCTTTCCCCATGGAGCTATTGAAATTGGAGGGGATCATTGTGAAAACTTTAAGGTGAATGGGCACCGGTTGAAGAAGTATATCCCGGGAACTCCGGTGGATATGATTGCCCCACTTTACCTTGAGTAGACGCCCCCGAGTATGGTCAAGCTAATGACCTTAAAGAAGCGCTTGGTGGGAGGCAACCCATTGGTAACGTTTTTCCCCTTTCTTGTTTTGCTTTTGTTTTAGATTTTTCTATCTTTGTGTGTTTTGTCTACTTTGTGTGTGTGCTAGAGCATTAGTGGCATTGGAAGCCTTGCTTGACATAGGAATGATGATGATGAACCCCTCATCAATTATGGGTGGAGCGGACGCGGAACTTGGACGGCTGGCGGTGCCTAGCGCGGGTCCCGACGCCTTGATGAACACTTAGAGCTCTCTACCATGGTTGATAGGATCATCCAACATCGATTCACTTGAGAAATCCCAAATACCGAAGCAAACCATTTTACATTGTGAGAACCTTCTTTCACTCTTCTTTACTTCATTTACACATTGGGGACAATGTGTTTCTAAGTATGGGGTGGGGTTTGCATGATCCTTTGCATGATGAGCATCTAGGATAGTTTAAAATCTTCACATGTCTTGCATTGTACATACATATTTCGAAAATTCCAAAAAATCAGAAAATTTAAAATTTTTTTGTGCTTTCTAGGCTTGGATATGACCCTAATGATGAACCTTGTCTTGTGGATTGGCTATGGATGGCCTCATGTGTTAAATTGATGAATGCATATGTGGACTTGAAGTACTTCTCTTGAATTCTATGAATGATTGGTGATCATGATGTTTGCCTAAAATGGATTGAGTATCGAAGATCGAAATTACATGATAGTTCTTGCATACCATCTAGGAATGAATGAGGCAATTCATCTTTCTCTACTTCTCATCTTGACCATGATTGTTTGAGCACCTCAATTGAGATAAATTTGACCCCTTTTGACCCATCCGGGAATAGGAGCATGTTAGTGTGTTGATGTGTGAAAAAGCAAGTGTGGGGTGAAGATGTTAATGAAAGAATATCATGCATAAAATGCTGAATTTATTGTGAAAGTGTTGCCAAAAATATAGGCTTGGGGACATTGGCTTAAATGACAAGTAACTCGGTACACTTCACATAATCGGGTGTTGGTGTCTTGCCAAAGTCAAATAAACCAATAGTCCTAACGAGCTTTGGTATGTGTGCCCGGTGTGGATGCACCTCGAAAACTAAGAAAAAGCCCGAGGACGGCTAATCACCAAGGTTTCGGCTTTTGTACACCAATGCCATTGTCTCAAAAATAAGTCAAAGAAAAGAAAAGAAAAGAAGGAAAAGATAGAGAAAAATATACACTTGAGGGAAGTTGATCGAGGACAAGATTGTGGAGTTAGTTCCATTCCCGGATTAGCATCACATAACCTAGAAAAATCCCCACCTAATCACAACGTTTCTTAGCCTTTTATTTTACAAGACCTTATGACCTATTTGCATGTTTGTAAGACTTAGTAATCTAGATTGGATATGCTCTTGATCTTCTTGGTTTCTTCATTTTTACATCTCATGCATGCTTTTGAGCTAAGTACAATTGTCTTTTCATGCCTTCATTTATTTGATGCATGATTGCTTATCCATTGCCATGAAACATGACTTTGAAGGTGATCCAATAGTAGAAGCACAAAACCAAAAAGATTTTGCCATTTTTCTGCATACATAAATCATGTTATCTCTTAGTCTATAGTTGGGAATTTGCTCGGGGACGAGCAAACCTTAAGTATGGGGTATTTTGATAACACGATTTATGAGCTAGGTTTAAGTAGTCATTTAGATAGATTTCTCACTCATCCATGCATGGTTTAGCATTAGTTCACGACGTTTTGCACTCAATTCATGTATTTTGTCGAGATAGACGTCTACATGGACTTGTGCGTGTTTTATAGGTATTTTGGGAGATTTAGGAGCTTAATTGATGCATTCGAGAATCAATCCTCGAGATGACGCACCTCCGGGCTCATTAGGATGCAAACAAGAGGCTAAGGAGGACTCATGGAGCCTTGCCAACACAAGCCATGCATCAAATCATAGCTTAATGATCCAAGGTGAAGTTTCTGGAGCAAATCACAGTTCACTGGCACAAACCACGGCCGTGATTCTACCCGTGGATTTTGCCAGATTCTTGTGACAGCTGTGCCACGACTCTCATGGCCAGCTCATGCAAAATTTGTTATAAAAGTGGTCCTTCATTGGCTGAGAAAAGCATCTTGGAGCAGCTCTCCATTATCCACTATCATCCAATCAAAAATACTCTCTCAAGAGGAAGAAGGAAGAAGAAGGAAGTAGAAGGAAGCCACCATTGGAGAAGAGCTTGAAGGAAGGAGAAGAAGACACACCATTGATAGACTTAGAGAGCTTTGTAGTGATGAATTTCGGATTCAATTTCTAGAGTTGTATGAACCATTGGAACCTTCTTTAAGAAGGGTTGTGAGTTATTTCTAATTCCATTTTCAGCTTGGTTTGGTTTTAGTTCACTTGTTCATCTCTTTCTCTTCATTATCTTGCAAATGGATGTCATGATTTTATGTTTGATTGTTTCGATTTCTATTATGAATGTTATAGGCTAAATAGATGTGGTCCTAGGGTAAGGAAAGGATGGTTATGGTTAGGACTATGATAGGATGGACTTAGATTTACCTTTGGATGACTTGTGTGCATGAACATAGCTGCTGTTAGGAATCACGGGTAGTTCTTACCAAACCACGGCAGTGGAAAGGTAGAACAAACCGTGATCTTACCTGATTCGATGGATCTAGCCTTAGATTGTTAGAGTGTTGAAATCCTAAGTGTTTGTTGAGTGAAATCTATCCTAGGGTGACCTAGTGTTAGCAACTAAGTGTTAGGAGAGACTTATCCGGTAATCCTTGCTCTTAGATCTTAAGATGACAAACCCTAGGTAGTGGTGAGCCTCATAAACCGCCATTGGATTAAGATTTCTAGGATGGTTGTTTAGAACTAACCCTTCCGAGACTTACCCGGTAAGGATAGGTTAGATTTCTTGGTAACAATCCGGTTTGTGTAGAATTCCTATCCTTAGGTTCTTAGAGACTTACCCGGTAATGAGACCTTAGGAATGGACTAGTGGACCATGAGACCTACCCGGTAATTGATCCCAATCTAGAAACACTTAACCCCATCATATCATAGTTAATCCAAGGAAAGAATAGATAGCTTGAGTCTTATGCCATAACCGGAACTTCCAACCCCTAGAACCCACTTTTCTATCTTTGACCTATATCTCGTTTTATCTTGTTTAGTTTATTTGATTGTGTTGATTTGTTAGCATAGTTGATTTGTTTATTTTGCATGATTAGTGATCTTCGATTAATCACCAAAAACCAACCAAAAACAATTGAGATTTTCATTTTCCTTATTTCTTTCTCTTTTCTTAACCTAGATCTTCACTAGTCTTAATCATAAATTAAATCAATCTCACCTCAGTCTTTGTGTTCGACCTCGGAATACTATCCCTACTACAAACGTCCCGTACACTGCGGGTTCGCTAGGAGTTAGGATAAATATAACGAGAATATAAATTTAAAACCATTGCGTATCACACATCCTGAGCGTGACAACAACCGAGTTTTTGACTAAGTTCTTCCCACCTTCCAAGACTACCGAATTAAGAGGGAAGATCAATGCCTTCATGATGAAGGATAGAGAGAGTTTATTCAAGTCGTGGGAGAGGTTCAAAGATCTTCTCCTAGATTGTCCACACCATGGTATACCGAAAATTGAGCTATTGGAGATCTACTTCAAAGGACTTGATGAAGATAGCCAATTCAAGCTCCAATCTCTTTCCGGTGGGACTTTCATGGAGAAGCATGTAGATGAAGCTTGGGAGTTTGTGGAGAAGCAAGCTCTAGTGATTGAGAAGTACTCCCATAGGAAGAGTGAAGGGAGAAAGGCGGGAGCATATGAGGTGAGTGAGGTCACCATGAGCAAATTCAAGCTTGACGCCATCAACAATGAATTGAAGTCTTTGAGGGAGTTGTTTGCTACAACCTTGAAGAATCAAGCAACTCCTCAAGTGCTTCCACAAGCCAATTTGTCTTCCAAGGAGGAGGATGTGAATTACATGGGAAGGGGCAACTACAACAACAATTATCAAGGCCCAAGGAACTTCAACAACAACCGGCAATTCAACAATTACCGGCCCAACCACAACCATCCCGGGTTTTCCTACTCTAACCCAGATGGAGCCTTGAACCCTCCCGCTTCCACACGCACAACTCCACCACCAAAAGCTTCACAAGAACCTCCACCCGGATTTACTTAACCTCCAAAGGATAGGACCAAAATGATGTTTGAGCAATTGCTTGGAAGGTTGAGTGGTCTTGAGAGCACCGTGACTTAGATTTCTAAGGCTCAAAAGGTATTGGAAGCACAAGTGTTTCAAAAAGTGGGTTAAGGCCATAGAGATCCGGGAAAGCTTCCCGGAAGGACCGAAAACAACCCAAGAGGTCAAGTGTTGGCTATCACAACAAGGAGTGGGTTGAGCATGAAAGATCCTTTGCCCAAGGACAATGCTAAAGGGAAACAAGTGGTGGTAGAGGAAGAGACCTTGCAAATAGATGGAGGCAAGAGCAAAGATGTAGAGCCAACCTATGTGGCACCGCCTCCATACAAGCAACCACTACCATTCCCTCAATCACGAGCAAGAGCTCGTTTGGACAATCACTTTGGTAAGTTCCTTGAACTAATGTCTAAATTGCATATTAACATTCCGTTCATGGATGCTATTTTAGGAATGCCGGCATATGGCAAGTTCTTGAAAGAGATACTCTCCAATAAAAGGAAGTTGGAGGAGTATGGGGAGATAAGGATGACCAAGAGATCCTCGGAATTGATCCAAACGATGAAGGAGGAAATGCCTCCCAAGCTAAGAGATCCGGGTTCTTTTTGCGTCCCAATTGGAGTGGGAGATGTGAAGTACGAGGCCCTTTGTGATCTTGGGGCAAGTGTAAGCATCATACCGCTTGCACTTTGCAACAAGGTTGGGCTAGGAGAACCGAAACCGGTCAAGATGACCCTATACATGGCGGACCGTTCTATCACTCATCCGGTTGAGATCTTAGAAGACATCCCGGTGCAACTAGGAGGATTCTATGTGCCAATTGACTTTGTCGTCTTGGATATTCCGGCGGACTATCCGGTTCCCATCATCTTAGGAAGACCTTTCCTAGCCACTTCCTGATGCCTAGTGGATTGCAAGAATGGGACTCTCTCTTTCAAAATTGGAGAAGTGAACATCAAGTTCAAATTGTCCACAATGATGAAAGGGCCAACCCTTGATGAGGATGTCTTCAACATAGTCGAGCAAGAGGAATCTAGAGAAGTTATAAGCTCGATCTTGATCAAGGATCCCTTGGAGAAGGTTCTTACCTTAAGTATGATGGAGGAAGATGTTGAGGAGGCTTGCAATGAAGAGATCAAGGCCTTAGAAGCATTAGAAGAGGAGACAAGTGCTCAAGATGAAGGCTACGAAGAAGAGCTGAACAACTGTATGTTCCACGGTCGAGATTTTTGTTCCATGGCCGTCAAACTCTCTGTAAAGCCACAAAAAATGAGCCAGGAAACTTCCAAGGCCGTGGACTTGGAGCAGACCGTGGAGTTGGCCGTGGTTTCCCCCGGATCAGCCCTTGATGGCGATCAAGCTTCTAGGAGCCATGGAGAGCCCTCATTTGCTTTGGATTCATCTCATCCAACCTTATTTGGATCATCTACACTCGATAAAGGTCCTCCTAAACTTGAACTCAAACCCCTCCCCTCTCATTTAAAGTATGCTTTCCTTGGTGTTGATTCTACATATCCGGTGATTGTGAATGCATGCTTGAGTGATGATGAACTTGCTAAGTTGTTGCATGAGCTAAGATTGCATAGGAAAGCCATTGGCTATACTATTGATGATTTGGTTGGCATAAAACCTTCTTTGTGCATGCATAAGATAATGATGGAAGATAATCATAAACCCTCTATTGAACATCAAAGGAGATTGAATCCTATAATGAAAGAGGTAGTCAAAAAGGAAATCATTAAGTTGCTAGATGCGGGAATTATCTACCCTATCTTGGATAGTAAGTGGGTTAGTCCCGTTCATGTAGTTCCTAAAAAGGGTGGGATGACCGTAGTGACCAATGAGAACAACGAACTAATCCCAACTAGGACGGTTACGGGGTGGAGAATGTGCATTGATTATAGGAAGCTTAACATGGCCTCTAGGAAAGATCACTTCCCTCTCCCCTTCATTGACCAAATGCTAGAGAGGTTAGCTCAACATTCTCATTTTTGCTATCTAGATGGCTATAGTGGATTCTTCCAAATCCCTATCCACCCGGACGACCAAGAGAAAACAACCTTTACATGTCCATGGGGTACTTTTGCATATAGGAGAATGCCATTTGGGTTGTGTAATGCACCCGCCACCTTCCAAAGGTGTATGATGGCTATCTTTTCGGAATACATTGAAAATATCATGGAAGTGTTCATGGATGATTTCTTTGTTTATGGTTCTTCCTTTGATAATTGCTTGGCTAACTTGTCATTAGTATTGCAAAGATGTGAGGAGACAAATCTTGTCTTGAATTGGGAAAAATGCCACTTCATGGTAAGTGAAGGCATTGTGTTGGGACACTTGGTGTCTAACCGTGGCATTGAGGTTGATAGGGCCAAGATTGAAACGATAGAGAAGTTGCCACCACCTACCTCGGTGAAAGGGGTAAGGAGTTTCTTAGGGCATGCCGGTTTTTACCGGAGGTTTATTCAAGACTTCTCTAAAATTTCTAAGCCTCTCATTAACCTACTAATGAAGGATGTTGATTTTGTCTTTTCCAAAGATTGTCTTGAGGCTTTTTGTAGGTTGAAGAGCGCCTTGAGCTCCGCACCTATCATGCAACCTCCAGATTGGAGTTTACCATTTGAGATCATGTGTGATGCAAGCGATGTAGCCGTTGAGGCTGTTTTGGGGCAAAGGAACGATGGGCGCACTCATGCTATTTATTATGCTAGCAAGACGCTAGATGATGCCCAACTCAATTATGCTACCACAGAGAAGGAGTTGCTAGCGGTTGTGTATGCATTTGAGAAGTTCCGCTCATATCTTGTTGGAGCGAAGGTCATAGTTTATACGGACCATGCTGCGATCCGTTACCTTCTTACCAAGAAGGATGCAAAGCCTAGGTTAATTCGGTGGATCCTTCTTTTTCAAGAGTTTGATTTGGAAATCCGGGACAAGAAGGGATCCGAGAACTCCGTGGCAGATCACCTTAGTAGACTCCCACCATTGGAACTTGAAAGAGATGACATCCCGATTGATGATTCGTTCCGGGATGAGCAATTGCAAATGATGGAAGAATGCTTGTTCCAAGTGTCTAGAGGAAGTGAGCCATGGTTTGCCGACATTGTGAACTACTTAGTGTGTGATGAAGTGCCTCCCGGTTTGACATATGCCCAAAGGAAGAAGTTCTTCAAAGATGTGAGGCATTACTATTGGAGCGAGCCACTTTTATTCAAGAGGGGGCCAGATGGAATGTTTAGAAGATGCATACCGGAGGATGAGGTGGAGAGTGTGATCCGCCATTGTCATTCCTTGCCATGTGGAGGGCATGCTAGCTCCCACAAGACATGTGCGAAGGTGTTGCAATCGGGTTTCTTTTGGCCAAGTTTGTTCAAGGATGTGCAAAGCTTTGTGGTAGCTTGTGATGCTTGCCAAAGGACGGGCAACATCTCAAGGAGGAATGAGATGCCTTTGAACAACATACAAGAAGTGGAAATATTTGATGTGTGGGGTGTGGACTTCATGGGACCATTCCCTTCTTCATGTGGAAACCTATACATCCTATTGGCGGTTGATTATGTATCAAGATGGGTGGAGGCAATCGCTTCTCCTACAAATGACGCCAAGGTTGTGGTGCGCTTCTTCAACCAAGTGATCTTTCCTAGGTTTGGAACACCAAGGGTGGTCATAAGTGATGGAGGGAAGCACTTCACCAATAGGAACTTTGGGGCACTTTTGGCTAAGTATGGGGTGACTCATAAGGTGGCAACACCTTACCATCCCCAAACTAGTGGCCAAGTGGAGATCTCCAACCGGGAGATAAAGGCCATTCTCGAGAAGACGGTATCTAGAACTAGAAAGGATTGGGCTATGAAGCTCAATGATGCCTTGTGGGCATATAGAACCGCTTTCAAGACACCAATTGGCACCACTCCTTACAAGTTGGTCTATGGCAAATCTTGCCACCTTCCGGTAGAAATAGAGCATAGAGCGCATTGGGCCATCAAGTGGCTAAATTTTGATCTCAAAGAGGCCGGAGAGAAGAGGTTGCTTGATATGAACGCACTTGAGGAGATCCGGTTGGATGCATACGAGAATGCCCGGATCTACAAGGAAAGGACCAAGCGGTGGCATGACAAGAGGATCATCCCCAAGGAGTTGAGTGAAGGAGACCTTGTCCTTCTCTTCAACTCGAGGCTGCGGCTCTTTCCCCAAAAGCTCAAATCAAGATGGACCGGGCCATATGTGGTGAAGAAGATCTTTCCCCATGGAGCTATTGAGATAGGAGGGGAGCATTGTGGAAACTTTAAGGTGAATGGGAACCGTTTGAAGAAGTATATCTCGGGAGCTCTGGTGGATATGATTGCCCCACTTTACCTTGAGTAGACGCCCCCGAGTTTGGTCAAGCTAATGACCTTAAAAGAGCGCTTGGTGGGAGGCAACCCATTGGTAACATTTTTCCCTTTCTCTTTTTGCTTTTGTTTTAGATTATTCTATCTTTGTGTGTGTTTTGTGTGCTTCGTGTGTGTGCTAGAACATTAGTGGCATTGGAAGCCTTGCTTGACATATGAATGATGATGATGAACCCCTCATCAATTATGGGTGGAGCGGACGCGGAACTTGGACGACTAGCGGTGCCTAGCGCGGGTCCCGACGCCTTGATGAACACTTAGAGCTCTCTACCATGGTTGATAGGATCATCCAACATCAATTCAATTGAGCAATCCCAAATACCATAGCAAATGTTCGCTCCAAACGGTGTGTGCAAGCTTTAAATTTATAACCCTAGACTTAAGCTTAAAACAAGGATGCGAACCCGCAGTGTACGGGTCAATCGTAGTAAAAGCAAGAAAATTCCAGGGGTCGATCACAGGGACTCGGTGAAACAAAGTCAACACAGTATGCTACGTTAGTTCTAACCACAAGAGCGATTAACACAATCAAAGATGAATAAGATGTCAAATAAAGCAAGCATGTAATTCTAGGGATTAAAGCATCTAGTTGTGGTTCCAACTCAAGATCTATAGATAAGCGGACAAAGCTGAGATTTTTGCGTGGGGAAGGTGTTACTAAGTGGAGTAGATCACCGGGTAAGTCTCACTACACACTAATCCTAAACCGCAACTCCTATTACCGGGTAAGTCTCAAGGAATCAAGATAAAGAACTATAACCTCAAACTAACATACCATCTAAGGGAATAGAACCAACCTTTACCGGGTAAGTCTCAGGCTAACTCACAAAGATGGGATGAAAGCACACTCAAACCCCAATAAAGGATAAACCTTTATTACCTACACTTATGATCGTTAGTACACAAACTAAGGAATTACCGGGTAAGTCTCATCCTAAGCTTGCTTTGGATCAGGAAGGTGTAATAAGAATAGGATTTGGCAAACTCTAACACTTAACTCTCAGTTTAGGTCGAATAAGTCACCTCGGTCAGAAGAATTCCACCCCGGCCGAGATGTTCATCAACCGAACGAGATGCTTAGGGTTAAGGTTAAAGACTCGAACTTTCAGGATCCTACTGGAATCTAAGATTATTCTATCATTGTTTTTCCCACAACCTTCAGCCAATCACCCTAGAATCACACAAGGAAATTAGCCACTCATCGTCATTATGAAAGTATTAAATATATGGGAAGAAGATGAATATTTGAACAAAGAAGAATTTAATGAAAAGACTTCAATAACTGAATCAAATATCACAACAAAGCGTTCCTTGGATAGCAATCCAAAAAGACAAGACAACAATTGAGGGAATTGAAGACAATCTTACAAAACCCTTCAATAAAGCTATAAAAGCTATGAACTTCAATCTTTCTTCAACCTTCAAAAAGGTTCTTCAACTCTCTTGTGCTGATAGCGGATCTCCTTTCGTGGTATGCGAGATCTAAGCACGATCCGAAGATGATTGAATTATGGAAAATCCAACCCTTTATATAGGAAAAATACCCTCCAAAGATAAAATATCTTAGAAAGATCTTTTCCCATAAATATAGGTAAAATATAAGATCTTCTTCCTTCCAGGAGCCAAGCCCAAAAATATAAGATCACCTTCCAAAGATAGAAGATCTCAGCCAAGAATAAAATATTCTCGCCGCGTCCCAGGTGTTCGCCTCGGTCGAGTCGACTTCTCTGGATCACCTCGGCCGAGATGAATCTCTGGTCAACCGAGGTGAGTCACAACTGAATGTGAAATCTCTCAAAACTGGCCCAAAGTAAATCCTTAATCCATGGCTATGCTTCCTGGATGTAGCTCCAAATGACTCTTGACTTCTTTTGCTCCTTTTTGATGCAAAACGTACCATATTACCTGCAATTACAACGAAACTAGGTGTAGACCTCGATTCTCGCAAAGGTAGATGAAATGGCAGTAAAATCACATAATGTACATACAAACATGCAGATTATTGAAGATAAAACGTTCAAACAAACCCCAAAATATAGACTATAATTCATGCTATCAAAATACCCCATACTTAACCCTTGCTTGTCCCCAAGCAAGTTCCTCATATAGAAGACAAGATAGAATGGATTATAAGTCAAGAAAATCAATGAAAAAGCTTTTCAAAAACATTTTTTTGGTGTGCAACTATCATAGATCACTCTAAGAGAGTACTTCCTGGAATTTAAAAACTCAATATGCTCAAAACATTTTATAAATATAGGAAAGTTGTTCATCTTTGCACAAAATCATAGAATGCATAATAAATCACAATTATCAAAATTAATCATGTATAATCCAGTTTAAACCGCTAAGTCAATCAACAAGCTCAAGGTCTCAAGGGCTTCCCAAAAGAAAAGGTCAAGAAACGTGTGGGGTAAGGATGTATGTAAGGTAATGTGGTGCTAGAATCCGGGAAAAGGATGAACTTCACTTTCACTTTGACTTGCAACATCTTCCACCAATAAGCTTTGCTTATCTCACACTTTTTTTGTTTTTTACTTTACTTTTTGGGATGCATGGACAGAGGTGCACAATAACCGAAGCCTAGGAAATCTGCAATCATCAATTTCTCGAGATGCATCAAACCCTTGATGCACATACCATGACCCGATAGGAATATCGCTCAATCCGACTTTGGCAAGACACAAACACCCGGCTATGTGAATGGTGCCGAGTTACTCATCTTCATGATTGACTTCCCCAAACCTATTATTGCTTTCTAACACTTTCACTTTCAGCCACTTCTCAACTTCACTTGCTTTCACCACTTCGCTTGCTTCCAAATTCCCGGATAGGTAAAGGGAGGCAAAATGTATATGAGGGGCTAAGCATGATCAAGGAGAAGAAGAAGAAGAGAATGAATTGCCTTGGTCTTTCCAAGAAGAAAGTGAGAGAACTTAACCTGCGGTGTCAACCTTCAAATTCAACATAATTTGGATAAAAACAAAGTATTAAAAATGCCAATAATTTCAAACAAGGCATTTAGCAACTTAAACATATCATAAAACCTTTCAAACACATAAAGAATTCAAAACCAGTCAGTAAACAAGATCTTCACTGAGATCATATCCAGATAAGTAACACAAAATCGTTTTCGAAAACTCTCAGTTAACCCACCTCGGTCGAGGTGTTCTTGGTTCAACCGAGGTGAAACACCTCGTTCGGCCAGAATCTCCCCGGTCGAGGTCAAAAAAAATTTTTTTTTTAAAAACCAATTTTTTTCTTTCGGTTTCGACGTTTTTCTCAATCAAATCATCTGTATGTATGCATGCAATCTCAGATAAACATATAGAAGCAAAATAAAGCATAAATATCATAGAAGGTCAAGTCATACATCCACGAGTCAAATAATACATAAATACCCCATACTTGGGACACACTGTCCCTGTGGGTTAAAATAAGTCTAAGGACAAGATACTCACCGAACATAGCTAAACTGCATGAAGAAGTAAGAAACAGCTCCCAGATAAGACCATCTCGGTTGGCGAAGTACATCTCGGTCGAGGTGTTCTGACAGTACCCGAGATGTATCTCAGTAAAGCTCGTTTCCTCAACTTCCCGAAATTTCGTTCTTCCAGTGTAGCCCCTGAACTGTGATCCTTCCTTTTGGAATACCTGGTTGTTGTCTAGAGGAAACAAAAACAAAGCAACTATCTAAACTAAACTAGATAAGGGAGAAGAAAGCAATACCTTGGGTTGCCTCCCAAGAAGTGCTTGGTTTAAGGTCGCTAGCTGGACCCTTCTCCATAGAATTACTCAATGTACCTTGAACACCATGGAGTGCTCATCACATCCATCAAAAAATTCTTCCAAAAAGGTTCCGGTTCCTAATTTCACCGGCAAATGGTAAGATCTCCCACGTACAAGCTTGTACGGTTTGATTCTCACCGGAATCCTTCTAGCTTTCCTGCACTTCAATGGGACATAATCTAGCCTTGCGTCCCATCCTTTCCTGGATCGAGAAAATAGTTTCTCGAGAATCATAGCAGCTTCCCCATCTATAGCTTGGGGATGGTACAGGGTCCTGAGCATGCGAGGGACCCCATACTTGAACAAATAACACTTCGTTGCCTTAGCGGTGAAGCGTTTGTTAACTTCACTCCTTATAATCCAAGGAGCATCTTCCTCCAACAATTTCAAGAGAGGTTTCATTTTGATCTTAGGAGGTTCTTTCGGAAGAGACCTCCAACTCTCCGGTGCCTTCCTGAAAAATCTAGAAATATTAATAGGGAATTCAAATGAAGTAGGAGAATGTACCTCGTAAAGTTCTCCAAAGCTTGAAACAAGTTTCGTGTTGGGTTGATAATCCACCCACGAAATCTCTCTCAGTTCTACTGGTTTTTCTTCCACCTTGACCACAATCTCAGTAATTTGGCCAAGGTTCTCTGCATCTTCCACTTCTGGTTTTGCAGATTCTTCTTCCATCTCGGTCGAGATCTCTTCCACCTCGGCCGAGGTCTCAACAGTTGGATCGAGATCTTCCAAATCTTCTTCTCCCTCAAAAGCTTCAGGAGAAACTTCTGGTTCGACTGGAGGAATGCTTGGAACGTGCAGCACTTCCTTATGCTCCTCTTTCGGCTTAGCATAGGATAGGGTGCTTCCTTTGAGCTCCTCCACCTTCTTCATCAACTTCTCCAATCTTGATTCGAGAGAGTCTTCAAAAGGTTGCTCATAAATGTTTTTAGGGACATTCAGTTCATCCCACTTCGCAAGTTCACGCTGAATGACCTCTTCTCTTTCCCATTCATTGCTGAACCAATAGAAGGAGTACTTCTCCTCCAAGTATTTATAATGGTCAGCCCTAGCACTTTGCCTTGCTATCCAGGCTGGATCAAATGTAGTCATCGAAAATCTTGAAAACTACAAAACTCATAGAAAGAGTAGTTAGTAGCAACAGGGGCAAATGCCCCGAAAGCAAACCGTAACCGGCTCGGTCTAGACCAAGTCCCCGGCAACGGCGCCAAAAACTTGTTCTTTGGCGAAACTCTGTTCCGTTGCCGGAACAAGAACTTCGTATGTACCTAAGAACAAACCTGCAAGAACACTCAAGAAAAGTGGTTAGTAGACACTTGTTCTTTGACTTCTTTTGCTCCTTTTTGATGCAAAACGTACCATATTACCTGCAATTACAACGAAACTAGGTGTAGACCTCGATTCTCGCAAAGGTAGATGAAATGGCAGTAAAATCACATAATGTACATACAAACATGCAGATTATTGAAGATAAAACGTTCAAACAAACCCCAAAATATAGACTATAATTCATGCTATCAGCAAACCACTTTTACATTGTGAGAACCTTCTTTCACTCTTCCTTACTTCATTTACACATTGGGGACAATGTGTTTCTAAGTATGGGGTGGGGTTTGCATGATCCTTTGCATGATGAGCATCTAGGGTAGTTTAACATTTTCACATGTCTTGCATTGCACATATTGATTTCGAAAATCCCACAAAAATTCAGAAAATTTAAAAATTTTTGTGCTTTCTAGGCTTGGATATGACCCTAATGATGAATCTTGTCTTGTGGATTGGCTATGGATGTCCTTATGTGTTAGATTGATGAATGCATATGTGGACTTGAAGTACTTCTCTTGAATTCAATGAATGATTTGTGATCATGATGTTTGCCTAGAATGGATTGAGTATTGAAGGTCGAAATTACATGATAGTTCTTGCATACCATCTAGGAATGAATGAGGCAATTCATGTTTCTCTACTTCTCATCTTGATCATGATTGTTTGAGCACCTCAATGGATATAATTTGACCTCTTTTGACCCATCCGGGAATAGGAGCATGATAGTGTGTTGATGTGTGCGAAAAGCAAGTGTGGGGTGAAGTTATTGATGAAAGGAATGTCATGCATAAAATGCTGAATTTGTTGTGAAAGTTTAGCAAAAAATATAGGCTTGGGGACGTTGGCTTAAATGACAAGTAACTCGGTACATTTCACATAATCGGGTGTTGGTGCCTTGCCAAAGTCAAATAAACCAATAGTCCTAACGAGCTTTGGTATGTGTGCCCGGTGTGGATGCACCTCGAAAAATAAGAAAAAGCCCGAGGATGGCTAATCACCAAGATTTCGGCTTTTGTACACCAATGCCATTGTCTCAAAAATAAGCGAAAAAGAAAAAGAAAAGAAAAAGAAAAGATAGAGAAAAATATACACTTGAGGGAAGTTGATCGAGGACAAGATTGTGGAGTTAGTTCCATTCCCGGATTAGCAACACAACCTAGAAAAATCCCCACCTAATCACAACGTTTCTTAGCCTTTTATTTCACAAGACCTTATGACCTATTAGCATGTTTGTAAGACTTAGTAATCTAGATTGGATATGCTCTTGATCTTCTTGGCTTCTTCATTTTTACATTTCATGCATGCTTTCAAGCTAAGCGCAATTGTCTTTTCATGTCTTCATTTATTTGATACATGATTGCTCATCCTTTGCCATGAAACATGACTTTGAAGATGATCCAATAGTAGAAGCACAAAACCAAAAAGATTTTACCATTTTTCTGCATACATAAATCATGTCATCTCTTAGTCTATAGTTGGGAACTTGCTCGGGGACGAGCAAACCTTAATTATGGGGTATTTTGATAACACGATTTATGACTTAGTTTTAGGTAATCATTTAGATAGAATTCTCGCTCATTCACGCATGGTTTAACACTAGTTCATGACGTTTGCACTCAATTTACGTATTTTGTCGAGATAGACGTCTACACGGACTTGTGCATTGCTTTGTAGGTATTTTGGGAGATTTAGGAGCTAAAACGATACGTTCAAGGACCGTTCATCAAGACGACACACCATCGGACTCATTAGGATGCAAGCTAAAGGCTAAGGAGGACTCATGGAACCTTGCCAACACAAACCATGCACCAAATCGAAGCTTAATGATCAAAGGCAAGCTGAAGCACAAAAATCACGGTTCACTGACAAATCACGGCCGTGATTCTGCCCGTGGTTTTTGCCAGGTTTTCGTGACAGCTGTGCCACAATCTCTTGGCCAGCTCTTGCAAAGTTGTAGTATAAAAGTGGTCCTACATTGGCTGAGAGAATCATCTTGGAGCAGCTCTCCATTATCCACTATCATCCAATCAAAATATTCTCTCAACAAGAAGATTCCTTGGAAGAAGGAGGTAGAAGGAAGCTACCATTGGAGAAGAGCTTGATTGGAAGAGGAGAAGACACACCATTGGTAGACCTAGAGAGCTTTTGTAGTGAAGAATTTCGGATTCAAATTCTAGAGTTGTATGAACCATTTGAACCTTCTTTAAGAAGGATTGTGAGTTATTCTAATTCCATTTTTAGCTTGGTTTTGTTTTAGTTCACTTGTTTATCTCTTTCTCTTCATTATCTTGCAAATGGATGCCATGATTTTATGTTTGATTGTTTCGATTTCTATTATGAATGTTTTAGGCTAAATAGATGTTGTTCTAGGGTAAGGAAAGGATGGTTATGGCTAGGGCTATGATAGGATGGACTTAGATTTACCTTTGGATGACTTGTGTGCATAAACGTAGTTTCTGTTAGGAATCACGGCCAGTTCTTGCAAACCACGGCCGTGGAAAGGTAGAACAAACCGTGATCTTACCTGGTTCGATAGATCTAGTCTTAGATTGTTAGAATGTTGAAATCCTAAGTGTTTGTTGAGTTAAATCTATCCTAGGGTGACCTACTGTTAGCAACTAAGTGTTAGGAGAGACTTATCCGGTAATCCTTGCTCTTAGATCTCAAAGATGACAAACCCTAGTTAGTGGTGAGCCTCATAAGCCGCCATTGGATTAAGTGTGCTTGGATGGTTGTTTAGGACTAACCCTTCCGAGACTTACCCGGTAAGGATAGGTTAGATCTCTAGGTAACAATCCGGTTTGTGTAGAATTCCGTCCCTTAAGTTCTTAGAGACTTACCCGGTGATGAGACTTTAGGGATGGCCTAGTGGACCATGAGACCTACCCGGTGATTGATCCCAATCTAGAAACACTTAACCCCAACATATCATAGTTAATCCAAGGAAAGAATAGATAGCTTGAGTCCTATGCCATAACCGGAACTTCCAACCCCTAGAATCCGCTTCTCTATCTTTGATCGATATCTCGTTTATTCTTGTCTAGTTGGTTTCATTGTGTTGATTTGTTAGCATAGTTGATTTGTTTATTTTGCATGTTAGTGATCTTTGATTGATCACCAAAAAACCAACCAAAAACATTGTGTTTTCTATTTCTTTATTTCTTTCTCTCTTCTTGACATAGATCTTCACTAGACTTAATCACAAATTGAAATCAATCTCACCTTAGTCTTTGTGTTCGACCTCGGAATACTATCCCTACTACAAACGTCCCGTACACTGCGGGTTCACTAGGAGTTAGGATAAATATAACGAGAATATAAATTTAAAACCATTTGCGTATCACATCCTGAGCGTAACAAACCGCACCACCACCTTGGCATCATTTGTGGGAGAGGCGATTGCCTCCACCCATCTCGAAACATAATCTACCCCCAATAGGATGTAGAGGTTGCCACATGAAGAAGGGAATGTTCCCATGAAGTTCACACCCCATACATCAAATATCTCCACCTCTTGTATGTTGTTCAAGGGCATTTCATTCCTCCTTGAGATGTTGCCCGTTCTTTGGCAAGCATCACAAGTTACCACAAAGTTTTGCACATCCTTGAACAAGTTTGGCCAAAAGAAGCCCGATTGCAACATGTTAGCACATGTCTTGTGTGAGCTAGCATGCCCTCCACATGGCAATGAATGACAATGGTGGATCACACTCTCCACCTCATCCTCCGGTATGCATCTTCTAAAGACTCTATCCGGCCCTCTTTTGAACAAAAGTGGTTCACTCCAATAGTAGTGCCTCACATCTTTGAAGAACTTCTTCCTTTGGACATATGACAAACCGGGAGGCACTTCCTCACACACTAGGTAGTTCACAATGTCGGCATACCATGGTTCACTTCCTCTAGATACTTGGAACAAGCACTCTTCCACCATTTGCAATTGCTCATCCCGGAATGAGTCATCAATCGGTATGTCATTAATAACAAGATTTATGACTTAGTTTAGATAATCATTTAGATAGATTTCTCACTCATTCATGCATGGTTTAGCACTAGTTCACGACGTTTGCACTCTATTCACATATTTTGTCGAGATAGACGTCTACACGGACTTTTGCATAGCTTTGTAGGTATTTTGGGAGATTTAGGAGCTTAATCGATACGTTTGAGGATCGTTCATCAAGATGACACACCCTCGGACTCATTAGGATGCAAGCTAGAGGCTAAGGAGGACTCATGGAACCTTGTCAACACAAGCCATGCACCAAATCATAGCTTAATGATCCAAGGCAAAGCTGAAGCACCAAACCACGGTCACTAGAGGAACCACGGCCGTGGAAACCAACCGTTGTTTTTGCCAGACGGTTGTGACAGCTGTGCCACGATCTCATGGCTCACTCTAGCAATGTTGTAGTATAAAAGTGGTCCTGCAAGGCTGGGAGGAGGCATCTTTCATCATCCAATCAAATCCACATTCTCTCCCATACTCTCAACAAGAAGATTCTCTTGGGAGAAGCTACCATTGGAGGAGGAGGAAAGCTCCATTGGAGAAGAAGAGAAGAACACACCATAGCTAGTCTTTGATAAGTTTTGAAGTGAAGATTTTCGGAATCGGTTTTCTAGGGTTGTAAGAATCGATTAAACCTTCTTTGAAGGGTTGTGAGTCTTTCTAATCTCATTTTCATCTTGTTCTACTTGTTTTACTTGTTCATCTCTTTCTCTTCATTATCTTGCAAATGGATGCTATGATTTTATGCTTGATGATTTCGATTGAGATGATGTATGTTGTTGGCTAGATAGATGTGATTCTAGGGTAAGTAAAATAAAGTTATGGCTAGGACTATGATAGGATGAACTTAGATTCGCCTTTGGATGACTTGTTTACTTGAACCGAGCCACTGTTGGAGTCCACGGTTTGTTCTTACTAGTCCACGGCCGTTGAAATGGTAGAACAGCCCATGGTTTGCCTGATTCGTTTGATTAGATGAGTCTAAGTTCTAGATTGTTAGAATGTTGAAATCCAAGTGTTTGTTGAGTTAAATCTATCCTGGGGTGACCTAGTGTTAGCAACTAAGTGTTAGAAGAGACCTACCCGGTGATTCTTGCTCTTAGATTCCAAAGATGATAAACTCTAGGTAGTGGTGGGCCTCATAAGCCACCATTGGACTAAGTGTGCTAGATAGTTGTTTAGGACTTACCCTTCCGAGACTTACCCGGTGAGGATAGGTTAGACCCCTAGGCAACAATCCGGTTTGTGTAGAATTCCATCCCTTAGGCTCTTTGAGACATAACTGGTGATGAGACCTTAGGATTGGACTAGTGGACCATGAGACCTACCCGGTGATTGATCCCAATCTAGAAACTTTCACTCCCAACATATTGTAGTGAATCCAAGGAATGATTAGATAGCTTGAGTCCTATGCCATAACCGGAATTTTCAACCCCTAGAATCCGCCTTTTCTCTCTTAGATCTCATATCTCGTGTTAGCTTGTTTATTTGTGTTGATTTGTTAGTTTAGTTGATTGTTTATTTCGCATGAATTGTGATCCTTGATTGATCACCTAAAAACCAACCAAAAACATAGAGATTTTCATTTCTTTATTTCTTTCTCTTTTCTTAAGCTTAGATCTTCACTAAACTTAATCACTAATCGAATCAATCTTACCTCAGTCTTTGTGTTCGACCTCGGAATACTATCCCTACTACAAACGTCCCGTACACTGCGGGTTCGCTAGGAGTTAGGAGAAATATAACGAGTATAAATCAAAAGCTTATTGCGTGCACACGTTCTTAGCGTAACAAGTTTTTGGCGCCGTTGCCGGGGACTAGGTCTAGATTGAGTCTTTTTGTGATTGTTTATAGTGTAGGTCTTTCTTGTTGCTTTTAATCTCTTTTTGGTGTGTGTCTTTGCTTTTCAGGACATCTCTCACTCTTTAGGTTTATGCGAAGATCTCGTGGCAAGGATTTAGCTCCATTCGATCCCGAACCGGAGAAAACCCTTAGATCTAGATCCAAGAGCATTAAAAAAAGGGAAAGAGATGGCCGGAAGAGATCTCCAAGCTGAGTTGGATGAGGATTTAGAGCAAATTAGGATAAGGGATGAAGCTTTGGAGAATGAAAGGAGACTTGCCAATGAGAGGCAAGAGGCAACTAGGAGGGAGATTGAGGAGATTAGGCAAGCCCTTGTGCAAAGAGAGCTTAACCGTCAACAACCTCCTCCACCTCCACCACAACCGCGGCCGGCGGTCAACATTCGGGTTGTGCCCATTGCTATGGAAGAGCAACAAATGTTAGGGCAACGTATGGATCCGGCACAAAGAGCACACCGTCCGGGTGTGAACTTAGGAGATCCCGCAGTCCATGATTACGAGCTCCGGCCTCAAGTTTACAAATGATCCGGCATAATCAATTTGGAGGGATGGAAGGAGAGTCTCCTCATCAACACTTGATGAATTATGAGATCTTGATGGAGACTCTTAGACCGCCTAGATTGGAGAGCAACAACCATAAGCTTAGGGCTTTCTCCTTCTCACTTAAGGATAAAGCCTTGGCTTGGTATCAATCTATTCCACAAGGGCGAGTTAGTACTTGGGAGGAGATGACAACCGAGTTTTTGACTAAGTTCTTCCCACCTTCCAAGACTACCGAATTAAGAGGGAAGATCAATGCCTTCGTGATGAAGGATAGAGAGAGTTTATTCAAGTCTTGGAAGAGGTTCAAAGACCTTCTCCTAGATTGTCCACACCATGGTATACCAAAAATTGAGCTATTGGAAATCTACTTCAAAGGAGTTGATGAAGATAGTCAATTCAAGCTCCAATCTCTTTCCGGTGGGACTTTCATGGAAAAGCATGTGGATGAAGCTTGGGAGTTTGTGGAGAAACAAACTTTAGTGATTGAGAAGTACTCCCATAGGAAGAGTGAAGGGAGAAAAGCTGGAGCATATGAGGTGAGTGAAGTCACCATGAGCAATTTTAAGCTTGACGCCATCAACAACGAGCTAAAGTCTTTGAGGGAGTTGTGTGCTACAACTTTGAAGAACCAAGCAACCCCTCAAGTGCAAGTGCAAGCAAACTTGTCTTCCAAGGAGGAAGATGTGAATTACATTGGAAGGGGCAATTACAACAACTATCAAGGCCCAAGGAACTTCAACAACAACCGGCAATTCAACAATTACCGGCCTAACCATAACCATCCTGGGTTTTCCTATTCTAACCCGGATGGAGCCTTGAACCCTCCCGCTTCCACAAGCGCAGCTCCACCACCGAAGGTTTCAGAAGAACCTCCACCCGGATTTACTCAACCTCCAAAGGATAGAACCGAGATGATGTTTGAGCAATTACTTGGAAGGTTGAGTGGTCTTGAGAGTACGGTGACTTCCATTTCTAAAGCTCAAAAGGTGTTGGAAGAACCAGTGTTCCAAAAGGCGGGTGAAGCACATAGAGATCCGGGAAAGCTTCCCGGAAGAACCGAAGACAACCCAAGAGGCCAAGTGTTAGTCATTACAACGAGGAGTGGGTTGAGTATGAAGGATCCTTTGCCCAAGGAAAATGCTAAGGGAAAGCAAGTAGTGATAGAAGAAGAGATGTTGCAAGAAGATGGAGGCAAGAGCAAGGATATTGAGCCAACATATGTGGCACCGCCTCCATACAAGCCACCACTACCATTCCCACAATCACGAGCAAGAGCTCACTTTGACAAACACTTTGATAAATTCCTTGAACTTATGTCTAAATTGCATATTAACATTCCGTTCATGGATGCTATTTTAGGTATGCCGGCATATGGCAAGTTCTTGAAGGAAATACTCTCCAACAATAGGAAGTTGGAGGAGTATGGGGAAGTAAGGATGACGAAGAGGTCCTCGGAATTGATCCAAACAATGAAGGAGGAGATGCCTCCTAAGCTAAGAGATCCGGGATCTTGTTGTGTACCAATCGGAGTGGGAGAAGTGAAGTATGAAGCCCTTTGTGATCTTGGGGCAAGTGTGAGCATCATACCGCTTGCACTTTGCAACAAGGTTGGGCTAGGAGAGCCTAAACCGGTCAAGATGACCCTTTACATGGTGGACCGCTCTATTACTCATCCGGTTGGGATCTTAGAAGACAATCCGGTGCAACTAGGAAAGTTCTATGTGCCGATTGATTTTGTTGTCTTGGACATTCCGGCGGACTATCCGGTTCCCATCATCTTAGGGAGACCTTTCCTAGCCACTTCCGGATGCTTGGTGGATTGTAAGAATGGAATTCTCTCCTTCAACATTGGAGAAGAGAATATCAAGTTCAAGCTGTCCACAATGATGAAAGGACCAACCCTTTATGAGGATGTATTCAACATAGTCCAGCAAGAGGAGTCTAGAGAAGTTGTGAGCTCGATCTTGATCAAGGACCCCTTGGAGAAGGTTCTTAGTTTAAGCTTGATGGAGGAAGGTGTTGAGGAGGCTTGCAATGAAGAAATCAAGGCCTTAGAAGCATTAGAAAAGGAGACAAGAGCTGAGATTGAAGACCACGTGAGTATGCTAAGTACATGTAGGAACCACGGTCATGGAAGGTGTTCCACGGCCGTAGAACTCTCTGTAAAGCTCCGAAGAGAAAACTTGGCAACTTCCACGGCCGTGGATGTGCCAAGACCCGTGGAGCCAGTTACGCTAAGATCGTGTGATGTGCACGCAATAAGCTTTAAATTTATACTCGTTATATTTCTCCTAACTCCTAGCGAAACCCGCAGTGTACGGGACGTTTGTAGTAGGGATAGTATTCCGAGGTCGAACACAAAGACTAAGGTGAAATTGATTCGATTACTGATTAAGTTTAGTGAAGATCTAGGTGAAGAACAAGAAAAGGAAATATAGAAATGAAAATCTAAATGTTTTTGGTGGGTTTTTAGGTGATCAATCAAGGATCACAAATCATGCAAATGAACAAATCAACTATGCTAACAAATCAACACAAACAAACAAGCTAAAACGAGATATAGATCAAAGAGAGAAAAGCGGATTCTAGGGGTTGGAAGTTTCGGTTATGGCATAGGACTTAAGCTATCTAATCATTCCTTGGATTAACTATGATATGTTGGGAGTGAGTGTTTCTAGATTGGGATCAATCACCGGGTAGGTCTCATGGTCCACTAGTCCATCCCTAAGATCTCATCACCGGGTAAGTCTCTAAGAACCTAAGGGACGGAATTCTACACAAACCGGATAGTCACCTAGAGATCTAACCTATCCTTACCGGGTAAGTCTCGAAAGGGTTAGTCCTAAGCAACTATCCTAGCACACTTAGTCCAATGGCGGCTTATGAGGCTCACCACTACCTAGGGTTTGTCATCTTTGGAATCTAAGAGTAAGGATTACCGGGTAAGTCTCTCCTAACACTTAGTTGCTAACACTAGGTCACCCTAGGATAGTTTTAACTCAACAAACACTAGGATTTCAACATTCTAACAAACTAAAGCTAGATCCATCGAATCAAGGAGAACCACGGGTTGTTCTACACATCCCACGGCCGTGGAGAACTAACCGTGGACTCCAACAGAGGCTCATTCAAGCACATAAGTCATCCAAAGGTAATTCTAAGTTCATCCTATCATAGTCCTAGCCACAACCATCCTTTCCTTACCCTAGAATCACATCTATTTAGCCTACAACATTCATCATAGCAATCGAAATCATTAAACATAAAATCATGGCTTCCATTTGCAAGATAATGAAGAGAAAGAGATGAACAAGTAAAGTAAACAAAACCAAGCTGAAAATGGAATTAGAATGACTCACAACCCTTCCAAAAGAAGGTTTAAATGGTTCATACAACTCTAGAAATCGATTCCGAAATTCTTCACTACAAAAGCTATCAAAGTCTATCAATGGTGTGCTCTTCTTCTTCTCCAATGAAGCTCTTCTCCAATGGTAACTTCCTTCCACCTTCTCCTCCAAAGAATCTTCTTGTTGAGAGTATTGTTGTGATTCCCAATTTGATTAGATGATAGGGATTGCCTTCTCTCAGCCAATGCAGAACCACTTTTATACTACAACTTTGCAAGAGCTGGCCAAGAGATCGTGGCACAGTTGTCACAACCACCTGGCAAGAACCACGGGTGGTTCCACGGCCGTGGACTTCCAGTGAACCGTGGTTTGGTGCTTCAACGTTGCTTTGGTTCGTTAAGCTATTATCTAGTGCATGGCTTGTGTTGGCAAGGTTCCATGAGTCCTCGTTAGTCTCTAGCTTGCATCCTAATGAGTCCGAGGGTGTGTCATCGTGATGAACGATCCTCAAACGTATCGTTTTAGCTACTAAATCTCCCAAAATACCTACAAAGCAATGCACAAGTCCGTGTAGACGTCTATCTTGACAAAATACGTGAATTGAGTGCAAACGTCGTCAATTAGTGCTAAACCATGCATGAATGATTGAGAAATCTATCTAAATGATTACCTAAACCTAAGTCGTAAATCGTGTTATCAAAAATACCCCATACTTAAGGCTTGTTCGCCCCCGAGCAAATTCTCAACTATAGCCTACAAGATAACATGATTTATATATGCAGAAAAATGGCAAAATCTTTTTGGGTTTGTGCTTCTATTATTGGATCACCTTCATAGTCATGTTTCATGGCAACGGACAAGCAATCATGCATCAAATAAAAGAAGGCATGGAAAGACAATTGTACTTAACTCAAAAGCATGCATGAAATGTAAAAATGAGGAAGTCAAGATGATCAAGAGTATATCCAATCTAGATCACTAAGTCTTACAAACATGCAAATAGGTCATAAGGTCTAGTGAAATAAAAGGCCAAGAAACGTTGTGACTAGGTGGGGATTTTTCTAGGCTATGTGATGCTAATCCGGGAATGGAACTAACTCCACAATTTTGTCCTCGATCAACTTCCCTCAAGTGTATATTTTCTCTATCTTTTCTTCTTTTTTTCCTTTTTCCTTCACTTATTTTTGAGACAATGGCATTGGTGTACAAAAGCCGAAACCTTGGTGATTAGCCATCCTCGGGCTTTTTCTATTTTTCGAGGTGCATCCACACCGGGCACACATACCAAAGCTCGTTAGGACTATTGGTTTATTTGACTTTGGCAAGGCACCAACACCCGATTATGTGAAGTGTACCGAGTTACTTGTCATTTAAACCAACGTCCCCAAACCTATGTTTTTGTCTACACTTTCACAACAAATTCAGCATTTTATTCATGACATTCTTTCATCAACATCTTTACCCCACACTTGCTTTTCACACACATCAACACACTAACATGCTCCTATTCCCGGATGGGTCAAAAGAGGTCAATTTATATCAATTGAGGTGCTCAAACATCATGATCAAGATGAGAAGTAGAGAAAAATGAATTACCTCATTCATTCCTAGATGGTGTGCAAGAACTAGCATGTAATTTCGACTTTCAATACTCAATCCATCCTAGGCAAACCTCATGATCACAAATCATCCATGGAATTCAAGAGAAGTACTTCAAGTCCACATATGCCATTCATAAATTTAACACATAAGGCCATCCATAGCCAATTCACAAGACAAGATTCATCATTAGGGTCATATCCAAGCCTAGAAAGCACAAAATTTTTTAAATTTTCTGATTTTTATGGGATTTTCGAAATGAATAAATACAATGCAAGACATGTGAAAATTTTAAACTATCCTAGATGCTCATCATGCAAAGGATCATGCAAACCCCACCCCATACTTAGAAACACATTGTCCCCAATGTGTAAATGAAGTAAAGAAGAGTGAAAGAAGGTTCTCACAACGTAAAAATGGTTTGCTATGGTATTTGGGAATCTCAAGTGAGATTGATGTTGGATGATCCTATCAACCATGGTAGAGAGCTCTAAGTATTCATCAAAGTGTTGGGACCCGCGCTAGGCACCGCTAGCCGTCCAAGTTCCGCGTCCGCTCCACCCATAATTGATGAGGGGTTCATCATCATCATTCACTTGCCAAGAAAGGCGTCCAATGCTACCAAGATTCTAATTCACACAAAGCACACGAAACACACACAAAAACAAAAAATCTAAAACGAAAACAAAACGAGAAAAGGGAGAAACGTTACCAATGGGTTGCCTCCCACCAAGCGCTATTTTAAGGTCATTAGCTTGACCAATCTCGGGGGCGTCTCATTCGAGGTGAAGTGGGGCAATCATATCCACCGTAGCTCCCGGGATATACTTCTTCAACCAGTGCCCATTCACCTTAAAGTTTCCACAATGCTCCCCTCCTATCTCAATAGCTCCATGGGGAAAGATCTTCTTCACCACATATGGCCCGGTCCATCTTGATTTTAGCTTTCCGGGGAAAAGCCGCAGCCTTGAGTTGAAGAGAAGGACAAGGTCACCTTCACTCAACTCCTTCGGGATGATGCGCTTGTCATGCCACCGTTTGGTCCTCTCCTTGTAGATCCGGGCATTCTCATAAGCATCCAACCGGATCTCTTCAAGAGCGTTTATGTCAAGCAACCTCTTCTCTCCCGCCTCCTTGAGGTCAAAATTTAGCCACTTAATGGCCCAATAAGCTCTATGCTCCATCTCTACCGGAAGGTGGCAAGACTTGCCATAGACCAACTTGTAAGGAGTGGTGCCAATTGGTGTCTTGAAAGCGGTCCTATATGCCCACAAGGCATCATCGAGCTTCATAGCCCAATCCTTTTTTGTCCTAGAGACCGTCTTCTCAAGAATTCCCTTTATCTCCCGGTTGGAGATCGCCACTTGGCCACTAGTTTGGGGATGGTAAGGTGTTTCCACCTTATGAGTCACCCCATACTTAGCCAAAAGTGCCCCAAAGTTCCTATTGGTGAAGTGCTTCCCTCCATCACTTATGATCACCCTTGGTGTTCCAAACTAGGGAAGATCACTCGGTTGAAGAACCGCACCACAACCTTGGCGTCATTTGTAGGAGAGGCGATTGCCTCCACCCATCTCGAAACATAGTCAACCGCCAATAGGATGTAGAGGTTGCCATATGAAGAAGGGAATAGTCCCATAAAGTCCACACCCGACACATCAAATATTTCCACTTCTTGTATGTTGTTCAAGGGCATCTCATTCCTCCTTGAGATGTTGCCCGTCCTTTGGCAAGCATCACAAGCTACCACAAAGCTTTGCACATCCTTGAACAAACTTGGCCAAAAGAAGCCCGATTGCAACACTTTAGCACATGTCTTGTGTGAGCTAGCATGCCCTCCGCATGGCAAGGAATGACAATGGCGGATCACACTTTCCACCTCATCCTCCGGTATGCATCTTCTAAACATTCCATCCGGCCCTCTCTTGATCAAAAGTGGTTCACTCCAATAGTAGTGCCTCACATCCTTTAAGAAAACTTCGTCCTTTGGGCATATGTCAAACCGGGAGGCACTTCCTCACACACTAAGTAGTTCACAATGTCGGCAAACCATGGCTCGCTTCCTCTAGACACTTGGAACAAGCATTCCTCCACCATTTGCAATTGCTCATCCCGGAATGAGTCATCAATCGGGATGTCATCTCTTTCAAGCTCCAATGGTGGGAGTCTACTAAGGTGATCCGCCACCGAATTCTCAGATCCCTTCTTGTCCCGGATTTCCAAATCAAACTCTTGAAGAAGAAGGATCCACCGAATCAACCTAGCCTTTGCATCCTTCTTGGTAAGGAGATAACGGATCGCAACATGATCCGTATAAACTATGACCTTCGCTCCAACAAGATATGAGCGGAACTTCTCAAAAGCATACACAACCGCTAGCAACTCCTTCTCGGTGGTAGCGTAATTAAGTTGGGCATCATCTAGCGTCTTGCTAGCATAATAAATGGCATGAGTGCGCCCATCTTTCCTTTGCCCCAAAACAGCCCCAACGGCTACATCGCTTGCATCACACATGATCTCAAATGGTAGGCTCCAATCCGGAGGTTGCATGATAGGTGCGGAGATCAAAGCGTTCTTCAACCTACAAAAAGCCTCAACGCAATCTTTGGAGAAAACAAATTCAACATCCTTCATTAGTAGGTTAGTAATAGGCTTAGAAATTTTAGAGAAGTCTTGAATAAACCTCCGGTAAAAACCGGCATGCCCAAAGAAACTCCTTACCCCCTTCACCGAGGTAGGTGGTGGCAACTTCTCTATCATTTCAATCTTGGCCCTATCAACCTCAATGCCACGGTTAGACACCAAGTGTCCTAACACAACACCTTCACTTACCATGAAGTGGCATTTTTCCCAATTCAAGACAAGATTTGTCTCCTCACATCTTTGCAATACTAATGACAAGTTAGCCAAGCAATTATCAAAGGAAGAACCATAAATAGAAAAATCATTCATGAACACTTCCGTGATATTTTCAATGTATTCCGAAAAGATAGTCATCATACACCTTTAGAAGGTGGCGGGTGCATTACACAACCCAAATGGCATTCTCCTATAAGCAAAAGTACCCCATGGACATGTAAATGTAGTTTTCTCTTGGTCATCGGGGTGGATAGGGATTTGGAAGAATCCACTATAGCCATCTAGATAGCAAAAATGAGAATGTTGAGCTAACCTTTCTAGCATTTGATCAATGAAGGGAAGAGGGAAGTGATCTTTCCTAGAGGCCATGTTAAGCTTCCTATAGTCAATACACATCCTCCATCCCGTAACCGTCCTAGTTGGGATTAGTTCATTGTTCTCATTGGTCACTACGGTCATCCCACCCTTCTTAGGAACTACATGAACGGGACTAACCCACTTACTATCCGAGATAGGGTTGATTATTCCCGCATCTAGCAACTTAATGATCTCTTTTTTGACTACCTCTTTCATTATAGGATTCAATCTCCTTTGATGTTCAATAGAGGGTTTGTGGTTATCTTCCATCAATATCTTATGCATGCACAAAGAGGGTTTTATGCCAACAAGGTCATCAATTGTATAGCCAATGGCTTTCCTATGCAATCTTAGTTCATGCAACAGCTTAGCAAGTTCATCATCACTCAAGCATGCATTAACAATCACCGGATATGTAGAATTATCACCAAGAAAGGCATACTTCAAATGAGAGGGAAGGGGTTTGAGTTCAAGTTTAGGAGGACCTTTATCGATTGGAGACGATCCAAATAACGTTGGATGAGATGAATCCAAAGCAAATGAAAACACTCCAAGGCTCCTTGAAGCTTGATCATCAATGAGGTCTGATTCTGGGGGAACCACGGTTGGATCCACTTCCACGGCCGTGGACCTTGCCTGGCTTGTTTGTTGAGGCTTTACAGAGAGTTCTACGGCCGTGGAACCACTTCCACGCCCGTGGAACTTGCAGTTGTTCAGCATGTCTTCGTGAACCTCAAATCCAACTCTTGTCTCCTTTTCTAGTGCTTCCAAGGCCTTGATTTCTTCATTGCAAGCCTCCTCAACACCTTCCTCCATCATACTTAAGGTAAGAACCTTCTCCAAGGGATCCTTGATTAAGATCGAGCTCACAACTTCTCTAGATTCGTCTTGCTCGACTATGTTGAATACATCCTCATCAAGGGTTGGCCCTTTCATCATTGTGGACAACTTGAACTTGATGTTCTCTTCTCCAATGTTGAAGGAGAGAGTCCCATTCTTGCAATCCACTAGGCATCCGGAGGTGGCTAGGAAGGGTCTTCCTAAGATGATGGGAACCGGATAGTCCTCCGGAATATCCAAGACAACAAAATCAATTGGCACATAGAATCCTCCTAGTTGTACCGGAATGTCTTCTAAGATCCCAACTGGGTGAGTGATAGAACGGTCCGCCATATAGAGGGTCATCTTGACCGGTTTCGGCTCTCCTAGCCCAACCTTGTTGCAAAGCGCAAGCGGTATGATGCTTACACTTGCTCCAAGATCACAAAGGGCCTCATAATTCACATCTCCCACTCCAATTGGGACACAAAAGGAACCCGGATCTCTTAGCTTGGGAGGCATCTCCTCCTTCATTGTTTGGATCAATTCCGAAGACCTCTTTGTCATTCTTATCTCCCCATACTCTTCCAACTTCCTTTTGTTGGAGAGTATCTCTTTCAAAAACTTGCCATATGCCGGCATTCCTAAAATAGCATCCATGAACGGAATATTAATATGCAATTTAGACATTAGTTCAAGGAATTTACCAAAGTGATTGTCGAAGCGAGCTCTTGCTCGTGATTGTGGGAACGGTAGTGGTGGCTTGTATGGAGGCGGTGCCACATATGTTGGCTCAACATCCTTGCTCTTGTCTCCATCTACTTGCAAAGTCTCTTCCTCTATCACCACTTGTTTCCCCTTAGTATTGTCCTTGGGCAAAGGATCTTTCATGCTCAAGCCACTCCTTGTTGTAATGGCCAACACTTGGCCTCTTGGGTTGTCTTCGGTCCTTCCGGGAAGCTTTCCCGGATCTCTATGGGCTTCACCCGCCTTTTGGAACACTTGTGCTTCCAACACCTTTTGAGCCTTAGAAATAGAAGTCACCGAGCTCTCAAGACCACTCAACCTTCCAAGTAATTGCTCAAACATCATTTCGGTTCTATCCTTTGGAGGTTGAGTAAATCCGGGTGGAGGTTCTTGTGAAGCTTTTGGTGGTGGAGTTGTGCTTGTGGAAGCGGGAGGGTTCAAGGCTCCATCCGGGTTAGAATAGGAAAACCCGGGATGGTTATGGTTGGGCCGGTAATTGTTGAATTGCCGGTTGTTGTTGAAGTTCCTCGGGCCTTGATAGTTGTTGTAATTGCCCCTTCCCATGTAATTCACATCTTCCTCCTTGGAAGACAAATTAGCTTGTGGAAGCACTTGAGGAGTTGCTTGGTTCTTCAAAGTTGTAGCACACAACTCTCTCAAAGATTTCAATTCATTGTTGATGGCATCAAGCTTGAAATTGCTCATGGTGACTTCACTCACCTCATATGCTCCCGCCTTTCTCCCTTCACTCTTCCTATGGGAGTATTTCTCAATCACTAGAGCTTGTTTCTCTACAAACTCCCAAGCTTCATCTACATGCTTCTCCATGAAAGTCCCACCGGAAAGAGATTGGAGCTTGAATTGGCTATCTTCATCAAGTCCTTTAAAGTAGATCTCCAATAGCTCAATTTTCGGTATACCATGGTGTGGACAATCTAGGAGAAGGTCTTTGAACCTCTCCCAAGACTTGAATAAACTCTCTCTATTATTCATCACGAAGGCATTGATCTTCCCTCTTAACTCGGTAGTCTTGGAAGGTGGGAAGAACATAGTCAAAAACTCGGTTGTCATCTCCTCCCAAGTACCAACTCGCCCTTGTGGAATAGATTGATACCAAGCCAAAGCTTTATCCTTAAGAGAGAAGGAGAAAGCCCTAAGCTTATGGTTGTTGCTCTCCAATCTAGGCGGTCTAAGAGTCTCCATCAAGATCTCATAGTTCATCAAGTGTTTATGAGGAGACTCTCCTTCCATCCCTCCAAATTGATTATGCCGGATCATTTGTAGAACTTGAGAGCGGAGTTCGTAATCATGGGCTGCGGGATCTCCTAAGTTCACACCCGGACGGTGTGCTCTTTGTGCCGGATCCATACGTTGCCCCAACGTTTGTGGCTCTTCCATAGCAATGGGTACAACCCTAATATTCACCGCCTCCGGCTGCGGTTGTGGTGGAGGTGGAGGAGGTTGTTGACGGTTAAACTCTCTTTGCACAAGAGCTTGCCTAATCTCCTCAATCTCCCTCCTAGTTGCCTCTTGCCTCTCATTGGCAAGTCTCCTTTCATTTTCCAAAGCTTCATCCCTTATCCTAATTTGCTCTAAAGCCTCATCCAACTCAGCTTGGAGATCTCTTCCGGCCATCTCTTTTCCCTTTTTAATGCTCTTGGATCTAGATCTAAGGGTTTTCTCCGGTTCGGGATCGAATGGAGCTAAATCCTTGCAACGAGATATTCGCATACACCTAAAGAGTGAGATGTCCTGAAAAGCAAAGACACAAACCAAAAAGAGATCAAAAGCAACAAGAAAGATCTACACTACAATCAATCACAAAAAGACTCAATCTAGACCTAGTCCCCGGCAACGGCGCTAAAAACTTGTTACGCTAAGATCGTGTGATGTGCACGCAATAAGCTTTAAATTTATACTCGTTATATTTCTCCTAACTCCTAGCGAAACCCGCAGTGTACGGGACGTTTGTAGTAGGGATAGTATTCCGAGGTCGAACACAAAGACTAAGGTGAGATTGATTCGATTAGTGATTAAGTTTAGTGAAGATCTAGGTGCAGAACAAGAAAAGGAAATAAAGAAATGAAAATCTAAATGTTTTTGGTGGGTTTTTAGGTGATCAATCAAGGATCACAAATCATGCAAATGAACAAATCAACTATGCTAACAAATCAAGACAAACAAACAAGCTAAAACGAGATATAGATCAAAGAGAGAAAAGCGGATTCTAGGGGTTGGAAGTTCCGGTTATGGCATAGGACTCAAGCTATCTAATCATTCCTTGGATTAACTATGATATGTTGGGAGTGAGTGTTTCTAGATTGGGATCAATCACCGGGTAGGTCTCATGGTCCACTAGTCCATCCCTAAGATCTCATCACCGGGTAAGTCTCTAAGAACCTAAGGGACGGAATTCTACACAAACCGGATAGTCACCTAGAAATCTAACCTATCCTTACCGGGTAAGTCTCGAAAGGGTTAGTCCTAAGCAACTATCCTAGCACACTTAGTCCAATGGCGGCTTATGAGGCTCACCACTACCTAGGGTTTGTCATCTTTGGAATCTAAGAGTAAGGATTACCGGGTAAGTCTCTCCTAACACTTAGTTGCTAACACTAGGTCACCCTAGGATAGTTTTAACTCAACAAACACTAGGATTTCAACATTCTAACAAAATAAATCTAGATCCATCGAATCAAGGAGAACCACGGGTTGTTCTACACATCCCACGGCCGTGGAATGGCAAGAACTGACCGTGGACTCCAACAGAGGCTCGTTCAAGCACATAAGTCATCCAAAGGTAATTCTAAGTTCATCCTATCATAGTCTTAGCCACAACCATCCTTTCCTTACCCTAGAATCACATCTATTTAGCCTACAACATTCATCATAGCAATCGAAATCATCAAACATAAAATCATGGCTTCCATTTGCAAGATAATGAAGAGAAAGAGATGAACAAGTGAAGTAAACAAAACCAAGCTGAAAATGGAATTAGAATGACTCACAACCCTTCCAAAAGAAGGTTTAAATGGTTCATACAACTCTAGAAATCAATTCCGAAATTCTTCACTACAAAAGCTATCAAAGTCTATCAATGGTGTGCTCTTCTTCTTCTCCAATGAAGCTCTTCTCCAATGGTAGCTTCCTTCCACCTTCTCCTCCAAAGAATCTTCTTGTTGAGAGTATTGTTGTGATTCCCAATTTGATTGGATGATAGGGATTGCCTTCTCTCAGCCAATGCAGGACCACTTTTATACTACAACTTTGCAAGAGCTGGCCAAGAGATCGTGGCACAGCTGTCACAACCACCTGGCAAGAACCACGGGTGGTTTCACGGCCGTGGACTTCCAGTGAACCGTGGTTTGGTGCTTCAGCGTTGCTTTGGTTCGTTAAGCTATGATCTAGTGCATGGCTTGTGTTGGCAAGGTTCCATGAGTCCTCCTTAGTCTCTAGCTTGCATCCTAATGAGTCCGAGGGTGTGTCATCTTGATGAACGATCTTCAAACGTATCGTTTTAGCTCCTAAATCTCCCAAAATACCTACAAAGCAATGCACATGTCCGTGTAGACGTCTATCTTGACAAAATACGTGAATTGAGTGCAAACGTCGTGAATTAGTGCTAAACCATGCATGAATGAGTGAGAAATCTATCTAAATGATTACCTAAACCTAAGTCGTAAATCGTGTTATCAGAGCCAACCGTGGTTTCCCCAAAAGCAACCCTTGTTGATGATCAAGCTTCAAGGAGCCTTGGAGAGCCTTCATTTGCTTTGGATTCATCTCAACCAACGTTATTTGGATCGTCTTCACTCGATAAAGGTCCGCCTAAACTTGAACTTAAACCCCTCCCCTCTCATTTGAAGTATGCTTTTCTTGGTGATGATTCTACATATCCGGTGATTGTGAATGCATGCTTGAATGATGATGAATTTGCTAAGTTGTTGCATGAGCTAAGATTGCATAAGAAAGCCATTGGCTATACTATTGATGATTTAGTTGGCATAAAACCTTCTTTGTGCATGCATAAGATATTGATGGAAGATAACCATAAACCCTCTATTGAACATCAAAGAAGATTGAATCCTATAATGAAAGAGGTAGTCAAGAAAGAGGTCATTAAGTTGCTAGATGCGGGAATCATCTACCCTATTTCGGATAGTAAGTGGATTAGTCCCGTTCATGTAGTTCCTAAGAAGGGTGGGATGACCGTAGTGACCAATGAGAACAATGAACTAATCCCAACTAGGACGGTTACGGGATGGAGGATGTGTATTGACTATAGGAAATTGAACATGACCTCTAGGAAAGATCACTTCCCTCTTCCTTTCATTGACCAAATGCTAGAAAGGTTAGCTCAACATTCCCACTTTTGCTACTTAGATGGCTATAGTGAATTCTTCCAAATCCCTATCCACCCCGATGACCAAGAGAAAACCACATTTACATGTCCATGGGGAACTTTTGCATATAGGAGAATGCCATTTGGGTTGTGTAATGCACCTGCCACCTTCCAAAGGTGTATGATGGCTATATTTTCGGAATACATTGAGAATATCATGGAAGTGTTTATGGATGATTTTTCTGTTTATGGATCTTCCATTGATGATTGCCTAGCTAATATGTCTTTGGTATTGAAAAGATGTGAGGAGACAAATCTTGTCTTGAATTGGGAAAAATGCCACTTCATGGTAAGTGAAGGTATTGTGTTGGGACACTTGGTGTCCAACCGTGGCATTGAGGTTCATAGGGTCAAGATTGAAACGATAGAGAAGTTGCCACCACCTACCTCGGTGAAGGGGGTAAGGAGTTTCTTAGGGCATGCCGGTTTTTACCGGAGGTTTATTAAGGATTTCTCTAAAATTTCTAAGCCTCTTACTAACCTACTAATGAAAGATGTTGAGCTTGTTTTCTCCAAGGATTGCCTTGAAGCTTTTTGTAGGTTGAAGAACGCTTTGATCTCCGCACCTATCATGCAACCTCCGGATTGGAGTTTACCGTTTGAGATCATGTGTGATGCAAGTGATGTAGCCGTTGGGGCTGTTTTGGGGCAAAGGAAAGATGGGCGCACACATGCCATTTATTATGCTAGCAAGACGCTAGATGATGCCCAACTCAATTATGCTACCACTGTTACGCTAAGAACGTGTGTACGCAATAAGCTTTAAATTTATACTTGTTATATTTCTCCTAACTCCTAGCGAACCCGCAGTGTACGAGACATTTGTAGTAGGGATAGTATTCCGAGGTCGAACACAAAGACTAAGGTGAGATTGATTCGATTAGTGATTGAGTTTAGTGAAGATTTAGGTTTAAGAAAAGAGAAAGAAATAAAGAAATAAAAATCTAAAATGTTTTTGGTGGGTTTTTAGGTGATCAATCAAAGATCGCAAATTATGTAAAATGAACAATCAACTAAGCTAACAAATCAACACAAACAAACAAGCTAAAACGAGATATAGATCAAAGAGAGAAAGCGGATTCTAGGGGTTGGAAATTCCGGTTATGGCATAGGACTCAAGCTATCTAATCATTCCTTGGATTAACTATGATATGTTGGGAGTGAGTGTTTCTAGATTGGGATTAATTACCGGGTAGGTCTCACGGTCCACTAGTCCGTCCTAAGGTCTCATCACCGGGTAAGTCTCTAAGAACCTAAGGGGTGGAATTCTACTCAAACCGGATTGTCACCTAGGGACCTAACCATTCCTCACCGGGTAAGTCTCAAAAGGGTTAGTCCTAAACAACTAATCCTAGCACACTCAGTCCAATGGCGGCTTACGAGGCTCACCACTACCTAGGGTTTGTCATCTTCGAAATCTAAGAGTAAGAATCACCGGGTAGGTATCTTCTAACACTTAGTTGCTAACAATAGGTCACCCTAGGATTGATTTAACTCAACAAACACTAGGATTTCAACACTCTTACAATCTAAAGCTAGATCCATCGAACCAGGAAGAACCACGGGCTGTTCTACCAAGTCCACGGCCGTGGTTTGGCAAGAACAAACCGTGGACTCCAACAGAGGCTGCGTTCAAGTAAGTGACTCATCCAAGGGCAAATCTAAGTCCATCCTATCATAGTGCTAGCCATAACCATCCTTTCCTTAACCTAGAATCGCATCTATTTAGCCTACAACATTCATTATAACAATCGAAATCATCAAACATAAAATCATAGCTTCCATTTGCAAGATAATGAAGAGTAAGAGATGAACAAGTGAAGCAAACTAAACCAAGCTGAAATTAGGATTAGAAAGACTCACAACCCTTCCAAAAGAAGGTTTAAATGGTTCATACAACTCTAGAAATAGATTCCCAAATTTTTCACTACAAAAGCTATCAAAGTCTAGCAATGGTGTATTCTTCTTCTCTTCTCCAATGGAGCTCTTCAATGGTAGCTCTTCTCCTTTAGAGAATCTTCTTGTTGAGAGAGTGGGAGAGAATGTGGAATTGGATGGTGGAATGGAAGATGCTTCTCTCAGCAATGCCGGACCACTTTTATACTACAACTTTGCAACAGTTGGCCATGAGATCGTGGCACAACTGTCACAACCGTCTGGCAAAAACCACGGTTGGTTCCACGGCCGTGGAAGTGCCAGTGAACCGTGGTTTGGTGCTTCAGCGTTGCCTTGGTTCATTAAGCTTCGATTTGGTGCATGGCTTGTGTTGACAAGGTTCCATGAGTCCTCCTTAGCCTCTAGCTTGCATCCTAATGAGTCCGAGGGTGTGTCATCTTGATGAAGGATCCTCAAACATATCGATTAAGCTCCTAAATCTCCCAAAATACCTACAAAGCAATGCAAAGGTCCGTGTAGACGTCTATCTCGACAAAATATGTGAATTGAGTGCAAACGTCGTGAACTAGTGCTAAACCATGCATGAATGAGTGAGAAATCTACCTAAATGACTACCTAAAACTAAGTCATAAATCGTGTTATCAAAAATACCCCATACTTAAGGTTTGCTCGTCCCCGAGCAAATTCCTAACTATAGACTAAGAGATGACATGATTTATGTATGCAGAAAAATGGCAAAATCTTTTGGGGTTTGTGCTTCTAATATTGGATCACCTTCATAGTCATGTTTCATGGCAATGGACAAGCAATTATGTATCAAATAAATGAAGGCACGGAAAGACAATTGTACTTAACTCGAAAGCATGTATGCAATGTAAAAATGAAGAAGTCAAGATGATCAAGAGCATTTTCAATCTAAATTACTAAGTCTTACAAACATGCAAATAGGTCATAAGGTCTTATGAAATAAAAGGCCAAGAAACGTTGTGATTAGGTGGGGATTTTTCTAGGCTATGTGATGCTAATCCGGGAATGGAACTAACTCCGCAATTTTGTCCTCGATCAACTTCCCTCAAGTGTCTATTTTCTCCATCTTTTCTATCTTTTCTTTCTTTTTCACTTATTGTTGAGACAATGGCATTGGTGTACAAAAGCCGAAACCTTGGTGATTAGCCATCCTCGGGTTTTTTCTATTTTTCGAGGTGCATCCACACCGGGCACACATACCAAAGCTCGTTAGGACTATTGATTTATTTGACTTTGGCAAGGCACCAACACCCGATTATGTGAAGTGTGCCGAGTTACTTGTCATTTAAACCAATGTCCCCAAACCTATATTTTTGTCTACACTTTCACAACAATTTCAGCATTTTATTCATGACATTCTTTCATCAACAAACCCCACCCCATACTTGCTTTCCACACACATCAACACACTAACATGATCCTATTCCCGGATGGGTCAAAAAGAGGTCAAATTTATATCAATTGAGGTGCTCAAACATCATGATCAAGATGAGAAGAAGAGAAAGATGAATTGCCTCATTCATTCCTAGATGGTGTGCAAGAACTAGCATGTAATTTCGACTTTCAAGACTCAATCCATTCTAGGCAAACATCATGATCACAAATCATTCATGGGATTCAAGAGAAGTACTTCAAGTCCACATATGCATTCATTAATTTAACACATAAGGCCATCCATAGCCAATCCACAAGACAAGATTCATCATTAGGGTCATATCCAAGCCTAGAAAGCACAAAAAATTTTTAAATTTTCTGATTTTTATGGGATTTTCGAAATGAGTATATACAATGCAAGACATGTGAAAATATTAAACTATCCTAGATGCTCATCATGCAAAGGATCATGCAAACCCCACCCCATACTTAGAAACACATTGTCCCCAATGTGGTAATGAAGTATAGAAGAGTGAAAGAAGGTTCTCACAATGTAAAAATGGTTTGCTATGGTATTTGGGATTGCTCAAGTGGAATTGATGTTGGATGATCCTATCAACAATGGTAGAGAGCTCTTAAGTGTTCATCAAGGCGTCGGGACCCGCGCTAGGCACCGCTAGCCGTCCAAGTTCCGCGTCCGCTCCACCCATAATTGATGAGGGGTTCATCATCATCATTCACATGCCATGCAAGGCTTCCAATGCTACCAAGACTCTAGCACACACACAAAGCACACAAAACACACACAAAAACAGAAAAATAAAAAACAAAACGGAAAAAGGGAAAACGTTACCAATGGGTTGCCTCCCACCAAGCGCTTCTTTAAGGTCATTAGCTTGACCAAACTCGGGGGTGTCTTATTCAAGGTGAAGTGGGGCAATCATGTCCACCGGAGCTCCCGGGATATACTTCTTCAAACGGTACCCATTCACCTTGAAATCTCCACAATGCTCCCCTCCTATCTCAATAGCTCCATGGGGGAAGATCGTCTTCACCACATATGGCCCGGTCCATCTTGATTTTAGCTTCCCGGGGAAGAGCCGCAGCCTTGAGTTGAAGAGAA